>OX376662.1:17592368-18977368 GCA_947386135.1 Melanchra persicariae | reverse complement strand
TGTATGGGGTGTATCCATTATACCCATTGATGTACCCTACACTATTTGTTCTGGGTATGGTAGGGTATAACACTCTAAGAGTACGACGGGAGTTTTCGCTCGTAGCGTATGTAGTGAAACTACTACGTGGCGTGGCGCATAACCCGGGAGTGCTGCAACACCTAAAGCTGTACGTGCCCGACCGGTACGTGTGGAGGCGGCAACGCCCGCCCCTGCTCGCGGTGCCTGCAGCCAGGACCAACCTACTGGCGAGAACTCCTCTCACTAGAGCCATACGCGTGGTGAATGAGGTTCACGGAAGGGTTGATGTATTGTGGTGCATCTTGAGTGAATTCGCAAAAGTTACACTATATGTAATAAGTTATTTAGATTAAGATATTTTTTAACTAGGTATAAGGTGTAGATTTAGGATTTAGTTAGTAAAGCCACTCTGTCACATAAGTTCATAGATCTGTAATGATAGTGTAGGTAATATGATTACTATAAATTAAAAAAAAAAAAAATGTTTCTCTGTTCAATGTAATCACTGCTGAAATACAGACCTCCCCCTCCGGATCATATACCTATGTGTGAGATAGTGCGCCATAATCCTATAATTTTATGAAAACTAGAATAATGAAAATCATTGTTGGTAACAATGGTTTTCATTATTTTAGTAAAAAGTTGTAACTTTTAAGTAGCAAAACTATTTCTCTTTTTGATCCTACAAGGATCAATATATGTGTATTTTTTGTGGAATAAACTATTATTCCTATTTAAACGCGACCCAGTAGACGGGTTGGTAGATATCACATATTTTCAGAGCTCACGATGTTATATTTGTGCAGAAATAGAAAATGTATAGCTAGCCAGGTGCATGTATTCAATATATAAAGCTTTTTACGACATTAGTAAGGCGCCTAGGTAACTAGAGTTTAGAAAATGAGTAGTCCCAAATGGTTTCAATTCATATTTTCATTCATTCTGCGAGTTCATATTTAATTTTAGTGCTATACTCAATTGCAGTGTTAGCACTTTGGTGTACCTGAGAGCCTTACCAAATATTAGATAATAGATGTTTTAATAATTTGTTTATTATGTAGACTTAGTCTAATAAAAATTGTATAAATAAGTACTAATTGATTATAATAATTTAATACTCAGTTAATACAACAAAGTTTTTACGTAATAGGAATGGCGTTGGTGTGTATAAAACATGTTTATAAAGGAAAACAACTTAAGTATTTAAAGTAAATGTAACATGATGAGATTATTTAGAAATTCTAAGTCAAAGCCTAAAAACATCGCCATGTTTCATGAATAACAATTGTTGGTATCGAAATTGATATTTTTTTCAGTAGCTTCTCTGTCTGAGCTTTGTTATGTACATACAAATGCAACAATAAATATTCCTTGACACATTATTTGTTTTATTATCTTTTATTACTGCATAATTGGATACTAACTTTTGGGGTGCATGAAGGAGCCTCCTCGTGTAGCGCAATTTGTTCCATCAGACACTCAACTGAACCGAGCGCTTGGCGCATCCTGGACAGTTTCACCTAACACCTTATTAGACTGGCCAATCCTTCCCTTGCGGTGGTAGGGCTAACACCCGCCGTTCGCGACCACCCTCCCACCGGAGTTCGGCGTCAAGCAGCCTGCTGTGTTTCATCGACGCGTGGGAGTACCTACCAGTGCCTCAAGGCATCTTCTGGGCACGCTCGCTTCATCATGGACCTCATCTGTCGCTTTCCATCAGGCGTGATCGAGGTCAACAGCTAGACCAAATAGAAAAATAAAAAAAACTTATCTCGTGTACTAGGCGGGTACTATACCATGTTCTTAAATAGGTACTATACCTCTATATAGTTCAATATTGAAGATTTACGAGGTAGGTATACATAAAGGGTAGATGACTGAAAAAATCTAATTAGTCCGTCAGATAGATTTCCAAAAAATTTTGGACACGTATTTTTTCTTTTTTCACGTAAACAAAAAGTTAAGACGATACCCGACAGTGCCTTGCCTTGAAAACTTGCCTTGAAAACTCGTGTGTCTTGACGTCACATTTCAGAACACTTTTTACCGGAAAGTGACGTAACAAGCCCCCTGCACTCCTGATCTTTGATGCGTTTTATTTTTGTCAATTTGTAATGCTTTGATAAAATAAAAAATACATGTCCAATATTTTTTGATAATCTAACTGACGGACAAGGAATCATCCCTAGGTACCTATTGTAAGTTCCGCAGGTAGATAAGTTCCTTCTTATCTGGCACTTACGACGTTGGAACCTCCATCTTCGACCACATCATCGCATAACATCAGGTGAGATAGTGGTCAAGCGCGTGCCTATTAATTTAAAAAAAAAAACTTCCTCTCTGGTCGAAGGGGAAAGGCAGTCGGACTCTTAACTGACCAAAACCCATCCTTGTTCCTCCTAATTTGCGCCCTGCTTTGCGTTCCAGGGCCGCGGTGACTCTTTCTAACAAATTCCGCAGCCCTGGCAGGGCGTATTACCTATACCTACTAAACCCAGTTTGTCGAACGCAAAATGTAGGTATTTATCATAATTTGTCAAGCGGGCGTTAGCTGCTACCTAAGTAGGTACCTATATGATTGATTGAATGAATTGTCAACAGAGAATCACGAACGCGTGACTGTTGTGACAATAATTTAGGTAGCTATGATTTTCTAATTCAATTGATTGATTCAATTGATTGTTTGTTCCGGCTGATCTCCGAAACGGCTTTGACGGGACTTGGTATAAGAATAGCTGATGTTATAAGGAGTAACAAAGGCTACTTTAATTTAAGAAAAAAAGATGAGGGTTCCGTGCAAAACAAAACTGTTGAAACTGATCCCCCGGAAAATTTTTCAAGGGCGAAACGGCGGGACTTAATACAAGTAAATTACCTAATTTAACAAACCTGTTCGAGGGAGACATGCAACGAGGGAGACATGCAACGAGGGACAAAGGAAGAAGAAGACAAAAGCTGTCCGCAAAGCACTCTCCAATAAACCTAAAACCTAGCGGCGAAATTTAGAAGTTGCCTAAGAATGACGAATTGCCAACACCAATTTATCAAATTCCCCGAAAATCTAAGTCAAATTTACCAATTTCGTGTCAAAAATCAAGTAGGTAATTCACAACAAAAGTCCCTCTGGCCGACATAGTAGGTAAATGACAGATTATTTGTGGAAAAGGGAGAGGGAGGCCTTTGCCCAGCAGTGGGACAAAATAGGCTAATAGATATATTTTACCCGGTATTAACCTGTCCGGCCCCGGCAACACACCGGTGTGTCGCGAATTAATCGCGAATTTAATGTTTATTTACCTATTACATAAGATTTACTTTATATTAGGGAATTTTCACATGTTGAGCTTGAGCGGTTGTAACTTCTCGCATGTGTATTCTTAACGCAGAGCATAGGTATCTCGAACGCATCGGTCGAGCTATATGTATAAATTAATTTATAAAATAGGGAGTCATTCGATGTTCATGAGTAACCTAACAAAAATGTTAAGATAAGTAAGTATTTGTTGTTTTTAAATATTTTGTAAATATGTAGTTGGTGTTCCCCTAATAAATAAATAAATAAATTTCGATTTCTTGAAAAAGTGTTCTGACTTTGCCCGGACTATCGATAATTATTCAAAATTTCCGCATTTTCCTCTCATAATGCCAATCCCCAATCAACTTTACATTCACCACAGTATGGGGACTTCCCCACACGCTGGCAACACTGTACGAAAACTGTCAAAGTGTCGTTCTTAGACAGCTTCACAATTTGACACTAGAGGCCCTAGTTAGAATCTTTACATCGCTAATACTTAGATAGTGAATGTGTGGTGCAGGAAGTAGGTGCCTACCTATTATTAGGTATCTGCTTCCCTTTCCCTGTAATATTGGAGCCTAGGCTTGCTGGTCTAACCGGCATAACAGTAGTGAACTTTGAAAAATTGCCATCTGACCTCCACTTTAGACTAACACTGGTGAAACCTGGAAATCAATGGGAAGGTACATTGTAGGTACCTATCTAAAAGTAGGCACGCCAGGAAAACAGCTTGGTGACCGCAGACATGTGACCGCTGACCATGTGGACCTGTGTTCGATCTCCAGGTCTGGTGCAGTGTCATTGAGTTTAGGTTTTCCGCATTCTGCCTCTGCCCCTTCGAACCCCGAAGAATTAGACTTCTTGACACATTAATTCAAATTGTACTACACATATAAATACTTTGCGAATATTTGGATACGAAGCATAGCAGCCCAGCCCAGTGAGGACTGAGGATATTAGACAAGGATCAGCACTTTTGCTAATTATGTATTCGACAAGTAGAATAAAACGTAGTAGGGCAGAAGCAGAATACAGGCAGCCGATTGGTTCTGTGGGTTGCTATTGCTAGACTTTTCCGGTTCCCATCCTTATTTTCCACTCGGCTTGCATTTTCTTCAAATACAGTTACACTGTCATCTAGTGACAAGTAGAACTATTATATTCATCTGTGTCAACGTCACAGATTTCAGTCTAATAAACAAGTTGTCAACAGATGTCGCTACAACAAGAGACCGCTACTGCCCTCTATTGATAAGTTTAGTAAAACTCACAGTCAATGTGAAGTTTGTTTTGAATGAAGATCTGTCAGTTTAATTCTTGCTAATCTGTATTCGTCATGTATTCGTTCGTTCTTTCCTGCTGATTTTATGAATGAAATCAAAATAAATAATGGGATTTTGAGTAAATTGATCCTGATGCTGATAAACAAAAATAAAAGTGTGAGGAAAAATAACTGGGCATAATAATTGAAATTGACATTTCGATCAAAATAGTAGAAATTAAATTTATTCGTCGGATACCCCTGCGCGCAGCTGGCCACATTCTGCTGTCTCCGATTTCAGCAAGTATGTAAATGTCATAGTATTATATTTTACAAATTTTTACGCTAACAACGACCCGCGTTGAGTTTTTTACGATCGCTCGTGTGTTTTGTGTCGGTTTCCGTGACGTAAACGTAGTGATGTCGGCGCTGGGGGCTCATAACCTCCGCGCGGCTCGCGCTCGCTGCATCACGTAACGACGGGAGTGCCCTGATGGTGAGACAAACCGCGATGGTGCTGAGTACCGAGTGGGCGCAGGTTGAAGTCGTCGATCTCACGAATGATGGAAACGGCCTGGGGTTTAACCTGGTAGGCGGGCGCAGCACCGGGGTCGTGATCAAGTACGTGCTGCCTGGCGGCGTCGCGGACAAGGACGGGCGTCTGCAAAGCGGCGACCACGTCCTGCAGGTAGGCTCCGTGAACCTGCGCGGCTTCACGTCGGAGCAGGTGGCGGCCGTGCTGCGCCAGGCTGGGCCCGCCGTGCGCCTGCTGGTGGCGCGTCCCGCCGACCCCGCCGCGGCTCTTCGCGCCCCTCTGCCCGGCACTGCGCTCGTCCCGACTAAAATCCTCGGCGACCCGGAGCTACTCGACCGACACCTCATAGAGACTGGGTACGGTGCTGTGTACGACCTCTCTCAGTGCTTCACCGACTACATCAACGCTCAGAATGGCGTGACGGATCCCAGCATAGTGGCAGCTGCTGTCAGTGTTATTGGAGACAGCCCTCAACAGATCCCTGACCACCCAATCATCTCTGACGCCATCTCGCCGACCATCACCATCACTGTACCTGTAGAGATCCCCAACCAGCCGGAGATAGAGCTTGTTCACGTGGATTTAAATAAAAATGTGTATGGACTGGGTATCACTGTAGCTGGCTATGTTTGTGAGAAGGAGGAACTCTCTGGAATATTTGTAAAGAGTATTATTGAAGGCAGCAGTGCTGAACAAAGTGGTAAAATTAGAATTAATGATAGAATAATAGAAGTTGACGGAACATCCTTAGCTGATAAGACAAACCCACAGGCGGTTGAGATTTTAAGAAACACTGGCATATCTGTGCACTTAGTGTTAGAGAGATATCTGAGAGGTCCAAAGTACGAGCATCTACAGCTAGCTATATTTAACGAGGAGCGTCCTATGTCCCCGTCACCATCTACTACAACCTTATCCTGGTTCCCAGTGCCTTCCCAAGCTGAAAATAGTACCATAGAAATAGAACCTGAGCCTGAGTCTAACACTACTATAGACTCCAATGTTCTAGAAATTGTTGATACTCAAGAAATAGCACAAGAACCAACACAAGAAGAGTTAGACAGAAGGTTTGATGAAATATTAGCTGTTGGTAAAGAGGAAATCAAGAAAAAGTGGGAAGGAGAAGTTGGTCCCAACAAAGAAATACTAGTTGCTGAAGTGAGCAAGCTTGAAGGTTTGGGCATCAGTCTCGAAGGCACAGTTGATGTAGAAGGAGGTCAGGAAGTTAGGCCTCATCATTATATTAGATCTGTGCTTCCTGAAGGTCCAGTTGGCCAGGAAGGCAGTCTCTCTGCTGGAGACGAACTCCTAGAAGCAAACGAGTATCGACTCCACGGTTTAACTCACACCGAAGTAGTTAATATCTTGAAGAAGCTTCCAAATAGAGTCAGGTTAGTGTGTGCACGAAGTAGCATAGACAGTGGTCCTCGTCCACTCATAAACTTGGCACCGGATAGAGAAGGTTTTGAAGCAAGGAAAATTATATCTGGCAGCTTAAATAACTTGACAACTCTAGTCAAAGCTCAGTCAGACACTTCAATCAACACGTCTAGCACAGCTACGTTAACAAACCATTCAGGACATTCGAAGAAGTCTCGTTCTTTGGAGTGTGTTTCTGGTTTAGCCATGTGGCAGAGCAAAGAAGATATAGTGGAACTGTTCAAGGGTGATCAGGGGTTGGGTTTCTCCATTTTAGACTATCAGGACCCTGTAGATCCTCAGGGCACAGTCATAGTTGTACGTAGTTTAGTGCCTGGAGGGGTAGCAGAGAAGCATGGAGAGATCTCACCAGGAGATAGAGTGATGTCGGTGAACGGAGTCAGTATTAAGAATGCAACCCTGGACCAAGCTGTGCAAGCTTTGAAGGGTGCTCCAAGAGGTATTGTGAAGGTTGGAGTAGCTCGGCCTTTACCTCCGCAGGATCCTAAGTCGAAAAGTACCACAACATTGAACACGAAACCAAGTTAATCGTCAAAGTGGTTGATAACTGTACTAGTCAAGTTGAGTCATATCTGTATGCTTTAGGGTCTACATATCGAGGAGTTTGGTGATGGAGGAGGGAATCTGATAAGTAAAATGAAGCTAACAAGCTTTCATAGCTTTATGAGCTTTACAATAATGATTTTAATTAGAGAATTGAGTTAAAATTAATATTTTATAAATGACTAGCATTTTCCCGCGACTTCGTACGCGTATATCTCTTTTTCCCGTTTCTGTAGGAATTTCGGGAAACCCTCTCTTAGTGCTCCCCTACACTCCTCAAGGAACCTACATGCCAAATTTCAGCTTTCTACAACCAGTAGTTTGGGCTGTGCATTGTCTGTCAGACACTCAGTCAGTCAGTAACAGAATAGTTTTATTTATTGATTTTTTGTTACAAAATGGGGTTAAATCAATGTGTCAGGTTCCCTCCAAGGTGTGGTTAGGAAGTCAGTAGACATAGTTACACGGAGATGCACGACAGAGCTCAAAACTCGTATGATACAATAATAATTAACGCTTTACTAGTTAAATAGTATTATATGTATAAGACACACACATGTCATTTTAAATGCACATTTTAAAAGTTATGTACGCAATTTGATTGACTTGAATTTTTATAAAACGAAAAAAAGAAAATCCACAAAATTTATCTAGGTACAGTCAGTATCAACAATTTTGGTTATTTTTTAAACCAACATTTTAAATAAATATTCTGTGATCTAGAATGTTCTGTGTTACTTGCCAGGGGAATTAAAATTATGTATTATAAGTCAAAATAGATAGTTTTGTAAGAATTCAATTCAGTCAAAGTAGATAATAATATACCTACTGATAATTTTACACAAAATGTTCCCTGTATTGGACAATCTTTTTTTACTCTAGATTGTAATACCACGTATCTTGTAGATATTTACCTAAGGGAGCAATTATATAAAATAAAATTTAATGTAAATACGAATATTCGAATCTCACTACACCTTTGGATAGTATTAACTTAAAATAAATATACATATTTATACATATAGTATAAACAATAAGGATTTGATTGTGAATTGAGTTCTTGCCTTTTTATATTTCTTTTGTAAAAATGTATTATTATATTGTTAGTATGGTGTATAGTCTGCAAGTACCTAAGGACATACACAAAATAAAATATTTACTTGCAGATAAAATAGAAATAATATAAAATATTATGTTTCAGTTGACCATTGTCAGTATTTTTGTCTTTTTATTTTCTAAAATGACTTAATTTTTCTCAATTATTTTAAATGGTATCATGTATGTCTTTACAATACCAGTACGCATTTCTGTATGTTTGTATATTAACGCACTAAAACTAGGCGGGCACATGTGATATGGGTGTTTAACATAAGTAAACTAATAAGTGACTACCATTTTATCGTGTTAAAGATGGACTACACTGAAATTAACTGGACACTGAAAAAAGGTTAAAGGCTTCCAAAATCTGTAAAACAATTTCTACGAAAAATGGTCGTCGCATCGATGACAAAAAGGGTTCCCCCTTTACAAATAACTAATCAAAATCTAAGTCAATCTCAATACTGTATGGTGTATGCCAAAACTAGTCAAAAACCAAGGACTTCTACAGGCCCGCTTGACCTCTGAAATTTAATAAATTAGACTGTTTTCTTGCCTAAACTAATTTTAGTATTAACCTGCATTTATCTTAACAACTTTTCGCCTACTGATCTCTTACTAACAATATATTATTTTACATACTAATCCGTAATGTTATTGTTGTAAACAAGTGGCAAATCGCTGCATTATTAATAGGAGTAAGGCGTCGCGTGCGTGATATTGATTTCGCTTAAATTATTTACATATTAATAATTATTTATATATCATGTCTATAATAATTAGCAATGTTTTTATTTTTAAGCCTAAATAATGGAGCAATATGTCGACGCCGGCGCTGGTAAATTATAGATTTAGATATTTTGGACCTGGTCTATTTTATACAGTTTTTTTTATCTTCCCTTGATTATGTGCAAGCAAACACTAAAAAACTGGCCCACTATTGGGTTTAAAACGATGATTCCTACTAATTTGTAAAGTTATCCCTTAGAAATGTCTTAAATTAATTTATAAAATGTTGTACAAAAAAACAGTTTGCCTAAATCATAAAAGAAAAAAACAAATAAAATTAACGGCAGGCAATCACACTTATAAATTCATTCACTTTTGCCGATCCAAAAAGTTTCCGTTTCTAATTCACAAAGTAAGGTGAAAAACTATTACCAAAGGCTATCGTGAAAGACCGCATTATATTCCATACAGCAATTTTCCTATTTTGATTTATCAAAACTAGCCGTGGCTATTTTGAGCACACGTTCAATGCCGCCGAAGTTTGTGCTTCGCGGGAAGTGTTTCTGAAACCATTCCGCGTTTTAAATACCGATACCTATATTTTGATACCGAACTATAAATACAGATTAGTTATTTATTTTTTACGCTGATGCGTTCATCGCAGATGTTTGTGTGTTAAATAATTTAGGTAACCTATAAAATACCCTGACTATAATGTAGTGTAACTATTATATATTCATCGTTCCGCAAACGAAGAAGTTTCAGGTCAGTTATAAACTTTTTACTCATTTTTTTTTAAACTCCCAGCACAAAAAAAAAACACGAAAATTTAGTAGAACAGTAAACAGAAACCTCAAGTTAGCCCAAGTGCCGGAGCCAACAACTCAGAATAGAATATCCTGGCGCAGAATGATAAGACCTGCGGCCCTACCATGACGTGTTAAAGTGTGAGTCGTTCGAACGAGAAGGAGGGATGGAGCTATACACCCTATATAGCTATATAGTCATAGTAGGGCCGCTGACCCCAAATAACGGAAACAGGAGATGACAAAGAAGAAGAACAAACAGGCGCGTTTTAAAGTTTTTACAAAAATAAATATTTCAAATGTCATATAAAACTCGCTGACTGATATTTCAAACGTCATTAAAAACTGTCGCTGACTGTACCGCGCGGCACACGTATCATAATTTGACGAGCAAAGCCGTGCGTGACTGAACTATTGTAAAAACTACATAGTTCCCATGCTTCACTCGTAAACTACCCATATCGTAGATTATACACACACACAGACTTAAAAATTAAATGTTGGTAATCACGGTCAGAAATAACCCTGTTTTTTAAACTCGAAGTGAGCTATTTCTTGTGTAGGATTGTTTGGATGAATAACACAAACCGCCACACCGCCCACAACATGTCTTCCTAAGAAACAGATTATTAGGAAGACATGTTGTGGGCGGATTGTTGTAGCGAGGTGGATAATAACAGAGTGTTTTTTTACTGAGGAGAAGTGCATTGGTACAACGCTTATTATACTACCTTCTGCCAGCATTTTCGTCCGCCCGCATGCTTCCCCGATGAAAAATACTCCCCGGATATACTATATCCAATTCCACAATTAAATATAGCACACAGATAGACTATGTGCGTCTAACCGTGTCCTCATCATCATCATATCAGCCGAAAGACGTCCACTGCTAGACATAGCAACCTCAAGTGTCGCCACAACAACCGGTCCTGTGCGTCTCGCATCCATCGGCTACCCGCGACCCTCACCTGGTCATCGGTGACTATTGAACTTTTCGGCCCGTGTGCTAAAGTTCATCCAGATCCGTTAAGACATGTTCGTTACCTCTTTTAACGAACAGGCAGACCCAGTTACATTCGCATTAATGGTATTAGTATTTATTATGGATATTTTAACGGGTACGTACTCTATTTGAACAATGATCTGTTAATTCCATATGCCAAAGTCGATAAAATAGAACCCTAGCTGGCATAGGTACCTATACAAATTCGTTCAGCTTGAGAAAAACAGTTAGGTATTTTAATTTGACCCGTATATGCGTGTATGAAAGCTTTAAAAACAGTTCAGGCACTACCTAGCTCTCATAATAGGGTATTGATAATGTAGAGCCACTCATATCATCACAGTATAAATGTGGCAGATTTTGTCGGATCTTCCCTTCCCTCTGTGAGTTGTCCTTTAAATTGTCAATCTTATACTATTAAAAATAATGAATAAAGAATCTCGGAAACGTGGTCCGATAGCCTTGAAAAACTACAAGTTAGTATAATTATATGATGTCGGTGATTGCCCGACAATGTAGTAGGATAATCATACGTTGCCCTGAAATAGGCCTATTCCCCAACCATTCAGTGATGTAAAATAAGATTTATTTCAAATGTAAATGTAAGTTTAAAACCTATGTATAAATATCATACACTTGCTGTAATAAACTTTGACGACATTACAGTGTAGTGCACAAAAAGTATACAAGTATTGTAATTTTTATATTTTTGTCACCAACACCTAAATCGGTTGCGTTACATTGTAATGTGGTTAAAGTGGTAAAAAGTAATATTTTTGTATTAAGATAAACCAATAGCCGAGCGCAAATAACTAGGAAAGATTGCACGCAGAAGAAATCGAAATATGTACCATGATTAAAATAAATGACATGGAATTGAAACTGACATTTAGCGAACACCTTATTTCTCGCTCATTGCTAGACACCTCAAGAAGGGCTACAGCATATCGACCATTACTTGGATTATAAAACTTTATTTATTTATATATACTTTATTGTACACCAACTTTAAAAATACATACAGAAAATCTTAAACTAAAAAACATACAATTGGCGGCCTTATCACATTCCGCGATCTCTTCCAGGCATCCTTTATGTCACATTACGATTACCCTTTAGTCTCTGACGCGTGCAATCTATAAAACGGCAGTTATGTACATGACAACACAAATCTTCCGTTCAGCCAGACTGAAATAGGTATAAAAATGTCTAATTTACCGAATCTAGGAATATGTGATAGTAATTTTATTGGGTGTTTAATTTATTTTGCCACACAGTGTAAAGGGTGGGTTCGCGTGATTCTGACGCATTAAGTTGTTTTGTCGAGTACTGGATTCATGTTTATTTCTGTAGGAATAATAATTACGAAGACTTCCTGTATGGGATTTATAATCGAACAATGTTTGAAATATAAATTTTTGGCAACTAACAATTAATTAAAAAAAGAAATGAAATGTCTTTTCTGCCTCTAGATAAAGTTTTGCCCCGCCATATGTCGGCAAAGGTACCTAAGTAAAAACATTACAGGTATTTTTTTCATATACCTTCTAATAAAGGCATTATCACATATTCCTAGCCATGTAACGACATATAAATAAACTAAATAGTTTAGTTACGGCACTTGTAAAATAAACGACTCACACTAGCCTTACACTCAGATGTAATATAAAGAGGATAAATATATAAATAAGAAATATATACGTTTGTTTGTTTTGTCTACCTTCTCCTTTAGGTTCAGCTTTTAGATTGTGCAAAAGAGGATGAAATACCTAAATCTTTATCTGTATAAGTATGAAGTGCAAATTTTTTCTAACATCAACAGATACCTCTGCTTTGTGTTGATTGATTCTCTAAAAATCTGACTCACTCCGAGATAATTATCTTGTGAAAATGTGCAGGTGCTGTGCCTTTACATAGGTATCTATTTCTACTCCTGAGCTCCGGTTTATAAACCATACTAGCTGTTGTCCGCGGCTCCGCCCGCGTTAATGTCGAAAATTATCCCAAGGGGACATACTCGATCCCGGGGTAAAAAGTACCTATCTTATGTGTTATTCCAGACTATAATCTACCTCCGTGCCAAATTTCATCAAGATCCGTTCAGCCGTTCATGAGTAACGAACATCTATCCAAACTTATTAGTAGAGGTAGAGGGATGCCTATGAGACTTCCATGTCCCGGCCTCCCGGGCGGACGTTAAGTATAACTAATAACGCAGTAGGTAGTCGTTCAAATTATTGTAAGCTTGTTAATGCAAGGAGAAAGTTGCGAAACCGAGGAAGTATGTAGACTCCCCAATGTAGCGATTTTTTTTCGAAAGAAGAGTCACCGCGGCCCTGGATACAAAAATACTTTTTTATTTTGCATAATTTAGATATACGCCGTACTACGCCCTGCATGTAGGGGACAATTGAAATAAAAACTGGAACGGCGTCGTAAACCCTTTACGTTATTCTCGTATGAAATAGAGAACAACACACTGGGTGTCTGAGTAGGGTTACCATGGTTCAAAAGTTCCAAGTCTTGATTTTTACCCTTTTGTAAAGTTTATTTATCTGACAGCGTGTAGGCACCATCAACCAATTGCCAAAGTATTCTTGAATTACGCAAGGGACACGATATTATATAACGGATTACGATGTTATTTAAATAAGCTTCACAAGTCAAATTTCTACCATACGCAGTTAAAAAGTAAAGTAGGAGTTCTTTCATTGCGCGTCCAGCTTTTTTTTAAGAATGGGAAATCATCAAATGACTTCTTCCGCTCCGGGTGGAGCGGAAGGGAGTGTCAGACTCTTACTGACTAAAACCCATCCGTGTTCCTCCTTATGCGTTTGCGTTCCAGGGCCGCAGTGACACTTTCGAACAAATACCGCAACCGTGGCTGCACGTCCAGCTAAAGAGTGGAATTGTCAACCGAAGTCTGTGTTTCTAGATAGCTACAGCCTGAAGGTCTTCATGTCAAGAGTGTGAATAGGTTCTTTCTGGGCAAGTGTGTTCCATCTTTGCTTACAGTTCTCGTCAAATAACTTTGCCCCTCTGAAGTTAGCCATTTGCAAAAATCGCGCAGGTGCAGTCACGTAGACGGGACTACGGGAGCAAGCGGGACGCAAGCATGCATCGAACGTAAACGAGCGACTGAGACATAAAATTTTTAATCCCCGCCCCCATGTCTCTTGTGCATGCGCAGTTGCAGTTTGTTCGTAATTTTGACTAGTACGCAGCCACTCGTAGCCAACATCAGAGGGGCAAAGTTATTTGACGAGAACTGTACCTAACTTCAGGTGAGATATGGTCAAACGCGAAAATATTGTAGGTACATGGTAGGTACCTATCATAAATCTATTTATGGTATTGACTCTAAAGCATAGACTGTGTGCTGCTCAAATTAATAATTGCATTGACATCGAACACCTATGCTCACTTTGGTCTGCTATAAAAGGATGATGAGGAAATCGTTTAATAAGCAACTAGTACGCGTTAAAATGCTTCACTTTCTGGCTAAAAGCGACGTGTTTTGATGAGAGGCAACCCTAAGTGGCAATAAAAGCGGGATCCTACTATAGGACTGTACAATTACTGCCTCTACTCGCTTTTATGATATAGTGTATCACGAATCACGACTGAGTCTGGTGGAATATAAAAACTACGTAAAGTACGGAGCCTGTAATATGGCACATCAATGCCTTAGCGCGAAGCAACTAGTCCTAGCAAGCGCCAAAATTGAACGAACTGGGGGCCTAGACAAAAAACTTTTCTGTAGCGTTAACGTCAGACGCTCACGACAAAATGTATGGGAATGACATAAGGTGTGGAAAGGAATTGTCATCACCTAATGTCATTTGTCTAGGCCTGCTGTTACGAACTAGGGAGAAGCGCGATGGCCGTGAGCCCGTGACACGCGCAGGGTTGTATTATAAATCTAAAATTAATAGTTTTCACGGCTGGTTGACACTTCCCGTGACCCAAGGGATGGCTTTTACTTTGGCCAGAGGCTAGAGCATTGCCATTCAACGTGGCAATGTCGCTAGTCTCTTGGGCTCATTACCAGCTGACAGCGTTGAGGACGAATTTTCTGATTCTATATTTTAGTTTGTTGTTAGATTAGTTAATTTTATTTATTAACTCGTTTTTGCCCGCGGCTCCGACGATGACGATCCGTTCAGCCGGTTTAACGTGAAAGTGTGACAGTCAGAGTTACTTTCGCATTTATAATATTAGTAAGGATTTAAGTTAAGGTTCTAGAAATAAACGTTTATTTAATTTCAAGTCAATAAATCCTTTAATTTAAAGCTTCATGTAACTATTTTTCTACCTTCTTTTTATAAATACTCCTAGATCAGCAGCCATGTGGACGCCCAACCTGCCGGTGGTGATGATATCAGCTGTGGCAGCCACTGCGGGTGGCGTGTGCTTGTTCAAGTAAGTTCCATCTTTTCGTCAAGTTATACCTATCTAACATTATACCTACTCTCGAACTACATGGTAGTCGAGCGTCATGCGAGTCGCACTCATGCATGAAGGATTCCGTACCATAAACCAAACAAAACACATTTGAAACACTCTGTGAACGCAGCTCAATGACAGACGGACGGACAGCAGAGACTTAGTTATAGAGTTCCGTTGGTACGGGCATGTCAGGTCGGTGTCGGTACGCTCCAATGTGTGTTGAAGACCAGTTCCGCTTATGAACAGTTGGCGAAAACAAGAAGGGCATAATGAATTACATTCGAACTAGCCAGTGCCAGAACTAGCGCTTAACCCATTTGTATATGTCCCTTGGTGCCTATTTGGCCTAGCTCTATTCTGTCTCCTGCTTGATAAGGAGGGGAAGTGGAAATTATATTTTTTCCTACTCCTACGCTGTTATTTCCTTATTTATTTCGTTGCGGGATCCAAGACAGCGGGATTCGTCGAGCTTCATAGACTCGGCGTTTTTCTGGTGGTCGCCACTGTTGATTTGGCTTTCAGGAGTTGTAGTGATTTGGGAATGTGTGGCGGGGTGTCCTAAAAAAAATGAACTAGCAGGGCTATATTTATAACTCATCGCATTATGTAGCCAAATCCCAGCCTTTTACAAATCTGAGTGAGCCAAGTAAGTAACCTTACCAAGTAGTACTTAGGTACACTTACGTTGTGAACCTGGCGACCTTCCAGAGACTTCTACAGCGGTCAGCCCTACAACAAGGAGGTCAGGGCTGACAACAAGGTGGTGATCGTCACGGGCGCCAACAGCGGCATCGGCAGAGCGGCGGCTTGGGATTTCGCCAGGAGAGGCGCCAAGGTATGTTAAGATACAGCATATACGGAACTACCACCGGCATGAAACTGAGGTAGCCAGCCTAGCCTGCCTAAGCTGTTGGGCCATTCAAGTAGGTAACTGACGGAGAGTAGAAACGTTTGAAATCTTATGGCACAAAAACGTGTGCGGTCAGGGACCCCTGTCAGGAATTAAGGTCCTCACGGACTTTAACTCCGAAGTGAAAAAGGCGTATGATTCACGTAAGAAATCCTTACGTGACTTACTATTTCTCCCGAATCACTCCTAGCGCTAGCCGAGTTAAGGAATTTGTTCTAAAAAAATAGTTGATGATTCACATTTACAAGTAGGTAGAAGAAGAAATAACTCTTCATAAATTAAACACTGTTAATTTGAAATTGATCTCATAATATGTAACCAATTCTTTTCCAGGTATTCATGGCTTGTCGCAACATGGAGAAATGCGAGGCAGAGCGTCGCAACATCGTGCTGGAGTCCAGCAACAAGTTCGTGTACTGCCGGCCGTGCGACCTGGCCAGCACTGAGTCTGTACGCAACTTTGTGAAGAGGTAGACTCCGACTTGTTGCCATACTGATCTTCAGAGTTCTTTGTCAGCGATCGTCTGGACAAAGAAATCGATGAGAGGAAAAACCGAGAACGCTGTGAGGGACATCGTAGAAGACGATGTTAAAATTTTGGTTTACATAGATGATGCAGGTTCCTTTTGACAAAACTTGGAAAAGACGATATCGACCTGGTAAAGGTGGCAGGTTTGTCCGTCGATGTGTGACGATTGAGGGGGACCTGTATTCTAAAAAGGACGTCTTTCAGCTGATATTATTTATCACCATCTGTCTCTAATCCTGTCTTCAACAGTTCTGCTAAACTTTATCATCTTTCACTTCTATTTTCTATGTTAAGTCCGTATTTACCCACATTAAACTAGTTGACAACCTACACAGGTTCAAGTCCGAAGAGCCCTATCTACACGTGCTAGTGAACAACGCGGGAGTAATGGAACCTCCCGCCAGCGTCACCAAGGACGGCTTCGAGATGCAGCTGGGTGTTAACCACCTGGGACACTTCCTGCTCACCAACCTGCTGCTAGACACACTTAAGGTGAGGTTAAAACAACCAAAATACCTTCCTCAGAGGACCTAGAGGCAAGAGCACGCGAAGCGACCTCGAAAATTTTAGCACCCCGTCTCAGATACGTTTGATTTAATACAAAAATAGAAGATACTTTCTCGACTAGTAGGTAGGTATTCACTCTTAATGATGTCTGTGAAATTCGCTTTTCGCTGCGCAGTAGTCCATCTCTCATCTCCGCTGTCACAAAATGTTGCCACTGCGCTGGGACTCGCGAAGTGTTTCAAGCCGCGAAAATGTTTGTATCCCGTGTTACGGGTGGCAGGCTGCAATAACATAGTAGTGCTTGTTTCAAGAGAATTCTTGGGCCGACCCTCTCATTTTACCGCCCCGGGCCATGGCCTCATGGCTTATAAGGATATATACGCTAGTACTAACATGTTCGATACTATCACGTCTAGGCGTCAGCCCCCAGCCGCGTGGTGGTGGTGGCGGGCAGCGCGCACCTCCGCGGCGACATCAACAAGGACGACCTCAACTTCAGCCGCAAGTACGACGCGCCCGCGGCGTACGCGCAGAGCAAGCTCGCCAACGTGCTGTTTGTGAGAGATCTCGGGAGGAGGCTGCTGGGTGAGATTTGCATTTTTAGCGCTTTTATTTGCCCCACCTGTACGCAAAATACGCGCTTGGACCTGGAGTTGCAGAAATCAGCCCGATTAAATATTTTCACCCGAAGTGTTTGTTTATAACAAAAAAATAAAGACCCTTTTACCCACATCTAGTGATCGTATGTATTTGGAACTCTTTATATCTGCCTCAAAATCATTGTTGCGTTGTATTATACCTCTAATAACCCCTACCCTACTTTTTTTTTATTGGGGAAATCCAAATGGATGTCCTCCGCCCTGGGGCGGGCAGAGGGGTCTGTCAGACTCTTACTGACTAAAACCACCCCAGTGTTCCATCTTCCACCTACGCCGGGGATCGCGGGAATATACGCGACTTCCGTAATCCCCGGCTGGTGTTCCGTAAACCCCGCCTCTGCGGGCCACCTCTCGTACGCGGGGGGAGTGAGGTGTTTAACTCCCCGCGACGTCAGAGGGGCGCACGGGAACAGCACGCGCCGCCACCTCGGGTCCCGACGGATGTTCCCAAGTCCACCGCTCCTGGACCCAGTTAGGGGGGCAGAAGGAGGGCAGCGTATGCCGTGCCGTGTCCTCCCGAAAGCTCGTCGACGCAGTAGTGACACCGAGCGTCCGGCTCCCTGCCTATGCGACACAGGAACCTCCCGAAGCAGCCATTCCCCGTGTGGACCTTTGTCGCATGAAACGACAGGGAGCCGTGCCTTCTCCCGAGCCAGAGGTGCTCGCACAGGCCGGATAGCCTCGATAGTGACGAGACCGGCGGTAGGGCCATTGATCGCACGATCCCTACGTACAACCGCCTGCAAGCGGTGCTCGGGTCTCCCAGATTGGGAACCAGCGTTGACAGCGCCCCAGCCGCGTCCAACAAACAAATCCTATGTATCCTGAAACCTCTCATTCTCCAGGTACTGGAGTATCAGTGGTAGCAGTAGACCCGAGCCTCACGGACACCAACATCACGCGGCACATGTCCATGATGAAGAGCGTGTCGCGCTTCTTCGTGTACCCGCTGTTCTGGCCCTTCATGAAGTCATCCAAGATCGGGGGGCAAGTCATCCTGCATGCTGCACTGGATCCCGCCATTGAGGGCGCCTCGGGAGACTATTATGTGTAAGTATTTATTGGACGTGTTGCACGGTGTTGTGCCTTATAATAATAATAATATTTATTTATAACAAGACAACTTTTGGTCCACAATTTAGGTGTTAGTAAGTTCTCATACAACGTGTAACAGAATACAGGGGTCATTGCGTTTATTCAACACTGAAATCGCGAAAAATAAATCGACTGCTCCATACATTTCTGTATCTACGCATAACTCGACAAAATGTATGTACTGAACAGCTGTTTTTTTTTGTGTTTTCGGGGTTTGTCCCATAGTAAAATTTGTTCGTAATGATGAATACACTGACCCCTTAAATCCGTTCCTTATGAACCCTTTGGGGACTGAATGTTGGGCAGAAAATATTTGTGTTTTTAATAAGTCAAATGTTAGTAATAATGTCTTAGCATAAGATTCACAGATCGCACTTTGGACTTTGCTTTCATACGAATATGAACCTTATATTTTGTAAATAATGTTTTTAATAGTGATATTACGAGCAAGCGTTACATACTGATATTGACCTTATTGACTTATAAATAAGGTTTCATATTCGCATTTAGAGCCAATTTTACTTAACAAAGTTCGAACTGATGTCTTTTGGTGTCTAAATTAAATGAACGGCTAATAAAGATATAATATTCTTATTATGAAAAAAACGGGATGTATATTTTCCTACTTTACCAATTTCTGCTTCAGCCAGTCATAATTCCACCCTGAATGTTCCCAGTGACATGAAGAAGAAAGACCCATCAGAGAAAGCGCAAGACTACGAGCTGGCCGGCTGGCTATGGAAGGTCAGCGAGAAGTGGACCAAGCTGGACGAGCACAAAGCTGCCATCACGCAAGCTAAAGCCGCGTGATCCATCAAGAACAGCTTAAATAGTTTAATTTTTCAATAATCTAGAGTTGAAAACCGCACGGAAAATGAATACTTTGTCTATATTTAACCTTTTGAAAGCTTAATTTACATATCTGTGACAAACGAAAGCTCCCCGTGGGCGCGAGCGATGCTTTCAAAAGGTTAAAAGCCTCGTATTCAAAGTGTAGATTTTTATTTGCGTCAATTTTCTAACTACACAATAAACTTTTGTTACGCAGCTAATTTATAAACATAATAAAATCGTTTGCATATAACAGACTCCACTACACTAACCTGTGTTGCCACATTTGAAAGACAGATTATGATTATGAGTTTGTTTCTTCTGTAAAAATATATTGTATTTTGATTGTGTGAATGATCAGTGTGTGAAGCATTTATAATGTTAATTAGTTATTAGTTAGTTATATTGTTAATAAAATGTTGAATAACAATATATGCATTTTCTTTTAATAGTTTCCCGTAATTAAATGTAAAAGGTATCAATAAAAAGCGTATCTTAGAAAAACTAATCATGTATTTATATAACGTTAAATCTTAACAAATGCTATACATATTAGACAACTCAACAGCTCGTCAGGTTAAGTTCTAGGCCATTTATAAATCGCCTAGTAAAGTCTGTTTCTAAAGGGCCTGACTGAACCCATAATACGTGAAAAAACGCTTTTCCCGGCTTGCGGAACAAAAATAAGCACAAAATATTCTCTAACAAATTCAGACTCGAATTTCTGCGATTTAAATTATTATACACAGTCAATGGCGTCACTTACGTTGATTTTATGGTATTTTTATTGGGTTAAAAATGCTACTAAATCAACACTAGTTCTGTTGCAAAGGTTTACTGGAAGAGAATGTCTTGTTGCATTAAGGCTGCAGTCTTGCAAAATTCACTCGCGGCGAATAATTTGCGCAACTTTAAATTCTTTTTCTTTACAAAGTAATGAAATAACATGAAATATTTTTATTGCCCATAAATAACCATAATATAAGTAATAGGTAGTTATTTTTTTTAAGTTCTTCTAGGTGGATTATGTTAGGTAAATCAAGTGTTAAATACAGCTCTCTCGCGCCCAACATCATTTCGAGTTCTGTTTGGGCGCTCAGTCTATGGCAATGAAGAATTAATTTACAAATCTGTTCAGCGCATAATTAGCTCAATATTCTCGTCTTCAAAATGCGCTGATTAGTTTTTTCTAGTTATGTTTCATTTTCTTAATTCAGAGGTCACACTTTCATCAAAATTCTCTGTTTTCATCTCTTAATAAACGGTTTGTTTCATTATAACTATGCATTGTATGTATGTAATAATTTGATTATTTTAATGCCAAGAGTTCATTAAGCAAATACTTAAAAAAAAATAGCACCTAAATCACATTACCCTAACAATAATAATAATCTCAAAAGACCTCCAAAAAACGAGTTCATAAACAAGAATTGAGAGAGAAATTCCTTAGTGGCCGCTGCACGGGCGGAGCGTTCGGACGTGTGGTCCACGACAAATTTTAATTGTTCCCTCTCGCTCTAACATTGCTCCTGCTCTAACGTTGGTTACGCACTGTTATGTATCTAAAGTTGCTCTACTTTATTATTTTTTGTATATAATTTTTCGGGTGTTGTAAATATTTGTGTTTTAGTAATAGTATTGTAAATATTTGATTTCAATATGGATCGTAAACGTAAAAAAAAATATGCATGCACGAAAAAAAAAAAATTGGGCTCAAACGTAGAAGTGATGAAGAGAAATAGAATCCAAAGGTAAGTAGAACTGTTTACAGTATTCATGTTTAGGGCCTAACTAAAAGGTCAAATTCAATTAGCTAGCGAGACTCCACAGACTTGATGGGTGTACGATTTTATCAACTCACACTTCAAGTAACAATACTACCAGCGGTCCCAAACAAATCATCAAATCTTTACTGTTTTTATAAAATTGTTATAATATTGTATACAGGGTCGAATTAAATTAGATAGCGAAAGTCCGCAGAAGTGATGGGTATCAATATATAAGTATGACAAAACAAAAATTAATTAATATGATGTTCATGCATGCTGTCAGAAGGTATAAAAGAGTGTGGTTGGGGAGGGCGTGAGTGCTTGTGTGGGCATGAGTGTGTGGATGGATGTGTTTGTGGGTTGGTCGGTGTATTTAGTGTCTATGTACATACATAAATAATAAATACACACTACTACTAGCGACCAAAATCGGATCGGCTAATCGGCTAATTTGACCAAAGTCGGATATCTTTTAACCGTGGAATAAAATTAATTAATAATATGACTAATTTATTTTCACAGGTCTGCTGCTGGCTCTCGTCAACCATTTTCAGATGTTAGCAACCTGTCAGAAGCGCTAAATATTAATCCTACCTCTTCTACTATTGGAGTACCAGTGATGATTGAAAATATTGACGGAACTGAAAATGTAACAAACTCAAATAAGAAAATGAACCGGAAGCGAACATTTGAGGAGGCTTTTCCTTTTCGCCGAATTTTCGGAAGGAAACGTCAACAACCTGTAATTGTTAGCGACGACCAACAGCTGCAAATTGATAATGAAACAGAAATGACCAATGATGAGGAACTGTTTTGCCTAGAAGGGCGCAGAATCGTATCGATCAAAAATTTTTTAGAAATTTTGGGGAAGATTGCTGATCATAACGAAAAATCTTTTGGATGCAGGTATACAAATTTGAAATGTATCGGTGAACGACGTAAAGGTTTTATATCAAAACTGCATTTCAAGTGCGAACTCTGTAATTCCGAATTTGACATAAGCACTGAAGATCCGTCTAACACTTGTGATGTGAACCACGGTATAGTTGCAGGTATTATTAGTATTGGCTGTGGGTTGGGAAATTTAAATGAATTGGCAGGTAATGCTGATATACCTGGCATGTCAAAAAATTTATATGCTCAGACAAGCAAAAAAGTTTACGAATGGTTCCATAAGACGGCAGTAGAAGAAATGGCCAAGGCAGGCATCGAAGAGGCAGAACATGCGACAGAAATTGGCAGTGTCGATTGTGATGGTACACCAATGATTGATGTAATAGCTGACGGGTGTTGGTCCAAAAGATCTTTCCGTAATAACTATTCAGCATCATCAGGTGCAGCAGCAATAATCGGTGCATACAGTGGTAAAATTTTATATCTTGGTGTAAAAAATAAATACTGCATAGTATGTGCAAAAGCTGAAAATAAAAAAAATAAACCTGCAAATCATATTTGCTACAAGAACTATTCTGGTAGTTCTTCCAGTATGGAGTCAACGTCGCTTGTTGAAGGATTTGGTAACTCTCTTGAATCTCATGGTTTAATATATGCTAGACTAATATCAGATGGTGATTCAAGTACTCATAAAAAAATATTAGAAAGCAATCCATATAAAAACTGCAAGGTTCAGAAGATCGAGTGCAGAAACCATCTGTTAAGAAATCTATGTAACAAACTGAGAGCACTTACTAAAGATACTCATATTCCTATTCAATTAAGGAAACTTTTAACTGACTTCAAAATCATGAAGTTACGCAGATACACAGTGCGGGCTATAAAGTTGAGGAAACACGAAGACATTTCTGACAGTCAAAAAATGGTAAAACTTCGTACAGATATTTTGAATGCATTACACCATTCTTTTGGTAGTCACTCTGATTGCGATGACGCTATATGCCCAGCAACTGATAAAACTGACCGAAATACGGCACTTGATGTAGCTAACACAGTTTTGTGGAGGAAAATGAGTCAAATTGTCTTGTTTTTGGCTGCAAACGCTAAAAGTCTAATTTTTGACGTCGATAGCAATCCTGCTGAGACATTCAATTCAGTGATTGCCAAATATGTGGGGGGGAAAAGAATTAATTACACACTTAAGAATTCATACCAGGAAAGGTGTTCCGCTTCAGTTATTTCCTTTAACACCAAGCGACCAATAAACGCTATCCATAAATGCATATTTGGTAAACCTACTGGCAAATACACAAATGTATATGAGGTACAAAAAGCGAAAAGAAAAGTTTACAAAAGATTATTTAGAAAAAAAATCCGTAGAAATAGGAACGATCCAGATTATGGACAGAAAGCTCAAAGACCAGATATGACCGATGAAGATTTTCAGATAACAAAAAATGAATTTCTTAAACAAACGGAGCTTTCTGACCAGCAAAGAGACGAACTACAGAAACAGACGATAGACCAAAGTTCCAGTCAAGAATGGTTAGAAAACAGAAAAAATAGATTAACCGCGTCTATGTTTGGAAAAATATGTAAACGTAAAGAAAACGTTAGCTGCGCTCCTTTAGTGAAAGCTATTGTGAAACCACAAAAGTTGTCAAATGTCCCATCGATCACATATGGTAGAGATTATGAACAAATAGCATTAACCCAATTATCTCTGCAGGAAAACGTCACAATTACCCGCTGCGGTCTTTATATTCATAAAACACTCCAATATTTAGGAGCAAGTCCCGATGGTATTTATAAAGACAAAGATGGAAAAACAGGACTGGTAGAAGTAAAATGCCCATTTTCTGCAAAAAATATGCAAGCTGAAGAAGCTATAAAAGCAAAAAAAATAAAATTGTGGAAATGTAACACTAAGAAAAATACGTTTGTGATTGACAAAAACCACGATTATTATTTTCAAATTCAGGGCCAATTAAACATTACGGAGATGGATATGTGCTTATTTGCCGTATGGACTGGAGAGGAGTACTCAATGAAAGTCGATTATATAAAAAGAGACCCTACGTTCTGGCACGAAAAAATGGTAGGCCCATTGTCTAAATTTTATTTGCATTGTCTGCTTCCTGAGTTAATTGATTCCCGCCTTGAACGCTCGATGCCAATAAAAGACCCGCCATATATCATTCAAGCTATTGAGAAAAAAGTAAAAAAAAATAAGAACGCGTCCACGTCTTCTACCGCAGACGCTGTCGTTCAGGATAATTAATTCCTGAAAGAAAAGAAAGAAAGAAAAAGTATTTGTTGTGACTCGTACAGGAAGATCTAAACAAAACAAAGTCAAAAATAAAAAACCGGCCAAGTGCTAGTCGGACTCGCGCACGAAGGGTTCCGTACCATTAACTACAAAAATCACGTCTGTTGTATGGGAATAAAATAAATATTTATTTTATTTTGTTTTTAGTATTTTGTTGTTATAGCGGCAACAGAAATACATAATTTGTGGAAATTTCAACTGTCTAGCTATCGCGGTTCTTGAGATACAGGCTGGTGATAGACAGACGGACAAACAGCGAAGTCTTAGTAATCGGATACCGTATTTGCCCTTTGGGCACGGAACCCTAAAAAGTAACAAAGAAAAAGAGTAATCGGTGCACAGAGTTACGTATAATTTGAAAAATAAGAAACAACAATTTTGTGTTTAATAACTTTTTATTTATTCAGCCATTTTTTTGTCCCACTGCAGGGCAAAGGCCTCCCTTCCCTCCTTCCACTTATCGCCAATCCTTGTGAAAAGGGTCGAGCTCGTCCCTCGACTCGAGCAAATCACCTTTTTGTAATATTGAATTAAATAAGTTCCTTATGTATGGCAACAAGATAGGCTCCGCGGCTCGAAGTGATTCGGTTGTAATACCATCTTCGCCGGGACTTTTATTGTACTTCATGCCTCTGAGAGCCCGGTGTACTTCATAGCCAGATATTACCGGGACCTCCTCAGGACATCAGTAAACTTCGGTTGTTTTTTGGGATGTTTGGTCGTTGGAATATAGAGATTTATGCAACTCGGTACTTATCCCAAGAATTTTTGCCCTATCTCCTTGTTTAACACCATTTACCATACCACGCATAGCTGATCTTAGGGATCGGTTGTTTGTCAATGCGGTAGCCAGCAGATTGGTACGTTACATTCTGTCGCTCTTCTATAAGACGTGTTGTGCTGTCAGTAAGTTTTGTTTTCTTTTTCTTGAGGCACACAATTTTTTGACTGGCGATTTTAATAGCTTCCTTTATGTTTTTATACTGTACATGTACGTCCTCTGAATCTGTGTCTAATAAACTGAAAGTGTTTTTAATATTTATGTCAAACTGTTCTTTATTTGCAATTAGTGTACATCTATCTGAACTTTTGATTGTTTTTTGTTGCGATGTAATTTCAAATCAAAATTTGCTGTCCGGTGATCGGAGCTGATAACTACTTCATAAAAAATTATAATAAACTTACTTTACACAAAAATATGGCGTATTCTTTTAACACTCATTGGCTGGCCCCACTATCATTTTTTATGTCTACTACGATACTACGGAACACACAAAAACACTACATCCAGACCCAAAGTACCATTAAAATTTAAATAAATATTGAATAATACTTAGTAGAGCAACTTTCCGACCGTGTCAAATTTTGTTTTAAATTTTACGCTAGGTAGGATGAATGCGGGGACTGCGGGGAGCCCGGGTGCAGACGCTCGGCGCGTGGACTCGCTGCACGCGATTCTTATATTGTGCACTAGAAGACTAAGCCCTTAAGTCCGCGTAAGTTTAAATAAATAAATGTCGCGTCAATCATTTCTGTTCCAGAAGTGCAAGTTATATTATTTCTAAATAGTCTTTCGTCCACCACAAGTCCAATCATCAAATCACTTCCTAGGAGAAGCTCTGGCCGCAAGCCCTCGCCTGCGACCAGGAGCCAAGGGTTATTCCCATATGGAGGTGTGATACTCTGGCCGGTCGAAGAGCAGCGGCCGCTCCTGCAGGGGCTCGGTCCTGGGGTGGGCATGCATCAGCTGCAGCACGCCGGTGCCGATGGCCGCCGGAACCCCGAGGATAATGGACTCGGAGACGCCTTCGATGCAGTCCGTTTGGCCGTAGTATGCAGCGTCGAAGAGGTGGTCTGCTGTCTTTTCGAACTGGTGGAGAAATAAAGAGTTGTTAGTAATATTTTTATTATCAATATCTCATCTGCCTAGCCTTTTCCCAACCAAATTGGGGTCGGCTCGCAGTCAAACCGGATTCAGCTGAATACCAGTATTTTACGTGGAGCGGCTGCCTACCAGACCACAACTCATTAACTGGGTAACACGGTACTTCTTGGCAAGACTGGTGTCAGATTTTCTGGCTTCTGACAATCCGTAACGACTGCCAAAGATCTATTAATGACAGCCGGGACCAACGGCTTTATTTTCAATATC
The DNA here is from genome assembly GCA_947386135.1 of Melanchra persicariae. NCBI lineage: Eukaryota > Metazoa > Arthropoda > Insecta > Lepidoptera > Noctuidae > Melanchra > Melanchra persicariae. The sequence goes on along the minus strand of OX376662.1, from coordinate 18,950,510 downwards.
TATTACTAATAATAAAGCTGAAGAGTTTGTTTTAACGCGCTAATATCTGGAACTACCAGTCGGATTTGGAAAATTATTTTTGATTCTGATAGCCACATTCATGAGGCTATACGGAAACGGGAAATTCCTAGATATGCGCGTTCGAAGTCGCGGGCAAACATTGGTACAAATATATAATTCTTCCGTTAGTGATTGAGTGAGTAACAGACAACGCACAGCCGAAACTGCTGGTCGTAGAAAGCTGAAATTTGGCATGTAAGTTCCTTGGGGAGTGTAGGGGAGCACTGAGATAGGATTTCTCGAAAACAGCCAGATTTTTATTAAAAAGTATGTCAGTATTTTTGTATGTGGAGAAGGACACAATAAGACACTTGGAAACCTGGGAGTCAAACCCAGAGATTCTTCTCAGCAGTCGCGCTTGCAACCATTACACCGACGAGGAAAGTATTGTTATTCAACACGGTACAGTACAAAAATTTTCTTATGTCCCTCGGCAATCATCGAATTAACCAATACAAACGCATGCGAATTTAAATGTCCATAAATTATTAGAATTCTCGTGTATAATAATGCATTTATTAGCATTGTGAATTATTATTGACAAAATATCAACAGTCCGAATTTTGAAATAATATGACATGTAGCAACACTGCAACAGATTTTAAAGGTAGGCTTTCATAAAACAATGATGAATGAGGTCCACGGTTTGCCATAAACAATTTTATTCTAAACTCAATCTACCGCCAAGATCGACGTTTGGAAATAGAACAATAAAAAAGTCCTATGATTCTAACTAGCGCCTCTAGTGTTAAATTGTAAAGCTGTCTAAGAACGACACTGACAGTTTTCGTACAGAGTTGCCAGCGTATAGTAAAAGTTATTTAAATTCATAAGGACTTTATCTTCTGAAGGGCATACCTTGGCTTATTTATGGTATGTCCCCCTGACTGACCGTCAATAAACTCAAAGCATTATTACATTTTGTCCTATCCATCCCTTTGGAGCCATACCATAGGTAAAGCCCCCCGTCCAAACGACCCTTCTCCGGATACAACCTTAGCACTCGTGAACTTACACTAGCCAAGTTAAGCACGGACTCCTTCATCCGCGCGAGACCGTAGCGGGTGATGCCTAGGACTTCGCCCCTGGCCGTCATTTGGCCGGCGAGGAGCTCCACGTGCCGTCGGTCCACGCTCATGCCGTGGCCCTCCATGACTGCTTGGATTTCGCTAATGATGGTGGACTTGGCTGCTTCGATGCCTAGGGTGTGGTATACCTGCGGATCATTAAAGTTATAAAGATGCTAACAGGTTCCTCAAAGACATAATATATGTTATTTCAAAACTGATATTAGTAGTTGTGAATTATTATAGTCAAAAATAGCAACAGTCCGAATCTTGAAATAATATGACATGTAGCAACACTGGAACAGATGTTAAAGGTAGGCTTGCATAAAATAATAATGAATTACTCATGTCCACGTTTTGCCATAAACAGTTTACTATTTATTCTAAACTTCAATCTACTACCAAGTTCGACATTTGGAAAAAATAAATTATACTAAGAGCCATTTAAAGTAAAATTATCTCAACCAGTTATCTGTTTGCAATTTGAAAGGTACATAGGTGGAGGTTTTATCTATGGCGACGTTCTAATTGGCTAACGATCGTACCAGTTAACGATGGGATTCCTTCGCACGACGATTTTAAACACACATTACTATATAGTGTCCTAATTGAAGCTTGCAAATCATCGCGCGAGCACAGGATCATTTTCACGATAATTTTCATCGAGCGACGAAATCGCATCGTTAACTCGTACGATCGTTAGCCAATTAGGACGACGCCTATCAGTCAGCAAACCCTTTACTGATTTCCCTTACCACTGGGGTAGTCGGGCAAAAAAATATCGAAATTCGATTGCTTAATAAATGTAGCATCAAGTTTGTTACCTCTAATATATTGTTAGAAGTAGTCTTGGTGCCATCCACTCCATAGGTTGCAATGACGTCACGCAGACCATCGCCCTCCACGCACAGCTTATAACTGTAAAACAACAAATTAATTGTAACATTGAGTTACTCAAGGGGAAGAACACACCCATATTTCGGCAATTATGCTTAGGTTACATGTAATAGGGGTGAAATTATTACCAGCGTCTTTTGTACTACTGCTGCGCAAAGGGCTTTCTCCAAACGCCTCTAAAATGTCCAGTTTCTAAGGTACTTTATCGTTTTTTTTCTGTCCGTTAAGGTTATTTGTCATAACGCCATTAGTTGGTTAGTAGTTAACGGACTGATAAAAACCTCTGAAACCGCGCCTAGGTCGTCACTCCACCAACCAGGGTCTCAGAAGTCACGTTTGCAACCACTTTTTGTGTACTATTATCACTTGTTTACTTGTTTGTTTATAAAAATAAACTGTTTTTTTATGCTTTGGCGACATGTTGAGCTTGTTGAGCCATCCGCCATGCTTGTGTAATGACTGTACCTGACTACACTGTCAGTGTCGTCGCACGCTATGACGGCGCGGGACACCTGCGGCAGTCCCTTGACCACGACGGGCGGCAGCTGTCGCGCGAGCTGCTGCAGCGACATGTTGAGCCATCCGCCATGCTTGTGTAATGACTGTACCTGACTACACTGTCAGTGTCGTCGCACGCTATGACGGCGCGGGACACCTGCGGCAGTCCCTTGACCACGACGGGCGGCAGCTGTCGCGCGAGCTGCTGCAGCGACATGTTGAGCCATCCGCCATGCTTGTGTAATGACTGTACCTGACTACACTGTCAGTGTCGTCGCACGCTATGACGGCGCGGGACACCTGCGGCAGTCCCTTGACCACGACGGGCGGCAGCTGTCGCGCGAGCTGCTGCAGCGACATGTTGAGCCATCCGCCATGCTTGTGTAATGACTGTACCTGACTACACTGTCAGTGTCGTCGCACGCTATGACGGCGCGGGACACCTGCGGCAGTCCCTTGACCACGACGGGCGGCAGCTGTCGCGCGAGCTGCTGCAGCGACATGTTGAGCCATCCGCCATGCTTGTGTAATGACTGTACCTGACTACACTGTCAGTGTCGTCGCACGCTATGACGGCGCGGGACACCTGCGGCAGTCCCTTGACCACGACGGGCGGCAGCTGTCGCGCGAGCTGCTGCAGCGACATGTTGAGCCATCCGCCATGCTTGTGTAATGACTGTACCTGACTACACTGTCAGTGTCGTCGCACGCTATGACGGCGCGGGACACCTGCGGCAGTCCCTTGACCACGACGGGCGGCAGCTGTCGCGCGAGCTGCTGCAGCGACATGTTGAGCCATCCGCCATGCTTGTGTAATGACTGTACCTGACTACACTGTCAGTGTCGTCGCACGCTATGACGGCGCGGGACACCTGCGGCAGTCCCTTGACCACGACGGGCGGCAGCTGTCGCGCGAGCTGCTGCAGCGACATGTTGAGCCATCCGCCATGCTTGTGTAATGACTGTACCTGACTACACTGTCAGTGTCGTCGCACGCTATGACGGCGCGGGACACCTGCGGCAGTCCCTTGACCACGACGGGCGGCAGCTGTCGCGCGAGCTGCTGCAGCGACATGTTGAGCCATCCGCCATGCTTGTGTAATGACTGTACCTGACTACACTGTCAGTGTCGTCGCACGCTATGACGGCGCGGGACACCTGCGGCAGTCCCTTGACCACGACGGGCGGCAGCTGTCGCGCGAGCTGCTGCAGCGACATGTTGAGCCATCCGCCATGCTTGTGTAATGACTGTACCTGACTACACTGTCAGTGTCGTCGCACGCTATGACGGCGCGGGACACCTGCGGCAGTCCCTTGACCACGACGGGCGGCAGCTGTCGCGCGAGCTGCTGCAGCGACATGTTGAGCCATCCGCCATGCTTGTGTAATGACTGTACCTGACTACACTGTCAGTGTCGTCGCACGCTATGACGGCGCGGGACACCTGCGGCAGTCCCTTGACCACGACGGGCGGCAGCTGTCGCGCGAGCTGCTGCAGCGACATGTTGAGCCATCCGCCATGCTTGTGTAATGACTGTACCTGACTACACTGTCAGTGTCGTCGCACGCTATGACGGCGCGGGACACCTGCGGCAGTCCCTTGACCACGACGGGCGGCAGCTGTCGCGCGAGCTGCTGCAGCGACATGTTGAGCCATCCGCCATGCTTGTGTAATGACTGTACCTGACTACACTGTCAGTGTCGTCGCACGCTATGACGGCGCGGGACACCTGCGGCAGTCCCTTGACCACGACGGGCGGCAGCTGTCGCGCGAGCTGCTGCAGCGACATGTTGAGCCATCCGCCATGCTTGTGTAATGACTGTACCTGACTACACTGTCAGTGTCGTCGCACGCTATGACGGCGCGGGACACCTGCGGCAGTCCCTTGACCACGACGGGCGGCAGCTGTCGCGCGAGCTGCTGCAGCGACATGTTGAGCCATCCGCCATGCTTGTGTAATGACTGTACCTGACTACACTGTCAGTGTCGTCGCACGCTATGACGGCGCGGGACACCTGCGGCAGTCCCTTGACCACGACGGGCGGCAGCTGTCGCGCGAGCTGCTGCAGCGACATGTTGAGCCATCCGCCATGCTTGTGTAATGACTGTACCTGACTACACTGTCAGTGTCGTCGCACGCTATGACGGCGCGGGACACCTGCGGCAGTCCCTTGACCACGACGGGCGGCAGCTGTCGCGCGAGCTGCTGCAGCGACATGTTGAGCCATCCGCCATGCTTGTGTAATGACTGTACCTGACTACACTGTCAGTGTCGTCGCACGCTATGACGGCGCGGGACACCTGCGGCAGTCCCTTGACCACGACGGGCGGCAGCTGTCGCGCGAGCTGCTGCAGCGACATGTTGAGCCATCCGCCATGCTTGTGTAATGACTGTACCTGACTACACTGTCAGTGTCGTCGCACGCTATGACGGCGCGGGACACCTGCGGCAGTCCCTTGACCACGACGGGCGGCAGCTGTCGCGCGAGCTGCTGCAGCGACATGTTGAGCCATCCGCCATGCTTGTGTAATGACTGTACCTGACTACACTGTCAGTGTCGTCGCACGCTATGACGGCGCGGGACACCTGCGGCAGTCCCTTGACCACGACGGGCGGCAGCTGTCGCGCGAGCTGCTGCAGCGACATGTTGAGCCATCCGCCATGCTTGTGTAATGACTGTACCTGACTACACTGTCAGTGTCGTCGCACGCTATGACGGCGCGGGACACCTGCGGCAGTCCCTTGACCACGACGGGCGGCAGCTGTCGCGCGAGCTGCTGCAGCGACATGTTGAGCCATCCGCCATGCTTGTGTAATGACTGTACCTGACTACACTGTCAGTGTCGTCGCACGCTATGACGGCGCGGGACACCTGCGGCAGTCCCTTGACCACGACGGGCGGCAGCTGTCGCGCGAGCTGCTGCAGCGACATGTTGAGCCATCCGCCATGCTTGTGTAATGACTGTACCTGACTACACTGTCAGTGTCGTCGCACGCTATGACGGCGCGGGACACCTGCGGCAGTCCCTTGACCACGACGGGCGGCAGCTGTCGCGCGAGCTGCTGCAGCGACATGTTGAGCCATCCGCCATGCTTGTGTAATGACTGTACCTGACTACACTGTCAGTGTCGTCGCACGCTATGACGGCGCGGGACACCTGCGGCAGTCCCTTGACCACGACGGGCGGCAGCTGTCGCGCGAGCTGCTGCAGCGACATGTTGAGCCATCCGCCATGCTTGTGTAATGACTGTACCTGACTACACTGTCAGTGTCGTCGCACGCTATGACGGCGCGGGACACCTGCGGCAGTCCCTTGACCACGACGGGCGGCAGCTGTCGCGCGAGCTGCTGCAGCGACATGTTGAGCCATCCGCCATGCTTGTGTAATGACTGTACCTGACTACACTGTCAGTGTCGTCGCACGCTATGACGGCGCGGGACACCTGCGGCAGTCCCTTGACCACGACGGGCGGCAGCTGTCGCGCGAGCTGCTGCAGCGACATGTTGAGCCATCCGCCATGCTTGTGTAATGACTGTACCTGACTACACTGTCAGTGTCGTCGCACGCTATGACGGCGCGGGACACCTGCGGCAGTCCCTTGACCACGACGGGCGGCAGCTGTCGCGCGAGCTGCTGCAGCGACATGTTGAGCCATCCGCCATGCTTGTGTAATGACTGTACCTGACTACACTGTCAGTGTCGTCGCACGCTATGACGGCGCGGGACACCTGCGGCAGTCCCTTGACCACGACGGGCGGCAGCTGTCGCGCGAGCTGCTGCAGCGACATGTTGAGCCATCCGCCATGCTTGTGTAATGACTGTACCTGACTACACTGTCAGTGTCGTCGCACGCTATGACGGCGCGGGACACCTGCGGCAGTCCCTTGACCACGACGGGCGGCAGCTGTCGCGCGAGCTGCTGCAGCGACATGTTGAGCCATCCGCCATGCTTGTGTAATGACTGTACCTGACTACACTGTCAGTGTCGTCGCACGCTATGACGGCGCGGGACACCTGCGGCAGTCCCTTGACCACGACGGGCGGCAGCTGTCGCGCGAGCTGCTGCAGCGACATGTTGAGCCATCCGCCATGCTTGTGTAATGACTGTACCTGACTACACTGTCAGTGTCGTCGCACGCTATGACGGCGCGGGACACCTGCGGCAGTCCCTTGACCACGACGGGCGGCAGCTGTCGCGCGAGCTGCTGCAGCGACATGTTGAGCCATCCGCCATGCTTGTGTAATGACTGTACCTGACTACACTGTCAGTGTCGTCGCACGCTATGACGGCGCGGGACACCTGCGGCAGTCCCTTGACCACGACGGGCGGCAGCTGTCGCGCGAGCTGCTGCAGCGACATGTTGAGCCATCCGCCATGCTTGCTGGGTTCAGCGGACACTTTGATGGCCCAGTCTGATACTATCTGGATGTTCGCTGGCTTTATCTTCAGTTTTGATGTGCATATTCTGGAGGCAATGGTAATTTACGTGAGATAGGATGATAAGGTTTTATTTACAAAAAAAAAGCGTCGCTACATCCAAGTAATAGAAAAGTCTACTTTTAAACAACGAAACTATTGACCACTTCTGTGACAGAATAATTCAAAGTGTACTTTACAATTATGGCTCTAGACAGACGGACCGCATTTCAACTGCAATCCAACCGTAAATTGCAGTTCGGATGCAGTTTGAATGCAGTTGACACGACTACAATAGAACTGCAAACCAAACGTGCAGTCCGATTGCAGTTCAATTGCAGTCGGCGTGCAATCGTGTGAACTGCACACCGACTGCAATCGAACTCTAACCTTGTTTCTACTACTGATTCTATGCGCGGGGGAGAGTGCGGGTGAGTGGGTATGGTGCGGTTCGGATGCAGTTTGAATGCAGTTGACACGACTGCAATAGAACTGCACGGTTGGTTTGCAGTTCTATTGCAGTCGTGTCAACTGCATTCAAACTGCATCCGAACTGCAATTTGCGGTTGGATTGCAGTTGAAATGCGGTCCGTCTGTCTAGAGCCTTTTTGATGAAAAACGTGATTATTTGATAAATTATTGTGTTTGAACTCACGAATACACGATGGAGTCGACGTTGACCTCGAGGCAGAGCAGTCGGATCCTCTCTGCGTCCAAACGGATCAGCAGGAAGCACTCGTTGGGCAGGTACACCTCGTCTATGTAGGTTGTAATCTGACGGGAAAGACAACAAATTCTTTTAGCTTAGATATGATGTAAACATAAACACAACAAAGTATTAAAATAATTTCAGAAGTCGGTGATTTTGGTTTGTTTTTATTTAGTTTTTTGACACCGACTTCCGAAAAACCCTAAGCCATTAAAAATTATACACCTAAACCTTCCTCATGAATCACTCTGTCTATTGCTGAAAACCGTACAAAAATCCGCTCAGAAGTTTTTTAGTTTATCGAGCACAAGCATACAGACGCGGCGCCGGCGGTGGGACCTAAATAATGTAGTGCATGTAATTTCCGTGACAATAATTAAATAATTTTCTCCTTTTTTGATAGTGCTAGTGAAATGTGTAGTGATAAATAATCCCTGTGAATGCCACCCACCTCGCCAAGCGTAGTCTTCTCGACCCTTCCCTTGACCCTCCTGGCGAACTCCTGGTCAAGTGGATGGATCAGCTCAGCCGTGATGATGGGCGTGGATATGTTGCGCGACGCGTTGATGATCTCCTTGACGCGCGGCACTCCCTGCGTGATGTTCATGGACGCCACGCCCGCGAAGTGGAAGGTCTTCAGGGTCATTTGGGTGCCAGGCTCGCCTATACTCTGTTGGGTGGGTAAAACATACATCTTTAATCTGGGTGTACTTAAGCAAGCTCCATCGTCGTCTTCATCGCTTTCAATCAGGTGAGATTGTGTTCAAATTGGACACAATCAATAGGTAACAGAAAAAGACTTATTGCCCGAAGAAATAAAATGAGTTAATTTGTGTGGTACAAATTAACTCATTTTATTTTGTATTATACGAAGAGTTACGAGACGCTGCAATGGTACTTGTGGTGGCAGACCCTGAGGAACTGCACCAGCTGCATCAACGTCAGTCTCTCTATACAATGATGTACCTGTGCAGCCAGGGCTCCGACGGCTGTCCCCGGCTCGATGACGCTGCGCTGGTACTTGTGGTGGCAGACCCTGAGGAACTGCACCAGCTGCGTCAGCGTCAGTCTCTCCAACTGCTTCACGATGTCTCCACAGTGCGAGTAGCGCTGTCGCAAATTGCGGACTTTGTCTGCTATCGATTTGAGGAAGGATCTGGGAGAAATAAAAATCTTTTGTTCAAACTTCATTGCTTCAGATTTTTTTAAGAACTGCTAAAAACCGCTGAACCAATCAATATTGGAATCAGGCGTTTCCAATTCGGGCGACCAAGGTTGATACACAATTAATTCCGAAAACTTACACCGTCTGATTAACAAAAGTAAGTTAGACCCAACCAAGTGATAACAGTTACAGAATGATATAACTTCAAAACTAATATTGCTAAACAAACGAAAACATCATCCGTCAGTATAACAAGATATGTATTTTAAAAACTAACTACCTACATACAACATTTTGTATTGCGCTCCAAAAACAGAATCATTTAGACCCGGACTAAGCTACTATAAAGAACTGTAATATTATGCGATAGTTTCAAAACATATCTTAAAATAAACTTAGATTAAGTAACAAAAGATGATCAGACACGAATAAAAAAAAACGACGTCGTTTTTAGATACGAACAGGGAAAATGCATGAATTTTTTGTCACAGATATAGATAGATCTAAATATACAGTTTATCTCAAAATATAATACTAACAGTGAAAATAGAATCAAAATTGATCGAGAAACCAATATATATGTCGCAGCCAATTAGCTTAATCAGCCGTTTAATTGGTTGCCTAGCCTTTTCATAGAAATGTGCCGATGTTTTAGCGACTTAAGTGACATCTTTTGTTCAATATCGTTTAATGACTTGCCCATGACACTTATGTCGCTGAATAAACGGACAGTTCAATGAAAAGGCTAGACTTTTAATGAAACGGCTGATTCAGCTAGATAGCTGCGACATATATACTGTATAATTTTCTATGGCAGCTGTTTATGTGTAGTGGTATTTGACGTCAGAGTTCGTATCGGACTTGTCTTTCTAATTGTCACCTTTGAAGCTTTATAACTTCACCGCTGATGAAGATATTTTAAAAATTATTTCATAATTGTTTACTAGCGCTAATAAGAATTTCATTTTGCAAATTAAAAAAAGGGAATGTATAGTCCCTATTCCTCACAAAGTCTTACTTACAACAACTCATTCTTGAACTCCTGCGTGCAAGTCTTGAAGTCGTCTAGCGCGAGGGTCTCTTCTGCTGCCAGTACGATGCCATCGCCGTCCAACGGGTCCTCCTCTCTGAAAGGTGAAATATGTCTGTCTAAAGAAGTCGGTTTACAGTAACAATTTTACACGTCGATCCTTCTCATCACTTTTAACCAGATGAGGCCGGTGTTTCTCCCGACTAAGAAAAAACACCGGGACGTGCCTGTCCTTTGCTCTCCATGTAGCTGGTGCACTACTCTCACCTGGACAGATACTTGGTGCGCACGTCGGCCAGCACCCTGGCGAGGTGGACGGGCCTGTCCTTGCCCTACATGTAGCTGGTGCACTACTGATGTAGCTGGTGCACTACCCTCACCTGGACAGATACTTGGCGCGCACGTCGGCCAGCACCCTGGCGAGGTGGACGGGCCTGTCCTTGCCCTCCATATAGCTGGTGCACTACTGATGTAGCTGGTGCACTACCCTCACCTGGACAGATACTTGGCGCGCACGTCGGCCAGCACCCTGGCGAGGTGGACGGGCCTGTCCTTGCCCTCCATATAGCTGGTGCACTACTGATGTAGCTGGTGCACTACCCTCACCTGGACAGATACTTGGCGCGCACGTCGGCCAGCACCCTGGCGAGGTGGACGGGCCTGTCCTTGCCCTCCATATAGCTGGTGCAATACTGATGTAGCTGGTGCACTACTCTCACCTGGACAGATACTCGGCGCGCACGTCGGCCAGCACCCTAGCGAGGTGGACGGGCCTGTCCTTGCCCTCCATGTAGCTGGTGCACTACTGATGTAGCTGGTGCACTACTCTCACCTGAACAGATACTCGGCGTGCACGTCGGCCAGCACCCTGGCGAGGTGGACGGGCCTGTCCTTGCTCTACATGTAGCTGGTGCACTACTGATGTAGCTGGTGCACTACTCTCACCTGGACAGATACTTGGCGCGCACGTCGGCCAGCACCCTGGCGAGGTGGACGGGCCTGTCCTTGCCCTCCATATAGCTGGTGCACTACTGATGTAGCTAGTGCACTACTCTCACCTGGACAGATACTTGGCGCGCACGTCGGCCAGCACCCTGGCGAGGTGGACGGGCCTGTCCTTGCCCTCCATATAGCTGGTGCACTACTGATGTAGCTGGTGCACTACTCTCACCTGGACAGATACTCGGCGCGCACGTCGGCCAGCACCCTAGCGAGGTGGACGGGCCTGTCCTTGCCCTCCATATAGCTGGTGCACTACTGATGTAGCTGGTGCACTACTCTCACCTGGACAGATACTCGGCGCGCACGTCGGCCAGCACCCTAGCGAGGTGGACGGGCCTGTCCTTGCCCTCCATATAGCTGGTGCACTACTGATGTAGCTGGTGCACTACTCTCACCTGAACAGATACTCGGCGCGCACGTCGGCCAGCACCCTGGCGAGGTGGACGGGCCTGTCCTTGCCCTACATGTAGCTGGTGCACTACTGATGTAGCTGGTGCACTACTCTCACCTGGACAGATACTTGGCGCGCACGTCGGCCAGCACCCTGGCGAGGTGGACGGGCCTGTCCTTGCCCTCCATATAGCTGGTGCACTACTCTCACCTGGACAGATACTCGGCGCGCACGTCGGCCAGCACCCTAGCGAGGTGGACGGGCCTGTCCTTGCCCTCCATGTAGCTGGTGCACTACTGATGTAGCTGGTGCACTACTCTCACCTGAACAGATACTCGGCGCGCACGTCGGCCAGCACCCTGGCGAGGTGGACGGGCCTGTCCTTGCCCTACATGTAGGTGGTGCACTACTGATGTAGCTGGTGCACTACTCTCACCTGGACAGATACTTGGCGCGCACGTCGGCCAGCACCCTGGCGAGGTGGACGGGCCTGTCCTTGCCCTCCATGTAGCTGGGGTCCAGGCTGTCGCTCCCGTAGCGGAACTCCACCACCTCACTCATCGCGTTGCGTACTGTCATGTCGTAGTGGAGCACCAGGTCTTCTAGAGACTGTGGGAAGAAAGATAGGAGTTACACTTCTGGACACATCTATTGGCCCACCTTGTATTTTCAGTTTCGTTTGGTCCTAGCTAAAATTTTATATTAGGTCGAGCAAAAAGTTTTTATGCAGTTTTGAACCTGGCACATTCACAATTTCATTCAATAGTCTTTTTTTGAATTTCGAACACAGAATTCAAAGAAACAAAAGACAATTTGGAGCCTGTTTGTTGATATCAAACAATCGAATATTAAGAAAACTTGGTTTTATTGGTTTACTTGGATTTAATTCTGGAAAAAGTGATTGATATCTTTGGTTTTGCAACAAACATTACTTATTCTTAACATTAAGGTGAGGTTCTATCAATAATCTATGGATACTTCACCTGAAGTCGCCGCCCAAGCTGTGGCACTTATTCAGGCCGGACACAGCCAAAGAAACGTGAGTGCTCAACTTAATTTAAATCGATCTGCGGTCCGAAATGTTTATCGGAGGTACCTAGAGACTGGCGGCTTTGTTCGTCGCCAAGGAAGGCCACGATCTCGGATCGCAACTGAAAGGCAGGATCGATTCATCGTAACGACCAGCTTGAGAAATCGTCACCTTACCTCCATTGAGATACAAAACCAACTTCGCGACTTCCACGGAGTATCTGTGAGCGCTCGAACTGTTCGGAGAAGGTTAAAAGAACGCGATATGGTACCACACAAGCCAGCTAATAGGCCCAAACTAACGCGAGCCCACCGAACAGCGCGCCTTCATTTCGCACGCAGTCATTTAAATTGGACACAGCAAGATTGGAGCCGTGTACTCTTTTCTGATGAGTCTAAAATTGTGTTACATGGCAATGATGGAAGGAAGAAGGTCTACCGACGTAAGGGAGAGCGTTTCGCACAATGCTGCTTTGAAGAGAGGGTTGCTTATGGCGGTGGCTCATGGACTGTCTGGGGCGGTATATCCGCGAGCGGCAAAACTCAACTTGAGGTTGTTACACGACCACGGCTGCCAACATTAAATGCTGAAAGGTACATTCGTGAGTGCTTAGAACCTCACGTGATACCATACGCGGACTATGTGGGCCCAAATTTCCTTTTTATGCATGATAATGCAAGAGCCCATGCGGCCGGCATCGTCAGGGAATATCTTCGGGATGTGAACATCACAGTTATGGACTGGCCAGCCAGAAGCCCAGACATGAACCCCATTGAGCACATGTGGGACGAGCTAAAAAGACGTGTTAGGGCTCGTCAGCCAGTTGCCCAGACGATGCAGGAGTTGAAAACTGCCATAGAAGAGGAATGGGAGATGATCCCTCAAAATTTCATAGAGCGGTTGATAAACTCTATGCCTAATCGTATGAGAGCTGTGGTAGATGCCCATGGAGGCAACACGCGTTATTAAATTGAACCTTTATTTGATAAAACATGTTTTTTATTCAAAAATCAATTGCCTTTTACAAGGCGCATATCCGACTTGTTAGGCGTAGCTCCATGTCGTATGGTATTCTGAATTCAAATTTAAAACAATACGATCGAAAAAGATGGTAAAATGTATCAGGTTTAAAACTGCATCAACAGTTTTTGTTCAATCTAGCAATCATATTTCGGTAGGGGCCATCGAAACCTAAACTCTAAGGTGGGCCAATAGATGTGTCCAGAAGTGTAGTTTATATCATCAGTCGATATCTGCCTAGCCTTTTGGATATGGCATTGCCACTTGCCAGTCTAATCAGAGACAGCTGGTTGAGCGCCGGCTGTTTGAGTTCACAAACAATTTACTATTAAATTTGTCCCACCTGCACGGAAAATACGCGCTTGATCGTGGAGTTGCGAAAACCAGCCTGAGTTACATACATACATACATACTGTGCGTGTTACCACGATACCCATGGCAAAGACTTTTGAGGCTCTCAGACTTTCGCTTGTCTTAAAGGAGTTTGTTTATCTGCACTTCAGAGATCGCATGTGCAAATCTTCGTCAGAATCGTACATAGACTTGATCACTAGATCTTTGACTAGAATGTTTGAGCGTTTTTATCAATGAATATAGAACTCTTGCGTTACTGAACTCATTACCTACTAACGCAAGAGTTTAGACACTGAGTGATTGACAGACAACGCACAGCCGAAACTGTTGGTCGTAGAAAGTTGAAATTTGGCATGTAACCTACATGCCTTGGGGAGTGTAGGGGAGCACTAAGAGACGACTTCCCGAAATTCCTACGCGAACTGGATAAAAATGAATATGTGCGTACGAAGTCGCGGGCAAAACCACGACTTCGTACGCGCATACCCCGTTTTTACAGCTAGTATATACAATCAGATCAGATTTTTTAGAGAAAGTACTTTTTCGTGCAATTTATAAGAACGAGAAATGTCGTTGAAACAAGTATAGGCTTCTTGCTTCAGCGAAAGCAGCCTCTTCTGGCGGACACAGAATAGAAATACCTTTTTAATATTTCCGTTCGTACCTTGACCAGCCTCCTCTGCAGGTAGCCCGTCTCCGCGGTCTTGACGGCAGTGTCCACCAGACCTTCACGCCCCCCCATGGTGTGGAAGAAGAACTCCGTGGGGGTCAGACCCGAGTAGAAACTGTTCTCCACGAAACCACGAGCCGCTGGGATCTTGGCTGGAGGTATTAAACGAATTTATTCAGAAGAAAATATAACGAAAACTAAACCATAGATATAAAAACAAAAATTACCGAAAAAATTAACACATTAACAGATAATATAGTACGAGGTCCTAAATAAGGCTTTTTGAACTTGAGAAAAAGATCGGTTTTGTATCGTGTCGTCTCCGCCACTAATAAATGTCCTCGCGCGATGTGTGGCTCATTATTTTGTTTCATTGTTTGGCTTTTCTGAAGTCAATGGACAAAACCATCTGACAAAAAACACAGTAGGAACCTCCCTGGCTGAAAAACACAGTAGTAACTAAGGATTGTTCTTGCAGAAAGTATAATGAATTGAATGAGCCAGCTACATTTTTAGGGTTCCGTACCCAAAGGGTAAAACGGGACCCTATTACTAAGACTCCGCTGTCCGTCCGTTCGTCTGTCACCAGGCTGTATCTCATGAATCGGTGATAGCTAGACAGTTGAAATTTTATACAGATGATGTATTTCTGTTGACGCTTTAACAACAAATACTAAAAAGAGAATAAAATAAATATTTAAGTAGGGCTCCCATACAACAAACGTGATTTTTTTGCCGTTTTTTTATAGATAATGGTACGGAACCCTCCGTGCACGAGTCTGACTCGCACTTGGCCGGTTTTTTTTAATGTCACACCATTCACATCAATAAAGTTCCACCAAAGAATGCAATAAGGCCGTGTATAACACTCACAATGTCTCTCGAAGTGCGGCAGCGAGCGGTCTTCGAAGCCGTTGGGTACTCGCTTGCCGTTCAGCGCCTGCTGCCCCACGCACGCGATCATCTGCGATATGTTGATGTTCGAACCTGCGTAGATACACAGTATTCAGCAACTTTTCCAAAGAAACTGAATATATATAAAACCGTAATGAAATCAGGTGTACTTCAGTTACTCGTTCAAAATTAATGAAACAGTTTAAGCTGACGACAACATATCATGCTATTTCGGACTCTATGTGGTACATGTTCAAAGTTCAAATTACATTGCATCCCATACCTTTGTGGGCCTTTTTGATAGTCTATATTTGTCACGTAAAATGCCAACCCATGAATCGATTTTTGCGAATGGACCCATGAATAGCCCCTCTATTTAAAGAGTCACTTTTTATGGTAAAATCTTAACAATCTAAAGATTTTTACCGGCTATATGAAATAAATTATATTAATTTGTCTTTGAAGTGACGTACCTCAATCAATAAACGAGCATAAAGACTGGCTACTTGAATGACTTACCTTTGGAACCGCTCTGTGCCATTATAAGTGGTGCGTTAGTCGGGTGTAGCTCTCGGAAGCAAGCTTTAGCGGCCAACTCTCTGAAATACATCAGTCAGAACTCAGATCCAGAGTAGGAGGACACTCTTGGTTGAGCTAAGCAATTTCTATGATCTATGACGTCACATCGCACCAACAATCCCTACTAATTTAATAAATTTATTAAATTAATTTATTTATTTTTAATAAATTCGAAAGTAACTCTTGTCTCTCTGTTACGCTTTCGCGCTAAAACGGCTGAACGGATCGTGATGAAATTTGGCAGATATATAGCTTGGGATATGGAGAAGTACATAGGCTACTTTTTTATGCGATAACCGACATCCACGCGGGCGGAGCCGCGGCCAAAAGCTAGTAATATATTTTTCGCTAGTTTTTCCAATGGCTTTGCTGGAGTGGAAGTCAATGATAAGACTGGAATCTAGGCCAAGTAGAAATAATCAAAATGAAACATTATAATTCAAATAACTTCAAAGTTTCACAAAACGGGCGCCCGTCACCGCTTTCTGGAGTTTTAGCTGAGAAGAAGTGGTGCAACAAACTTCTCTGAACTGAATAATTATTATCGTTAGCAACTTAGGTACACATAAATCTTCATTTTGTATTGACATTATCTTCTTGTTTCTAAATAGACATCATAATTTCCCTACCTATTTTTCCAAATTTCATCCGAATCCGTTCAGCCGTTGAGGCGACAAGGCCTTTAAGTAGATTTTAATAATAAAAGAATAACGGTCATTGACCCACCTACATTTATTGACACACTTAATTTCAAAAACAGATATAATGACATAAAGCTGTCCTGAATCGACATCTATCGTGATCCTTACTGTTCTAGTAATGAAAAACGATTCATAATTTACTGTCCTACGAAGAGATATTAAGGAAAGGTCAATGACCGTTATTCTTCATTTATCTGGCGCCTACTATAGTTGGAGCAGATACAAAGGTTAAGCAAATCTTCCTATGAGTTAAGTACCTGATGCTGCTGAGCTCGCTCAACATCACAGCCTCGAGGGTCTCCTCCATGGTGCAGCCGGGCTGGCACTGCAGCGTGCCCTTCTCCATCTCCAGGATGTAGCCGTCGCACTTCGAGTATCTGCAGGGTACAGGGGTAGGGGGGGTGTCATTACCAGAGGTCGGAATTAGGTAGAGTTATTTATGTACTTACACTGATTTCATACAGCGAAAGAATAAATTGGACATGCCTTAAACCCCGCGATAAATTTTAGAGAGCAGAAAAATCCCGTGATTTATTAAATAAAAAAGTTTCTTACTTTTACACAATTGAAACCACTACAAACCACTGCGCGACGTTGCCAAATTTACATCAATGACATCGGATGTCCGAAGTTGCAAAATTCCAATGCGTACCCGGGCGATGTTGCCACATTTGTTGTTCGTACAACATAGCTTGTAACAACAATATTACAAATTTTGAAATCCCGGGACGATTCATATTAATATCAACATTTCGATGCAAGTACAGAAATGCTGGTCCTGCTCCACAGCCACTAGGGCGCACAAAGTAATCTGTTAGCATTTGGACGGCATATTGTTGGACCGGATGAAGATTGTAAGAATGTAATATTTTTTATTGTATAGACTCAATTTATTTAGCATTGTATAATTTCATGCATTAACGGCACATGTGTGAGTACTATGTAGGTCCCTCAAATTTAAACTATAATGATCATTTTGGGTAGGTCTTTGACTTGAATGTACCCTGGCGATTGGGGATGACATGCTCACTCAAAAGTCTGGCTGATGGTGGCGTATGCGTTGGATCATTTGGCTCCCTTAAAAATGGTCGAGCCGAATGGTGCTAGCGTATGCGTCATGTTCGTGAACAGGCGCCGTCAGCTGAGACTGGTCATCTCTCGGCTGCCATGGTCTATTTTAATTATTTCTTTGAATTTGTTTCTTTTTTACTCCGGACTCTTTTATCCTGCACGTCTTTTACATCGTTCTCACATATATGTATAATTTCAATATGAATAATGTAACCATAATTTTGTAACAAAATATTATTTTTAAAAGAGTGTCCGTGGAGTTTCTTGCACGTTCTTCTCCATAGAGATCTACGCTTTGGAACGTGCAAATAGCTGACCGACCGACCTTGACAATTCAAAAGTGCCTGTAAATGGTCTAATTGAAATAAATGCTTTGACTTTGACTTTGACTTTGAGAAATAACTCTACCTAATTCTGACCTCTGGTCATTACCGTGCTTTTTGTGGAGGTGCTGATGCCGAAAATGAGGTCAAAATCGAAATCTACACAGATATTTTTCCTGGGTCTGGCTGTTTGTGTATGAGTTTAATACAGACACAATACAGGAGTCCAAAGAAAAAATCCTTTATTAATATGTGGCAATCGGTTTCTTAGTTTTCAGGGCTAAAGTCTATTATGAGGTCCAAAACCAAAATCGAGGAGGTGCTTTCCTGGGCCTCATAAAGCTTTTTGCTGCTTATACCTATTGCACGTCCCAAAGACCGGACCCGTAGGTTGGTACTACATTGAACTCACCCTGTCTCGAGCAGCTTATTCTTGGCCTCGATAAGCTTCTTACCGGGAGTGACGTCAATGATACCGAAGCTGAAACCGCGGTTCATCATATAGTAAGATGCCATGCGCGCCAACCTGGGATAAAAACAATATTTCAGTCGTTGTGGATTATGGCCTACTCGTTCTTTTAAAGAGGCAGTCTGAATCCCAGTTGTAGCAACACTGATTCGTTTTGATTTGACCAGAGACAATTCTCGTACTTAAAAAGCTTTTTTTTTTTAGGTATGACCACTAGCAACTTAACACACTTGGGATATCAACTGCTTAACCGGACTAACCTGTGGTGGCCTCAAATGAATTTAAGGCCCCCAGCCAAGGCAACAAAGCTAGCTACAAGCTAAAA
Source organism: Melanchra persicariae (assembly GCA_947386135.1). Classification (NCBI taxonomy): domain Eukaryota; kingdom Metazoa; phylum Arthropoda; class Insecta; order Lepidoptera; family Noctuidae; genus Melanchra; species Melanchra persicariae. Next base: position 18,931,834 of record OX376662.1, on the reverse strand, counting down.
ACTACTGACCGCTCGCTAAGGGCATTCCCTGTGGAATACGACCTCGGCTTAGCGGCGTCAGTTAGGGACAGCAAGGGACAATCAGGCTGGGTCGTTTCATTATTTAGGGGTTATTAAAGCTAAAGGCTCAGCGGCGCGGGCTGGCTCGTTTGCAAAAGTCGGTGAGGGACTTAAAAAGCGATTAAATCAATGTTCTTGATATTAATTGTCGCTGGAATTATCAACTTGCCAAAATGTAGGGAATTTCCTCAGCTGGATGTAGAAGATGCTGTTCTTGGTACCAGGCCCAGGTTACTCTAGTCAACATCTGCTTACCTACACATACCCCGGACCGCGTGCTCCTCACCCCAGTCCCTCAGCAGGATGTAGAAGATGTTGCTCTTGTGCCAGAGCCCAGGATACTCTTGTCAATATATGCTTACCTCCACATGCCCCGGATCGCGTGCTCCTCACCCCAGTCCCTCAGCAGGATGTAGAAGATGCTGTTCTTGGTACCAGGCCCAGGTTACTCTAGTCAACATCTGCTTACCTCCACATGCCCCGGACCGCGTGCTCCTCGCCCCAGTCTCTCAGCAGGATGTAGAAGATGCTGTTCTTGGTACCAGGCCCAGGTTACTCTAGTCAACATCTGCTTACCTACACATACCCCGGACCGCGTGCTCCTCACCCCAGTCCCTCAGCAGGATGTAGAAGATGTTGCTCTTGTGCCAGAGCCCAGGATACTCTTGTCAATATATGCTTACCTCCACATGCCCCGGATCGCGTGCTCCTCACCCCAGTCCCTCAGCAGGATGTAGAAGATGCTGTTCTTGGTACCAGGCCCAGGTTACTCTAGTCAACATCTGCTTACCTCCACATGCCCCGGACCGCGTGCTCCTCGCCCCAGTCTCTCAGCAGGATGTAGAAGATGCTGTTCTTGGTACCAGGCCCAGGTTACTCTAGTCAACATCTGCTTACCTCCACATGCCCCGGACCGCGTGCTCCTCGCCCCAGTCCCTCAGCAGGATGTAGAAGATGCTGTTCTTGGTGCCGGAGCCCAGGGTATTCTTGTCCATGGACCCACAGAGCAGCTCCGAGTTTCTTATTATCACCCCTGGAATATAGAAGAATAATTACAACGTGTAACAGAATAAACGCACATATCCCGTTTTTTCCGAAAATACGGTATATGCGCGTACGAAGTCGCGGGCAAAAACTAGTAAATACTATAAGTTACACTTACATGAGTCTTGTACACACATGTCCTGATTGCTTGTGTAGTTCTTTCCTTTAGTTTCCAAATTGGCTTTCACCTCGCATTTCTTGTTGGGTTTCATTATCAAACTGTAATTAAAATAAATCATTAGTAACTAGTGACCCGCTTGACCTTCCTCGTTTATTGCTCTTTCAAACACAAATTCCTTGATTTCAAATAGACCAGTTACAGGCACTTTTGAATTTTCAAGGTCTGTCAGTCAAATTGATAAAGCTAGTTCTGCCGCGCTAGCGACAGGAGCAGCAAGCTGTTCTGCAGACGAACAGAAAACACGCTCACCGACCCTATCTCCAGCGCGGCAGTTGCACGTTCCAAAGAATAGATTAGGGTTGCTGAGGATTCCTCTTCCGCTTCCTCATAATGCGGAAGTTCCGCTATATTTTGAGTTCCTCAACCGTTACCGTATCCTAATAAATAAAAAATAAAACGCTTCCTCAAAATAAGAGGAATTTAAGAGGAATTTCACTGCGCATGCGCGTATCGCCGCAGCACGATGCCGAGCCGAACGGTCAGCGCGCGAGCCATCCCCTCCCGCCACCCGCGCTCTTCCTTGCCTGTGCAGTGTGCGTGTTTTAACTTGACATAGCGTTGTTTTGTTTACGCGCGTAAGCATCGTGCATTGCAAACGTAATAATTTGTCTCTAACCCATTCAAAAACATTGTTATATCGAAATGAGACCGAAGTGTAGTGCTATATGGACGTACTTTAATGAAGTTGACATAGACAAGTCTGTGACAATGTCAGCTGACCATTATGTTTACACTTTTGTTAGATTCTATTGAAAGCAACTATATATTTCTTGTGTGAATGTGTATGTCACTGAACTCCTTTTAAACGACAGGACCGATTTTGATGTTTTTTTGTGTGTGTGTGTGTTCAAGGGGATTCAAGAATAGTTTAGATTCACAATTAGGTCCACTGAAAAATGATCTTTTAATTAATTTTTGTGTGTGTACAGGACAGCGTCTGTAGGGTCTGATAGTATTTATATATATATCATATCATCCTCATCCGCTTCCTCATCCGCTTCCTCTTCCTCAAAAAATATCCTCATCCTCATCCGCATCCTCAAGATTTGTGCTTAAAACTCCCTCTTCCTCCTCCTCTTCCTCATAATCACTTCCTCAACAACCCTAGAATAGATCCATCAGATCCTATCCATCATTGAAACATTATCGTTCGTAGTTCAAAAGCAGTGAGCTGAAAAACTTACTGAGGCAGACTTATAGAAGCTGTGTCGTACTCAGCGCTTCTTCTCCACATTTACTATGCGCACAGCCAAAGTGTGGAACTCTCTACCAGCGTCTGTGTTCCCTTCCACATATAACCCGTCTGCCTTGAAAGCAAGAGTGAACAGGCATCTACTGGGCACGCTCGCTCCATCATAGACCTCATCTATCGCTTTCCATCAGGCGTGATCGAGGTCAAGAGCAAGCCCATTCCTCAATAAAAAAAATCTAACACCCGTAGCAAAAGGAACAAAGTGCTCACCTAAACTAAGTTGGAGGAGACCTGTGTCCAGCAGTGGACGTCTTTCGGCTGAAATGAAGACGATGACGGCTCACCTAAAGATCTGCTTCCCGGTCCACAGCATCCTGGGCTTGAGTATGGCGGGCGTGGGCATGTCGATGCGCATGTGTGTGTCGGGCCCGGCCAGCAGGCAGGCGGCCAGCTGCTGCGCCTCGTCGCGCGACAGGAACGTGTCGCGCTGCGTCAGCAGGTAGCCGCCCGTGATGAAGTCCTGCGTCGCTGCGATCAGCAGCTCGCCGTTGCGCGGGGTTACGAGGTTGGACTTGTTCTGGTGGACGAAAGAGAGGGTATAGTGATGTGCCAAATTCGCGCTGCCTTTCCCGCATATTGTTACCCGAATATTATAAACGAAGCACATACATAACAGAAGGTCTTATTGCGCTCCCGCACACTCCTTATGCACCATATAGTTCTTTTCATCATCATTTGAGCCGATAGACATCAATTGCATTGGTATTTTGATATTGCTTTCAACGTGGTCATCAATGCATATTAAATATAATAAATTAACATTTTCATAAATAGTGACCTACTATTTAGTGTACCCACTAGCGTATTTTGACGCATACTTACAATTTTAATACAAGTACTGTTTAGTCAAAAATGGACAGATTTGATTATCATAATCTGAAACATGGAAGGCAGCCCCTTTAACCGGAGTGGGTTGACGCGACGCAGCCCTCCACCAACACCTACACCGATACAGCCCCTTGTTGAGGCTGTATCGGTGACAAGACGTGACCAAGCCATAGAAAAGGAGGAAATGGAGACAGTTTCGACTTCCGAGATTCAGAGCTGGATGACCTCTATTGAGCAGTGTTTGAATGAGGTATGTGCGATTGCTTCTGATGGGAAATTAAACTCTGAGCAGACGCTAAAAATAAGCAATCTTTGCCGTAAAGTTGGACATGGAGTTTCGCAAATGGCTGTTCATTACCAGTCGCTTAAGCAATATGCCTATAAGACCCACAACTCCCTGAACAAATTGACAGAAGACCGCAACCTTAAGGACTACGTAATGGAGATGAACCGGACCATTAAGGAGTCTTGTGCAAGGCAGGAAACAGGAACAACATCTTTTGCAGATATGGTGAAGAAGGGGACCAACAGCTTTGTTCGTCCCAATACTTTTAGCTCCGTGGCGATTTTTCCTTGCGATAATTCTAAGACCAGTGAGGAAACCAAGAACATAGTCCAAAAAATCATATGCCCTGGTGAAATGAAACTGAAAGTCAGAGGAGTACGCAAAATAGGAAAAGGAGTACAGATCCCCCTCCGCTAGAAACTTGCGATTCTTTTAACGCTTCATTAAACCAGATTTTTCAAGACCTAAGCTCATTCAAGAATGTTATACTAACAGGTGACATAAATATAAACATAAACACTGAAAACTGTGATGCAGGGACCCAAGAGTATCTCAATGTCTGCTCATTCCATGGTAGAAAACCATGAACCTGCGCACACTTTGCCTACACATCATAGCGGTTCCTGCCTCGTATGTTACGCTTGTTACTAACTCAACAATTACTGACCATCACGCTGTTCTACTTGCCCTTAACTTAATGCTGCCTAAGCTAAATCGTCCCCAGACAAAAACGCAATTAAACATAAACAAACTCGAATATGATTTATGCAAACTTGACTTTAGCCCAGTTTATAATACTTTTTTTGTTTTTTTTTTTAAGGATGGGAAATCATCAAATGACCCCTTCCGCTCTGGGTGGAGCGGCACGGAGTGTCAGACTCTTACTGACTAAAACCCACCCATGCTCCTCCTAATGCTGCGTTCCAGGGCCGCGGTAACTCTTTCGAACAAAATCCGCGACCTTGGCAGTTTATAATACTGCTGATGCAAATTTTGCTTTATCGTACGTAATAAAACATGTTCAAATTAGCAATATTATGTAATACTACTGTTATTACAGCAAACAAGAAACTTTATAATATTAAACCTTGGATCACTCCTGGTCTGATTCGGTGTATAAGACACTGAGATAAACTTCATCAGACATGTAGGAGGAACCCAGGTGATACTATCATGAAAACCACATATACCAGATACAGGAATTTTTGTAATAATCTCTTAAAGAGCTTAAAAAGAAATTACGATGAAAATGAATTACATAAAGCAGGAAACAATAGTAAACAACTTTGGAAACATATTAAAAACGTCACTTATATATCAAAACAACGTGAATCAAATTCGAGTTTATTGCCTACTAATAGTTCATCGCTTCTATCAGCCAACCTTGTTAATAATTTTTTCGTGAAATTTGGGAAAACTCTTGCCGAACAGATTCCTATGAATCACTGTGTTCAACCACCTTCCCAAGAATTGAATAGTAAGCGGGCACTACAATCTTTTGGCTTGCTGGACACTGACCAAGACGAAATAACCCGCATTATTAGTGGACTAAAAGATGACTGTGCAGTGGGTTGGGATAATATTAGCAATAAGATTCTTAAACAATTCAAGCACATCCTGGTACCACCCTTAACACATATTTTTCGTATCTGTTTTTCCGAAGGTATTTTTCCCAAATGCCTTAAAAAAAGCAGCCGTAATCCCTGTTTTTAAATCCGGGAAGAAAGAGTTAGTTAATAATTATAGGCCAATATCGTTACTCCCCTCAAAATCTAAAATACTAGAGAAAATTGTAAACAGTAGGCTAGTTAACTATTTAGAAAAAAATAATTTATTATCACCAGCGCAATTTGGTTTTAGAGCCAAATTATCCACAGCCGATGCGGAGCACCACCTGACCGATTATGTCTCAGAGGAACTTGGCAAAGGAGACCAGACCCTGGGGGTCTTCCTTGATCTGGCGAAGGCCTTTGACACAGTATCTGTTTCTATGCTTCTGAACAAATTAGAGGCTATGGGAATAAGGGGAACGCCGCTGAAACTTTTTGCTGATTACCTAAACGACAGATATCAATGTGTTAGAATAGATAATATTACGAGCGATGAGCAAAAAATACTGGTTTTGGTGTTCCCCAAGGAAGCATACTGGGCCCAACCCTCTTAATTTAAACATTAAACAAGGCAAAATTGTTTCATATGCTGACGACACGGCCTTAATATTTACCGCTAAAACCAGTAACGAATTGTACGAATACGCTCAATTAGGTTTCAACACTGTGACTAATTGGCTTCAAAGTAATTTACTAACATTAAATGCTGACAAGACCAAATGTATTCACTTCTCCATGCGTAAGCCTAAATTTAACATAGCTAATCCTCATCTGTTTGCTCATCAATGTGGACTCTATCCAATCAGTACATGTGATTGTCCTATTATCTCCCATACATGCAACATAAAATACCTCGGAGTAATAATAGACGAAACACTTACTTTTAGACCACATATTGAAAGTTTGGTCAAAAGAGCGCGCAAATTAATCTACGTTTTTAAAAAACTGCGAGCTATTGTGAATTCAAAATTAATCAAACAAGTTTATTTGGCCCTAGGTTAATCTGTAATCCAGTGCTGTATCACTACATGGGGTGGAGCACTCAAAACTCACTTACTCCCTCTTGAAAGAGCTCAGAGAGCCATTTTAAAAGTAGCAAATTTCCATCCCTTTCTTTATCCCACAGCTCTGCTATACAAATCATGTAACGTACTGACTGTTCGCCAGCTCTTCATTATGCACTTGGTATTAAAACAGTACACCATGCTTTCGTACAACACCGAAAATACTAATAAGCGACGGGATGATATTGTATGCGATTCAAATGCGTTCTCTTCTCAAGCGTCGCACAACGACCAGTAATGTGCTTGTAGCAGCGAATCACTGCGGCCTTCGATAGGTACAGTATCCGGGCGAAAATCAAGTCATTTATTCAAATTAGGCTGAGAACCAGCACTATTTGAGCGTCAAAGCTTTCATAGAACAAGACAGTCCCCCAAAACCCCCGCCCGTCACCACTTCCTAGTGTCTTTGCTGGGAAGAAGAAGTGGCGCAACGAATTGGGAGCTCCAGCAGCAAATATGACTCATAGAATATAATAAAGGGACTGTCATCTTGGTAGTAAAGGAGATAACGCACAGCGAATAGCGGTACTATAATATTAGTCATCTCATCCAGACTTAAAATTAGGTTAACGGCAACAGCTTTTCACAGTGGCGTGATATTATGTTACGGTTAATATAATAATGTCTCACCCCCATGAGTATGAGCGCCTCGGCCCTAGCCTCTTCGGTCTGCGGCAGATGCATATTCATCTCATCCCCGTCGAAGTCCGCGTTGTACGGAGTGCACACGCACTCGTTGAACCTGCATGAAACATACAGAAGATGTATACTTATGTCGTGGCCATGTCGTAGCCTTGGACATTTCATGATTGCGACCTAGGTTAGGTTTGAGGGAACTTAAGGCACCCTGACACGGTTAGGTTCGAATGGGATGACGGGAGGTAGTGTGATCACGCAAATCGAGCGAACTAAGCTGCCGATTTTGATGAAAACTAAAACTGCATCATTGGAGTTTTGAAAAATCGGTATTTCTAGCTAGGGATCGAATAGGTTGATTAAAAAAAAAACAAATCCTGTATTAAGAGCGTTTACGCGGTACGGCTTTTCATACAATCTTTCAAATCCTTTTTCTTCAAAATGAATGAACCGATTTTAACGAAACTTGGTATGCATACGCTAGATATCCAGGTCTAAATAGTTATAAGAAAATATTTTTGAAAAAGATTTCAGAGGGAGAGAGAGAGCGATTTTAAGTTTTCTATAGAAAGTGAAAAATCACTATATCCTTCCCCCTGAACTCTTTTTCAAAAATGTTTTCTTATAACTATTTAGACCTGAATATCTAGCATATGCATACCAAGTTTCGTTAAAATCGGTTCATTCATTTTGAAGAATAAGGATTTGAAAGATTGTATGAAAAGCCGTACCGCGTAAACGCTCTTAAAACGTGTTGCTACTAAGGATCAAATTCTGGGAAGTAAGAAAAGCGCTCAATTTAAACAAATTACCTGAAAGTCCTCTGTGGCTGTACTCTAGCGCGGTGACACATAATTGACAGCTTGTGGAGTGATGGCTGGCGGTTGAAGAGTACCACATCGCCGTCAACTAAATGTCGCTCCACTACGTCGCCACACTGTGGACAACAGCCATAACAGGAACATTCAAACTAAGATAGCGACGCAAGAGGACCGGGGACTCATACACAAACATTGCGTAAATAATCCAAAGTTGAGTTGTCAGGAACTGTTGCTTGATTCACGAATCTGATTGGTGACAGACATGATGCCGAGGCAATTAGTGTGGTCTGCGATGATTATACTCTATTTTAATAAATAAATACTGATTATAAAAGAACACGTTTTTATTTAATTTCATTATAAATTATTATTGAAAGGAAATTTGACCACCATCTCGCCTGATAGACGTGTTCGACTATATGGTTCAATGTGGTCGACGATGGAGACCCTTGCCTAGAAGTCATCTATTCACTCTTGATTTAAAGATCAACATATTGGATATCCACTGTACCTTTAGCTCCTGCGCGATCTTCTCCCGGTTCCCGTACTTGAGGTATTTCTTGTGCTTGAGGCCGCGCTGCTGCACATAGTTGGCGCCAGGGTGCACGTCGGGCCCGTTGCACACCAACTTACGCAGCCACTGCAGGTTGGCGGGGAACACGCGCTCCGGGTATGTCAGGATCTTGGCCACGTGGACTGGGACTCCTACCTAGGTAATCAGAATCAGGTCATAAAAGAATCATTTTATTATGTCACTGACAGCTAAAGTTGGCCAAATGCATATTTTTATAATGTCATTTGAGCAAATCGAAAAGATATCTACTTCTACTTAATGGGGTTCGACCCCGTTTCATCTAAGGATTATATGGTATAGAAAAATCTGGAGCAACTTCAACATAACTGAAGGTATCTGGATTCTCCACCGACCGTGTCTCCACGTTGCCGTCGTGGTGGGGCTTGCGTGTCTCAGTGATCTTGGGGGCTTTGCCGGTAGAGCCACTCATGCCGGAAGGTCCCAAGTGAGAGAACAGACCAAGAGAGACACAAGAGGGGCACACAGTTCGGAGACTTGAGCAGTGTTCGGGTCCTCGGACGGTGTGCGTCTCATTGGCTTGCTCGCTGCTCTCTGGTACGCGTCTGATCATCAGACGTGACTGTGAGAGCAGCGAGCAAGCAGTGAGAGAGAGGGAGAGAGGAGGGGAGAAAGGGACTGCACCCTCAAAAAGGAAACTATGGATAAAGGCACTGAAAGAGAAGTTGTACCCCAGGGCGGTCCGGACTGCATAGCAGAAAGGGAATCCGCCACGCTTTACGCGTCAAGCCCCTCGTATTCTGGGGGGGGCAACAGTGCTCTTTATTCTCCGCTTGCCAAGTGCAACAGTGGCCGAGGAGGCCCCCGATCCAAGCCGTCCTTTCAGGACTTGATCGGGTTTAGTTTTAGTTCGCCCGACAAAGCGTCGGTCGGTCGGAGCGCGGGCAGAGGCGCGCTATATTGGGAGGAGGGCTCGCTTGAGCGTCGCGCGGGTGCAGAGTCGGAGTCCGAGTTGGACTCCGACGACCTGGTGACTGTGAGCTCGGCGAGCTCTGGACCCGAGGGGGCAGGGACTGCAGCGGAGGACTCTAGGTCCTTCCACAAGCGGCCTAGACCGGAGGACGACCGGGGGTCGTCCTGCAGCGAGGAGGTGGCCTCGGCCCGAAAAATCCCCACCAGTAGGCGGGGTAAGGGCCGAGAGGGAGGCAAGGGGAGATTGCCCGCCTCCAAGGTGGCTGGCCAGCGAGCCGAGGAGCTCGTCGCTGACGGACGACCCCCCGGAGAGGGCGGTCGCGGGGCTTCTGGTTCGGAGTCCTCCGGCGGATAGCCGGATGACTCCGGACAGGAGCGGGTTCGGAGGGCCGGGTTTGCGGAGGTGGTGGAGGCCGCGCTTCGCGATGTGGCCTTGAAGAGGAAACTTTCCTCAAAGAAAAAGGCCATAAGCGAGGCGATGGCCTCCATTCTGGCGGCAGCGGAGGCTAACCCAGGTGGGCCTCCGCGGGACGAGATGTCCAAGCTGCGGGCGGAGGTCGCCCGCTTGGCTGCCGCCACGGAGCGTCTCCAGAAGGAGAACGAGGGGCTCCGCGCAGACCTGGCCAGGCTCCGGGGAGCCGGCCCACAGGGGGCGCCTCAAAGGGGGCGCAGAGAGGAGAGCCGACCCGTGCCGCAGGAGAGCCAGGTGCTGGCTGCCTTCCAGGCGCGGTTCTCCGTCCTGGAGGGCATCGTCCTGCGCCCCCCGCTAGCGAGTGCGGCGGCGAGTGGGAAGGCCCCCCCAGGCCGGAAAAAAAAGGTGGCCTCGTACGCGGCCGCCGTGGCTGCCACACCGGGGTCGTCCGGCCAGGACAAAGGGTCCGGGCCGGCACCCGCGAAGCCGATGCCGGGAAAACCGGACCCGGCCCCGGGAAGGAAGAGGAGGGGTGGGGTTGCTGCGCGGACGGCGAAGGCTCCTGCGCCGTCTGTGCAGCAGCTCCCCCCGGCTTCCTCGCCTTCAGATCCTCCCCCGGCTCAAGCCGAATGGCAAGTGGCCGGGGAGAAGAAGAAGGCGGGCAAGGCAGCCAGGGCGGCCAAGAGGCGGGAGAGGAAGCGGCGGCAGAAGGCGCGAAGCGTCGCGGCTGCGCTCCGCCCCCCGAAAACCGCGGCTGTAGTACTCACACTACAGCCGGACGCGGAGAAGAGGGGCGTGACGTACGCGGACGTGCTCACCAAGGCGAAGGAGGCGGTGAACCTTGGTGAGCTAGGCATCGTAGGGGGCCTCCGGCTCAGGGTCATCATGACTGGGGCCCGGGGCAGTCAGCGGCCCAACCGCGGACGCTCTAGCCGAAAGGCTCAGGGCGTCCCTAAGCGCGGACGATGCCCGAGTGTCCAGGCCCAACAAGTGCATCGACATGCGCATCTTGGGCCTGGACGACTCCGTCACGGAGGCGGAGGTGGTGGCCACCGTCGTTAGGACGGGGGGGTGCTCAGCAGAGGAGGTGAAGGCGGGCACCCTACGTCCCGACAACACGGGCATGCGCACCATTGTGGTGAGTTGCCCCGTGTCGGCGGCCAAGACAATCTCGGAGGGCCGAAGGTTTTTGGTGGGTTGGGTTTCCGCGCAGGTCAAACTGCTGGAACCCCGACCTCTGAGGTGCTTTCGGTGCCAGGTGTGCCACCATGTGGGAGCTCAATGCACCTCGGAGGTGGACCGCAGCGGTCTATGTTTCCGCTGCGGTCAGCCCGGACACAGGGCCGGCTCCTGCGACGCCGCGCCGCACTGCGTAGTCTGTGCGGCAGCTGGCAAGACGGCCGACCACTGGGCTGGGGGTAGGGCCTGTGCCCCACCCGCCAACGCCGGAAGCAGGAGGAAGCCCTCCGCCACCGCCGTCTCTGCCGCGACCGCCGCCACTGCCGCCGCTTCTTCTGCCGCCATAGCCGGTTCCACTGCGGCTGCTGCTACTGCAACAGCCGCAGTAGAGCCCCTACAAAGGGCTCCGGAGGGGGCTGAAATGGAGTGCCAGTAATGGCCCCATTTCACTCTCTCCTGTTGAACGTCAGCCACTGCGCCGCCCAGGAACTGATGCTCCTGAGCATGGCGCAGTGACTGATGCCTGTGGACGGCGAGCAATGGGTAGCTCGCCGTCCGATCAGAACAGGCCCGGGTTGACGGCGCACTGTGTTCTACGCGCGCCAAACCAGCAGTCGTCAGCATGGATCGGGGCCCGTTAGGGCCAGAGCCTGCCAGGGTTGCGGAATATGTTCGAAAGAGTTACCGCGTACGCGCGGAAGGAAAGGCACTAGGAGGACAAAGGGTGGGTTTTAGTCAGTAAAAGTCTGACACTCCCTGCCGCTCCACCCAGAGCGGGATTTCCCATCCTCGAAAAAAAAAAAGAAAAAAAAAAGGTATCTGGATTTAATGAGCCTACCTAATCGGAAAATGTTACACAGAATATTGATCGGTCTTCGTAACCAAAACACTTACCTCCTGAATCTGCAGGTTAGGGTCTGGTGAGATGACGGTTCTGCTGGAAAAGTCCACTCGCTTGCCCGATAGGTTGCCTCGGAAGCGCCCCTGCTTGCCTTTTAGCCGCTGTACCAAACCGCGGCCCGGCTTCTTAGGCTATAATGATGGAAATACAACAGTTACTAAAGTAAGTTTATACGCGGAAAAATTAAACAACACAAAACCTCATATAATTTCTCTTAATCTAAACCATAGCGTCCTTATTAATTCTTCGAAAAATGGATGGTTGATCTGAAGACTGCTAATTGCAAGTTTTTGTGAAAGACCAGAAATAGTAGAGGTCCTAGCAAGTTCCCTTGAGGAACTCCATTAGCCATCCTTAGCTACGAGTTTTATTAATTAAGTAGTAACGCTATTTTTATGACATCTCTATATTGTTGTAAGTAAATAAAATACGTATAAAGTCTAAAAGCCCTTGTATTTCGGTTTCACTTTCAGTTTACCTCGTGGTCCATGTAGTCAAAGGCTTTCGTCAAGACGAATTAAATTGCGTAGATGGCCATTTTAGATGGCAAATTTTAAACTTGATTAATCTAAATAGACCTGAGGGCTTTTTTTCTTCTTCATATTACTTATTAAATTGCCATGTAGATATACCTGCATGGACAGCGGTATGCCGGACATCTCACTATTGATATACAGCGCGGCATGAAGCTGTAGGTAGTCCCAGTCTTCCTGCACGAGCTCGCTCTTGCCTCCGCTGGCTATGTGGCGCGATATTACGTCGTTTATCAGTAGGATCTCTGACTGCTTCATTGTTAAGTCGTCTTCATTTCTAAAAATAATAATTTCTAACTAGAATTACTCCATTCGGGTGGAATTTTTCATTCAAACTTCTACACCATATTTCAACTTTTAGGATTGATATTAATAACTATTCTTAGCGGGGTACACAAATAGCTTGAAGCTATTTGTGTACCGAAAGTGAATCTAGTACAGGTCGAACCGGTCAAAAATTTTTCTGTAAACTACTTGTGGAATCAATGATGGTTATAAGAACAGAGGAAGACCAAAGGTAGATAGACTGTGTGAAAGATGACATATCTAGAAAGGGATGACTACGGAGATGGCGACTAATGGGGAAGAAGAAGAAGACGTACTGTGCCGACCTCAAATTAATAGGCATAAAGGTATGAGAAAGATAATGTTCATGTAAATAGGTTTATGTAACTTACGTGCCCGCTTTAATCTCGGAGACCACGCTGGGCCGGATGCAGAGCGGAGGCACGGGCAGACGGGTCAGGATCAGGTGTTCCGGACGCGTTAGCTTGGCATTCATGCCCAGCAGCGGGATGTCTTCGTCCGGGATGCGACGAAACAGGTTCAGGACCTGAGTGATATCAATAATTTGTAATTTTAGAAGGATAGAATTTTAAAGTATGACAATAAGAAAATGTTACTCTTTGTGTAGAAGATTCTGAGTGTGAAGTTGAAGCAAGACTTATGTCCAATGCACCATTATAACCTCAAGCGTAGACCAATGAAGATTTTTTTTATAAATGCCATTAGTATTTGAGTGACATTCCATTGGACAGAAATCATAACAAAGCATAATTTTATTTGTGAGCATACCTCTAAAGGGCTCATCTCAATAACAAGCCCACTGTTGATCATTGTCGCCAACTCCTTATTAGATTCCTTGGCCTCATGGAAGTCTCTCAGAACCCTCTTCACAATAGGATCTGTAGGTTTCTTTGCTCTGTACTTATCATGGATGATCTTTAGTATGCCAGCAGGACTCTTTTTCACCATACCATTCAAGGCTTCACAGTACGGACACTTGGTGCATGTCTTTGCCTTTTTGTGGACTGCAGCACGGAGGCTCTTCTTGTGTAAGTAAGATAGATCTGGGTTCATGAATTTCCGTCTGAATGACTTTTTGAGTGGTTCCGCTAACATCACTTTTGCACATTCCTGTTAAAATAACATGATGGTTTGAAATGGTATTATTTTAATCTCTCATCATCTCGCTCAACTAGTAGTATATACAGGTAGAAAGTTTTATTTGCAGAAAGGAATGCCATTAGATTGCTAAGTATTAAAATAAGTTCTCGATGTTGTAATTAGATTTAAGATAATATGTATACTAAATTTTATAAAATTTAAGATGAATTCTAAGTAAGTCATCATCATCTACCTAGCCTTTTCCCAACTATATTGAGGTCAGTCAAACCGGATTCAGCTGAATACCAGTATTTTACGTGGAGTGGCTGCCTACCATACCTCCACAACCCATTAACTGGGTAACACGGTACTTCTTGGCAAGACTTTCTGGCTTCTGATAATCCGTGACGCCTGCCAATGATCTAAATCTAGCTGGGACCAACGGCTTAACATGCTTTCCGAGGCACGGAGGAGTCTCGGTATGTTAAGATGGTCACCCTTCTACACACCAACCTTGGCAAGCATTGCTTAACCTTGAAGATCGGACTGTGCGGCTGCTATTATTTAGCCCAGAGCTCCTCCAAATGAATTCTAAGTAAGTAATTATTGTAATGTTCTTTGGCGAAATAAATTATTAAAAACTAAAACTAACTAATTCTTAATGTCTATCACTGACAGGTAACTAAACTGTCACTGAATATCACAGGATACTTTAAAAACTAAAATTCATTACTGCTGTGGGACAGGTGACGGAAACAAAGTTGCATGACTCAGCTAATAGCTATGAAATAAAAAGGTAAATAATTTTTGAGGCGAATAACAACTTATTAGGCGACTAACTAATTGGTTACAAAAAATAATGACTTGGCGGCTAATATTAACAGTGGGATGTCATACGTATATGTGTTTTAATTGGTGTAAGAGCGAGCAAAGCGAGCTCGGGACTTGGGGCACCCTGACTCGGACAGGTTAGGTTAGAAGGGAATGGTGGGGTCAAGTGAGCGAGTGAAGCGAGCGAACAGACCCCGCCATCCCCTTCGTGGTTATTTTTTTTAAACCACCCAAAAATATTTATTTATTTATACTAGAATCACTGCCAATTTAAATATAAACAGAGCTCACAACTCTATATAAAGCTGCTACTTTATACTTAAAATGCTACTTCACTGTAGCTGCCAACCTATTATTTTTGCTACCCATCTTAATTATTTTTAAAACCCTATAACAGGTCAGTTTGTTGCCGCGTTAAATACATGCCAAATAAAAATATTGAAAAATTGGTAGGTAGGTATTTTGTTTTCAATAATAAGTTTTTTTACTGAATACCTTACCTTACAAATAGTCTGCAATATGGTGATGATGGACCTGAAATAGCCAACGTGGAAGACAGGCAGGGCCAGCTCTATGTACCCGTAGTGACCAACGCACTCTGCCAGACCCAGACCGCAGGTTTCACAGTTAGCATCTTTCTGGTTTGTTCCCTGTATAATTGAAAGAAGATTAATTTTATTGTAACAATGTGATGTGTAGTGTGTGGGGAGTGTGCTATTTATGTGTTTTATAAGGTAACCATATAATTTGTTATGGCTCTTTGTAGCAAGGTTCCTTACAGCATTTATTAGATACCATAACTTTTTTATTTTGCGTTTGTTTCTTTTAGTAGCCTTATTTTTTAAATGTTCTTGTATGTAATGGGTATTTTGGAATAATAATGTATTTTACTTAGTCGGTTTATTTTTTTCTTTTTTTTTGTGTTCTATAGTTTATGTTTAGACTATTTACAATGTATTTTATCTGAGTCAAGGTTCCAAGTGTGATTTAAAACACAAATGAAGACACAGCTGCCATTTGAGCATTCTTATCTGCTTGGAAAATGAAAATATTTAGCACTCTTTTCACCATTGTACGGAAAGTATAATAATTAAAATATCTGTTTGTGATGGTGATTAGTGATTACTCATTATTAACAATATTTCATGTCTGGTGTCCTTACCATTCTCCTGTCCAGCACACCATACGTCGCCGGTACCCTTTGTCCATCCTGGGCGTACAGGTTCTTGGTGATGACCTGGATATGGGCTGCCTGCTGGATAGCAGAAGCGCTATCCACATTGAATGTAACGTGTGAGCTGAAAACATGACGAAACATACTGTAAACCGTAAAGGAACTGCATGAAACTTTTACTGTATATAGTTAAACCTTTGAGTAGTATTCTAATGTAGTTATATGTGGTCACTTAAGTAGATTGTAACTTTTAAATATTGTATTTTCTAAGTTAAAAATTGTAAACATAACCTTACATTTTTCTTCCGACATAAGTCTCGCGATATTGTTCCTTCGGCATCTTAGGTAGGTTTAAAGAAAACCATGCAACATAAATTCTACGTTATTATTGTAATATTCCATCAACTATAACACAATGTTTTTACGAAAACATGAACCGATGCGCATGAAGGCAGCTTCTTTTTGACATTTGTTATACTGCGTTCATATTTGGGAATTCCCAAAAATGTTAAACAAAAATTACGTTTGCGATTTCTGAACGCATCCAATTTTAGTAATACCATATGGTTAGAACCGTTTTTCTACTAATTTACCACACCTATTCCTGTTATTTCCCTTTCGTTGATGAAAAGGATAAAAGAGATTTTAGGTACTGGTTTGGCTATTTCTTGCTTTTTTTGTAATAGATTAAATGAACGTACTACGAAAGAAAGTAATCGAACCCCAAAATACGAACACGTTAAGAACAACTTTTTGTTTGAAAAAAAGTTTTTTCTTGCGTGTGATTTAATATTATATTGAAGTTATTTTGTACTTCGTGGTTTTTATTAGGAAGTCGGTGGTATTTTTTGTATAAAAAAAAAAAAACATTGTATGGTCCCCAAAAATTCAAATCAGTCATTGTCTATCTCAAAACTCTGGTCTCTAAAATTCATCATCAGATCCACAGACCATAGACATCACTATCTTTATGAAATTTGAAGGGACTGTTTCGAAATAAACCTCTTTTGAATAAAAAAAGAATTTAGCAAATCCGTCTATACATATATGACGGAGTTATGCCCGAACTTACATAAAAAATAGATAAAAATCCAAATTTACAACCTCCTCCTTTTATTTCTGTGAATGGACAAAGTAATTGATAAAATACAGATCCGAGGTGGGTTGCTTAAATGGCCATGGTTGGGTGTTGTTGTTAAATTAATTACATCTTAACAGCTGAACGGATTAAGATGAAATTTGTCTCTAGAAAGGTCAGGACGACGTCTTGGACGTCTTCTCGAAGTGCGAGGTCATCATATTTAACCTCTTTCGTCCTAACGGGTCCTACAGGGTGATATTGGGTAGCTGAGATACATTAAAGAAAAAACCAGCAAAGTGCCAATCGGACTCGTTTCCGCCTTAAGACCGACCCGGACAATATGCTGCTGTGTGATGGATGTAATAAGGGACATCATCTCTATTGTTTGAAGCCGAAGCTTACCATGAGTAGTGTTTTTGTATTCATTCACATTACGTTACTACGCTAAAAAAACCCGGCCAAGTGCGAATCGGACTCGTACATGAAGGGTTCCGTACCACTATCTATAAAAAAAAAATTAAAAAAATCACGTTTGTTGTATGGGGGAGCCCCACTTAAATATTTATTTTATTCTGTTTTTAGTCTTTGTTGTTATAGCGGCAACAGAAATACATCATCTCTGAAAATTTCAAATGTCTAGCTACGAGTATCACGGTTCATAAGATACAGCCTGGTGACAGACAGACGGACAGTCCCATTTTTACCCTTTGTGTACGGAACCCTAAAGAACAGCATAACAAAAAAAGTGACTTTTAT
Source organism: Melanchra persicariae (assembly GCA_947386135.1). Lineage (NCBI taxonomy): Eukaryota > Metazoa > Arthropoda > Insecta > Lepidoptera > Noctuidae > Melanchra > Melanchra persicariae. The sequence goes on along the minus strand of OX376662.1, from coordinate 18,914,295 downwards.
AATCGGTCACAAAAAAATACTAAAACGTTTCGAACAAAAGGCTTTTCAAGCAGTCTGATGCAGATGATGACATCAAATCTGTGATTGAACTAGAGTAAATGCTGCCAATTGTAACAAACTGCTAAAAAGTCATTATTCTCGGCACTTTTAGTCGATCTAGTTTTACTGATCTACCAGCTACCCAACGTCACCGACCACGCATTTCAAGAAAATCCTGGAGTTAGATTTGTTTATGTTATTTTTTAATTCGGTTGCATCTAACGATAAAGCTAGGTGAACTGTAGGCTAAGACAGTGGTTTTACATAAAACCACAAATCCACAACGTAACTAAGTTTACAATAACACGCAAAATAATAGTTTAATTAAAACTACCGTTTATAATAACATTAACGTATAATCTTGTGGAGCACAACTTAACGTGCTGATTTTCTTCATTTTCATTCTAAAATAAAAGAAATAACCAAACAAACGATGAGGGCGCCACTGCGCGGTCGGCGTTTGGTCGGCGCCCTCTTAATTTCGAAAAATAAGGACTTCAAAGTTGAAATGTTGTTTGTATGAAAAGCAGTACGGCGTAAACGCTCTTAAGTACTCAAAGAACCGCTCCAACTCCGCTAACATACCGGTGTGTCGCCTGTTTTACGCGTTTTTAATCTTTGTTATCACTATTTTGCAAGATATATTACATAATTAATTGGAATTTTGACATGTCTGGCGCTTTGTTTATGTATAACATAATCATTTTTAAGTTAACGAGAAAAGCTACGATTTTTCAATTCTTTTATCAGCCAATTGTGAAAGTAAGTACCTAGGTATGTACCAGTAAAAAAAACTTTATTTAGTAAAATCAAATTATGGTGATTTTTTATTTTATTTTTATGTTATCCATTTACTGATTTGTAGAGGTCAGAGTCAGATAGGCAGTTGCTCTATTTAAATACTGGTACATATGCTACGGACATTTGGCTAGATGCATAAAATAAATGTGATTATTTATTCATATTTTCATCATAAGTACTCGGTTACAGACAACGCTTACGTTGTCTGTAACCGAGTTTACATTGTATGCAATTTATGAATCCTTACTTCCTTTATAATATTAAACTTTCGCGTTTATAATATTAAGGTAATACCTTAATATTATAAACGCGAAAGTTTGGAGGATGGATGTTTGTAACTCTTTCACGCAAAAACTACTGAATGGATCTTGATGAAATTTGGCACAGAGGTAGATTATAGTCTGCAATAACACATAGGATACAATATACATACTCCCCCGGTGGAGCCTCGGGTGGCAGTAAGTAAATAAATAACCTTTAAGAACTAACTAAAATGTAACAATTACACTAAATATTAATTTAAAAACGGTATCATTTTCTACTACTTTAGTAGGATTCAATGTTATTCACTAACCCTGTTCATATGTTTCTGGCGTAAAAAGAAGCGCCTCAGCGCGCCGTTTTTTGGCTTGTCAACCGAAACCACGCAACATTTTTCACTCGAAATATTTTGTAAAACCTACTAATTTCCTCATGTACTATTCTCTGGAATGTAGGAATATGAGCGCCGTACAAAGTTAAGTGATATTGAACACAAGTGATAAGTTAAAACGGACTGAAAATCGTTTTCCCACCGTAGTGACCCGCGAACTCTCAACATGCCTCTGTTAAAAAGGAAAGCATTTGAGAAATCAAAGGCGTCGGAGTACCTCCGGGACGACGATGAGGTCTTCCACTGCGAGATCACCGACGAGATATTCAAAGATTACGAGTGAGTGTAACTGTAAACATTAGAAGCGCCGAAATTTTGCGAATTTCTATGTTAAATTGTAGTTATCAGTTTACGGGGACCGTTGGCATTGTCAGCGCGCGGCGGGTCGCGCAACAACGCGAGCGTGACACAATATTTCGCTATTTCTGTCATTCGCGTCATAATTTTTATCATAATTAGATGTTGTTTGATGAATGTTTATTTACAGGGAATACTGTGAGAGGATTATTCTGGTCAATTCAATGGTGTGGTCATGTGAGATGACTGGGAAGAATAATTTGACATACTCAGAGGCCCTGCACAGTGAGAAGATGGCACGGAGAGCTCTGAAAGATTTTCCAATGGAGTTGCGCATACCAATATTGTTCTTGGCAATGAGGACCAAGAGGTGTTCCTTTGCTGAGATGTCTGAGGATGTGTTCAACTTCGTGAGGGACCGCTACTTTGTTGGGGAGACAGTAGAGGCCTGCCTGGAGGGGGAGATATGGAAGGAGGCTCACATACTGTCGGTCACAGCACAGAAGCAGCACCCAGACAGGTGAGTAATTCATATATTTAATGAAAATCCTTCTTAAATCTCAATAATAATAACATACAAAAAATTGTTTTGGAAATAACTAACAATTTTTTTTTTAATTCCTTCCCAAAACTAGATCATTAATCTACTAAAATTTCCTTCCAGAACTCTAGTTAGTTAAAATAACCATCAAAAAAATAAAAGTAACCATTAAAAAAATAAAAATAACCATTAAAAATATTTTACTATACACTACTAATGTGCTTGCCATTCATGATCTCAATGTCTCTAATCATACCCACATTTGGCCTTGAACCGTCTCGGTGAACTGCCAAGTAAAATCAATAGTAGGTATAAACAAACCTTTCTAAAAAACTCTGCAAAAACTACAACAATTAAAGTGTTATGAAGGCCATATGTTTTGGCAGCAGATGATCTAACTACTATATTAAACTTACTATAAATATCCTTATTTAATCTAAATATCATGATCATGATTTGTGAATCATACTGTTGCTAAGTGTCAAATTGTATAATAGAACTTTAAAAACGTGAATTATTCAGCAAGTTGTAAAGCAGACATGTGACTGCTTTTTCATTAATTCTGAATCGAAAACAGTTTTTAAATTGTATTCTGACTCAGAGGAAAATATCTAATATTAAAATATTCTTCAAATGGACATAATATATTAGGTACTGGAACTAAACTGAGAATATCAGCACAATATTTTTTAAGATTTCATATGACATATGTGGGTAGAGACAGTAACAACTAAACAGAAGCCAATACTGGGTGAATTTTTAAAGTGTGCGTGGATGGCCAAATCTGAAAATGAGGAATATAGAAAAACACTGAAAGGAGTCTCTAGCCCGATTTTGATAAAAACTAAAAATGCATCATTGGCTTTTTAAAAATCGCTGTTAGAAGAGAATATTGGAACCGGTTAATTTTGAAAAAAAAAACACCCTGTAATATTACACCATCCGAAAGTGTCGCTAATAAGGATCAAATTCTGTTCTGTAACATGTGACAAACTAAAGGACTATTCTATTCATTTTGAACAAACTAACCATTCATAAATTAAAAAAACTTGTTTGAAAAGTTCTGTTTTATAAGATTTCTAGATTCTAGTTAGATGTTGGTCTGTCAGTATACGTACACTAGCTTTCCTGCGCAACTTCTTCTGTATCACTGTTTTCATTAATGCTCTGCTCCTATTGGTCGTAGTGTGATGTTATATACAACCTACCTCGATGAATGGGCTATCCAACCAAACAAACTCTTCAGCTTGAATATTAGTATAGATGTTTAACACTTTAACGTGAGTGGTTACATCAAGATATATTAAAATGTACGAACCTGTTGTGTGCTACTAATACAAACTTTATCAAAACTTAGCAATATCAAGAAGTGTAATCTTGTACTCTAGTATTTGAATAGAGCCAACTGTACATTCAAGTCACAAGTGTAACAATATTTTTCAATACATAACAAAGCTAAAACTCAATTCAATTGGTAAAAACTCAATTGGTTTCTATAAAGTACTCTATACCTGTTCGATGCAATAATTGCAATTGCATGTTTGCTGACCTAGCAATACAATACGGATGCACTAAATAATAATAATAAACGTTGATTTCAGATAACTGAGATCCAATTTGTTAGTAATTTAATAAGTTATAACTAGTGTTAGTAATATGATAATCATGTGAGCATTAATACATCGAGTCATGTACAGAGTCAAGTCTACTGGCTATCATACTTAAAACGATGTTGCGACTAGGCCATACTCTGCTCAGCATTGCAAATACGCCGCGAGGTCAGTGCATTACGGACAGCAGCCGGGTGCAGTGATTTTCATCATTGTGTCCAATAGCTTATCCTAAATTTTTGTAAAACATAAAATTGAAAGAGTTTAAAAGAGTGTCCATGGAGTTTCTTGCACGTTCTTCTCCATAGTGATCTACGCTTTGGAACTTGCAAATAGCTTCATGTTTTTGACTAACTGACTTCGATAATTCAAAAGTACCTGTGTATGGTTTATTTGAAATAAACGTTTTTTTTTTTTTAAAAGCTAGGCTACGCTTTGACTTTGACTAAACGTTACCTTGTTAGATGATGATGATGATGAATTAACCCTTAAAAGTGAGTGTATAACTTGACAGCGTAACAAATCCCACTACATACCACTTAGGTTGCACCCCTACTATACAAATAAATAAACTTTAATACTCTTTGGTAAAACAGTCATCTACTTTTGTGGCTAATTGTACTTGGTATAAAACCATTTAAAACAACCAAATAATAGTAATGGCATTCTTGACACTACTGAACCTTGACTTTTCGTAACCACTGAATACTCTAAAATGAATTTTATGTTGCTTCTGGCAGTGGCTTTTCCTGTCTAAAAAGTGATTTACTATGCCCTGGTAAATTGTATGTTTGTACGAGTTTATAGGGCTGCTGACCCCAACGGAACCTACTAGGATTTAAAAAAAATTACAAGTAAAAACGTAAAAGACACACTTTCATATTTGTAATATTAGAATGATTTTCTTCCACCTTTTAAGTGTCATGCAATGCCACTTTGAAATGTATTTTAGAAATAGAATAACTAGGGAGTGATACTTAATTCAGCAAATGACTCAACTGTGTCGCTGGAAGCTTAGTAATGCCAAAAAATATTAACACATAAAATTAATTTAATTCCTAGTTTATTTTAGTCTAGTCATCTTGAGGTAAATGACCTACTACAATAAAATATTTGGCCAAATGTACTGAATTAAAATTGAAGTTGTTATCAATAGACACAGAAACGCTGTCTTTATCTAGATAATTATCAGTGATATAATACCAAGACAAGTAGACCAAAACTCTTTGTTTTTTAAATTTATATTTTATTTACTCGAAAGAAAATCCATGTTTATTGACATAGGTATTGCTACTAAAATGAAGACTTTATATAGATTCTCAAAAAACCATTTTACAGGCACTGTTTTTTTAATGGTCATGGTCATGGTTGGTCAGTCAAAGGGGTGAAGTTAGTGCATGATCCAAAGGGTAGATGTCTATGGAGAATAAAGATGTATGTACAAAAAATATGATATGACATGATAAATATGACAATGTTTAATAACAAATTATAATGTAATTCACAATAATAGTTATAGATTTAAAAATTTAAAAAAAAATGGTGAATTTGGAGAGGAGGAAGTTTACAATGTAAGTCAGATGACTAATCATTATCTAGTACTTGATAACTGTAATAAAACATAATGGTATTGTATTATGAAAATATAGCAAGCTACTGATAGCCAATTTATAACAAAATCTTTCTAACTTAAAAACAAAAGTGTAATGCCTAAACAGACAAATTATCAGGAGTAAATAAGTTACTTCTAGGCAAGCGTCAACCGCATCATCACTTTCAAATGTAATTGCTGAAAAACGTGGGCCTACGGCCTACCTATCATAAATAAGAACATTATTTAAATATGTTTTCTTTTTGAAATCAGCTAAAAAGCTTTAAAATGCAGAATAAACAAACAAAACAATATTTTCACTCATGTTTCAAATCTTTTTTTTTTTTGGCAACTGAGCCAATCATTGTTGAGCTCTTACACCAAATCTTATCCATCATCATCTCTGTCTAGTCAGCTACACACACTATCACTGATTTCCTCTTCCAAACCATCATATCATATTCAATGTTATCTATCGGACCTTGTCCCTGAGCGTCAGTTAAATTGTTTGATAGACCCCACACAAGGTGGATTCATTGTCGTTACTGGCCCTCTTGGGACTTGGTAGGTCTCGTTAAAGCTAATGTACCTAGAGAGAAAAGAAATATTCTTATACCTAATCTTCCCCTCTACAGCAAAGCCATCCCCCCCTCGTCGGCCTACTGCTACGAAGTGGAACAGTTCGACGAGGCCGACGCCGCTGCTTCGGGCACCATCGGCACAGCGCCCTCGGATCGCGTGCGCCGGCGCAAGGGCGTGTACACACGGGACAAGAACCGCCTGTTCCTAAAGCAGTTCGTCGAGGGCAGCCCTGAAGGTGTTATTGGGATTAAGGTAGGTGTTATTGTTGTTTGAAGTTCTCAAGGGAATGCTGATAAAAATCTGAGCTGAGGAATTTCTAAATAGGAAGAGTAAGAGAAGTGTATCTATTTATTATTATCTTCTTTTTGTTTGAGAAAATCCTCGTGGGTACCCTCCGTTCAGGTTTCTGTCATACTCCTAGCGACTTAAACCCCGCATTTCCTATCGCTACCATGAGTCAGGACCCTGGGGGATACAATTACAATCGCAGGCACCCCTGACTTGTATCAGCCTGCCATGTTTAGCAAGCCGTCATAACCAAGTGCTATGTGATTGCACGATCGCATATTCTCCCATTAAGACGCCAATGAACAGCCTGGCCCCTTTTGGATGGTTGCTTTCCCTAATCTGCTGGCACCCTACCCACCCAAATCACATACATATTTCAAACTTTGTGAATTTAAACAGACCTAATTTGTCATTCCATTATTATCTCCACAGAAACCAGCACAAGAAAAATACAGCATAAACAAAGTAAGCTTCGACCAAATATTCACGGGCAATCCACCAGCGTTCCCCTCGTCTAAGAAGCTGTTGAAGTCGCCGCCGGCGTCCAAGAGCCAGGCGAAGCCCGGCTCGGCCTCCAAGGGGGGCAAGTCGGCTAAGAAGCCTAGCCCTGACAAGAAGGGACGGCAGGAGTCCATGGATAAGTTTGTCAAGAAGACTGACAAGGCTGAAGGTTTGTGTCAATGTTTTTGTAGTATTTTTTTACTCCAAAATGCAGGTTTTAGTGCCTTTTATTTTGCACTGTCGTATTATCATTAGGGATGCATCAAATACCAATTTCGATATATCGCGATAGCGTGGGTTTTCCGGTATTTCGGAATAGCGATATAAAGCCGATACACCGATGCATTTTGAATTCCGCGCTTTAAATAATCGAAAGTGCCATCTCCGCTCTTAGTTTGTTCAGATAAACGCGGCACAATTTATTTATGCTTGGGGCATCCCCGCGTTGTAATTTTATGTATGTTATTCATTGTTGCTTTCGAGTCGTAATAAAATAAATTATATTATTAATGTATTTTTGGCAGTAACTGGCATTTCTTTCCCTACATACTTATACAAGAATTTTGTTGTATAAGTATGTAGGTTGAACAATTTTAGAAATTTCGTTACATAGTTAACATTCTAAATCAATATTGTAAAAGTGACGTCATCTATTTCTAATCTAAACCCACATATTTTAACGCCTTTTCAAGCTTACAAACAAACCTTAATATCGGCATCGTACCATACTAAGATCGAATTACAGACATTGAGTACAATACCTTACAAAAAGCATGTCATTATTAGGGCTTCCTCTACGAAAAGCAACCTTACTGCTACGACCCGAAGGCACATTCAAATAAAATTGTATCTAAGTATGGACATAATTAAAAAAATATCTAATATCTTATCAACAGTACAAAAGAACAAACCGCCCGCCGATCCAGCAGCCAAGAAGAATGCGCAGGAAATGGCGGAGAAGATGCGCAAAGCAGAAGACCTCATGCGACAGCGCAAAGAAGAAGAGAGACTGAGAAAGAAAGAGAAGACTGCGCGCCTGCAGGCGTATATGAAGGAGTGGCAGAAGGTCAAAGATGATATGGAGCTGGAGGACCATAGAGTGAGTTATAGACCCCTTGATTAATTTGATCTTGTGCTAGGATTACTCTTGACGTTTTTGTACAAATCTTTGCAGATCGATAATACAAAAACATCCTTTTTTTGGGCAGTTGTGTAAAAAATACCTTAACATACCTAACGAATTTTTCATTGCCCAAATAACGCAATTTTTAAACCCAATACGCCATGTTGCAGTACATACAAAAAGTTAACGTGACTTCAAGCGAATTTAAATGTACTGTATCGTTTTTATTATTTGACAAAAGAAAGAATATAAGTCCAATTTTTTTGGAAAGCCCAATCATTATTAATTATTTTATAGGAATCTACCCTACTGCAACCATGGACAATGGCGGTTGCTCATTTTTCAGCCGTATCAATAAAACTGAAAGTTCTTCAACTTAGTACCCAATCAGAAATACTAACGCTACTCCCCATTCACAGATAATACCAAAAGGCACTCCAATAGAAGTGGAAGGCATATCCCACGAGCACTTCGGCGACTTCCTCTCAGTCCTGGAGTTCGTCCACACATACTCCGAGATCCTCAAAGTCAAGGACGTCTTCCACAATCAGCTGGACCTGGAGACGTTTCGGAAGGCGCTGACGTCGAAGGAACATGCTGGCGTGTTCAGCGACCTGGTGCAGATGTTCTTGACAACGGTGTTCTCGTTGCAAGAGGATGAAGCTGAGGAGTATAATGAGAATGGGAGGATACAGCTTTCTACTGGTGAGTGGATATAGTTAGGAGAAGGCTAAGCAGAGGGTTTGGATATGATATTGAATAATGAACTTTATTACTACTTTCTTAAAGTACAATTGACACCGCGCGCGTGTTTGCGTTAATGTTTGTTCAATTTTGAACTTTATCACTCCCAAATAAAGTTAAGAGCGGCTTCACACTAGGGTTTGTCCAGCGTAGGCGTTCGATAAACGTATGCGCAGCGCAGACGCCACGACAACGCGGCGCAGGCGTCGTGTTGTTACTACTACTACGCCTAACCTTTCAGCGAAAGCAGGCATGATATTATGTCACATTAAAACTATGTAACTTTCACAGAGGATCAACAAGAGACTGATGCTGAAGTGGGCGTCACAAAGGCGATGGAGCTCGCGACTAAGGCCAGCAAATGGTCGCAGACGTATCTGGGAACACCGCTTAGCAAGCTGCCGCTAGACCCTACCACAGTCAGTGAAGTTTTGAGGTTAGTCAATTTGTTCAACGCTGTGGAGTGTATTTGAAATGTGAGACTGTTTTATTTATAAAATTCTATATTGTATGTATAAAGTTGTGATGTTTTGTGCTCTTTTACGTTGCGACGTGGCTAAATGCGAGAATTAGTTACCACGGTGGCTCTGCGCAAAGTTGATTGCTACGTGTTAACGTATGCATGCTTGGTTTTGCTAGGTAATCCATAATGTATAGTGACGGTAAACATTGTTGGTTCCCCGTCAGGCTGCACCTGCTGTCGTCGGGCGCGGGCCCGGGCGGGCGCTGCGCGTCGTGGCGCTACCAGGCGCGCGGCGGGTACACCAGCGCGGACGACGCGGGCCTGAGGCTGCGCGTCACCCGGCCCGCCACGCTGCGCGCGCTGGCCGCCACGCACGTCGCTGATCTGCCGCTCGGTAACCATTTACACTACCCGCTATCAAATTATCGAGGGCAACCCTTCATAAAATCGTAATACGAGATCATTTTAATCCTCCGCCACCAACTCGAGTATCAACTTTAGTGGTTTATATTTTGATTTGATTTTTAATAAACCTATAAATCGGCGTAACTTCCCAATTATGTCGGGGTTGGGTTACGGTCTAACAAGAAACAGCTGAGTGCCATACCTGGAACAACTGCCAACCTGACCGCTATCACTCTGTAAGCCATATAAATACGATATCACTTAGTACAAGTTTTACCAAAGACGACGTCGACGAGATTCGCTAGAAGAAGCCGCGCGGTATGAGATGTACCGCGCTGCGAAGTTGGCTCTGCAGCTCGCCATCGGCGAGGCCGAGACGCGAAGCAGGGAAAAATTGCTGGCGACTCTAGATGAGGATCCGTGGGGGCGTCCTTACCGTATGGTTCGGGGAAAACTCTGTCCTTGGACCCCCCCACTTACGGAGAGTCTCCAGCCTCAGCTGCTCGAGGCGATTGTTGCAGCACTTTTCCCTGCAAGAGCGGAGCATGTACCACCGTTGATGGCTCCGCCTGCAGCTGCGGAATCAGAAGACGAGCTTGGCGCCCCTGAAGTGACTGAAGCGAAAATGAGGGCAGCCGTGATGCGGCTCCGGGCGAAAAACACTGCCCCGGGGCCTGACGGAGTACCCGGTCGCGCCCTCGTCCTCGCCATGAAGACCTTAGAGCCCCAACTGAGAGGTCTTTTCTCAGCGTGCCTCGAGCAGGGCCAGTTTCCCATTCAATGGAAGACAGGTTCTTTGGTCCTGCTCAGGAAGGCGGGGCGCCCTGCGGACTCCCCGTCGTACGCGGACAGCCCATAGTGCTGCTTGACGAGGTGGGCAAGCTGTTCGAGCGGATTATAGCGAACCGCCTCGTCAGCCACTTGAGCAGTGAGGGGATCTGGACGACAACCAATTCGGTTTTCGGCATGGGCGCTCCACCATAGACGCAATCTTGCGAGTGAGAGTCCTGGCGGAGGAAGCGGTGTCTCAGGGCGGGGTGATGGTGGCGGTGTCCTTGGATATATCCAACGCCTTCAACACCCCGCCCTGGAGTTGTATTAGGGAGGCGCTGCGTTATCATCGGGTGCCTCCCTACCTCCGCCACATAATCGGCGCCTATTTGGCAGGAAGGTGTGTCACCTACAAGGGACGCGACGGCACAGGCCGGTGCGAGATGTCGTGCGGTGTTCCACAGGGTTCGGTCCTTAGACCGCCCCTGTGGAACATCGGGTACGACTGGGTGCTGAGGGGCGAGCTCCAGCCGGGGGTGAACCTCACATGTTACGCGGACGACACATTGGTCACGGCTCGGGGGAGCTCGCACAGGGAGGCAGCGTTGTTAGCTACGGCGGCGGTCTCACAGGTGGTGAGCCGCATCCGGCGCCTGGGCCTGGAGGTGGCTCTCAACAAGTCGTCGGGGGAGCTCGCACAGGGAGGCAGCGTTGTTAGCTACGGCGGCGGTCTCACAGGTGGTGAGCCGCATCCGGCGCCTGGGCCTGGAGGTGGCTCTCAACAAGTCGTCGGGGGAGCTCGCACAGGGAGGCAGCGTTGTTAGCTACGGCGGCGGTCTCACAGGTGGTGAGCCGCATCCGGCGCCTGGGCCTGGAGGTGGCTCTCAACAAGTCGTCGGGGGAGCTCGCACAGGGAGGCAGCGTTGTTAGCTACGGCGGCGGTCTCACAGGTGGTGAGCCGCATCCGGCGCCTGGGCCTGGAGGTGGCTCTCAACAAGTCGTCGGGGGAGCTCGCACAGGGAGGCAGCGTTGTTAGCTACGGCGGCGGTCTCACAGGTGGTGAGCCGCATCCGGCGCCTGGACCTGGAGGTGGCTCTCAACAAGTCGTCGGGGGAGCTCGCACAGGGAGGCAGCGTTGTTAGCTACGGCGGCGGTCTCACAGGTGGTGAGCCGCATCCGGCGCCTGGACCTGGAGGTGGCTCTCAACAAGTCGTCGGGGGAGCTCGCACAGGGAGGCAGCGTTGTTAGCTACGGCGGCGGTCTCACAGGTGGTGAGCCGCATCCGGCGCCTGGGCCTGGAGGTGGCTCTCAACAAGTCGTCGGGGGAGCTCGCACAGGGAGGCAGCGTTGTTAGCTACGGCGGCGGTCTCACAGGTGGTGAGCCGCATCCGGCGCCTGGGCCTGGAGGTGGCTCTCAACAAGTCGTCGGGGGAGCTCGCACAGGGAGGCAGCGTTGTTAGCTACGGCGGCGGTCTCACAGGTGGTGAGCCGCATCCGGCGCCTGGGCCTGGAGGTGGCTCTCAACAAGTCGTCGGGGGAGCTCGCACAGGGAGGCAGCGTTGTTAGCTACGGCGGCGGTCTCACAGGTGGTGAGCCGCATCCGGCGCCTGGGCCTGGAGGTGGCTCTCAACAAGTCGTCGGGGGAGCTCGCACAGGGAGGCAGCGTTGTTAGCTACGGCGGCGGTCTCACAGGTGGTGAGCCGCATCCGGCGCCTGGGCCTGGAGGTGGCTCTCAACAAGTCGTCGGGGGAGCTCGCACAGGGAGGCAGCGTTGTTAGCTACGGCGGCGGTCTCACAGGTGGTGAGCCGCATCCGGCGCCTGGGCCTGGAGGTGGCTCTCAGCAAGTCGGAGGCCATCACTTTCCATGGCCCCCGACGGGCGCCGCTGCCGGGATCACATATAGTGGTCGGGGGGGACCAAATTGCTGTCGAGTCAACCATGAAGTACCTGGGATTGGTGCTCGACAGCCGTTGGGACTTTGGCCCCCACTTTCGGCGGCTGGCGCCCAAGTTGATGGGCGCGGCGGGCGCGCTATCAACGCTGCTTCCCAATTTGGGGGGCCCAAGCACAGACTGCAGGCTTTTGTACTTGGGGATCGTGCGATCCATGGCCCTGTACGGGGCCCCAGTGTGGGCGGCTGATCTGACGGCCCTTAGGATCGCAGTGTTGCGAGCACCGCAGATTCATCAGAGGGTATCGCACGATCTCCTATGAGGCGGCTTGCGCACTGGTCGGATCCCCGCTATGGGACCTGGAAGCGAGAGCCCTCGCGTCACTGCATGGGTGACGAGAGGAAGCGCGGACGCGGGGCGAGGTACTGGTGCAGCGGCAGATCATGCTGCGCCGGTCCGAACTCCGTGAGGTCTTGGTGTCGGAGTGGCGGGCCAGGCTTCTGCGCCCTACTGCCGGCCTCGTCACCGTCGAGGCTGTCCGGCCGGTGCTCGATGACTGGCTCGGGAGGAGGCACGGCTCCCTCTCATTCAGGGCGACGCAGGTACTCTCGGGGCATGGATGCTTTGAGAAGTTCCTGCATCGCATAGGCAGGCAGCCAGACGCTCGGTGTCATCACTGCGTCCATTGTCGGGAGGACACGGCGCGGCATACGCTCGCAGAGTGCGCAGCTTGGGAGGAGCCGCGCCGTGCCCTCGTTTCGGAAGTGGGAAGCGACCTGTCGCTGCCGGCTGTGATTCGTTCCATGGTCGTCAGTGCAGCGTAGCCGCAGTCGCAGCGAAGGAGGGCATACGCTGCCCTCCTTCGGCCCCCCTAACTGGGTCCCAGGGACGGCGGACTCGAGGACGTCCGCCGCCCCCCATCAATTCGGACCCGAGGTGATGGCGTGTCATGTTCCTCTTAGTAGATGTCGTAGGGGGAGTTAAACACCTCACTCCCCCTACTTAACGAGACGGAGCCTGCAGAGGCAGGCCGGCACCAGTCGGGGGCTGCGTTGAAGATTGCTTAAGTGCTCTCGTAGCCCCCGGTGCAAGTGTGCGAGGGAACACGGGGTGGTTTTAGTCAGTAGGAGTCTGACAGACCCCTCCGTCCGCCCCGGGACGGAGGACATCAATGAGGATTTCCACCACGATAAAAAAAAGAAGGTTTTCTGGCTATTAACTAGTGAGAATGTCAGTTTAATCATACTGACTCATATTAGTTAGCTAGCACACAGACCCCTCTCTAAGAGAAAATGAGCCAAAATCCAATACACGGCATACATGTGCTTTGCAGATTGCTGAATGTCACTATTGATATTGTGTTTCTCACGAATATGAAACTTAAAGTCAGGATACTGGATTTGCAATTGAATAAACATCTAACTACATATCCCACCATGCTATATTCATACCAATATATAACGATGTTTACAATTCCTCAGAGGATAAATTCCTGGTGCTGCAGTGCCTCATGAATCAGATCCTAAGCTACGCCACCGTGCGAGACGTCATTGAAGAGAGACTCGACGAACTCAAGAACACCAAGCAAGCGCTTCGGTTACTACAAGTATGTGTTAATATTATTAAAGTGATGGTCGACTAAACGAATAAACAAATTACGAAATGCGCTGTCCCACTCTTGCGCAGACGGTCCCTTAACCGCGCCTCATTGTGACGCAAATTAGTCAAGCGAAATGAAGAGAAGATAAACGCATTAGCAACACGTTTTTCACTCGTCCGTAATTCTTACAACAATCTTACCTAACTCTCCTTGTATTCTCAGTTGAAACGTTACCTTTGGTTTTTGTAATCCGGCAATAAATGACAATTGATTTACGAAAACCGAAACAATGGCTGCGGAATAAAAGTAAAAATTATAGTGTCAAATTCTTAGCATAGAAATGGTGTTGCCTGGTTGACCCTAATAAGACTTAACCTCTCTGGTAACTGACGGATGAGTTTTAGTCAGACTGTTTCTGACTAAAACTCATCCGTGTTCCTTCAGTGCCCTTTGCGTTCCAGGGCCGCAGTAACTTTTTCGAACCATTCTGAAACACTGCCAGGGGAAAATAGGCTAATATTTTAGTAATGAAATATCTTCAATCTCCTTCCCCAGACAAACGAACGTAAACGCGAAGCCCAATTATTAGCAGCCAAACAGGAACTGCGCAAAGAGGCCTTTGCGAAAAAAGAAGAAAACAAACTGACTGGCGAGAAAGCGCGGGCAGTAGACGAAGAGACTAAGGCGGCCATAGACAAACTGATGGCAGAGGGAGAGGAGAAGAAGAAGGAATATGAGAAAAAGCTGAAGGAGTTCCAGGTCGAGCTGTTCGAATATACGTCTTATGTTGGTGAGTTAAGGTTTAGATCTAGATGGTATTGTTTTGGAGATTAATTGAGCATATGATTTTAAAATTGTGGCAGTAGCAATGCCATCACAAGAAAAAACTAACGAAGAGAAATTTGTACTGGACCTAAAAAAACGCAGCATCACCTATCCCGCCAGCGACGTACAGTAGTACGTCGCTGGCGGGATAGGTGGTGCTGACGAAATCCTGCATCGCGGTACCAGAGTTTTCCGTGCGATTTGAACATGTACAACAGTCCGAATATCAACTATCGGGCAGTTGCCCACCGGACACAACAACCGTCTGGTCGGAGGATCCTCCCTTTTCAATGGAGGCTTGCGGAACTTTTCTCCAATACAAATAAATAAATAAATTGGTCATTAATCGATGTATGGGTGTCGAATGATCCCTCGCCGGTTTCTTATTATTTCCATATTTTTTTTTTTGTAGGTATGACCACTAGCAAGTTAAAACACATGGGATATCAACTGTTTAACCGGACTAACTATTATTTCCATGAATCTAGTAGATATTTAAATACAATACATTCCCTGACCTTTTCCTATTTGTGATCTGCCCGCCTGATACTTTTTCGCCACTCTTTGGTTACGGTTTTTGGCGTAAGGCCACGTCAACATATTATTGTGGATTGTCCTTTTCCAGGTAGTCGGTGGGCGTCTTCTGCTTTTTTACCTTCTTTAAGGTTTATCCTCTGAAATATTTGCTATGGATATAGTAGAGTTTTATTGTTGAGAGGAGGCAGGTGGTGATAATGGTGTCGCTTGTGCAGGGTCGGACCGCGCGTTCCGCCGCTACTGGGTGGCGCGCGGGCTGGCGGGCCTGTTCGTGGAGGCGGGCTGCGAGCCGCGCGGCGCCTGCGCACACAAGCCCGTCACGCCGGCCGCACGCAGGGACGACGCGCAGGACACGCTCGCGCACGTCGCCAAGCTGTTCGAGCAGCAGAAGGAGAGAGGTCGGTGTTACTACTTATTACCTAAGCTACTGGGTGGCGCGCCTGTTCGTGGAGGCGGGCTGCGAGCCGCGCGGCGCCTGCGCACACAAGCCCGTCACGCCGGCCGCACGCAGGGACGACGCGCAGGACACGCTCGCGCACGTCGCCAAGCTGTTCGAGCAGCAGAAGGAGAGAGGTCGGTGTTACTACTTATTACCTAAGCTACTGGGTGGCGCGCCTGTTCGTGGAGGCGGGCTGCGAGCCGCGCGGCGCCTGCGCACACAAGCCCGTCACGCCGGCCGCACGCAGGGACGACGCGCAGGACACGCTCGCGCACGTCGCCAAGCTGTTCGAGCAGCAGAAGGAGAGAGGTCGGTGTTACTACTTATTACCTAAGCTACTGGGTGGCGCGCCTGTTCGTGGAGGCGGGCTGCGAGCCGCGCGGCGCCTGCGCACACAAGCCCGTCACGCCGGCCGCACGCAGGGACGACGCGCAGGACACGCTCGCGCACGTCGCCAAGCTGTTTGAGCAGCAGAAGGAGAGAGGTCGGTGTTACTACTTATTACCTAAGCTACTGGGTGGCGCGCCTGTTCGTGGAGGCGGGCTGCGAGCCGCGCGGCGCCTGCGCACACAAGCCCGTCACGCCGGCCGCACGCAGGGACGACGCGCAGGACACGCTCGCGCACGTCGCCAAGCTGTTCGAGCAGCAGAAGGAGAGAGGTCGGTGTTACTACTTATTACCTAAGCTACTGGGTGGCGCGCCTGTTCGTGGAGGCGGGCTGCGAGCCGCGCGGCGCCTGCGCACACAAGCCCGTCACGCCGGCCGCACGCAGGGACGACGCGCAGGACACGCTCGCGCACGTCGCCAAGCTGTTCGAGCAGCAGAAGGAGAGAGGTCGGTGTTACTACTTATTATACAACAAAAATTATATAGAGAACAAACTACTAAGAACAACTACAACATAATGGAGAGATTATCTTTCTCTCCATTAGCAAAAAAAATACAAGTATTGGTAATGATGACCCCAGTGCCCCACTAAGTAATAATTTAGACACTAGCTTTGACTCTTCCACATCCTACTCACATAACCAATCTTTTGATCCCAACTTCTTTGCTTTTCAAAGCGACAGGGGCGGATCCAGGATTGTCGTTTGGGGGGTTTGAGCCCGCTGAGAGCAAATAAAATTTAATGTGGTTTTTTAGGGTTTTAGCAAAGTAAACACTAAAAAAGCACATCAAATTTATTTTGCTTATCACATAACAAGGCTTCTTGGTTTACTTGTCGTAAATTCCTCATGACTAGGTTGTGGACAACAAAAGAAATTTTGGTTCTTGGATCTTGAGCCCCTTAGCCCCTTAGATCCGCCAATGCAAAGCGATATTTATGATGAGTGTCCCACAGCAGGCAGCGACAAAGAGAACGAGTCAGGCGCCAACTCCCGCGGCAGCTCCCCCAAGAAGCCGCTCACCAGTCTCAACGGACTCAACCACAAGCTCAACGGCGTGGAGGCCAGCTCCACGCAGCAGCTGAGGGAGCTGCTCATGTGCACCGGAGACGTCTCCACGTGCTTAGTGCATGGCAACGTGAGTTTCCTACTGTTTCACTTAGGCCACTTGCAAAAAACCAGTCACCTTGTAACTGAGTAAGTGTCTAACCCGGAGCTATTCTAATTTAATCTAACCTATTGTGTCCCACTGCTGGGCATAGGCCTCCCTCTCTCCTTTCCACACAAGACAGACGTCTGTCTTCCACATTGTCGTTTCGATTCTCGGTTCGGGCCACAGAGCGTTGATCTAATCGTACTGAACCTTATCATTCCATGACTTGACATGGTAATAACTAGTTCTAAATGTGACTTAAGAGCGTGTACGCCGTATGTCATTTCATACAAACTTTCAAGCCCTTATTCTTCAAAATGAATGAACCGATTTTAACGAAACTTGGTATGCATACGCTAGATATTCAGGTCTAAATAGTTATCAGAAAACATTTTTGAAAAATAGTTCCGGGGGAAGGATATAGTGATTTTTCACTTTCTATAGAAAACTTAAAATCGCTCTCTCTCTCCCTCTAAAATCTTTTTCAAAAATGTTTTCTGATAACTATTTAGACCTGGATATCTAGCGTATGCATACCAAGTTTCATTAAAATCAGTTCATTAATTTCGAAAAATAAGGATTTGAAAGTTTGTATGAAAAGCCGTACCGCGTAAAGGCTCTTAAGGTAATAGTTATATTACCATCAGTAAACCAGTTCGCTTGGTCCCCCAGTCGGAGCGGCCTCGCTGGCACGTGTACCACACGGAGGAGCAGCTGGACGCGCTGACGCTGTCCCTCAACAAGCGCGGCCTGCGGGAGGCCGAGCTGCGCCAGAACCTGGAGCTGGAGCGTGCGCCCCTGCTGCAGAACCTCGCCAAGTGTCCGCTGTACCTGCTCAACCCGGCCGCTGCTACCGTACGTATACCACATGTTCCAATATTATTTCGTCTAGTTTAATGCTGGCACTTCACTTGACTTATTTGGCAAAATATTCGTGACAGTTGTGCAAAACATAATTAACCTTATTTCGAAGGACATAAGGTACATTTTTCGACCTTTCCCTTTGCTAATTCCACGAAAAGAATAACAAGTGACATGATTATACGCTGAACAAGCTTTGCAGTGTGGTGTTCCAACTTTGTTTCGACGTCGGAGCGGCTTAAATCAGGGGACCAATGCCAAATCGTGTAGTTTCGCTGCCAGTGACAGTGCTATATAACGTTCCGTTATCTTCATCTCTTGCTTGCCTCCCCAGCCTCCGCCGCCACCATCGAACCACTACACGCGGCACCGCAAGTTCCAGCCGTCGCTGAGCGTGCCACCCGACTCCACACTCTGTGAGGCACTAGAACTGTCTCTGAGAGACCACATCCTCGAGCTGGAGGAGAAGATCTTCCACGGCTGTCTGGGAGCACTCAAAGTCAAGGTACACCTAAAACTTCTTGCGTTCAAATGCCGTGGATTTGTATGTATTCAAAAATCTGACCTGTGCATAGTCGTAGCATGATTAAACAATTAATCTAAAGGTACAAACATATGTGTGTAATTAAACTTGTAGTGACCATGCAGTAAGGCGCTGGACACACAGAAAAGACGTAAGACGAGGATGGGGCGCGGACATATGTCTCTTCCACGTCCCTTTCATACAAAATGTATAGAAGCATCGCGATGCAAAACATAGAGGAAGGACAGGGCGCGGACGCGACGCTTACTCATCTGCGCCCTATTGTAAAACATACAGAACGGACGGGGCACGGGCGCCAGCGGACGAGGGACGGGTGAGAACGGGGGTGCGGGGGGGGTGGTCGACTGGGCGCGGGTGCCGGGAGCCCGGGGCTCGCGCGTCGCTGTCACACACAATTAACCACGTCACGTCCGTGCCTCGTCTCTTCTCTCGACATAATTATGTATAAGAAAATAAATGAGGTGTGGTGTCCCCCAGGACCGCGAGGCGTGGCGCGGCACCATCATGCTGCGCGGGTACGACAAGCAGGCCGCCCGCCTCACGTGGGGCCCGGACGGGCAGTACCGGGACGACTACCATCTGCCCAACGGAGTGCTCAAGCTGCCCACAGGTCACTCACACATTTAACTCCAGATTATTGTTAATCTCGCCCTTACTTACCTACTAAACGAAGCGACATAATATATGAATGTTGTAATCAGTTGCAGCGAATTGGGTTGCTAAAATTGTTCTTGAGGATATGCTCATGCTGAAATGAGTTGTGTTCTAAAACCAGCGATTCAAAGACATGTGAGACTCACCAACAAGCATTGCAGCCTCGTCTGCATGGTAGATTACTGGTCTACTCTTACAGACGGTACAGACTGGTAGGCTTGTATTGTATCCTAGCTGTGGTGTCATAATTCACTGCAGCGTCTATAACTCCTATTACTCAATAATGCTACAACACCTCATTAAATATTAATCAAATAAAAAACAGACTTCATCGCCAACAACTGGGGAAAATGAGCCAAGAACAGGCCATATATGATCGAAGGGGTATATTTACAGAACTTCCTAGATTTCGCCACTTTTGTTTAAAACCCAACTCGTATATCGAACCTAATTACCCTTATTATAAGCTAGACATGTCTCCTAATGAAAGTTTTTTTTATTCCTCAGACATAGAAGAAGAGGACATGAAATCAATCCCTGTAAACAAGTACCGCGACCCCGGACACTACCTGGAAGCTCCCAAGGTGAACGGCGTGAAGAGGGAGCCTCCCGAGCCGGGGGCGAAGCCCGAGGTGGTGCGGGGGCTGGCGTCCGCGCTGCTGCAGGTGTCGCAGGCTATTCATCATAAGTACCTGAAGAGGCCACTAGGTAAGCACCATCATTATTTATGTATGTAAGTCTGGCTGGTGTCTGTCCACATCCAAGCGCGTATTTTGTGTACAGGAGGGACAAATATGTGATTCGATCAACCCCAGCTCAAGGTCATCAGTGTCAAGGCAGGCCAGCAATGCCCTGGTTACTGCCCATGTAGTACACAGTAGTACATTTAAATTATAGTGATTTTTCATTTTCTATAGAAAGTTTAAAATCGCTCTCTCTCTCCTTCTAACATTCTAAAACTTTTGATTACCAATCAAATTGATGTACACTATAATATTAAAAATCAAAGGCACCATTCTAAACTATACTATTACCAACAAACCTGTGTAAAACCATAACGACTTATCGTTCCACCCACAGGCCTCGACGACAAAGAGCGCAAAGACCGTGAAGCTCGCAACAAGTCCCTCGACTTGGAAGCCCTGGCTCGCTGGGAGGTCTCCCTCATGGAGTGCCAGAGCTTCTCGCAGATCGTGCTGCATCTGTTCACGCTGGACTCCAGCGTCACGTGGTCGGCCAGCATCCTCAACGCCAGCTGTCGACTGTGCCGCCGCAAGACCGACCCGGACAATATGCTGCTGTGTGACGGATGTAATAAGGGACATCATCTCTATTGTTTGAAGCCTAAGCTTACCGTGAGTAGTGTTTTTGTATACATTCACATCACGTTACTTCGCTAAAAAATAAACGGCCAAGTGCGAGTCGGACTCGCGCAGAAAGGGTTCCGTACCATGATCTATAAAAATAAACGGCCAAGTGCGAGTCGGACTCGCGCAGAAAGGGTTCCGTACCATGATCTATAAAAATAAACGGCCAAGTGCGAGTCGGACTCGCGCAGGAAGGGTTCCGTACCATTATCTATAAAAATAAACGGCCAAGTGCGAGTCGGACTCGCGCAGGAAGGGTTCCGTACCATTATCTATAAAAATAAACGGCCAAGTGCGAGTCGGACTCGCGCAGGAAGGGTTCCGTACCATTATCTATAAAAATAAAACGGCCAAGTGCGAGTCGGACTCGTGCAGGAAGGGTTTCGTACCATGATCTATAAAAATAAACGGCCAAGTGCGAGTCGGACTCGCGCAGAAAGGGTTCCGTACCATGATCTATAACAAAAACGGCAAAAAAAACACGTTTGTTGTGGTTCCCATACAACAAACGTGTTTTTTTGCCGTTTAAATGCCACCACTTATATATTTATTTAATTCAGTTTTTAATATTTGTTGTTATAGCGGCAACAGAAATACATCATTTTTTGTAATAATGTCAACTGTCTAGCTATCACGGTTCATGACAGACAGACGGACAGGGGAATCTTAGTAATGGGGTCCCGTTTTTACCCTTTGGGTACGGAACCTTAAAAACATAACATAGGTCTTAGTCCTTATTAGCAAAAAATACATTCAATGAAATATGTACCTTATGTCACGTTGATACTGCTAAATACACATTATTTTGTTATTGCACGCCATCAGATGAGGTATTATCGTAAGGTAAATCCACAGCTTCTTTTCCAAAAACTATTTTTATCATATAAATATTTATTTGTTTATATATTCATTAACATTAGTGGCGCGGATTTAATGCAACACTTTTACAGTACTATTTGATATAAACTTATGTCTTTATTATACTAATAGAAAGTACCAGAAGGCGATTGGTTCTGCGACCAGTGCAAGCCCAAAGAGCGTACGCCGCGCAAGAGAAGGAAACTATTCTCCGACGACGATATTGAAGACGAATTAGACAACAGGTAGGAAATATTCAGTCATGCTTGTTATAATGGTAATGAAATATGTGTATGTTAAAAGGGTATTTCAATTGATGATTGGAGGATGAGACACACATATTAGGTCTTTACTTATGAAATTGCCGTTCTGCAGTACTGGCCATTTCAAATCAAAATAATTTTTGTTTGGCTAAGAATTCTAATTTCAAATTAATTTTATTTTAAAAACATGGTTTTTTTTTTCCAAAAGTTGTCATTTGTTTATTGATTAGTGTTACATTTTCATCGCATTTCAATCTTTGTCGTCATCATGGATACGTTAAAAATTCGAGTAATTATGGAATATGAGTACCGTCGTGGCAGCAACGCGGCACAAGCGGCACGCAACATCAACGACGTTTACGGAGCTAACACTACAAACCAACGCACCACCTGTTATTGGTTTGCTCGCTTCCGTTCTGGAAATTTCGACCTGAAAAATGAACCTCGCGGTCGTCCGAAGACTTTGGTCGACAATGACGAATTAAAGGCGATTGTGGAAGCTGATGATACACAATCTACGGCTGAATTAGCAGCAGCTTTCGACGTTAGCGTCAAAACAATATTGGTCCATTTGCGTCAAATTGACAAGGTAAAAAAGCTTGACAAATGGGTGCCTCACGAACTCAATGATCGCCAGCGCGAAGTACGCGTCGAGACGTGCCTTGCACTGCTCAACAGACACACAAATGAAGGAATTTTGAACCGCATTGTTACCTGCGATGAAAAATGGATTCTGTTTGATAACCGCAAGCGCTCAGCAAGTTGGTTGGATCCTGGTTCAGCACCTAAACAATGCCCTAAACGAAAACTTACCCCTAGAAAAGTGATGGTCACTGTTTGGTGGTCTAGCGCCGGTGTGATTCATCACAGCTTCTTACCAAACAGGGTGAGCATTACTGCAGATGTGTACTGTGAAGAACTGAACACAATGATGGAGAAGCTGGCACATCTCCAACCAGCATTGGTCAATCGCTCGTCTCCGCTGCTCCTGCACGACAACGCGCGACCTCATACTGCACAGCAGACGGTCTCCAAGTTGCAAGAACTGGGGTTGGAAGCTCTCCGTCATCCGCCCTACTCACCAGACCTTGCGCCTACAGACTACTACTTTTTCCAGAATTTGGATAACTTCTTGGCGGGAAAAAAATTCAATACCCGAGAGGCAGTACAAAATGCCTTTGAAGAATTTGTTGCCTCCCGTCCAGCTGATTTCTTTAAGAAGGGCATCAATAAACTGCCACTGCGGTGGCAAAGATGCATTGATTGCATGAGTGATTACTTCGCTTAATACAAATAAAAAATACATGAAAAAAATTCGTTTAAATTTTTTCATACAAAGCGGCAATTTCATAGGTAAAGACCTATTATATTACAGTTAATTTTTGTATTCCAAATATTGTAAAACATTTATTTGAAAAGAGTAACTATGGAGTTTCTTGTCCGTTCTTCTCCATAAGAATCTACCTTTGCAAACAGTAGTCACTTTATTTTTAAACATATTATTTTAAATGTAAATGATGACGTTCAAAAGTGCCGTTTAGTGGCCTAATTGTCTAGACTTTGACTTTGATTGCGAAAAGATAAAACGCGGCAAAAACAATTGTTTGAAAATTTCAAAAAATTACTAAATAACAAATTTAATGCCAGCAACTGCATCATTTTATTTTCATATCATTTCGTGGCTTTAAAGCAGATACAGAAAACCACCCTTGAATATGACCACGCACTAACACCCTGTGTATGCCACCGGATAATTGAAAACTCAGTAAGATTGTAATAAATCTTTATCACATTCTAATAACACAATATTTTGTGAAGAGATCATTTTGAATACAATAAACCTCATCCAAATTCAGTGGTTTCCAATATATCCGTGTCTTATTGAGGAAAATGCGGTGGCATATTATTATAAGATAATAATGTCGCAGCCAACTAGCTGAATCCGCCGTTTCGTTAAAAGTCCAGTCTTTTCATTGAATTGTGCCATTTAATCAGCGACATAAGTGACATGGCCAAGTCATTAAATGATATTGAACAAAAGATGTCACTTAGGTCGCTGAAAAATTGGCACATTTAAATGAAAAGGCTAGGTAACCAATTAAACGGCTGATTAAGCTAATTGGCTGCGACAATAATATTATATTGTGTAGATACTTATCGTTGGTTCTCCTCTTTGTATGTCTGACACGAAGACGGGCGCAAAGAGTAAATTATTAGTAAGTATAATGTAGATTGTGTCGTAAATGTTAATTAGAGTATTACTTGATTTAGTATAGTCAAATTAGGCCATTTTTTAATAAAGATTGGAATAAATTCTCCGGAGAGGCAAAAACGTTTCTGATGGTTTTGTATGAGTGAAAAATTGTGTATAAAAAACAAATTGCATTTAGCACCCCTACGGAAGGGGGTGAAAAACTATGAAATGCTGTTTATTGTTCATAACTAAGCAGAGCATACAGTTGTACTCATCGTATTTTTTTATACGCTTTATTACACCTCAATCTACATTATTACATTTTATTTATTTTAATCAGACCAACGCAGCGTTAGAAAAAAAAAAAAATATCTGTAAACATGATTTTTGGTCATTGCGGCTTAGGGGAAAATCGTGTAGTTCTGTAAACTCAGAAAAGGGTTTGTCATTTTGGCCTAAATACATGATTGATTTTGCACCCTGGTGCGACATACGGAAATTAGTTTTTCACGTTTTTCTGCCGCTGTACTTCGGGGGAAATTTTGGTTGTTTTGAAAATCATCACAATCATATAATTTGGTTTCCTTTATATTTGCACCAAATAAAAAATTAGCATTTTTATATGGAACATACATTTTTCGTGTATTGTAGTCATTGCCATTGAGCAACTACGCTATGGAAGAGACAAGCGTGCGACACGGAATAATAAACTGACAAGAAGCGCCGTCGCCACGTGCATAAGCGCGTAGTTGTGTTGCGGGATGTATTTTACGAGGAAGGAGTACTTTCTGATTGTGAATGCTCTGTTTGTAAGTAATAGTATACAAATCTAAAGATTTTTTTAATGCAAAAGCAGCTTGTTTTTAATCGAAAAATAAAACAGCAGGCAAGCATGTCCTTTATTTCTTTTAAATTAATTATTTGTCTTTCGAGTTATAGACCTTGTGACAGCGCTGATTATCCTACGTCATCAAGTAACGTAGGAATAAGGCTAAGAACTCACGAGACCGCAGTTTTGTGCGGTTCCACAGCAGCTGCCGTTGGATTTTCGCCCGCAAACTTGGCGGGCGAGTATCACAAGACGGGCGGTTACTTACGATCAGATTGTTTAGTTGATTTCCAGACCGCCATGAACACACTTAAAAAACGAGCTGTTACGCGCTGCTGCCTTAGTACTTCAGATTCACAAGTACCAGGAGACCAGAAACATCAAGTACCAGGAGACCAGGAACATGTCATTGTATTTTTGGGCTGGTATAATTATGTAGGTAGGGTAGGTGTAGGGAAGGTGTAAGGTAGGTGTAGGGTGGGTGTTTCCTGATTAAAAAAAATACAATAAAAATCAGGAAACCTTGCTATTTCCGATATTCACGCGGGCGAAACCGCAGCTAGTAACATAATAGGTACTAATAAAATACATATACAAGCTAAAATAATAAAGTAATAAATATGATTTAATATACTAAAATTTCTGATCTGCCGGTCGATTCTGTCGACATCTCACGGTGTTCACCTAGGCGGAGTGAACGACAACTGAGCTATCATTCTATCTTATATATATGGTTTGACAACTCACCCGTCGTGCGCCCCGCCCAAGTGTTCACTTCGACATGTTTACAGAATCGCACGGCTGAACTCATAATTATTATGACGAAGACAAACTAAGAATGACAGGCTTTTAAGTAGTGTCTTCGGATTTTACGCTTAAAGGAAAATTTGGACTCAGCCTTCTTGATGTCAAGGAGATTCCAGAGTTTAATGGTTGAAATAGCGTAGGAATTAGACATAAACCCGGTGCGGTGAGAAGGAATATGAAGGAGTAAGTTTTTGGATGCTCGAAGGTTAAGACTGTGAGAACTAGCCAACACTTTAAAATATTGTTTTAAATAATCAGGAGCACAAGGATCATTCATAATAGTGAAGAGCATGCAGAGGGATCTGAGGGAGATCCCTCAAAAGAAAGGAGATCCTTTGACGGATAGGCAGCCCTTTAAGCTGAGAACGAAATGAAGAAATGTGATCATATTTACGAAGGGCAAAAATGAAACGAATACAGTGGTTAAGTAGTCGATCCAGTTTGTTCAGAAGTTCTTGGGATAGATCAGAGTAGCAAACATCAGCATAATCAATTATAGGAAGCACAAGTGATTGAACCAAAGTGGTTCTTTTAGTGCTAGAAGGAAGAAAATGCTTGAATCTATAGAGAGATTGCAGTGAGTAAGTTACATTCTGGCTAACCTGAGAAAGCTTATTTCAACTTAACCTGTCATCAATGTTTAGGTCTTAGTCTTTAACGTGTGGCTAGAGAGGGATGACGGCATTGTTGAAAGTAAGCGGCAGTAGTTGACTGGTGTCCAAGTTACGTAAAAAATAAGTTCAGGATAGCCTGGCTTTAACTGACATTGACTGTAACCCCAAATCTGCTTGACCAATCACTGATAGCTAGAAGCTAGAAGGTCAGCATTCAGCAATGAGATGCAGTTGTCCAGGTTGTCAGTGTCAGTTTGCGCGTAGACATGTAGATCATCAGCGTACAGATTGTAGGAGCATTTGAGAATAGTGGTAATAGAGTTTATGAAAAGAGAAAATAAAAGTAGAGAGAGTATACCGCCTTGTGGAACGCCAGTTTTCAGGGCGCATCACTCAGAAAATTTCTGATCAGCACGGACCGCTTGCTGGCGACCACGAAGATATGATGAAAACCAATCCCGTGCCGACGAAGAAACCCCAATTTGAGACAGAATAGCCAGGAGGATGTCGTGATCAACGGTGTTAAAAGCATTGGAAAAATCTATTAAAACTAACACCGTTAATCTTGAGTTCTCCAGGCCATTCCTAACGTCTTCTGTAACCTTAAGCAAAGCTGTGGCTGTGCTGTGGCCAGGCCGAAAACCTGATTGGAAAGAGGATAACAGATTATACCTAAACACAAAAGTAGATATTTGTTTAAGAGCAACTGCTTCCAGGATCTTAGATAGGAAAGGGAGAAGGGAGATTGGTCTGTAGTGATTAAATAAACTGGGGTTGGATATTTTAGGAAGAGGGATTATGATGGCCTTACGCCAGATTGTGGGAAATACTCCAGTTTGTAGGGAGGCATTGATAATGTGTGTAATAATAGGGAGAATACTTTTAATTATGAGGGATATCATAGTTCTGCTGACACCATCACAGCCAACAGCCTTGGACTTAATTGCATTGAAGGTTTTGAGGACTTCAGGGTCAGTCACTGGGGAAAAAGAGAAAGAATCGGGAAGTAAGATTGGCGTGGAAGTAATCTCAAGAAGAGTTTTGTTTTTAACGGCATCTACAAGAATATCCGACGATGAAAAATGCTTATTCTAATCACTCAAGGACACGTTAGAAGAAATGACATTTGGGGAAGGACTTTGTTATGCCGAGAGATTTGAGAAACTTCCATATATCAGCCGGTGAA
Source organism: Melanchra persicariae (assembly GCA_947386135.1). NCBI lineage: Eukaryota > Metazoa > Arthropoda > Insecta > Lepidoptera > Noctuidae > Melanchra > Melanchra persicariae. The sequence continues at coordinate 18,886,877 of OX376662.1, read as the reverse complement.
GAGTTAAGGACATTTTCACAAATGTATCGGCGTTTATAAGATTTTACCATCTGGTTACAGCGGTTTCTAGCCACCTTGTACAGGTTCCAGTTCTCCTCACTGCGATATCTTCTATATCTTCGAAAGGCCTTGTCACGCCGTCTCATCGCCATACGAACTCCAGGGTTAATCCATGGAGCGGGTGGGCGCTTAACACGGACGGCCCTCAGAGGTGCATGTGTTTCAATAAGGTGAAGAACACACCTATTAAAAATATCCCCTTTTTCATCCACTCAATCAATCACATTTATTGAACAAACACAGTTAGTGAAATAATATAAAAGGAAATGACAAATAATAAATTTGCGTAACGCACGGATCGCTTCTTGCCACAACTATGATAGTTCAAACTCTACGCTTTGCTCCCGCGCCCGCCCCGCGTCCTGCTTCAACCCCTCGTTCGCCTTGCGAACGCTACGATATAACCACGCTCTCTGTATAAACTTCCCGAGGTATATTTCTTATTTTTATTAGGTGCAAATGTAGTATATGTAGAATACATTATATATTAAAAAAATCATGACTACACTAATTTCCCCCGAAGTACAATTTGTAAATATTGTAAAATGCTGGTTTCCAAGGGGTGCAAAAGGGTGCTAAAATAACTGGGTGTTAATGATGCTCTAAAAAGCTTATTTTGAGTTTGCACCAACAGACTGAATTTCCCTTGAGCCGCAAATGATTTTTTTAAATTTATTAGTGTTTCATACACCTCACACCTTTTTTGGTGAAAAGTAATTATACAACAAAGGGGTATCTACATATATATAAACATAAAACAGTTAGTTATTAATTAAAATTCAAAATAATGAGACTTTAATGTTAGTACCTAACATTAAACGATGTTCCGTACATAACAGAAATGGTGCAAACTCAGAGGAGACTTATATTCATGTTTTCTAATGATTCCATACAAAATTACAACTACACGAATTAAGTCCAATCTTTTTGCTAATTCGACTACACTAATTGCCGCGCTAGTGGAATGGTCGCAAACATTACTGCTGAACATGGGTTAGACTTCCAGATCGGCGAACTGTAATTGTTATTCCGGTGGGAATTTCTCCTTAGCAGTTCTGACGTGTCGCTTTCTATTACGCTATGAAACATATTTTATGAAATGTGGGTGTTCTATGTCTAAGTCACAATTTGATTTTATTTATTAGCAGTTAGGACAGTTTTATTCATATACAAGTAACTAATGTCTGACACTAGTGATGGGCGGAGGATAAATACCCAACGGATAAATACTCGAGTATTTATCCAAGATGGCTAAATACTCGTTTTAACCCATTTTTTGGACAAATACTCAAAATGGTGGATAAATATATTTTGAGCAAATAAAATGGTTGCTTTTCAAATTTCACAATTACTCATGTGTTTTCCGCCACACCCGTACCTGCACCCCATTAGCGTAACATACTTTCAATCAAAATAATTGCCATTTTGAAAGAAATTTCTTAAACATATTTTAATTTTTGGCAATTTTGTCTGTTCACCAACGAAAAAAACGCAATGAATATTGCTAAACTGACATAACTAATAGAAACGATATCGTAAAGGCTATCGTACACACACGGGTACTGCACCGGTAACAGCTTTCGCAAAAGACATTCCCGCGAAAGACATCTGGTTCATACTGTTTCCGGGGTTGCTAATAACGAATATAGGCTCAAAATCAACATCTAAGATGGCGCCGGAGAAGTTTGAAAAGTTGTCGGCGCCATCTTGGATGTTGATTTTAAGCTCATATTCATTACAAGCAACCCCGAAACCATGAAAATGACACCCATGACGAAAAATTAACGAACTTCACCGGCGCTATCTTGGATGTTGGTTTTGAGCCCATATTCGTAATCAGCTACCCTGAAAACCTTGAAAATGACACCCATATAACGGAAAATACGTCGTCGCCATCTTGGGAGTTGATTTTGAGTCCACATTCGGAATCAGCTATATCGAAAACCACGAAAACCCAAAATGTACGGTGGCGCCATCTTGGATTTTCACGCAGAGTCTGTAGAATATGGCAGGCCAAGCCTTGTAAAAACAAATGAACGTTGGTCCAACAACCTCAATAATCATGTTTTTTGTGTGAAACTATTGTCGTTAAAAGAGTTTGATACATTTTAATTGATAAAAGTAAGGTAAAATTTAAATTTACTGACTTTTTCAATTTACATCCAATACTTTTTCTCGCAATAAGGACAAAAATTATGAAAACCGCACGTCAAGAGTATCTTCTATCCACTGTTGCTCGAGTAGAAACGGTTGTTTATGGGTATTTATCCATTTTGAGTATCAACACTATCTGACGCCCATCAAAAGCTGAGATGCTAACTCTTCGGGTATGAGTAGTTGGGTACACTTAGAGCAATTTTACTGTATTGATGTTCTGTAATATTATTCTTCTCTTTTACTATGTGTTTGTTGTCCTTGTGTCGAGTAAATGCTTAATTAGGCTGCGTTTCCACCATGCGGAGGTGTTCGAGGATACGTAGCGAGGGATGTGTTTCTTAAGAACGAATAGAATCGCTTGCGTTGAGCGAGGCTAGGTAAATGACGCTATTCTATTGGTTCTTAACAAACGCAGTCTTAGACTTAAGAAATAAAATACTGAAATATTGCAATAATATAATTATATGTTGCTTTGTATATCTTATGAGTTATGATGACAAAACTTAATCACTATTTCAAGGAAAATATTTAAAATTAGAACTATAAAATGGGGTTTTAACCTTCTTCGTTGGCTTCCAACACTTACTATCCAAATGATATGTTGTACACTTTTGCTTACCCTTTGGAGAGCTGAGTCGTAATATAAGGTTCCATGATACCTCCCAGTGAGTCGGAGTTCCTGCACGTGGACGCGGGCGTGTGCGGCTCGTGCGGCAGCGGCGGGCGGCTGGCAGCGCGCTGCGCCACGTGCAACGCGCGCTACCACGCCGAGTGTGCGCAGCCCAAGCCCTCCCGCGCGGCCAAGCGGTGGAACTGCGGGCAGTGTCTAGCTCCCACTAGAGGTATGTGGCACGACTACTGTAGCCAGACATGTGTGTGTTACCATGTGCTAATGTAAAGGTGGCACTTCACTTGGCGTAATTGTCTCAATATTCGCGTCGCCTTATTAGTAGAGAGATAGTAGTAATATATTCTAAAATCATCGGGATACTGTTCATTTTTAACAAATAAGTAAGTCGAATACTTGGGCAAATATGCGAAGTAAGGTGCCAGCATAAAATTGACGTAGGCGAACCACGATATATGAGCAAAACAAAAAATAAAAGACAGTTTTCTAAATGGGCTGCAATCTTGCAAGTCCTAAAAAAATTTATTCTCAGAAATTTGAGTCATATAATAATGATACTACTATCCTGTCTATAATCTTGGAGTTTTCAAATATTATAAAATTAATATATTTTTCTTGAATTCTAATCTTAATATGGGCTAGAGCCATTCATGAGCAATAGATAAATAAATAGAAACTATATTTTATAACTCATGTATATCAATCAGGCTCTAGAAAACAGCCACATTAAATATTGAACCTCAAATTAAGGCAGTCAGTTAGTAAGATATCCCCCAATAACCTAAGAAGTCAGCAATAAAAAGTACTAGGTAGTAACTGACGTGGTTGTGTTGTGAAGAAACGAGCGGGCGACGCTGCGCAGTCGCCGCCATGTCCAACATCCACCACTACACGCGCGCGCTACACACCCGCAACTCCACCGGTGCGTCTAACTATCTGTCGGTGTGGTCACGGAATAATTAATGTATCATCATGAGTGAATCGAGCCGTTTCTGGCTAAGGAACTGCATGACATTCCAATATTGCCAATATGGCGCCAAACTAACTTCCCACTGCTAGTATTACTATGTACCTATTAGTAGTATTCTAGGTGCATCATCCTCACTTATAATTAGTAAGTGTGTTTCTTTCAAAAGTGCCTTTTAATGGTCTAATTTGATGAATGACTTTGATATCTTAACCACCACAAAAGAACTAAATCAAAATCGGTTCATTCGTTTAAGAGCTGCGGTTGAAGCCACAGACTACTCGTTTAAACTTATAACACCCCTCTATTGGTCGGTGGTTAAAATAAAACCTGAGACTACATTAATCCTGTATCGCGCAAACAAAGTTATTCGCGGGACTATGACCTAGGACCATCGGACAGTTGCCCGCCACTCTCAACACCTGTTTGGAGTCGGAGAGTCCCTTTTTAATGTGGATGAATAACTTTTCACCCTAATCCTCATACTTCTAATACCTTTGCGCTAACACAGTATAGATATCTACCAGTATTGTGACTCGGCACTATTCTTGAAATAATTACCTACAGCCGCACGGTATGTAAACACGCGATAAGGCTGCCGGCCTACAGTAGGTATTTTAATTTTATCTACTTATTTGAGTTTTTTTCTAGTTCTTTAATTGTAAATATTATATTTTTATTTAAAATATGAAAAACTGTGGCGCTACTGTCTCTTAGAGGTGATTTTTGCAAATCCATCCACTTTACAGACGTCATTTAGTTTGAATCTATCTATATCGACTAGTGTACAATGCCTCGACTCACTCATGTTAATTCCGTGGCCAGCTGACTGGTCGCTGTATGAAGTGTATCATCGCTCGGGCTGTGGACTGTCCTCTCATCTAAACTTACTCACTTCTCATGAGCTTTGCATCTTCATTTGCACGGCATACCTCTGTTATTATCGTCTTCAGTATTGGTGTTATCTCCTTTCGTTATATGGCTAATTTTCATGGATAGTTTCACGCCCCAAAAATTGAAGCTTAAGTTTCAAAGCATGTGCGCGAAAATAATCTGATGACTAACGTAATATTTTTGCGACACAACGAGAGAGGAATGGTTGTTCATTGAATTTTGTTCAATTTTCTTGTTTTTCTTTTCCATATCGACACTATTTCAACTTTGACTCGGCTAATCTCATTTAAATGGTAATAATGCTATTTGAATGAGTTATTTAAAATGTGCGTTACAAACTCTGGAAATAGCAAGTAAAGTTGTTACGTTATTTAAAAATAGATCTTAATTAATTGAAACAAGATCGATAATTATTTTAGACACTCCTTAATTTTGCATGAGTAGATGCTAGTTCGCGTCTATTCGTGCAATATTGTCGCACAAACAAAATTGTAATATACTGAAATTATCTATTCTAATAAACTCCTTGTGGTTGTACATCTCACAATACAGGAATCAAATTTGGAAGCGCTTTCTAACTCCGCTTGAAGCGCACTAACACATCCATTACAAATCGCTTCTCTATCATTTTCCATACTAACGAACACAGAGTAGTTCATTAATGGAGTCTTATCTATTTTTTAAATAGCATGTTAAAAATTCATTAGAATAGGATCCATCTGAATGGATCTCTTTTATAAGAAAATCTGTATTTTGTCATAAAGACCAAAAAATAAAATAAAAATATGTATACAGCTCTTATTTTTAGCAAAAGGCACATTTTGTTATGCTCCCTTGTATTCAGACATTCCCGAATTCTCATAAACTTACATTTAAGATTATCTTAATGCAGTTCCTGTTGAATTGTTGTTCAAAAACACCTATCCACTATTCTATCGATCGTTTAGTGAAAGCATGAAATTTACTCATAAATACTGGCAATATGGACTCCATTTTAAAACTACTCTGTGACAACATCTACTTCTAACTATCAAGACTAACGGCCACTCTCTTGCAGACTCAGACGACAGTGAATATAACACGGCGCTGGTGAAGCTGAAGACCAAACGCTCCAGGAGCAGCAAGGAATCCTCGCCGCTGCACAACGGATCCGCCAAGAGAGGACGCAAGTGAGTACAGTCATGGATCTACACAGTGGTTCCCAAACTTTATTTGACCGGGGACCACTTTGATTTCTTTGTTATTTATTTATTTGTTTATTATAGACTTAATTGTACAACAATAATAACATATTCACAAAACTAAAAACTAAAACACATGTCAAAATGGGCGGCCTTATCGCATTCCGCGATCTCTTCCAGGCAACCTGGAATGGACAGTTGTCAGATGTCGCAGCCAAGTAGCTTAATCAGCCGTTTAATTGGTTGCCTAGCCTTTCATTTATATGTGCCGATTTTTCAGCGACTTATGCGACATCTTTTGTTCAATATCCTAACAATAGGTACATTGTCAACTGTCAACGCATCCGATACAATAGTAAAACAATGGCGTCACTATCCTCGCAGGATAATCGACACTTGAGCGGATACATATTTATAATTATACGAAATATTTAGTTGCTAGCAGGGACCAGAAACTACTAAATCAAGAATAAAATTAAACTGTGTTAATTTAAAAAGAAACTTATATCATAAAGATATCAAAACTTGTAGCATAACTATTCTTTGAAATGAAAAGTAATGAGCATTGATAAAAACTTAAAACCAATTTGCATCAATGTTATTTTTGAAAGAAAAGATTGTAATTTAAAACATTTCGCGAACCATATTTTGGCCTTTGCGGGCCAGATGTGGGCCGCGGACTACAGGTTGGGAACCACTGATCTACACATATCAGGGCCGTGCCACGGCCTGGACGAGAAATGCTTCAGTAGTGTTATTTGTAAATTAACAAAATGAGATGAAAATAGTACACTAGAATAATTGCAATAGAGTTGAAAATAGTACACTAGAATAATTTATATCTTTCACTGTTGCACTCTATTTTCATGCAGTTCACTGTAGTTGTGATTTTGTATGTATTTAGTATCAATACAATCTGCTCAAGCATTTGCGTTTGTTCCTTTACAAAGGACGTTGGCAAAAGATTTCACTTCAACAATAAATTGATAATAATTGATAGATCAAAATGATTTATTTTTCTTCAGACCAAAAAATCACGAGCAAGACAAAGAATTGAACACAAGTGGACAGACATCAGGCAGAAGATCAAAGAACTCACTCACAAATGGACACCACGGTAAGCATGCAATTACTTGTGATAATAAATTAAATTTAATTATTATTGAAAGCCTCACCTCACCTTGTTAGGCGGTGATGTAGAAGCTGTAGCGTATTCACTCTGGACTTGACAAGACCCCCAGGTTGTAGGTATCTAGAAACACTGGCAAATAATTCCCCTTCTTAGCTGTTCGCACAGAGAAAAAAATTCCAAAACGTGCGTATGAATGCGGCTGGGATGTCCACCATGGACCATCAGCGCATGGCGGAATTAAATTGTGCAAAAACTCCATGAGGAGCTCGTGGCTAAATTATAACAGCCGCACGGGCGGATCTTCAAGGTTAAGCAAAACTTGTCGAGGTCGGTCTGTGGATGGGTGAATATCTTAACATGCCGAGACTCCTCCGTGCCTCGGAAACTAAGCCGTTGGTACCGGCTGTCATTTGTAGATCTTAGGCAGTCATTACGGATTGTCAGAAGCCAGAAAATCTGACACAAGTCAGGCCAAGAAGTACCGTGTTACCCAGTTAATGGGTTGTGGAGGTCTGGTAGGCAGCCGCTCCACGTAAAATACTGGTATTCAGCTGAATCCGGTTTGACTGGAACCGACCCCTGTATAGTTGGGAAAAGGCTAGGCAGATGAGACCTTATGTATGTAACTGGCATAATTTGTATTCTACACACCTCTGCATAACCACGAAGAAAAGGAACATAGTATCATGTCTTGGTACATTACAGAGGAGCGTACAAGCAAGAAGCGCAGCAGCCGGCAGTCCCCGCAGCTGCACGCGGAGGCACTGCAGGCGCTGCTGCGTGACGTCATGAAGCACAAGGACTGCTGGCCCTTCTACGAGCCCGTGTCGCCTGAAGATGTGAGTACAACAGGCAGAAGAATACGTGGACTACATTTTGCAATTGCATTTTTGGCAGCAGTGATCCATAAATTCGTTTTTTTTATTATTATTATTATTGATAGGCACGCGCTTGACCACTTTCTCACCTGATGGTAAGCGATGATGTGGCCGATTTGTTAGTAGCATTAGACATTATGTTAGTAACTAAACTAGGTACGAATCATTAAAAAAATGAGCTGCATACTGCATTGAAACTTTCAACCAACTGTCAGTAGAACTGTAGCTTGCCAACTGCAAGCAGACTGTGTAGTCGGTTGGCATTTCTGATCCAAACTGTTACTTAGCAGCTTTCAAAGTCAAAGCATTTATTTCAAATAAACCATTCACAGGTACTTTTGAATTGTCTAACGGCCGCTTTCTATAATATATCTCAATCCCAATCTTGATCCCGATCCTTGTCTGTAACCAATCAAAGGTGAGGATTGTGTGGTGAAGGACACAAACTCGGCCGTTGATTGGTTACAGACAAGGATCGGGATCAAGATTGGGATTGAGATATGTTATAGAAAGCGGCTGTAAGTCTGTCAGTAAAAACATTAAGCTATTTGCACGTTCCAAAGTGTAGATCTCTATGAAGACGAAAGTGCAAGAAACTCCAGGGACACTCTTTTAAACCATTTTATGTTTCACAAAAATTCTGGTTACATTGTTACTTGTTGCTTCTATATGTGAGAACAATGTAAAGAAAGAAAAGAATAATTCTAAGTATCCAATAAGTATTAAATATTGAAATAAGCCAGTGACAGTTAAGAGATGACCAGTCTCCACTGATGGCGCCCGTTCACGAACATGACGCGCGCATCAGCACCATTCAGCTCCACCATTTTGAAGGGAACTGAATTTTCCGATATTTCATTCCCTCTGTTAATATTAGACCCTATGATCAGCATCCAAATTGCGATATAGCAGACGCAGTTCTATGATTGTTGATATAACTGCAGCAAATCTTCACACTGACTGCAAGCGGACTGCGCTTTTGTTTGTTGCTTGAACTACAATTTTGCTGTTGTATTATACACTAAAACCTTCACGTTAATAAGGACATTATAGAGTCAAGTTTGGCATCATAGTTAATTTTCTCTTTATTCCGTCAGGTACCTGACTACCTACAAGTGATCGACCAGCCGATGGACTTCACGACCATTCGCGAGAAGTTAGAGGCGGCCGATTACAACACCGACGAGGACTTGATAGCGGACGCCGCGCTCGTGTTCCTCAACTGTTACACCTACAACAAGGACTCGCATCCTGTCGCCAAGTGAGTCCATAGTCATGGTTCAAGTAATACCAGCCTGTACAGTTCGCGTCAAATAACTGTGCCCCTCTGAAGTTGGCTACGAGTGGCTGCGTAGTAGTCAAAATTACGAACAAACTGCAACTGCGCATGCACAAGAGTCATGGGGGCGGGGATTATGGCGGCGCCATTTTATGTCTCAGTGTTACGTTTACGTTCGATGCATGCTTACGTCCCGCTTGCTCCCTCTACGTGAATGCACCAAGCGATCTTTGCTAATGGCTAACTTCAGAGGGGCACACTTATTTGACGCGAACTGTAACTGTTCCACTTTTGGGCAAGTCTTCGCAAACAAAGAACGTACGAGTGTTAATCATCGAGCCGCGCTTGATCGAGGCCGGTTGACGATTTCAAACTTCTGTCATGTCATTTATTTAAACTTTATGTACTTACAATATTATTAGTGGTACATGGGCGGACTTAATGCAACAAGGCATTCTCTACCAGTCAACCTTTGGGTTAAAAACATTGATTTATTAAAGCAACGCTTGCTGTGTTCGGTGTTTTATATCGAGACCCAGTCCCAGCGATATTATACGGCATCTATCCAGTGGATTCCCACGACCCTCAACAGGTCGTAGCTCTAACTTGTGACGTTTTATCACCCCATGTAAACCCAAGAATGTCGCCAGTCGGTGAGTGCAATTCAATCGACGCATTTTTTCTTCAGAAAACCTATTTTCCAAAGCACTGATGACAAGTAGATGCATAGGCGAGTTTCAGATTGCATCGCGCAGGATAGGAATTATATTTATTAAAAAACTTGGCAATGTTTTTTTAATTATTTATTTATTATTTATTATATACTTTATTGTACACCTCACATCAATCACAGGTAATTCATTCTAGCGGGGTGGGGGTGTGCACACCTCTGTCGTTAGGTGATCAAATCAAAACTTGTAAGAATTAGGCAGCCACCCTATGCACAGAGAAAACATTGTTCTCAAATTAAACTAAAACTTTCACTTCCAGAGCCGGCAACCGCCTAGAAAGATTCATGAACAAGCGCTGCACAGAGCTGGAGCTCCCCTGCCTGCCTGAGATCGAGCTGGAGGGCTCGGAGGCGTCCTCTACCAAGCGTCCCTCCCCGGCGTCGGACGACGAGGCGCCGCAGAGCAAGCGCGCCAAGCTCAAGTGACCTCCCGCACGCCTCGCTGACTACGTCTGTTACTGAGGCTACCGATTTTATACTACCCCCTACGTTGTACAGCTTGGCAAATAGACCACGAACTATTGACGGTGGCAATTATCCTTAGAGCACACAGAAGTGGGTTCTACCTACAGCACATAGACAATGGCATTGTAAAAACTTTACATAACCGAGTGTGTCAGTCTCTGTGGCAATAACTGACATGATGATTGTGCTCAGCTTACATAAGCTGTCTTCGCCTGATTCCGTGCTGTTAATCTTAGTGTGCCACTACAAAATTAGCAAAAAAATTCGAACAATAATATTGTTACAAATCAATTAGAAACAAAACACGCATGTTGTAAATAATTCAAATTTTAAGGAGGCACTTTTGTGGTGGCGTATTTGTCAAAATAATCTATTAACTTGAGTACTAGAAAAGCCGCTAATTACCGGGACATATTTCGTATTTGAATAAACAAGTAACGTTATAATAAAATATTACCCATTTGCGTAAATGGGTAGGTACTAGAACTTATCGGCTAATCTATTTAAAAAAAACTGATAGTTTCGCCTCCTTCAACAAGTCACACTCTATGTTGCCAAGCTGTACACCACATAAGGTTCGATTTAAATTGTATTAAGTCTGACGTACTTAATTAAAGTACGTTTTGTAGTATTGCATTGCAAATTTATGGTAGTAAGATTTGTTACAAGATATGGTTGCCGCCTGACGTTGTATGAGATAGCGTTAAGTGTTGGACGTTAGCAAGCTGCCACGGACTTTATTGTAAATGTTAATAGAAATATCATAAAACATGACGAAACCATCGAAATTAACCAAATATACAAAATGGCTGTAGCATATGAATAAAAGAACAAAATGATTTAAATTTGGAACAACAAAAGCATGGTCTGTTGTCTAAAAACTTAAATCAGTGTAGGTTTTTGGAACAGATTATAAGTTCTGAGTGTTACCTGGTTTGATTTCCAAAACGGTGTTTACAAACAACTGACATAAAATCATTTAAGATGACTCCCAAATACGTCTTTGTATAGTAAAATAACTGGGTGTTTTGAGAAAAGAGTATTAAAAAGACGAAAAAAAAAATTTAATGTTAATAATATCGAAAAAATAAGTATTTGAAAATGTAAAGAACTTTAAAATTATTCGTAATCGCTAAGTGCTGGCAACTTTGCGTTAACCACAATCGCCACTTTGACCGGTGAAATTTGATAACTGAATTCATGTCAATTGTAATGTGTAGTACTTATTAAAGACAAATCTTAGGGCGTAATTTAAAATAACCTAAACCGGAAAATTATTTAACAATAGCACTGAGAAACGAGTGAGAGAAACAATGCTGTATTGACAGCTAAGCGATACATAAATAGAGAATCCTATACTATCGCTAAATAATATTCCAGTACTTACTCGTAAGGCTACATGGCTTTAATAAATTTATAGTATAATATGATAATCTGCCTGTTTCCGCCATTGTTAAAATAAATAAAATGTTGATTTACCCAGATGATGTTAAGTTGTGGTTCCTAATATCAGATACCTAAATAATATATTATATTGTTAAATGAATATGTACAGTCAGCGTCGTAAGTCAGACCAAAGTTACAGGAGAGTTGTATGAATGACTTACCAATAAAATTATTAATCGTGATTAGAGAATCTTGTGGCTGACTGTACCTAATGTCATTTCGTTAGAGAATTCTACAAACTATTCAGTTTATTGCCGTAAACTTTTAATCGTTCAAAATTATTATTTTCACCAACCTGAGTACATTCTGTTAATTTTTTTTCAGGATAATATCAAAAATGTAAATCTATGTAAGTTCTTCAAATACGCTACTTCTTAGAGTAAATAAATACTATGACACAAAGAGCCTTCTATAATAAATATTCATAGAACGTACAAACGCTAGAAAATATTCTGTTGAAGTTAATGTGTAAATAATTTGTACTGGTTAGTAATTGAGATATTATAATAATATTGCTAGAGGCGTTGAAGCTAAGAGTTAATAGAAAAGTATTCAGAATGATCGGAATAATGAATCTTATGGACGACATTTTCTTGAGCTGAACCCAAATAGCATGTATAGAAACTCCACTCATTGCCTTTTGCCTACTCATTAAGATACAAATATATTGTAAACTAATGAGTTTGGATGGGATTTACTGTATTTAACGTAATCTGTTCACAATTTATCGAGAGTTTTATAGCTAATCAAGTTTTGTTACCCTCTTACGGTGTTTGCAATTACCCGGTGACATTTACAAATGAAAGTGAAGTTTTCTAGCTTTATAATATATTGTTAGTTGAATATTCCAGAAGGAAACAGTTCATGTTCACGATTTAAAAGACAAAAATATGTGGCTAGTTGATCTGGTCAAAAATGCTAGCGTTACGAGTGCCTCATTACATAAGAAACACAATAACATTAATTTTGCAGTTAAAATGTTTATAAATACATGTAGAATATTATTGCCGAGTTTATGAAAATAATTAATTCCATCTATAAGTAAATGTTGTCATATTCAGACTGAGAATGGACTGAATAACTAGAAACAATATCCTGACCAAATTGACCACTTTGTGAAGAGACAAAGCGATTATGCGGCCAATAACAGGGGTCCTACTATGACGTCTTAAAACCATCATGATTACGGTGTGGGAGGGAGATGGTGCTATACAAAACGCATAGTATCCCTTTTTAACAATGGAATCACACCAATCAGCCAATCAGATTAAAAAAAGACAACTACTGGCCGATAGCTTTATTTCTGACATACTTTTCTACCCGTATTCACTCATAGAGAAAATTTAGTCCATTCTCTTGTCTGTGGTCATATTATATTGTTACGATTCTCGATAGTTACTATAACATATTTGTACTACTATAACCTGATGTTTTGTGGCTTTTAAAGTGAATTGATTGATTGATTTCTTTTTTAATATCGGCACGTGAATATTGAACACCGAATCCTTGTTTTAGAACGAAAAATGTTTTATATTGTGCATGGCATCTAATAAAAAGTAATACATTTTTAACAGTTAATTTATCCGCATGAAAATCAACAATTGAATTGGCATTGTTAACTGCAGTTCATTGAGTACTCATGCTATTTCTGATTTTGAATTAGATATCTAACATTTTCTATTTCAATAATTTTGGCAGTGACAGTGCCTCTTATGCCCAGTTTTGGGAACAAAATTATCGTCACTTCACAAATTAAAATCAATTGATATGATTGCATGTTGATCATTTATTCAACCAATGACAGCACAGACAGGGTGCTTAACAATTTGTCTCACAAATGCGACAGTTTTCGTTTCAGACCGGGCCCTTGATTTGATGTATTGCATTTAGTAAAACCTCATTATTGACATTAGAATGTTTTTAATTATGATCGTGTCAGTGAAGGCTTGTTTTCGACGTTATTATATTGTTATTAAAACTCTTGTGCTACATATTTTGTGACGAGCATTTACACATTAATACAGGATTTGATTGATGCATGTTTTTACCAAAATATAATTATGAGAAAATTGCGTGTTGCCATGAGTGAATTTGACTGCGTTACAAGCTCATGTAGCATTTTAGTGGCCAATTTTTACGCTTTTGTACGCCATGGCTTCTGATAAATCTTTGGTTCATCATCGCCATTGTGTACAAGCCTCTTAGACATTAGTTTTAGTTTTTAAATTGTTAGTGCATAAGTTTGAACGTAGCCTTTATTTTTTATTTCATACAACACTAAAATCTCGTGTTTACGATCAATCGAACTCAAAGTTGTGTTTTGTTTTGCTAAATTTTATTTGTTTTCTTTTTTATTTAAGTTGAAACAGCATTGGTTTTGTTTTTTACTGAGGCATAGCCGATTTTTTAATTTGATATTATTAGGAAAACGAAAAATTGTATTTATTGAACTTGGTTGCTATTTTTATTGTAATTGATACTCAAAAGTTTCACAAAAACTATATTCTAGTTTTGTTTTATAGCAACCTTGTAGTGTGGTACAGTCAGCCACTCGAATTATGTAACATTGTACTTTTTAATATTCTTGTAAAATTTATTTTATTTTAAATACGTCGTCATAAAGGCTAGTATTAATTACGGTAAGATTGATGGCTGGTTCTGTGACCCTTCGAGAGTAAGCGAGGTTAGTGGTTGACTGTACAAATAAATCGTACCAGTGCATTCCTACATAATAACGTAATATGTAAACTGTTCTCAGTGGTTTGTTTTTCCATAATAATAATGATCATTTTGTCAGCGATTATTTATTTATGTAATTTATAAGTTTTATATTAATTTTATTGTAGTGAATAAAACACCCACGTACAGTTGCTGTATTTTTTTTATTTTGACTATAGTCTAACGACATTCTCCTCCGTCCTTAAATATAGCAACCGATTTCCACACTACCTCTTCTGAAAGCTTCGAGTAATGAGTGGATTGCTGTAGAGTAGGGGGAGACCAAAAAACGATAGACAAACTAGTACAGTTCGCGTCAAATAACTGTGCCCCTCTGAAGTTAGCCATTTGCAAAGATCGCTTGGTGCAGTCACGTAGACGGGAGCAAGCGGGACGCAAGCATGCATCGAACGTAAACGAGTGGCAGACATAAAATCGCGCCGCCATAATCCCCGCCCCGCGCATGCGCAGTTGCAGTTTGTTCGTAATATTGACTACCACGCAGCCACTCGTAACCAACTTCAGAGGGGCACAGTTATTTGACGCGAACTGTAATAAGAATGATTAAAAGAAAGCAGAGTACGTAACTCCAGCTGGAAAGTGGCTCCTAGGGTCCTGACGGGGACACCAGAACGTCATAATACAATTCCGCTGCAGCGCAGTTCCGCCCAGTGCGGTCTAATAGCCGCAACAGACTCGCTCGGATTCGGTACGGGCGGACCACGGATTTGGTACGCTTCCGGACCATATCCGAACGTGTGTATAGCCGTAACAGACGCTCGGATTTGGTACGGCGGACTAACTCCGCCCACAAAATTCGATCTCGCTACACACGACCGGATCTGGTCCGGCGGACTAACTCCGCCAGTCCGTCCACGACGCCACACAGTATAATATACTATACTGAATTGTACGCCTTCAAGTGCACAAAAATTATGGTGGTAGCGGCAACAATAGCAGCAACATTACAACCACCATGTACCAAACACACCGTAAAAACCGGAAAAAAAGCAGAGTATTGGCTAAATTGTAATACATTATTATTTTTTTATTGTAGTCTATGGTATGCTGCTGAACTTAGCCGTCCCGCAACCCATTGTAGCCTTGAGTCAAGCGTGATACCCAGAAAAACCGTGTTTTCGACGAATTCAAGTTTCTCCTTGTTCAATACTATGTCGCAATTATTACTTTTGACATTCGGTAATACTAAATTATTAGCAGTAAACCAATTTTGGACCTGCTGTAGGGCGTTATTTACGTCGGTCGTCCAGATTTCTAGAACGTCTATAGATCTTAAAAATAAAGGATGTATCGTCAGCAAATAACACCATTTGTGGTTGATTTTTTAAAAGATGGAGAAGATCATTTATGTATACTAAAAAGAGGAAAGGACCCAATATTGAGCCTTGTGGTACCCCCATTTTGACTTTTAAACCCCTTGATTTAACACCGTTTATTTGAACTTGCTGCTGTATGTCATTTAAATAAGACTTCAGTAAGCTGGGTGCAAGTTTACCTAGTCCGTAATGTTCTATCTTTAGGAGCAAGGTTTCGTGATTTCCGCAGTCAAATGCCTTTTTTTAAGAAATGAACCTCATTTAGGGGAATAATTGTTTGTACACTAGGCCTCTTTCACCACTTGCTGATAAAGTCTCTGATAGCCTATCAGCAGGTTATCTGACAGATAGCCTAAACTTTTTTGTTTCACAAGTTGCTGATTGTCCTATCTGTCAGATAAACCGCTTGATAAACTAACTGGGACTCAAGTGGCTGTTATTTTTTTATCTGTTAGATAGGAATTTCTTTTTTGAATTTTAACGCGGGAATATTACATTTTTGTGTGAACTTTCTTCGGAATAGCAGTTTTCTTTTGAAATGGATTTATTTGAGTTTTTAGAAGACGAATTCGATGATTTTCTTGACCGTATATCGCATCCACGGGCACGTCTTGTTATTAGAGATAGGGAAGATAATTTCACTAAATGTAATGATAAAGAATTTAGACAGATACTGGTTAACACAAGAAACAGTTAATTTCCTGCTTTCCCATACAGAAGATGACATAAAAACAACAACTACTTTGTAAGTATCAATCACATATACCTAATTATGTTTATTAAGTACGTAATACAGTTGCAATTTTTTCGTTCAGTAATTCTGCAATATCGCCCATGAATAGATTATTGTTAACATTGCGTTATTATGCGACCGGATCATTTCTGACTTTAGTCGGGGATCTGAGTGGTATAAGCATAGCATCAGCATCTAGAATTATATTAAAAGTTTCCGAGACCATAGCAAAATTGAGACCACTTTTCATCAAATTCCCAACAGATTTACAGCCTACTATACAGGGATTTTACGACATAGCTCGATTTCCCAGAGTTATAGGCTTTATTGATTGTACTCATGTAAAAATAAAATCACCTGGTGAGTAAAAAATGTTATTTAATCAATCAGTCATTTATTTTACAAACATGGGTAATTGGTACATAGGTGTTTTCTTAAAATATAGTCCTCCACTTGCTACCGTCTCATGGGCATGCAAATATTATACAATTCCAAAATTAAACAGAAATTCTAATATTAATTTATTAATAAGTACAAATGTCAGAATTACAAGAAAAAAAAACAGAACAGATTTATTGATCTGAAACTATAGTTTTACATGTAGTTTTTTAAATAAAAAGCCTGAGACACTTTTGTAATAATCAATATAAACACAATTTAGTTATATGTGTCAGAATTCAGATTTGATTATATTGCAGGTGGAGAAAATGCAGAATATTACAGAGACAGATTAGGAAATTTCTCAATAAACGTTCAAACTATAGCAGATTATAATTTAAAAATTTTGGACATCGTAGCAAGATGGCCTGGATCCTGCCATGACCAAACAATATTTAATAATTCCAGAATAAAGCAGCGTTTAATAGATAATGAATTTGGCAACAATTATAATATTAGGAGACAAAGGATATGAATTACTTGTTAACACCACTACACAACCCATCCACTCCAGCTGAAATATTATATAATGAATCCCAAATAAGGACAAGAAATGTAATAGAAAGATCATATTATGGTGTTTAAAGGCCCGATTCCCAGTTTTAAGTAAAAAATCACATTACATTTGTCGAGGGTTCAACCCATCATTGTAGTTGTGCTTGTGCAGTACTACACAATATTGCTATTTTATCAGGTGACAATCATTTTGAAGAAGAAAGTACCTACTCATGATGATGACGATTTGAATGATGACCAGGGAACTGTATTTATGATACAGAAAGAAATAATATCATTTTAGAATATTTTACCACATTGTTATAATTACTATACTGATTATAGTAATTATAACAATGTGGTAAAATATTCTAAAATGAATTAGATAACAAAAAAAAACTGTGATGGATTATACTGAGTATAATCCATCACAGTTTTTTTTTGTTATCTAATTCTGTTTTTAGTAGTTCTATTTTTAGTAACATTTCCTGTTTCTGTAACAAAAAGAGTTCTTGTTTTTGGGCAAGTTCTTCTTGTAGAATCTGTTTCCGTAATTTTTTTTCTTCCAATTCCTCTTCAATATTTTTTTTTTGCATCATCACTAGTTCGATTTTACTTTCCGCTAATTTTTCGAAAGGTCGTTTTTCTTTAGGTTTACCTGTAAAATAATTAAAATTATTTGTAGAAAAACGATTTTAAATTTGACCTATGTTCTGTTTGTTTTTATTACATTTGTATTATTTAAGATGTTCTTAGTTTCTTTGTTTTATATTCATAAAAATGTAAAGAATGGGTACTACACTTCTGGACACATCTATTGGCCCACCTTAGAGTTTAGGTTTCGATGGCCCCTACCGAAATATGATTGCTAGATTGAACAAAAACTGTTGATGCAGTTTTAAACCTGATACATTTTACCATCTTTTTCGATCGTATTGTTTTAAATTTGAATTCAGAATACCATACTACATGGAGCTACGCCTAACAAGTCGGATATGCGCCTTGTTAAAGGCAATTGATTTTTTAATAAAAAACATGTTTTATCAAATAAAGGTTTAATTTAATAACGCGTGTTGCCTCCATGGGCATCTACCACAGCTCTCATACGATTAGGCATAGAGTTTATCAACCGCTCTATGAAATTTTGAGGGATCATCTCCCATTCCTCTTCTATGGCAGTTTTCAACTCCTGCATCGTCTGGGCAACTGGCTGACGAGCCCTAACACGTCTTTTTAGCTCGTCCCACATGTGCTCAATGGGGTTCATGTCTGGGCTTCTGGCTGGCCAGTCCATAACTGTGATGTTCACATCCCGAAGATATTCCCTGACGATGCCGGCCGCATGGGCTCTTGCATTATCATGCATAAAAAGGAAATTTGGGCCCACATAGTCCGCGTATGGTATCACGTGAGGTTCTAAGCACTCACGAATGTACCTTTCAGCATTTAATGTTGGCAGCCGTGGTCCTGTAACAACCTCAAGTTGAGTTTTGCCGCTCGCGGATATACCGCCCCAGACAGTCCATGAGCCACCGCCATAAGCAACCCTCTCTTCAAAGCAGCATTGTGCGAAACGCTCTCCCTTACGTCGGTAGACCTTCTTCCTTCCATCATTGCCATGTAACACAATTTTAGACTCATCAGAAAAGAGTTCACTGCTCCAATCTTGCTGTGTCCAATTTAAATGACTGCGTGCGAAATGAAGGCGCGCTGTTCGGTGGGCTCGCGTTAGTTTGGGCCCATTAGCTGGCTTGTGTGGTACCATATCGCGTTCTTTTAACCTTCTCCGAACAGTTCGAGCGCTCACAGATACTCCGTGGAAGTCGCGAAGTTGGTTTTGTATCTCAATGGAGGTAAGGTGACGATTTCTCAAGCTGGTCGTCACGATGAATCGATCCTGCCTTTCAGTTGTGACCCGAGATCGTGGCCTTCCTTGGCGACGAACAAAGCCGCCAGTCTCTAGGTACCTCCGATAAACATTTCGGACCGCAGATCGACTTAAATTAAGTTGAGCACTCACGTTTCTTTGGCTGTGTCCGGCCTGAATAAGTGCCACAGCTTGGGCGGCGACTTCAGGTGAAGTATCCATAGATTATTGATAGAACCTCACCTTAATGTTAAGAATAAGTAATGTTTGTTGCAAAACCAAAGATATCAATCACTTTTTCAAGAATTAAATCCAAGTAAACCAATAAAACCAAGTTTTCTTAGTATTCGATTGTTTGATATCAACAAACAGGCTCCAAATTGTCTTTTGTTTCTTTAAATTCTGTGTTCGAAATTAAAAAAAAGACTATTGAATGAAATTGTGAATGTGCCAGGTTCAAAACTGCATAAAAACTTTTTGCTCGACCTAATATAAAATTTTAGCTAGGACCAAACGAAACTGAAAATACAAGGTGGGCCAATAGATGTGTCCAGAAGTGTATATTCTTTGTTTGCACTGCACATAAGTTCACATAACACAAGGCAATTAACAAATTGTAGTAAAACTTTTTTTTTGTATAAAAATATCAGTACAAATATAAATAATTATATTGATTTACCATACAGTGATTAGACAAGGTGAATAAAAATCAAATGAAAGTGAATAAAAAATTTGGATTTTTGCATTACAATTTTATAATATTATATTCAATAAAATATAACACCCTTTAATAGAATATTTATCTATTTGACTGCACAAAAACAACACAAAACACTGAGTAAGTAAATTGCTGATCACTGATTATATAATTATTATACAGTCACAATACTGGATGGCTGCCGCTGCCCATTCATTGTACATATTCTCTAGTCACTTTGTTCCTTAAGCAGCCATTGAAAGAATTAGGCTGGGGCAATTCTACTCTACCAGGAACCACAGCAAATTAACTAATAATTATACGGCAAATATTCTAAACGTTTCTATCTTTATTCTTATGAACAATACTCACATAAAGCTGGATGTTTTTTAGAAATTAAAGAAGAAGGTTTCCACTGGGCCCATTTTTTAGGTGGTACTTCTGGTTCTTCTTTCGATGTGCTGGCTATTGCGACTGTTGCTTGTTCAAAGCATCTTTTTCTTATATTTGGCTTGTCTATAATAATTTTAATGACTATGTTGTTTGCCTCTGAAAGGCAAGTAAAGTTATATAAAGTGGATTACAGAGTTTGGCACAATTTTTTTATATTCCAATTTAGTTCAGAAAGAAATGCATATTTACCATTAACAGAACCTTGAATATTTGACTCCTCAAGCACTACATCTGAATCTGGGACATCAGCCAGAAGTTCACTCTCTGACCCACACTCTTCACTAGCAGTAATCACTTAAAAACGAAACAAACAAAATGTAACAATAGTTAGAAAACATTAAATCAACGACTTAAGTATATAATTATTATACTCACAAGTTTGATCCGAGTCGTAAATGCTCTCTTCCCCTTCGACAGACAATAAAATCATTTCCTTGACTTTCTGCTCTACTGGTGTCAAAGGAGGCGCCGTACTAGTACCACCACCAGTTTTGTAACGTTCTGCACGTACAACGCTGGCCTTTTTTCTTGTGTCCCTTTTGAGAGCTTCATATTTTAACTTTAGATGTTTTGAATCTCTGAAAGTGCCAGCTGTAGAACTATTGAACTTTCTCTCAATAGCCTTCCATGCATTTTCTTTGTCCTGCCATATCACCGCGTCACTTTTTTTATTTTCAATAACGTTTTTTTTACATTCTACGAGTGAAATTAATTTTTCAGTCTCCTCGCGAGTAAAATTGACATTACGCTCACGTTTTTTGCTTTTATCCATTAACTTTATCGACTAAACACTTCACAATAATTATTTTAAAAAAACCCTCTTATGCACCACACTTGTTCGTTGTAAACAAATACAATTGAGTGAGCATGGCGTCCGCTTCGCTTCGTTTTACGTACTTAGTTACATTTTTTTTTAAATTACCAAATACTTCGCAAAAAAGACCTAAATAATGTACTTACTGTATCTTGATAAAATATATTGTTAAGGTTTTATACACAAAACAATTGTTTTTCGTAATAAAATTAAATATATTTGCAGAAATATGAAATTAACGTTTCCCAAAACTGAATAAATAGGAACGCAACAATGAATTTATTTATACGCGCTATTATGCGACGTTGTCGTTCCGATACCTGTTAACTTGCTGATAGTTATCTGTCAGATAATTTATCAGACACTTGGGGTGTGAAACACAAAAATATTATCAGCTAGATTTATCTGGTAGATAAGTGTATCTGTCAGATTACTATCTGAAGCTATATCAGCAAGTGGTGAAAGAAGAAAAGTTGTAGCACGCCCCCTTTTTCTGCGCTCATGGTGGTCCTACTAAAAGGAGCTTGACCACCTTAAAAGTAGATTTTCTCGAAAACTACTGAGGTAGGTACCAATTTTGTTGTTCGAGGACCAATCAGTACCAATTGAGTACTAATTATTTACCAAATATGGAAGCGATTGGGGTTCGTGGTCCTGCCGTAGTCACGGACATAGTGAGCTGTCATTTCATCTTCTTGTCTTTCTTCTTTTATGGTTTGACAACTCACTCGTCGTGCACCCCGCCCAAATGTTCACTTCGACATGTTTTACCTACCTAAGTACCTATATATAAAAGTACTCTGTGCAGGGCTGCCAGATGTACGATTTTAATCGTACTCCTACGATTTGTTGGCATTTTTACTCATGTACGATCGCTAGACCAAGATCGTACGGAAAATGTACGATTTTTACATACCTGGCAACATTTCATAATGAAACGAACGTGCTCCACTGGCAAGTGGCAAGTATGAGTTTCGGGGAATAAAAATAGATGACGAATGGCGCAGTTATCCCAACATTTTAGATGAAAATTGGTTTAACTATGAATACCGACGAGTTTTGGTGCGTCATCAAAAAACAATTTGAAAATTATAAAACACTAGTGTTTTATAATCCTCCTTTAGGAAGGAGGAGGAAAAAGGAAGTAGGGATCAACAGAAAAGTTAAACAATATGACCACAGATTTGTATAATCTTTATCAATAAATAGTTTTATTGCATTGCTTTTCTAAAACTAAACGAATTTTAGTTATTTACTTACACGTTAAAATAAAAATTTTGTACTTCTAGGTTGTACGATCTTTTCATTTCAAAATTTCCTTGCATACGATTTTTTTGTAGTTGCCGTACGATCACAATTTTTTTGCACCTGGCAGCCCTGACTCTGTGATATGTTTACAGAATCGCACTGCGAGGTGCGCGTCTCTGATGAGCTAGTTTTCCATATATATAAAAGTACTCTGTGAGTTTGTAACTACTTTGCCCCTCTGAAGTTAGCCATTGCAAAGATCGCGCAGGTGCAGTCACGTAGACGGGAGCAAGCGGGACGCAAGTATGCATCGAACGTTAACGAGCGACTGAGACATAAAATCGCGCCGCCATAATCCCCGCCCCCATGTCTGTTGCGCATGCGCAGTTGCAGTTTGTTCGTAATTTTGACTACTACGCAGCCACTCGTAGCCAACTTCAGAGGGGCAAAGTATTTGACGAGAACTGTATTTTCGAATACCTAAGTTCCAGACTTGTTTGGTACCTACTTGCTCAGACCAACAAAAAAAGGAAGACAGCGGCAGCACACCCCGTGAGCATCAAAACTATCAAAAGTGAATCCACGAAACCGTGCTTTTTCAAGTAAATACACAGGCTCACGCACACACCTACACTAAAACTATGCTCATCATTCTTAGTACGTCACACAGAGTACTTTTATATATATGGAATAGAGGTCCAACTCTGCAACCAAAGTGAGAAACGTCAAGTGTCGCCATCTGGACTCTGGTTTTGGAACTAATGCCAACATTAATACGTTTATACGTGCGTATGTGTGTAGCTAGCACACATACGTACCTCGCCTACTACTACCCGTATACTTAGTTCTTTTTGCCTACTACTTATTTTTGATATTTTTTGGGTAAATGTGAATTACAAATTCACTTGCATCTATGTTGAAAAGCGAAAAGTAATATAATTCACATTACTAAACAATAAAACAATGTTACTTCGATTTTATGCTTTATTTCTTTCTTTTCAAACACTTCTTATTAAGTTTTATAGCTTTTTATACAAACACTTTTTATTAAGTTTTATAGTTTTATAGCAAACACTTTTTATTAAGTTTTTAGCAAATCCGTATCATCATCACATTCCCTTTTATTTAATAATATGTTATTAATATCTTTACTACAATATCTTTAGTTGTAAATAAAAAATCTGCAGGATATTTTTATTCGAAAATCTATTAATTTTTCTTTATGTTTTGAGCATTTTATAAATGAGAAGTCTACAGCTAAAAAAATCATAGTTGTTATTAATTCCCTTAAATTTTGTTTTGCTAAATTTTCTTTTACTATAGTATAATTTATATCCTGTATATTTGAGATGCAGTTTAAAAGGGAATCACTGGGACAGCAAAGCCATTTTTTATTTGCGTATTCCCGATATCTTAAATATTCGTGTTCACTGTTTGATATTTAATCTGTTGTACATTCAACACACCCCTTGAAGACCTTTTTCTTGGCGCTTTTTATAAAATATTCACTTACGTACTTACTGTAGGCCCCCGATTACACGTGGGTCATTTTTTTCTTCAAGGGGAGTGAAAGTTATATCGGGAATATTTCCAAGTTCACAATTTGTTTGCTCTTTGCTGCCCCCGCCTGTGATGAGTACTTCATGTAAAGTTTCACAATTGTCTATTTCACAGTTAGCTCCAGGGGCTGGACACTAGACATGCTGTTTACCAGTAATGTCGCAAATGCTGCTTCAAATCTTTCTGGTGTCATCAATCAAGGCCCGATTGAAAACTTTTTTGGGTCCATCCGTGGCTCCTTATGGACCCAAAAAAGTTTTCAATCGGGCCTTGATTTAGATGCAACCAAACTGATGTTACACCATATTTTGTTTGCAATTTTTTTAATAATAATTCTATGCCTTCTAGTGTCCATACCCAATTGTTCAATGTGGGAACATGTTCATAGTTTGATGTTTTGGGATTTATAAATTTTATATCTTTCATACGAACTTTACACTCCTTTCAGGTTTTGTGATGGATAGAAGTAGGCGTTGCAGGTCCTAGAAGAGGTTTGCCATGATTTTTCCTTTTGCCAGAGCTTCCGTTTAGGGAATCGAAAAGCTTGTCGAAGAATAGCAGGATGTCTGCAGTGTCTTTGGCTTCTCTTCCCTTATCTGTGAAAAAATATAGTTTGTTAAATAATGTTTTATGTCTAATCTGTGTAATGCAAAACTTATAATAAGAAAAGAACTAGCAATAAAATGGAGGAGGAGCTCGTGGCTAAATTATAACAGCCGAACGGGCCAATCTTTAAGGTTAAGCAACGCTTGCCGAGGTTGGTCTGTGGATGGGTGACCATATTAATATACCGAGACTCCTCCGTGCCTCGGAAAGCACGTTAAGCCGTTAGTCCCGGCTGTCATTTGTAGATCTTTGGCAGTCGTTACGGATTATCAGAAGCCAGAAAATCTGACACAATCTTGCCAAGAAGTACCGTGTTGCCCAGTTAATGGGTTGTGGAGGTCTGGCAGGCAGCCGCTCCACGTAAAATACTGGTATTCATTCATATAGTTGGGAAAAGGCTAGGCAGATGATGATGAACTAGCAATAGAAAAGTAAAGACAACTTAGGTACTGGTGTCATTTACCTGCTAGATAGCTCATATTCGATGCCACAGTTTGACTAAAACTTGAGTAGAAATTTCGACCTTGAATTTTGCTGGGGTCATCTGTCAATTTGGGCACCAATCGGATTCCTTTGTACCCTGGGTTTTCTCGGTGTAAGGCGCCCATGATATGAACCCATTTTGTTTAAATTCTTCGTATGCATTTAATCAGATGGGGTGGGTCATATAGTGGTATGATTTCTTGGTCATTTATCATAAAAATGTTATCTCGGAGCTCTTCTCCCTTTCTCAACAGGTTACCCCTTGTCTCTTGCAAAAGATATTTTATGCAATTCACATTATTTGTGCCTTGGTCGCACACTGTTGCTAGCAGCTTATGAAAAAGTGTATGCAACAGGTATTGCTTATAGTTTTTACCATAAACACCTGCACATGATCTGCATAATCGGGTTGTGTTTCTAGGCCATTTGTCACAAACCCACACACTTTGTCCTTTCGTTCATTGTATGTCACATTGGGTTTGAGTGACATTTCGTCAAACAGAACAACACATATTTTATGTTCTAACTTCATTTTTTCAGTAGCTTTCTTTATTTGCTGCTTCATATTTTTGTTGATTCCTGGATTTATATCTGCCATATTAAGCAACTTCAAGAGAGTTTGGTGGGATGGCAAGATAAATATTTTTCTAAGAAATCTGTACCCTTTTGGGCTCTGTTTGAGGAAGGACAAAGCAATATTTTTTTCCTTTAAAGTAAAACGGCGGTCTTTGCTACCTTGCTTATGTTCTCTGAACTGTAATAAAATCAACACTTTTGATGTGCTAGGTAATTCATCGAGTGTTTTCAAAAACTGTGGATTTGTTGTAAGGTTTTGCAGTGACTTGATCTTTTTTGCGTGATGTTTGAGCTTGTTGCGGCACTATTAGTTTTACTCCAACTAGCACAAGTTTTCTGTATAAAGCTTGCTCAGATTTAGCAACAGCAACATGTATCACCCGACTTTGAGTTTGTTATTTCGTTCTTTTTGCGATTTGCGATGCTCTGTAATGAAGTAAAATTTATATTACAGAAAATTATTTGGAACAATTAGATTGTTTTGATGACTAAAATGGAATGATCTTTATTAATTTATAAAATCACGTGTCAAGATGGTTTACTAAATAAGAAGAGCAAGGAAAAAATACACTTAAGATGAAATTATCTTTACTTATCTAGATTTTTCTTAAGTTGTACATCTTCCACAGCAATTGTAGCATTCAGATGTATAGGCATAGTATCTTCGTGTACTGTGACACATCTGAGTGAAGTAATAGGTTCTGGAATGACAATTAATTATCTTGGTTATTATTTAGGTGGTTTGAATCTCATGAAAAGTAGGTAAAATGATTGTCTTATTAGAAAATGGTGTTATGATTACACAGGATGTCCCGAAACTCAACGTCAATCGGGTATTATAGGGCGATATACCAGTTCAGGCAAAAATAAAAAATAAATTCCAAGTTACTTGGTTAAGTAAGTGATAATAGGAATAGTTTTGAAACTGGAAAATCTATACCCTAGACTAGATCACACATTTAGGTACTGAGATCACGATTTTCTCAATTTCGTAGTTTTTTTTTTAATGTAATTCTAAATAATTATGCTATTGGTTGTATCTATCGACTATCGATCGATTGTATGTACGAAGACGGACACATATGTCCGATTTGAATACTCTGGAGAATCACGAATGACGGAGAAAAATCGGATGACGGAAGTCGGATCTAGTGCGTAAACTACCATACAAATAGTTCTATGACTACTTCGAACGTATTTTCTCGGATTCGTATCGGATGCAGTGACTAACCGCTCGTTTTTTGAAATAAGGTCCTTTTGCAAGTAAATAAGCAATAATATAGGTAGTAATTGAAAAGATAACAAGTGCAAGTGTTGGACCATTTTGAAATCTTGATTAAATGGGCCAGTTTTTTAAATAACTTGCGTAGGGTACCTAGTATTGTAAATTTTTTTTGAAAGATGAAGTCTCACAGTTATCTAACAAAATGTTTTTTAAACATGACTCAATAAAACTTTGTAGGGATCCGTACCCAAAGAGTAAAACGGGACCCTATTACTAAGACTTCGCTGTCCGTCCGTCCATCCGTCCGTCTGTCACCAGGCTGTATCTCATGAACCGTGATAGTTAGACAGTTGAAATATTCACAGATAATGTATTTCTATTGCCGCTATAACAACAAATACTAAAAAAACAGAATAAAATAAATATTTAAAGGGGCTTCCATACAACAAATGTGATATTTTTGCTCGTTTTTGCTCGATATTGATAACGGCAACAGGTAGATGCTTGAAATATACACAGAATATATAGTTATTTATTCACTTTAAAAATAAAATAATTAAATTAAAATAAAACAAATATGTAGGGGAGCCCCCCCCCTAAATATTTGTTTTATTTTAATTTAATTACCCATACAAGAAACGTGATTTTTTGCCGTTTTATAGATAATGTATATGTACGAAACCCTTAGTGCGCGAGACCGACTCGCACTTGGCCGGTTTTTTTTTTTTTACTAAACTGCCGATATTAATTGTTGGATTTGTGAGTGCAATCAATAGCATAGTTATTTAGGATTACATTAAAACTATAAAATTGGGAAAATTGTGATCATGGATGGTACCTAAATGTGTGATCTAGGGTATTGATTTTCCACATGTTCAAAAGTATTCCTATTATCACTTAACCTAATAACATCGAATTTATTTTTTATTTTCGCCTGAACTGTTATAACTTAGCCTATCTATCGCCCCGTACCCGCTTGACGTTGAGTTTCGGGACATCCTGTATTTTCACTTACCAAGATTTTCTTTTATTTGTACATCAACCACAGCACTTTCGGTGTATGGCTGCATATCCACAGAGTCTTAAATGTGAAGTAACAGGTTCTGGAATGACAAATTAATTTTATTAGCGCCACTTGACCGGTTAAGTGTGAACTGCAAGCACAGGGTTTGAGGCATAAGTTTCCATTCCCAAGTTGAGGCAATTAATTATTGGGCATTTTATAGTTCCGTTTGGTGTCAGACGTAAAAGAATAGCACAATCCTATCACTTCCCGTTGGTGTCGTAAGAGGCGACTAAGGGACTCACTAACGGACTCACTAACCAGAGAATGGGCAGCAGCATACTCTGTAGGTACATTGCTACAGCTACACTGTGATCGTCAACCTGCCTGCCAAGCGTGGCGATTATGGCAACCAACCCCCCCCCCCCTATCCATTTGGGGAGGCCTATGTCCAACAGTGGACGTCTTTCGGCTGATATGATGATTTTATAAGAGCTCATGAATCATGATGTGAAATTTAGTATTTTGATAAAAGAATGTTAATTTACCTTTTGATGTAGATACTTCTGATATCTGAAGAGGTCTAAACACTCTGCTTTCCAAGTTGAATTTTAAGACGGATAATCCTGTAATAACAATAAAACTCCATAAGAAAAATTAGTAACTTAACTTTGGTTCAGTCAAAACTTGTTCAAAACTAATTTGTTTTTCTCAACAATTTACTCATAAATGGGT
Organism: Melanchra persicariae; assembly: GCA_947386135.1. Classification (NCBI taxonomy): domain Eukaryota; kingdom Metazoa; phylum Arthropoda; class Insecta; order Lepidoptera; family Noctuidae; genus Melanchra; species Melanchra persicariae. Next base: position 18,858,072 of record OX376662.1, on the reverse strand, counting down.
TGATAAATATAATTTTAATTACAGGAATAGGGCAACAGATGGAATTATAACCAGCTTGTTTATTTGGTACACTTTGCGAATAGTGTTTTATTAGCATTTCTGCCCCATGGCAAGTAGTCGATGTCAATTTCGGGCCCAGGAACTAGGTATCTGATCTCTAAGTATAACAATGTAAATTAAGAATCTATTAACACCGTCTGCCAATACATTTTCATATTAGTTTAAAAAGTCAGATGCTGTTTTTATCCTAAATCTGTTTTCTTTAAGTGTTTATTCCATATTTAATTATAACTAACCTGGCATGTTTGTTGTTGGTACAGCGTCTTTGCTGAGTCGATTATTCTGGCACCAATATTTTTCTTCGAGGTGTACACGACATACACGGCGGTATTTGAAAATATGTTAATTTTGAAGTTGCAATATTTCACCACCATTGGAATAGACCCATGTATTAAATAGCTACTTATCCTTAGCTGGGTTAGGGAATATATGCAAATTCGCATTGGTATCTGAAATAATCGAGTAAGTAATTAGTGGAGTCGAAAGTCAAAACATGAAATCTACGGGTGCCGTACCCATATGGCTTTGTTCTAAAGGTGCTGAACTGCTTACTTTGTATCAGCCCCCCTAAAAACGAAGCATTGGCCCAGCGACCTTTTATGAATAAAACACTTACCTAAGCTATTTAAACATCCGGGGACGCAACACTTTTTGTTAGACATGATTATAAGTAGTTCTCAATGTCACAAATACAAAAGCTAGCACCAAGCGGGGGTACATAGTCCTGTCTCAATACTTAGATTTTAACAATCAACACAACCACAGAATCAACACGGCCGGAGGAGTAGAGGCTCTACTCAACGGACTTAGGTGGAAAAAGCACTTTAAGACGATTAAAATCCAAAAAAAGAGATAAAAACAAGCAAGACACCGAAAATACACAAACCGGCAGCCAATTGTTTTTTAAACTTGACAATTTGACATTTTGACATGTTGAAGTGTTGCATACAAAAATAAATTTTTCAATATGTCTTTGTTTTTATGACTTTTTATTTCGTTTTATATCATTGTAAAAACAAATATTTTTTTTTTTTTTATTAAATAATGAATTAGGTGGAAATTGAGGAAACTGCTTGTGGAAATTGAGCGAGGGCTGGTCACACCGAAGAACCAAATGCATGACAGTTTTCACGCCATCTTACGTATTATAGTAGAACTACGTAGTCAAAAACCGCAAAATACTGCCATCTTGTACGTAGTTTCATAGAAGAAAGACAATATAATGAAACTAAATTAAAATGTCAGTCTCTTTTAAGGGTTCGCAGTACTTTTGCTGTCCAACCCTATTTTGTGTATTTATAGAAGTACTATTTCCCGTCAGCAACTACTAAGATTGTCAACCCTGGTACGTCACGAGTCGTCGTCTAGAAAACATTAATAGAAGAAATATAAATAAGTATGCCTTCCTGTGTAGTGAAAACTTGTAAAAACAATAGCAAATCACATAAAAAGTTTCACGGAATCACTTTTCACTTGTAAGTACTTGAAATAACATCGTTTTTATTATATTTTAGGTTACTTGGAACAAAAATCCTCAAAAATGAAAGCAGTGACATTAAGTGCGAGGGTTGCCATAATATGATTTAAAATTTCCCCATTCGATTAAACAATGATTTCTTTCTTCGAGTTAAATTAGTATTTTCTATTTTTTTAATGTATTAAATATTTTAGATTTCCAATTCGAAGAGAAGCAAAAAGTAAATGGATAGCAGCTATAAGAAATAGTCGGAATGATCCAGAATGGCTGCCATCGAAAACCAGCGTGATTTGTTCCGATCATTTTGATGATAACGACCTTTATTATACTAATCGTGGACTTCGCCGTGTGACCAAAAGCGGATATCCTAAAAACGTTAGTATAATTTTTAAAATGGAGATGTCATCAACACAATAATTAAAAACAGGCTGTATTTTCTGCAGCCTGTAGCAGTTAGTTCCTCAGCTTAGACTAGCTAATTGAACTACGAATGTCCCAACATTTATTTTTTATATTTTAGATGTTGGCTGAAAATTCAGTGTCACAAAGTTCTGATTCTACGTTTGTTCAAGTATGTACTAATTCTACACTAATTTTCCTGAAAGGGTCTGTAATGGAAAATCAAAAGCTGCCATATTATTCGTATATTTTTGACCTAACAGACTCGCCTAATGAAACCATTGACGGTGTGGCATTGCCACGTGCATTCTCTGTGTCTGTTCTCGTATATATTTCTTGCCTCATATTACTTGTTATTAATATTCGAGATTTTATTACAAGTTTACCCGCTCAAGCACTAACATGTGAAAATTTCAAATTATGTAATATATCTTACGTTATAGTAATAATAAACATTAAAATAACGAAAATCTCGAGGCACACCGGTGTGCCGGCAGTGCTTCATTTACTATGTAATATATTTGTTATAGGTCTTACCTGATCTACCCAATACGGCTGTTGATTGCACGGTATTACTAAGCGCTTCGTCTGCATTTGAATCCGTATGCACTTTCCTGACTCTTATTACTAGTTTTTATTACAAATATGCAATTTATTTTCTAATAATATTGTTCTAGGAATTACCTGATTTACCCAATCCGGCTGTTGATTGTTCAGTATTACCAAGTGCTTCGTCTGTATTTGTATCCGTATGTATTTTCCTGAATCTTATTACTAGTTTTTATTGCAAATATTCAATTTATTTTGTAATAATGTTGTTATAGGACTTACATGATGTACCCAATGCGGCTGTTGATTGCACGGTATTACCAAGTGCTCCATCTGTTTTTGTATCCGTATGTATTTTCCTGAATCTTATTACTAGTTTTTATTACAAATATGCAATTTATTTTGTAATAATGTTGTTGTAGGACTTACCTGAATTACCCAATGGGACTGTTGATGACATGATACTACCAAGTGCATCCTCTGCATTTGCTCCGGTATGTACTCCCCTGTAAAAATATGAAAATATTGTAATTTTAAGATGAAAAATTACCACTTAAATAGGTACAAACTTTTTTATTCTTTTGTTTAAGGTCTTACCTGTCTCACCTGCCATGACCGAGATAACAAATGAAGAGGAATTAACCTTCGATACACCTAAGAAACATGAAATGAGGAAAAAATTGAATTTGAAGGACAAAATTCTACGTAATAACAAGAAAAAAATCAAAAATCTACAACAAACGGTCAGGCGCCTCAAAAACAGGAACGAGTATCTTAAAGATATAATAAGGACTTTAAAAAAAAGAAAATTACATTAGTCCGGAATTCTACAACTCATTAAATGGAAATATTGCAATAATCGACATATTCAATAATAAATTTAACAAGAGCATCAAATACAATCCCACAGTAAAAAAAATATGTCTAACTTTAAATTACCACTCCCCTAAAGCTTATGAGTACGTAAAACTCTTTTAATACATGCCTCCGTCATCCGAAAACACTATAGGTGGTATGGATCCATAAAAAGAGAACCAGGTTTCACAGAGAAGGCTTTTCAGGCCCTAAAGGCCAAATCCCAAATAAGCGTCGCATCGTCCTTTTTGTTTATTACTACTAATACCAAAGCTATTATCTATTTATCTACGCGGAACTTATTGAAAGTAATTAACTAATTAACATACTTATTTAAAATATTTACTCGTTAATAAATAAATAATACTATTCAAGTATCAAGATCAGCTGGGTCGTACTAACTGGGTTGCTACCTGAGCGATTGTGTCGCACTGTATATAGGTATTTGTGATGTAATTTTTTGTTTTGGAATTTGTCTTTCTAAACAAGTTAAAATACCATACTCAAAAATATCTTACTTGTGCTGTGCACCAGGGCTTTAAATACCGGTAAAAATTTATAACGTTACCTTGCATTGACAGGAGTTAACGTTATATTAAAATAACGGTAATAGGTTTAACGTTATTTATGCACCATTTTAACGTTATTCTTTAATAACGTTATTTGTAGTTTAACGTTAATTTTATCGTTATTTTTAAACGGTTATCTCTGTGAGGTGGTGCAATGTCAGATTTTATCTTGATCAAAATACGATTCACGACAGTAAAAAATATGTAAGTAGGTACATAATTATAGCCATAATTTTTTTTTTCTCTTAGCTAGATTTCGGAAATCTAGATATTATAGGTACACATCAAATCTAAGTTCATGATGATGAGTAAATGATTCTTATGGTTACAACTATGTAAATACATATTTGTTATTGTTGCGCATCACATTTTGATTAAATTACAACCTGACACTGACCTTCAAATAGCAAAAAATACAAGAAAGTTCGCGGGCTATAATAACACTAATTATTTTACCGTTAAAACGATATTTCTCGTATTTTACGTTAAATGTTACTTAACGTTATATTACTGGTAATGTTATCAAATACCGTTAAATTTTGTAACGTTACTATGGTATCACAATTGAAATTAACGTTATGTAACGGTTATTATTTTGTTATTTGGTAACGTTAACAAGCCCTGCTGTGCACAATATTAGCTTACCCATAAAATATTATTTCCCAAGTTAATGGTAAAAAAAATAACAAATGGCAACCCTTCGAGACACAGATAAAAAGATGGCTTCACTTTTGATTAGAGATGGGTCGTCGTTCATCGACGAGTCGATCAACTAGGTAGTTCAATTCTTCGACTAGTTCACGTGACGACGGGAGACGTTCAATCTAAACTATTCTAAACCCATATATATTATAAAAGTACTCTGTGATCTAAAGTACGACGATGTCTACGGTCTGCGACTGTGTGAATATGGCTCGACGGTGGACGGACAGAGTTGTTGAACTGTTCAAACATAGTTAAATTAGCTAGCCAGTCTATAGACGTACTCACTCGCACCTTTTACCATATCACTCTAACACAAAGACTACAATAGTATACTGCTCTAACATGTCTATTCCACGCTTGAACGATAGACCGTCCAAACGTTGATTGGATGGACGTCGACCGTCGATTGAAACCCGTTGATTCGATTCGACGCCCATCTCTACTTTTGATGTTCGCGGTGCGCTGCTTTCTTTTTTGTTGGTCTGAGCCTACTTGTTATCTATTTCACATCGCCCACAACTGCGCTTTACAATTCGCCTTACGTCGATCGTCGTACTATTGTAGTCTTTGGACTGTCGTAATGCTCAAAAAAACCTGGCAAATCCGTCGTAGTCAATGCAGTACCTACCTCATCATCTGCCTAGCCTTTTCCCAACTATGTTGGGGTTAGCTACCAGTTAGGCATGGGCTAACTATTATCCGGTAAAAGATTGGATATTATGTAGAATATCATTCCAAGTAAAGATAAAATACATCCGATTTAACATATCCATATCCCGCCGCTTAATATATCCTGGAGTGATTAACTTTAGGGAGCTAGATAGATAGATAGGTCATTCCGACTAGATCCACGGAATGAGGCGAAAGGTTTATTGATAGGTAATTATCTCAAAATTGGTCATGACTGATAAATCCGCGAAATGGTAATTAATAATAACTCTGTCGTAAAAAATGCAACCTAAACATTAAACAATAACAGAGAAAAGATTAAAGTTTACTCATTATTCGTGTCTTTCCGGAAATTAGGTCGGCGCACTGGAACGGACCTGCGGAACCGTCATTCAGTTCGGTTAACTACGGTCAGAGTGAATTCAGAGTTACTCAGATATAGGATATACCTATTACTTTTTCTGAAGAGCCGAAGTGTTTGTGAAATTATCCTTCAATGATAGAAAACCACACACTTACTGTCTGTTGTTATATGTTGTCTTCTACAAAAATGCAGTTTCTGTGTGATAAGCCACATGAGACACGAGAGAAGCAAAATAAAATGCAATATAACTATTACATGATTTAATATTCGCTTACAACATAAATAAATCACACAAGTTGGTTTCCTTTTAACCCAGTACTATTGCAATTATTCTTAATTTAGTGGTGCTCTGCAGCTTCCTTCCTCCTGATCTCTGCCCATTTGGCGACGTTGCCGGGGGAGTTAGCTGGAAAAAAAAAATAACAATATTTAGTATTACAATATTACTCTTATATTTAAAAATCAATTGCTGTTCGTTAGTCTTGCTAAAACTGAAAAATAAACAATTATTTTTTGTTGTATTCGTAAAAATAATTGTGGGCGAGGTTTGTATAATATTTTTTTTTCAATTATTATCTCAAACATGTTGTTTGGGGAATAAAGGAGAACTAGTTAATCCATCATTCCATAGCTTCACTAATTTACTTGTACTTTTGATGTTAATTTTGTAGGAAATATATTCAAGCTTCAATTCTCTTTTCTTGAAAGGTTCACAGATTACCAGACAAACAGAATACGAATTAGGTTTTTAAAATATTGGTTTCTTTCAAAACTACTTTCAGGAAGCGTAATAACCCAATTAGAATCAAATTCTGACAAAATCAGTTGATCACCTTGGTCCTACAGGAAAATCAATTACACAGAGGTAACACTTGCACTATGAAAATTGTTGTTACTTCTTCCACATGAAGGCTCCGTCAATGGCAAATTGTTTCTACACCTCAGCTGTTGACTATTACACTTAATTTAATAGATAACTTACCCATTTTGTGGATCTTGTAGAAGACGGGGACTGACACGGCGATTCCGATCATCCAGTACTTCCAGATCCACTGGTTCTGGACGTAGAACTTCATGGGGAACTGCGCGATTTTGGCGCTGAAGGTGTAGGGGAACTTCATGGGGCGGCCTGGGGCACCCGACATCGTGACGATTGGCTATCTGACGGAAGAACATACACGACATTATTATGTAATGTTACCACAACTTACCCTCAATGACAATCCCTATTTTATAACTTTTGTAGATGTAAAACACATATAATAGCTGGATTGAAGTACTATAAAGATGAATAAAGTATAGATTCAATTATATTTACCAATTTTTTTACAAAAATCAAATTTAAAAAAATTCTAACCTTTCCTCGCGACAGATAGAAATCGACAGCAATAGAGAAGTGCTAGAACTAGAAATTACTAATTACGACACATGATTGGAACTCGACTAAAATTATTTGTAGTAATTCAATGCAAGGATGAATTTTGTTTCATTAATTATTAATGAAATAAATTTCAAAATTATTTAACCAAAATTATTAAATCCAATTATAATATTATTAATTATATATTAGATTTCATAAACTCGTAAGACATATTTCTATTTTTAAACAGTCTTTAGGATAGAGAACTCGACCTCGACTCAGGGGTACCAACTCCGTGAGTGCTCGTGGGCTCGAGCACCCATGAGAAATAAACAGTGGGTGCCGAGCACCCCTGAGAATAGACATCACCTTTTGTTGGTTGGGCGTTTTTTCATTACCCGACGACCCGTTTAGCACAGTGGTTAAACGGCTATAAGAGCGCCGGTTAAGACGCAAGGTTCTCAATTCTCGCACCAACACAAATGTTTGTTGATGAAACAGATATTTGTGTTGGGTCTGGGTGTTTGTGGTACCTTCGTTGTTCCTGGTTTCCAGAGTACAAGGGAAAACCTTAGTTTGGGACCAAGACAATGTATGTGATGTTGTCTCAATTTAATATTTATTATTATATAATAACGATGCGGGCAACGGATGCCAGTTACTGATCGTATCCGTAATCAAAATGATGCCGATGCGAGCAAAACGAAACCTCAAAACTCTTCTTCCTTCCTCAAAACAGGCTCAGTGTACATTTCTCTTCTCACACCTCGCCACTTTTTCGAGTCATTAAATGAGCATGAGCACCCATGAGGTTTTCTAAAAACCGGCGCCCCTGCCTCGACTTACCTTGGGGCCATGCCCATTACACAAAGCACCAACACCTTATTTCTAGGCTGACTTAATTCAATCGATTTTTAATTTTATTTACTCGACTAATTGGTAAGGTAAAGCTCGCAAGGTCAACACTATAATTACCAAAAAAAAAAGAATTATCTTCACAGATTCGCGGGCTTTTTTTAGTAAAATAATCACGAGAGATTTTGTGTAAGCATTTTCGTGACTTTCATGAATTAAAATCACAAAATACGTTTTGTTTCAACTACCACTTGAGAATTCAATTATTTTTTTTTCCGTATTGCAACGTCACTCGACAAACTGTCAATCAAACATAAAAATGTCAACTTGCTTTGTGGTGTCGTATTTGTGTGGATAAATGTAATTTTAAAATAAAATTGTAACTATTGACAATATAATGTGTGACAATGGCTTCGGTGAAAGTGGCTGTAAGGGTTCGCCCATTCAATCAAAGGTCAGTAGATACCGTGCTCAGGAAAGTTCCATTTTCATCCAATGTTTTGGGGGAGTTAACTTATTACGTGAATTAATGATGTTTTACTGATACAGATGGACTGTGTTTATCATTGTTTCTGTCATGTTATTTTGTATGTTCACTGTTAGTAGACAAGGGTTCCAATTTGCAAAATCATCAAACGTATTCATGGCATTTGAAAGTGCAAAAAAGCAATGATGTCATGTTAAATGACAATGACTTTCACGGTTCAGTTGCATTTGGAGCACAAACTGTACCTCGGGTATGCCGTTTAGATGAAAGTTGTCTAAAAAATGGTAAAAAAGTCAGTGACCCAAATAAACAAGATAACATTGCAATGATTACTGTATGTGGTTGCTTATTGGAATGCTTGTTGATCATCTGAGGCGATGTAAACAATGATGCATGCGGGAGTTCCTGTTTACAATACACTCTGTGATTGGTATTTCACATGTTACAACAGATGAATGAATTTGAGTGCTTATGTTACACTTGAGTGCCTTTGCTGGTAACTTGAAGTCTCATGTGGATCTTTGAATGTTATTTATAATAACAACAGTTAGTTCACCTAGCCAAGGGATTCCTCATATAAATTTAGATAGAAGAAAGAAAGAAAATAAAAAAACAATATAACACACTGATACCAAAACAAACTCAGATATCAAAATGAGTTTTCATATTAGTTACAAATACCTAAAATCAAACACATCCCCTTATCCTGCAGTCTCAGTTTGAATTTAACTGGTTCAGACAAAATGTTACCTACATGATTCCTACAATCCATTGGTTTCTACGTTAAATTAATAACCAATTAAATAAAAACAATAATTATAATTTATTTTTACAATTTGATTATCTTACAAAATATGACACTATCATGAAAAGACTGCAATATCTTGTAATAATCTCCCTTCTAATTAGCTGTAATTACAGGCTGATAAGAATGTGAACTGTCTACCTCTAACTGACAAATGGAATGCTATAATAAAAAAATAAACAATTGAGTAGGTAGGTACATCATAAACAATAGAGTCATGTGTGTGAATCATGCGGTTATGTATGGGCATAAATTTTGGGTTTTATGCATTTGACTTATAATCAAAGATCGGAATAGGTAGAGTATATTTACCTGAAGTTCGAAGAAGTAAGTAACATAGAGTTGATAATACCTCCTCTAAAATCCCAGAATCATAAAAATTACAATTAAAACCCGAGATTATGTAAACAAACTTGTCTTGAGTATAGTTACAAAAAATAAAAACAATATTTGAGGAATCATTTCCTATTTTATAGGTATTACATGTAAAACAAAGCTCTTTATTTTAACAGTTTGAGTACGGAACTCTTAAACAATAAGATTCTTCAATATAATAATTTAGGTCAAATTTCTTAAATCCCAGGATTCAATGGTCATGTTTATGATTCTGGGATTTTGGAGGAGGTATTATCAACTCTATGTTACTTACTTTAGGTAAATATACTCTACCTATTTCAATCTCTAAAAGTCATCAATTATCAGTTATTTAACCCTTATATTATTTGATACTTAACTATTTACGGAATAAGCGTCTGTGTTCTCTTCCACATATAACCCGTCTGCCTTCAACGCAAGAGTTAACAGGCATCTTCTGGGCATGCTCGCTCCATCATAGACCTTATCTATCACTTTCCATCGGGCGTGACCGAGGTCAAGAGCGAGCCCATTCCTCAATAAAAAAAATGGGCAGAAAATAAAATCAAATAAAAATAAAATAAAATATTTGATAGTTTTGACCCCTTTTTCTAGAAAAATCATCTTTCACACTTTCCATCTATCTATTAAAGAATTGTTTTAGTAAATTAAATATCAAACAGGAAACAGTACTAAACAAATATTTCCCTATAATAGTAGAAAACAATAATAAGGAAAGTGCTAGAACTAAAAATGATGTAACATTATCTCTCTCAATTTTAAATGAATCAAAAGTTCCTAAATGTGCTACAAGATTTTTCGACTCTTTACAACGAAGAAACAAAAAATATGAAATTAATTATTCATATATTCAGCTTAGTATACTTTTTAAGAAGATCACAGTTATAAATAACAGAAAATGTAAACTGTTATTCATTATGTGCATTAATTATAAAATGTAACTGTATAACACAACTAAAGATTAATAAATATTTATAAAAATCTAAGACTGTTTGTTTGTCTGTACATAATATGTATGTTGCAGCTAACTAGCTTAATCAGCCTTTTAATTGGCGGCGTAGCCTTTTTATTGAACGGCGCCGTTTAATCAGCAGCCTAGCAGCCAATTTACTGCAACCTTATTATATCTCTGAAGTGCTGATCTGATTACGAAAATTCGTTCTATGATGAAAATTCAAACAAGCAGAACTCAGCAATAGTGCTGTTACTGAGTGCTGCTCCATCTTGGTCTGGAAAAATATATGATTCTTCCGGGAGAAGCCGAGGACTAAGCTAGTTTATTAAAATAATTTAAATAATTGTGGTTAATTAGTTCGTTTAATTATTCCGAACTCAGTACACAATACTAAGAAAGCTCCTGTGGTTTTTAGCATTATATTATATTTGGTACTCAGCAGTATATATTTTAAACATTAAAAAAAAATTGAAAAGAAGCAGATGGCTTATCTCTTGTAATCTAAGATGATGTTTTTATCTTTAAGCTAGTTGTCATTTTAAAACAGTTTGTTCTCAATAATTTGCCAACCAGCAGAGCCAGTAAAGCTGGTCTCTCTCAAGGTGAATCCCATACAATCTTCATAGAAGTTGCTTAACCAGTCATGAAATGAATTTGCCTGATGTGAGTTTTGCTGAAGAGCGTTTACGCCGTAAGACATTTCATACAAACTTTCAAGTCCTTATTTTTCGATATTTATTTGTCTGTCGATGTCATCAAAGGTATTCTCAGACTGAGCCAGAAAAGCACTCATATTTTCATCAATAATAACGATTTAAATATCGTCTTGTCTGTACAAAAACTGTTTTCCTATAATTCAAAACTACATACTATAAAAGTCATGTCGGACTTTTTCAAGTTCTTTCAAAGAAGCCCCATAAATTTTGACATCATACAAGATATGCTTAAGCAGGATGTAACATAGGTCTAAAAAGTTATCGCAGAAAATGTTCGAACTGTCTTATTTAAAAAAAACTAATTGGAAATCTGTTTCTATGGAAAATTTAAAATCGGTCGAATTTAGCTGTAACACTATTTTTCGAAAATGTTCTCGAAAAATATCATGCCAACATGGGAGGTTATACATGCTCTGTCATATACAAGCTCTGCCCCATTGAGATAGAAAATATATGTCTATGTCTGTCCCCCGTGCAGCCGGTACGTCAGGGCGGGATACTTTTTTTTTAAGAATAGGACATTATCAAATGACTCCTTCCCATAGACTAATCTCCTTCCGCTCTGGGTGGAGTGGAAGGGAGTGTTCGACTCTTTTTTTTAGGGTTTCGTACCCAAAGGGGAAAATCATGAACCGTGATAGTTAGATAGTTGAAATTTTCACAGATGATGTATTTTTGTTGCCGCTATAACATCAATGACTAAAAACAGAATAAAACAAATATTTGAGGGGGGCTCCCATACAACAAACGTGATATTTTTGCTGTTTTTTATAGATAATGGTACGGAACCGCGTCCGACTCGCACTTGTCCGGTTTTTTTATGGATGGGAAATCATCAAATGACCCCTTCCGCTCTGGGTGGAGCAGGAGGGAGTATCAGACTCCTACTGACCAAAACCTATCCGTGCTCCTCCTAGTGCCCTTTGCTTTCCAGGGCCGCGGTAACTCTTTTTTTGCTGGTTATAGATATTTCATAAAATGTCAGGTCTCCAAAAGCCATTATTTTAAAATGTAAAAATTGTAACAACCGTTTATAATATTAAAAAGAAAACAACAGTTCATCACCAACAATGTGGTTTTAAATACGAATTTTAACAAGGATATAATAAACGTAGGCGTTGTCAAAGGAGCTACCGGCTCTCCGACAGTCCACAAACAAACGCTGAATCACATATAAACCTACAAAAATAAAAACATTCGAACTCCATTACGTTGATAACGACGTGAGTCACTGTTGTCGCTAACTTGTATTTTTTTGTTATCTTCAGTAATGTGTTTACGTGTTTATCTTTTAGCATGTTTGTACCAAAAGCAATTGTTTTAGTTGTTTTTGAGGAAATCGGGGGCACACACAACATTACATACTTTTGGGTCCAATAGAGATTTTTTTTAGTTAGCTGTGCCACTGCTGGGTAAAGACCTCCCTACCCTCATGAACTTCCAGCCCAGTCCACCGTCTCAAACCAGCCCGCATGGTACGCGACCTAATTACCTCGCCACCTCTTTCGCGGCCAGGGTTGCGGAATTTGTTCGAAAGAGTCACCGTAGCCCTGGAACGCAAAGAGTATAAGGAAGAACACGGATGGGTTTTAGTCAGTAAGAGTCGGACACTCCCTCCCGCTCCACCCAGAGCGGAAGAAGTCATAATGATAATTGATAAATGATGATTTCCCATCCGTAAAAAGAAACCTCTGTCGGGGCCGGCCTCTACGGCGCCTTCCATTTTTAGGAACTGACTGCGTGAAGAATCTTTTCTTTTTGAAGTTCGTTAAACAAAAATTGTAACAGTTAAGTTGTGTCACAAATCATGCCCATTTCGACTTTTGTCTGTCACATCGGTTTGTACATATGTACATGATTTTACGAGTATAAATTATGAGTTATGTATGAGTAATTCAGAAGACCATGAACTTTGGCCTTAGGTTACAAAAAATACTGCTACTTATGTTTCAACATGCTGACTTATCTGTGCCAGACTAAAGTACACCCGTGGAATGAATACGTTAAGCTTACTTTTTCTTTTTGTTAAATTTTACCTCCTACCGAGCATTGAATGAGAATGATGATTCAGAAAGGTGCCGTGTGCCGCCAGGGAAAGGAATGTTCATCCTCCTGAACTTGACTCTCCAGGGCTTAGCTGGCCTCTAGCCTCGCCATTCATACATCGGCCTAGGCACACTGTGTATGCCGTATACAAAGACTACAATACTAACTGGCTAGTCACTTTGCCGGAAACAGGAAGCGGGATGTCTCGGGTCGTACAAAAACGAAGTCACGTCGTCGTCGTTGCGGACTCACACTGGAAAGAAATTATATAGCCTATATCCGGTTTTAACAAAACCATGTAAAGGATAATGAACCTAGATTTTTTCTTAGCCAGATCAAATAAACTGATTTAATTTTTTTTTCGACCTCTTTTCCGACTTGGTAATCTGGACATTCACTGTAAAAAATGATCAATTATTAATTCTGTAAGAAAAATTCTTAGTAGGTATTTCACAAATATGTTGTTATTATAAGACGTACAAGAATTGTAATTGAAATGTTCGAAGAATAGAATTCCTGAGACGCGGCACTCCTGGATGTATCCAAGTGTCGTGTTCATCCCATCGCTATTTCAACATCAACATTTCAGTCGGCAAGCCACTGCTTGACATAGGCCCCGGTCCTGTGGATCCAGCTGATTCCCGCGACTTTCACCAGGCCATCAGACCTAAGAATCTCCTTATTTCTACCATAAGAAAAGCAAACATCCACCAAATATGTATAATTTTGTGTTCTGTTGCAGAGAAAAGGACATGGGCGCGAAATTGATTGTCCAGATGGAGGGCAAGAAAACAAGATTACTCACAGTGAAAGTAAGTACTATTACACACTTCTTGGTCGACCATAAAATGACGTTTTTATGATTACTTAATGGTCTTATAATCATCTTGCTCAAGTTTATAATTACCGATACAGATTGCAAATTGGTCAAACAGAATTGCTAAGCGACTTCACAACGGTCTTTGTCAATTTTATTAGAATCTTATTTACAATTTTACCCAATTTGTATTGCTTTATATTCAAACTGGATGCAGAGTACAAAACACTACAGTGTCTTTTTTATTTATACGTGTGTACAAAGAGATGTTACTAGCCAAAGGCAGGGATAGCCTGTTTCCAAGGGAACTACAGAAGTAGTAAACTTTGCGTCAGTTTGTCCAATTCTGAGTGTCTTTTCACACGCTCTAGCTGTCGGGTAGTCGGTACAGAGAACCCGGTAAGTGTAAGTAAATGCTTTCACATGTAGCGGCGCTATTTACTTGATTAACTTTCTATAATATATCTCAATCCCAATCTTGATCCCGATCCTTGTCTGTAACCAATCAAAGGTGAGGATTGTGTGGTGAAGGACACAAACTCGGCCGTTGATTGGTTACAGAAAAGGATCGGGATCAAGATTGGGATAGAGATATGTTATAGAAAGCGGTCGTTGGTTTGAAAACCCGTCTTACAGTTGTCTAGCGTCTGCTTCGGGGCTTTTCTGTGATGTGCCAACTGCCACGGTTGATTCTGGCATACAGGAGTTGTGATCTCCCGGGCTTTTCCCAGTCTTACAGGTCCAATTTGGCACTTCCTATCCTGCCGTCTGTGCCTCAAAACATGCAGACAAAGTTACCAATGCGCTGCCTCCAACGATGCCGTGGAATACGGATGATTCCTGGTTAAAAATTTATGATTTTATTTAGTCCGTCAGTTAGATTATCGAAAATATTAGACACGTATTTTTTGTTTTATCAAATTTGACAGTAAAAAATGATGAAGATAAAACGTAACAAAGATCAGTACCTCTACCATGAGTTTATGCAGCCAAAACTCGCTAGCGTCTCCGTAAATTATTTGTATGACATACTGTACAGCGCCCCTAGCGGTCACAGAAAGAATTAAAATTCGTACCATGAGCACTATACATTTCGATAGGTTAAAAACCTAACGTAATCTATTCGATGGTCACTGACGTTTTTCGGTCATCACCATACATAACGGCACCATGAGTCACTAATTTGACAGAAGCTATCGAACAATACGCTTACGATATTAGTTACGTAGCTCACTAGCATTTTGCCGTGTGAAACATAAGTTAACAAATTATACACGTGTTTGAGTATTATAAAGTCAAAATAATGTCTGCAAGAGCTTATTTAGCGTGGAATATGTTAGTTGCCGCTGATTTTGAAGACCAACGACGTGAACAACGTTAATTTCAAGCCAAAATGAAATTTTATGTTGGATCTCAATTGGAAAATATATGTGAAAGATAGTTTATTAAACTTTACACACACTATAGAGAAGCGTTTGAGGATTTGTGCATTTATATTATTGAATAATGTTACGGATTTGACGTCAACACTGAACACAACGAGTTTCATTAGAACTAAAGGTAGTACCTAGTATGGTATGCAGCTATCTCAAAACAAAAACAATTATAATCTATTGTTGTAAACTTCTTTTAAACCACACACACACAACTGTAACACAACGCCAACAAACAAAACATGACATGTTATATGGAATAAAAATTAAAAAACCACTAAATACCATAAGTAGTCCACTAACCGTCCACTTTTTTATTTGGTCGGTTTATTTTGTGATATTGACATCTTAACTTTTTAGCATAGCGATATAACTACATTTTGAGCTTAAGAGCGTTTACGCGGTACGGCGTTTCATACAAACTTTCAAATCCTTATTCTTCAAAATGAATGAACGGATTATAACGAAACTTGGTATGCATACGCTAGCTATCAAGATCTAAAAAGTTATCAGAAAACATTTTTGAAAAATATTTCAGAGGGAGAGAGAGAGCGATTTTAAGTTTTCTATAGAAAGTGAAAAATCACTATATTCTTCCCCCTGAACTCTTTTTCAAAAATGTTTTCTGATAACTATTTAGACCTGGATATCTAGCGTATGCATACCAAGTTTTGTTAGAATCGGTTCATTCATTTTGAAGAAAAACGACTTGAAAGTTTGTATGAAATGACATACCGCGTACACGCTCTTAAGAGCCGTTCTCTCTTCTTATTAGTGAGAAAGAAAGAAACAAAACATAAGTAGTGAAGCATTATATCGAGTAGAGTGAAGTTAGCTAGAGAACGCGATCTATCGAGCTTACCTTAGCGAATGCGTAAGACTCCGTAAATCTCATGGTGCAAGCACTATCGAAATCTGTTCGATCCACGTTAGTACGCTAGCGAGTTTAACGCTAGCGAGTAATTTTTCGATGAAATCTCATGGTAGAGGCTCAGGAGTGGGGGCTGGTGTCGTCACGTGTACGCAAGAAGTGTACATACAAGTGACGTCACACGAGTTTTCAACGTACTGTATCTTTTTCAGTTTTTGTTTACGTGAAAAAATAAAAAAATACGTGTCTAATATTTTTTGGAAAACTATCTGACGGACTAATTCGATTTTTTTAGGGCCAATTTCACCAATGAAACTGAACGCGATCAGCGAATAAACCACATTTATGAGCTGACACGCTGACAGCTCTTGAACGCAGTTTAGATGTACTGATCGTGTTCAGTTCCATTGGTGAAATTCGCTCAAAGAGCGGATTTCAAGCGCGTTCAGTTCCATTGGTGAAATTCGCTCTAAGAGCGGATTTCACCAAAGAAACTGAACGCGATCAGTACATCTAAACTGCGTTCAAGAGCGGTCTGTCAATATCTCATAGAAAAATAATGACACTGACAGCTCATAAACGTGGTTTATACGCTGATCGCGATCAGTTTGGCTTGGTGAAAATGGCCCTTAGTCATCTACCCTATTAGCAATATTTTGGGCCACTCAAATCTAAGTAACAAGAACAAGGAGTATCATGGTCCTCAGTAACTTGACTGTGGAGGTCATAGAGGCAGTCGCTCCATTTAAAATGCTGGTATTCGGCTGCATCAGCTTTGACTGGAAGCCTTAGCCGACCCCAACAAAGTTAGGTAAACGCTAGATCGATGATGAGGACACCGCCCGGTACACGGAGCGTGTCCAAAATCACTTATCATTGTATTGGAATTGGTTTGTTAACTTATAAAATGTAGTATTTTGCCGACATAGACGCAGCAGGTTTCTATTCTACACAATAACATCAAAGAATGTGCTCAGAACTATTGTTATGACTTCGAAATAGGTTGACCTTTATCGAAACTAGACTCAAAGTCGCGCCATTCTACCTATTATGTAATAGATGTGAGTTGATATGTATCGAAATTCGCTTAAATTATCTAATTGAAACATTTTGGAGGTATCCAGATACTTAGATAAGTTTTTTTGTCACTGTGTTGGTCTGAATATGTATAGCCGCTCCAAGTAAAATACTGGTATTCAGCTGAATCCGGTTTGACTGGGAGCCGACCACATTATTGACCCCAGATGATGTTCTCTGTATTTTTCTCGGTTGATAGATATATGAGTAGACGTCTTGCTTCATATGCACATGGTAATAAGATCATGGGACATGGATCATGGCACTGCTCCATTGGTCTCACGTTTAAGCGCGACTGCTGAGCGTGGAGTCCTGTGTTCGATTTACTGAAAAAGTGTTATTGGGTTTTTCCACTAGGAATTTCTCTGTGACAGCCCTTGGTGGTGTGCCACCCCCGTGCCTCGAAAAGCACGTTAAGCCGTTGGTCCTGCGCTAGATCTCTCTCCAGTCCTGTCGGGCTGCCGTCCCATCGAATATGAGAGTGATGGAAGAAAAAGAAAGAAGAAAGAAAGAAAAACTGTTTATTTACGTGAAAGTGACGCACATACACAAAATTGTTAAGCATAGGCCTAAATAAAAAAATAAAAAAACAAAATCAGGTGTAAGCTTATACAGCAAACATATAATGCGTCACCACCGCGCAAAACGGCTAACGCTCAGCATAATGCCGAGGGCCGTGCACGAAGACACGAATCCATGGCGCTGGTTTTCAGCGTGAGCCGGAGTGTCGCTGCCTCAGAACAATAAACAAAATAATACCTATGCAATGTGCACTAAACAAAATAAAGGCAATTACTCACTGTTCCGAGGCAGAGAGCAATACACAAAACTGGTACTGAGACCACCGTGGACACAAAAAGACATTGTATCGGCCTACCTGTCGTACCTGTGCAGGGCACGTCACACACAAAAATAATGTATGATAAAATATAAAACTAAAAAAAAACAATTATAATACATCCTAAATATCATTCGTTCAATTTTTTTTTTTTTTTCACTATAATATGTCCCGCGTCGATGGCTAGTCTCCGTTTTGTGATTGACCGCTAAAGCCGAAAGCGGTCAGGAATCCATATAATTAAAAGATAAGTAGCTAAATCTGCTTACACATCAGGAAAGTAATGTTTTTCTTACGCCTCCGCTATTCTTTTCTGATTAATTTCGTTGCGGGATCCAAGACATTTGAACCGTATCGTTGGGACTCGCTGAGCTTCATGGCCTCGGCGCTTTCTGGTGGTAGCCACTACTACTGGTTGCCGTCGTTGGTAATAGTGTAGTGGGCTTGTCGCAATAAACAAATAAAATCGGAGAATATATAGGCTTCTTTATCTTCTTTTTGAGTTGATGGTGAAATCCTTCAAATGACGACGACACGGTTGGCGCAGTTGCTGAGCAATTGGCTGCTGCGCTGCGTGTCGCGGGTCGATTCCAGCACGGAACAAATATTTATATGGCCTACAGATCGTTGTTCCAGGTCTTCTATTTGAGTATGTCAGTTAGTATGTTTGTAAACGCTCCCACGATACAGGAGAAATACATGGTGTGAGGCCCGGTAGGTGGCTACGTTAATTGCAGCATTGGTGGTATTAATTAAGTTCCCCAAAGTGCAGGTGTATGGACACTTGGGCTGTCCAGCGTGGCGTGGGTCATGGTCTGGACAGGGGCACTGTACTTACACTGGGTATTCGAATGGTCTATAAAATATACAGGCGCAATGTTGTTATACTTTTGGTTTAAAAAAAATTGAAATAAGCGCTTTTTGCAGACCTTTGCGTTGAGTGCCAAATTCTATCAAGTCGCGACGGCCATATCATTATAAGAACGTGTGCACTTAGGTGCAGATTTCGAGGCAACCTTCAAACTTCGTAGGTATATTGTTGGGTTTATCCTTTCAACAATCACTACGATACCTTTCACGTGGGCAGATAATTAATCATTATAGGGCTGTAAATATTCACGTCCGATTATCGGCGAGATTATCTTGAACTAGCCGTTCCCGTTCCCGTGACACTTGACACAGGAACAGTGCATTTCATTAGGATAAAAATAAGCCTATGACAGTAGCCTGCTGTGAAAGCAGGTAAGAATTCCCGTAATCGGACCAGGAATTCCAATAAAAAGTGTACCTATTTGTCAGCTCCGACGCACGACTGGAGTTTACTCTACTTCACTTACTTAATGTTGTAAACACAACTCACTTAACTTCACTTCTCTATACTTCATTTCACTTCCAATTCACTTCCACTTCAGTTCCCCTTCACATCCACTTCACTTCTACTCCACTTCCACTTTACATATACTTCACTTCCACTCCGCTTCCACTCCACTTCCACTTCACATATACTTCACTTCCACTTCAATTCCACTTGACTTCCACTTCACTTCGACTTCACTTCCACTTCAATTCCACTTCACTTCCATTTCACTTCCACTTCACTTAACAGTAGAAACTCACCAAAGTCAGAAAAGATATACAAAGGATTGTAACGCCTCACTTTTAGTTAACGCTCGATTTTACTCCTCATACAATTTTCATACTTTTAATCTGTAGTCTAACCAGATGCCAGTAGATACCTACTTTACTTTTCTTTTTTTTTTTTTTCGGGGATGGGAAATCACACCCTTTGTCCTCCTAGTGCCTTTCCTTCCAGGGCCGCGGTAACTACTTTACATGCTTGCGGTTCTCTCCTCTTTGAGTCCTCATAGAGGCTAGGCAGATAGATCAACTCCAATTCTCTCTCTCTTACCAGTCATGTCTACATGATTCAGTTATGTTTCATAATAACTCGTATACAGTTACATATAAGCATCACTTCCCACGGTGGATGACGTTACATTATAAACACGATAAGATCGCTTCCAGACGCTGCGTTATCGCCTACACCTGTTGAGAGCACTAAATCATGCTATTTGAACAACTGATAATATAAACTTACTTTGTAATGTGTTTAATATTTGTTGTGTATTGTCTGCTTCGAATGTTTGTGATGTTTTGTGTGAAAAGTGTCAATAACAGACCCTGATTACATGGCATATCTCAGGGTCTCTGTTGAGTATGATTTTACGCTTAATTTTCAAACTGATTTTGAATAAAGGAAGTTAGCATTCTTTTACGGGTTCCGTACCCAAAAGGTAAAAACGGGACCCTATTCCTAAGACTCCGCTGTCCGTCTGTCTGTCTGTCACCAGGCTGTATCACATAAACCGTGATAGCTAGAGAGTGAGAGATATTGAAGTGGGGCTTCCATACAACAAACGTTATTTTTATTCAGCCGTTTTTTTTTTATAGATAATGGTACGGAACCCTTCGTGCGCGAGTCCGACTCGCACTTGGCCGGTTTTTTACTACTCTTCTCGAACTCACACTCCACCGCTTGACTCCATTTAAAAGTGTTAGGTTTTTTATTTATGAAGTATCAACTCAGTGACACTGAATTCAAGTGCTGGGTTAATTTATGAAAATCAGCTTTAAGTATGGCAGCCCGATTCTGTAGCTCATCAGGGATGTTCTCCGAGTCGCAAGCATGCTGCTTCTACTCAACATTATGCACGACTCTCGAGCGAGTTCAGGCCAGCTCTAAGAGCATTCGCGCTGAATTTCGACTGTCGTACCTACCTACTATGATCCATTGTTGATTGAAATAAACGTTTGTATAGTATATAAGGTGTTAAAAAAATAACTGCAAGAAATTTAAGGGGTCATTGTACTCATCACTATGAACAACTTTTACTATGGAACCAACAACGAAATCGCGAAAAAAAACGACTGCCCCATAAATCAAAATCAAAAGTCATTTATTCAAATTAGGCTGAGAGCCAGCACTTTTTGAACGTCAAATTTTACATAAAGATAGTCCCCCAAAACGCCCACCCGTCACCACTTCTTAGTGTTTTAGCTGGGAAGAAGAAGTGGCGCAACAAACTCCCCAGCAAAAACATAATACATAAATACATTTATGTGCGCATAAATCGACAAAATGTACTGAACAGCTGATTATTTTTTCGCGATTTCGGGCATGGTCCTATACTAATGTTGTTCATGATGATGAGAACAAAGACCCCTCAAATTTCTTGCAGTTAATTTTTTAACACCATATAGTTTTCAAAGGCACAGGAAGATCCCTCAAAAAGGTCAAAAATTCAACCGTGTCTTGAAAATCGGTATCTGTATTACCAAAGCAGACACTGCAGGAGCGTACCCGTCCGTCGCGTGCCTGCGCGCAATTTGGCGCGTTACAACAGAGCATGATAGTATTTCAAACAGCCAACACTCCGCGCCACTCACACTGTTATGACATTATTTTGTTTACTGATTTACTGATTTTAAGTCGCTATGTAAATATGATATCCGTAATATAATGAAACTAAGGGTTGCATAATTGCATTCATAGATAGTTTTTTTTATAATAGTACTAGTTTTTCCCGTGATTTCGTATGCGCATATCCCTTTTTTCCCGTTCCCGTATAGCCTATAAGCCTTCCTCATAAATGTAGCTATCATTATACAAAATTAATTTTCCAAGTCCGACTGGTAGTTCCAGAGATAGAGATTAGCGCGTTCAGACAAAGAAACGATAAACTCGACAGCTTTATTTTATGAGTAAAAAGATCTACACCTACTTTGGTCAATCGACTTTTGAACGAGAGGTTCAAAAGTCGATTAAGACAGGGTGAGCGTATTTCCATTAGACCAAAAATCCAGCCGGATATAATAATTCCCAATAGCATCCAGGAATGGTTAGCTCGGAACTGTGGCTCAGAATTTCGAAATCGAAAACCCAGTATCAATATCGCGTAAACCCCAATACCATCACCAATTCTCTTCTAGACTGCGTTGAAGCAAAACATCCTGAATCTACCATACATGATCAAGTGATCATGTAAGTAAATGTACTACTTTAATCTGACCTGCCTTAAATCAGCGCGACCTTGGCCTTAGAAGCAGGCTTATTGTGAAGGCCAGATGCCATAGCATTGCAGTTGTTCTGTGATATTACCATAATTTCTAGCCGAATCGACTATAGCAGGCGCCAGATAAATGTGCAATAACGGTCATTGACCCACATTGACGTTCTTACTTCTTATTATTAAAAAAAAACAGAAATAAAGACATAAAGCTGTCTTGAAATGTCTTGAAATTCTTCCATCGTGATCGTTTACGTTCTCAAGTAATGAAAAACGATTCATTATTTATTGTTCGGGTAATACGAAAGGGTATTAAGGAAAGGTCAATGTAATTTATTGCAAGTTTATCTGGTGCCTACCATAGACTAGAACTCGACCCTAACGCAACAGGAGTCGTTTCTTCCGTTATATCTGCCACCAGACATCGTGGCTATTTTCCGGTTTGAAGATAATAGTCGTCGTTGTAAACATCTCCCCTTTTCTGTCGAAAATTATCCTACGGTAACGTAGGATCTTTCCCTTGGTCTGCCGCGATGCCTTCTGGCATTTAATGGGACCCTTTCGGCGGTTATTTTTGACCATGTCTCGTTGGACATGCGGCAGTCATGTTGGGCCCAATTCCACGCTTAGCGGCTTTTTGGGTAATATTGGTTACGGCGCGCATCGTTATGTTCCTTACACAGTCCGACAGACGAACTCCCAGGATACTGCTCTCCATGGCTCGCTGGCAAACCTCTGCTGAAGTGCCAATGGCCAGGTTTATGCGCCATATGTGAGTGTGGGGAAAATACACATGCCCAAAATTCTCCGTTTAAGACACAGTAGGAGATCTCCTTTTAAAAGATCTTTCATTGACCGCTTGGTTGACCGTACTAAAAATAGTTCAAATTACCTGAACTCTTCCTACACACTAATCACGATGCGAAGCTGCTGCCGTCAGGAGTGACGTCACGCATGGTTTAGAGGCTCTTAACCCTGCTAATCACGGTGCTACGTCCAATTTGCGCTGCCGCGTTACTCATACTCAAGGACGTTTAAACTGGATTATGTTAAGGTTTTTGCTTTGACTTTGGAAGATATACAAGGTGTTCCAGAAGTTCGTGGTCATATTTAAGGGTGATGTTGGGTAGCTGATCTACATTAAGGAAAAAATAGCAAAACAAAAAAATACTTTTTTTTTCAAAAAAATTCGTACGGGAAAAAACGAAACCGTCCGAAGAAATAATTTTTCAAGCAATTTGTTACAGTTGGTGGCATTTACTTTAGTTCAGTCACAGATTTGATGTCACCAACTGCATCAGAATGCTTGAAAATCCCATATCTTTATATAGGGTGAATAAGTATAATTCCTGGTTAAAAACTATAATAATATGATTCTATTTTGCCCCCACTCCTGATCGTTTTATCTCCGTCTTTTTATTGATTTGATAAAGCAAAAAATACATGACCAATATTTTGCAATAATCTAACTGACGCGTGACGGGCTAAATACAATCATATATTTTATAACCAGGAATCATCCCGGTTCACCCTGTATAAAGATATGGGATTGAAAGTTGCAGTTTTTCAGACTTTTTTTAATCGATTATGGCAAAGCCAAAACGAAGCGTTATGATTTCTTACATCTTAGTTTTACTAGTTCCAACAAGTAAGTAAGTATTAAAGTCTAATTAAGTAATTATTTCCTTAAGCAAGGGGTAATTAGCGAGTCATTCTATTGTGCCATGTCGTTATTTTGTAACGGTTTATTATCTTGATAAGTTTGATAATATAACAATTAACAAGATAGGTAATGACTGATGACTACTAATGACTAATGACCGCTTTGTGCATTTTGCATTCTAAACATTGTCAATATAGGTTTTGAAGTGCCTAAGTCCACGTCTTACGTCTTTTCTGTGTGTCCAGCGCCTAAATTGTAGTAAAATACATTAGTCCATACAAATAAAAAATTATTGAAACTGGATAATTATACGCCGTCTGGTGACGATATCGGAAAACCTCTTTTGTCTATGGAAACTGACATATTTGAATGTTTACGTTAACGTTAGAACCACTGGACAAGTTTATGTTGATTGATTCGTCTATGGATATTTGAAAAGTCCGACATTATCCTTTACATTTAAATTCACAACACTAGGACTGTATTTGATGACGGAGTAAGCATAGGTGTGAAGGACACCTTCTAATTTATTAACCGGGCACAAACTACCCTGGCAGGATTCGAAGATCACCAGCTCAACTCATACAGCAGCCCTCCTTGCCCCTAATAGACAAAATAGAGAATAGAAACAACTCGTCTATCTATGCCGGAGATTGAGATGATTTACATTTAATATATTGGTCGCGTCCGCCATATTGCAAGTGGTTATTATGAACCAGTGCGCACACCCGGCGTGGTCGCAGTCTGGAGGCCCAAGGTGTAGTGTCCTACGTTCTGCTTTCACCTTGACACTTAACATCCCAATGACAATTTAGACTCGAATTACTTTCAGGAAGTCAATTGAATATGAAGATGGTTCCTTCAAACCTCAATAGATGGTGTTGCCGCGTAACGGAGTTGATGGCGCTGCAAGTAGTAAACAAAAACCATTTCGCTCTTAACATCTATATCAACTTGTGTTCCAGAATAGCAAAGAGCGAGATGACGGGCGCGGGGAGAAGTACAAGGACTTCACTTTCGACCACTCGTACTGGTCGTACGCGCACGACGACAAGAACTATGCCGCACAGGAGCAGGTGGGTCACTAAACTGTTTATGATAATAACCCGGGCTTTATTATGGTGCGTCGAGTTTTAAAGACTGTTGAACTTAAAAACGCGGCATGCTCTGCATAATACCTAACTTTTTGTAAAACTCAAATGTGCCGTTTAAACAGTTAAAATGGTGTTTTTATTTCCTCCATGTAACACACACAGAACAGTTTGTTTTCATAAGTAACGGAAACCCAAGGGCAAGGAAACATCGCGGCCTTTCAAGTGACGATCATACAGTGTACACATGATTTTATAGTCGTTTGTAGAGCTGCTCAATGTATCACTAGATGCTCTAGCCTTGTGTTAGTGGCAATCAAAAGTTTTGAAAGAAAGAAAGAAAACTAGTTTATTTGGCGCATACGTACACACAATATAGTTACAACAAATAAATATAAACTTAAATTTTAAAACAATAACAGTAGTTTAACTGCTCCGTTCGTCTCAGGTAGCAAGCGGACTGCTGGGCGTGGGGTCCTGGGTTCGATTCCCAGATTATTGTTTATTTTTACCAAAAGACTGACAGCCCGGAGTTTGTATCCGGGCTGTCAGTGTTCGCATTGTGATACCCCACGGTCGTGTCGGATTAACCATCAGACTATGAGAGTATTGGAAAGGGTGCGCACAGACTTGAGCACTATTTTTTTTGTCCCGAGGGCTTGTCTCCGTGAAGGTTGGGCCGCCATGGCCGTAATCGGTTAGAAAGATTATTATTATTACGTGTGTAAGTGTAGGGCCCTGTTAGACATGCAACTACCCTCACTTTATCTCTCTACTAAAGTTGTCAAAAAATAGAAGGCCCGTTTTGACAGCAGGATACAACATTACTTTACTAGTAAGTATGAAAGAGACATGAAATAAATCTCTTTGTTGTATCCTGCTTTCAAAACGGGCCTTTTATTTTTTGACAACTATAATAATAAAATTTTTATTGACAAAGTTATTCTCAAACATTATCTCCTTGCTTCATTCCAGGTGTTCGCGGACTTGGGTCTGGACGTGATAGACAGCGCGTTCGAGGGCTACAATGCGTGTGTATTCGCTTACGGGCAGACTGGCAGCGGGAAGACCTTCACTATGATGGGGTCTAACGTACGTATTGAAGGAGTACCTCCCCACTCCTTGCGTTGTTTCCCCAATGCTGGGGGTCGTAACCCTGGGTATCTTGAGGCTTGAGACTTAGGAAACAATAAACTTTTTCCATGATTGGTAGATGGATTGGCAATGACTATGACTATGGAGTTTCTTGTCCGTTCTTCTCCATATGAATCTACCTTTGCGAACGGACAGTAGAATCACTTTATTTTTTATACATAGTATTTAAATGTAAATGATGACATTCAAAACTGCAGTATGGCCTAATTAAAATAAACGTTTTGACTTTGACTTTACCCCAGGTTTCTGAACTAAGAATTTTAAGTTGTAAATGTAAACTTGACAAGCTTTGGCATTAAATTGTGTTCTGAATTTTTAGGTTTGTTCGAACGGTATTTAAAATGATCTCACTACATGGTCAGTGTATGAAAGCCGTTATTGTGTCCCAAATTAGGGCAAGTGTGATAACAACCACTATACTGAAGCCGACTGTCTCCTACATTTTATTTTACAGCGAGGAGGCTGCTATTTAATTGGTGTCTTCTCAAATTAAAACTGTTTACTCATTATCTTGGAAATTAATATCTAGGTCTAAAGTTAGTTAAGATTTTTTTGAATACGAGTTCACGTCTATGAGAGACTGATTTTCATTTTATTGAAAGTTAAAATGAAACAGGAGTCAACACTCTCAATATTTTACTCACAGCAAGCAATTATAGGTAACATATCCTACTACTACCCTATCCTATCCTACTAATATTATAAATGCGAAAGTTTGTGAGGATGGATGTATGTTTGTTACTCTTGATGAAATTTGGTGCTGAGGTAGATTATAGTCTGGAATAACACATAGGATACTTTTTATTCCGGGAGTATGTTCCCTTTGGATAATTATCGACATTCACGCCGGCGGAGCCGCGGGCGGCAGCTAGTACATACTCAATATATATATATACTTAATTGTAAGCTTTCCTAAAAATAAAATACCTTTTCTCCCCACCCCCAGGAATACCAAGGCCTGATCCCCCGCATCTGCCGCCACCTGTTCTCCCGAGTGGCGGCCGGCAAGGAGTCCGGCGCCTCGTACCGCACGGAGGTCAGCTACCTCGAGATCTACAACGAGAGGGTCAAGGACCTCCTCTCCTCTGACGCCGGCCACTCCCTCAGGGTCCGGGAGCATCCGAAGCTGGGCCCGTATGTGCAGGACCTGTCGAAACATTTGGTTTCGGATTATGATGATATACAGGTAATATTTGAATTGTTTTCTTTTAATATTATCCTTTGGAAGCTTAGGCTATGTCACAAAAAATATAGAAGTTGTGAATGAAAAAATCGACAAACTCAGATCAAAGATAATGACACAATGAGTTGGAAACTTATGAAATGAATGTAAGGGAAATCCTCCGATTATTGTGAACCATAAACCTTAACCGTTATACTACAGTTCTCGTGAAATAACTGTGCCCCTTTGAAGTTAGCCATTTGCAAAAATGGTGCAGGTGCAGTCACGTAGAGGGAGCAAGCGGGACGCAAGCATGCATCGAACGTAAACGTAACACTGAGACATAAAATCGCGCCCCGCCCCCATGTCTCTTACGCATGCGCAGTTGCAGTGTGTTCGTAATTTTGACTACTACGCAGCCACTCGACACAACTTCAGAGGAGCAAAGTTATTTGACGAGAACTGTACGAGTATACAGTTTCCACCTGAAACCAGTTGCATTACATTGCGTCTACAGAGGTATAATTTGATAAACTGCGCGTTATGTTGTGTGGTTGTCTGCTTGGTTATTCTCCAAGAATTATTTTTTCTATGAACTACGCCGATTTCTTCTAATAAAACCTCTTCTCCTCCATATTCAGGAATGCATGCATCGCGGCAACCTCCACCGAACAACAGCCTCGACTCAGATGAACGACGTGTCCAGTCGCTCTCACGCCATCTTCACCATCACCTTCGTGCAGGCCTCGTACCTGCGCCACAACAACATGCCCAGCGAGACCGTGTCTAAAGTGCACCTCGTGGACCTCGCTGGAAGGTGAGCATTACGTTACGACTCAGATGAACGACGTGTCCAGTCGCTCTCACGCCATCTTCACCATCACCTTCGTGCAGGCCTCGTACCTGCGCCACAACAACATGCCCAGCGAGACCGTGTCTAAAGTGCACCTCGTGGACCTCGCTGGAAGGTGAGCATTACGTTACGACTCAGATGAACGACGTGTCCAGTCGCTCTCACGCCATCTTCACCATCACCTTCGTGCAGGCCTCGTACCTGCGCCACAACAACATGCCCAGCGAGACCGTGTCTAAAGTGCACCTCGTGGACCTCGCTGGAAGGTGAGCATTACGTTACGACTCAGATGAACGACGTGTCCAGTCGCTCTCACGCCATCTTCACCATCACCTTCGTGCAGGCCTCGTACCTGCGCCACAACAACATGCCCAGCGAGACCGTGTCTAAAGTGCACCTCGTGGACCTCGCTGGAAGGTGAGCATTACGTTACGACTCAGATGAACGACGTGTCCAGTCGCTCTCACGCCATCTTCACCATCACCTTCGTGCAGGCCTCGTACCTGCGCCACAACAACATGCCCAGCGAGACCGTGTCTAAAGTGCACCTCGTGGACCTCGCTGGAAGGTGAGCATTACGTTACGACTCAGATGAACGACGTGTCCAGTCTCTCTCACGCCGTGACAAATGCGTGGACCTGACGCCTAAGTTCTCCCACCTGGTGCATGTTAACTCAAAAAAAACCCTCATTCCAACATTCATGCATTAATTAAGTCTCCCTAAGTGCATACACCTGCACTAAAGGGGGAATGTATGGTTACTTTAGGCACTCCAACGTGACCAAATCCATTCTCCAAATAATAATAAATGATGTTTTGTTGGCAGCGAGCGCGCGGACGCCACGGGTGCGACGGGGCAGCGCCTGGTGGAGGGCGCGCACATCAACAAGTCGCTGGTGACGCTGGGCTCCGTCATCTCCGCGCTCGCTGAGTCCAGCCAGCCGCTCGAAGGTACCAATAGCTGCTAAAAGTAATACGTGAATGACATAACTTAAAGAATGACTCTTGCATTGCTCTGGCATTGCTATACCTCTCGTTGTCAATCAAATACCCCAGAATGTGCACTACGCTAAATTATAATCTTCATGATAGCAGTCCACTGCTAGACACAGGCCCCTACAATGGCATGCCATTAACTTCGATTCTAAGCTACTCTCAGCTGTTAACCACCCACTCTGCTCGCTCATCTGTCTGATATACGGCCGCATTCTATAATATATCTCAATCCCAATCTTGATCCCGATCCTTGTCTGTAACCAACCAACGGCCGAGTTTGTGTCCTTCACCACCTTTGATTGGTTACAGACAAGGATCGGGATCAAGATTGGGATTGAGATATATTATAGAAAGCGGCCGATAGTCCTACTTAACGTTTATCGATATTGGTCGTGGTGTTGACCACTTCTACTTCAGCGGTCATCTGTTATTTTCTACGCCTAGTAATTGATTTTATATCCCATAGAATTCATGTTGTTTTC
This sequence comes from Melanchra persicariae, assembly GCA_947386135.1. Lineage (NCBI taxonomy): Eukaryota > Metazoa > Arthropoda > Insecta > Lepidoptera > Noctuidae > Melanchra > Melanchra persicariae. The sequence continues at coordinate 18,828,321 of OX376662.1, read as the reverse complement.
AATGTTTCAGTGCGTCTACAAAAGGGGCAGAAGAAGGTGTTCATTCCATACCGAGACTCTGTGCTCACGTGGCTTTTAAAAGACTCACTTGGAGGCAACTCCAAGACCATCATGATTGCTGCTGTAAGTATGGCTTCACATAATATAAATATCATAATATCAAATGTAAGGGCTATTTATATAAGGCGATATGTGCTGCTGTGGGCAAATATCCTGAAGTATGTATTTTTTTACTTGTATAATCCAAAATGACAAAAATAAATAAAATACGGCACAGACAAAGCAAAACGAACCAAAAATAAACTTTTACGAAAATTAAATTAATGAAAGTGTAGTGTGCCTTACGACTGCGCTGAAAAGGTCCAGTTTAGCATATATGCCAGAAAACTAGTGCCTGTCGCTGCTTTTCAACTGAACCGTATAATGTGGCAGTAAATAATTCTTAAATCTCTCTAGGCATTATTCAAGAAACTGTCAAGCAGGATATTCAGTTATAGTCAGAAATGATGACCCTGTGACTTTTTCATTATTATTGATAGGGTGGAAAGCGATGATGTGGTGCACGATGGAGCATGCTTGCCTAGAAGTATATTATTACTTTTTGCCTTAAATTGGGGCGGTTCACTAGTGTACCATCTCCGGCAGGGAATTCCATTTCTTAGATGTACGCACAATGAAAGTGTTCTCAAAACGTTTGGTGCGCATGGGTGGGATGTCCACCAAGTACCAACTGTGATACTAAGTCCAAAACTATCTTACTTCCACCAGATATCCCCTGCGGACTGCAACTACGGCGAGACGCTCTCAACGCTCCGGTACGCGAACCGCGCCAAGAACATCATCAACAAGCCCACCATCAACGAGGACCCCAACGTCAAGCTCATCCGGGAGCTGCGCGAGGAGATCGAGAAGCTGCGCGCGCAGATACCGCACAACGACGTGAGTAGTGTTAGACTTCCTGACCAACGGATACTAGCAATCGGCGTGGGAGATATTATTGTGCACAAGAGAGTACCCAAACACTGTTGCACTCCTTCGCGAGCGGCAATCCGGTACGACCGGAGAGAGATTTGTCGCAGGAGCAACGGCTAAACGTGCGCACCGAGGTTCGGGGTGTCGATCTACTTGGCAAGGGGTGGGGGTGCGCAGCGAGTGGCTCACTTCACAGCCGACCAACCAAATTGTTTGGGACACAAAATTGCTTAACTTTGTTTCAGCGTCGTATTTTTGTGTTGCGGGAATGGTATTCACTGTGAAACTGTTCCGACTCGGGCATCGAACAGATGCGCGGGAGCAGTCAATGCCGCTTGCGCGATGCAGACTGTTATCTAAACTTGAACTGGCTGCTGTCATAGTTCGAATGTACCCACAAAGATGTCGCTACAAGTTCAAATTAACAACATATTTCTTTCTTTCCCAGGACCCGATTGAAGCCGAACCTGGCGTGCTAGCAACGCTCCAACGCAAAGAAGCCCAAGAGAAGGTCCTCACAGAAAAGTGGACGGAGAAGTGGCGAGAAACCCAGCAGATACTGCAGGAACAGAAGGCGCTAGGGCTGCGCAAAAGTGGGCTTGGCGTCGTGCTGGACTCCGACATGCCGCATCTAGTGGGCATCGATGATAACCTGCTGTCCACCGGGGTCACACTGTATCATCTAAAGGTAATTAAGTTATTTTACAAGACGTTGACATCATTCTAAATAAGTTTCGATCTAAAAAGTCACGTCTATAAAGAATCGCTTACTTTGTGCACTACAGATTCGAATGCACAAAAAGCTAACGCGCATACCATCTTAACACGATAAACAGCATTGCGATTCTGTAAACGTGTCTATGTGAACACTTGGGCGGGGTACACGACGAGTGACTTGTCAAACCATACAAATAAGATGGAATGACAGCTCACTTGTCGTTCACTCCGCCGAGTTGTACGTGAGATGTCAACAGATCGACCGGCAGGACCCGTCCTTTGGTTGATTGTTGGAACTGACGCCGATGTCACATAATTAGAACACATCTTCATAGGTGCAAGATGCCATATAGGTATTTTCTGCGACCTATCGAAAGCGTTTGATTGTGTGAGCCAAGATACATTACTCCTGAAACATGAGCATTATGAATTAGGCAAACCGCCTCGAACTTATTAAAGTTGTATTTGAATTATAGATAGCAGCTAGTCAGCTAGCTCAAATAGGCTGCAAGAATTTACACGGGATTAAACGTGAAAATTGGTGTATCTCAGGGCTGACTTTTGGGTCCTTTCTTATTTTGGTTTATATAAATGATGTGCCCTATTTATTTTTGACACCACTTGACACTGCTCAAGAACGCGGCGACCAATTAGAGTGTTGACTGGATTTGATCTTTGATATTACAAACAATATTAGCAACCCGTGGCATATTATAATATTTAATTTTACACATAAACTTTCCTCATAAATCACTTAGTCTGTTAGTGAAACCCATAGGAAAGTCCGTTGCGTGGTTTACGAGTAATAGGAGTAACCGGATATACAGACAGACAGACACGGAAAGATACTGTTTTATACTATGTGGAGGAGAGAAGATTGACATGAGTATATTAATTTGTCTTCTACATAATTGAATGCGTAACAGGGTGTAACGTTCCGCAAACCGCCGCTGAAATGGGAAGATCCTTCGACCAGACAGTTTACAGTATAGATTTCGCTACGTTAGTTGTTTTTGTAGCGGAACGATGCTGCTACATTATAATTATTTTACTTCAACTAGATCTTCAATAACTAAACTTTATCATTTTTGTTAGGAAGGCGAGACGGTGATCGGCAGCGCGGACTACTCTCCGTTACCAGACATCGTGCTGTCCGGCGCCGGAGTGCTACCGCTGCACTGCCGCATCACGCTAAACGCCGGCACCGCCACCCTGGAGCCGGCGCCGCAAGCGCAGTGCTGGCTCAACACCGTCCTCATTGACAAGCCGGCTAAGCTCAGCCAAGGTAACTGTGACAATAATCATCATCTGCCTAACCTCCCCAACTATATTGGGTACGGTTTCCAGGCAACAGATATGGACTTCCATTCTAACTGGATGCGCCTGAAAACCAGATTTTACATGGAACGACTGCCTATCAGACCTCCTCAACCCAGAAACTGGGTAATACGATACCCCTTGGCAAGACTGGTGATAGATTTTCTAACTTCTGGCAACACCATGACGACTGTCAAAGATGTTTAAATGACAGCCGGGACTGGCAACTTAACGCACTTTCCTGCGGCATGTAGAGGTTTTGGTTTGTTATCACTGGTCACTAATTCACGGTTAGTCTTCAAGAGGATCACCGGCAATGATAGGCTCGTCGAGTCGAAGCTACAAAGTCTTGAGCATCGACGCCGAGTTGCTAGCCTGTCGGTTTTCTATTGGCTATTGTAAAAATTACGCGCGCGTCTTTAGCGGTGAAATTTATAATAAAATAATTGCCTAAGAACGACACTTGCAGTGTTGCTAACACCAATTTATTACATTCCCCGAAAATCTCTTCCCCACACGTTGGCAACGCTGTGCCAAAACGGTCAAAGTGTCGTTCTTAGGCAGCTTCACAATTTTGACACTAGCGGCGCTAGTTAGAATCTTTGCATCGCCAATTGGTTCCATTTTTGGGAGTGTGCGTTGCATTGCATAGTTTGATTCCGTCAAGCCCGTTCCATCATCGGACCACAAGACGTACGGCGATGCGCCACCAGTACATGGTGAATAACCCACCCACACGCACAAACCGTTTTGGAAACACATTAATTGTGCGTACAGCTAAGGAGTGGAATTCCCTGCCAGAGTCTGTGTTTCCTGATAAATACAACCTGGGAATCTTTAAGTCAGGAGTGAATAGGTTAATTCTAGGCAAGCGTGCTCCATCATCGACCACATTATCGCTTACCATCAGGTGAGATATTGGTCAATCGTGTGCCCTTGCGGCTTATTACTCACCCACAAACACCATGAACATCATAAAAAAAAAAAAATATTTTTTAGGATATCGTTAAACCCTAAGTTTTGATTTTATTGGGTGTTGATAGAGTCCTCTTTCAGCTGTGATTAATAATAGTAATTTTACAAAACATTTCTTCTTTCGCCAGGCTGCATCCTCCTTCTGGGCCGCACGAACATGTTCCGCTACAACGACCCCGCGGAGGCCGCGAAGCTGCGACTAGAAGGCAGTGCGTCCGTCATGAACCTCTCCCGGCTGTCTCTGCTGTCCTGGTCTACTACGGACTTGGCGGCCAGTACTGAAAACCTCAACACAACACTGTCGTGAGTATAAAATGACGTCTTCTAATGCTTGATTTAGGCTTGTTTTTCACACACATGTTTACAGACGAGATCTCCCGCGCCGTTTATAAGGAGACTTTATATTTGTTAAAAAATAACTTTATTTCGATGATTTTAGGGTATATTTTCTATTACCGAAGTAATCTGTCTGGGCTCTTTAACATATCTCCTACGGTAGGTTATTGACTGGTTTCATAGTCACCTGTTTGGCCGCCGGCAGCGTATTTGCATTGAAGAATCTTTCTCTTCTTGGTGCTCGCCACCCTTTTTACCCGACTGCGTGACGCAAGGGAGGGTAATGTGTTCATCAGCCCACCACACCCACAGTATGTATGTTTGTTGCTTTGTTGCGTGGGCCGATTGCTTTGTTGATCATTCTTATGTCAATTGATTCGTCTTAATCTTGCAAGTGCTACTAAAGACATGACAGTAATCAAAATAAAATATGGCAACAAGCAGTGTATTGTGAAAAAGAAAATTGGCTGTTCCAAAAATATAACTCACATTTTAGTAATGTACAAAAAAAAATATTAAAAAAAAACCGACTGTAAAAAACAACTAAAAAGTTCCGAACACGTCACTTTTCAAGCAGTCTGATGCAGTTGGTGGCATGAAAACAATACCAAATTAAACTAAATAGCCACCAATTGCATCAGACTTTACAGTCGGGTTTTTTGAAAATATTCAATTTTTATAAACGTTTTCCCAGTGCGTTTTATGAGTTATACAATAAAGTATATAATTATAAGTACTTAAATAAATATTTTGACAAATACGCCAAGTGATTATTCGCGATTTCACATGAGCGGTTAAGGTTGCACTAGTCGATATTTTGTCCATACAAATTTGGGGGGGGGGGGGGTATTACTCCACTGTTTGACATTATACATTCAAAAATCAAATTATTTATTTTGTCTGTACGGAAACCGAATAGTAAAATAAAAAGCCATTAAAAAGTTATAAGCCAACAAAGATTCGTTTTTCTTGTTAATTTTAACGCAACTATGGGCGTAAATGAGTAATAAAAGAAGTGTAAAATCTCAAAAACAAAGTTGGCACCGACAAACCTCAATTATAGAAGAGTTCAATAAACTTTATTTATAATTGATTTATGCAGTGTTTTTTCATAAAACTCAACTTTCCAATAGACTTCTCGTGCATCGTCTAACGTTGTTTCCTTTCGGAACGGTGTTTGTGTGCGTAGAACTAAACATTGTTCGTGTAGACTAGCGTCTAACTGCTCATCACTGATACTGTCTCTGTCAGGCACGATGCCCGGTGAGACAGCGTGCTTTTTGGCCACACCTACCAGTGAGTTCGAGCCCGCGACTAGTTCAACCTTAACGCGCGAGTGTAAAGTGCGAAGTAGCAAGAGGCTAATTTCGGAAATCGAATTAATACTAGAAATCAAAACATAACGAAGCAAAATCATTAAACATTTTGGGAAAATGGAATGAGTTTGTATGTTCATCATCATCATATCAGCCGAAAGACGTCCACTGCTGGACATAGGCCTCTCCGCGCGTGTCGCCACAACAACCGGTCCTGTGCGTCTCGCATCCATCGGCTACCCGAGACCCTCACCAGGTCATCGGTCCACCTTGTGGGAGGCCTTCCATCATTTTCTACCGAAATAGCAATATTAAAAATTATAGGAACACCAAAACTGTACAAGCCGGTATTCCCCCTTTATTTTATATTTGTCTATAATGTAAGCAGTAGTTAAGTGAGCAATCGAGCAATCTATTGTTGATTGTGAACAGCAAAGTTGACATTTAGATAAAAGTTCCAAGTATTATGCTAGAATTCGCTTTAGTACATAACAAATAGAGTTTAATATTGCAACGAAACAATCTAAGGGAACACCCAACACTTGTATTTATAATCTTGAATTCAGTGGAACTAGAAAAGGTTCTATTATGCGATAGTAATGAGTCCTTACAAAAAGAACCTTACCTGTTCAAACCTTTTCATTAAGTACATAACACTGTTAGAGAATTCTTTATCAAGGAACAGTTACGTTCGCTCCGATCGTGTCGTATTGTCGTCCCTTCGGCCTACGAGAGTTACGGAAGAGTGTACCTGTGTTGGCGCACATACCTGTACGTCGCGTTGTAGACAGTGTCCGCTAAGATTTACTGCCATGACCGAAATACTGTCAGTGTCGCACGTATCTCTAACGACGTTCTTAAACGCCGAAGCTCTTTCAAAGCGTTCGTTATCATATTTCTTTAGTGACCTGGAGAGTGAGATCCGTTGCGAGCGCATCGAGGCTCAACGGGCGGAGTTGGAGAGGGAACGGCAACAGTTCCTCATGCAGCAGGAAGAGCGGCAACGTCGCTGGCACGCGGAGAGAGAGGAGTTGATACAGGCGCAGAGGAAACTTGATGAGGTGAGTTTGGATTATTGATTGTTAGTTTAATAAATTAGTGGCCCGCCATAGCTTTGCCCGGATGTACCTCGACCTGATAATTACAAACAACAAAAAAATAATTATTTAAATCGTTCAAGTCTTTCTCAAGTTATTGCGCGTACATACATTTCGGCGACTAACTTTTATGTATATTGATTGAAAGTTGAACTTATTTATTTAACATTTCTTGTACACACATTTAACAAATAGATAGATAAGAATAAGGAGACTGAAAATAGGTACATAGGTGATGCTTATTTCAAATGAAATCTCTTCCAGCATACAACTTTCATGGAACTTTTGTGTAGATGAAGTGGTTCTAACTTAACACACGGGTGTGTTGCTGGCGAATTTGTTGCAACGTCTTCCCAACATAAAAATCTTGTTTTAAAAATGATCATGAGGTTCCGTAAAGGGATTTATTCGGAAACATTTGGAAAAGATTCCCGGAAAAATGGAGTAAAACTGGAAATGCTTTATTCAATGTGATTTTTGAATAGTGAACTTTGTACAGTAGGTACGTCTGTCGGGTCAGCTAGTGCCTTTAATATTTTTGCACTGTTGTGCAGAGTAAACACAGTGTACTTTTTAAGGCTTTACTCTGTCACTGAAAGGTGTGCATTTCAGTGACAGAATTGGAGTAAAGCCTTAAAAAGTGCACTGTGTGAGTTCTTGGGTACCTAGTGGATATTATACTTATACTTATTTTACTTTTTATTGTTATATGTACTTACATGTATCTTATTTTATGGGCCCTAGATGCCTGAAATAAAAGATTAAATAAATAATAAATAGTTATTTACGCAACTGTTGTATAAGAAGGGGTCTTAAAATACCCAGGAGGACACGTTGGAGCATACGGTGGAGGTCTGCCCCGCTTGGGCGGAGCGACCTTTCGCGTCCGGCCCTGGTTCAATCTATGGTCCGGAGCGAGGAGGCATGGAAAGCCGTCACCTCCTTCTGCGAAGCTGTCATGCTAGCGAAGGAGGAGGCGGGACGCGTGAGGGAGAGACAACCCGCACGCCCCCCCCCCCTCACAACCGCCGCAACATAGGGAGACGCCCCGGGCGGAGAGACGAGCAGGGCGATTCCAGGCCTCCGTAGGCATGAGTCTGCGGACGGCTCACGTTGGGTGGCTCGCCGTCCGATCAAAGCCAGGCCCGGGTCGACGTCGCGTTGTGTTCCACGCGCGCCTCAAGGAGATGGCAGCATAGCAGAAGGGGCCCGTTAGCGCCAAAGCCTGCTAGGGTACAGGATTATGTTCGAAAGAGTTACCGCGGCCCTGGAAAAAAAAGGGCACTAGGAGGAGCGCGGATGGGTTTTAGCCTGTAAGAGTCTGGACACTCTCTCCCGCTCCACCTAGAACGGGAGGAGTCATTTGATGATTTCCCATCCATAAAAAAAGGGTTAAAACACGAATGTGGGTTAAAATCAATATAAATAATAATCAGTGTAATATTATCACATGAGTGTTTTAATATCTAATTATGTACAGTTAGTTGTATGCAAGACTTTCTCTACGCCCATGTTATGAATCCTCTATAAAAAGTTATTTTATAATTCATGAAATCTTGGTACTTACGCCATATTGCCGTCATATTGTTTTCTCGACTTTTCTGGTAATTGGCTAGAAAAATCCTTTGCTGCATTAGAAATATCTGGTGGTGTGTTATCAAAGTTTGTATCATTCATTTATGTAAACAACAAAGTAATAAATTTTAGCAATACTATTATAATATCGAACAAAAATGGGATACGACGTGAATTCGAATAACCTATAAGTTTTTTTTTTAATTACTCTGCTGTGGTAGTGAGACGCGTGTGCATGACAATGTTCTTTTTTTGAAATTCATAAAGATACCACGAACTGAGTAGTGAGAATGTGGCTGTGTGGTGATTCCTTTGCTTTTTCGTTCCCATATCAAAAAAGCGAAAGAGTTTCATAATGAAATTTAGTACAACATTATAACACTCGTTTGGATGATAGTATGGTTACTATGACACTGGTTGTTTAACTTTTCAGAAACTTTTATAGAGGATTTATAGCATGGAAGTAGATAAAATTATTTATTGTATCGCAATTTTACAATACGACTACTAGCCGAAATACGGCTACACCTAGTTTTAGCCAGCTACAACTAGCCGGCCATTGGGCACCCTGACTCGGACAGGTTAGGTTAAAAGGATGGCGGGGAGGGATGGGGGAGTGAAGGCGGGGTCTGATAGACCCCGCCATCCCCTTCCTGGTAGTTTTTTTTAAACCCGACTTCGCCTTTTAGGCAACTTTAAAGTGTTTTCAGGTTAGGTTACAACTCAACTATTTGTAGCCGGGTTGTACCTAGTTGTAGCCGGGTTGTACCTAGTTGTAGCCGGCTTAAACTAGGTGTAGCCGCACTTCGGCTATTAGCCGTAACACATACAATGCGTCGCTACACCGTGTGAGCTGATTCTAAGGACCCTTTATGGGCTGTTTTTTTTTACTTTTGACTTTTGTGAAATGCAGAAATAGCACTTGTTGAACTTCAAAAGTGTGGCAAACGAATCCGATTAATTGAAACAGGAGCGAGAAGCAATGGAGCGAGAATACGCCGCAGCGTGTCGTCGTCTATCAGGCGACTGGCGCGCCCTCGAGCGCGGCTGGGGGCAGCGGCGCCGCGCGCTGCGCTGTCGGCAGCGGGAGCTGGCGGCCAGGTCGATGAGACTCGCTGCGCTCACTGATACACATCGTACTGCTGTAAGTATATTTATTACCAGAACAGTGTCGTTGTCAGGCGATTGGCGCGTCTTACAGTGCTGCTGGGGACAACGGCGACTGGCGCTTTAGAGCGCGACTCAGGAATGTACTGGGTCCAATCTTAACTGATTCAAAGTAAGGCCTAAAACCATCGAGTACTAGCATGATTTAAAAAAATATTAGCTGTTTTTTTTTATTTGTATTTATATTGTGCAAGGATCTGTTGGACCTTAAATTAAATTTTCAGTGGATAACATCCTGTTGATAAATATTTGTTAATTATTTTGCGGAGATTGTTTTTAAAAACAAAATGGCGGCATTACTTTCCAGAGTGCTTACGCGAAAAAAGATCCTTGTACAGCTATACATCCGTCATATATAAGCAAAAAGGGCGTCCCTGTTCAACATACAATATAAAACAGAGAAAATAAATAAAAACATCTCTTCTAAAGCGAAACTTAATACGTGCGCCATGTTTTACTGATCTCGAATATGTAGATAAGTAATTATTTTTTTTTTTAAAAGAGCAGATTCGCCCCTTATTCTTTGGATGGCAGTTAACTGTATTCAGCTCCTACCTAATTAGGAAATTGTAGAAAGTATAATCCAAGCTAGCTTTAGTCAATAGATTTGCAACATGTTATTATGCGCTATTTCATTAGTCTTCATACAATTGAGTATTACATTAGTTCTGCGTGAGAAAATGCATGTTTACGTAAAACTTAGCTTACAGGTCTAATTTAGACTAAGGAAGATATTTAATAATATGTTTGTCTTTCAAGGGTCAGTTGGTAGCTAGCAAAATATATTAACGTTTTAAAGTACCTAAATTATTCGGACAAAAAATGAAGGTGATTTAATTGGGTGTATCTGTCGCAGCCGATTACCTTAATCAGCCGTTTAATTGATTGCCTAGCCTTTTCATTTAAATGTGACTTTTTTCAGCGACCTAAGTGACATCTTTTAATGACTCGCCCATGTCACTTATGTCGCTGATTAAACGGTGCAGTTCAGTGAAAAGGCTAGACTTTTAATGAAATGGCTGATTTAGCTAGTTGGCTGCGACATCAACTAATTTTATGGATACAAAATACACTGTTGCACAGTATGATATACATAATAATATGGCATAGTCAACGCCTTGCACGTTCCGTATAGGACACCTACACCTCTGCATAGCCCTTCAAGGTAATCAGGCGTGATGATAAGTCTAAAATTAAAAGTGAAAGTGATAAGCCCAGTTAAATATCTCACCGTACAGTTTGTAATTACTAGAATATTACGTCAACATATGCAATCATCGGTGTCATTGTCCTAAATGTACACTCAATAGTGGAGCGCTTACTATTGACACTCGAAGTTGAACAGTCGACTTGTTTATCGATTCCGGTTGAAAACGGTTCTGAAAAATATCACTGCTGTCCGGGAGATCCGTACGGGTTCCCGGAACGGAGGCATACGTGAGGGGCTAGAACAGGCGTACTCAACCTTTTTTCTCCCAGGGCCGCATTGCGCTTCTACTACAGTCAGGATAGGCCTTTTGAATTTTTGACAAAAGGACCGTTTTCATAAGGCATCGGCCAAATTTTTCATGTTGGTAGTGGGTGAGGAATAGTCTCAGCACGTCGTCTTCAAGGAGTGAATCAATACAGTGTAGATAAATGCACATTTATACACTAAATGTAGCGTCTAATGAGCTAGGCTACAAGGCCACACGGAAAAGTTTGGCGGGCCACATGCGGCTCGCGGGCCGCAGGGCTAGAACATTTTCACAGCGAAGTGGACTTGTCCGTCTCCCGTTTACAACTGACAACATGCTGAGAACACCATTTCTATTAGTCCATGCTGACAACAACTGACCACTGTGAAACTAGTATAAGTGTTTTGCGAAAGTATGGTCGCGGTTTTGTCTTTATTAACAGAGATATTGATAAATCTTAAACTAATACCTATGTGTGTTTTTGTTTTCCCCTTGCTTGTATTACCTAATAAAAAAGTACGGTTCAAGTCTATAGCCACTGACCGGGAATAAATCCAGGTTCTTGCTTGCAATTGGGTATCAGCATATCTTTGTGAATTTACCCAAAAACATTTAGCAAACCTGCCAACTGACCCTCGGAACCGATATTGAGCTGTTTTGATTGCGGCTAGTTAATCTACGAAGTAGCCTATTTTATTATTTATATTGTGAAGGGAGCGGGTCCCATCCGTCGGATGCGAGATGCCAACTACGGCCGTCTTTCGACCGAAAAGATGGTGAAAAAATATGACTTCTCACTAAAATATCCCTCGAAATCAAAACCGAGAACGACAAGTACGGCGTATTGCTTAGCACAAACAATGAAATTATTGTTTTTATATTTCCCACTATCTGGCACTTTTATTAGCGACGCCGGACGGAGTGCACGTGTGTGAACCGATTGTTTTTGTGCCTTCGATGTTTGTGAGGGTAGGCAGTGCTATTTATACTTTTATTTTTGAAGCTCTGGACTTTTTGATTTTTATTTTAAACCTGTATGACCTGTAGTCAACTAGCGATCTCTCCGGTTCTATAATTATATTTACAATCACTCAAATCAGTGATTTTAAGATTATGGTAGGCGCCACATAAATTTGCATTAAAGTCCATTGACCTTTCCATTATATATTTACGTAACTACCCGAAAAAAAATAATTGTGATTCGTTTTTCGTTATTAGAAATGTAAAGGATCACGATAGATGTGGATTAAGGACAGCTTTATGTCTTTACTTCTGTTTTGGAAACCAATAAATGTAGATGGCTCAATGTCCGCTATTGCAAATTTATTTGTAGCTTATCATAGGTACCTTCTACATGCAAACTAAAAATTATACAGGGTGTTTAAGAAGTGTGCTGTCATATTTCAGGGTGATGTTGGGTAGCAGATATACTATAGGGACAGAAAAAACATAAAAAAGTGACTTTTAAAAAAACGACCACTAAAAACGACTAAAAAGTTCCAAACGAATGACTTTTCAAGCAGTTTGTTACAGTTGGTGGCATTTATTTGAGTTTAATCACAGATTTGATGTCACCAACATCATAAGACTCCTTGAAAAGTGTTTTTTTTTGTAACTTTGCTTAGATTTTACGGTCGAGTTTTAAAAAGTCAGGTATATTTTTTCATATTCTCTATCAGCTACCCAACATCACCACACATGTTAATGTTACCAAGTACGCCTGATTGTCACCGATTTGTTGAATAAATCGAACAATTGGGTACTGACGTATCTGTGTCGATTTCATTGATATGATAATGTCGACTGGTTACCGGTAACTGTGGGGTAAACATGAGAAAAACGATAAACCATTCGTGCCTGTAGGTGATTTGGTTCATTGTGACAATGAGATTGAAAGCACTCTCACTGAAACCATTAAATACATTTAAAGTCGTGATTATCCGGGTGAATAGTAGTACAGTTCTATCCTAATTTAGAAACCTTTTCTATATAAAATTGTGAATATGATGCTAGTGATTACTAAAGTATATACAACGGCATTTTCAAACTGAAATGCCGTTGGACCTCCGGGGGTCGCGCTACATCCTATCAATAATGAGATCAAGGGCTTGGATTGTGTAGGAGTTGACTTACTTTCCTGGAATATTGTAATATTTGTGAAAAATATGTATACATTTTGTGCTAAGTATTGCACTCGTTTAGAAGTTATTATTACTAGCTTGAGTGTGCTATAGCTGGGTAAAGACCTCCCTCCATTCCTTCCATTGTTTTTGAGTCACTTCTTGCCAATTCTTAAGGAAAACACCCATTTCATCACAAATGTAGCTTAGACCAGTCTTTCTTTACAATAAAATTATATAAAAAAGTCGTTCAGAAGTCCAGTAGTCTTAAAGTCCAGAGCTTCGTTTATAACTTTGGTTGCGCTGGGGTGTAGGCAGAGAGCGAGGAGGGTCGCGTGGCGGCGCTGCGCTCGCGGGTGGACGGCAAGCGGGCGGCGCTCGACGATTACGTGTCGACCAGCCTCAAGCAACTCGTCGCCAGCGGCTGTAAGCTCGATGAGGTAAGACTTCTTATCGATGTTATAACACCAACATCTCCTAACTCATCATGTCAAAGTTTACACAGTTTTGCTGTGAAAACGTGCTGGGCCCATAACCTATTAAAAAATGTGACACTTGTTTATTTTCTCTCTGAATCAGTAAAAAAAGCAGTGTGATTAAAAATGTCAGATAGGAGGCATTGGTGGTTATAATAGTCGTTATTCTAGATAATCGTTTCATTACAAAATTCTAATTTTCCTCCAAACCTAAACTTTCAAGACAGTTTCTTAATTTCAACTTAATTCAGATTTTCATGGATTTCTAAATACAACAACAGTGTCTGAAGGCGATCTGAAGGCTCCTAGAGACAAGCGCGACGCGACAATGCGAGCGCCATGCGGCTACCATTTTTATAGGGATTCAATATCGTAATAGGGAATTTATTTTAATTTTTTTATTAAAATAATATTAGAAATATACGAACTAGCTCGAACGGTTAAACGTGGAGTAAAGTTAGAACTCGTTTTGTAATGGAACGGAAAATGCCTATCATGCATGGACAGATCTATATATATAGAGGTACAGTCAGCGACAAAATACCATGAACACTTTGATTTTCTAAATTTATATTTTGAGCGAAATATTTAGTGAAAATCAGAAGAGAAGTAATATTTAAATCGCATTAACAATTTCACATTTCAGTTCCGAATGGTGTCGGAAATAAAAGAATAGTACCATCCCATCACTTCCCGTGACCGTGGGTGTCGTAAGAGGCGACTAAGGGACTCACCAGAGAATGGGCAGCGGCATTCTCTGTAGGTACATTGCAACAGCTACGCTGCGATCGCCAACCCGCCTGCCAAGCGTGGCGATTATGGCAACCCCCGCCCCATCTAGGGGAGGCCCATGTCCAGCAGTGGACGTCTTTGCTGATATGATGATGATGATGATGAACAATTTCACTTCTAAGTGAAATGCCAAAAAGCAGATCTCGAATCATCTTTGTCAATTAAGGTGATATGCACAAAAATAGCAGTGTTAATCGATTTTGTCGTTGACCGTACCCTGTGACGCCGTATCTTGGTCGGAGAGGTTGAATGAAACCAAACAGCCCGATCGTTATCTGTCAGCCAGATCGATCGATCCGATCCGATTCGTGTTGTGTTTTATCTCTCCATGTATGAAAGGTTTATAAAGTTCATTGAAAAAGATTTTGCATGAACTATTCGAAACTGGGATTGTTTGCAATTTGAAGCATAAATCTCACGATTCTGCTATATGGTTACTAAATTTTAAACAATTGAAAAAGAAAATAATGAATTAATTTATTCATTGTACGAGTATTTATAAGATAAGTAGATTTTGTTATTGTAATTCTCAATGCCGTTTTGGTTGAAGTAATAGTAAAAATAATTTATTCTACAAATTGTACAGAGCTAATCGCATGGTATGCATTTCTTGCATTTTATATAGTTTAAAGATAAGGTTCAAATTAGTATGCTTCCTAAATTGTAAAATGCAACTGCAATATTCTGTTATATTTCAGTTGCTCTTTGTGCCTGATATCCCTAGCAGATAAATAAGTCATTATGTTTGTCTAATGAATGTTTACAAAATGGTAGAAAGCATGTATTTCTCTAAACAGGCGGGCTGCATTTGTGCACTCCTCAAATTAACTACACGATAACTGTTAGCGTACTGCGAAGTTGAAGCTAGGCAAGAAGGAAGGAAGTCTTGACATATTTACCGATCGCCTTATTGATTTTGATCGCGGATCGCTTTCGAGATTGACTGTGGCCTTAGGACTTAACGACCCAATTTGGTCGGTAGGCTATCGGTAACTAAGTCCAGACTTTCCACCCTGGAAGTTGCACAAAAAGTGCGCGATGCATTTTTTCAACTGCAATTTTGCAGATAGCGTGCAGTCCAAATGAAGTTTGAGATGAAGCAAGCCATCACTGCAAACATTTTTTTAGTCGTGTGTTTTTTGCGGGTACTACGTATTTTGTGTTAAATGTATTAAGAAATTATTATTTGGAAACTGAAACCATTTGTACACGTTACTTTAAACGGTAATTTAAATAATACCAAATGTAACGATTGTTCTGCGACTTTAGAGCCTAAACTTTAACGTTTAATGTTTCTTACGCCGTTTTTGCTACAACATAGTGTATAAAAAACGAATTTAAAAAATTCGTAGACCAAACGTGGTGCACTCATGAAAGAAGATAGTATAGTGAGGTACTCGGTATATTTTATTGGTGATCCTGTATGATGTGTATGTCTTCAGAGCTCGACCCCTAGTCCGGACAGCCCCGCCTCGGAGACCAGCACGGAGAGCCTGATGCATCTGCTGCAACAATGCGAGCCTAAGGTCGCCTCCAGCATCAAGGACACTGTTGACAGACATGTGAGCAATTCCACAATTAATATTATTTGGGCTACGCTTGACGGCGTATATAACCAACAGCGTTTCGTACAAGCAAATTGAATACCTAACCACCAAGGAATAACTATGAAACTTATATCGAAGTCGAAGAACGATTTTGCCGTTCGTTGTAATCTTAGCGAAATCGTGCTTCGAAGGGTTTTTTCCCTCTGCTGCGCAAGAGTCTCCCTTTTCCACACATGTCTCCTCTGCCTTTGAGGTCCTTTCGGTAGTTGTTAATTTTGTCCTTCCATCCTCTGTTTCTCGCGGTGTCGCCTAGCATTTAATGGGACGTTCATTTATTTTATTTTTAATATTGAAATCTACAGAAAAAAGAGCTGGTAGAGTTAGAAGAGGAGCTCCAAAGCCGCGTGGCGTCGGTGGCGTCTCATCGAGTGAAGATCGAGAGGTTACAGGCTGAGCTGGCGCTGCTGGGCACGCAGGAGCTCGGGGTCAAGCACGCGCTCGCCTCCGACCTCGCGCCGCATGCTGCCCGCGGTAAGTTTAGAAATAAAAAGGAAAGAAGAGTTAATTCTCGAACCCTCGCGGTATGCATCTAATGGCCGCTTTCTATAATATACCTCAATCCCAATCTTGATCCCGATCCTTGTCTGTAACCAATCAAAGGTGAGGATTGCGTGGTGAAGGACACAAACTCGGCCGTTGATTGGTTACAGACAAGGATCGGGATCAAGATTGGGATTGAGATATGTTATAGAAAGCGGCCTTAAGTCTTCTCGCCACCTCTTTCTGGGCTGGTCTCGGCGGTGCCGTTCATCTTCAGGCACTCAATATGCGACGACTTTTACCCAGAGGTAGAGTAGGGTTTGAGCACTACTATTATTATTTACGTTTATAGGCTTATAATGTTGTATGAATGTCAGTTCTGTGAAAACATATTTTTCTTTTCCGCTCTGATCCGCCTAATTTGAGTCTTTAGAAAAATACGAATCGAGAAAGAATTGGAAAAAAGTTGCGTCACATCCGCGTTTTGCATCGTTCAGCTGATATATCATCGTTACGCTGGGTTTCAATCGCGAGATCTATCTCGCCGGTTCTGGATGTAGAAGGTTCAATAAATGAAGTGTTCCCCCGCGCAGAAGGCGAAGGCGACTCGTCTCCGCTGGACGGCGTGAAGCGCAGCAAGTCGGAGCTGGTGCTGCGCCGCACGCCGCGCGAGGACGTCATGGAGCCGCTGTCCGCCGACGAGAGGGACGACTACCGCCACAAGAGGATCAAGTGAGAAACTTATATTATTAGCTTGATGCCAATGGACAAACTTTGTCATTGCAACCGAGGCAGGAAGCCCGAGCCGAACGCAAGGTCATTTTGGAGCCGAGAGACGGCAATTTTTTTTAACACACTTATTCGAAAATTCAAATAACATTTCATTAAAATATTTAGTAACTAATTATTGTGAAAAAATGCCTTCCGGATTTATTTTCGCAAGCCCTGGTCGATTTTCGTGGGGGCTGACGGGCTCGCAGTGGCGATTGCCCGGCGACCAACCTCACACACAACACACAATCAATTAAGAATAGGCGTGGGCTGGCCGCCGAGTAACCCCCGCAGACCCCGAAAAAACGTCGTTCCGTGGCCAAAAGTACCGTACATATTTTTGGGAAAAGAAGCGATAGTGCAGCTTTTATAGTACACAATTTTATTAGGCGTATTAAAACAAAAAGAAATACCTCTTTATAATGTTACCTTCTAAATAATACTCAATTCATTTCCAGCTTAAGCCTAAGCTTAGATCCTTTAGCGTCTCCAAACTCAACCCTGAACACGGAGGAGACGTTCCACACAGCCACGTCGTCGCCCAAGCGCTTCCCGGAGTGGGCGGCGCCTGCGCAGGCCACGCCCACTCCGCCGCCCCCCGCCCCCGCGCCGCCCCCCGCACTACAGTTCCGCCTCGGCCCCGTGCCTAACGCTGATGATAGTGATGACATGTCCAGTACTGAGGATTATCATAAGGTACTTATTAAAAGTTTTGGTTGTTCATTATTTTCTGTTATTGTGTGTTCCTGTTTTGTCACTTACTAAATTATTCCTTATCATGAATGTGAAGACTAGGTAAGGGCTTAGTGTTTTTATTGGTTGCGTTTGTTTGATTTATTTATTTATTAAAACTTCATGTAGGTAACACAAAAGTACAAACGCGGAATTAATGGCAAAGGCATTCTCTAACAATCAACCAAGGGTGATTGTAGCTTTTAGTCGAAACTTTCAGTGCTTTCCGCGACATGAAGGGGTTTCGGTGTGGATAAATCACCTGACCACTGTCCGACGTTGGCAAGCTTAACCTTGAAAATCAAACCTTTCGGCTGTTAGTACCTAACCACGAGCCCTTATGATTCATGAAACCCTCTTTGTCAGCAGCCCAGGATAGTGGAAGGTCAGTCATCAAGCTCGGTGGAGCGATCGCCCGAGGAACGACATCAGAGAGCCAAGTACAAGAGACGGGTTCCAGGTGAATATGTCAAATTTTTTTTTTCTTTTGTTAAGGCTCGAACTAGATAAAAGATAAATAAATCAATTAATAGCTCATGCTACTGTACACTATTTCTGAACTACGTCCTGGTCAACATTAGAATAAAAGTATTTGATACACAAAAAACAGTCCTGTCATAATATACACTTTTGTCGAATTGACCAAGCTTGCGCAAAGGAATTCGTAGTTCAATAAAAACGCCAAGGTGGGCTAACTTGACGTTTTTATTTATGAAATCCAAATTGCAGTTATGGAACATGTACGCACAATATACATTTGAGAGAAGAAAGAAAGATTAAGCGTACAATTCGCGCCAAGCATGACACACACCATAAGAAAGAGCAACAAAATTAATAACTTATAGAAGTAGAGAAGGTATGCGTAACATCTGAACAACTACTAGGACTCTCTTAAAACTCTGCATTGACATCGTTGTTTCCTCAGGTGAAGGCAAGCCGGGTCGTCGACAAGTTACCGAGGTGGAGGCTCTGCGCGCCATGCAGCGGCTGTGCTCGCGCATAGCCTCGCAGAAGATGCTCGTCATCTCCTCGCTCGAGAACGACTGCTCCAAGGAGGAGCTCAACAGGCAGATCGCGGTGAGCATGTCTAGTTATCTCTGGTTCCTCACTTGAGTATATCCTCGTTTAATAAATATTGCTCCATGGAAGAGCTCAACAGGCAGATCGGTGAGCATGTCTAGTTATTGTTGGTTCCTCACTTGAGTATCTCCTCGTTTGATAAAGATGGCTCCAAGGAGGAGCTCAACAGGCAGATCGCGGTGAGCATGTCTAGTTATTTCTGGTTCCTCACTTGAGTATCTCCTCGTTTAATAAAGATGGCTCCAAGGAGGAGCTCAACAGGCAGATCGCGGTGAGCATGTCTAGTTATTGTTGGTTCCTCACTTGAGTATCTCCTCGTTTAATAAAGATGGCTCCAAGGAGGAGCTCAACAGGCAGATCGCGGTGAGCATGTCTAGTTATTGTTGGTGCCGCACTTGAGTATCTCCTCGTTTAATAAAGATGGCTCCAAGGAGGAGCTCAACAGGCAGATCGCGGTGAGCATGTCTAGTTATTGTTGTTTCCTCACTTGAGTATCTTATGGTTTAATAAAGATGGCTCCATGGAGGAGCTCAAAAGGCAGATCGCGGTGAGCATTGTCTATGAGTGGACTGACCAATACCCTCACAGAATTGACTACTATGTAGGATTAGATAAGTCGACTTTGCAGCCAGTACCTGTTTCTTTACTCATTTTCGCTACGTTCAGAACTCAGCCCTCCTGCAATTGCACTTCATACCCAGATGGGGAACGCTCAGTCCATTTTCTATGTCTAAAACTTGAGTAAAGGTCAAGCCAGGTGGGCACAGAGTTCTTCTCTGAAAATGCTCATATGTAGCATATTGATCCCTATTCCCACAACGTAATGCACACAATTAGTAAAAAATACGCGCGCGTTAGACCTTCGAATTGCTTTTAACTGTAATATCTATCCACAGGTGCTCCAAGAACTCCAGAAGAAGTACGTGCGCTTAGAGATGGCGCTACAGTACTCGTTCTTCGACAACCAGTCGCGCAGGCCCATGATGGTGACGCCCATACAGGAGACGCCGTCCCTCACGCTGTCGGAAAGCGACATGCAGGTAGGGATTAAAGAAAGAACATTAAAAACACTTATGGTGGGGGTCCACATATGAACTCTGGATCACTCCGACATTGTCTGCATTGCTTTGTTGTACAGATAAAATTCTATAGAAGTATATGAAAATCGGCATCTTGTGGACCCACCGTTAAAAAGAAAAATAATTTGATCACCTCAACATTGATAAACTCGCCACGCGATCGGCAATCTTCGGGAACGGTCGTGTGCGTTAACTATACAAGAAACACGACAAGCAAGCGTTTGATCGGCCCTATCTTTACTATTTACTTCTTTGAAAATATCGTGAAGAATCGAATCGATATTTACACTACCTGTAAATATCGATTCGATTTTTTACGATTACAGCAAACATTAATAATAAAAATATCGATAATTTTTTACCGATTTTTTTTATTCATTCAGGTCGCCACCGAGGATGAGACCACGGAAAATGGACACATTGAGGACCCTCTGCTGCATAGGTAAACAATTGTATTGCACCTGTTATTCAGATTTTTGATAATATGAAATCATCTTAAAACGAAATAGAGTAAAACTACGTCATGTGAAAAATATTTATTTAAAAAAAATTATTATTCAAATGTTAAAAAAACATTCTTTTGACGAATTTTGCCATTGTAAGACACTTGCCAACGGTGTATACAAGAGAAACTGACTGACTGATATATCAACGCACAGCCGAAAGTACTGTACTAGGAACATGAAATTTTGCATTAAGTTTTCTGTTTGATGTGGGTGAGCAATGAGAAGGGATTTTTGGGATATCAACCTATAAGAGGGTGACAAGGGGGAACATCGTACTTAATCCGCGCAAACGAAGTCGTGGGTGAAGTTCTTGTGGCTAATAGGACGAATCTTGATACACGGGTGGACGGTATCGTTACTCATGATCTCAATTCGTAGGTTAAAAGAACAAGAGCTGGAAGGCTCTGACAACGTGTCGACGTCAAACGACGAGCTGCCAGCGGAGCCCCACGAGCCCGCGTGGGAGGACCCGCTGCGGAGCCGCGCGCGCCCCGAGCGGCCCGAGCGCGGGGACAGGGAGCGCGACCCGCCCGCTATAGACTTACCTGTAAGTACTATACATTTTGAAACAATAGTGTATTAGTCAACCGCAGGAGACGCCCATGGCGTCGGGAGTCGCAGGACGGTACCCGACCATCTACTGTGCGGGCCTGCGGACATAGAGCGATAGCTCGCCGTCCGATAAGGACCAGGCTCAGGTCGACGCACATACGAGTATTTCCATCTAAAATCCGAACAAAAGTCGAAATTACGAAATTAAATAAAAACTTATTAAAGCCACACAATTTCAATTTTGTTGAAGTGTTTGTAATATAAATGTGTAAAATAATAAGCGCTAGTTTTTAAAGAAGTAAGCTTTAATTTGCTTTATTTTTTTCAGGACCCCACGATATGTTCCGGACTTCAGCATCCAATAGACTTCAGTAAGTCACTGTAATTTTTTTTAATGAATTTATGAATCTTCTACTTTTGTACATATTTAGGTCTTCTAACACCTTTACCCAGTTCATGTCCCGTTGTAGGTCAATTACATTTTATGATATTAAGGCTACATCATCAGCTTATAAAAGGTTCCATAATACAGCCTTTTGAAAGCCTTTTGTGAGGTAGTCCATTGTGACTTCAAAAAGAAGTGGACTTAGTGCAGAACCCTGATGTACGCCTAATTGAAGTTCGAAGCTATCTGGAGGTTCGGTGATCTGTCTGGAGTTTGTCTGTGGGTTTAAGTAAGACTTCAACCCACAGACAAACCCACAGATAAACTCCAGACAGATCACCTGTGTGGAGACGTTCTTGCACATGTCTATAATAAAAGTTAAATAAGACTAGGACGGATTGAGCTGGAAGAACATCCCATATAAAGTCGCGCGGTATGTGATCAAACGCCTTTTCAAAGTCAATAAACACCAGACCACCATTTCATTGTACCCATTGAATTCAGTTTGTGGAAATGAGTTGTGTAATTATTTTTGTTGTACAATAAAGTATATTCTATCTATGATCCTCTCCCTATGGTATATCCTGCATAGGGTGGTATGCAGGTTTGTGTTATTAACCGTTGCTTTTAAAATAGATTTTTTTATGATCTCAATGGCATCGAAAGTGCCTTTTACAGCTGTAACTCCACACTGAGTAGTGGTCAGCTCTATTAGGTTATTCAATCTAGTGTTGGTTGTCCTCTCCCATAATTTGAAAGTGTTGTCCTTGAACTTTGTCGCCCGATAATTCCCAGTCTCGTACATCGCCTTTGTCTTTGTATAATGGAATCACGACTTTTCCGCCAAGTATCTCGCGTTTTCTGACCCGCGATCAGTCGCTTAAATAGATCATTAAACCGTTCGACACCAGATTGATTACCCTACGTGTTTACAGATAAAAATAGGGGTTTGAAATACAAACAGCTATATTTATTCTTCAGTTAAATATTTTCTGACTATTGAAAAACCCAGCCCTTAACAGATTGCCTTGTCCGTACAGGCGAGGTCGTTAGCATCCCGGGCTGGGTGACGCGAGGCGCGGGCGCGTCCACGCACCACGAGTACGAGGTGCGCATCGTGCTGGGCGACACGCGCTGGCTGCTGCTGCGCCGCTACCGCCGCTTCCGCGACCTCTACCTCACCATGCGCCGCCTCTACGGGCCCAAGGTATGTACAGAGACTATTTTAGCCTGGCTACGTTATCGCTGCCATCGAAAGGGAAGAGCGGCGCGACCTACTAGCGTTATAAATAAAAATATTAATCAACATTATGTTGTGTATACAGTAGGGAGTCTTAAAATATCACCCTGTATACCATACCTTAATGAATGTAATGAATGAAGCATGCTTCAAGGCGTCGCGCGTGAATCCGGTTATCGAATTCGGCCGCACATATATATGTATACATACTGAGCGAGCTGCTGCGGTGGCGTGCGACGTGGCGCGGGGGGGAGTCCATGTAAGCACGGCCGGGTGACATGTCGCGGAGACGGACCGGACCGTGGTGCGTGGAGCGGAGGTTTGCATCGTGCTTGTGCCGCCGGCTGCCGTGGCATGACTCGCGCTCCGCTGTGCCGCTCGTCGCGCCGGCTGTAAGCTGTCTGTCGTATTGTCCTTTGAGATTCTTGCTTGTCCGATGTAATCGTCATAATGATCTTTACAGGTGTCGGGCATCCCGTTCCCAGCTCGGACCCTATGGGCGGGCGAGGGCGTAGCCCGGGCGCGCCGAGCTCAGCTGGAGCAGTTCCTGCGGCGCCTGCTGAGCGTGGTGTCCAGCGACGCGCGCTGTCCCTTCCGCCACCCCGACCGCGCGCTCAGCAGGGACGCGCTTGTTAGCTTCTCTCCGTTCTTCAGGAAGGTCAGTAGTTATAATTTAGTTAGCATACAACTTAGGGAGTTGACTTGCGGTGGGGGTCTGTCCCGCTTGTGGGGAGCAAGAGGGAATGGGAAGCAGTTAGCTCCTTCTGGGACGCAGTAATGCGAGCGAGTGGAGGCGGGACGCGTCAGGGAGAGGCAAACCTCACACCCAGCCGCCGCAGCAGGAGACGCCCTGCGATTCCCAGCCACCTACTGTGCGGACCTGAGGACGGCTCCCGATGGGTGGCTCGCCGTCCGATAAGGACCAGGCCCGGGTCGACAGCGCGTTGTGTTCCACGCGCGGCTCAAAGAGATGTCAGCATAGTTGAGGGGCGATTGCTGGAGTGCAGGAGTTGTTCGAAAGAGTTACAGAGTACCGCGGCCTTGGAACGCAAAGGGCATTTGAAGAAACACGGGTGGTCGGTAAGTGTCTGATACTCCCTCCCGGGACAAAAAATATAAAATAAGAACTTTGTAAACCGCGGAAAAAATTGAAAAGCAAAATATAATAAACCTTTTTATTTAATAACTTAGTTCTTAAACTAATGTAAGTATATCTATATATTTTTAAATTTACAAGCAAATTAATTAATTACGTAAAGCGTGATGCGTGGCGACGGTAGCGGCGCGGCGCGACACGCCCCTTCGCCGGAAAATGCCGAGCGTTCACGAAGTTAATGTCAGCGAGACAGCAATCCGAACGGGCACACACGTCGATGCGAGTGGTCGTGAATGTTCACCGAACGTAAGGTTCAGTTGAAAACCGGCGTCAGGCAGCACCTAGTTGTCTGGCATTTTGCTGAACTGGACCTATTTGGCGCAGCCGCGGGGCACACAATGTTATTGTTTTAAAATTCAAGTATATTTTTGTTTGTACCTACATTGTGTGTATCTGTGAGTGAACAATAAATCACCCCTATTTTCTTAGGGTAGGGATTTTGTTTTCAAATTTATATAGGACCCTATTCAATCATACTTAAAAAAAAGTGTGTGTGTCTCTCTCGCTCCGACGCACGCGCTGGACTTCACTTCATAGTAGAAACTCCATGTACCAGCATAGTCAGAAAATATATTAAAAGGTGTACAAAGGAACGTAACGCCTCACTTTTAGTTAACGCTCGATTTTATTCCTCATAAAATGCTCTTACCGCGGGTTAAATATGAAAATCGTTTCTTAAGGAGAAAACTCCAAAAATATATACGCGTCGACTTGAGAACCTCCTCCGTTTTTTCGTCGTTTAAAAAGTAGTCGTGTTGTCGTCAGGGCGTGTTCGAGAGCGGCAAGTGCGGCACGGGATGATGTCTGCCCGAGCTCGCCACGTGGCGCGCGCTGGGCGGCGTGCTGCGCGCGCTGGCGGCGGCGCTGGGCGCGGCGCTGGCGCTGCTGCTGCACGCCGCCGCGCTCACGGCGCTGCTGCTGTACCGCGCCGCGCGGCGCCACGAGCGGTAACACACTGGTGCCTTACGACCTGCTACGCACACAAGGTAGCTTTTAACTCATTGTTCATGTTTGAAGTGGTGATAGTACTCGACTATTTGGACTATCTTCGCTATGAAGTCGACTCAATCAGATGTTCGTTACATTTATTTACGTAGTTAGAAAATATAATAGTATCGGTGGTAATAGGAAACTATCATAAGAACCACCTCAGCTGATATCTTTTCATCACCCTTACTTGACTGGTGGAGTATTCCTTTTTTTTCATGATTGCAAAATGGATCCCATGAAAGACGTTCCAATTCGCGAGTGCTATCACCTCTTGAAATATTCCCAAGGAACTAAAAGTCACCCTGTCTAGCGTACCTAATAACTGTGCACAGCCAATCATAAGGCAGATAGAGTGAATGAGTTCAACTTTGTATAGCTTCGTCTCTATCATAAATACTTTTGTTACTATTTCTGTCTCACTCACTCCATATACCTTGTTATATGCTGTGTACTGTATACATACTAACCTAGGGGTGTCCTTTGTCCTTCTCTTTATATATGTTTGGTGAGGCGTCTCGCAGTCTATACAAAATTCGAGCCAATGTTTTAATGTAGGGTAGTTGAATATTTTGACGTGTAGTGTGAAAGCAATGTTCTGACTGTTAAATGTATCAATTATGTAATGCTTGCATTGCAAAATGAACTTTATTTCTTCGATCAGAAGATATGTATGTATTGTTCTAAGACGCCAACCATACTTGTGTACAATTAATTTATTCATGTTATTTCGTTAATGCATAATGAACTTTATTGCAATATGTTTAAAGTATATAATTATACGCTAGCATTACGCAAACGTCTTCCATCGTGCACTTGTTTTTCCCCGATCTGATTGATACCAATTGTGTTCATTGTTGAGGGGCCTATTTTACCTAATTATTACCCGAATTAAGGCCTACTAGTAGTAATCGCTGAACTTCTAATGTTTTCAGTTCTATCCCCTTTTCGCGTAAAAAATCTACCATTTTGGTAGAAATTTTGTTTTTGGTAGAAAGTATGAAATTGAAGAATGTTTTAGACATCAATTGTAATGAAATTGCCTAATTTTAGCAGTACGATATCATTTAGGATACATGTCGAGAGGACAGATGCATAGTAAAATCTAATAGGAAATTATCTTAAAATAAGAAAAGAATTCTAGGCTGCGGGACGCCTCTTCAACCCAATTCTTTGTGTTTGCATATCAATGTTAAGTCATTGAATAAAAAAAAGGATTGGTTTCCACTAAGACCATACTAACCTTACCTTACCTACGATATCTGATATTGAATAGTACACTTTATAATAAGTCAAATAAAGAACAAATTACTCTGAACCGCGACGTTCGCGTTATGCGTCTGCGGTCAGGCTAGCTTGCACTTTAAATGTCTGAAAATAAGGTTTATTATTGAATGTCATTTGCTCTATTTGAAATCACTTAGTTATAACGTCAATAGGTGGCGTTAAAATCAATCCTATTTTTATTCAGATGGCTTAGCATAATGTTTCTAATTTGACTGTTTCTTCACGCACTAGTTTTTATAGTAATTCCATTTTGAAAAGACATTGTTTTTTATTTGAATA
The DNA here is from genome assembly GCA_947386135.1 of Melanchra persicariae. Lineage (NCBI taxonomy): Eukaryota > Metazoa > Arthropoda > Insecta > Lepidoptera > Noctuidae > Melanchra > Melanchra persicariae. The sequence goes on along the minus strand of OX376662.1, from coordinate 18,801,863 downwards.
TTTTGATAATGTATTAAGACTGATGTGTTAAGCAAAAATGAATGATTAAATTATTTGAATGAATTATTATTATTCCTGTATATAGTTTTTCATGTTTTACACATATTTTATGAGAAGTATTGTCTGATGATTTCGTGTTTTCTGTGTTGGTCCCATAGTAAAGGCTGTTCATAACAATAACCCTTTTTCAGATATTGCGTTTATTCTGATACACGTTGTATAACCGAGGGCCTAGTGCGAGTTCTCTGATACTCTATTACGTTAACGTATACGGTTGGTTATGTTAAATCGGGAAAGAACGAAGTCTTCCGTGATGTCACCAGACGGCGCTTATTCAGTTTTAGTACAAATTTTCTTTTACGTTAATGCGATAGAGTACGTTAAAACTGGTAATAACGCCACCGACGGTCAGAAAAAGAACGCATTATACTGGGTAATTTTTTTTCCAGTGCGCAAACTTTAAGAACCACTTCTGTCCATGTAAATGAACAACTTTCCCCAAGAAAGCCATAGTCAATTCCTAAAAAAAAAATTGAGTCTCCCATACAAATTGTGGTCAGTTGATGACAATTTTGTATGGGTAGTTAAAATTTTTTTTTTTTTGAAAAATTGTTTTTTAGGAATTGACTATGGCTTCCTTGGGGCAAGTTGTTCATTTACATGGACAGAAGTGGTTCTCAAAGTTTGCGCACTGGAAAAAAAGTTATCTAGTATAGAATTACAGCCATCGCTAAATATACCTATCAAATGGAAAAATGAATTTCTAGCAATCAAACATTTTTGATTGACACATCTTTTGTAAAACAGTTAAACATATCGTTTTTATAATTATTGTAATTGATGATATCTGTATATTGTGCAATGATTAGTTTCTAAGTTCGTTTCTATTTCCTTCATTTTAGAGGACAAACCCCCGTTTTACATATAGAGACACCTCAACAGAAGAAACCAGGAGCATAAATATGTCTGTAAGGCATAAAATGTCTATGTATTTATGCTTTTGATGACCCATAGAGATTATCAGTGGGTCAACTCCATGTGGCCACTAACTAACAATGAAATATTAGCTTGAGATACTTACTCTTTGGAAGTTGATTCACTGATTTCTTTTATAGTGGCTGACTGGTAATTAATTGGTGCTTATTTTTAAAATTGATGATCTATTGTGCATTTGACCCTTAATAATAAAAAGCATCAAAATGTATGTGATCGTTATTTGGCTTAAAAAATAGATACAGGTTGTTGATGGGCTGCAACTCTCGTCGCTTAGTGGTTTTCTGGTATTTTTCTCTCAAAATAAAAAATACTTATCAAGCCATTGCCGCCTCACTGCTGGGTTGGGTCCTTCCATATTGCCGTTGCAAAGATTCTAGCGCCGCTAATGTCACAATTGTGAAGCAGTCTAAGAACGACACTTTTACAGTTTTCGCACAGCGTTGTCAACGTGTGGGGAATTCCCCAAACTGCAGGGAATCTCAAGTTAAGGAATTTTACTTCGATTTTCGGGGAATTTGATAAATTGGTGTTGGCAACACTGCAAGTGTCGTTCTTAGGCAACTTCAAAATTTCGCCACTAGGGGCGCGCGCGTAATCTTTGCATCGCCAATATTATCCTCCGAGCCCTCTGGAACCAGCCCGTGTGGTGCGCGTCCAAATCATCTCGCCGCATCTCTGGCGGCTTTTAGAAATGTGATTGGCTGTTCAAAATTAATTTACCCTGTCACATCAGCTAATGATTTTGCGATAATTTCCGTTCCAGAACTTGAGCCTATGAATACTAGAAATGTAATTTCTCAAATCGAATATGAGTTTCATAAAATAGAGGTTACCTCTAATTCCTATGAAAATCATATACGACTGAGATCTCTTTGTCATCTTAAGCGAAAGTCGCCCACCAAATAAACAACCTGTATATAGATTAATAATTATGTAAACAGTCCACTAAACCCCGTCTTCTGAAAGGACAAATATCCAAACAGGAAATTCAAACTGATAAATTTAACTAACCTTTCAGAATCCGCGGAAAAAAACGGTATCTCTATATGTAAGAACTCTGTATAAAGCACCCAAATTAAGTAGTATATTTTTTTACGTGGCGAGTTCTAAAATGAGACCCTATGCCTAGCACAGAACGGGCTAAGACATATAGATAATATATTTAGACTTATATAAAATTGTACTGAGCGTATAATTCGTGTTATTTTTTATTTAGTAAGCTTACTAACATGCACAATTTTTAGTTTAATTATTTTAGTGTTAATTTTAATTTTTATTGCGCCTAATTTTGAAACTGTGCAGGCCTATTTGTGTTGAACGCTCGCTGATAGAAAATATGTATAAAGACTGCTGTTATCTTTGGCAAAGATTGCCATTCACCGTGTACAACAATTTTATAGTAGAAAATAATCCTAGAGTTTGTTTCGTGACCATACCTTTTAATTACTAACCGTGTCGTGTGCAAAACTTATTGACATACATTATGGTCCTGTCTTTTTAAAGAAATCTGTTTATATGGTTTAAGATAGTACCCGCTACAAATTAAACGCAAGTCAGGTGCTGCTATTGAATGACTTTCCAATCACAGCTAGATTGACGAATGCATGCTGACAATTCATCGCACTATATTTGTGATATTTTCCGTTCGAGAAAATGGGCGAAAGTCACTTTGAGAACAATGTTAACCTTATACTAAACTACTAGCCTATGTATGATGGTGAAACAGGGCTTTAAAATAAAAATTACCTTCAGTTTCTGAACGTCACAAATCGCGTATTATACATTTATTAAGCCCAACTATCTCCCCACAATGTAGGTTTATGTGCATATCAATAGGTATATAGTGTGCATATCAATGGGTAGATGTCCTTTTCTATAAGTTTCGTGAACTGACTTAAACTTATGAAATGTTTAGTTTACGCTTGAAATTTATTTATGCGCAGTTTTGAGGTATTAACTGGAGTTTCTATATTTGCTGCTATTGGTCCGATATCTTGACACATTTCATTTTCAAAAGATTTAGATAGAATTTTGCTTAAATAGATGTGAATGGCTGATTTTTTAAGAGTCAAATAATTTTCTTCTGAAAAATAAATATGGCGGTTTGGAATATTTTCTATACATTTTTATTTCTTAGGTAAAAGTTATCGGACTATTGAAAAATAGACCCTAAATCAATAGTTCTTGAGAGATATCTGAGGATTTCAAGAACCAGTAATTTTCACCATTTATCCCCAATTTAGGCCTAAGTGTAACAACGGATTTCAAACACAAACTACTTTCATATAGACAATAAATAAAGTACTATCTCTGTATTGGGTCTAACCAAGAGTTATTAGGAAAACTGTACGTTTTCACCTCCAAATATGTATTTTTCTAATAGAATTCTATGTATATCTAAACTGACCAGAATCCAATTTAACAGATAAATAAACTATTTACCCAAAAAGGCTGGAATGCACACATAATATGTAATAGCATAAAAAACATGCTAATTATACGCATATTACTGTTATGTTTATACGAAAATAATATAAGTTTTTACACCTGAGCACGCTGTAAATGAGCAGTTACTAGAATTCATCATCACCATCGTATCAGCTTACAGATGTCCACTGCTGGACATAGGCCTCCCCCAAGTGTCGCCACAACAACATATCCTGTGCGTCTCGCAACCATTGGCTACCAGCGATCTTCTCCAGGTCAGAGAATAAGAATTCATAATTTGAGATAATTTGAAATTATCTCAAATTATGAATTCTTATTCTCTCCATCGCAACTTACTCAAATATCGACTGCGCTGTGTAAGTTGATTTTGAAAGTACCCCAGTAAAAGCATGGGTTGCAATGGAATTTGAACTTTGTCTTGTATCTCATAGATTTTGTTGTTACAAAATTTTATACTAATCTCGAATTATGGAGCAAGACATAGATACTTATACCTCACTCATCCGGGAATCCTGTCGTTATCAATATATCTATCAAGATTTGGTTGGCAGCACAGAAGCGTGGTTGTCAAGTATTTATAACGCAAAAGTTTCGAATTTGCAACACTAAATGGCATGGTCTAAGCTGCACCGTGCACGTTCCTTGGTTGACCATTCTGTGTGGGCCAGGGAGCCGTCACTCCAACCAGAAGCAGGATAGGCCTTCCAGTTGGTAACAGGCGTGATATTATGATATAGTGTGTGTATTTCAGTCCTTTCCCCTCATTTTCACACATATTTAGCTAGTTCTTGTCTCTCGGTCTACAAATAGTTCTAATATTGACTATATAGGTAACAATAATATTTCTAGTTCACCACAACCTGTGGCCCCCAAAAGACAGCTTAGTTTATTTTTAATAATGTCGCTAAGGTTGTGATTATTGTTTATAGCAGACCAATTAGTTACTTTTCATTTTTAAATAATAATTTCGTAACTTCACTCAAGTCTTAGTATTAAATTTTTGACGTTAATATTATATTAATAAAAAAAATACTAATTTGTTTTCAACTAACCATTTTTCTATATATTCTTTTTTTAAATATTAAATAATTGAAATTCTTAGTAAAATGTTTTAACGGATAGTTCGAAAAGCAGCCTCGGAAAGTTTTGATGCTAACAATGTTTCAATTTATTTAAATATGAAAGAATGATCTGTTTTTTTGTTTTGTATTTTTAATAAATAAATTTTCCCGTTAATAAAAACCTCTTGCTTGCTGAAACTGACAATAAAATTAAACAAAAACTTTCATTCGCTTTTGAATTAATGATTACTTTATGATAAATTATTTATGACTAAAATCTCGCGACGGTATCGCTTCTGTGTGCTTTCAAATCAATCAGAAAGCCATTACGCATGCGTACAAGACTATCGTGAGCGCCCTATTTTAGCCTTATTAATTTCTGTAGAAAAAGAAAAGAAATATTTCAAGTACCTATATATAGCTCTTGCAGAAAACAATATTAATACAAATATTCAAGGAAGACCCACTTGTTCCACAATTTTTTCAAACATTGTTTTGTTTCTTAATCGTTTGAAGAAGGCAGACGGAATGAAGATTTTCATACGTTTAGCGCTAAATGTATTCAGTGATTGGTGGTTCAGGGGGGTATTTTACTGATCAAAAACAATTAATCAGTACTGACTTTTTAGCAACACGATCTCATGTCCGTCTTCTGAATTAGGGTTTTTTGTTGAGGTATTTGTCAACTCTTAACTTAACGTTGGAATTAAAGTCGGGTCCGACACATTCTTAACTACAAATTCTCAATACGAAAACCGGCCAAGTGTCTAGTGACAGTTTAATAGCTAATTGCACTTCTTTGAAGAAATCTGTCTAGCTAACATATTTTCTAGCCTAAATCAGGACACTAGAAGCCTAATTTTCGCGACGAGCCTTAACGTATATCTAATTCTCATTTTATTTTAAGTATTTATTTGACTTAAGTTATGATATAGTATAATAATTAATAAAATCGGCTCATCTGCCAAACCAGAGTAGAACATAATTGCCTTGTAGATAGACCCAATAAATGTTTAAATGTAATACAATTTAATACTATATAGCTGAACAACTTTAAACATAGAACCCTCACATTTCTATACATATTTCGTTTTAACGTGGCAATAGCGGTCATTCCCTAATGTTTCTTCACTCAAACAGCAAACTATGCATCCTTTTTAGTAGTTAAAAGGGTTGATGATTCGATAGCTCTCTTTTCAGGACAGCTTCATGTCTTAATTTCCGTCAATAAATACAGGTGGATCACTGACTTTATTAGTGCCATGCTAAAATACAGCAGCCCTTGGGGTTTCATATTTAAAGTTGTTCTGCTATAGTAAGTACATGTATCAGTGTAGCTAATGAATTAATAAATGTTGATGGCTTTGAAGGTAAAATATTGTTTCAATTTAGTACAAATTTCTGTAAAGAACTCCTCGGTTCAAGTTCTTTCACAGGTCGATATATTATTAATTATTTATAATACCAATTATTCCAAAATTATCAATAGATTTGAATGTACCTATGTATAAAATAATTGAATGAGAACAATCAGCATTTTGATTTCATTGAAATATTCTCAATAGATGTTGATTAGTAGTTTATTTATTATTTAACCTAATAATGTGGGGTTTTGTTTAGTATTTGATATCTACAAATGGTTGGTTGTTTATTTGTATTAATTGCAATATATAATTAACATATTATTCTAGCGAAAGCTAAATCAGACAAAAACTTTCATTCAATTTGCGAGTTACAGTTGAAATGTAAAAATAATTATTTATTTTATAGTGATATAAGGGAAGAATTTATTAAATAATAATAATAAATGAGAGTGTCTATTGATATTATAATACATCACCTTGTAAAGCAGATTAGTTAGAAAAAAAACTTCGATGTCTATGGACAAGCTCCTCTGTTTTCTACATCACGTTTTTTATTAAACCACTTTTTTATCACCATCCGAAATGTTTCTAAGCTTGTTTAGACAACTCTTTAGAAAAAAAAAACGTGTGTTCCCTGTTGTAGTCGAGATTAGTGAACCAAATTTGTACTGAATAGGTTTTTTATTTGTAGAACCGATTTTTGCATAATTCGTCTTTCATTTTTGGATGTTGATAAAAATATTTGGTAAATACAAACCAATATGATTGACTTATCTATTAATTATCTTTAATTAATTTCGTTGTCCATTTGCATCGATGAGTATTTTATCGCGCATAAAGCATTGTATTACATTGATTGTAAGTTTTAAAAAATTCAATGAAATAAATGTAACTATTGTTATTGTATAAGTTAGTCAGTATAACGGCTTACTGATAATATTTTATAACATCAATAATGTTGTTTCTGCATGTGGGTGCTTCATATGTCATAAAATAGAAAACTGCTAAAACAAAAATAAGGTCAGAATAAATAATTGTCTGGCGGAACTTCACAGCCGTAATGGTTATAGACATCAAAACACAATAAAACAAATTAGTATTACAAAAAAATAAATGAATAGCTTTTATTTTAACACGCTAAAACTCCATCATTTCTGTGAAGTTTGGCTAACCTAATTTAAAACAACCACGTTCAATATTTACCAGTAAGTCGTCATACTAATATTATACGGAGTTGTTGGCATACGCGCGTATTTTAATCTTAGCTAATAATTGCATATTATCAAATTGAGAGAATTAATGAAACCTGAATGTTTACCAGCATAATGTAACAAATTAATTAGTTTTGTTAAGGATGAACAATAAAACGGGAAATGTTTTACAGTAATTGTTTTATTTATTTAACAATGTTTTATGTACTTATATTGATACAGGCACCTAGAGACGCATATTGTTTTACAATCGAAAGGAATTCCAGATCCATTGCTACATTTGATAAAAAATTTGTCTCCAGGACAACGTAAAAGGCGCAATGAATAGTGTTATAAGAAGAAAGAATTATGCGAGATCAATCGAGTGAGTTTGTTTACGCAAGCATCATTTTAATGTAAGGGACATTTTGGGTAAATGTCCCTTTGACTAATTCTTTAATTGAAACTTCCTGTATCGTTGTGTTACAGTTGTTTTATCTCACGAGTGCGGGCGAGCCATAGTTGTGTAGATAAATGTACGTGCACATTGTCTTAGTGTGTGTAAGCTTGTGTCAGTCGCTCACAAGCTTACACACACTAAGACAATGTGCACGTACATTTACCTACACAACTATGGCTCGCCCGCACTCGTGAGATAAAACAACTATACATAGGTTTTACCTTATGTTACAGTTCTTATTTTATTGTCCAGAAGGAGACTATTAAAACCACACTTATTTTCTTATAGAAAACATCTTTTAAAAATAAAACTATGATGCTATTAAAATCAAATGTTTTGATTCATAACATTTTTTGTTGTAGTTTATACATATACTTTCCAAACGAAAAGTATTTTTGTTTAAATTATTACTTAGGTACTATTAAATGCTTGAGGAGTAGCATTTCATCCCCTCCAATGTAATATAATAATTATAATTAGTAGATGCAACCTGCATTCATTGGTACTTGAACAACAAAATTGGTACCTCAGTAGTTTTCGAGAAAATCGACTTTGAACGTGGTCACGCTCCTTTCAGCTGTACCACAATGAGCGCAGAAAAAGGGGGCCTGCTACAGCTACCCTTAAATCTGGTTGATTTCGTAAAAAATACAGAACTGAAACATTTGTATTTACCGAGAAATCAACGATGATAACTTTCGTGCGGTCGATCAGCAGGACCACCACTTCGAATGTTGATTCCAAGTTTCAGGAGCTTGTAGCTTTCCTCGAAACTACATAGAATATTAGTAATTTAAATTGATTTTGAACAAAAAAAAACGTAACCAATATCTTTCGATAATCTAACTGACGGATTAGATAAAATCATAATTTACATTCAGCTGCTTTAAATTAGACAGGAAGCTGACGCCTACATAGTTGGGAACATTCTAAGTAGATGATGGAGTGGCAACGAAATACAATATCTCAACTTGCTTAAAATATTTGCTATACATAGATATAGGTAGCGTAATATCACCGCAAAATATCATCCAAATTAAAATTAGCGTAACAAGAGAATTCATTCGCCAAATTATTTCTGTGATGAGGTCGAAACTCACAGAGGTTTAGACCAAGGAGTTGTTTTACATTGTCCTTCATCATGGCTCCTGTGCACACGACTACTTTGTCCTTAGCCAGGAGCTTGATGGTCTGCGAGGTCTTGGTGATGCACTCATCAGAGAGGAAGGGAGGGTCGGCCACCACCAGGTCGTAGGTTCCTAGGCTCTCGGGAGGCAGCTTGTCGGGGCTATTGTAGTCGTAGAACACGAAGTCTGGAGCGTGGACTTCGAATCGACGGTCGTATTCTAGGAGAGTTACTGGAAACAATATATGTCGTGAGTTAGTTGAACAGTTTTGTTACTGTGGCCACAAGCTGCAACGCTCTTATGGTATTCGCTCTACGCAAAAAATGCAGCGCCAAATTCCAAGAAAAAAAAAAGAGTTCAAATGATTACGTATTTTCAATAGGACATTTATTTTTTAAATTGACAGCTCATTTATGTTGTAGGGAAAGTGATACCACTGTGATCATCATCTTCCTGCCCTTATTCCATGTTACTGGGGTGATACCATTATGTTACCATGTAATAAAACTCTTATCACTTGCGGCTTGTCATTAAAAAAATATGGGAAGGTATATCGAAATAAAGATGGGGAGATAGGTTTAATTTAAAAAGATCAGTCATTATGAAATCAATTTAAATTACACAACAGTAAGTCGATATTTGATTGTAACGATGGTGGTATACCTGTAGCCTTAGCGCCGAGCTGCCTCTTCATGGGCACGAACAGTGTGGGACAGGAGATGAGCGCCACCCGCCCGCCCTCTGTCACCAGCCTGTCTGCGACCTTCACTAGAGCCTGCACCGTTGCCTCGTCGTACCAGAACTGACTCAGTTGCTGAACAAAATGATAACAATACAATAATTATTTAGCCATGTGTTAAGCAACGCTTGCTGAGGTTGGTCTGTGGATGGGTGACCATCTTAACGTATCGAGTTTCCTCCGTGCCTCAGAAAGCGCCTTAAGCCGTTGGTCCCCACTGTCATTTGTAGATCTTTGTCAGTCGTTAGGGATTGTCAGAAGCCAAAAATATGACACCAGTCTTTCCATTAAGTACCGTGTTACCCAGTAAATGGGTTGTGGAGGTCTGGTAGGCAGCCGCTCTGCGTAAAATACTGGTATTGACAGCTGAAGCCAGTTTGACTGGAAGCAGACCCCAATATAGTTGGGAAAAGGCTAGGCAGATGATGAGATATTTAGCCTTGTAAATAATAACAGTCGCACGGGTCGATCTTCAAGGTTAAGTATCGCTTGTCGAGGTTGGTCTGTGGATAGGTGACCATCTTAACATACTGATCTACGCTTTGGAACGTGCAAATAGCTTCATCTTTTTTGACCGACCGACCTTGACAATTCAAAAGTGCCTGTAAATGGTCTAATTGAAATAAATGCTTTGACTTTGACTGAGACTCTTCCATGCCTCGGATAGCACGTTAAGCCATTGCTCCCGGCTGTCATTTGTAGATCGTTGGCAGTGGTTACGGATTGTCAGTAGCCATAAAATCTGTTTTAAAAATGATTGTTTTAAAGAGTATCGGTGGAGTTTCTTGCATGTTCTTCTCCATAGAAATCTAGGCTTTGGAACAAGCAAACAGTTTTAACTCTTGACTGACCAACCTTGACAATTCAAAAGTGCCTGTAAATGGCTAGAAATATATGCGTTGAGTTGAGTGGTGGCTAATACTACGTACCTACTGCTGAGCATGAGGTCCTGGGTACAACTCCCGGTTTGGGAATATGCTTACCCCTCCATTTAATGGGTCTCAAACATAACTAGCTTTACAATTCTTCAAGACAAACAAAGGGCTCCCACCAACTCACTTACCAGATGAAAAATCTGGTAAGTGAGTTGCACTGCTGGGTGACAGTTCGGGCTAGATATAATAATAATAATATAATAGAGCGAGTTGTATTTCTTTATGTTACACGAGTACACAACATACCCAATTCTCATCAAACAATATGTTTTCCATAAGTTTGTTGTCAGCTTGCAGCTTGTTCAGGATCTCCTGTCTCTTCTGTTGCTCAATGTAGAACTCTTGGAGGGCTGCAAATGTCTCCGCAGAGAGTGAGGGCACGTCATCATCATCCATGTTTTATGGTGCTTCTATGTAACTGAGGAAATAAAAACATTTTCATCATGATATTGGTCCAGTAAGTATACTCTTTGTGGTACACATGGCACAGTCCTGTCAAGTTTGTGTATCGTATGCGGTGCACAAACTCAGTGTAACTCTACAGGCTCTGGTGCTATTAGTTAACTTGTGAAATTCTATTTGTGTGTTTTTCTGAGGGTAGGTAATGTTAGCGTTTAAAATAACAATAATCATTTATTTAGAGGAACAGGACTTTTCAGTCAAAATAACAATTTACTTAAACTTGTTTCTTTATTACTGTTCATGTTTTGGCTCTACATAGCAATTCTAATAATACTTAGGTATGAGAGTAGATAAAGTATTACAAGTAGGTTTGTTACTAAAAACAGTTTGTTGTTATATGTGTACCTATTATGAAATGTTTTTATTATCATTAGAGCATAAACCTTATGTAAAAATGTTCACAAAATGTTGTAATGTAAAGTGTTCATACGATCTCTGAGCACGAATTCAACATTATCTAATCAACCTACATACTTTTAATGTCGTAATAAGTTAGATCATACTAAAACAGAGGTGATCTACTGTTCGGTCTGCTCTAAACATATGTGACAGCTATAAATAGGTTAGTTTGCGCCCGTCCCCGCCGCTCACAATATGTATCAAAAATTTACCTGATGAAAATCACAAAAATAATGTGCCAGTGTGAAGTATAGTTTCAGAAATGGATACAGTTTAGCTTGTAAGTAGCATTTGTTGCTATTCCATATATAATAGTTATGTTATTGTTGAAAATAGTAGCAGAAAACAATAAATAAAATCTAAATTCTAACCTCTATTGAAGTTTTGACATTAGGTGCTTGTCAAAGTTGTCAATGTCATTTTGACGTTAGCGCATTAAGATTGCCAGCATAAACATTTATAAAAATTTCTAAGTTTTAATCCTACTCTTTTTTTTCTAGGTAAAAAATGGAATCAGAAAACCTTCAAGTATTACGCTTACATGAAAACCCTCAATATTTAAAGCCATGTTGCGAGCTCATTAATGATGAGTGGCCACGCAGTGAGACAGCCCGGATGATGTCACTGCAAGCGTCCTGCAACCACCTGCCGACAAGTTTAATTCTCATCAACGACTTGAAGCATCTCCTTGGACATTGTAAATTAACTCCAATACCCAGCAAACCAGAGAGCTGTTTCATAGAAACTGTAGTTATAAGTAAAGCAATGCGTGGTAAAAAACTAGGTAGTTATCTTATGAGACAAGTTGAAGAATACTGTAAGAACGTGTTAAAGTTAAGAATGCTTCATTTATCAACGAAAGGACAGGAAAACTTCTATTCTAAATTGGGATACGAAGTTTGTGCGCCAGTATCTATTTATGGTACTCGTAGTTTTAATAGTGAGCCTACGGACGTTAGTAATAAGATTCAAAACCCAGTGCCAGTAAATAGTGATAGAACTCTAGCAGGACCGCCACCTCCGCCTCCCCCACCGATGCCGAAACCTGTCAGTTTGGTAAACAATAACACACTGAAGTCGTCGAAGACCTTCATGTTTAAATTTTTGTAAATATAATTATTTTAGTTTATCCTGTTCGTGTTTTATTTTAAAATATTACTTGCCATTTTAGGTCTTTCTGTAATCAATGCCAAAGAAAAGATTAGTGCGTGCGGCATTAATTCTTATCTTTGTGTTTCTACTTACCAAACACGTTCGATAAAAGGTTATCAACATTATCTTTACTGCTTAACTTTAGTAACGAGTTCGTTTTCAAATATGGCGGACCGGAGGAGGAATAACTACGCCGCAGCTTACCGATCCAAGCAAACAACCAGAGTTACAGAGTACTATTGTCAAGCCAGTTCCTCAAAAAGCCGGCCAGCACCAGGTGACTAGTGTTTACTTTATATGTGAGAGTGAATCCAGCGGTGCAAAACATCTTTCCTGTAAAATTCTCACCATTGTTAGTCTGTTCTGTTTACCTAAATATAAATAAGTATGTCACCGTAAAAACAGGAATAGGCCTTCCCCAAGTGTCGTCACAACAACCGGTTCGGTGCGTATCGCATCCATCGGCTACCAGTGACCGGGTCATCGGTCCATCTTGTGGGAGGCCTTCCAACGCTGTGTCTTCCGGTACGCGGTCGCCACTCCAGAACTTTTCGGCCCCATTGACCATCTGTTCTGCGAGCGATGTGCCCTGCCCACTGCCACTTCCGTTTTGCGATCCTTTGGACTATGTCGGTTACCTTGGTTCTCTTGCGGGTATCATCATTTCTGATTCGATCACGCAAGAATAAACTCCGAGCATTGCCCTCTCCATTGCCCGTTGGGTGACTTTAAGCCTTCTGATAAGGCCCATTGTGAGCGACCATGCACGTTTCGGTTCCATAAGTCAGCACTGGCAACACGGACTGGTCATCGACTTTCGTCTTGAGACACCGTGGTATGTGAGACGAGAAGATATCACACAACTTCCCGACCGCCGCCCAGCCGAGTCCGATTATAACGGTTGACCACTTTCTCGAAGTTAGCCCTACTCGTCTACAACTTCGTGTGTTGAGCCTCCGATCTTGATCTGCAGCAGTGCGATTCTGTAACCATCTTACCGTGTAAGCTTAGCTGAAGTGAATATTATGAAGTGACCTGGTTGAGCGTAATATTTAGTTTAGAAAAACCATATATGATTAGTTTAATTCTGATTAGCAGATAATTAGACATTTAAATATTCTAAAGAAAATTTAAATTATGAAATTAGGTCATTTTAACTTATCATGTAGGTAATGAGAACCTATTACTTATGTTTTTTTTATGAAATTATATCAAAACATGTTTGGTCGGCTTTGTGCGGAGTAAAAACATATTTTCGGAGCCATTTTCACTTCAGTGCCACCTTTCAAGTTAAAATTTTAAATTTTCTTATTTTCAGCCAAAGCACCCCGTCAGGCCCCAGCTCCAAAGAAGACAGTGAGTCGAGTAACAAAACCTCAAACGAAGAAACCGTCTGTAAAACAGCTTCAAAACAAAGTAAATTCACAAACCAAGAAAATCGACCAGATTAAGAAGCAACTGAACGATGTAAAAAAACTCGTACAGACAACAAAGAAAGCATCAAAACAAAACAACAAAAAACAACCAATAGTGGATAGGAAGATTATTATCCGCGATAGTTACTACAAGTAATATCTAAGTTATTTATATCGTTATATTAAATGTAAGACTTAATTTAGTCCACTAGCGACCTTTTTTGTTTTATTGTAGTTTTTGTTTATATTTAGCAAGCAGAGTAGGTAATTTAGAGAGATTCGACCAACCTAGGAATTCACAAAAATGACTAAAAAGTAAAATGTGTTGTGCTTTTTAGTATTTTGCTAAAACCTACCCTCATCGCGGGATCAAGCCCCCAAGCGGCAATCTTGGATCCGCCACTGTTATTGATGCTACCATACCACCTAGCAGAAGCACGTTAAAGAGTCGTTCGTAGATTTTTGACAGTCGTCGGGGAATGAGGAGCATAGACATATAAAAAGCAGGAGCCTAAAAGAGTGAAGTTTTTTTTTAAATTATTTGTTTTGTTTTACTATTTTTTATTTTTTTGTATATCAGCCTGCTACCCAACATCACCCTTAAAATAAATATGACCACGCACTTCTGGAATACCCTGTATAAATTGCATCTGTGCGGATCTGAAGCGGAAGCTAATAGTTTATACATTACTAGCACTTCGCCCGCGACTTCGTCCGCGCGGATTTAGTAGGTACTCCATAAACTTCAACGCTCCCTCTACCCTCTTTTAAAGGTTAGTTTTGGAAAATTAAGCACAACGATTTTCATTAATTACCTAGCCATATTTGCTTACTCTGTGGTCTCCGCGGTCAGGAGGCCCTAGACAATTTGCCATTCAATTAGCGAATGCGGTAGCATCTGTCAATCCCATCCCATACATTTTTAACGTATTAACAATCGCCTTCGCCACGCTACCATTGACAGAATCTCACTTGACTCGAACCCAGGATCAGCGCAACTGTTAACCCCGTTCACCTCGTCAGGGGTTGATTATGCAAAAAATGTTAAATCTGTTTCAATTATCCCACTTTTAGTTTGTTCACAGCATTCCGACGTAAATTGAAGCAGGCAATAAATATGTCCTCCCCTAAAAACTTTATCACACCTCCTTCATCCCCTACCTTGTTACTACCTTTAAAATTCTATACACTTAGTTCGCAATAAAGAATTTGATTTGATTTGATTTTTTTCGGAAAATAGAACATTTGTTATTCTTATTTTTTCACCGAAATCATTTAAATGCCGTGTTTCAACTTCATCGCACTTACGATTAGTCCCGTACCCGAACTAAGAATGAATGACAACACGATTTCACGGTTGTTCTTAGTTCGGGTTCGGGACTAATCGTAAGTCCGCAGGTGATGCGGAGTTTCCTTGCGTGAACTATTAGGTAGGTACTTATGAAACGAAAGTTTTTGCGCAAAGGCTTCCAGACAGGCACATCACAGCTTGTACGCCCTTAACTTTGTGAGAAATGACATCATCCAGCTTGACCTAAAAATTGAGAGCCGGAAAGAGTTTTAAAGAAGGTAGGTATACATGAAATGCAATGAACAGGTTGTAAAGTCCCGCAAGCTTCCATAGAAAAGGAAGGATCCTCTGACCAGACGGTTGTTGTGTCTGGTGGGCAGCTGCCCGATAGTTGATATTCAGTAGTTCGTCGCTGGCGGTATAGATGGCGCTGCGTTAATTTTTGTTGTGGCGCCCCGCGACCTGTAAACACTAATACTGCCCACCCTATTCTCTCTCTTACCACGGCACGTGACGTGATATAATACAGGCTGTTGTGCACCGAAATCACACATTCACTTCTCAACGCGCGGTTAAACTCACGCGCCGAATACGCAGCGCGGGCAGTTATTCGGTGCAGACGCACTGAGCGGTATTACACACACTATATCACCGTTCACACACAAACACACCATGGCTGTGCGGTCTGAGTGTGACCGGCTAGCTCTGGAAGCACATGCCTACTGTAGGTTCGTCCAAGTGCACCCCCATCACTGGACCTCCTCCAGGCAACTGGAGGTCTTACCTGGCGGGGACTGACCGCCGAGGTGTCGTGAAGATTTTTCACGAAAGAAGCGGCGTTTAGTGTCAGCGCCACGACGCGCCTGTATACATGTTTACATGAGGGCGTGCGTTGTTATCACTTTTTGAGCAGGCGCACGCCTGAAGTAGGTTTTGCAATCCAACTACGGGCTCGTTCTTACTTGCCGAGGTATTGAAATCGCGGGCAAGTGGCTAAAAATTTATTGGATCAATTGTTATTAACTTGGTCAAGTTAAACATTGATCGAAAAAGGCACATTTGATGCACATAATAACTAGCCACGGAAGTAATTATCAGGGAAAACTCTAGTTACCTATACGTTTTGCTCGCGAAGGGCTTTGTAATGAGAGACGTGTGAGTCGTGTGACAACGAAGAAGGGTGGTATCAAAAAGAATGTAAATTCAAATTCAAATTCAAAGCATTTATTTCAATTAGACCATTTATTGTGCAGACACAAGATTATACGTTAATTTAAAACTACCGTTTATAATAATATTAACGTGTAATCTTGTGGAGCACAACTGAACGTGCTTATTTTCTGCATTTTCATTCAAAATAAAAAAAATAATCAAACAAACGATGAGGGCGCCACTGCGCGCTCGGCGCCTTCTTAAACAGTTCCCTTAGAGAATCTCGCCGGCCGAGTTTGTATATGCTTTAATGGCTCTTTTCTGCAGAATAAAAATGGACTCGATGTCTACAGCCCGTCCCCATAGTAAAATACCGTAAGACATGATACCTTGAAAATAATTAAAATAGACCAGTCTCGCGGTATCAACATCCATAAATTGGCGGATTTTCCTAACAGCATATGCTGCTGAACTTAGCCGTCCTGCAAGAGATGTTAAATAAGGAGTCTTGAGTCATTGTAGTCTTGAGTCAAGCGTAATTCCCAGGAAAACTGTTTTATCGACGAATTCAAGTTTTTCCCCGTTCAATACTATGTCACAATCACTGTCTTTGACATTTGGTAAGGCAAATCTCATGTGTTTCGTTTTCTTTTCATTTAGAACTAGATTATTTATTGGCATTAAACCAATTTTGGACTTGCATTAGGGCGTTATTTATGACGTCAAGATTATTGGTCCGTCTATATACCTTTAAAATTAAAGAGGTATCGTCGGCAAACAACACCATATTAAGTTTTTGTTGCAATACATTGGGCAAAAGTAGCTAAAATTGAGCCCTGGGGTACCCCCATTTTCAAGTTTAATCCCAACGAATTGACACCGTTTACTTGAACTAACTGCTGTCTATCATTTAAATAAGACTTAATAAGGCTTAAAGCTGTTTTGCCCAACCCGTAATGCCCAAGTTTCAGAAGTAATGTTTTGTGATTTACACAATCAAACGCCTTAGATAGGTCGCAGAAGATGCCTATGGCATCTTGTGCCTCTTCCCACGCATTAAAGATGTGCTTCAATAAGGTAACACCAGCGTCAGTCGTACAGCGTCTTCTGGTGAAACCATACTGTTTATCATGCAAAATGTTATTGGTGTTCAAATGATAAAGCATCTGATTAAGCATCACTTTTTCAAATACCTTGCTGAACACTGGCAACACAATTTAACCTTGATTTGTTTGAAAGCTTTCATTACTGTTATGGGATTTATATGCTTGAAATTAACGTAAAAACTTATTATTAAAAATATTTATTAAAACTTATTATCATATAACTTATACCTAATTATTTAAGTAGTAAAAACTTATTATTAAAAATATTTATTCATCGTAAGTTAAGATTAACACTTAGATAAGGGCCGTTCAAGTATTACCTACGTCCTTGTCCTACTAACCCACCCCCTTGTCAGCGATAGTAAGCATAGCTTCTATGCTTACGTAAACATTGGTCAAAGCGCAGTAGGTACTTCCTTACCCTACTTCAATTAATAATAATAAAGCCGTTTATTCCATAACCCTTAATTTTACATTTCGAATTTTGTTAGTATTCTATACGATAGATAGATGGTACCTATTAGCTAGTGTTAGTTGAAGTCAATTAAATTAAATTAAATCTAATTAGTGCAGGATATGGACCCCATTTTGAGTATAGGCCTCCCCCAACCTTTTCCATCTTTCCCTATCCTTGCCCTGGCCGATCCAATCTGTCCCCACCGCCTGTACTATGTCGTCAGCCCATCGCTGCTTTGGTCTGCTGGCTTTCCTTTTGCCTGATGGTCCCTTCCATTTGGTGGTCTCTATTGTCCACCTTATATCTGTGCAGCGTGCGATGTGACCAGCCCATTGCCACAGAATGAGACTTGCTTTCCCAAATAAATATATTTTTCAACATATTCTATTATGTGTCCGTTTACTTGTATTGGTCTTTTGTAACTGTTGGTCATTATTTTTGTCTTATTTGCGTTCATATAAAGCCCAACTTTTTTACTTTCTTGATCGAGTGTCGTTACCATTTCCTCTAAGTCTTTGGGTGTTTCAGCCAGTATCGCAATGTCGTCTGCAAATCTAAGATGATTAAGGTACTTCCCATTTATCAGTATGCCTTTTTGTGCCCAATTTATTTTGCTGAAAATGTCTTGAAGAACCGCTATAAAATCTACTACTTCAATTATTTCTACTTAACTTTGGACCACTGCATGAGTCAGCCAGTAAGCAACAATAAACTATTTTAGCAGATCTTTGAAAAAATACAGGAATTTAGGAAATAGGGGAACGGGGCATTAAGGGAAATATGTTGCTGATGTACCTAATAAAATAACCATTCAGACCCCCCCCCGTCCCCCATGTCATCTTTAAGCAAAGCAAAGACCCTCCTCCTCCCTTTGGTGTTTACGTAATACTTGATCGGTCCCTCAGGTAAAAGGCCAACTTTAGGGGCACAAAAATTTAAATTATTGTCGTGCTAGCGACACTAACAATAAGAAGATAAATCTTAGTCCTAATGTTATAAAATTACAATACAAATCTTAAATTAATAATAAACTAAGGGCCAATTTCACCAATGAAACTGAACGCGATCAGCGAATAAACCACGTTTATGAGCTGTCAGTGTCAGTGTCGTTATTTTTGTATGGTATGGAATATGACAGCTCTTGAACACAGTTTAGATGTACTGATCAGTGACCGCGTTCAGTTTCACTGGTGTGAAATCCGCTCATAATAGACTATCGTATTATTCTCATAATAAGAAGACAAATCAAAGTATTAGAAAAGGTTGAGGTATTTTTTTTTGGGACAAGCCTGCCACACATTTCCAAACCACTGCAACTCCTGAAATGAAAGTCAGAATTAGCAGTGGCTACCACCAAAAAACGCCGGGTCAATGAAGCTCGACGAGTCCCGGAGCAAAGATTGAACTGTCTTGAATCCCGCAACGAAATTTTATTAATCAGAAAAGAACAGCGGAGGAGTATAATATGTTGCAAATAAAATGCTTCGAAAAGACAACGTGTTAACGTAGATACGCACACAAAAACGACCATACAGCATCGTTGATCCACAATATCATCTTTGTTTCTTCTAACCGACGAGACTCGCTACTGCTCGGTCACATAGGACCGTTATCTCTAACCAACTATGCTAGATAGAAAAATTAAAACGCGGTCATTATTAAAACTGCCTGACTGCTACCAGAAGCGTGGCCACTTGGAACTGAATGCCGAATGATTGCCTCTCGAATTGGCGCGGCGGTGCAATCCTTCGTCCATTCCACGCATCTCCGTTTCAATGTCACTTTTCCTCTCAGTTTTGTAACGGTTCATAGCGTCAATATCATTTTCAAATCGAGTTCTCTTCCATTTCAAAGTGTTCTCTAGTTCTTTGATTTCCTTCCCAATTTCCTTTTCCTTCTGAGCTTTAATTCTTTCCATTCTTTCTATTTCAGCTTGAATATTAGTTTCCTTCTCAGTTTTATGTTTTTGCAATTCTTCAATGTTCTTCTCAAACTCGGCTCTCTTAGTCTCATATTCTTTTTGAATTGCATTAACATTCTTTTCAATGTTATACTTCTTTTGGAACTCAGAATCTTTCATTTTTTTTAGTTCTGCTTCTAGTTCATTCTTCCTCATTGCTTCGGATTGCTGCATTTCTCGAATATTCATCTCCATGTTGTGTTTCACTTCGGCTTTGCGTTGTTGCAATGCTGCAATTCTTTTACTGATACTATCTTTCTTTTCAGCTTCAATTTCTTTCATATTTTGTATTTCGCGATCAAATTTTCCTCTTTTCTCAGCTTCGTAGTGATTCATTTCCCGAATGCGCTGCTGACTCTGCTCTTTGGTCTTAGACAAACTGTTTTCCATTTCTTGAACATTCGTCTGCACACGGTTTCTAGTTTGATCTTCTTCATTTTTTAAAATGGTAATGTTTCTCTCAATTGCCGATTTTATTTCATCTTTTTTATCTTTTGAAAACATAACTCTTCTTTTAATTTCACGTAGTTCCGTCGTTGTCATGTCCTCTATTGTTCTTATAGTCTCGTCTATATTGCTATTTTGTGTCCCCACGAGTGCCTTCAGCTCCTGCATATTTGTTCTAAACAATGAATATCTCCTCTCTATTTCTTCTAGTTTAGTTTTAATATTGTCTGACAGTCGCATTGTCTTTAATACTGTTTTTACCATATCTGCTTTCTTGGTCTGAAAAAAAGAAAAAAGATTGGTAGGTACGTTTTTTGATGGGTACATTAAAGTTAGGTCGTAAATCTTTACAGAAGTTCGGAACTTTCCAGCTGTAATCCGAAAAAAGGTTGCACCTTTAATAAGACGAGTGAGAGACAGTAGCAATAGCACAGCAGGTTGGATATATAGACAATGTTACGCGCTCACGCTAAAACGGCGGTACGGGTCGGCATGAAATTTGTCAGATATATAGTCTGGGATATGGAAAGAAGGGCATAGGCAACATTTTCATACGATAACCGACATCCACGCTGTCAGAGCCGCGGGGAAAACCTAGTATATACTATAGCCTTTAAATCTGTCCTTTTGTAGGGTTCCCAAAGGGTAAAACGGGACCCTATTACTAAGACTCCGCTGTCCGTCCGTCTTTCACCAGGCTGTATCTCATGAACCGTGATAGTAGACATAAAATTTTGCACAGATTATGTATTTCTGCTGCCGCTACTTAAAACAGAAAATACTAAAAACAATAGACTTTTTCAAAAAAACCGACCGCTAAAAACGACTAAAAAGTATTAAACAAGTCGCTTTTATAGCTGTCTGATGCAGTTTGTGGCCTCGGATCTGTGACTAAACGCTCCGTGCGCGAGTCCAACTCGCACTTGGCCGGTTTTTTTCTATTGATATTTCACGCGTTCGACCACTATCTCACCTGATGGTAAGCGATGATGTGGTCGAAGATGGAGCACGCTTGCCTAGAAGTAACCTATTCACTCTTGACTTAAAGTCTCCCAGGTTGTAGCTATCAGGAAACACAGACTCCGGCAGGGAACTCCACTCTTTAGCTGTACCTATTTATTTCTTTTCAGTAAGTACGTAAGTACTTACCTAGTATTTTAGAGTAAAATAAAACAACATAATTACTTACTCCATTTTCCGTGAGGTATCGAAGAAACTCGACAAAAATGTCACCATGTTCAGTGTTGGCGAAGCACTCCATCTGCAATGAACGAAAATATTTCCATTTTCATATTGTTATATGGAAAAAGGAGGGAAAAGGCTCAGAATCTAAATGTAGCCGCTAAACTTAAGGTCACTTCTCATATACTTACAGCATTGAAATTCAAGTTGCAAATATCATCTCAGCGAATTCAATGCAAAAAAAAACTTCTCAAAATTAATGAAAATTAGGGGAGTTTTTGGCACTTTGCGACTGCGATGGGATTGCTCCTTATTCTCCAGTTACACCAACCTATGAAAACTTCTATTTCGCCAACCATTCACCAAAGAATATTATTGCCTAAGTACTATATCAATTCGATTTCGATGAATAGAATTTTTAGTACCTAAACGCAACGATAACAGTTTCGAATTGTTCAATTTAAATTACAATAAAACGTCAAAACGTAATTCGAGTCAGGTACTGTCAAGCTAACCACACGAGTAGTGAATGGTTGAAGAAAGAGAGGTTTTCATATTGGTGTAGCTGAAATCATGTGTCGAGCCATGGCGGGAAGTCTCGACATAATTAACGATCGCATAACGACCGAATTCAGTCGTTAAGTCCTAAGGCCGCCGTACACGGTCAAACTTGAACGCGATCCACTATCAACGTCAATTATCTGCGGCCCTACCATGACGTGTTAAAGCGTGAGTAGTTCGAGCGAGAAGGAGGGATGGAGCTATACACCCTATAGGTAGGGTCGGTAGGGCCCCTGATCTGTGGATCGAGTTCAAGATTGAGAGTGTACGGGGCTTTAGGAGTTATCGATCGTAGTCGGTTGGTATCTATTATGTCGAGACTTCCCCGCCTTGGTGTCAAGTAAACTCGCACGAGTTAAATAATATGATTTTTAGGCTTCCGTACCCAAAGGGTAAAACGGGACCCTATCACTAAGACTCCGCTGACCGTCCGTACGTCCGTCCGTTCGTCTGTCACTAGGCTGTATCTCATGAACCGTGATAGTTAGACAGTTGAAATTTTCACAAATGATGTGTTTCTTTTGCCGCTATAACAACAAATATTAACAAAACAGAAACAGAACAAAATAATTATTTAAGGAGCCCCCTTAAATAATTATTTAATTCTGTTTTTATACAACCGTATAACAAACGTGATTTTTTTTTATCGTTATTGCTCGATATTGCTAACGGCAACAGGTAGACGCTTGAAATATTCACAAAATATTTAATTATATGTACATTCACTTTAAAAATATATTAAAATTAAAATAAAACAAATATTTAAGGGGGACTTACATACAACAAACGTGATTTTTTTGCCGTTTTTTTTTTATAGATAATAGTACGGAACCCTTCGTGCGCGAGTCCGACTCGCACTTGTCCGGTTTTTTTAAAGGAAGAAGCCGAGAAGCAAATACGCCACACATTGATTAGGCACCTACCTACGCACGCAGGGCCTTCTTCAATTATGATAAAAAAAAAGTTATTTGTGTATGAAAATTAACCATAACCCCCTCTTTTTATCCCTGCAAGTATCTACAGACTGAGCCTAAATATAACAGAAACTAGATTAAAAAAAAATTGTTCAGAGTTCTCCGATTTTATAAATTTCTGTAATCTAAGGGAAAGGGAAAAATACGATAGCACTAGACTAACTTTTTTTTTTTTTATTAGTAATGGGTTTGCTCTTGACTCTAAAATTTAGTTACATTTTTGATTTCATTATATAGTATAAAGTCTTATAAAGAAAACTGCTTAAAATCAGCTGCTAGTTTTAAAAATAAACGAGTTTGAAATTTTTTTGACAAAAATAGGAAAAAATCGGATTTTATGTTTTTGTGTTAATATTATTTTTTTTATTGTTATAGGTTCACCTGGCTGCTCGGGGGTGAAAATGTTGACTCGTAAATACCTCTTCTATAAAATGAACGAGCAACATTCATTATCAATAAATGAAAAAAATAAATATTTAGAAAATTATTTACTCGTGTGTTACAGGGACACAGAAGAACATAAAAATGTGATAAAAAAGAAGTTTTCGTATTTTAAATCTGATTTGATAAAGAGGTGGTCTCGGGCGCATAGAATACTTGAAAACTTTTTGGCGGCCAATAATTCTTGGTTGGAAGGAACATTTGAGATCTCCGTAGACACGCATCAAAGGCCAGGACGACCTACCAAATCTTTTACCGAATCTAGCGAAAGAACAAAGAGAAGAAAAACTGAAGGAGTCCGCGCATCTTACGACGAAGAAGTAATTGTTCACGCGGCACAAGTAATTTTACAAACAGAAGGAAAAAGAAACGCGTGTACTGTTATTTATTTATTTATTTATTTATTTATTTATAGGATCGCCAACAGAGGCTACACAATCACATGCTTTATAATATAGATAGGGACAGATACAAGAGTGCGCTTCCAATTACAGGCGACCACATCATTCACATCTAGGTAGGTACATAAAGCTTGCGTGTTTTAAAAGACATTATAAATTCTTCTGCGTCTGCCAGTGATTGTAAAAACAGACATTCAAAGTCTAAAGAAATAGAGCCCCTTACTCCTCTGCAAGCACTGACAATGTTTGTTGAAGCCGATTTGACCAGAAGACAGTATGAAATTATTCGAGCAACGAACAAAAGATTACATTATGAATTATTATTGAAGGCCAAAGAAGATTGCTACCCACCCAAGGAGTCGTTACGAGTGACGTCTACCTGCGCAGAAGGAAACCTACAATCTTTGTTGGATCACACTGTAACCAGATTATCCCTCTTCTTAGAAGAAGTCTTACTCACACTTGATGCCGTTGAAAGGAACTCGTTACTGTTAATCTGCAAATGGGGTTGTGACGGCTCTCAACAAGCCCAGTTTAAACAAAGACTCTCAAAGGAAGATGAATCTGATGCTAACATTTTTATAAGCTCATTTGTGCCTCTACGAATTGTTTGTGGTGAGGATAAAAGTAAAATCGTGTGGCAAAATCCAACTCCATCTTCACCTAGATATTGCCGTCCAATAAGATTTAGATTCGTAAAAGAATCTACGGACATCACAAAAGAAGAAATCAATTATGTAAAGAATAGTGTAAACTCATTAAACTTGACGAAAGTTGACCTCAATGGAGAGATTTTTTTTTTCAACATAGTTTTAAAATTACTATGGTTGACGGAAAGGTCTGCAATGCAGCTACAGACACCAAATCGACCAGCAGATGTTATATATGTGGAGCTACATCAAAAGATTTTAATGATTTAACAAAAAAAAATGATGTATGCCCTGAAGCTCTTGAATTTGGCCTTTCCGTATTACATGCAAGAATCCGGATATTCGAAAGTGTGCTGCATTTAGCGTATAAATTGCCCGTAAAAAAATATCGCTAGAGACGAACCGAAGCAGAAAAAAATCTAGAAAAGCAGAAGAAACTTGACATTCAGCAAAGATTTAGAGAGGAGACAGGTCTCTTAGTCGATATGCCAAAAAGTAACTTCGGAAACACAAACGATGGAAATACTAGCAGAAGATTCTTCGAGAACCCTGAATTGGCTGCAGAAATCACTGGGATAAGTTATGACTTGATTATTAGATTAAAAGTGATATTAGAAGCCATATCAAGCGGCCATAAGATTGACGTAGCAAAATATGATAAATACGCCATGGAAACTGCGAAACTATATGTTGAGTTATATGGCTGGCATCCTATGACTCCAACGATGCATAAGGTCTTAATTCATGGAGCTTCAATAATAGAAAATTCATTGTTGCCGATAGGGCAACTTTCGGAAGAAGCTGCTGAGGCCCGCAATAAACATTTTAGGTCTTATCGCCTAAACTTTGCTCGCAAGTTTTCGAGGGAAGAATGCAACTTAGATATTTATCATAGGTTACTATTAACATCCGACCCATTTATTAGTTCCATGAGAAAGACCAAAAAAACCGTTTCAAAATTATTTTTGCCTGAGACAATGCAGCTATTAATTCCTGCTGAGCCAAACCGACCAATGGAAATTGATGAAAGTGGTGAAAATTTAAATGTAGATGAATAAGTCTCCAATGTATGATTGATTATTTTTAGTGATTATCTATTTAGCTTATGTAACTTTAATATTGTATAAAGATCCTTTTAATAATATAATATATTTACTTACTTATTAGAACAAAATAAACTTTGTTTTATTTAATAATACATACCTGTAAGTATTACTAAAACGTAGACAGCTGTCCCTCCTTGGGGAAAGCCGTGAGTATGTCATATGTATTTTCAATATAATATTAAAAAACACTTTGTAATCAACTACGATCTCGAATAAAATATTTTTTGATAAAAAATCACAAGTAGGTGCGCCTAACCACCGTGCACCAACAAATAATTTCGATAAGTTATTCCAAACACCGAATTCTTTTTATGTAACTATTTTGTAATATAAATATCACATAAAATAATTTTGGCCGCCTAAATCCTGAAAAACGATCTATGTGCAACGTACCACCTGTTATTGGTTTGCTCGCTTCCATTCTGGAAATTTCGACCTGAAAAATGAACCTCGCGGTCGTCCGAAGACTTTGGTCGACAATGACGAATTAAAGGCGATTGTGGAAGCTGATGATACACAATCTACGGCTGAATTAGCAGCAGCTTTCGACGTTAGCGTCAAAACAAGGTAAAAAAAGCTTGACAAATGGGTGCCACGAACACGCACGAACTCAATGATCGCCAGCGCGAAGTACGCGTCGAGACGTGCCTTACACTGCTCAACAGACACACAAATGAAGGAATTTTGAACCGCATTGTTACCTGCGATGAAAAATGGTTTCTGTTTGATAACCGCAAGCGCTCAGCAAGTTGGTTGGATCCTGGTTCAGCACCTAAACAATGCCCTAAACGAAAACTTACCCCTAGAAAAGTGATGGTCACTGTTTGGTGGTCTAGCGCCGGTGTGATTCATCACAGCTTCTTACCAAACGGGGTGAGCATTACTGCAGATGTGTACTGTGAAGAACTGAACACAATGATGGAGAAGCTGGCACATCTCCAACCAGCATTGGTCAATCGCTCGTCTCCGCTGCTCCTGCACGACAACGCGCGACCTCATACTGCACAGCAGACGGTCTCCAAGTTGCAAGAACTGGGGTTGGAAGCTCTCCGTCATCCGCCCTACTCACCAGACCTTGCGCCTACAGACTACTACTTTTTCCAGAATTTGGATAACTTCTTGGCGGGAAAAAAATTCAATACCCGAGAGGCAGTACAAAATGCCTTTGAAGAATTTGTTGCCTCCCGAGTGTTTTTTAATACATAAGGAAAGTTTATTTCTTTTTTTTTTCTTTATATAACATAATGTTTTACTAGCCTCCAATACTTACTTCAATAAAGATTTTTTCAGAATTTTACTACTAGTTTGTATTTGGGTCCAAATGGGTCATGACTGAATACCCTATAAATATACAATAAATTATGCAAACTTTCCTTACCTTGATTTTACGTAAGAACTTCAGAAGTTACGTTTAAAACTTTGGCTAGAAGTCACGTCACGAGATCACAGTACGTAGGCAAGTGGCACTATTGTGGCTCAAATATTGAATTAATCACTACATTAAATAGATTAGGTAATGTAATGAACTAATGAAATGACACAAAGCCGACGCTTGTATTGTACTTATATCGCGCACGCCGAATATTTATATACTAACCCATACAACGACAAAGTTTTCAGCGTAGATATCCGAATAACTAGCCATACAACATAGCCATGAGTCCATGACGCATGATAATAGGAAAAAATGGTTTTTTCTCGAAAATCCTAGGATTATTGGTGAAGTCCGGAATTTTCGAATCAAATAAAATTTAAAATCTAAAGCATTGCTAAAGCTAATAAGTAACAGCAGCTTAGGTACATCGGGATATCAAAATAGGCAAGTTCTTTAATCGAACTTTTGAAGAGAGAAAATTAACTATTTAGCAGCTCGTAACTAAGTTTGAGCCTTAGGCCTTAGTTACCGGTGTTTTCTACTCCATATCACCTACGGACTTACAATTAGTCCCGAGCCCGAACTTAGAATGAATGATAACACGATTTGACACTTGTTCTTATGTTCTGGTTCAGGACTAATCGTACCTAAGTCCGTGATACGGAGTAAAAAAAGCCCGTTACTAAGGCCGAAACTACGGGTTTCGGGCTTAGATAGTAGACTCCCAGGCTACGCGAAGAGTCAACTAACTGCAACCTTGCATCTGCAGAAACCGGTAAAGATGTTTCGAATTGACTCTACTCTACAGTTTTCACTTTTCGGTTTTCAGAGGTTCTACACCGATTTTTTTTGCAAACGTCCTTATATTTGCTCGTATTACCCATAAGATACAAAAATTCTTCTTAGTTTATATCGGCCCGGAATTTTGCAAAAATCTAGGCTTTTCAAGAAGAAATGATTATTCACATTTTCCTGCGACACATAAGTAGGTACCTAGATGGTTGTAGTTTTAGCTAACGTAAAATATTATAACCTATAAGTAAGTTAATATTAGGTTAATATTAAGTTATTTTATTGTGGTTAATAAATTGCGTAGAATCTGCGAATAGGTACGTACCTATTTACCTATTTAGACTGACACTAACGTGCGTAAGTATTAATTATACCTTTATCCTGTATCTATTAATTATTATTTATTTAATTTACCTTCTGACCAATAACAGGACAATGAGCAAGTATTGATTACTATGCTAGTTACTGAACAGAGGAGACACTAGGCAGATCCTTACTTGTTTTTTAATTTTTTATAGACTGAGATCCCAGTGCTGCCAAACCTCCCTTATTTTCTCACTAACATCAACATATGTGGGATAGAGTAGTTACTTTTAATGTACACATCCCTGTTAACTTGAGCCGACGGCCAATATTTTATTTTGTGATAGAAAGAAAGAAAGAAATCATTTATTTGCTCATAATGTAGGTATACATATAATATGTTAATTTTGTGGAAAGTCCCAATACATTTTAACTTACGGCATGCAAAATTGTTTAACATAGGTTCACGGAAAATAAGAAGAAAAGAAAAAAACACAATACATTAAATTATAAAAATTAACAAATATCAAAATTATTATTAAACGCAAAAAACGCCCATCATTTTTAACGCAAAATTAATCATCTTTCATTCCAAATAATACTGTCAATAATACAAAGGTGTCAATAATATAAAGATGTCAATAATAATTCAATGTCACTAAAAACAATGTCAATAATAATTTAATATCAGTAATAACAATGTCGATGATAATATTGACAATACAAAACGTCAAAAATAAAAATGTCGATAGTAATACAATCATTATTAGAGCAAAAACCTTCGGAATTACAAATTAGGTGTCAACATTACTTTATGAAACATTTTTACTGAAAGTTTTGTCCTCTAAAAAATCTTTGATTGTGTAGTAACACTTATCCAGTAACAATTTTGTTAACTCTTTTTTAAAAATTTTGGTGGGTAAATCTTTGAGGTTTTAAGGTAGTTTATTATAAATTAGCTGTGCCCGTGACTTCGTTCGCGTGGATGCTCGTGACTCAGGTCGATGTTAAGGTTAAGCAATGCTTGCCGAGGTCAGCCTGTGGATGGGTAACCATTTTAACATGTCGATATTCCTTCGTGCCTCGGATAACATGTTAAGTCGTTGGTCCGGCTGTCATTTGTAGGTCTTTGGCAGATCTTATGGATTGCCAGAAGCCAGAAAATCTGACACCAGTCTTGCCAAGAGGTACCTAACGTGTATCCCAGGTTGTGAAGGTCAAACAGGAAGTCGCTTCACGTCCCTAAAACTATGGTATTCAGTTGAATCCGGTTTGACTGGAAACCAACCCCAGCTAGGCAGGCGATGATATTTTTAGTACTGAATTAATCGCTCCAGTGAATCGTTATAATATCACCCTAGAAAATCGAAATACGTTTTTTTGTTTCGATATGCGCTAAAAAAATCGTTGAATGTGCGCAAAACCATTATCAGATTTAAATACAATTTTACACATAATTACTCAAAAACTCGCGAAACTTGTGGTTATAGGAAATTAAAACAAAGTTTTGTTTTGATGTTTTACGTTTTGCTAAATAATCGTGCACAGTTGAAGGATTCAGATTAAGTACCTATGCCAAAAAAAAAAGTTTTTTGATGTTGGAATGAGCGTTTGATGAACTTAGATAACGTATTAAATCTTTATGAAACTTTAAAAAAATATATACATATTTAACTGTCTTAAAAACACGATAAACTATTAAAAATTGTCTTTTGAACTATCAATCAAGTTACTGAATACAATTAAAAGTCGAGCTAAGCAAACAAATATTAGGATAACGTCTTTCTTTCGCGCGATTCAATAAATTACATCAAATGAACACCACCATATATTTGAGAATAAAGTTGAACTGTTAAAATATTCGTTTGGACCAAGAAGTCTACACATAATTTAATGATAAAGAATAAAAAGATATTAAAATATTCACTTTTCTCTTTTTCCAGAAATAACTCAACAATGTTATTAGAGGTATTCGTTAGTCTTCTTATCATAGATAGGTTCGTTATCTTTGGACTTTGGTACAGAACCCTACAGGCCTGATTTGCAAGTCGAACCGTCCAGTTCAGTACTGCTAACCAAGAACCAGAATTATTCAAGGCCGACAACAAAAAACCGTCTAAGTGCGAGTCGGACTCGCGTTCGAAGGGTTCCGTACCATTATTTATAAAAAAACCGGCCAAGTGCAAGTCGGACTCGCGCACGGAGGGTTCCATACCATTATCTATATAAACGGCAAAAAAAGTCACGTTTGTTGTATGGGAGCCCCACTTAAATATTTATTTTATTCTGTTTTTAGTATTTGTTATTATAGCGGCAACTGATATACATCATCATTGAAAATTTCAACTGTCTAGCTATCACGATTCATGAGATACAGCCTGGTAACGGACAGCGGAGCCTTAGTAATAGAGTCCCGTTTTACCCTTTGTCGGTACGGTAGTCGGAACCCTAATTAATCATCATCTTCCTGCCCTTATCCCATGTTACTTGAGGTCGGCGCAACACGTTTTTTTCTTCCATTTTGTCCTATCAGCCGTCAAACTATCACTAACTAACCCTAATTAATGAACCTGAACAAATCAGAGATTTTTACTCGAATTTGGACTCGAGACCTCACCCTATCACTTACTTGAAAAAGTTTTTTGAGACCGGTTTAAATCTTTAGCGAACAACAACGTTGTCAGAAATCGTGTAAGAGTCATAATCTAACGGAAAATCTTAACACCGCAATTCAGACAAACGCGTCATCAGTGCAACGCCATCTATTTGATCATGTAGTAAACTAACAAAATATTTGGCCGAATGGAGACGGTAAATAAGGAGCCCATATATAGGTAACAATAAGTAACGTTATGGTATTAAAATGTTCACTTTTATTTTACTACTTATTAAAAGTTTCACAAATAACTCAACAATTTGTTTTGATGTTATTTTCATGCTTACCTGCATTTTATCTTTCTCAATAGATGGCGCCTAACAGTCTTTCACCGCAACGCTTAGCGCTGTATGAAGTTCCTTAGTAAAATTAAAAATTCAATATCTTTTGATTTTGTGGGTCGATTTTGATGAAATAAACGCTATATGTTACTCGGGTTAACACTTAATATTTTTAATAACTTAACTTTCGAAACCAATCAGTGGTTTTTGCGTGATGCTGACACAAACAATTGGACAAACAGACAAACAGACAAAAATTTCAAAAATGGCATTTTTGCGTTTTGCACCTTTTTCCTAACATTTCTCAGTTATTTTTATGCGAAAATATTCAATGTACAGACACGGCAAATCTACGATTTTATTATATGTATAGATAGATAAGAGGGCCCATGGATAAAAGTTTTTTTTTTGATAGGGCTGTTTTATGACCACCTGTGTACAGTTAGTTTTTATATTCGGACCCACCCTACTGCCTTTGAATGTTGTCTTGTATCAACTTCAGACGTAAACAGGTGTATGTTCGATCTTACGAATAAGGCCACTTCTAGTATGCAAAAAGCAGGAAATGTAAGAATTTTTAGGGATTTGAATAATGGTTGACAGCTTTCTGTACTTTTAAGACCTGTCATTGATCTAAGGCAGCATTTTTGGGCCTTAAATATGTTTTCTCTTTCACTGCAGTTACCTCAAAATATGACATCGAATCTTAATAGTGAAGCAACTAGACCATGGCATGCTGTCACTACTGTACTTGTATTTACCTGTTTTGCAAGGTTATATAGTAGATAGGCCGCTTTACTTAATTTTTGGCACACTGTTTCAGCCTGTGGTTTCCATGTCAGTTTATTGTCAATAAGTACTCCTAAGAATTTAGCCACTGCGGTTGTATCTTTGTTCTGGTCTTTATATTTAGTTAAAATATTATCTGGCTGTAGACGGTGGTAATAATGCATGATTTTGGTTTTTTGTAAATTAATAACAATATTATTTTTATTGAGCCAATCTATTATTGTTTTAAGTGTATTGTTTATATCTTTACCGTATTTCGTTTTATCCATGCATTCAATTATGGCTGTGCTGTCGTCTGCAAATAATGCCATTGGATGATGAATATGGCGAGGTAGATCGTTGATATAAAGTAAAAATAACAATGGTCCAAGGACACTACCTTGTGGAACTCCAAATTTTGTTATTCTGCAAGTGGATAGATATTTTTATTCGCGTTTAGCTTTAGTGCATATTCTCGTTATTTCTGTGTATTGCTTTCGCTCTGTAAGATATGATTTTATTAAATTTAGTCCACATTTTTCATAATCACTTATAAGATCAAATATTGCCATATTTATATTTTTGTGTTTTCGAAAGCCTTATTGCTCTTCACATAATATGTTATTTTTATTTATAAATTTGATTATGGATTCAAAAATTATGTTTTCAAATATTTTCGAAAATACAGAAATTAAAGCTATAGGCGCTATAGGTCTGTAGTTCGACATGTCTTCC
Source organism: Melanchra persicariae (assembly GCA_947386135.1). NCBI lineage: Eukaryota > Metazoa > Arthropoda > Insecta > Lepidoptera > Noctuidae > Melanchra > Melanchra persicariae. Next base: position 18,769,477 of record OX376662.1, on the reverse strand, counting down.
TTATCGTTTTTTTTGTGTATTGGTTTTATGATAACGGTCTTTAATTTATCTGGGAATATACCTGCGCTTATACATGCATTTATTATATGACATAATGGCTTTGCTATGACATCAGAAACAAATTTTACAGCAACGGTGGAAATGCCATCGTATCCAACCCTTTTTTTATTTTTTAGCTTTTTTATTACACCTATGATATCTCGTGGTACTACCGGAGCCATGAACAAGGAATTTGGGTTTTTTTTAACGCTATAAGTAATTCCCGGATCATTACTAGACATATCTTGTACCTGGTCAATGAAGAAATTATTAAATGATTCAGCAATCAGCTTAGGATTTTTGATTACATTGTTGCCATATTTGATTTGTAAAATAGGTTCTTTTACTTTAGTGTTATTATTAATAAGTTGCCACGATGCCTTGGAATTGTTTTGTGAGCTGTTAATTAAGTACCTAATTATTTTGAGCTTTTTGAGTGAGATTTACAATTTTTTTAAGTCTATGGGAATAATTTTGAATGTATTTTTATTTTCATTTGTAGGTGCTTGTCTGTATTTCCAAAGTAGGTAACGTTGCTCTCTGCTGCACAACTTTATTCCTCGTGAAATCCATCAAACTTTTTTATTGGTTTTCACGTTAATTAATTGATTTGGTAAGCATAAATCATAGAATAAACGAAATATATCAATGAATTTGTCATATGCCTTATTGGGGCAACTTGTTTCAAAAACATCTGAATACGATAGGCATTGAAGGTGCTTTTTGAATAATTCTAAGTTTTCCTTAGATAAACTTACTGGTTTTATTAATGCGCCAAGAATGTAGTCTGCATGTTTTGTTAACCTGTATCTTTGCAATTTGTGCGGTATGGTCGGAAAGCGCGAAATCGACTACTTCACTCGCACATTTTTGTCTGGAATTGTGAGCAATATTATCGAAACAGTGCCGCTTTTTGGTCTAGTTGGTTGATTGAATTGTAATTTAAGATTATAGTTCAACAGTACATTTTCAAAGTCTAAAGTGACGTTATTTCTTTTAAGTACGTTGATGTTGAAGTCCCCGCATAAGACTATTTTTTTATTGACCTTAGTACATAATTTATTTAATAAAATATCTAAATTATCCAAAAAAGTGTCAATATTCGACATATTTGGCGGTCTATAAATACTCACAACAATTAATCCTTGCTGACTTAATCGTGCGAAAAAGATCGTGCGTTGCGTAAGTGTAAGTTTTATCTTTGAAAATCTCAGAATGATTTGATGTTGGTAATTTGTCTTCAATCTCGATATTTGTGGCCAAAGCGTCTTGAGAGCTAAATAATTCGTAGTCAGTAAATAAGTTGGATCTGATCCGGTCAAAGATGTCTCTCCATCCGTAATGGTTCATTTTGCCTGTATTGTAAGAAAACATGTCAAGAGTCAGGGTTTGATTACTGTTGAAAAAGTATGCATTTTTATTGTTTTTTATGTCTAAACTGAGAAGTTTATAGTTTATGTATTACCTAGTGCACCTCTTATATAAGTCGGAGCGCATATAACATTATTTGTATGTGAAGTGTTTTTCAGCGAGTTTTGTAAGTTGTCAAGGATGTCTATAAACTCGCTATTTTTATATCGTTTTCTCTAATGAAGATCAGGCAATAGTCTTGCATTGAGAAATTTTTTAATTTGTCTTCGACGTTGCGTAACAATTTTTCTGTGGTAGTGTTATGTAGCAAATAATGACAGTAGTCAAATTGATTACTGAAGACTTCTTCGACTATCGACAGCTTTCCTTTAGTACAGACAGCTACTACTCATTATAGCGAGTCTGTTTTTATGTTTTGGTTGGGATACGCCTACTTGTTTTTTTGAGGCAACATAACCCAGGAGTGAAGTTGGTGTCAGGTTTTGGTTTTGCGTCAATGTGTCATAAGTCGTCTCGGAAGTTTGAGTTTCTTTGTTGAGAGTGTCAACTTTTATTTTCTCACAATAATTGATCGAAGTGGAATCATTATTTGAACCAATCGGTTGAATCTCGTAGTACATGGATTTTTGTTTGCTCGATGATGTTGCCCATATAACCATTTTTGGTCGCAGATTTGTAAAAGATGTAACAAGTCGCATCAGTTTCGTAACTGATACGACATATTGGGACTGTGTGGGAGTGCACTTTTAATTGTCGTAACCGTTTAGTAACAAAGTGACAGAAAGTAGTTTTAGTAACTTTGTGTTGTAGCTGTGTCGACTTGTTACAGACAAATTTGTGTACACACGTTTTACACACTTTGCGCATTGTATGTAACTAGTGTACAATATTGGTAACAATGTGTACTAACTGAGTGGTAACATGTGTAGTACCGTTACGTCAATGTTCCGGAACACTTATAACACTAACTTGGATAAATGGAAATCACTAGATCCAGTCATTCTCAAACTATTGTCTTATGTTAACTGCCGGTTTACCGTTTAATTAAAATAAAAAATGAGTAAACTACCCAAAATATCACGTAGATTTCGATGGACTTCAACATTTATTTATTATTTAACATTTATTATTTATTCCTGTATTGACAACGTTAGGGGTAATAATAAAATGAAAACATAAGAAGAAACGATTTTTATTTCGAAATCACAAAATCATCACTGACACTTAACGCACTATAACTTTACTAGCATTAGCTAGCTACTTGCCACTAATAATCTACAGATCATTTTAAAGACCTGCATCAATCTAAAAAAGCTACTTAATAATAAGTCTACCTAATCAGTTTAATATACATTCATATAAAGTGGTATCAAAAATAGTATACTGAGTAAACCTAAATAGAGCAATAATAACAACAAAATTTTATAATTTTATATCCTGTCACTGTCGTCTCCATCATCTATCAATCATAAAGATAATTTGTCAGCATATTCGTATAGTTAATCACTGTTTGTACTTTTGCAGCACAGTACATTAAGTAAGTTATCAGAACTGATATTCATAATTTTGGTTTCATCTTTTAGATCCAAAATCTTGTTTTTTATTTTCACGTCAGAGAGTACCACTATTTCGATGATTTGTTGGAATATTTTTTTGTGTCTGGCGTATTGTCGTCTGTAAAAGAATAAAGTTAAAGAATATTAATTTCGTTTGAATAAAGAATTTAACTGTCTTCTCTACAAAGTTAGCAAAGCATTGGCTCTCCATACCATACTTTCGTCAAAATCTGACTTGAGTGTTTGTGTCTCTGTTGTGTGCGTGTGCACGTGTGTTACATTACATAATGAGCGTATAGGGGAGTGTGCTGTGTGTTTATGTGTAAAAGCAATTAAAACAAATTATGTAAGTACCGATGTCATTTTCTTTTTCATCTAACTGATCCTCTGTTTCAGATTCATATTTTCCTCATCTTAATCTCATCTCGTCTTAAGAGCTCCAAGTCGCTGTTTTTTTTTGTACGCGGCCAATAAAGGACATTGTCTTTCACCCACGTACTTGGTACAAGGGATATTAATTGAGAAGAGCCTTCTTTAGTTAAAACAATGCAATATGGCATTTTATCTGGCAATCTAAAGTTTGGGAAACTGTGGACAAAAAATCAAAGAGAGACCATTTTAAAAGTTCAGTTACTTTGTGACGACTTTACGTAACATGTCCACACAATGTCGACACATTATCGTAACTTTGTAACTTGTTGTGACGAGAATATTTTTCACTTAACAAAAAACATTTTTTCATTATTTATCGATAATACGGTTTATTACTGCTAAAATAGTTTTTTTATTAAATATTCAACTTTATTATTGCATTCAAATAGAAGCTTTTGAGAATAGAAAATAAAAATATCATTAAAATTAAAACAATGTGTATTTTCGTCGGAATGGTTAAATTATGATAATAATGTGGCGCGTTGATAAATTTCAACCTTTCCTACGAAATTACACGATGAATTTAATTTCCCATTAGGATTTGAGTACATATTCAAAACCATAATAATCAATAAAAAAAAACTCTTTGTTTACTTACCTAGGTGATAAAATGGCTGTTTCTTATTTTTTTAATAATTCACGTCACTTCATAAGTCAATGTCAACGAATGAGCTGTTATGAGCGATTGAATGAATGATTTGTGGGAACTCTGGTTAAAATATGGTAACAGTGTTACGACACAGCGACGTAAATTAGAAACCGAATGTTACTGTGTCGACTCTTCCCCATTTTTAGTTGCAGCGACTACTCTAACACGGAACGGCGACGAGATTATGTGTCGAGAATAAATCAGTGTACACACTAGGTGTGGAAACCGTTACGTCATGTTCCCAAAAATGGTTATATATGGTGCGCTGATTTTTCTGCAAGACTTTAAGCAGATCTTTTAACATGTTTCGACAGTCTTTTGAGCTTTTTGTAAGTCTGATTTTAATCGAAAGTTTTCGCTGTTGAGGTCGTTTATTTCCTGGTGGGCACTCATGAGTTCCAACTTAAGTGCAGTAATTTGTCCATTCAAGTCGTTAATAATGTCAACGTCATTATAATTGTCGTGCATGCTGTCCGGTATGCTCATCATTGTAGTGTCAAGTATTGTTTTCTCATCGTCATTTGTCAAGACAGATAAGTTAGGGCCATTTTCACCAAGCCAAACTGATCGCGATCAGCGAATAAACCACGTTTATGAGCTGTCAGTGTCACTATTTTTCTATGTAATATTGACGCTGACAGCTCTTGAACGCAGTTTAGATGTACTGATCGCGTTCAGTGTCATTAGTGAAATCCGCTCTTAGTCACAGATCCAGTGTTGCTTACGAAATGTGGCATTATCTGTATCCAGGCTTATGTTACTGCGGCGCCCTCTATTAACACGTTCTTGACTTCTAATAACTGGTGTTAGAAATTATAAATGATGAAAATCTCGCAAAAAGTGCCCTGCGTGCCCTGGATTTGAACTTGAGATGTATTAATGAGCGTCCTTTTCGTGTAGCTGGTTAACCGTCTGAGCCACCAGGTATTTAAAAAGTTATGTTGAAATTAAGTGGTGCATGTTTAAGGTCGACAAATTTTAATTTTGCAAAGCGGTTGATATGACTAATTGTCCGGATTTTTTTTCCACTTGACGTAGGTACACCTTTGTTTGATACACTAATGTGGACACTTTTTATGTTGAATATTTTCACTTTGAAAACAGTTAGGTCAATTGATTATATTGGTTTTAGTAAAATCACTGTTTTTGCTACTTTTAATTGTCACTTTTGTGGTTTATCACGAATAGTCACGGTTGCTATTTTAACACGAATTATTTCAGTCACTGTTGAATAAGTCACTTTGCTAACGTTGACACGGGTAATTTAGACATGTATTCCTGTATTTTAATGATTCTTAATACAAAAGTACGATTTTAAATATTTTTAAATGAAATGTAAACACGGAGCTTATAATTTAACGAGCTGATAATCTAACCTAACCTAACCTAACCTAACCTACCCTACACCTACCCTACGCCTACCCTACACCTACCCTACACCTACCCTACACCTACCCTACACCTACCCTACACCTACCCTACACCTACCCTACACCTACCCTACACCTACCCTACACCTACCCTACACCTACCCTACACCTACCCTACACCTACCCTACACCTACCCTACACCTACCCTACACCTACCCTACACCTACCCTACAGCTACCCTACACCTACCCTACACCTACCCTACACCTACCCTACACCTACCCTACATCTACCCTACACCTATACATAATTATACCAGCCTAAAAATACTATGACATGTTTCTGGTCTCCTGGTACTTATGAATCTGTAGTAGTAAGGCAGCAGCGGCTCTGAATTTCCAATTCCTCCTCCGTCTCCATTAATTCGTGCCACTTACCGGGATAAATAGTAGCCTATTTTTTATTCCAGGATATGAACTACATGTGTTCCAAATTTCATCCAAATCCCTTCAGCCGTTTTTGCCTGATTGTTACACAAACATACAAACTTTCACCTTTATAATATTAGTAGGATTGACTGCGTCGAACTCGTCACGGACGCAACGCACAGAGATAGATGCCTATGTCTTTAATTTCCAATCTCACGCCAGATAACATGTCAATATTTTTATCGTGATACGTAACTAGTTTTCGAATCAATTATACTTTTTATAATTATAACCAAAACCTTTGATAACGCTATTATCATCTACCAGTTTGAGCGCACCACAGCATGCTATCAATCAAATTGTAAGCAATAATGGCACTTGAGATCACATATTTTTTTGTTTTTGGACTATTATCTCTTATAAACGGAAAGCCAGCTGACAAGAGAAATGCTTTACATAAAAATAGAATGGATTCGTTGAAAAAACTGTTATATCTGCAAGGTGAATATGATATAGCGCACAGTAACCACGAAGATGGACCTAGGAGTTATCGTGAGGACACAGCTTACATATCTCCTCATAGTGCTATTGCAGAGGCAAATAGTGCATCACGAGAAAGTCTTGGAGGACAGCATCTTACCCTAAGCCGATTTAAAAGTCTCCATCAACTAATGAGCAGTATGCCTTCTGCAAGAAGCCCTAGCAACAATATTTTGAATAACTTAATAGCCAGGACAAAAGACTGCAAAACAACGGTTGCAAAATGTCGTGAATTAAAGTTCTTAACAGATATGATGAGACAGAGCCAGAAAGAATATGGTAATAAAGGTACGGTACCACCACCCTTAGAACATCTTGTGGAGATTTACGCTGAATTGATTATCTATGACAGTAAAACAAGTGCCAGGGATAAAAACAATAGAGTAGAACGACCAAACGATGAAAATGAAATGATAAACAATTTTTTTTTTAAATGCCATGGTTACCATTGCAACAAGAATAGGGTGGATGCTAGAAGCAGAAGCGTAGGGGAATATTTAAGGTGTATTGGAAACAGATGCAGTTCAATCAATGATCATAATAGAAATGAGAGAAATAATTTGCGTATAACAAGGGACAACGTGCTTTGTAGTGGAGATAGATGTGGCCGAAATAGAGAAGATTATAGCAGAAATGATCCTTACACCCTGCGATGTTCCAGAGATAGGTGTGGTAGAAATGAAAGAGATACTCTGCGATGTACTGGTGACAGATGCAGCAGTGACAGCATGGATGATAACAGAGATGGTAGAGATAATACAGATGATTTATATACCCTGATATGTGTTGGAGACATATGTACCATCAATAGGAGAGACAATTCAAATAATCAGCGATGTTCTGGAAAGAGCTGTGCCGGGAATATAGAGTGGACACTGACAAACTTCGACCGAAAATTGCTCTAAAGCAGACGTTTTTGGTTTCTCCGTTTTTTAAAGTTACTTTTTGTTGTCAAAATAATTATTTTCTACAAAACAAAAATTTGTGGTTTTAATTTTTAATGAAGTCAAGATTAACAATTGTTATTGTTAATCATAAAGTGAAATAATTATAAGTCAACTTGGAGTTCCTGGATATCAGCTGGAAGAAATATTTAAAAAAAACCAGTAACTACCGGGTTACCACAGTCTGAGACAATTACAAAAGAGTGTGAGAACCGAGAACGAACGGGTGAATGAGACAAAATCACAAATAAAATAGTAATTGTTTCCAAGCAAAAGTACCAGGGTCGCATAAACACACACGACTTAAATAGTACTAGAAGAAGACCATTGTCGACATCATTTGTAAGCGTCCAAGTGGCTCATTAGGTCAGCCTTGCAGACTCGTACTAAAAGACCCGAGTTCGAATATCACAGACCAAATTCTTTTGTGTTTTCTTGTTTTTAATCTTTGACCGATCCTTATTACAATAAAATGTCGTTAATTTGAACTCCACCACCAGCTCCAGCTGTACAAGACGATTCGAAACCTGATATGTCAACGGAAAAGGTGGATCTTGATCCTAATAGTACTCAAAGTATCGATCGATTTGAATGTGTTCATGAGTGAAATGAAGAGCCCCTTCGCATAATTTGAAAAGGATCAAAATAATAAATGCAATGCTCTGCACGCATCTATGATTGGAATAAGAGAGTTAAACGCATCAATTAAAAAATCATGCGAGACAATCCTTTAAAAAAATACTGAATACATATATTGCATGTAAACCTTTGAAGTCTAAACCGGAACTTTGACGGCTGTCCTTATTCACTCCATGGATGTCAAGCGTGATAATAGTTACTCTCTCAGAGTGCTGGTTGAGTAAAGCTACTGACATTCCTATTTAAGATGGCTTTTGCTCCGCAAAGTCTGCTTTTACAAACCAGAATGACTGTGTATTTATCTACATTCGTTCTGGGTTAGATTATAGGGTTGCCGAGCCCGTGTATCAGGATTTTAATTGTCTTATTTTGAAGCTAGACCCACACATAGTGATCGTTGCAATATACCGATCACCTTCAGTCAGAAATACTGAAAATTTCATTATCTCCCTGAACGAATACCGCGTTCCCTTACATCGGTGAAAACGGTTGTAGTGATTAGATATTTGAACATTAAGGACGCTGTTACAAATGGGTAGTCAAATCAATACTTTTTAACAAAAAAGTATGTTTATTAAATAAAATGCTTTACATTCTTAAAATGTTTTTTGCCCGAATTGTACAAATATACCACGAACTACGAACTATAAATATAATTTTAGATAGGTACAGTTTCTCAATAAATGTACCCAAGTGAAAATTTTTACTTCAGTACCATTATTGAGAAACTGTACCTATCTCTAATATTCGTCCAGGAAATAGTGACTCGAAGTCAGGAGTATTTAAACGTAATATGTAGCGTTTCATGAACTTCTGCCAGCCAACTGTTCCCAACACGTATGGATAACTTGGTTGACTGGTAGAGAATGCCTTGTTGCCCATGTACCTCAATTGTATATAGAGTTTAAATAAATAAAATAATATATACCTACCTATGTACGAGTGGAATACTGAGGAACACAAACTATAATTAATTAAAATCTAGAATTAGAGTAGGTACAGTTAAGAAAACACAGGTACCTAAGTATTATTAAAATTATTTATTTATTCTGTAGACAAACATTGAAACAGTAAAATGTTACAAAACTACACACAAACATGTAAATGTAATGCTAGAAAAAACTACATTTATTCATAATCATTTATTTTGCGAAACAAAAGGTTTAAAGCTACACTTGAATATTTAGAGAAACATACAAAAATAGTAAAAAAACGTAAAAATCGGACCAGTCAGACCAGTCCGGAAAAATACTCGTCCAAACAAAAAAATAATCATTCAAATCGGTTGATAATTGGCGAGAATATTGCTGAACAACAATACAAAATAAAAAAAAAACTGTCGAATTAAAAACTTCCTCCTTTTTTGAAGTCGGTTAACCAACTTTTGTAAAAGAAAATTTAACATTTAATTTTTCTGTATAGAGACACTACCTAAATGCTTACAGTAAATGCTCATTATAAAATAATAACTTTAAAAGTACAAAAGTCAAGTTAAAAAAAAATCCTATTGCCTTCCTTTTCTTTTTTTTTAAATACAGTTTTTTGCGAAAACATTTATTTGTTTTGTTTTATAAACATTACATAGTAAAAACTTACAAAACTAAAACGTTAAAGTACATGAAATCTTATAGTATAAACATTAAAAATTGTTTGTAGTTGCTTGAGTCCAAATTCTCGTACTTGAAAGTTCAAGTCGCAATATCATTTCAGCGACATCAATGTAAAAATTTAGGAAGATTATTTATTCGAATGAAAACGCTCATTAAAAAATACGAGAATCGGCTCTCCGATCAAGAGAATCTGCAGTGCGATTTTATAAACATGTCGAAGTGAAGGCTTGGGTGAAGTGATCACAAAGTGAGCTGCCAGTCGATTCTTTCGACATCTCACGGTGTTCACCTAGGCGGAGTGAACGACAATAGAGCTGTCATTCCATCTTATTTTTATGGTTTGACAACTCACCCGTCGTGCGCCCCGCCCGGGTGTTCACTTCGACATGTTTACAGAATCGCACTGCAGAATCGACCGGCTGTAAACTGAGATCGCAAGATCGATCGTAGAATACAAATGCTTTACTAAACTATCAGAACGAAAAAAACAACTCGATGTAATTTGTATATTATGATTAAAGACCCAGTTTCCTGAACGAAAATTTACATAAAATTATTATGACGAATAAATTGTAAAACGCGTGTTATCTAGCTGTGATTGATTGAATGAGTTTTCAACGGCCAGTCGCATCGCTTGAATGGCATGGGTTTTATTTGTGACGGGTCGATATTTTCAGAAACCGGGGTAAAAGAAGTAGCTGTCACTATTTTATAAACTAACTGCAGTTATGCAATATTGTACAACTGTGCTAAAGCGACTGGTCTTGGATTTTAAAATCTTGTCATTACACCTGAGGGCAACTGATTTGAATTTGTAAGCAACTGATTGCGACTTGGACGCAAAAACGAACGTTCTCAGTCGCAATCAGTCAAAACTACTTCTAATTTCTATACATTTTGACAGATTCTGAGTGCGAAGCAAAAGCAAAAGTTGACGGCAGATTCTATTACTATAAAAACGTTCAAGTTCTAGTAGCAATCTCATTTCACTTAAGAACACTAATTAAAAGATTCTTAATTCAATTGTTCTATACATAATTTGAATTAAGAATCTGTCAAAAAGTATTTGAATGAATCATAAGGGTTGTTTTTTTTTAAATAAAGCAGCTAATGTCAAAGGTATGCTAGTTTTTTTTGACAGGTTGAGACCGTTAAAAGAAAGTGAACGTTTTTAAAAATACGGGCCGGTCTATTCTGGCGACATCTCACCGTGTAAACCGATGGAGTGAGCGTGAAGTGAACTGTCATTCCATCTTGTTTGTTTGGATTGACAGCTCACTTCGCGTTCACTTCACCTCAGCTTACACGGGGAGAGGGTTACAGAACCGCAAATGCAGAATCGCCCTCTGTACAATGAGTACCCTTGACAATAAGATAGTGTTCTTACGACTAATAAAATTTGTATTAATTAAAAAATGTAAAATATCCTTAAATATATAATTTCTGTTTATAACTAGTTCTTGCCCGCTGCTTCTTCTCTTGCGGACATGTGCACAAAAAGTTCATCACAATCGGATGAATAAAAAACTTATTGCACAAACAAGAAATACATTCATTTTTATTTATGCATAATGAAAAAAAAGTATTACTACTAGGTATATCGCGTGTTCCAGACGTGCGTGGTCATATTCAAGGGTAATGTTGAGTAGGTGATCTGGTGCATTAAGGAAACAAGAGCAAACAAAATCCGTCTGCAGAAAAAAATAACTTTTCAAGCAGTCTGTTGCAGTTGGTCTGTCACTGAACTAAATTAAATGCCACCAAATGTAACAAATTGCTTTAAAGAAAATTTCTTCGGAACTTTTTAGTTGTTTTTTGTGACATTCGATCATATTTTTTTTAAGATTTTTTTTTTTTGTTTTGCTATTTTTTCGTTTCTTTGGAGGAAAACTTCTTTTGTGGCGTTGTGCACTTTTTGGGATGGGTAAAAAATGTTAAACTCGAGTCAGGACACGTGACCAGATCGAAAATTCGTAAGACGGATAATGTAATATGTAATATATTGTTTATGTTTATGTACGATAGCAAAATAAATGAATATTGTATAACCACATAAATTACAGTACTTTTATACTTGTAAATAAAGCAATTCGTGCGAAATTATGCCCTAACCATTCCAAAATATTCAAAAATGCACACCGTTAATGTTCAAGTTTTCACTTCTGCACTCCCGGAATGCAACCCGTTGTTTTTTTTTATTATTTTATTTATTGAGGTATGGACTTGCTTTTGATCTCCTTATTGTGTATGATCAGCGGCCCAACTTCACCACTTTAAATATTATAACCACGCAATTAAGGAACACTCTGTAGAAAAAAATTGAGGTAGTAAATGTTGCCATTTCAATCCTTGAATATGCCTATAACTACTCACAATAAGAGCCAGGTTGTCAGGTCTGTAGTCTAAAGATGTTATACTGTTGTGGCACTTCCAAAACAATCGAAGTGGTGACGGAAGAGCGTTTATGACGCTCAAAAAGTGCTGGCTCTCAGCCTAATTTTAATAAATGACTTTTGATCCTATGTGTTTTGGCCTTTATGTTCTTCAGATGCAGCTCGAGATCTCTTTCCTCTCCGTAGAAACGTTTAACTTCGTTCAACATCCCAACACTGTCTCACCCTGAGTCTTGAAAATATCAGTGGAACTTTTAATTCTCGCCTCATTTAAATCGTCAATTTTAGGTTCCCACGGAAAGCCATTATAATCGTTTGGAATTTGATCACATTCTTTCTTGTATCGAGGCCTAGTGACGATAGTGCTAATTTCAGATTTTTCTATTTCTTTAAACGTTTTACAGTACATACATGTTTTAAAGTGAGACTATAGTCTCGATTTGTTTAATATTGTTTTATTGCAACTAACTGGAACGTTGTCAGTGAAGACACGTACAGTTCTCGTCAAATAACTTTGCCCCTCTGAAGTTAGCCATTTGCAAAGATCGCGCAGGTGCTGTCACGTACACGGGAGCAAGCGGGACGCAAGCATGCATCGAACGTAAACGAGCGACTGAGACATAAAATCGCGCCCCGCCCCCATGACTCTTACGCGTGCGCAGTTGCAGTGTGTTCGTAATTTTGACTACTACGCAGCCACTCGACACAACTTCAGAGGGGCAAAGTTATTTGACAAGAACTGTACTTGGTACTCGCTCGATAGCTTTGGATATAGACGTCGTTTTGGTGAAAGGTTTTGTGTTAAAGTCATATTGTTTGTGTTAAATTGGTACTATCTGGTAGTAGTGATAAGTACCGAACAAAAAACTGTTTCATTGATTGGTCTTTTCACCGAGCTTTTCATCAACCAATCTTATCAACTCCTCGTCTTTCTGTATCAATGATTTTCTCTTTTCCACCCTTTCTAACGCATTTCTCTTTTTCTCCAACAACTCTAATTTCTTTATTTCGTCCTTGTTTTTCATGTTTTTGTTCTTTTCTTCGGCATATTTTTTCTTCAAATTATCTAGTCTCTTGTTAGTTTGCTTTTTCTTTTTCATTGGTGGTTTCTTGTCCTGTAAATGCAGAAAAAGTTTTGTTTAGATAATAATTTTCGTAGGAAGAGGTGTCGAGACGATAAGACATTATCACATTGAAGAAAGATTTCTACAGTCTTTCACAATAATTTTTACAGCACCTGAAGAACCTTATTTATTGCAACGATAATAATAGTAGATTATGCACCAAGGGAACAAAGCAGTGTCCTATGTTACATATTGAATCCCAAACGCAATATATGAAAAATTCGAGAGTTTAGAGCTGTGCTAAAGTCATGAAGAGAGGTCAGCCCCCGCTGACAGGAGTAGGTCACGCGTCCGATGCTGTGCCTCCGGCCCACCACCGGCAATAATGTTATATTGAATTGTATTATAATTAAGTCTAGTAATGTAAGTCTACAATGTGATTTGAATTTGGAACCTCACTATGACCGCGCTACCTGCTCCTGTCAGCGGGGGCTGACCTCTCTTCATGACTAGCACAATTTTCTTTCAGTAGGTGTAAAAGGTAGAGTATGCTGCTCAAGAATAAAGGGTCTTTGCCTTGGGCGACCTTGAATCCCTCGCTGCAGGATAGGATAGGATTCCTGTATTAATTCCCTCGCTTCGCTAGTGAGTTAAACTCTAAACTCTTAAAATTTGAGAGTTTCGGGTTTCAGTCAGTTATCATGACGCAGAGTCCATCCAACAAAAGAAGTCCCGCGGAAATAAATGGAACTAACAAGATTTGTTAGAGGATAGCGTACAGTCGCATATAAACTAGCGCCGCAGTTGCGGAACTTCTTTCGTGGGACGGACTCTACGGTTAAGTTTGCAAGACTTATAATAAATTTGACGATGGTTGTTTAAAAAAATCATCCTGATTATGACATTGATGCTGTATCAGAAGTACTACTGAAAACTTTTTTTGGACTGTGTCACGGGATCTTAATATACAAAATCAAATGTAGAAGGCCAAAAGGACTTGGTGTTAAAAGATATTGTAATAAGTAATAATAAGTATTTATTGTACAAAAATATACCACTTCGCACTGTATACATTGTTTCAAAATAATATTTACATTATGATGCAGTCTTTTAAACTAGGACTAGCCTGTATCTTAGAAGATAAGATTCAGCCAAATGGATTCTGTTTATCACAACCAAGAACAAGTGAAGACAGTGTCAATGATTTGTACTAGAAGCTGTTCAGAAAAAAAATAACAACAAAAAAACTAATGCTAAGTAACACAAGTGAGTGGAAGACAGCAGACATGCATGTTAAGTATGTGTGTGTAGGGGTGTGTTTGTTTTAAGTACCATGCGAGGACATGCACCTGAATACACAAGGCACATCCGAGGACATTTTCAATCCGAGGACCTTTTCGTACGTCCTCGGATTGACCCGACCAATTCATCGTATTCTCCATTCGATTTTGAGCCTTTCTATATACTTAATAAGGGAAACTTGATGTCGACCTCGGTGGACCTCGGTTTGATCGCGAAAATTCATGTTCACATTCCGAACGTGTGTGAGCTCTCATTAATTTTTTACACACTACATTTACACTTCAGTCATATTTTAAGTACCTTGCGGGGACTTATGTGTTATTCTTCACACATATGTCCTCGGATGGAAGTTTTTCCACGCAGTGTGTTTAAAAGTCCTCATATTGATAGCTTTTCCGAACATGTGTATTCAAGTCCCCATTTGGATAGATTTCCATGTGTATTGGGCTTTTAATTGTTCCAGAATTGTCTGATTTTATAAAATCACTTATTTCTCGACTGATCAAAATAAAATCAATCTACAGAGGCCTTAAACTATGTAACAATGAAATTGGGTAATTTTTCCATTATAACAGAACTCTCGTCCTATGATGGTGAAATTGGGGATGACCATTTGCATGGAAGTACGTCATATTTACAGTACGAGACAAGAAGCTGTTGAAACTCTAGAACCATACCCATTTTTCTTTGGATGTGAAATCATCAAATGACTTCTCCCGCTCTGGGCGGAGCTTGAGGGCGACTGCTGACGCACAGGGCGTCTCCTTCGGCGGCTGGGACGTGAGGATTGCCTCTTCCTCACCCATCTCGCCTCCTCCTTCGCTTGCATTTCTGTTTTGCAGAAGGAGGTGACTGTTTCCTATGGCCCTCTCACTCCGGACCATGGATTGGACCAGGGCCAGACGCGAGAGGTCACCACCGCCGATCGCCGCTACAAGAACAACCCTCCATCGCATGCATTACCGTGTCCTCGAATACGACACGATTGTGGTGGGCCCAGCGCTGGGTTGCGATTGCGACAGTCGCTTATTCCATACCACTATCAGATCGCGTCGGAGCTTGCTCCACCGTTCTGTTATTTTAATTATGTGTGTACATTAATTTTTGTTATTGTTAAATCTATAGAACTCCCTTTAGCATTTTAGGTTGTAAATTGAAGCAAAGATAACACTGAAAACAAGCAAAACTTTTTTTGACTGCC
This sequence comes from Melanchra persicariae, assembly GCA_947386135.1. Classification (NCBI taxonomy): domain Eukaryota; kingdom Metazoa; phylum Arthropoda; class Insecta; order Lepidoptera; family Noctuidae; genus Melanchra; species Melanchra persicariae. Next base: position 18,753,938 of record OX376662.1, on the reverse strand, counting down.
CCCAACCTGGCTGTACAGCTGTAATCAATGACAATCACTGTTGCAACACTACTACATTTATTCAACCATCATCCTTATGGCTGGCCAGAAACAACAGGGCTCGGTCCTAGAGCTACCGCTGTGGAATATTGAACTGGATATGATTGGACGCTGCACTTCTTGACGGTGTCGATGAGATATGTTACGCTGATGATACCCTGGTGACGGCCCGGGGGCAATGACATTGGCAAGCGGTAATACTGGCCCCGGCAGGGGTTATGCAGGTCGTCGGAAGAATCCGGCGTTTGGGTCTCGAAGAGTGGCTTTGCATTAGTCCGAAACCCTCTGTTTCCCCATGGAAACCTAGGAACAAGCCACCTCGGGATTCACATATAGTGGTCGGTGGCGTTTGCATCAGTATCGAGCTGATGACGAAGTACCTTGGACACGTTTTCGATAGCCAATGTGACTTTGAGCCGCACATTCAGCGGCTGGTTCCCAGGTTGATGTGCATTGTAGGTGCTCTTTCGTGACTTGTACCCAATTTAGCAGGGCCGAACGCTTCCGACTATGTGGGGATCGTGCGGTCTATTGCCCGCCCGCCTGCCATATATGGGGTGCCTGTGTGGGCGGTAAACCTAATAGCCCGAAACGCCGTGGCACTGCGAAGACCGCAGAAAGCGATGGTTATTAGGTTCATGAGTGACTGGATAAGCGACATGGCGCCCTCAGTTTCCAGCTGACTCAGGTGCTTACTGGATACGGATGCCTTGGGAAGTACCTGCGTCGCACGAGTCGGAAGCGGATGCTCGTTTGTCACCAATGCGTGGAATGTCCCGAGGACACCGTGCAGCATACGCTGGAGGAACGTTCAGCGAGGACGCTGGGGGTGGTCTGGTGGTCTATCGTTTCCGTCTTCGTGGAATGCCGTCAAAGATACATTCAAAAGAGACGTCGGAGAGGGAAAGAGAGCATACCTCTCACTCCACCTGCACCAGAAAGGCAGCCGTGCGTCGACGGAAGCTCAACAATCTCCGGGCACCATGATTAAAGGGGCGTTGAACTTTGGGTGGAGACATTGCCTGACCAGTGAGGCCTAAAGAGCCATTGAGCAATATGTTACGTGAATGCCTTTTATGGGAGTATATACCATATTAACATACCGAGACTCCTCCGTGCCTCGGAAAGTACGTTAAGCCGTTGGTCCCGACTGTCATTTGTAGATCTTTGGCAGTCGTTACGGATTGTCAGAAGCCAGAAAATCTGACACCAGTGTTACCAAGAAGTACCGTGTTACTCAGTTAATGGGTTGTGGAGGTCTGGTAGGCAGCAGCTCCTCGTAAAATACTGGCAGTCAGCTGAATCCGGTTTGATTGGGAGCCGACCCCAATGTAGTTGGGAAAAAGCAAGGCAGATGATGATGCCTTTTATGGGAGTATGTGTGGTCGTTGAATCAGCCACATTAGGTGATGGTGTGCGACGATGATAGTCGGGGGTGCGCTTGAACAATATTTTCTTTCATGCTCCAGAATTATGGTAGCAGTAGTTCTCCTCTCCGTTTGAGCAGCAGCTACATAACATCACCATGACTATGTTTTGCTATGAGATATCAACAAAAAGCACACAGAGTTTCAAGACGCTACAAGTAACCGTTGCAGAGTTGCCTCACATGGAGGCAATTCCAGCAGCAGCTACATAACATCACCATAACAGATGTATTACTATGAAATGTAATATCAACAAATAGCACACAAAGTTTCAAGACGTTACTAGTAACCGTTGAGGAGACAATTCCAGCGAAAGCTTCATAAAATCACCATGATTATAATATTTTTATATCACACTTACATTTTGAACGTTTGTCAGTTAAAATCAAATTAGGTCCTCTGATGGTACTTAAATCAAGAAATTGACGTGTGTGAATAGAATTGCCTACATGAAGATGATTCAAATATTATTATGGTAAAATTATAAGTGTGTTAAAAATTTTTATTGGAAATTTTCAAAAGGTCCTCGCTTCGTACACCGTCTACTCGGAAAAACGTCCTCGTACTGATCATGAAAAGTCTAGTACTGCGTCCTCACATTGTACAAGAAATGAGAAAAAGTGTGTTAAATTAGGTCCTCGCATTGGTGTCCCTGGTCAGATAGTGAAGGTCCTCGTTTGGCTCACACACAGGTCCTCGGATGGTACTTCCCAGGCGGGTTTTCGAATGTATTTAGGTCCTCGCACTGTTCATAGGAAGTCATACCAAAAAAAGATTGAGATAGCGCTATACGAATAGGCTCATCAACCTAAACATTGTTTTCTCTTTCTTTCTGTCTTGTTAATAAAGTCGTAAGTCGTCGTTAACATGGTTTTCTAGAAGGTCCTCGGATGGTGACTTACAGCTATAGTCCTCGTATGGATGTCTGTACAAGTAATGGTGTGAGGGTGTGTGTGTGTGTGAGGGGGGGGCTAGTAATTCCATGAATGTAATAAATATACATATTATAATTGGATATAAAGTGTGAGACGTGATCTTTGGGTATGTATGTGATATTATATTAGGAGATTGTCTCTTCTTAATAGAAATAAAATTGCGATACCAGACTAAAGACCTCGAAGTGGCGCGAGCAAAGAGTTTCCACCTGCAACCAGCTGGCATAATGCCAGTTGCCAACATGCCTACTGAGTTAAAATGTGATCAGTCGCTCGATCGTGCCTCGCAGTGTAATTAAACTTACAAACTAATTGCTTGCAGGTGGAGACGCAGCCTTGGACTTCCTTTTTTTAAGGTTTTGAAATCATCAAATGACTCCTTCTGCTCTGGGCGGAGCGGAAAGGGAGTGTCAGACTGTTACCAGAGTAAAGCCCATCCGTATTCCTCCTAATGCCCTTTGCGTTCCAGGGCCGCGGTGACTCTCAACCCTGTAGCCTTAGACTTCCTGGGACTCTTAATAAAGCGATAGCGTTTGTCAGAATGATGCGATGGTTAGCAATGATCGTGTGATATTTCGGTGTATTAGCAAATCAGTGTCATAAAGGAGACGGAACCGCTTTCATATAGTTTTGGGCCTAGATGTATAAGGATGAGAGTGGTGTCAATCAATAGATTATTATATATTATCTCTGAAAATTCTGCGGATTTTGGCAATCTGAGAGCAGAGATAGAAGAGATTTAGTATAATATTGCTCCTACATTACAACATGAAATGGAACAATGCCCGAAAAAAGTTTTTACCAAAAAAATACACTGGCCGGTTTCATCAACCTATCTTTTTTAAATATCCTTGTCAGGAGGTAGATATGACGTGTCATAAATAAGTTCTGTCATTATGATTGGTCAGTGTTCATCAACAACAATTAATATTCTGCTGCTGTTCGACGTAAAAACAATCAACCTTTCTAAAGAATAAGTCATTAAACTGCTAAGAAAGCAACTATTGTTGCAGGTTATTCGTGACCTAAACTGTTTTTTTAGATAACTCGTCTTCTAGACTGTGAATTGTGCAATTTTTTGTATTTTGAAATAGAAAATAATAACTATTTTTTTAAACCAAATCTCAACTCTTTACATTTGGGCCCATTAGTTTCCGTCTCTTTTTTAACTTTTCGAAAATCGTTATCGCCAAAAAATGACAATGAACCTTATGTTTTCCGAGATTCATTGTCATTTTCCGAGACAATGACAATGAATCTCGTACCTCGCCCAGTCGTCTCAGTGCTGCCACCTAGTGCACGTCATTTCATCTTTTTAGACAGGATTCGATGAAGGGCTTTCACCACGGCGCGGCGGTATAGTTTGGACTAAAGAAAGAAAGTAATGTCTTACCTTCTGCGGCTGGTTACGGATAGTTTCCGCCACGACGGCTGCTACAAGTCTCTCGAAAGCCTGTTTATCCATCGTAACTGTAGAAGGAGCCTCTGGGGGGGCACTAGTTGAGGCACCTGAAGAAGCCTCTGCGTCAGCCATCTGGAAGTACATAAGTTCAGTGTTTTATAAAAACGATGAAAAAAAAAGTACCTATGTACAAATCTTATTTACAATAAAATACAAATTTAACTATAAGTATACACTTAAAATAAAATAAAAAATGAAAACTCCTAATTAAAATGTGGCGTCAAAAAATTCGTCTGCATCGCTGTCGACGGGAAGTGAGCCCATAAAACTGGCGGCATTGCCACATTGTATGGCAATGCTTATCCTCGGTCCGAAGTAAAAGCCAGCTCTTTGGTCACGCGAAGTGTCAACTAAGCGTTTACAAAGTAGCTATATTGTATAATGAGTTGTGTTAAGCCACCATCTAAAGGATGATTTTTTCAAATGTGATGAGTAGGTATGGCCAAATCTTAAACCGAAGGCCCAATTTTGATGAAAACTAAACTGTATAATGAACGATTGATTCGTTCATTATTAAAATATGAATCGGTTTTAAAAACAAAATGTTGAGCCCGTTTGCCGCCGTTAGCTATGTCATTAGTTCGACTGCGATTTTTTACAAAAAAAATAATAATAAGAAACCTAGCATTTTAGTTGTTGTATACTGTAAAAGACATAGTATGGTAAAAAACAGGTTTTCGTTTTGTTAGTGAGGGTCAGCCTAGCCTCCACAAACACGCGATGCGATGCTATACTGCGCGCACTTGTTACATAGCGATAGCGATGCAATATAGAACTTTATTTACTACTGACAAAGGTTCACATTTCAGTGAGAGAATTCGTGAGAATATATTCGAAGGCCGCGGGTTGTAATCGAATTCACTTAGCATGTATTTGACTACTATAAAAATCTACAGGAATAAAATAGATGAAAATAAGAAATACTTATACAAAAATAAAAACGTGCAAAGGCTTCCTAGAACATGTTTTTGTCATGTTTTCCCGTAATCTACCTACTACTATAGGCAAAGAAATGTTTTCTATATTTTTTCAAAATTTTAGACTTATATTTTAGGAGAGAAAAATGACTGTCATTTTTTATCTAATTTCTTGAATAAATTCAAAACTATTTATTTTAAGATTGTGAAAATAATATTTTCGAAATTCACACAATACCTTTAATTTTTATGTCAGACAGTACAGTAGTAAAAACTTGTTTTTAATAGTCAAAATATTTTTATTTTCGTAACACGTCCGTGTTAGGATCACAAAAGATTCACAAAAAATCGATGATAGACAGAAGAAGTTGAAGAAAACCTCTTTTGTACTAGATAGTGCGGATTCACTATGGTTTGACTTGCGAGTGACGTCACACGTAATTAGTGCAGTCTCTGTTGTTTTTCAAAGATTTTAAAACGCTCACAAATACTTCTATTTTGAGTTTTTATTAACTGCCTCTTTCTTTTATAAATGTTTAGAAAAATATTTATAAAAAGCCAAATATCCTATTCATGATAGTTCTTTATGGAAACATAATCTTGAAAAAAAAGGCTCAGTAGATATCGCGTCGCGCGTTGGTGTGACCTGACCCTAAGTCGCTAGGCGAGCGGATTCGGCACGTCGGGACTTTCCCGCGGCGCATGCGCGCTACGCTCTTAATTTATTCTACTGCGCAGATAGTCGAAAAATAGATATCATATGACCCCGCCTTCCTTATCTAGACATTAATGTTGATTAATTCTAAGAACATGAAACGATCCAGCATTTCTCTTCGTCTCTATTGTTTTGTCACGAAGATTATTAGATATCTAACGACTACTAATTATAAGATGCATACCATTTATGTTTTCTGTATAAGTACATAACTACAGTGATACCTTATTACCATATTTTTATGTACTTATAATTTAAAACACGGGCGCGGTATTAAATATACCTCATCATCATCATCATATCAGCCGAAAGCTTTCCACTCCTGGACATAGGCCACCCCGCGCGTGTCGCCACAACAACCGGTCCACAACAACCCTCACCAGGTCATCGTTCCACCCTGGGGAGGCCTTCCAACGCTGCGCCTTACTTATTTTATTATATTTCTAGGTACTATAAAAATAGCTGCGTTTGTAGTGCACGAAATGTTTCTTCAAAAGCTATTTATAGAATTCAGTTTTATTGCTAGGTGCTTACTTATTATTTTTCCAAACTCGCTATATATTAGCTATTAAAAGCTATGCCAAGAGTGTAGAATAAAATATAAAAACAATAAGAAATCCATTACAGAAATGAATCGTAAAAAGTAGTGCAAATATTTCAATGTCAAACACATACGGATAAAAATATCCATATGCAGACGCAGACGATGGATAAACAACAAACTCGAAGTCAACATTCAAGTCCATTAAATAGAAATTTAAAAAAAAAACCAACGATAAGCCGCCATTGTATCTACAGAATTTGCAACATCGTAATTGAGCTTTGTAACAATATCTGTCTATCAAAATTAATTAAAAAGCATGCGACAGTTACCTTTAACTAGCAACCACAAGAAGTAACTTGGTAAAAGCTGGTCACGTCACACGATCACCGCTCGACAAGAATGTCACAAGCCCCAATAGTGAAAAGACAGTGTTTAACAAAATGGCGTCACCGGCTCTGTGTACGGCTATTTCGCGCGCTCACTGAGTACGAACTAAACAGACGCGTATTTCGACGCAAGCGAGCGTTCGACATTTTAGCTAAACCTACATATCGTCCTAAGTCTCAGTTCCTACGGGCTAGGTATGTAGTTTTTGTTTGCGCTTCGGAGCTCAGAAACAAACTGCGCAACACAAAACGAACTGCGCAATATTTGTTCAGTATTTCATTAAATACTTTTAACATATTTTAATGTATTTCGTTTACATTCAGCCTTATTTTTAAAAATTCAACCAAATGATTAGTTTAAATGCTGGTTAGCAAATTCTAAATTCGAATTCTGTGGATTTGAATACAGAATTGTATTCAAACCTACGAATAAAAAGAGAGAAGAGGCATATTATTGTGTGTTCGAGATTCACAGATTTTCCTCAACAAAAAAGAAATGCAATCGTCGAGAATCATTTTAGAGACTGGTCTATTGAGTTGAAGATGATGTGTCGTAGCCAGTCGTAGCAGTCGTAGCGCTCGTAGCGGCCTCGTAGCAACATAATATGTGTGCCTACGAGGCGATTGCTACGTGACTTTTGCAGCTCGCAATATTCGCCGTAGGCATATTTTTGTTTAAAAACTATCTTGATTTCAGTTTTGTTCATTGTTTTTTTTTTACATTTTGTCATAAAATAACAAAAGAGTTTATTTTCAGTCTGCTGTGTAGCTATGATTTGCCGAATATTCAATAATTTGGGGTGGTTTTACATTGAAAGATCCGTTGAAGTTTGTGTTGTTTTAGTTACTGACATAGTCAGATTTTATTATTCAACGGATGTTGTAGTCTATCTTAAATTATGTATGAGAGATGCAAAATCTTTTAGTATTTATTTCGCGTTTTCCTCATCTACGTCCGTGACCTTGGATATATTTGTTTAGATGTTCGCATACAATTATGATACTAAGATCTGAATCTTTTGGAAGTTATTCGAGCTGGGTTTGCGTTGTCTGCGAGCCGCATAAGACCATTCGGTTCATGTGGCGATGCTTGGGGAGGCATGTGTCAAGCAGTGGAAGTCTTTTTTCTAATAAATTGATGATTATTCGAAGTTATTCGAAATTATTCGAAATTATTCGAGCGGGTGTCCGTTGTATGTGAGCCGCGTAGTACCTGTTGGTCGTGGTGACGTCACTGGGGAAGGCCTGTGTAAGCAGTGGAAGTCTGTTTTCTAAAAATTTGATGATTATGCGAAGTTTATTTTGCATCAATATTGGTATAAGAAGGAATTCTAAGTACTACTGAAATGTACATTTTATATTACAGTATTATGTATATGTGTTTCTACACCGAAAAATAAAAGATTTCATCGTTTCTTCTGTTTTTGTTGTAGTTGTTACATACAGTAACCAACTACATAATTATGTATTGTACCTATGTGTAATAAAAATATAAATAAGTATCAAATTATAAAATGAATAAGTCAATACTTTTTCAGAATCGTTATCACCACCTGCCTAGCCTTTTCCCAAATTTATTGGGGTCGCCTTCCAGTCAAATCGGATTCAGCTGAACACCAGTATTAAACGTGGAGCGGCTGCCTACCAGACCTCTACAACCCATTAACTGAGTAACATGGTACTTCTTGGCAAGACTCTGGCTTCTGACAATCCGTAACAACTGCCAAAGATCTACAAATGACAGACGGGACCAACGGCTTAACGTGCTTTCCGAGGCACGGAGGAGTCTCGGTGTGTTAAGATGCTCACCCATCCACAGACCGACCCCGGCAAGAGTTGCTTAACCTTGAAAATCGACACCCGTGGTTGTAATTATTTAGCCACGAGCTCCTTTTCGGAATCGTAATGATTTCACGAAAAACCTAAGTATGTTTTATTGGCGTTGATTTAGTACCTAGTAGATAATTATATATTATATTATGTCTGCTCTACCTATTTATCGACCTTGTGCGGTTCATCGACTTGTTATTATCGTTTCGTTTCGGTATTCTCGATCTCAAAAGATATTTTTAAGTGGAAATGTTTTTCACGTACGCCGTAGTTGGTGCAGTGGGTGCGTCGGCTAACAAATAAATACTAAAAATATTTTCAAAAGTACACAATAACATTATTCGGAGTGTTTGTATTGAATACTGCAAAGTACTGATATTAGGTACCTCTTAATTAGCACAGCTCAAACTATAAAAAACAAGTACATTGTACAGTTGTATATATTATCGCACAGGGCTATCTCTTACAGTCAACCTTTGGATGGCCTGCTGGAAGACAGTACAGCTTTTCCAGCGGATCGGTAACGTCCTGTGGTCTAATCAGCACACACAGGAACCGTGTTTCCGACACAAAAAGTAGCAACTTAGCCAGTGAGCGAATTTCTGGGCGAATCATATTTACAAAACCTCGTGCTGTTCTTGTATGTTCCTAGAGAGCACGTATTTACATATTTTGGATTAATACTAGCAGAAGTAAACAATAAACACCGGCCAAGTGCGAGTCGAACTCGTGCACGAAGAGTTCCGTACCATTATCTATCAAAAACTTTCGTACGATGATCTCTAAAAAAATCTCATAAGTACAACAAATTATAAGGGAAATATTTGTTCTATTTTAATTTAATTATTTATTTATAAAGTGAATATATAACTAAATATTCTGTGAATATTTCAAGCGTCCACCTGTTGCCGTTATCAATATCGAGTTGTATGGGAGCCCCGTTAAATTTTTATTATAATCTGTTTTTTAGTATTTGTTGTTATAGCGGCAACAGAAATAAATCATCTGTGAAAATTTCAACTGTCTAGCTATCACAGTTCATGAGATACAGCCTGGTGACAGACGGATAGACGGACCGCGGAGTCTTAGTAGGGTCCCATTTTTACCCTTTGGATACGGAACCCTAAAAAACTTTGATCAGGCGACCTCGATCGAATCGAAATATATAAATTAAGAGTAAATGGGTTACTTCTAGGCAAGCGAGCTCCGTCGTCGACTCCATTGCTTACCATCAGGTGCGACTGTGGCGAGACGCGAGCCTGTCAGTTTTGATAAAAAATAACCTTGAAAACCAGACGTTTGCAAAAGTCGCTTCGCCAAAATGTCATGAATGCATAATATCTTTTAGATAAACCAAAACTTCTAGAACCACGCGTGTTATATAACTGTGTCATTTGAGATAATGAAATTAAAACGTATTAAAAAATAACAATAATGAGGTCATTCTTGTCTATAGGATGTAAGTACACTCACAAATGTATATCATGCTAGCTTTTGACCGCGGCTCCGCCCGCGTGATGTCGGGTATCGCGTAAAAAAGTAGCCTATTTATTTCTCCATAATTATCTGGGTCTGCGGACGGCGAGCGTTGGGTGACTCGCCGTCCGATTAAAGCCAGCCCCAGGCCGACGGCGCGTTGTGTTCCACGCGCGCCTCAAAGAGATGTCAACATAAGAGTAGGAGCCCGTTAGGGCCAGTGCCTACCAGGGTTGCGGATTTTGTTCGAAGGAGTTACGGCGGCCCTGGAACGTAAAAGGCACTAGGAGGAGCATGGGTGGGTTTTAGTCAGTAGAAGACACTCCCTGCCGCTCCACCCAGAGCGGGAGGGGTCATTTGATGATTTCTCATCCTCAAAAAAAAAAAAAAAGGCTATAATATCTGCCAAATTTCATGACGATCCGTTCAACCGTTTTAGCGTGCAAGCGTAACACCCACTTTCGCATATTTTATAATTTTATTATAAAAATCATAGATAAGATTGTCTCAGTCATGTTTGGTTGAAGTTAACTAACTATGGAGTTTCCTGTCCGCTCTTGAACATAAAATCTACCTTCACAAATGGACAACTAGAATCACTTTATTATTTACACACTTAAATGAAAGACTCAACTAAAACTAAAAATAATCTTAAACATGGCGTCGAAAAATTCCTCCGCATCGCAGGCCACTGGTAATGTACCCAAAAGGCTGGCAGCATTGCCACGTTGTATGGCAATGCTTATCCTTTATCCGAGGTAAAAGCCAGCCCTAGGGTCACGCGAAGTGTCAACTAAGCGTCTTGACGGATCTTTATTATTTGAATAAATAATAAATCTGTTAATTCATAATAATCTTTTGATGGTCCAATTGAAATAAATTATTTGAATTGATTACAGGCGCGCCCTCTAGTAGATGTATTATACACCACACTTAAGTATATCGTATGATTAAAAAGTTATAGTGGTTATAATCCACACATTAGTAATAAATATTGGCAGTGCAGTGGAAAAATTCATATTTTTGCCTGTATGCCAAAGCTTTGTTGACTGTACATAATATATTATGTTGTCTCACTCACGGCTAGCTTAATGATAACGCTTCTACCGCCTGTTACAAACAGGTTTACAGCAAAATAATAACAGCAGCACGGACCGAACTTCAAGCTTGCCGAGGTTGGTCCACGGATGGGTGGCCATGGGTATGATTTCCGCACTTAGTTCTGATATGAAATGGGTGACCATTTATAACATGCTGATACTCCTCCGTGCCTTGGAAAGCATGTTAAAATATTGGTTCCTGCTGTTATTTCTAGATATTTGAGAGTTGTTACGGACAAGAAACCAAAAATCTGTCACCAGTTTTGCCAAAGGGTATCGTGTTATTCAGTTACTGGCTGTGGAGATCAGACAGGCATTATTTTCCACAGAAAATACTGGTATCTTATCTAGCTAGGTACATCACCATTTTTGGTTAGAGCTGACTAAAGATGGTGGTGATGCAGCCAGTAAATGAGTCGGCCGTAATGGCCAGTGTTCCTAGCTTTAGGAACATCGGCCTCATCTACTGGTTTAAATTGACGAAAAAAAATGACTAGCAATTATGTTGTTTACTTGTACATAATTATATGTATAACCAAATGTAAAATAAATATCATTTATGATATGGTTAGACTGGAAGCCGACCTCAAAACAGCTGAGACAACACTAGGCAGGCATATAGGTAAGTACATACACATATTTTGCATGTTACCTAAATAGGTACCTAAAGATCTAAGATCCATTTTGTATTTTACCACATTTGATTTAGAATAAACATGTCATTGTACTTATTTCTCCCTCAAATAATTATAATTAAGAGTGTAGGTAGGTAACTCCTAGGTCATTATTGATAATCTTAAATATGAAGAATAACATTGCGAATTAACTGTTTTGTATTGCATCATAATTGCTATACCTAACATTCCAAACTATCTAGAATAACGTGGGTGGCACGGATGCTCGGATGTTTTTGAACGTGACCAGATACACGCAGCGCATCAAACTAGGTATATATATTATCCATGTACATGTTTAATTGTCCAATACAGGCAGACCTAACTCTTTATAAGCTATCCCCACAATAAGAGGTCAGACTAAACTGATGACGTACCCTCATGCGAATGAACTTCGACAAGGTGACCTCCAAAATGTATTTCACTGAACATAGAGTGCACGCTATAGATAGGTACCCACGTTGTCTGCCACATGATACACAGTGTCTGCCACGTTGCCCAAAATGACGACACTTCCGTAGATAATATGGTTAGAACTTAATCCCAAAAAGTTGACTCGATTGTCGATGGTTTTTCGACGCGGTGTTCGCCACGTGGCCCGAAATGACGATACTTTCGTAGTGATGTAGCAACTCCCAAAAAGTCGATTCGATTGTTAATAGTTTTCGATTCAATTTCTTCTTATTTCGTAATTGGATTATTTTTTAGTTCTTTACGATGGTTATTTACCTTTACGTTAATTGTGATAAAGGTATTTAAACTTAAAAAATATTATTAGGTACCTACTAAAACGTAACTAGCCTAACCTAAACCTAAAAGTAAGTATACTAAAATGTGGCCTTGAAAATAGCCTCTGCCTAGCTGTCGACTGTGACGTACCTACCTACTTATTTAGAAGTTTGACATCATTACCTTGTTAATGGATGAATTGTTTGATTGGAATAAATTGGAATAATAATATATTATATTATGTTGATGAAACATTGTTCATTGGATTGGCTTTGTACCTACATATAGATTAGTGGTAGGTTATTTTTTTTTTGAATTTTTCAACTGACTGAAAATGAAACCACTTTCACAAGTTTTGTGTTTACCAGCTTCGTTCGTATTGTGCGTCCGGTTGGAAAATTAGTCAACCATTTTCAAGCACTTCGCGACATTCAAATCTGAAACTTGGCATATACAATGTATGTTCATGTTTATTTTTTCGACTCATGAAAAACGTCCTTCGCGTTTTTTATGAAGAGCACACGAAAGTGTCTGTGTAGGTATGGCAGAGAAGAAATTTTAAAGACAAAAAAATTGGAAAAATTTTAATATACAAAAATGACTAAACGTTTGTAAGCGTTTGATTAACCATTCTTTTATCTTGGTTGACTTTTACAGCGTTCCGAAGCTATTTAAAAATGTATAATGCGATGCTAGTCACATCGCCACTTCGATTGAGTTTTATGCGAAATAATGTATGCAGATATTTTTATTGAGACTGTAAATTGAATTATTGCGTCGATCGTGTCGAAGTGTATTGTTAAAATCTTTATTTATTTAATAAAAGTGCAACACGAAGGTGGACTTAATGTTTTTAATAATAATAAATAATATTTTTTATATTTTAAATGTTTTTGTTTTTGTATTTTTAAGAAATATTTTAGAACATGACCTAAATAAGTTTAAAAAATTAATAAATGAAAACAATCATGTTATTATCAGGCAACTGATGCCCATAAATAAAATAAGTACATAAAATTATGTCAAACAATAATGAACCAATAAATATTAATGAACCTTATCCTAGATACTAATATTATATAGAGGTAAAGTTTGTGAGGTTGTAGGGGGGGGGGGGGTAATCAATGGATCTAATGAACCGATTTTGAAAATTGTTTTTGTATATGATAACCACATTCATGAGACTATACGGGATCGGGAAAATACGGGATTTGCGCCGTTGTCGCCGTTTTTGTCGTTTGTCATTTTGTTGTAATGCCTTGGCCATTCTCTACCAGTCAATTAAGGGTGATGAAAAGATAAGATGGAAGATGCATCTTACTTCTATTATTACAAATGCGAACGTTAAGATGTATGGATGGATATTTGTAGCTCAACCACGCCGGAACGGAAGAACGAACCTGAATAAAATTTGGCACAGAGGTAGATTATGAGGTAGATTATAATCTGGTATAGCATATAGGCTTTTTATCCCGGGATTATGCTCCCTTGGGAATTTCTAATATTCACGAGGGCGAAGTCGCTAGCAGAAGCCAGTACAAAATAATAATTAAGAAGAGAATCGGTATTATGTATACAGGGAGTTTCAGAAGTGCGTTGTCATATTTAAGGGTGATGTTGGATAGCTAACATACATTACGGAAAAAATATCAATCAGGCTTGCACTCCGGGAGTGCCGGCAGAAGTGAAAACTTGAACATTAACGTTGTGCACTTTTGAATATTTTGGAATGGTTAGGGAATAATTTCGCCCGAATTGCTTTATTTATCAGTATAAAAGTACTATCATTTATGTGGTTAAATACAATATTAATTTATTGCGCTATCGTACACAAACATATTTATTATGACAATTTATATTACATTATTCGTATTACAAATTTTCGATCAGGTCACCGTGTCCTGACGCGAGTTTAACACTTTTTACCCATCCCAAAAAGTGCACAACGCCGCTAAAGAAGTTTTCACTTCAAAAATCGATCAGAAAAAACGAATAAAAAGTTCCGAAGAAATTACTTTTCAGGCAGTTTGATGCAGTTGGTGACATGAAACTGTGATTGAGCTAAAGTAAATGCCACCAACTTTTAGTCTAACAAGCTGCTTGAAAAGTCATCTTTTTCGGAACTTTTTAGCCGTTTTTTGTGGTCGAATTTTTTCCTTAATGTATATCAGCTAACCGACATCACCCATAAATTTATGATCACGCATTTCTGGAACATCCTGTATCTTTGCTATTGACAAACCGGTATGTAGGTAGGACATTAGCGGCCGGGCAAGACCCAAGGTTATATTACGTCAGCACCTAGGAGGGGTGGAGAGGGTGGGGGTCTACTTTGCTTATTTATTATGGTTGTCATGGGGATCGGGCGCCTGTAAGGCGATTACGTCGGGAATATTTATTTAGATTTATTTTTGTTTGCTAAAAGAAGTTCTGGATTTTGACAAATTATGGCAATCTTTTAAGGAATTTGCCAAATACATACTTAGTTGATTGCTACGAGGTGTCATGGTTTAGTAAAAATTTAAAGACTCCCGACTAATTCAAATTTCAAACAAAAAAGAAAAAAACAAAATCAAAATCGGTTCATCCCTACACCCCGTCGTTTTTGCGTCGAGGGTTAATAATTACTAAAATTCAAAATTTACATTGTGAATCATAATATTTTCTTCCATTATGTTCTGTCTTGCTGGGCATACAAATTTTATACACACAGGTGTACACTATGAATAGGCCAAATTAAGGATAGCATAGAGGGGTTTTTTTAATACCGCTGTCAAGGGGAGAGGGTAGTCAAATATCGATCGATTTTTTATATAAATTTTCAGATTTATTTAGGGTAATATTTCTGCATCAAACTTCCATCACTCCATATTTTTTTCAAGACGGATTGAATGAGAACGTACTTCATAAATGAAAAGGGAAAAATAAAAAAACTAATCGACAAAAATAATAATATTTTCGGTTCCGAATAACACAAAAGTTATTTTTCTAACTGTATATTTAGTACATGTTTGACAATCGCTAGAACAGGACATAAAATATCATAAATAAAAAAACAATAGTCATTTGTTCAAACTAGGCTGAACAAATGACTATTCCACCACCCACCACCATGCCACTTTTTGAACGTCAAAATTTACATGAAGACAGTCCTACAAATCGCCCAGCCCGTCACCGCTTCCTAGTGTTTTAGCTGGGAAGAAGCCACTTCGTTCATTTTAGCTACCTCACGGAAACTTGTCTTTCTTCATCTGCATTTCCCAGCTATATTGGGTTCGGGTTCCAGTCAACCGGATCCAGCTGATTGCCAGTATTTTTCATTCAAAATTTACTTTTTTCTTCGCAATTCATCAAATTTTTTCTCAACTTTGTCTTTCTTTAGGACTTATATATTAACTTACGAATTTCTCGTGTTAGATTGTTCATTTCGCACTGTAACGTGTTTTTGCTTCAGTATTCTCCTCCATCTCATATTTCTTTTGGCCTTCAAATTCATTCATTCTTTATTGTATTCTGGGTTGAATTTGACTTTCCCTCTCAGCATTTTGTTCTTGCATTATCGTAATATTTTTTTTTTGCCAGGGCTTTAGTGTCCTTCATGTTTGCTACTTCAGCTTCAATTTCTATTTTCTGCGGAGCTTCGTGTAATCGTGTTTTGACATGGCTGTATATTTTGCATGGCCTCAATTTCTATTAATTTTATGTTTTACTTCGACCTCGTATTTTCGTGCTTACTAAATATAGTTTTCAAAGTTATTTCTATTCATATTACTTAAAACATTTTGTAATGCTTCAATTTCTTTGACAAAGTGATTTTTAATTAGCGCCTCCATTTCTTTCATTCTTTGAATTTCAGCTTTCGTTTGAATTTCCTTTTCAGATTTTTGTTGTTGCAACACACAATGGATTCTGCACTTTGGTAGGCGACAGATAAACCTGCAATACCTTGACCATTTCTTATTATCCCTTCGTAGATACCCGAACAATAAATTCTGAACCGTTTTTCATCACTAAAAAACGTAAAGGATCACGATAGAAGTTGATTCAGGACAGCTTTATGTCTTTATTTCAGTTTTAGATATTAAGAAAGTCAGTAAATGTATGTGGGTTAATGACCGTTATTGCACATCGCCCACCATACTCAATTTTGCCCACAATAACAAGAGTATAAAACTGGCGCCTATTCGGCGCGCTTGCAAAAAACTAACTATAGTCTTCGTCATAGATACTCAGATATACACATATGTAGGTAGGTACATAACAGACCACACTCGGTTATCAATTTTTCGGTCAGTCGACGTGTACAATATTAAATTACAGTAGGTATATACAGCTTGGCCAAAGAGAGTTTGGAAAAAAAGAGGGCGCCACTATCTCACTTAACGCACCATAATATGGGAAATCCGTAAGATAATTTAATCAAATCATTAAAAATAAATGTGGAACAATAAACGTTACTCAAAATATAACACTTGTCGGCCAAGTAGTGTCGACATCATAGGTTTCCATTTAGTAAAATATTTAGTTCCACTTGTCACCACATCATACTCTTTTTTGCCAAGCTGTACCTCGCATATTATTTGTTTAGAATTAGCCCCAATTAGCCTTATTCTATAAATTCATGAATCGTGACCTTCCTTCAACTTTATCGGAGGTTTTTTAACATTGATTCTTTCTCCGTATTTTCCTTCCTTTATTCTTAACCAATTGAAATGTTGTTTTTGGCATATGAGTTGGCTATTCTTGTTCCTGAGAAAAATCAAGGGTGTAGCGTGTAGCTGTAGACTAAATCACACATTGGGTTGATTTATGTAGGTACTTGAGATCTACCTACTGTTTCTTTTATTTTGTTTTTATTTTTCTGTTTATTCACACACTGTTTAATTAATGGTTCAATATTTTAAATATGTGAGTACCATGTATGTACTTATTTAGAAAATTAATAAGTTTACCTCTGCTGGTAATACTTTGTTCCTACAAGTAGTATACCTACTCTAAGTGCATCGATCCACATAATTATATTAAATTATATTTTTTTTACCAAATGTTGTAAAACATTATTTGAAAAGAGTACTAAACTATGGAGTTTCTTGTCCGTTCTTCTCCATAAGAATCTACCTTTGCGAACGGACAGTAGAGTCACTTTATATATTTTTTACATAATTATATTATTTTAACTGTAAATGATGACGTTCAAAAGTGTCATTTAATGGTCTAATTGTTAATTGAAATAAACGTTTTGACTTTGACTGTTTCATAATTTTTTTTTTACGAAATAGGTAGGTACATATACTTGCGAGTCACAAGTGATTTTGGCAAGTAGTAAGTCGCCTTAGGAACAAAAAACAAACAAATAAACTTAAAAAAGCTAATTGTGAAATTGGATGATAAGATTATTGATGACCCCAAAATGTATTCGTTGAGCAATGTAATGGTTAATGTTACATTTGTATCAAAATGTTACATTCACAAGATATCTATACCTACTGTGTCACAGGCCTCCCTAGTGGTTTCTCATTAGTTACTGTTTGTTATCATTTTTATTACTAACTAAGTATAACTGCGCAGTCTTTATCTAAGTCACGTTGGCAAAACTGTGAACTTCAAACATTATTTAGGATTTGAATTAGTTTTTGGGTTCCGAACCTCTGTATGGAATACAGGATCACTCGGTTGTCTGTCTGTCCGGTGTTACAGCCGATTTTTTCCGAATCTGCAGAACTGAAGAAGAAGAGGACTTACACATATCTACACGTCTGTGGCCCAAACACGGACGCGTAACGATAATAAATTCCTAAATATTGAAATTAGGACCACTTTTTAAAATAGGGGCACATGAGAAAATAAAAAGTACACGTTACAGTTTCTCCAACTGTACCGTGTGTCATATCAAATCAAAGGGCTCATTGTAAGGGTCTCAATAGTTATTTATGATATTAGTGCGGTAAGTTGGTTTTTATAAACTAGTAGACGAATGTAACCATAGTCACGAGATTGTAAACACCAATTTCCGCACGTATATCTTATTAGTACAACGTTTTTCAACACATTTACGAGAAAAAAGTAGTTACAGCTACAATTTTGTTTTTAGATAACAGTTGGAAAATCGCTTTGCTTCCAGGAGCGTTTGTCTCCAACTGGTTTGCGTTCGCCTGTGCGCAGAATGGTCGAGTTCGAGTCCTTAAGAGGAACGCGTGTGAACTCCCTGCCGCTCCACCCAGAGCGGAAGGGGTCATTTGATGATTTCTCATCCTTTAAAAAAAAAAAAGAGGAACGCGGGTGTTTTTTTTTTCATAGAAACGCTCTCGCCTGTTTTCTTTCTGGTTAATGACCTTAAAGCAATTTTACAGAATATTAAATCTACTTGTATGTCCCTATGTTTTCCTTTTTATTGATATTTACATTATTTTTATAAGCACTAACCCTCAAAAAATGCTCAAAATTGAATGTGAAGATGGTCACCCATCCACAGACCCGGAAAGCG
The DNA here is from genome assembly GCA_947386135.1 of Melanchra persicariae. NCBI lineage: Eukaryota > Metazoa > Arthropoda > Insecta > Lepidoptera > Noctuidae > Melanchra > Melanchra persicariae. Next base: position 18,735,220 of record OX376662.1, on the reverse strand, counting down.
TTGCTTAACCTTAAAGTTTGATCCGTGCGGCTTTTATGATTTAGCCACAGCTCCCCCATCTATTCTATTCCTATACGGATAATTAATGTGTAAATTAATCAGACTATTGAGTCCTGACTAAGGTTTTAATCACCATGACTCAGACCGATATGAGCACCAGGTTTTAAGTACCTACGTGACATACAGCAAGTTACTGACTGCTTAAAGGTAAACCATATACCTATTCAAGTACCTACCGTTAATAATGAATCATGATTGAACTTCCCTATCGGCCTGCGAGAGTTGGCGTACTGCCTCGATAGTTTCTGGTTTTTTTATGCGAAGTCATCAAATGACTGTCACTGACACTGGTTCTAGCGGGCCCCGTTTACTATGCTGACATCTCTTTGAAGAGTGTGTGGAACACAACGCGCCGTTGACACAGGCCTGCTTCCTGCTTCCTGCTTCCTGCTCTTAAGGAGGAGGCGGGCCGCGTGAGGGAAAGACAAACCCCACGCCTCAGCCGCCGTAACAGAAGAAGACGCCACCGGTGTCGGGAGTAGCAGGGCGATTCCCGGCCACCGTATAGGTTCGGGTCTGCAGACGGCGAGAAATGGGTGACCGATCCAAGCATTTGGAGCCGTCACCTCCTTCTGATTCGCAGACGGAGGTGACGGCTTCCAATGCCTCTTCGCTCCAGACCATGGATTGAACCAGGGTCGAAAGCGAGAGGTCGCCGCCGCCGATCGCCGCGACGGCCTCGATGTTCTAGTGGTCATATTGAGTTCGTGGGTTCGATTCTCGGGTTGGACAAAGTGTTATTGGATTTATCCTGGAGTCTGGACACAGGGGTGATATTATGTTCACTAACATATTTTGTAAAAAGATTTTATAAAATATGTGTCGTTATGCGATCGTTAACTATGTCGAATAGTTACCGATCGCGTACCGACCGAAATCAGTCGACACGGCGTTCGAGATTGACTGTGTACCTTAGGGCTTATCGACCGAATTCGGTTGGTAGACGATCGGTAACTATATCGAGACTTCTCTCCCACCCTGCACGAACAGCTTGTGCTTTCCGAGGCCCAGGGCCTCAGTATTTCACGGACTGTTCTCTTCAGGTGCTGCTTTTCCTTGAAGATCGACCCATGTGCAATCCTCTCTATATTTTGTTTGTAGCACTAAAACCACACACGAAAAACAAAAGACACTCATAAACAAACAACTCTACAGTTCTGAGTTCTTTAAATACAATAATTTAATGGTTTCTATTAAAAACATTGGTTTTCTAATACCATTTTTGGTACTGCCCATAAAGTTTGTAGAACAAGTCCCAGAATGCCATCCTGCCATGGTCTGGTCTGCTGCTTGGTGTGAAATCCTCGTCCATATCTAAATAAGCCTGGGTATTCTTCGTTATTGGCACCCACGTGAATGGCAGGAGTTCTGTTGGCGCCGGAGTTGGGTTTCTGATGATAGAAATAAATGTTTTATTATGTGTAAATGAAACCTTTTCGTGTGGCCATTTGACCCAGTTATTAAGTTTTGAAATTTGAACCAATAGAGGGTTGAAATTTAAAAGTTGTTAGTTCAGCTGTTATTTCAATCAAAACATTTTTTAAAAGATTTAACTAATTTCGATCTCGGAGGCCCATCTGAGCGGAGACTGTGTGCCGACACAGAGGCTCTCTCTCCGTTCCTTTACTGTCATAGTCTTATGGGAAGTCACAAATCCCGTAACAGACACACCAACATCCAAACTCCGAGTTGCCACTGAGAAGCTCCATGAAACACCCAATAACATACAAGACTGGAGCTCAGGAGAGACTTGAGGTTAGACTCGCTCGAAAGTTCTTTCGAGGAGAATTTCGACTCGAAAGTCGCATCTTAAATCTATGTTCCTTTTTTACTGTTTTGACTCGGAACCCTAAAATTATTCATCGACAAACAAGCACAGACAAGGGCAAAGAAGAACAAAGTAAAAAAAAACAAGTGCGAGTCGGACTCGCGCACGAATGGTTCCGTACTATTATCTATAAAAAACGACAAAAAAATCACGTTTGTTGTATGGGAGCCTCACTTAAATATTTATTTTATTCTGTTTTTAGTATTTGTTGTTATAGCGGCAACAGAAATACATCATCTGTGTGATGAATTTCAACTGTCTAACTATCATGGTTCATGAGATACAGCCTGGTGACAGACAGACATACAGACGGACAGCGGAGTTTCACCCTTTGGGTACGGACCCCAAAAAAACAGAAAAAAAGAACAAAGGAGAACAAAAACAGGAAGAAGGTGAAAGGGTCAAGGAAAAGCAAAGCCTACCTACATAAAATAAATTTCCATGAAATTTTACTCACCCATACTTGGCGAAGTTTGTCCAAAGCGTTGTTAACCGACTTTTTACTAATGACTGATTAATCTGGATTTGCTCTTCCTCAGTTAAGTCCGCCCACGAGTTTGAATCAAATAAGTAAGCCAGCTCATCTCCATGACTTGCTCCAAGATATGAGAAAACGTAGCGATAAACGTTCTCCGCTCCACTATCTAACAGTTTTTCAGCCATCCTCTGCGTCGGGTGCCCAAATATAAAATCAGTTCCAAATTCTACAAGCTTCTCTGACACATTCTTGGTGATTTTTTCATCGCCAAAGTAAAAGTGTCTCACTGCACTCAACGCGTCTTCAAGATCATTATCCATAACGAATCCCATTTCAAACAGCATTTTCAGATCGTATGTTTCGAAAAACTTCTCATCTTGATAAGCGTACTGAAAAGCAAATTCTCTAACGTTATGTCCAATGATAATCGTAGTTTTACTAGCTTTTGTAGATTTAACATTCATGGGATGGTCCGTTATAAAATTTTCAACACCTTCAAACACTTTCTCAACGCACGGTTTGGTGAGAGGTTGATCATTGCCTGAACCACTAGTAATTTTCAAGTCAGTGGCTATCTGAACTAACAAATGTGCATCAACAGTAGAAAGAAATTTCAGAGCTTCATTAATATCTGAAGTTACAAAGCCCAATACTTCAGCGAGTGTTAAAGGTATTGTGTTGTTAGATTCCACCATCATCCAGTAACTTAAAGCTGGTCCGCTTTCAATAACTGCTTGATTGAATAACTTTTCATTTAAAGAAAATAAATGTAGATTCACGGACATGCCACCGGCGCTTTCACCAAATAGAGTTATCTTGTTAACGTCTCCTCCGAAAGCGGCGATGTTTTCTTGAATCCATCTTAGAGCCAACGTTTGGTCTTTAAGCCCTTGGTTGCCTGGCACTTCAGGTGTGTCCAAACACATGAAGCCGTAAATACCAAGTCTGTAGTTTATAGCTACTACAATGACGTCATTTTGAAGGAGAGAGATTGGTTCAGATGCTTCTGCTTGGGCACTGCCGCCAATGAATGCCCCGCCATGTATCCAAACCATGACTGGCAAGCGGTGTTGAGAGTCAGCGATACTTGGCACGTAGATGTCTACGGTGAGACAGTCGATGGTGCCCATGGCGACACCCCTGTGTACTTGAGGACACGCGTGTGATTCGTATGCTTCAAAGATGTCGTCAAAGCCATGATGGGGGACTGATGACTGCAAAAGAAAATTTATTGAGTATTCTCTTTGGTAAGAAAGACATGATATTGAATAGGTTACTTCGAGGCAAGCGTGCTCCATCTTTCGCCACATCATCGCTTACCATCAGGTGAGATAGGGGTCAAGCGCGTGCCTATCAATAATAATAAAAAAAAAACAATATTATTGGGTAGCTATTAATCGTAGTTGGACGGGGGGTATAGGCAGTGACTGGGGAATTTCATAGGTTTATCTTTCAAATTTATTAAGTACGTTTGCTCTTTGAGACCAAGTTGGATTTTAAGAATTTAAGTTGTGGAAAATAATAATTTTAAACAGTAGCAAGCTACTTATAATTTTACTGACTGAAAAAAAAGATAGCAAAATTGAACAAGTTTACCCCAAATGGATTATCCTCAGCTACCACTGCATAGGGCACACCCAAGAATTTGGCGTATCCATCTCCAAATGGTAGTCCTCTAATCAGGCCGCTATTGGTGGAGACAAGAGGGTCTATTCTAGATAGCCCTCGCACTAAACCACATACTGACAGAAACACTAGCACTGACCACATTCCTAAGCCTTGTGGTATTACCAGACAGAGTGCGATCGAGCTGGTATTTATGAAGAGTAATCTAAAACAGTTTGGTATTCCCTACCACGTCATATCTCAGGAGTTAAGATAAAAGATAAAGCCAAGATGAAACAGTATCTTAGAGATCAATATCATTGAACTGTTACTGGTAATCAGTTTTAAAAGAACTGATAATGCCAATGTTCTACCTCTAATTTCCTATGATTTTCCATCTGAATTTTGCCTACTAAGATGTGTGTAAAAACTGAGATTTTTATTCTGAAGTCCACGCAGATGAAGTCGCGGGCAGAAGCATAGTTTTTAATAAAAGCTTTGAATCTTTGTATGACAATTTTGCCAGAATGCTGGATTTTGTACTGCTTCAGAAGTAACAAAAAATAAAACAATAATTAGTTAAATGCAGTGGTTATTAATTAATAAGAAACATAAGAATATAATAGTCATGAAGACATTTTCTGCCCGTTTGGGTCCATTATTACACAGAAGAGGTGGTTCAATAGGGGCCCATATTTGGTACTTTCCATAAAGTTTGTAGAACAAGTCCCAAAATGACATCCTCTCCGGGTCAGGTCTGCTACTCGGTGTGAAATCCAAATTCATGTCTAAAAACGGCTGGGTGGGTTTCGTTATTGGGACCCATGTGAATGGCAAAAGCTCTGAAGGTTCCGGAGTTGGGTTTCTGGCGGCAAAGAAAAACATTTTTATCCACCTCATACATTTACAGGTTGTAACAGAAATGATGATAAAATCTGAAAACTGCCATTAATCAAGTAATCATAATGAATAGCTTTCACTGAATGCTGAAAACACATACAAAATCAACTGCCACATATGTGTGCTTGTCTTGACAAAATGCACTAACCGCTGATGTTTTATTTGTAGATTTCAGGATTGGTCCCATTGTACAATACTACCCTCTTTTCAGGTTTTTCGTTTTGGTTTCTGTTACACCTTGTTTTATCGTGGGAACGAAATATTGTATCTTTTTTAATTTATAGGTAAAATCGGGATAGATGCCACACTTTTTAAAATCACTTTATATCTCCCAGTCAAAATGTATAATCAAAATATTTTATTTGCAAAACTGGCAAGTACCGTACTAGGCGATTAGCTATTGGCTAATCGCTACAATACTCTGGAAATATCAAAGATAATGTATCGGATATTTGTCTGGTCCATTATGTAAATCACACTTAGGATAGATGACCCGCTGAGAAACAAAATCTATCCTAAAAAACTTTGATCGCAATTTGACCTCCCATGCAATCGCACAGACATGAGACACGGTCCACTTAGTGGTAGTTGGAAAGTCTCTCGATAGATAAATAAAATAGCACGCGATTCATCCGCGAAATCAGAGAAATTACTATGGAACACGGATGGGTTTTAGTCAGTAAGAGTCTGACACTCCCTTCCGCGGAAGGGCCTTCTTTGAGAGCGGAGAAAGTCATTTGATGATTTCCATAAAAAAAGGGTACAGTTCAGCCAAGATTTGCATTGTGTTTGGAAAATGTCTGTTTAAAAACGATACTCAATAACATATTTTACTTACCCGGATTTAACAAAGTTTGTCCAGAGCGTTGTTAACCGACTTCTTACAAGTGCTTTATCAATCTGTAGTTGCTCATCCTCTGTAACATTTGCAAACGGGCTAAACTCCGTGTCGAACAAATACGCCAGCTCATCTCCATGACTTGCTCCAAGGTATGAGAAGACGTACCGATAAACGTTCTCCGCTCCACTATCTAACAGCTTCTCAGCCATCCTCTTCGTCGAGTGCCCAAATATAAAATCAGTTCCCAATTCTACAAGTTTCTCTGAGACATTCTTATTGATTTTCTCATCACCAAAGTAAAAGTGTCTCACTGCGTTCAAAGCGTCCTCAAAATCAATATCCACATCGAAACCCATTTTAAAAAGATATTTTAAATCAAATGTTTCGAAAAACTCTTCATCCTGATTAGCATACTGAAAAGACAATTCTCTTATGTTATGACCAATGATGATCGGAGTTTTACTAGCTTTAGTAGAATTTACGTTCATGGGATGATCCGTTATAAAATTTTCCACTCCTTCAAATACTTTTTCAACGCAAGGTTTTGTAAGAGGTTGGTCATTCCCTCCACCACTTGTAATTTTCAAGTCAGTAGTTATCTTTACTAACGAATGAACATCAACGGTAGAAAGAAAGTTCAGAGCTTCATTGATACCTGAAGTTTTAAAGCCCAGTTCTTCAGCGAGTGCTAAAGGTATTGTTTTATTAGATTCCACCATCATCCAGTAACTCAAAGCCGATCCACTTTCTATAATTACTTGATTAAATAACTTTTCATTTAAAGAAAATAAATGTAGATTCACGGACATGCCACCGGCGCTTTCACCGAATAGAGTTATCTTGTCAACGTCTCCTCCGAAAGCGGCGATGTTTTCTTGAATCCATCTTAGAGCCAACGTTTGGTCTTTAAGCCCTTGGTTGCCTGGCACTTCAGGTGTGTCCAAACACATGAAGCCATAAATACCAAGTCTGTAGTTTATAGCTACTACAATGACATCATTTTTTAGCAGAGAGATTGGGTCGCTGGCTGATCCTTGAGCATTGCCGCCAATGAATGCCCCGCCGTGGATCCATACCATCACGGGAAAAGTTGTGGCGCCGGATCTTTTAGGAACATAAATGTTCAGGGTGAGGCATTGGATTGTGCCTGTGGAAACACCGTTGAAGCCAATTTGGGGGCAGCTGACGTTGTCATTGTCCGCTTCAAAGGGAGCCTCAAAGTGTGGGTATTTGACAGCTGGCTGTAAATATTATTGACACATAAACAACAACTTAGTTATTTCAGTTTGTGATGTCTGACAAAATATCTATTATTTTACTGTTTAGTGCATTCTAGGTAGTCTGTCGGTCAACAAACAGAATATTTAATTAAGCGTCGTATGCAGTACGTAGTCCTGTTTAAACGGCGCCGTTCAATGAATTTGGCTAGGCCGCTAATTAAACGGCCGATTAAATTGGCTGAGATGTCAAAATATATAACATTCTACCGTTACTGAGTGACTGAGAGACAACGCACGGCCGAAACTACTGGTTGTAGAAAGCTGAAATTATAAATATAGGTTCCTTGGGGAGTGTAGAGGATCACTAAGAGAGGATTTCCTGAAATTCCTTAGGAAACGGGATATGCGCGTACGAAGTCGCGGGCAATAGCTAGTACATTATAAAACGCTTACCCCAAAAGGATTGCTCTCATTAACCAATCCATATGGTACTCCCAAGTACTTGGTATATCCTGCCTCGTTCGAAGATCCTAGGATGACACCTGCAGGCGAAATCAAAGTAGTATCCAGCTGAGTCCGGACGTGGCTCAAAACCGATGCAGGAAACAACACGAGAAACCAAGTTAATTGAGACATTTTCTCAAGAACTAGCCAGCACGCACTGATGGTTGATGGACTCAGACCTTTCAGATATTAAATCTAATTTGTTGTTTGCAGAAACCGACTTGAAACAGTACACAATGGGCACTTCCAAACTTCCTCGTTATTTGAAGTGGGGTTTCTCGAGTGTCAAACTGGTGACATTGCTAACTAGCTAAGTGCCCGCGATAGTGCCGACGATAATCTGGGGACATTATCGTCGGTAAGCATTGACACATTGATAATTAAGTAACGTATTTTTCTGTAATGTAAAAATATCGTATACAACGTGTAACATAATAAACCTATACCTCTTAAGGTGTCATTGTACTCGTCATTATGAACAACTTTGACTATGGGACCAACACTGAAATATCAAAAAGAAAATTGACTGCTCTATACATTTCTGTGCGCATAACTCGACAAAATGTATTGAACAGCTGATTTTTTTTTCCGTGATTTCGGTGTTGTCCCCAAAGTAAAAGTTTGCGTTTATTCTGTTACACATTGTATATAGTACTTATGTATAGTCTATAACTTACCATACATTGATAACAGAAATATTCGTCTAGGCTACATAGACATCCATATATGTCGTTCTCCTGGGTTTCTTTCCCAAGTCGTGATTTTAAATCTTTTTGATATTATTTGAAAGCATGTTAAATAACTTTTCAAATCATATGACACGCCACAATCCATAGTTCATTGTATAGAAATTGTAAAAATTGTTTTGAGAAATGCGCTATGAAATCATTCCAGCGGCCCTAGGGGGAAGGGATGGAGCTATACACCCTATATAGCTCCATCCCTCCTCGCTCGAACGACTCACGCTTTAACACGTCATGGTAGGGCCGCTGTTAACTCTAGCTCGCGAGTGTAGCACGGTTTTTTGACTTGACCACCTGATTTTCCGCCTGATCGTTTTGAGCCACTGATGTTTTTCGGCAGCCAATCACAACGGAGGCTAGCCATCTTGTCCTTGCTCCTTGCAGGAGACCTGAGTAGCGGGGTTCCGTTAGGTTGCCATTTCATGAAGTGACCAGTCGTTATGTGAAATGGCTGACTAGGTACTTCATGAAATGGTCAATTTTACGATATTGCTACGACATCGATAAAACCACATACGAATTGCTATGAAAAACGCGTAAAAAAACGACTGCCGCATTCATTCATTCATTTATAAACTCGACAAAATATACTGAACAGCTGATTTTTTTGCGATTTTAGGGGTTGTTCCCACATTAAAAGATGTTCATATTGAGAGGTATTGCGTTTATTCTGTAACACGTTGTATTATAGTGCACAAGTAACTGCTCAAACTCAGCGGCACTCTTTCAATCACTGTCATAGTCTGATGGGATAGCAATCCGACATGACTGGAGAAAGATCGGACGCAGACTTAACGTGCTTTCCAGGGCCGGGGGTTCCACACCACCAACTTCCAAACTCCAGGCTGCCGACAGAGAAACTCTAAGCCAATGGAGCAGAAAACAGTGCCAACCACGAATTCAGCTTTTTATGAGTATATAGTACCTACCTATCTACTCTAGTTCATCTTAAACTCGCGCCACTCTTCAGCCTAATAGTAAATGAAGGTAGCTAGCTTCCTCACAATATTGAATAGTCAAAGTCAGGGGCGGATCCAGGACTGCCGTTTGGTTTGAGCCCCTTCGCCACCCCCCCCCCCCTGGATCCGCCACTGGTCAAAGTCAACACAACATTCCGCTTGTGGTTTAGTTCTACGGTTTCACACCAATATAAAACTATTTATGTGTGCACACTCACACTGACACGAATTGACCAACGAACCAATCACTAAACCAGTAGGAGGAATAGGTCACGCCTTCGTGTGTCACTATTTGAAAATGTCGCAGTCAACTGGCTTAATCAGCCCTTTAATTGGATGCCTAGCCTTTTCATTGAACGGTGCCGTTAAATCAGCGGCCTAAATGGCGTTGAGTCAAAGCGTGTAATACAACATTTAATGAACGGCTGCTGGATGCTTACTTAGTGTGATGAAAATAATATGAAACACCTATTTAATTTTGGGTACCTATTTTAAATTCAATCAACAATCGATTTCAACTACTTACAGCACAAGCTTCTATTTCTGTCTGCAGGGTTTAAACGACCCTATACATGAACGGCATTCGAATTCCAAATTCCACTCGAATCTAATCTATTCGTGTGGGGGTACCTTATGCCCCTTAGGCTGTGCCTGATCCGCTACTTGACTAGGCAAATCATTAAACGATATTGAGCCAAGTATTTTGCGTAGCTGTTCAGTTAAATTCCGGAATGCCACTTAGGCCGCTGATTAAACGGCGCCGTTCATTGTAATGGCTAGGCACTAGGCAGTCAATTAAACCGCTGATTAAGCTGTTTGACTGCGACATAAACAAAGTTTATTCATGGACATAAAAATAAATCATTATGGTATTACACACACACTCAAGATGGCTCTTATTCGCGTTACTTGGGTAATATAAAATATACCTTATGATCATCAGGGTAAAGTCCTTCTTAGCAAATAAATGAGGGAAAAATTTGCACAAATACGCCAGTGAAGTTTTACATGTTGAAGTTACAATCAGTTAGAAGCCGGCCGCTCGTGGAGCTTGCCGCATGATTTTTCCCCAATTTAATCATTTCTAATAATAAATATTATATACATTTTCATTATCTCTTGAACGTTGTTACCCCGCCGCCGCCTACGAAGTGTAGTGCCTGTGTCCTGTCCACACTACAGGAGAATAAAAGTTGATCAGTGACTCAAGGTACATTTTTAAAAATATTCTTTTAAGTTCTGTTTTAATATGCTGATTTTTAAATTGGGCATTCTATAAGCGGAGTATCTAAAGTTTCAAATAGTGCCTTTTGTCCATTTTTTCGTATTCAACTCGTGTTCTTGACCATCTCGGCAAGAGACCGGACGGCATGTCGTTATTTCCGTGGAGGATGGGTAGGCCATTAGTGTGGGACGCTACTTGTGTCGATACTCTTGCGCCATCCCATCTTCCTTGCTCTTCGTGCTGTGCTGGTGCTGCCGCTGCGACTGCGGAGAACCTCACGTGGTGGAAATATAACAACCTCGTTGGTAGTTATATTTTCGAGCCGTTTGGGGTTGAAACTCTCGGGTCGTGGGGTCCGAGTGCTCATAACTTTGTTGACACGCGTGACCCAAGGGCTGGCTTTTACCTTGGACAAAGGATAAGCATTGTCATACAACGTAGCAATGCCGCCAGTCTTTTGGGCACACTTCCAGTCGACAGCGATGAGGATGAATTTTTGACGCCATATTTTAGGGTTAACTTGTTAGGATTCTTAGTTTTTATTTTTAGAGTAAATAGTTAAACAAAGAAATAATTTTCCTAGAGAGTCTTTTCCCAACTATATTTGGGTCGGCTCCCAGTCAAACCGGATTCAGCTGAATACCAGTATTTTACGTGGATCGGCTACCTACCAGACCTCTACAACCCATTAACTGGGTAACACGGTACTTCTTGGCAAGACTGGTGTCAAATTTTCTGGCTTTTTACAATCCGTAACGTGACTGCTAAAGGTCTACAAATGACCCAGTTTCTGGGCTGTGAAGGTGAAACTTGCTCCATGTAAAATACTGTATCCTGCTGCATCAGGTTATACCCGTAGCCCTCTTCAAGATAGTTGGGAAAACGCAAGCCGATGATGGTTCATGCTGGATTACTCTGGCAAGCAGGCAACAGCTACCAGCCGTTCTAGTCTGTTGACATCTCACCGTGTACACTTAGGTGGAGTGAACGGCAAGTGAGCTGTCATTCCATCTTGTTTTTATGTTTTCACAGCTCACTTGTTGTTTACTTCGCCTAAGTTTTCACTTCGACATGTTTATAGAACCGCAATGCAGTTTCCTTACTGAATGCACCCATGAGTAGCACAGAGATTTTTGGATCATCAGAACCATAGATATAAATATAATAAACAAGGTCAGAACGTTGGGACATTACTCTCTGAGTGACACAAGCTTCTTGTTGTTTCCAGATGTTAGAGCCTGAAGACCCAGAACTTGAGAATGCTGGGTATGAAGACGAGTACTGTAAACATCTCGATAACCTGAAGAAAAGAAAGCTCAATAATGAAAATATTAGTTACAGGATCAACATTCGTAAAATTCCGAAAAATGTAAGACATTCATAATTTTATTATCCACAATGTATCAATTTATTAGATTCTAGACAGATACTAAATTGAATTCACTAAGTATTTGAAAGGGCAATAAGTTAAAAAAAAGTTCTTATATTCAAACTGTACATGGTGACTGTTTACGTTTATAGCGTTACTACTGGACTAATTGAATGTGACAGATATTTACAACATTTATTATTAGTAAATTTAAAAGTGTTCATTTGTTAGTTACAAATGAACACTTTTCAAATCAGAAGACTGATTCTTAATTCAAATAAAAAAATAGTAATTAAAAAAAACTTGTCTGTAAAACTTATTTTGTTAAACTTATTAGTACCTACGTCTTTTTTTTTGCTCACAGAAATGTATGAAGCAGTCGAATTTTTTTTTCGCGATTTCATTGTTTGTCCCTTAGTAAAAGTTTTTCATAATTATGAGTACCCTTAAAAGGTATTGCGTTTATTCTGTTACACGTTGTTTTTGAAGAGAAAAACTTTTAACGTCAGGCATTTTTTAAAGAAATTGTTTTTTTACAGGAAAAGAAATTTAAATTTATGGTGCAATCCGACAGGTTGTCGGATGACTCAGAAAACAAAATAAAGCAAATAAATAAAAGATTTTCTTTGTTAGAAAAAGATATTGATCGGCTGAGAAAGATCTCGGATGACAAAAAGAGAAAAACAGATGAATATATTCAAGCAACTAAGGATATGTCATCTATGGCGATGGATGACATTATGGAACAATATTCTACTTGGCGAGAAAAAGCGATCAGTATGAAATCTGCTATTGATATGGAAACTGCGAATATAAGAAATAATGAAGCGCTGGAGAAAATCGAAAGGGAAAAAGCTATTAAGTGCCTTAAAAATATTTTGGCTATGGCTCAAGAACGATTTGATGAAGCACAGAAACAGACGCAAGAAAAAGTTGACGAGGAAAGAAGTAGACTCGAACGCGAAATTGAAAACATGAAAGAAAAAGAGGCTAAAGAAATAGATAGACTCACAAGCGTAATTCAATATACAGAAGAGCAAGTTGCTGTAGAAAAAACCAGGATCGATAACGAAATTCAAAAATTAGAAGACGAAATCAAAATAATCTATCAATCAAATGAAAACATGCGTAAAGAAAACTATGAGATGCAGAGAAAAATTTCTACAGAGAAAAAGAATTTAGAAAAGGACAATGAAAAATTAAGAAAAAAATTAAACAAGGAAAGAGAAGAATCCCAAAATAAAATTCGAGGTTTGAAACGACGCCAAGCTGAGCTGGAGAGAAAAATTCAAGTCGAAAAGAATGAAATGAAACAAGATGAGAGTCGGGTAAAACGCAGTATTGAGAACTTGCAAAACATGCTAGATATCAATAAAGATCAAAATGCAAAGATGAAAAATATTGAGATCATGCAAATCACATTTGTTAAAACTAAAGAAGAATATGAGAAAAACATTCAAGTTATCGAACAGTTTGAAACCGACAAACACCGTGAAATTGGAACGGAAATTCAAAGAATGAGAGAAAGAGAGGCTCAAGCAAGAATTGACCTAGATGAAACTCTTCAAGCTTTGGAACGAATGGAATCTTCAATGATATTTGAAATTGAGACAAACATCAAGAAAATTAAGGACCAAGAGGCTGCATACACAGATAAGCTAGAAGAAGTAAAAAAAGAAATGGAAAGAAACTTAAATTTAATGCAGCAAACTGAGGATGCCAAGAAAAGTGAAGTTGAAGACGAAATTCAAAACCTGCAATATCTTCAAGCACTGATGTTAGAAAATATTACAAATAATATTGCTGTATTGAATGACACTTTAGCTTTTGCTAGAGTCGAATACGAAGAAAAAATTAAAGAAATGCGAGAAAACGAGGCAATCCAAATAAATCGAATAGAAAATCAAAGAGAGGCAATAAAACAACGCGAAACTGCGGTAAAAAGTGAAACAGACATGAAAATTAAAGAAATGGAAAAGGAGCTACTAGTTCAGGAAGAAAATTATGTAAAGTCAATTGTTGGTTTGCAACAAAAAGAGGCAGAGAAAAAATCTCTTATGACTTATATTTTAAAGTTATTGCACCAAAGTGAGCATGACAAAACAAAAGAAATTGAAGCTGAAATTAAAAGGATGGAAGAAATAGAGATCCTGGCAAAAAACAACAACGATGTGGCAATTAAAGAATTAGATACATTTTTAAAAAGGAAAGAAGACGAATTCAAGAAAAAAATACATGCCATGGATGAATCGATAACCGAGAAACGAGATAAAATTAAAAAAGTTATTGAAAATATGCAGAAAATTCTGCAAAATAAAATAACCATGGATTGTAATATCAAAGAATTAACGAATAAGTTAGCTGCACTTAAAGAGGAAATCGAAGCGAACTGCAAGCTAACGCAGCAAACCGACGCTGACAAGGAATGAGAATTTAACGCCGAAATTCAGAGCATAAACAAAAATCTGATATAAAGGATAGTACTTAGAAGAAGATTTAAGCTTTGGAACAACACAGGGACGAGTTGATTGAAACACATAATTGAGAAAAACATTGAATCAATCAATAACTATCCAAACAAAACAATAGAGATGATTCCTAGTTTAAAAAAATATGATTCTGTTTAGTCCGTCAGTTAGATTATCGAAAAATATTGGATACGTATTTTTTGCTATAACAAATCAACAAAAAAAGACGAAGATAAAACACATCAAATATCAGGAGTGGGGGCTTGTGACGCCACGAGTAGGTAAAAAGTGTACTTACTTGTGACGTCACACGAGTTTTCAACGCACAGTATTTTAATTTTTGTTTACCTACGCGAACCAAACAAGTCGCTTTTCAAGCAGTCTGATGCAGTTTGTGGCCTCAGATCTGTGATTGAACTGCATCAGACTGCTTGAAAAGCGACTTGTTTGGAACTTTTTAGTCGTGTTTAGCAGTCGGGTTTATGACAGTCATTTTTTTTATTTCCTACATTTTAGTGTATTACATTTTTGGAATCGTCTGCTCGTGCCCTTTATTTTGATACCCCACTTGATAGATTTTGAGCAAAAACAACAAACGTATCCCCCTTTTTTTGCAGGCGCCATTTTGTAAATTTATATAGCCTATGTCACTACCACAATTCTGATAAATTCAACGACACCTCATAATAATATGTCAAAATCCGTCCCGCCGTTTGGGCTGTAGAGCGTGCCAAAGAAATGGACATATGTAGTATACAAACATACATACGCTCGAAAAACATTACCCTCCTTCTGACAATGTCGGGTAAAAAGAAAAAAACGTGTCTAATATGTTTTGGAAATCTATGTATCCAATTAGATGTTTTTAGTCATCTACCCTGTTGGAGAAAGATATTCAAGCTATGCAACAATGCGAAAAACAAAAGTAAATTGAAATTCAGAATCAAATTAAGGGGGAATTCGCAAATCGGACGTTTACACATTAAAACACTTGAGATAATTGCAGCACAGGCAAAATCGAATACGGACAAAAATATTGAAGCAATCTAACAACACAAAGCCAAGAAAACAAGAGAACTTGAAGAACAAAATATTTATAACATGAATACTATTATTATTCGAGGCATGAATAATACATCGCTCTATCTTATCAAACCCGACTAGTCGGAGGCCCTTTCCAATTAAGGCTGCGGAACTTTTTTACAAATAGATGTAGTTAATTAGTATTTTCTCTTTGTAGGTATATTATATTTTTATCGATTTCAATGAAGTTTTATCGATGGCATATATTTTTATTTGTCATGCAGTGAGCTTGATCAAGGTGGCCTCGCTCCCAGTAGCAATGACTTTGTAAACGAGATTGAGGTGCGAACCACATGAACCTCATTGTAAAACTTTTTTAATAATAAATGTTTACTTAAGTACATTTTTGTTTCTTTATTTATTCCCTCGACTAATAAATATTTTTATAACAAGTACCTATCTATGTTTTTGTTTTAACTACGACAACAACTAAAATTCTGCCTGATATGGTTTATATCTCCGTAAGCGATGATGTGGTCGAAGATGGAGCACGCTTGCCTAGAAGTAACCTATTCACACTTGGCTTAAAGACTCCCGGGTTGTAGGTATCAGGAAACACAGACTGGCAGAGAATTCCACTCCTTAGCTGTATGCACAATGAATGTGTTACCAAAACGTTTTGTGCGTGTGGGCGAGATGTCCACCATGTACCTACTGGTGGCGCATCGTCTTACGTCTTGAGGTCCGATGATGGAACGGGCTTGGCGGAATTAAACGATGCAATTCCGTTGCACACTCCCCAAAAATGCAACCTCAAAGAGATGTCAACAAAGTACTCGGTAAGTAACTTTTCATTGAACTTCCCATACAAAATTGTCATTAACTGACCACAATTTGTATGGGAGACTCAATTTTTAAATAAAATGTCTGTGCGAATAACTCGACAAAATTTGTACTGAACAGCTGATCTTTTCGCGATTTCGGGGTTGTTCATAATGATGAGTCCAATGACCCCTTAAGAGGTAGTACTAGATATAGAGGATAGTACTCAATCAACATATATTTAACATAAACTGAACTTTAAGCTGAGTATTTACCCCATGTTGCGGTACCAATGTAAAAATACTCTAACGGAATGGTTAAAAACACAAACGTACGATGAAATTGAACTTTTATTAACCCAAATATCATAAAGAAAAACCTGTACCCATCCATAACCTACATCAAGCAATCCATCATTAACACACACACACCTACTCACAACTCCATCTCCCCCCCTACACAAACACAAACACACACACAAACACTACACAAACCTGAACATGCTACCTACAATAATCTTGTAACATTATAGTAGGTACCTAAACGTTTTCTTTTCCTTTTTTATTTTTTAAATTATGTCTCAACATTGAAGATAGTAACCCACGGGAAGTTGCGAGGTAACCCATCACAAGTATCCTTATAACTTACCGGGGCTGCCTCAATTTTTGTGTTGTAAAACAATTGTATGAGAAACAATAAAACTTTTTATATTTTGATATATTTTATATTGCGTTTATTCTGTTACACCTTGTATGCTGTCTTTTAATCCCAGAAAAGGAACGGTTCCTACGGGATAGGCCACATAAGAGAAACCACAGAAAAAAACTAGTAATAAAAGGCTATATCCAGTCCATTCACAGGTAGTCTGTCAGAGATTGACCTGTGCGATATGATCGCCAAGTGTTTTATAAATGTTTGTCCTGTGCTTATTGACAAATAATCAAAATAAACAGCGTAGATACGTGTTAGCGCCACAAAATGAACTCAATTACCACTGAACTAGAGTTTTAATAACGTCCCCCTGTCCCAGAGGGATATTCACTGTCAGATAGCTGATGTTAAAAGGCTAATTTACAAAAAGAATTAAGGTTCCGAGCATAAAGAAAACATATTTACTCGTAGTTCTCACGCGGGTTCTCCGAAATGGCTGAATCGATTTTTGCGGGGTTTACACTGGCAGATAGCTGATGTTTTATGGAGAATTTTAGAAAAAGGATTAGAGTTACCTACATGCAAAATAAAACCCAAGAAAATAATATTCAAGCGGGCGAAGCCTCGGCTAGAAGCTATAAGAAGGCTGCTAGGCTCAAATTGGATTGGGCGGGTCATTTCAACCGCATGCGCAGTGACCGTTGGGCAAAAGTCTCCACACAATGGGTGCCTGAAGTGGGACAGCGCTACCGAGGCCCAGAAGACGTGAGAGACGACTTGGACGCGTACCATGAGGGTTCGTACGAGGTGGTTCGGGAAAAGAATTCCTGGAAGAACTTGGTAGAGGCCTTTGCCCAGCCCTGTGGGAAGGTATAGGCTGATAAAAAAAGGTCACGTTTATACACCACTGACGGCAGCGGCGGCGTTGACAGTTCGTTGTAGATATTTTGACGTGTTGTGTAAGATCATGGCGGGCGGTGGTACGTTTTTGTCTTGTTATAAAAAGTAAATAATTATGTGATAATTGAGTAAGAAAGCATTGCAGTGAAGTGTAGTTCAAAAACGACGCGAGCTTAATAGGTACTATATTCTTTAATGCATACATCTATATCGGGAGTAGGGATCATAAATGATAAGCACAAAAGTCGATGAAGAAATCTTCTTCAAACATTGATTATGATACCTAATGATTGACGAACTAATAGAGATATTTCATGAAATGGCTACATCCCGGAATGGCAGACCAAAACATAACATGGCCAATTCGACGATCTGGCTACGAAATCCACATGTTACTGTGAAAGCCTGAAGTACGGTAAATACTAGGACTTGCCAGTATAATCTAAGTTTGACAAGCTTTGCCGTTAAAAGACTGAACTCTTCTTCTCTTCTTCTTTCCTTCTCTCTTCAAAATCTATCCAGGTTGTCTTTAAAAGATCGCTTTTAGCGATAAGGCCGCCCATTGTGTCACCCTATGTAATGTTTTCTTCATCTATTTTTTCTGTAACTTATATGGTGTACATAATAAAGAGTGTTCTATTCTATTCTCTTCTGGGAGCATCGCTTATTTCGGACTTTTACTAGCACATCCTCGATCCCTGCTTCAATGTACAGACACGTATCTGCCTTAGCTTTTTCCCAACGATGGGGTCGGTTCCCAGTCTGACTTGATGCCTATGAGTTCTGACCAGCATCTGACCTCCACAGTCCAGAAACTGGGTAATACTTGGCAAGACTGGTGTCAGATTTTCTGACTTCTTACTTCCGGTAACGACTGTCAAAGATATATAAGTGAATGTCGGGACCAACGGCTTAACGTGCTTTCCTAGGCAAGGAAAAAACCCGGTGTTATAAATGGTCACCCATCCACCCGTAGCTTAAACCGCGTTACCTATACATTTACTAGGTTGTGGAGGTCGTTTATATATATTGATAGCATAGGTAGTCTCAGCAGGGTT
Source organism: Melanchra persicariae (assembly GCA_947386135.1). Lineage (NCBI taxonomy): Eukaryota > Metazoa > Arthropoda > Insecta > Lepidoptera > Noctuidae > Melanchra > Melanchra persicariae. Next base: position 18,716,566 of record OX376662.1, on the reverse strand, counting down.
TTTTCTAAAAGAACCTGTGATACAAGAGCGAGCGAACTTCTTTAAACCATCGGGGGAGGCAATACCAAACGGATCGACCCTTGTTTTATAATCCCAAATGATAACCGAAATTAATAACTAATTGCTTTACCTTAAAGTAGTAATAGTTTCTTTTACAGTAGCAAACTACAAGTCGGTGCTCAGTATGATGTCGGACGTAAAAGAATAGCACCATCCCATCACTTCCCGTGGGTGTCGTAAGAGGCGACTAAGGGACTCACAAAAGAATGAACAGCAGCATTCTCTGTAGGTACATTGCAACAGCTATACTGCGATCGCCAACCCGCCTACCAAGCGTGGCGATTTTGGCAAACCACCCATTTGGAGGAGGCCTATGTCCAGCAGTGGACGTCTTTCGGCTGATATGATGATGATGAAACTACATTTCTTCTGAGAAACGCACTACCAACCTAGGTGGTAACTGTTTTTTTTTTACTTTTACGTGTACCTATGTGTGGCATATCGTAAGATTCATAAGATTGACGAAGTGAGTGGTAGATAAGTACATAATGAGCGACTTTTACGGAACAGTTCTGAATCTTACAAGCAATGAAGTAAGACTAAATAAATCTTTAAGGTTTAATTGGCAAATATTAAGATTTACCATAGATTGGGCTTTTGAATTTACGTATGATACTAGTTCTACTTTACCATCAGTTTCTTTTTAGTGAAAGGATTTGTTGTTTTCAGGCAATGAAATCGGCAAGGAATAAAAATAAATTTAAATTCGATCGGTTGTCACAAAGAATAAATATAAAAATGAAGGAGATTAATAATACTACTAAGTTGTTAGAGAATTTAAATCAGCTGAAAAAGCTCGTGGAAAATAAAAGGATTAAAACGGAAGAATATATACAAGCAATCAAGGAGAAGACATCTATGAGGATAAATGAAATCATAAAAAAAATGTATACAAAGCGAGTAAAACCGAACGACGTAGAATCTACTAATGGCGAGGAAACTAGAAAAATCAAAAGGTTTGAAGTCTGTGCGAGAACTGAAGTGGAAAATAATATCTTAGCGATGACTCAAGAGCGATTAAATCAATCAAAGAGAAAAATGCAAGAGAAATTGGTAAAGGAAAAAAGTAGACTCGAACGTAAAATTGAAAACATGAAAAGAAAAGACGCCAAAGAAAAAGCCAGACTCAATAACGAAATTAAAATATTAAAAGACGAAACCAAAATAATTACCAGCCAAATTCAAAGCATGCGTAAAAAAAAAGTTAGGAAGAAACAGGAACTTGATGAAATTCAGAAAAAAATGGCTACAGAGAAAAAGAATTTGCAAAAGGAAATTGAAACATTGATAGAATCCGAACATAATGTCCGAGGTTTGATACAATACCAGGCTGAGCTAAAGAGAAAAATTGAATTTGAAAAGAGAGAATTGAAATCATGTGAGAGTCAGGTAAAAAACAGCATTGAGAACTTGCAAAACATGTTAGATATCAATAAAGATCAAAATGTTAAGTTCAAAAATATCGAGACCATGCAAATCAAATTTGCCAAAACTAAAGAAGAATATGAGAAAAATATACAAGTTATCCAACAGTTCGAAGCAGAAAAGCAGCGTCAAATTGAATCGGAAATTCAAAGATTGAGAAAAAGAGAGGCTCAAGCGAAAATCAACCTGATGGAGACTATTCAAGCGTTACAAAGCACGCTGGGTATCAACAATGAAAACAATGAAAACCAAAATGAGGCGATAAAACAACGCGAAGCTGCGGTAAAAAGCTAAATAGAAACGAATGTTATAAAAATAGAAAGTAAGTTAGTAGCTGATGGAAAATCCAATGTAGGTTTACAAAAAAAAGAGGCAGAGAAGAAAAATCATAAGGGTCCAATTTTAGAAGTAAGTGAGCAGCAATGTAAGCATGACAAGAAACAAGAGATTAAAGATGAAATTAAAAGGATAGAAGAATTAAAAAATCCAAACAAGTTAGGCGAACTTAAAAAGGAAATGCTAATACTGCAAAAAGAGGATAAAAATAACGCAACTATCATAAGCTCTCGCAATAGACCAATACGAGAAAGATATCCAAGCTATGCAACAATACGAAGAGAAGAGAAATTGAGACAGAAATGCAGCACAGAAAAAATAATCTATGGAAAAAAATATTGAAGCAATGCAACAACTACCTTGAACATAAATACAAAACATGAAAGAAATAAGGAAGATGCAGATATATATATTTTTTTTTTCAATATTGATTTTCAACAATAATTATGAATTAAAGTAACGTGAAACTGATTGACTATGTTTTAATACACCAACAAGCGACTAGTGACGTCACTCCTGTTAATTATAAGTCCAAGATCCCAAGGCACCCAGACGTTACTTATATATGTTACGGCTAAAGGTGGGTGTGAACATAAACCTAAGTTTAGCCGGTCATTGGGCACCCCGACTCATTTTTAAACCACACAGAAATAGGAAATTTAAAGTGTTTTGAGGTTAGGTTAGAACTAGTTGTAGCCGGCTAAAACTAGGTGTAGCCGCATTTCGGCTATTAGCCGTAACATATATACGTATCAAAATGTTTGGATAAAGTACTAGTGTTAGTGTAATTTCAACTTTTAGACAACATACTAAATGTACTGGGGTGGGTGGGGGTGAAGCTATCGGTTGGGGGGGGGGGTGTGTAAAGGTCCCTTTTTTTAGTTTTTCGTTAATAATTCGTAAACAGTGGCATATAGCAAAAAATTAAGGATGTCCGTGACTACGGCAGGACCACAAACCCCAATCGCTTCCATATTTGGTAAATAATTAGTACCCAATTGGTCCTCGAACAACAATTCGAGAAAATCGACTTTGAAAGCTGGAAGCGGTAGGCGGTCCTTTCAGCAGAACCACCATGAGCGCAGAAAAAGGGGGCATGCTACCGCTATTCTAAGTATACAAATAATTAGTAAGTACCCTTAAATGTGGTCCATTTCGTAAAAAAAAACAGAACTGAAACATTTGTATTTACCGAGAAATCAACGATGATAACTTTCGTGCGGGCGTTCAGCAGGACCACGACTTTGAATGTCGATTCCAAGTTTCAGGAGCTTGTTGCTCCCCTCGAACCTACATAGAAAATTAGTACCCAGCTAGATAGAATTAGAACCCAAAATTCAAAATTAGTGCTTCAATAGTTTACGAGATATACCGTGCCATTGGTGGGGTGGCGGTAATCACGGTGTTCAATTTTTATTTTTAGATTTCCCTATTAAAAACTCTGTAAATTTTGCTCAAATTTATACAGTTCTTTCGGTTTGAGAGGATTTTCCTGAGCAGGATAATTTTTTATTGGGTTAAAAATAAATAAAAGACTTCCTTCATAATTATATTCAATTAATGATTATTACAATTAGATTAAAACTTGGCTTTCTCAATATATTCCATCGCTCGCTGCCTTATCCTGTCCACTTGCTCCTGATCCCCTATTTTCTCTTCAACGTCTATCCACTTCTTGTATAGAACCTTCATTTTTCTTGCTGGCAACTTCTGCGATGTCATGCGCTCCATTACTTGCCTATAAACAAATGAGACACATCAGAAAATGTGGCATAAAGCCTAAGATACACTAGGGGACAAAATGTTCCTCAACATGACGCGCAACGCTCAAATCTACGTTGTTTTGCCCGGTAACCCACAACATGCCCCACTAAATTTTACGTGACGCGGAACACGTTGCTTGCTCCCGCTCCGAGAGCGAGCGTACGTAGTTGCTGAGGTACATGTTGCTCCATTTGACCCCCCTCCCCTCTATCTTTGGCATAAATTTAAAGTAATCACTTGACTAAAGTCTAAAAAAAATATAATTATTTTATTTCAGACCACAACTTCCATTGTTTTGTTAGTTATTACACATGACTTGAAACTATGTTAGTACTCAATACTCAATACTCAATACTCAATACTTTATTTGCATTCCACAATGTGTACTTAGGTGGTAAGTTAAAAAAAAAATGTGATCATTATGGACCCTGTCGGGCACAGCAAAAGAATTAAAAATATAGTAGGAGAGAGGAAGCTTTAATCAGCCAAATTTATATCTGAACTAGATCCACTACTGTCATTTTCAGTATGGATTAATTACCTACATATGATTCTTTATATTTTATCGTTGAAAAATTCGTTTAAACTATAATAGCATCTTTTTATTAAAAATTGTTTTAACTTTTTTATAAATATGTTTATTTTATCTTCTTTTTTTATTAATTCAGGTAGTTTGTTGTATATTTTTATTGACATTGCATAGGGACTTGTTGAATGTAATTTTAGTCGAGAATGTGGTATGTTTAGTCTTGATTTGTGTCGGAGTGTGTAACGTGATTGTATGTCCTCGCGCTTTGTATAAAATTCTTGATACTTACGAACAAATTTGCAGGTTTCTAATATATATATACTGGGAAGTGTTAAGATATTATAATTTTGGAAGTGAGGTTTGCAGCTGTCAATTTGATCGATGTTTGCCAGGATTCTAACTAATTTTTTTTGGAGTGTAAATAGTGAGGGTGCATCTGTGCTATTACCCCAAAGGGTTACACCGTAGCTTAGCCATGCATAAGCATACGCGTAGTAGGTGGTGAGCGCAGTTTGGAGATTCGTGGTTTTTTTTATTTCACGGAGGGCATATGAAAATCTTGAAATTTTTGATCTTAGTTTTTGTATGTGGGATTTCCAATTTATATGTGTATCCAAATCCAGTCCAAGCAAGGTAAATTCTTTAACAACTTCTATTTTTGAGTTATTAAAAGTAAAATCTATATTTAAAGGTGTTTTTTGATGGGGATGAAAGGTAATTAGTTTAGTTTTGGAGCAATTTATTTCGAGGTTGTGTGCGTTCATCCAAGTGATGATTTTGGTGAGAATTGAATTCAGTTCTTCGTTTAGATTTAAGTTGTCTTGACATGAAACTAGTAGAGAAATGTCATCCGCGAATAATACACATGGTCCCTTTATGATTTTAGGTAAGTCATTGATATAAATTAGAAATAGGAGACATCCTATTACACTTCCTTGGGGTATCGAGGCGCTAATTGGTTTGCTATTAGATCGGACTTTTTTTATTTCTTTTGTCTGGTGATTAAAAAATTCAATTTCTACTGTTTGCTCTCTATTCTTTAGGTAAGATGCAAGCCAATCATGAGCTTTTCCACGAATGCCTATTCCGTATAATTTAGCAAGCAATATATTAAATTGGACTTTGTCATAGGCTTTACTCATGTCAAGTAGTATACCTACTGCATATTTTTTTTTATCAATTATGTATTAGTAACAAACGCAAACATTTAATTTAATATATATTGTGTTGTTGTTATTGTTCCAAAGACTGACGAGTCTTTAGTTCAAAATCAAAATGACCTCATAATGGTCAGGAAGATAATGGGTTCAATTTTTTTTTCACTGATAAACGTTTGTTTAGAAATATCTTTATTTATTAAAATGTTATGCAGAAAAACACTGTACAAAGGCTGACTTAATGCCTTATACATTATTTACGTCGACCTTGGTGATATAGAGACAGAATATGAGTTTTGACCGACTCCGAAAAAGGAGGAGGTTCTCAATTTGATTGAATTTTTTTTGTATTTACCTCATATCTCCGTCATTTATGAACGGATTTGAAAAATTCTTGTTTTATGTGAAATTTTATCAAAATCGGCTCCATAGTTTGGTTTTAAATCCAAATAGCTGGAAAAAATCTGTGGAAAAACCATCCATGTATATGAAATTGCGACATGTGGGGTACCACTAACAAGTGAGAAATAAAAAACTTTTTCACAAAAAAAAAAACTGCGAAGTACAAAATAACTTTAATTTCGGAAGTCGATGTAACGAAGAAGCAACCAAAAACGGGAAGGAAGTCGGTTTTTTTGTGAAAAAGTTTTTTATTAAACACGCTGTCAGCTGGTAATGTGCCCAAGAGACTGGCGGCATTGCCACTGCCTCTTGCCAAAGTAAAAGCCAACCCTTGGGTCACAGGACGATAATCAAACACGTCTCTTGTGCTAAGTATACAAAATATATCTTAAGATTTTCGGAATAAAGTTGATTTTGTCTTGACGAAGTAACGCGAACATTTTGACAGAAGTGCCAGCATTCGATACATACAAACGAACGTTTATTTCCGTTTATAACTTACCGGACATGATCGTGATCGTTGTTCTTCAGCAGCATGTCGACGTAGGCCGAGCAGACGTCGACCCTGGCGGGGTAGACTGCCAGCACTTGCTCGAACAGCGCCTCCGCGCGCTCCCTGGACCCGCTGCGACTCTCCAGCAACGCGAACTGGACCAGCACTGGCACATCTGCGGGCAAACAAACATATCATCATCTGCCCGGCCTATCTTTTTTTGGGGCTAAGACCACACTAATCCAGACTGCTCATGAAAGCCAGAATCGACAGTGGCGACCACCAGAAAAACGCCAAGTCAGTGAAACTCGACGAGTCCCGGAGAAACAATTCAGCTGTCTTGGATCCCGCAACGAAATGAATCAGACAAGAACAGCGGAGGAGTAGGAAACGTAATTTCATTTCCCTCCTTATCACGCAGGAGACAGAACAGAGCCAGTTGTATAGGCACCAAGGAACATAACTACTGGGTTAAGCCTAGTTGCCAAGCAAGACGCTATCTAGCGGGGTTTGGTTTTCGCACTTAGTCCTGATGTTGGACCATTGTACGTGAGTCATCGCAGGGGGAGTTAAACACCTCACTCCCCCTACTTAACCAGACAGGGGCTGCGTTGAAGATTACTTAAGTGCTCCCGTAGCCCCCGGTGCAAGTATGCGAGGAAACACGGGTGGTTTTAGTCAGTAGGAGTCTGACAGACCCCTCCGTCCGCCCCAGGACGGAGGACATCCATGAGGATTTCCACCACGACAAAAAAAAATTGTTCGTGAGTCATGGCCGCCTTCATTCCATCGAGCCAATCTCCCTGCAGAAGCAGATTAAGCCTCACAGTTGGACTGGCTGACCCGCGCAACTTGGTCTGCGTCATATTTTTCATTGATGCTCCGCTCCTATGGTCGTAGCCTTCCGCGATAAATGGGCTATCCAACTCCAAACGAATTTTTCAATGCAACTGGTCTGATCAGGTCTGGTAGGCAGCCGCTCTACATAAAATACTGGTATTCAGCTGAAACCGGTGTGACTGGAAGTCGACCTCAATATACTTGGGAAAAGGCTAGGCAGATGATGATGATATAGTGCTTTTTATCTCACATTCTTACAGTAAGTTTAAAGGTTATCTTAAGTATGTTATGATTATGAGCATAAGACTTGCTTGTTAATTAATAGCTCTTGAAATAACAGCTCTTCAAAAAAAAGAAGACAAAGGACATTGTAAAAAATGGCCTATGAACCAACACGCATGAAATATTTACTATAATTACTAGTTCTTTTAATAATATACATTACTTATATTTTAATAGAACGGACACTTTTTAATTTCGAAAACATTTTAAAAAGTATTCACTTTCGTCCTTAGCTTCCGTCATAATCCTCGGTGATAGTTCTATTATTTTTTGGTTCAATTTGAGGTTTTTAATAGGCAAAGGTATTATAGCTCATACAGCCAAGTCTTTGTAACAGCACTCTTAATAAGAGTTTGACACAGACAAGAGTTAGTATTCTCAACACTTGATATACGATAATGATTTTTAGTTACAAACAGCCCGCTATGATGTCGCGGAACCATAATAAGCCTTATCAAAAAAACTCGATTGAAAGTGCTGTTTGAAACGAGCAATAATATCGACACTGACAGTTGACGATTTGACAGATGACAACATTTGACATTTGGTAGTAATGTCACTTGGCGCGCGCATTCTGTGCTCGATCCAAAGACTACAATAGTATACTGGCTATAGACAGGCAACTCTACCTTATTTTTTAATACTGGGAAGTGGTCGAACTCAGCGCCATCTAGTTTTTAGTTAAGGGAACTAATTTATATAAGTAAATGTATAGGTGGGTAGGTGTATAGCTGCTGTCTGATCCTTTATGATATTATATTAGGTAGAGAGATGAGTATATCCGCTATATACTACAAACATACGTACTACATAAAGGAAAAAAAACCACATAATTGAATATTAAACCATTTTATTTAGAAAAACATCACACATTTTACAATAAAATTTTAAGTTCGCCTTTTTCGTTCCTTATGATTAAGGCAGTGCCGATAAACCTTTTCTTTCATTGAATCGTTAATATTCCAAAAGGTTATTTGGCCAGTGAGAACATTATTGATATCTTTGCACAAGTTGTTTACAACAACAACACACACAACACAACATAACACGAACGTACGAACGAATTGTAACGCGGCTCAACAACATGGACAAACGAAAGCTCAACTCAACCTGCAGAAGCACTAGCGAAACAACAAAAACTCTATTGCAAAAGGAAAATAAATGCGCACGAGTAGTTACACTCTCACGCAGCCATTTGCAATTTAAGTGTGGCCATTCAAAAACAAACTTTTGCACGTTTAAATACCAAAATATAACTTATTCACTATTAAAGCTCATAATAAAAACCTAATTATGTACTAATTCATATACTCTATTATTTTTATATAAGAAGAACATGAAATTATATTATTTTTCTTGATTAATGTAATAAAGTAACTCCCAGAAAAAAAAAATATATTCAACCGTAGCAACACCGCAATTTGTTTCCCTTAACTAAAAACTAGATGGCGCTGTTTTCAATAAAAAAATGGAATTTTAATTTTGTTCTAAGTTGCCATAGCATGGCTCGATCTGAGTTTGCGTTGGTTGCGTACTGCATTCGTTTGCATTTTCTTACTTTTCCGATTTTATCTAACAACTCCATAAGACTCCTGACTCCTAGAGTTCAATGTCAAGAAGCGCGCATCTGTCGTACTTACATCTATACATATAATAAAACTGTAGAAGACGTCAATTCTGTACATTGAATGAAAATAAAAAAAAATATTCCAGGGGTGCTTCATATAAACAGTAGAAGCCAAAAATGTATTTTTTTTTTTTTTTGTCTGTCTGTCTGTTGTTAATCTTTCACGCAAAAACCACTGGATGGATTTTGATGAAACTTTTTTTGTTGTATAGCTATTAGTTCTCGCCAACATATAGGCTATAATTTATTTAGAAGTTCTGAATACCTGACGTGGAACCTTAGCGGCCCGGCTAATCTATAAGAGATATTAATATACCGCTTTTGGAATAGTTGGTCAACATGATGAGTACTTTCTGTCGACATAAAAAAAATGAAGTTCTGGAGCACCTGATGTGGAACCCTTTCATGGAGCTAAGCTATCGGCTATTTTAATCAATTGTCAACGGATCTCATAGTCCGTTGATATAAAGCCTGCTGCATCTCGAAAGACTTGGTGTGGGTTCGAATCCCACAAAAGTTGTAATTATTTTTGGATTATTTTTATCTTATTTATTTCGTTAGTTTTTTATTCCTACCAAACCTAATATTTTCACATATTAATAATATGTTATTGCTGTATTTTGCATATTTTTTAGCAAAGAACCTATTATCTGTTTATATGTACCTATTCTGTTTTGTTCGCATCACGTTAAAAAATACAAAACTAATGTAGGAAATGTGGCAATCCAGAAGAAATCAACTTATTATCTACATGCATAGTAAGTACGGGTACGTATCTAAATGGTACTCGCAACGCCATCTGTTGGGCGAAACTGTACTTACTATCAACAGCATGAAAATTACAACAAATAATATTATTTAGTTAAAGATTCTTTTCATACTTACCCAGCGTTATGTGCATTTTTTTTTTTTAATTTGGTGCATAAAATAAAACTTAAATTGCACCACTGACTTTGTTTTCATTTTTTTTTACTATTGATAGGAACGCGTTTGACTACTATCTCGCCTGATGGTAAACGATGATGTGATCGAAGATGGAGCACGCTTGCCTAGAAGTAACCTATTCACTCTTGACAAGACTGGGCAGTAGTGTCAGGCTGTAGCTATCAGGAAACACGGACTCAGTCAGGGATTTCCACTCCCTGGCTGTATGCACAATTAGTGTGTTTCCAAAACGTTTTGTTCATGTGGGTGTGATGTCCACCGTGTACCGGTGGCGCACCAGCGTACGCCTTGTGGTCCGATGATGGAACTTGGCTTGGCGGAATTAAACTATGCAATTCCGTTGCATACTCCCCAAAATGCAACCGATAGAAAACCGACATACTAGCAACTCGGCATCGATGCTTAAGACTTTGGAGCTTCGACTCGACGAGCCTTTCACCTCTTGGATTTATTTCCCAGGATCCCTCTTTTCAATTATTTTCTGTTTATTTTGAAACAAAACTGTTCAATTCCCAGTGAGCCGGTGATTGGTCGTGACCAGCCTAGGGCCAGAAATTATCGGTACGGGTTTCACACTCCAGAGCAACAAGGGGAACTGTGGATCCCTAGGCAATGACGCCACAGAAGAACTCGCGAAGAGAGGTTCGAGATGGTAGTGCTGGACCCGTACCCACTCCTCCTTCCTTCTTTATTTCTTTCTCACAGTTTTGCACATGAATTCACCAGAGAAGAACTGAACTTCATGACAACAAATGGTCACGGGTTACAGATTGCAGTGAAAAATGGCAATGACATGTCTATACACGCGACTAATAAAACGACTTCTCAGCTTAAGCTTAAAAATTACTCCAGTAATATTAAGGATTATTACGGGTCATTGCCCCTAAAAATTGTTAAAATAAGCACCACAGACAGCCCAATTTACAGAGGTTGCTTCGACAACGAGGAATCAGTCGGCTACGTCATCCTGGTCGTGGCTTCCCGACGTGAAAAAATCCTCGGAACGGTGAAATCTGCAGGTTTTAAATCAATTCAAATCATTTATTGCAATCCATAATGTACATATACAGGTGGTAAATATAGGTTTGTGAGTGCTAAGTGATTGAGCTGACTTTAATCTCAGATTATCACTCTTTTGCGGGTTGAGTATTATCGGTCGTCTCTCCACTCAACCTGTAAAGCACTCTGGTGGCTTCTGTACATTTGGACGGAGCTAGGCTTGCAAACTTAGCCAGGACACCTACGCACAATGGAGTCTCTACTCTACTCCACTTTATCCATTGTGGGGTTTTTTTATGGATGGGAAATCATCAAATGATTTCTTTCGCTCTGGCGCGCGTGGAACACAACGCTCCGTCGACCCCGGCTTGGTTGTTAAAGAACAGCTAGCCACCCAACGCTCGCCGTCCGCAGGCGCGCGCCTACGGTGGCCGAGAATCGCCCTGCGACTCCTGACGCCCGAGGCGTCTTCTTCTGTTGCAGCGGCTGAGGCGTGAGGTTTGCCTCTACCTCACGTGGCCCGCCTCTTCCTTCACTAGCATTACTGTTTCGCAAAAGGAGGTGACGGCTTCCCATGCCTCCTCGCTCTGGGCCATAGAGTGAACCAGAGCCGGTAGCGAGGGGTCGCCGCCACCGATCGCCTCGACGAGGACACGGAGGTGCTTCGCCCAAGCAGGGCAGACCTTCACCGCATGCTCCACCGTGTCCTCTGCGGGGGTTGCCTTTTCTTCTGGTTGGTCTTCCCATGGACAAATTTATGTAGCTCTATCGCGAGTTAATAACCTTAGCATCATCATGTATCATCATTATAATCCCCACGTTCCTATACCAGCCTCATCCTGGATGAGGCTGGCGGTGACTCTTTCGAACAAATTGCTCAACCCTAGCTACGACGCTCCGTCAACTCGGGCCTGGTTGTGTTCGGACAGCGAGCCAACCAACGCTCGCCGTCTGCAGGCCCGCGTTTACGGTAGCTGGGAATTGGCCTGCGGCTCCCGACGCCTGGGGCGTCTTTTTCGGCGGCTAAAGGGAACTGGGAATAATTGTCAAATCGTGCTGTCATTAATTCTTAGTTCTGGTTCGGGACTAATCGTAAGTCCGTAGGTGATACGGAGTAGGAAATGCCCAACACTACGAAACTACGGACTGCGAGCTTAGAGAGTAGACCCCGAGGCGTGAGGTTTGCTTCTCCCTCACGCGGACCGCCTGAAATGAAGGAGACTCCACTAGCATTACTGCTTTGCAGAAGGAGGTGGCGGCTTCCCATGCCTCCTCGCTCCGGACCATGGAGTGAACCAGGACCGGTAGCGAGAGGTCGCCGCGGCCGATCGCCTCGACGAGGACATGGTAATGCTCCGCCCAAGCAGGACAGACCTCCACCGTATGCGTCTCTCTTCTCGTCTCTGCGGAGACTTCTCTTCTCGTAGTTTTGGCATGACCATTAATAAAGCTCAGGGACAAACTATGAGTCGTGTTGTTGTGGATCTGCGGAAGTCCTGTTTCTCGCACGGTCAACTGTATGTCGCTTTAGCGCGAGTAAGCAGCGTGCAAAGCCTGTTTTTACTTACTGATGAACATTACATAACAAGTAATATTGTTCACGAAGAAATTTTTAAGTGTTAACGTTCGTTCGTTCTTTGTAATTATGTAAATCATGTCATAATCATGATGAGTACATACATACATTAGTGAGTTTGTGTACTTATGTACGTATATACTTAATCTTGCTTAATACGAAGTGCACGCGCGAACGAAGTCGCGGGCACAGCTAGTTCAGTAATAAATGCTAAGTTATTGCTACATACCGAATGTTTTTATTGACGTAATTATAACCTCAAAATCCGAAAGTGTTTTGATTTTTTCAGAATTCTCAAAAGTGTCCGTTGTTTTAATTTAGGTTTAATCGAATATATACATTATCTAAAACCCAAAGAGTAAATACACCTCCCTGTTGGATCTTAGGCGAGCTATGTCCTTTGAAAATGTTTTGCGTTGTTGAGAAACGGTCACATTCTAAGATCATAGACGAGGCGCCAGACGGAGTTTAGTATGCGAAATTTGAGGGCGGCATTCTGGCAATGGATTTGTCATAAGAATGGGCCAAATGGTTACATTGGGTAACTGTACTGTAATGATAGCTGTCTATAGAGGATATCTTGCCGGCAAAACTTTTGGTTCAATTATTTTTGCCAGCAATTTCCTTTAACAGAATGCGGTCCTCGCGTTTTAGAATTAAGTATTTTGCGTTAACTGTAATAATGTTATATGACTGGTTTCTATGCCTAAATTGAGTTTGAGATAAAAACAAAACTTTTTATCAGATATATATTCCAGAAATACAAAGCAAAGCTCTGACTGAATAACCATAAACTTACATACCAATATATACAAAGTAAAACTACATTGTTCTTACACGTGTAACGCACGTCAATCTAAAATTACACCTTATTGCAGGGACTTTAAAGTCCTTTTCGAATCACGTTTTTCAAGTGGTGAATCTCATCTTTTCATACGATGATGTCTAGTAGTTAAAAATAGGCATGACATAATGATACAAGATACAATAAACTGATACAATAGATAAGTTTAGGTACCTATTAATTTTATAATTATGGCATGGATGTAAAATGTTGAGATAATAAGCAATCGTGGACAAAGAATGAGCACTTCTAAAATTATGTTGGGGTCGGCTTCAAGACTTACCGGACGCAGCTGGGTACTAGTTTTTTCATAGAGCGGCTGCCTCTCTGTCCTCCACGACCTAGTATTTGGTTAAAACGGTACTCCTTCCCAAGACTGGTGTCAGATACTGGCTTTTGCCCATCGTAACGGCTTAGGCCCGGCGCCCACTGGCAACGCGGCACGGCCAGATATTTTTGTGATACAAATGATTTCTAATCTTATTTAACACTGTTAACACTCACATTTCATTGGTACGTCATAGCCTGCTTTGGCATCCTTCGGCACTTTCTGGCATACCGTGGCATCCCGAAATGTGAATGTTAAGCATGATATAATAAGATCTCAATTCATTTGTGCTCTCTAAAATCCCTTGACGTGCCATACCGCCAGTGGGCGTCGACCCTTTCCTAGGCACAAAGCGGCTCGGTATAAAATAAATATTCATTCATCTACAGACCGTTTTGTATTTTCTAGACCGCGTTCCGTATACCGACCTCGCCGCCGAGATCCGTCGCGACGACCCATTCAAATCCCTCCCCGACTTTTGCCTAACGAGCCAGCCCGCGCCGCTGAGCCTTTAGCTTTAATAACCCCTAATTAATGAAACGACCCAGCCTGATTGTCCCTTGCTGTCCCAAACTGACGCCGCTAAGCCGAGGTCGTATTCCACAGGGAATGCCCTTAGCGAGCGGTCAGTAGTTTTTAGCTTGTAGCTAGTTTTGTTGCCTTGGCTGGGGGCCTTAAATTCATTTGAGGCCACCACAGGTTAGTCCGGTTAAGCAGTTGATATCCCATGTGTGTTAACTTGCTAGTGGTCACACCTAAAAAAAAAAAAAAAACCACAGACCGAAGCTCTCGGAAAGCTGTTGGTCTTGCGCCTGATCTCTCCGCGGTCGGATTGCCGTCCCATCAGACTATGAGAGTAAGGGATCAGAGAGAGCACCTGTGTTTGCGCACAAACTTGGGTTCTATTATATCTCCTACGAACTTGGCTAATAATCTCCGTTGAAGTTGGCCACCGAGGCCGAAAGTCGGTCGATAGGAGTGTACCTACGTATATTTTTTTTCTCAAACTGTGTATTACTTTTCAATTATTAATAATTATGAAATTTTCTGCGCATAATACAGTACACGCTGTGCTTTTCTGTAAGTGATGAGGCGCTTAGATTTAAGTTTGTATCTAATGTATGAGTGATAATGTAATAGTGTACTCATTGTTGAGAAGCCTAAATAAATAAATAAATAAATAAATAAAAATAAATATTTATGATCATGTATGTAAACAGCACAACGCAGACTGTCTGCGTTCCTTCTCCTTCAATGTCAAATCCAGCCGAATGGTTATCTATCGTAGTGCCGTCACGCGAGTTTTCGACGCTCTGTATCTTTGTCATTTTTTGTTTAAGAGCGTGTACGCCGTATGTCATTTCATACAAACTTTCAAGTCCTTAATCTTCAAAATGAATGAACCGATTTTAACGAAACTTGGTATGCATACGCTAGATATCCAGGTCTAAATAGTTATCAGAAAATATTTTTGATAAAGATTTCAGAGGGAGAGAGAGAGCGATTTTAAGTTTTCTATAGAAAGTGAAAAATCACTATATCCTTCCCCCTGAACTTTTTTTCGAAAATATTTTCTGATAACTATTTAGAACTAGATATCTAGCGTACGCATACCAAGTTGTATTAAAATCGGTTCATTAATTTCGAAAAATAAGGATTTGAAAGTTTGTATGAAAAGCCGTACCGCGTAAACGCTCGTACGTGAAAAAATAAATAAAACCCGTACAATATTTTTTGGAAATCTATCTGACGGACTAATTAGATTTTTTTCAGTGGAACATCCTATTGTTTGTATTTTGTATATGTCGCAGCCAATTAGCTTAATCAGCCGTTTAATTGGTGGCCTAGCCTTTTCATTTAAATGCTCCGATTTTTCAGCGATCTAAGTGTCATCTTTTGTTCAATATCGTTTAATGACTTGCCCGTGTCACTTATGTAGCTGATTAAACGGCGCAGTTCAATGAAAAGGCTAGGTTTTTAATCAAAAGGCTGATAAAGCTAGTTGGCTGCGACATATACATAAACACCCAACTGTAGCGACGCCAAAAGAAGGGTGATGTTTTCTATTTGGAACTTAAAGCGCGTTAATTAAAGATCTAGTTTAAACTAATCTTCACGCACGGGTCCATCTTCAAGGTTAAGCAACGCGTGTCAAGGTTGGTCTGTGGATGGGTGACCGTCTTAACATACCGAGACTCCTCCGTGCCTCGGAAAGCACGTTAAGCCGTTGGTCCCGGCTGTCATTTGCAGATCTTTGGCAGTCGTTGGGTACGGAATGTCAGAAGCCAGAAAATCTGACTCCAGTCTTGCCAAGAATTACCGTGTTACCCACTTAATGGGTTGTGGAGGTCTGGTAGGCAGCCGCTCCACGTAAAATACTGGTATTCAGCTGAATCCGGTTTGACTGGGAGCCGACCCCAATAATTATATAGTTGGGAAAAGGCTAGGCAGATGATTCAGTTTAAACTAATACTCTAGCACTAAATAACTTACGTTCTTTCTTCTCGAGCACCGAAATGGCTTTCTGCATAACCTGAAACAAATAAAACAAAATAAATGAATTTAATATGAGTATTAGATAATCTCAAAGTTTGGCAGCAGACAAGACACCTCCGTGCCTGGAAAAGCACTTCAAGCCGTTGGTAATAAGCTACGCATGACTCTCTCCAGTCGGACTGTATGTGGTAGGTACCATCGGACGCATCGATTTAAAAAAAATACACATAAATATACAGTACGTAGGTACATGTATGTCAATGCAAAAGAAAGCACTATGTTATTTCTTCTCGTAAACACCAAGAGAAGGGTTGTCAAATTGGTTCAAATTGTGGATTGTGGTACACAGGTAAAAATATGGCGATACAGCAGTGGGATTCTGTAAACATGTCTATGTGAACACTTGGGCGGAGTGCACAACGGGTGAGTTGTCAAACTATATAAATAAGATGGAATGACAGCTCACTTGTCGTTCACTCCGCCTAGGTGTACACCGAGAGATGTCGACAGAATCGACCGGCTGTTTATATAGTGAAGTAGGTACAACTATGACCCGCCTTTGGACCTACAATAATTTAAAAGACTGTTGCTGATTATAGTAGCAGTCAATGATTTGGTAATAATTGATATAGTAGTCAATAATTTGATAATATCTAATACAATAGGCAATAATATTAATATAGTAGTAGTTGTCGCGTAGCGAAGTCATGTACAGTTCTCGTCAAATAACTTTGCCCCTCTGAAGTTAGCCATTTGCAAAGATCGCTTGGTGCAGTCACGTAGAGGGAGCAAGCGGGACGCAAGCATGCATCGAACGTAAACGTAAGACTGAGACATAAAATCGCGCCGCCATAATCCCCGCCCCGATGTCTCTTGCGCATGCGCAGTTGTAGTTTGTTCGTAATTTTGACTATTACGCAGCCACTCGTAGCCAACTTCAGAGGGGCAAAGTTATTTGACGAGAACTGTATGTATGTATGTGTATTGTTACTCCTCACCTGGCGCGCCTTGTCGACGAGTCCCAGCTTGAAGCAGGCGGCCCCGCAGAGCCCGTACACGCTGCTCTGTCGCTTGTACTTCCTCATCATCAGCTCCACCAGCGCCACCAGCTCCTGCGGCTTGCTGGTCTCTACATAGATGTCCAGCAGCTTTGAGTGGATGTCGAACGGCTCGTTCCTTTGTAGAGCCTCTTCTAATGTCGTTTGTAGGGATTCCTGGAGGGAGAGCAGGTTTTGGTATCATTGCAGCAAAGGAGTACGTGTTACAGAATAAATAATGTTTTTTCGCGATTTTAGAGTTGGTCCCATAGTAAAAGTTGTTCATAAAAATGACCCCTTTTTACAATACATATACCTACTTTACTAGCTTTTCTTCGCGACTTCGTACGCGCATTATCAAGTATGAAATATACGACCTATTCTCGTACATAAACAAATTCATGAAAATCGGTTGAGCCGTTTCGGAGGAGTGCTACCACAAACACCGTGACATGAGATTTGTAGCAGAATAAACGCTATACCTCATATTGTGCTCATCATTATGAACAACTTTCATTATGGGACCAACATTGAAATCGCGAAAAAAAAATCGACTCCCCCATACATTTCTGTGCGGATGTGCGGTGTTCCTCTTAAGAGTGAATAATTGTATTCACTTGAGCGAAATATACATACAGCGTTGGAAGGCCTCCCACAAGATGTACCAATTACCCGCTGGTAGCTGATGGATGCGAGACGCACAGGACCGGTTGTTGTGACGACACTTGGGGGAGGCCTATGTCCAGCAGCTTAAACCGTAATGCAGCTTTGTTGAAGTTGTTGTGGCTATGTGTCCCTAGTAGCACATTACTTGGCGTATTTACGCAAATATTCGCCATGCTTATTTGTTGAAAAATGAACTGTATCACGATGACGTTAGGTCATGTTTTCTATTATCCAAGTAACGCGAATATTTATGTACGTTTGCCCCGCAAGGCCCCTCAGAATTCGCGTTTTAGGTGTGCACCAATGCAATGAACTCGCCTCTGCCTTCTAGGAGTATACCTGTTCATAAATTATACTGTATGATAAATTGGACCAAAAACATCCTTTTGAGCTATGTAGTCTTAGCGACACTTGTTGATTTGAACAAAACTGAACTGTATTACGATGAATTTAGGTCATGTTTTCTATTATCCAAGTAACGCGAATATTTTTGTACGTTTGCCCCGCAAGGCCCCCCAGAATTTGTGTGTGTGTTTTAGGTGTGCACCAATGCAATGATGGGGTGACCATGATTCCACGTGAAAATCGCTACATAAACTGCTGAATAAATTGAGTAAATCTTTAATAAAATAAACAAATCAATAATATCGCTATCTATATTAACGATAACTATATATAGTAGGTAATAGGAAATCGAATTAATCAACAAGTGTCTAAGACCACATAGCTCAAGAATCTGATATATTTCCAACTAGCTGCCGCCCGCGGCTCCGCCCGCGTGAATCTCGATAATTATCCCAAGGGAACATACTCCCGGAATGAAAAGTATCCTATGTGTTATGCCAGACTATAATCTACCTCTGAGCCAAATTTCATCAAGATCTATTCAGTAGTTTTTGCGTGAAGTAGTAACAAACATACATTCATCCATCCTCACAAACTTTTGCATTTATAATATTAGTTGGTTAGGATAGCAGGATAAATCACATAGATTGAATCGTAAGTACAATAAAATTATAGATTCATAACATTTCAGAGATTAGTTACGTTTACCTATGGAATAATCGCAGAAAACTCTGTGTCACTAACACTACAGAGCTTAAAAGGCTTAAAAAAGGCTATGATTTTTTTAAGCCTTTTGAGCTATGTAGTCTTAGCGACACTTGTTGATTTGAACAAAACTGAACTGTATTTGCGATGAGCATGTTTTCTATTATCCAAGTAACGCGAATATTTTGACAAATACGCCAAATGATGTGCCACCTTTTGGCGCCGACTTCTACCACCACTAGTGTTGCCAGAAGCGGGACGTACCGTTTTTTAACCCTCTCAGGACGCGTCCCGTCGGACCCCTGAGCGCATGCTATGGCAACTTAGAACAAAATTATAATTCCATTTTTTTATTGAAAACAGCGCCATCTAGTTTTTAGTTAAGGGAAACAAATTGCGGTGTTGCTACCGTTAATTTTTTTTTTCTGGGAGTTACTTTATAACATTAATCAAGAAAAATAATATAATTTCATGATCTTGTATAAAAATAATAGAATATATGAATTAGTACATAATTAGGTTTTTATTATGAGCTTTAATAGTGAAGAAGTTATGTTTTGGTATTTAAACGTGCAAAAGTTTGTTTTTGAATGGCCACACTTGAATTGCAAATGGCTGCGTGAGAGTGTAACTACTCGTGCGCGTTTCCTTTTGCAATAGAGTTTTTGTTGTTTCGCTAGTGCATCTGCAGGTTGAGTTGAGCTTTCGTTTCTCCATGTTGTTGAGCCGCGTTACAATTCGTTCGTACGTTCGTGTTGTGTTGTGTTGTGTGTGTTGTTGTTGTAAACAACTGGTGCAAAGATATCAATAATGTTCTCACTGGCCAAATAACCTTTTGGAATATTAACGATTCAATGAAAGGAAAGGCTAATCGGCACTACCCTAATCATAAGGGACGAAAAAGGCGAACATAAAATTTTATTGTAAAATGTGTGATGTTTTTCTAAATAAAATGGTTTAATATTCAATTATGTGGTTTTTATTCCTTTATGTAGTACGTATGTTTGTAGTATATAGCGGATACACTCATCTCTCTACCTAATATCATAAAGGATCAGACAGCAGCTATACACCTACCAACCTATACATTTACTTATACAAATTAGTTCCCTTAACTAAAAACTAGATGGCGCTGAGTTCGACCACTTCCTAGTATTAAAAAATAAGGTAGAGTTGCCTGTCTATAGCCAGTATACTATTGTAGTCTTTGCCTGAGCGGGACGCCTAAAATCCCCCTTTTTCACGAAAGTACCAAATTCGGTGCAGTAGTCTTTGTTAAACGTAATTTTATAAGAATAATCGTGTCGTTGATTCCTTCATATTCATAAGTTCCTTTTGAAAAATTGTCACGTTTCTAAAAATAATAATACCTATATATTTTTGTTAATGAAATAAGGTTTGATTTTCTCAGTAAAAGTAAAATCTGTACGTTCGTGTGTGTTCTTAAATAAAGGACTGTAACTATTGTAAGTACAATCATGAGTTTTTTCTACGTCCCGTTTTTTTCTCATCCCAATCCCGTTTTTTTTACGTTCAAGTCCCGATATTTAGAAAAACGGATCTGGCAACACTAGCCACCACCTGCTGCAGGTGCCGTGGGTGAGAACAAACCAGCTTAAGGAGTCACCTCTGACGCGCGCATTTGCATTCCCAATCTCATACACAACAAGTCAGACCATTCATTTGTATTTTGAATGAATAACAGATTATCAGTAGCAGTAATTTGCAATTTTAATTAAGGCCAGGTTTTCCGGAAAAACGTTGTTTTGCATTGTGTAAAATTGTGTTTTATTCGTAAACAACACGGATTTAAATTTTGAAAAAAATATATTACATATTTCACACTTCGATCTTGCGATTTCGGCCGTGCGATACACGATTACTTGCACTTTACTGCATCCAATTAAATCGCAAAGACAAGTCAAAATCAAGATGTAATTATCATTTCATTTGAGTTATATAAGGTTTTGAGTAATAAAACTTATACCACAATAAAGGTCGTAAAAAATGTGATATAAATCGGCCGTCATAATGTGAAATATGAAAATACGTATCCCACTAATTCCAAAATCAAGTGATTTTGTCGTTTCATGAGCGCGCCCCGTGTCATTTAGTCCCGAGCGGAACGTGTTGGAGGTCGGACGTGTGCCAAATTTTTGCGATCCCGCCACCCCCGCTAAGTTCTGTTACTGGCTAAGCCTAAATTGATTACCGCTCTAGCACTGCCGGCACACCAGTGTGCAGCGAATTTAATGTTTATGTTTATTTACGTAAGATTTATTTTTTATTTTGGAATTTTCACGTGTCGAGTGGTTAAATAATAATACTTGCATACAATTTAGTGTTCAAACAGTTGTAATATAGTTAGTTTTTATTAGATGTAGCTATAATTTTGTAAAAAAAAATGGGGGAAAAAAAAGTTGTCACGGCTCTTCGTTGCAGCGGTGACTACTTTTTTTTATAAACTTTGGCTGAATAAACAAAAAGGTATATAGGTATATACATAATTTACTTTACTA
Organism: Melanchra persicariae; assembly: GCA_947386135.1. NCBI lineage: Eukaryota > Metazoa > Arthropoda > Insecta > Lepidoptera > Noctuidae > Melanchra > Melanchra persicariae. Next base: position 18,695,191 of record OX376662.1, on the reverse strand, counting down.
ACTAGGTAAGTACCGACACGAAACAGATAAATTTCCACACCGCAAACATGTGTGTAAACAGTTTAATTTAAACCTTATTTCAGTACGCATAAAGACGTGCGCTTTAGTGGTTTAGTTTTCGCGCGGAATAGATTTACCAACCGCATCGAGTATGTAAAACAATTGAATTTGAACCCTATTTCAGAGTGCATAAAGCCACCTCGCGCGCACATGATACAATGATTTACTGTTTTCAAATGTCAAATAGGTAGTTCACCCCGCTACGTTAGTCTTGATGGTTTCGGAGAGTTTGTATAAGTCTTATAATATTTGTTATTTATTAGAAATGTCCGTTTTCACTTATCTTACTCCTAAACAAATGCAAAAATAATAGCTCGTATTTCCTACATGAGAGTTGAATATCGGTGCAATAATGTTGTGGTGTTCATGTAGAGAAGAAATATAAGTGTAGTTATACGCTAGGTGGGTACCTACTCACAGCCACCACAACACAACAAATAATAATATTTATGGTGTCCGCAACGTTTGTGTAGGTCTCGTCTATGCCAAACAATACGCGCAGCGCACTCGTGAGTCGCGTGCCATAGTGTAAAAGTGTTACAGTATGACCATTTCCTATGAAAATATTATAATAACATACTTTTGGTAACGTTTAGGCTACCGGACCAGCTCATTTATGCGCTGTACACTAGAGTCCATCCTCTTACTAATTACTAACAATGTATCAAGTTATGACAAGACATACAAAAAACTATGTGGTCAGTTTGGATAGTTTTTCCAATCCAATGCGTTACTTTATCGGTGTTTATTGGCAAGAGGAAAAATGTATAGAAATTATAAATTACATACACTAAACTGTTTTTAATTGACTATTGTATTGTATATTATTAACCGACTTCCAAAAAAGAAGAGGTTCTCAAATCGACTGTTTTTTTTTGTTGTCTGTTTGCTCAGCGATATTTTCGCCAATTGTCAATCGATTTTGATGATTCTATTTTTTTTGGAAGTGTATCTTCCCGGACTGATCCCATTTCAATTTGGTGAAGATCTGATGAAGAACTTCGGAGACAGGTAACGGAACTCTTCATTCCCGTAGGAATTCCCGTTCCCGTATAGCCGTACAGCCTTCCCCATGAATGTAACTATCATAAATTCATAATCATAATACAAAAAAGAATTTCTTGCACCGCGTCGCACGCAGTCACGCAGGCTCGATGCGTTCTCGTTTGGTGGCCGCGTCTCGCGCACCGCCCGTTCGATTTAATAATATTTTTGAATTATTTTAATTTTACATTATCTCCTAACATAAAATGCCTTAGTGTGGCATATTTATAAGAGATAGATATAGGTGTAACGTCGCGGACTTTTTTTTAGATCGAATGAAAAACAATATCTTTGTTGTACATGGTACTTACGTATAATTAGCTATTACCACAGCGCACTTAGCGCACTTCCACTTTATAATATTATTTAGTATAGATTTGAATAAAGTAGTATCTCATTATCATTATTGTAACACCATAAAATACATAAAGAAATTAAACACACACCATATTACAATTCTATCCTATTTATTTATAACGGTTTGCTATCTATGTTTCTGTGTACGTGCGTCTGTGTGCCTGTGTATCTGTCTTTGGCACTGTAGCTCCGTTATCTTTATTGAACAGGGATATTTTGTAAGTTTTTAAAATTTTACTTGTTAATTACCAACAAATCAAAATCAAAATTTGCGTTACAGGGCAATAGAGCATGCGGAAGGGCGTGACTTGTCTCCAAAATAATACTCATTTATTGGGGTTACCCCCGACGGTATAGTTGGGAACGACACCATTGTTGAAATTAAATGTCCAATAACGGCATTTAGAAAAGGGAAATGCTGCTATTGAAGAAAGTAAAATACATATATTTAAATTCGATAGAATAAAACATACCAGGGTTATAAACAAAAAAAGTAATTGGTATTACCAAGTGCAGGGTCAACTTCATGTAACAGAAAGGAACCAATGCATTTTTGGAATATGGTTCGGTGAAAACTAGTAGTAGAAAATATTTCAAGAGATGACGAATTTTGGCGGGTGCATATGGAGAAAAAAATTATAGATTTTTATTTGAAATGTATATTGCCAGAGATTGTGGATCCGCGCCAAAATCGCGGTATGCCAATACGAGACATAATATTGAAAGAAAACAAAGAAAATGTTAATGATAAGCCTGTGCAGCCAGGTCCAAGCAAATCCAAGGACCATATTCCGTGTCAATCTACTCAGCTAGGTCCATGCAAACCGAGACAGCTACAGTTCAACGAATTTTAGCCAGTTGCATTGGTAACTTTTATTATGTTAACTATTTGATTAAAAAATATAAAAACGTTTTTGTTTTTATTTAAATAGCATCTAGGCAAATTCCAAACCATTTATACTTCTAAGCTTTCTTGAATTATTATAATATTCAAGAATTGTAACATAATTTTCCTAAAGTAAGTGTGCCTACCTACTACTTGATTTTTACGAAGGTATCGCACCAAAGCCAAATAGCGCGCGACGCGTATTTTTGTATCGTACTCGTATTCATAATTTTCGTGTCAGGTTGATTTTAAATCCACCATATACTCTAAAATAAATAAGTATTATTACTGTTTTTTAATGATTAGTAATTGGATTCAAGTTTGTACAATACGTACTTAATCCATCTATAACCTTAAAAAATACTTAATAGAAAAATAAAACAAAATAAACTTATACTAATCAATTCAAGTTGATCTACTGCATTACTTTATCCTGTGACGGAACTTAGTACCTACCCGAGTCCGTGAACTCATGAGCGAGCGGTGCGCTTGGTGCGCGCGTCTCCCGCGCATCGTAACTTATTACGTATTGCTACTCCTTGCAGGGCCTGGGGTAAGCGTTAGATGCCTACGCGCTCAAGTCAGGCTCGCCTTAAATAAAATTGGTTTACTGAACAATTGTGAAGTTACATGGCCTATTGTCCTATTGGGTGTACTGTCGCATTAGGTTTTTATCTTGTAAATATAGTATAAAATTGATAAAATAAATAACGTAACTAGGTTGGCGCGTTGTTTTACGATTGCAGATACCTACATAAATCATCATCATCATCATATCAGCCGAAAGACGTCCACTGCTGGACATAGGCCTCCCCCAAGTGTCGCCACAACCACCGGTCCTGTGCGTCTCGCATCCATCGGTTACCCGCGACCCTCACCAGGTCATCGGTCCACCTTGTGGGAGGCCTTCCAACGCTGCGGCCAAACTTTTCGGCCCCATCGGCCATCTGTTCTGCGAGCAATGTGCCCTGCCCACTGCCACTTCAATTTGGCGATCCTTCGGGATATGTCGGTAACCTTGGTTCTCTTGCGGATATCATCATTCCTGATTCGATCACGCAAGGAAACTCCGAGCATTGCCCTCTCCATTGCCCTTTGGGTGACTTTAAGCCTTCTGATGAGGCCCATAAATATAATAATACCTACATAAATGCTATGCGACAAATCGACAATCGAAAATGGTCATGAAATCCTTTTTTCACAAAAAATCATCTACTTATAAAGCTAAACTTTTTTTACTTCATCATCATTTCAGCCCAAGCACAGATTCAAGCGATGCTACGATGTAGCTTCAATACAATAATTTTATGTGATGACCTGTTTCATAAAATATGTAATATTATTTCATAAATTCCTTCAAGAACTAAGAAAGTTATTTAATTTATTGTTCAACCAAAAATCATTATTAAATCCGTGTAGGTATCTCATTTTAATCGCCATTACAGCAGGTTCAATTACAAAACCGGCCAAGTGCGAGTCGGACTCGCGCACGAAGGGTTCCGTACCATTATTATAAAAACCTGCCAAGTGCGAGTCGGACTCGCGCACGGAGGGTTCCGTACCATTATCTATAAAAAACCGGCCAAGTGTGAGTCGGACTCGCGCACGGAGGGTTCCGTACCATTATTATAAAAACCTGCCAAGTGCGAGTCGGACTCGCGCACGGAGGGTTCCGTACCATTATCTATAAAAAACCGGCCAAGTGTGAGTCGGACTCGCGCACGGAGGGTTCCGTACCATTATTATAAAAAACCGGCCAAGTGTGAGTCGGACTCGCGCACGGAGGGTTCCGTACCATTATTATAAAAAACCGGCCAAGTGCGAGTCGGACTCGCGCACGGAGGGTTCCGTACCATTATCTATAAAAAAATTATCACGTTTTTTGTATGGGAGCCCCACTTAAATATTTATTTTATTCTGTTTTTAGTATTTGTTGTTGATAGCGGCAACAGAAATTCATCATCTGTAAAAATTTCAACTGTCTAGTTATCATGGTTCACGAGATATAGCCTAGTAACGGACGGACGGACAGCGGAGCCTTTGTAATTGGGTCCCGTTTTACCATTTGGGTACGGAACCCTAAAAACAGCAAAAAATTCACGTTTGTTGTATGGGTGTACTTAAATATTTATTTTATTCTGTTTTTAGTATTTGTTGTTATAGCGGCAACAGAAATACATCATCTGTGAAAATTTCAACTGTCTAGCTATTACGGTTCATGTCATGAGATACAGCCTGGTGACAGACGGAACGGACGGACAGCTGAGTCTTAGTAATAGGGTCTCATTTGACCCTTTGGGTACGGAACCCTAAAAATCAGAGCGTTTGAATTTCGCGCTGCCTGAGCTCAAAAATTGCGCCACACGTGGCACAAACCAATCAGCCACTAGCCCGCTACACAAACCAAGTCAACTTGTATTTACATTTTTGTAACTATCGTATGCTTTTGGCAATATGGTTGAATTCATATGCTCAGAAATATATTACTTACAACTCTATTCTATTCTTATTTTGCTAAGCAAAATTCTCTACCCAAATGACACCAAATTATTATTCAATATTGTAATCACGATCAGTGATGTGACCAAACACATTCAGCATCGAATCGTATTACAATAGTCGACAAACCAAATAATCGAGTTGAGTATTCTATCCCGCCCGCTCAAAGCTTCGACCTTAAGAGATATAGAATCGAACGATCAGAGCGCGCACCTTAAGTGCTATCATCATATCGAGCGCGAAACTCTATGGTCAGGGAGATCCGCAGCGTAGAGGTCATATGGGTCATGAGTCGGTCGATTTTGGATAGGGCGAGGTGCGTGCGTCACGTGTACACACACACATACACATTTGAAACACCCACGATCGAGTTTTAGTATGTATTATTGATAGCATAGGTAGGTACTACAACATACATTAATATAATATTATAATAATTATGTTGTTTAGAGCTACATTTTTGCTCAAGTTTCACATTGCATTGTTGTAGTTTTCCATTTCATTATTGTCTCAAGTGGTCTGATAATATGCTATTTAAATAATACTTAGATATGATTTAATTTATGTACATACACGTGTTTTTTTGCCATCGACACTTCCAAAAGACAAGTTTTTTTTCCGTGCTTCGATTCGGTCAAGGTCGGTCTAACAGTCTATAAATAACTTATCCTTTGTTTACTGAACTACCAGAAAAAAGCACAATAGTTATAGAAGGGTAGGTACATTCAAAATACATTTGTATAAGAACATTTGCTAACGTGAAGCGTTCTAAAATTGGTATTTTTACGCCAATGACAGCCCCATTACATCACCAGGCAATTAGGTACTGTACATTTTAGTTTGCCTGAACGAGATCGCGGAATGCGATAAAGCCGACCAGTACCTAAGTACATATTATACCTACAATAAAATGTATTTTTATAAACGAACAAATTTTGAGTCATTTAAGAAAGAACTTTTCCACTTGGCTTAGCTGACGTGACCACAAGAAATTTTAAATTACCTATTCGGTTTTATTCGAAATAAAAAGTAGGTAGCATTAACCCTCGACGCGCCTTCGTTTGATTTTATTTACAAACATACATTGAAACAATTTTACCTTCCTTTATTATAATAATATGGCATGTAATTAAATCGATATCTGTATTTTCCCTTTTTTCGAACAAAATATTTCAAAGTTAAATCAAAAATACTGACTTGCACACAAATTATGCACACTAAATAAATCATATTAGATATACTGTTTAATGGTATTTGCAGAACTGTTTTACTGAACGAATATTTGGCTAATGATATTTCTGGGTGGTTTAAAAAAAATAACCACGAAGGGGATGGCGGGGTCTGTTCGCTCGCTTCGCTCGCTCACTTGACCCCGCCATCCTCCTTCTAACCTAACCTGTCCGAGTCGGGGTGCCCAATGACCGGCTACTATTGTAACCATGATAACCACCTGCTATTTCAGGGAAGTGCAATTTAGAGTGCAAGTTAGTATTTTTGATAAACAATTCGTATTTTTGTTTTATAAATCATAAATCCGATGTATGAACCACATTTTTGGTGTGAATTCGATAAAAAGGTCATCTCGTTTTGGATGATTTTTTTAGTTTTTTTTGTAAGACATGTTTTCTAATCAATTGGGATTTTTTGCACAGCATTATTTTTTCTGGTATGCATTAAAATTATACAGATGTGCATTTAAAAATATCCCTAATAATATTAGTTTTGATGGCTATCGAAAAATACGAAAAATGCATGATAAATAATGATAATCCTCACTGGTCGTTGCTAACCAGTAATTATTACACACTTCTTAAAACAAAAGTATTGTATTGTATGATAAAATAAACAGTCGTGATTATTCGAAACACATAAATATTATTCCTATGTATTCCAAAAGATTTATTTCATGAAAAAAAATTTCTAACTAAAAATTGCTTTCAGATGAGGTAGAATTTAACTCATTTATTGACTAACTAAAGCATATTTATTCCAATTTAAACATTTAAAGGTAATTTTGATTTGTTCAGATCGGTCAATAAATCAAAAAGGTGAAGCTATTTGCACGTTCCAAAGCGTAGATCTCTATGGAGAAGAAAGTGCAACTCCACGGACACTCTTTTAAATCAATAATTAGCTGTCACTGAAAAAAGTACCTATTCCAAAGGTTCATTTTACAAAATTTATCGAGAGTTTACAACCTCTCAAGATATTTTATATCTTACGGAGTTTGCCATTTTCCTGTATCGGTTACAAAGTAATGGCTAATTTAATATTAGTAGGTAAACTAGTTTCACGTAAAATGAAATTAAATTTAAAAATACTTTTTAGTTTCGTTTTAGTGACAAGCTATGTGTCGATGGAATTTTCATCGGCAAAAATGAAAAAAATCATACAAACTCGTCATCGCGAATCGCGATTGATCGCGAGTACTGTCCTGTAACGAGCCGTGCTCAGCATATTATTATCTAATAATAACTATTCGATATTTAGGAGCTCGTGGCTAACAGCCGCACGGATCGATCGTCAAGGTTAAGCAACGCTTGCCGAGGTTGGTCTGTGGATGCGTGACCATCTTAACATACCGAGACTGCTCCGTGCCTCGGAAAGCACGTTAAGCCGTTGGTCCCGTCTGTCATTTGTAGATCTTTGGCAGTCGTTACGGATTGTCAGAAATCAAAAAATCTGACACCAGTCTTGCCAAGAAGTACCGTGTTACCCAGTTAATAGGTTGTGGAGGTCTGGTAGGCAGCCGCTCCACGTAAAATACTGATAATCAGCTGAATCCGGTTTGACTGGAAGCCGACCCCAATATAGTTGGGAAAAGGCTAGGCAGATGATGATGAAATCATTACTTTTTAACACAAAAGTATGTTTATTAAATGAAATGCTTTGCATTCTTAAAATGTTTTTTGCCCGAATTGTAAACTACAAAAATACTACGAACTATAAATATAATTTTAGATAGGTACATTTTCTCAATAATGGTACCGAAGTAAAAAATTTCACTTCGGTACATTTATTGAGAAACTGTACCTTTCTAAAATTATATTTTAAGAATGCAAAGCGTTTTATTTAATAAACATACTAAAAAATAATTTAATATAATTTTAGAAAGGTACAGTTTTTCAATAAATGTACCGAAGTGAATTTTTTTACTTCGGTACCATTATTGAGAAAATGTACCTATCTAAAATTATATTTATAGTTCGTAATATTTTTGTAGTTTACAATTCGGGCAACAAACATTTTAAGAATGCAAAGCATTTCATTTAATAAACATACTTTTGTGTTAAAAAGTAATGATTTCATCATCATCTGCCTAGCCTTTTCCCAACTGTAGTGGGGTCGACTCCCAGTCAAACCGGATTCAGCTGAAAAGTAATGATTTGACTACCCATTTGTAATTTCGTTACTTATAGAACTCCGTCTCAATATTCCATGATTCTTCAAATACCAAGCGGTCTCGTTTATGCGTTGTGTGACTTGTGTGACTCATAAATTACTTTGTAATTTTCGGAATAAAGGAATTCCCAAACAATCGTTAAATCAATAAACCAATTTATTTGATGTACTGCTTTCTACAATATATCATACTTAATTATATAATCTTATCTCAAAACACAATATTATAACTGGTTTCCTATCTTCGGCGATGTTTCCGAATAGCCACGAATGTTGCCGAATAAAATTTATTCGAAGGCAAAAATTTTGCATTCAATCCGCTCACTCACTGTTGTTCTCTATAGGCCAAAGCCCACGCCTCAAGTAATATTCTGTTCGACATTTTTTTTAAGTACCTACGTAATTTATTAATAGATTAATTTCGTAGTAATCTTTGAAAGTTTTGTGACAAAACAAAAGTTCTAACCGCTGCGGCCCCGACATGTGAAAATTCCCAAAAAAAAAATCTTATGTAATAGGTAAATAAACATTAAATTCGCGATTAATTCGCGACACACCGGTGTATCGCCGGGGCCGGAGCGGCTTAAGTGATTTTTTACCACGATGTAAAATGCAAATGACTTTGATGTAAATACTCAAGTATGATGCGTGATAAAAAACAAGAAAGCCTTTGTATTAAAAAACAAGATAATCGAATATATTGTGTGTCATACAAAAGTGAATTCAAACATGCAACATCTCAGGAATGAGCTCACCAAGTTAATGTATTTAAAACATAAGGTTAGGTATAATAAAAACATTTTGTTACCGACCTAGTTTTAGAGCTTTGAGCAACCATAAATTCAGATCAATAGACAGACTACCTACCATTGAGATAGAATATAGGTCTATGCAGACTACGCACACACACTCTATGCTTTCGAATAAAAGAATATTGTCTATGATTTCGGGAAGGCTTGCCAAACCTGATCAGTAGGTACCTATTCTTGAACAAGGTCATATTATGGAGCGGAGACAGCGGAGTGAACGACGCAGTCCGCGGGAATGAATGACGTAATTGAACGACAAAACTGGAATAATAATGAGTCTCGAAGCATACCTAAAGCTTGAATAAAAATGTTATCTATATCGTATAGAGGTCAAATTGATTAATGTTTTTTTAGGTATTGTCTGTTAAAGGTGAGATGGATTTACTAACTGAACGATTTTTTTAGTGATAGAATTCTGCACCATCGTTGACTGAGTGCCATAGATTAGATTTACTTTTTCGTCCCAAAAAATTGCCCGATTTTTATGAGTATCACGAGACCGAAGCCACAGGACAAAGCTAGTCATTTATAATAGCACGAATAAAACCGAATTGAGAACCTCGTCCTTTTTTGAAAACGGTTAAAAATGTGTTTAGAGCGACGGAAATATTCGACCCTTGACTTTTTATTTCACAATATTTTCTTCTTCTAAGTATTTCAAACTCACAATTTTTATTATAGCCTTAGCTGCTACCAATATTCTTAACATACGAATAAAACGTTTAAAGAATCTCGAGATAATTGCGTTACTTAATTTTAAACCGTATCTCCTCAGAAATACTGTTCATTTTGCTGTAAACATCGGAGTTGTTTATCGTGTCCACCGAATAATGTGTAGATATACTCGTAAACTTAGTATGTGTTCGAATAGAGACTCGATCCCTTGTCGACCGAGGGAACGATCCAGTGTGGTTTCAGACTCCATTTGAACCACACTACTCAGAAGTTACCAAATTATTACTTCATTAATTGTGATAAATTCATTGTATTTGTGAATTGTGACATATTCGGCTTACCACGGTCAGAGGTCAGTGACACTTTGTAAACGAAATATTTGATAGAAATTCAGCCGAGTGTGTAATAATGAATGAGCAGAACTCACGAGTTTCATACGACGTTTTTCAACACATTAAATTTCCGAAGAAAAAAAAACAAACATGTTTTGCTTATTTTAGAATTGTGAATCAGATTTCTATTTTGTTTGGATCTTTGGCCATTTTATCAAAGCTCGTTTGCAAACAATGAAAATTACGTGACTTATGTTCACAACAGCGTTTCTCGACAATGTTGTGGTTTTAAAAACAATATCATTAGATATTCTAACTACACTATAGAGGTGTGATATACTCGTAGAATTTATTGGTTTAATAATAAGACTTCGTACCTATATAACCTAATTTTAATTAAGTATTCATACATATCTCTAAAACGAACAGATTTATTTGGTATTTATAAAAAAAATATTAGTGAGGATATTTTCTATTTTTTTAGGGTTTTGTTTATTTAGTTAATTTATTTTTTAAATTATATCTCCATTAAACACAAAGTACACTTAATAATGATGATAATGATTTATTATTTATTTTAAAATGTAACACAATAATTTAGCACTACAAAATATTTTATTTTAGGCAACATTTTAACTCGTACGAATTGGTAAACATACGCACTATTTTTCTTTTCAACGTAACCAAATAGGTATAAGCTTTTACACGCGATTTTGTCTCTTCGTTCATTTGTGTTAATATAGTGACCAAAAACAAAACCTTGAACTGTACAACATTGAGCAATTAAAATAACTTAAAGGCGCTTCAATTGGTGCTTTTAGCGAATCATTATAAACACAAAATATACCCTAAGATTTTTGGAATAAAGTTTATTTTTAAAAAAACTTAAGACGAGTGAAGTGGTTGCACTTCACTTGCCAGTTGGTTTTAAGATTAAAACCAACTCTTATTGATATACATTGGTATGAATATATCGTCAAAGCCAAAAAGAAATGCATGTTAAATGTGAGGGAATTTTATGAAAGAAACGAGAGTGAATGATAGCGTGAATGTAATGGGAGAATGAAAGGAATACACGAGTTGTGTCGACCCTAAGTAACATGAAGCAAGGACGAGGAGATAATGGAATTGTAGTGCATTTATGGCAATTAATTACGTAATAATTTGTTTTTCTAAATTAATAGAGATAATCAGTCTTATTTATTGGCGATGCAAAGTTTACGTAAGTGCCTCTAGCGGCGAAATTTAGAAGTTGCGTATGAACGACACTTGCAGTGTTGCCAACACCAATTTATTACATTCCCCGAAAATCTAAATCAAATTCCCTAACTTGAGATTCCCTGCAGTTTGGAGAATTCCCCACACGTTGGCAACGCTATGCGAAAACTGTCAAAGTGTCGTTCTTAGACAGCTTCACAATTTTGACACTAGCGGCGCTAGTTAGAATCTACTTTACAATTTTCAATATTCGAAACAGTAGTTCCTTTGATTAGCGCATTTAACCAAACAAACTCGTCAGCTGTATAATATACATAGAAAAAAAAACTATTCTTCTAGGATTACATTGTCGATGCCACCTGTGAACATTAAGTAGGTATGGGGATCAAAACCTGGGCGTTGTTTCGTATGAATATACAGAAACGTTTAAGATTGACTCATCAAAGAGAACCTTTGTAAGGAGCTACGTAATAGCCTCATTTTCAGTTTAAGAGCCATTGTTTAATTCGAGGAAAACAACATTAAAATCAAACTAGCATCTGGCAACGGCTTCACTCGCTAGAAAGTCAGAAAATTATCCTTAGAGGACATACACCCGGGATTAAGTCTTATATCAGACATGTTACCCATGAGCTAAGTTTTATCCGAATCCGTTCAACCATTAATTAAGGTGTGACCGTGTGAATAAATTTTACTTAAAAAAATGAAAATAAAACAAGCTTTTATTTAGTGGCCATTTTGATTTTGATTAAGTGTAATTTTATTGTTTTCTACTCTTCAAGCCCTTTCGTTTGATACCCATATTAAGGAGGTTGAGAAAAAATATGTAATCCGCCATCTTGGAGCAGCGGCCATATTGAAAGTATTACAATATTGAGTGTTGCACATTGTATTGTCACCAAAAATAAGGGTGTATGCAAAATTTCAGCTCAGTCGGATACCAACAAATAGTCGAAAAACGGTTTGCAAATTTTGACAGACAACTTACAAACATACATACGAAGAACAGTGCAAGTTAAATAAAAACTTGTAATAATTAAGAAACAGACATACAGTCAATGTTATTTTCGCATTTATAATATCAATATTTTTGCCCGTGGTTTCGCCCTAGTTCATATAGATTCTCGCAAAAAAAGCCTAAGTACAGTTCTCGTCAAATAACTTTGCCCCTCTGAAGTTAGCCATTTGCAAAGATCGCGCAGGTGCAGTCACGTACACGGGAGCAAGCGGGACGCAAGCATGCATCGAACGCAAACGAGCGACTGAGACATAAAATCGCGCCCCGCCCCCATGTCTCTTACGCAGCCAATCGACACAACTTCAGAGGGGCAAAGTTATTTGACGAGAACTGTATAACCTTCTTTGGCCAGATAGAGCAAAATTATTTATCAAAATCGGTTCAGCGATTCAGGCGTAAAAGTGTTACAAACCAACTCACATTCACATTTGAAGTTAGGATTAGTATAATAGTAGATATATATAATAATAATAATGCTTTATTGCCAGGCAACTAAACCCATAGAAAAAATACACAATATACAGGGTTATTTGTAAAACACCAACAACCTTTCAGTGGGTGAAAGTACTCATGATTATAAACAACTTTTACTGTGGGACCAACTCTGAAATATCAAAAAATAAATCGGCTGTTTCATACAAAATGCAATATTCACCCGATGACAATGTATGAAACAGTCGAATTTTTTTTTTCGATTTTTCAGGGTTGGTCTCATAACAAAAGTTGTTTATAATCATGAGTACTTTTACCCACTGAAAGGTTGTTGGTGTTATACAAATAACCCTGTATAATTTTACAAAAAAAAAAAACTACCCAATGCATATTTATATCATAAAAACTAGTTAATTTAGATACGTTGGGTCGGCGACGTATTGCGCTGAGTCGTGGTGTCATGTAGCCTTCCACGAAAACGAATCACGACACCCGTCGGTCAAAATTCCTCCTTCATAAGTCTAGATAGTCCACCCGCGTCACAAAACATTTGAAGTTAATCTTGTGGCGTTACTCCAATTTTTCGACTCTCAGGGTGAATTTGGTCTCCATCTTAATGTACTCCACCTATACCTTCGTGGTGTGATGCGGCCGCGACACGCAACTGTGTCGACGGAATAGCAGGACGCAGCGACATGTTCGGTTCTGCCAATGCGTTACCGCACTGATTGAGACAAGTTCGCTTCTTCTTCATCTTCTTCTTCTTCACCACACAAATGAAGCCTTCTTTACCAGCCTGTCCTTGGCTTTAATTGGCTTGGATTTCATTGTATTAGTATGCGTAGATCTAGTTTTTAATATCTGACGCGTATGATTATTTGAACTTTGAACTTTGAATAAAAGATTGAGGAACGAAGTTACAAAACAACGTAAAGAGTTCGCTCATTTCGAGAAGGTGAATGATGAACGAAACAAAAACAGTAGGTATAATATTAATATGAGGCTTGGACCGTCCACAAGACGCCGACTTTTTTCTGAATAAAATGTACCTACTTAATTGTATGTCTGCGCAGACATTTTTGTTTAGAGTTCAAAGTCTGCTCAGACTAAAGTCGGTATCATGTGGACCCACTATAACCGCTCCAGCCCTGGCGACACTCGCGTGATTTACGCGTTTTTAATATTTATTATTACTATGATGCAAGATTGATTGAGTGGCGTTCTATAGTTTCTGCCTGCCTATCTATACAAAAAGTACGTACCTAAGTATGTAATTAAAATCATAATAAAATCTGACGCATAATATTATAATCCTGAACCACAGCTCGTCAGCGATAAGGGTGGGACAAAAACTACGCAGTAACATTGACACCAACTCATCCCCAATCATTAGCCTGGCGGAAAACTACAAGAGCGCATGTCTGTAGGACAGGTACAAATATAATACCTAGGTATAGGTTATATATTGAACAGGCGTGCCGTCTGGGTGCCGGCTACAAATCGATAGGAAGCCTAACTTTAGTCTGAATCCGGCGAGCGCGGCGAGCGCGCGCCATTTTCATTTTATAACCTCACTTTCTTGTGATAAAAGTAAAACCACAAAGGTGGAGTGACACTTATCAACAAGTGACCGTGTTTGTTTACTGAACTTTGACATTTTTTTTTAAATGTGATCTTACGAAGGAGTTTTTAAAACTTTTAATCCAGGGTGAATATTGATTGGCGTTGTTGTGCAAGCGTCCGGTCGTCAAAGTGGATGGCTATTTTTAGATTTAAAACCGATGCAGATGTTAATTTCTCGTGTATTTTTTGCATGAAGTATTAAAATGGAGGATTTTTATTTCGTTTTTTTTTGGGTTTGTGCCAATAACGTGATGTAGTCAAGGTCAAACGTGGGTCTAATAATAATAGGAATAATAATTTTATTTAAAAAAAAAAACGTTTTATCAAAGCTCTACCTGATTCAGTATAGGTATTTAAGGTCTAGGTAATTTTGATATAATCAAACCAATATAGGTACATGTAGATAATCTCTATAATTATTCCATTAGCCTATTTCAAATTTATTATTTTCCAAGATATGTTTAGATTAGGTAGGTACTGAAAATAAACGTAAACTGTGACAATAGTCTTATCTTTAAAATATTTAAAAGATAAAAATTAATGCAGAACTGTACTGTTGCTATCGTTTTGTTATTAATATTATTATATCTAGCCTGGACTATCCCACTACTGGGCAAAAGCCTCCCTACATTCCTCCCACTTTTCCTGGTTCTGTGTCACTTTTAGCTAATTCCCAAGGAAGATTTCTACGCCATCGTTCTATTTTTTTTTATGAATAAATTAAATAAAATTAAAACTATTTTATTTCACACAAACCTATAATTTGAAACCTCAGAAGCTAGCACACGGTTCGAATTGGAATTCAAAGGAAACCGGCAACCGGCTTTATGCTTTCAAAAATAATTATAGGCCTATATCTCAGAAGTATCAGAAGGCAATGTAATGGTTCGCAAGTCTTCCAATCTCATTCAAGATCAATGAAAAATAAATCTAAAGACACAAACAATAAACTGGATTTTAGTTTACCAACAACATCCTTTGTTATGAAGGCGTGGCCATACGTTACAAAATTTAAATAGGTAGGTTTTGTTGAGCAATTGCGCAGTAGAAAACATCACACCTCTTTTTAAGTTGGGTAATAAGAAATAGTGAATGACCATTATTTTCCCACTATACGCAAACAACATATTTTTATTACTACTTTTGGAAGATAATCCAGTTAGTTTGTGACCAACCGATTTGAGCACATAGGTAACTAAATTGTGGGCTCATTAAAATTTGTAAAAAGAGTTCGGTATTCTCTAAAAAAATACAGAAATAGGTCAGTACCTATTTATATTTTTAAAGATGTTTTATTAAGGGGGATCCCTAAAGAGACCTCGCCATACATTTTTCAGGAGCTGTAATCTCCGTAAATAAACAGTTTCTGCAGAATAAAGCAAGTATAATGAGATTTTATAATGTATTCTTGTCTGTCTTTGTCTGTCTGTCTTTCTATGAGAATTAGACCCAATAAAAAACGAAAAATCTTTACATGTGTGAGTGACCTGAATCGCGCCATCTGACAGAAATTTATAGAACCACCGAGAAAAAGTTCATTGCTGTTATGTTACGAGTTTACGTGCGGTGAACATTTTAAGTAGATGGCGCTGTTCGAAAATTCGAACAAGCGCCAAGGTTATCGAGTGACGGACGCGGCGATGCGACGTTGCCATTCAAGACGCAATTTGGCAACAACGCGTGTTGCCAAATTCCAGTCCATGCGTGATTGTGTGTCAAAATTGTGTTTCTAGCAAGTTAGCGCCGGCGCGCGGGTTTGCCCGCGGATTTTATATTTTATGATTGATGAAATGTTTTTTTTTAGGGAATGAGAAATAATGCTAGAAAGTGAAAACAATTATCTGCGATCTGCCTTTGGTTCACACAGATACAATACTAATGTTATTATTGTATTACTTATCTACTTTAAATAAATAGTGCCTACCTACCTAAAGATTTAAAAATCTTTCCACTGTATGTAAGTAGGTACTGATAAAACATTTTCTGACACGGTTAAGTACTAATTCATTGGTTTGGGTTGAATCAAATCAGAGAAAAGAAGTTCATGTAGGTATACTTAGGGTACCTATACCTAAATCAGGCGATCAGCGTAGGCAAACTTACCTATTTTTTTCCTAGCTACCTACGCAATGGTCGTCCGTCTGTCGGTCCGTATGTCTGTCTGTCCGTCTCTGTCTGTCACCAGACTGTATTTCACGGACCGTGATAGCTACACAGTTGACATTTTCACAGATGATGTATTTTTTTACATTTGTATCGCATGATTGTAATATTATAAGTCGCGTAAGATTGTATATTTACAAGTACCTACTTACTTATAATTTCTTCTAGATAAGACAAGTATTGAAACTATTGAATTTGGGTGTGATTCAGTGTATTCGAAATTATTTCTTCTCAACACATCATCTGCCTAGCCCTTTCCCAACTATACCTACTGGGATTGGCTTCCAGTCAAACCGGATTCAGCTGAATACCAGTATTTTACGTGGTGCGGCTGCCTACCAGACCTCCACAATCCATTATCTGTTCTCAACATAATCATAGATTATAGTCTAAAACATAAACAACATTTATTACAATCTTACGATGTTTGGAATTATCCGGTGACACATACGAGTACTTACATAGGTAGGTACCTACTCTAACCAACTAATACCAAGATATTCTAAGCTGATAACAACCCTTTGCTTTGCCATCTAAAACCATTCCACCAAAGAACGCCAGTAATCACACTAATCACTGAATGTTACGACTGTATCACCTAAAGAAAACATTCTTAGATCGCGACGAATAATTGCATAAATAATCTTTTATTTATTTAGTACCTACACGTCACAATTTATTTACACGTTAGGTACTATTTAGGTTCAGTCACATTACAACAACCTGTGTAGGTACAATATACCTTTATTACCATTAGATACGGGACTTAGTCACAGCAAGCGGTCCTACTCAGTTGGCACTCAGTCGCGCACGGAAAATCATTGATGTGACCTTCAGAATGATTGGCCAAAATGACCGATCAGCTTAAAAATATTACTAAGATCTAATACCTATTTGCTACTATTTGATATCTTTGTTTAAATAATTGGTACCTAATTAATAACTGAGAAAATGAATTTAAAAAATGGGCAGTCATTCTGATGTCAGGATGGACTGCCGACATTTAGGATCTCCACGTAAAGGCTCAAAAATTTCAATTCGCCTTTACAAAAATTTAGTACCTATTTGATACCTAAACATACCTATATTTTTTCTAGATTTTTAAGGCAAAGAATTTTATTAGAGATTTTTTGTTTAGGTAGGTACTATGAATAAATATACTTACCTAGTTCTACCCACATGTTAGCTTTTATCAGTATCTCGGAAATTGTTATTAATTAGTAGTACTTATTGCTAATTATCGTGTAAATTGAACTACCTTCACTCCATAGACTTGAAAAAAAATTGACTTCACTTGACTTTCTGTATCAAGTAGTACCTACCTAAACATAGGAAACCAAAAATCTGTAATAAAATCTTTAATCTTTGCAGCTCAACAGTGTTTTAATAATACTAGGAATAAAAATAAGACACACCACTCGTAAATACAGCCAAAAATGTTAATTTGTTGAAAATAACAAAAATATTTTATCGTTTGCTTCGCCATGTTTGTGAGAGCGAGATAGATATTAAAAACATGCGTGAGAGACACGATACGCACAATTCGCGAGTTGTTGAGAGATTTTGTAAACAACGCGCGACGACTAGTACCAGACCGAGGTTGCGTAAGGTTAGCAACACAAATTTCTTCAAACATATTAATAGTTTTTTATTATTATTGTTTTACCAACCATGATTATTTAAAATCAAGTCAATTTTATAAATAATTGATAACAGTTATGTTTTACGCAACAGGTACTTATTTAAAAAAAATGTTTTATAAGACAAAGTCTAGTTTTTAGTACCTAATTGTTGGTGCAGAATCACTACTTCACTATATTTAGTTATCTTTATTACGCGACTGTGGCAAAGCAAACGGTTATGATTTCAAGGCTTCCTCGTAACTCCCAAACTGCACGTCATGTGCAGCCATATTCTTTATTTATTTATACATAAATGCATAATGGTGATACTTAAGGCTCTTTTTTATTCAGGTTTCCTAAAGATGAATTAAGGAGACAAAAGTGGCTTGTTATTTTCCGAAAACAAAGGCAGAAGTAAAGCTTTAGTAACCTTGCGCGATCGAGCGAACAATATTAATTTCTTTTTTAACTACCTCAAAATAATTAATGTTTTTTATTTTATTTGCTAACGCTACCACATGCCATGTCATTCATAATCGTAAACATTCGTCAACATTCGGCAGCTAACGCGATTTCGCTCGCACGACAGCGCCGTCTCCTATCTCTATCCTTGTCTATCGGTAACAGTAGGTTGCGACTGTGATGACACTGATCACAGATGTGTGAGTTTCGGTGCATAGTCGTACGCCGAGCCCATGTTTACTGATTGCGATGTTAGAGCGTAACATGCAATGTTTATTACCCAAAATAATTTATCTGAATAATTTGTTATGGTGAAAAGGGATACCTTTTTACCACCAAATCCGATAGGATATCGAGCCTAGAAACAAAAATATGCATAGACCAATAATTATATTATTATTAATATTTGAAAATATTAGGTTTGGTAAGGATAAAGAAAGATAAAAAATAATTCAAAAATAAATACAACTATTGAGATTTGAACCCACACCAAGCCTAATGAAAGGCAGTCTCTAAACCGACAGTCTATTTGTACGGTTGATAATTGTTTCAAATAGCCGACCTTATTTATGTCAAGGTTTTTAGCTGCTCAGCTTCCCGAAAGTATAGCGTGATGATAATCATTGCTAAGGTTATATTAATAAGAAATAGATTGGAATATAACAATTTGGTCCTCTGGACATTTTAATTTCCAACCATTTTTGAATAAAACGACATCTAGTAGGGTCGAAAGTTACTACTATTTACTTTGCATGTGTGTGTAAAGAGTAAATTCATGCGGCTAAATCTTTATTCTGCTGTAATCTTTGTATGGTAGCAGTTAACAAGCATAGTGATTATCTAAAAAAATCAAGTTAATGCCCTAGGTATAGCCTATAATAAAGTTGTCTATTAAAACTTTCTATGTTAAGTGTAAAAATTGAAAATGTTCGAAATTGTGGATGTGTCGCCATCTAGCGACAAAATGGCAGTGAGAGCATTCATCCATTCACCTTAAAGTAACAGAATAAATAAACATTAACTCGATATTATTTTTATTCCTAAACTGTGATTTTTTTAATAGTCAGTTTTTTATTCCTTAGGAAAACGGTCCCTTAGATCTGACTTTTCAATACGTTATCTCACTATTGAAAAACCAGTAAACTAATTTAATTCAAGATACTTACAATACAGAAATAATTACTGTTTCGATTATGCTATATTTAGATTGCAATCAACATCTTTGATGCATACTGTTGCTCGCTTGGTAAAGCTTCCCAAAACTTTAGCAAGTCCAGTGTCGATCAACTCTGAAATACAACAATTGTGCTAATGACTTTATCTTTTTGACTGACCGACCTTGACCATTCAAAAGTGCCTGTAAATGGTTTATTTGAATTAAATCATTTGATTTTTTGCGAATTTTGTGCAGTAGAAAACTCTGCAATTCAACAATTGCGCAGTAGAAAACATAAAACCTCGTTATAAGAAATAGTGAATGACGACATCATTATCTTCCATTGACATGCAAACAAAATATTTAAATTAGTGCTTTTGGCAGATAATTTAGTTAGTTACCTAAATAGTTTGAGACAACCCGATTTGGACATGTCGCAGCCAATTACCTTAATCAGCGGTTTCATTAAAAGCCTAGCCTTTTCATTTAAATGCGCCGATTTTTCAGCGACTTAAGTGACATCTTTTGTTCAATATTTTTTAATGACTTGCCCATGTCACTTATGTCGAATGTCGGTGATTAAACGGCGCATTTCAATGAAAAGGCTAGGCTTTTAATGAAACGGCTGATTAAACTAATTGGTTGTGACAGACACATTACTCAAATGTGGGCTGATTTGCAAGTTGTTAGTTCAAGAGCAAACCCATCACCAATAAAAAAAAAAAAAAACAAAAAAAACTTAATATTCTTAAACTGTGACTGCAATTGACTTTTCTTTTAGAACTTAATTTAATGAATGCAAAAGTGAATTTTTTCCCCCTTTTTTTGCGAAAATCTGTACATATTATAGCGAGCGAAGTCGCGGGCGAAATGCTAGTTCTAGATGAAAACAATACAGAAATTAATACTGGTTCCATCTCCAGATTGAAATCAACAGCGACCCAAAACTTTAGTAAGTCAAGTGTTGTTCAACTGCGCAGTAGAAAACATAACTCCCCTTTCAAGTCGGGTAAAATGTAATAGCGAATGATACCTACCTACAGTAGGTACCTACTATTAATTACTTAATGCGACAGAACACGCAAACAATATATTTCAATTAGAACATTTAGTACTTTTCAGAAGTCAATTAAGTTAATTATTTTAGGACATAGTAAAAAGACTTTACTGAAATGTTTTTAAAAAGCAAATTAAAACAACTATTTAGGTCGCAGCCATTGACAATTTAACGAACCACACCATTCCGGTGTGGTTTATACTGCCTCACTGTTGAGCGCGTTGACGGTTTCTGGTTTTTTCTGTATTATGAGATTCCAGGTCATGGCATGGTCTATCAGTCTGCAAAGTTTCATCCAAATGTATTCAGCCGTAAACACGTGAAGAGGAACAGACGGAATTAATTTCGCATTTAATTTCAATCAATAAGACTATGTTTCAAAGTTAAAGTCAAAGTCAAAAACGTTTATTGCGAACTAAGTGTACAATGTTAGTGTTATGTTATGTTTGTAGGTACTTATGTCTGGGATATGTCGCTTCGCTTCCTTTCGCTTACTTTAATTATAACTTTAAATACTTACACACAATCATATCAATATAATTCCTTTTACTTAATTTATATAATTATGTCTATTAATATTACATATACACCTAATAGTACAAAATAATGTGAAAACACTCACCAAACGGTTACGTAATGCAAAACCACTACTCACTTTTTCACTTTTCTCGTTTTCTAACTGTATCTGCTTGACGTCCGTATGTCACTATAAGGATCCAGCAGAATACCAGCGTCAGGTACATTTGCCTGGCACATGCTGAGCTGGACTCCCATTTGGTGCAACTTGGAGACACGCACCGCACAAGATCATATATATATATTTTTTTTTTCCTCTTGTCATTTTCAAATACATTTATGTAGGAAGGTAGTTTGGCACTTCTGCCACAGATGCCATACAGACCTACTGTAATCATGGTACTTTGTTTTTTTTCCTTTGTTATTTCAAATATTTGCATACTTTTCTTAATTTGTGTAACTCTTTTGTGTGCCGTGTTTCTTTACTTGCATCAAATAAATGTTTTATCTATCTATCTATCTATCTATATGTGTTTGTGAAGCATTTCACAGAATTGAATAATGCATAGCATCAAATTTGCAAGTTGAAACTTGTTTGTGTTAAGATTGTAGAGGCGCAACCGATAAGCCGAGTGTGAGGCATCGTGTTTCATTATTTAGATTCTTGCTTAGTAGTTGCGTGTTGACGATAAAGTCAACTTGAAATGATTTATTTCGATTGGTTTGACACTTAGCCACTTTCGAATGTCAAACAAAGGAAATTAATTCTAGTTTCAAGAGGTAGGGTCGTTTAAAAAAAGCTTGAGCAAGAAACTCCATAATTTCTATTCTTAAATAGGTATTTATTAAGACCTAAAAAATATGTAAATCTCAACATTTTGAATAGATATGACCTATTATTTAAGATCTAAAAAAACCGTCCATTTCTATCGTATCGTCGCCTCGGGCACGTCTCCGAGAGCTTTTAGATTGAACGGAAATCCTTAACGAATGAGGCATGGAATTTAAATGGGCTTAGATCAGCTGTACTCAACCTTTTTTCTCTCTGGACCACATTGCGGTTCTACTATTGTCATGGGCCGCAAATAAATAACAGTAAAATTAGATTCTCATTAAATCAGCCGTTTCGTTAAAATCCTAGCCTTTTCATTGAACTGCGCCGTTTAATCAGCGACATAATTAATATGGGCAAATCATTAACGAAATTGATCAAAACATGTCACTTAGACCGCTGAAAACTAGGCTTTTAACGAAACGACTAAATTAAGCTAATTGGCTGCCACATCTACATGAATAGGACTTTTGAATTTGTGACAAAAGGACCATTTTCATATGGCATAGGCTAACTTGTTCACGTTGATAGTGGGTGAGGAATAGTCTCAGCACATTGTCAAGGAGTGAATCAGTACAGTATAGATACATTGACATGTTTTGGACAGGCCTGTTGGTCTAGTGGTTAGTGACCCTGACTGCAAAGCCGGAGGTCGTGGGTTCGATTCCCACCCAGGACAAACTTGTGTGTGATGAGCATAATTGTTTGTTCTGTGTCTGGGTGTAATTTATCTATAATATGTATGTATTTATAAATTATATAAGTATGTATATCAGTTGTCTGGTTACCATAACACAAGCTCTGCTTAGCTTGGGATCAGATGGGTGTGAGTTGTCCCAAGATATTTATTCAAGATATTATGTCGCAGCCAATTAGCTTAATCAGCCGTTTAATTGGTTGCCTAGCCTTTTCATTTAAATGTGCCAATTTATCAGCGACCTAAGACAAAAGTTTTTTTATAATGATGAGTACTTTCACCCCCTGAAAGGTTGTTGGTGTTTTACAAATAACCCTGTATATTATACGCGTAACGAGTATTATAGTTATAGTTAAAACGAGTATTATAGTACCTATAGTTAAATTTTACAGTCACCGAAAAATTGCAAACTCCGTAAGATTGTAATAAATTTTGTCTAGATGATAATTTATTGATATAATTATGAAAAAGTCGCTTTGTATACAATAAAAATGAAATAGTTTCCAATATATCCGTTTCTTATTTAAAAAAAAAAGTTATAACAATTTCACGCGATATTTTACAATCTTACGGAGTTTGCAAACATTCGTGCTAGGCCGTCTGAATACTATACTAACTTTTTTTTTTGTAATTATTCACAGATGACTGACCTTGGTTCCGAACCGGCACTCGATGCCGAGCAGCGCGACATCTACGTTGAATTTGTCCACTGGCTGACGAAAACATATGGTACTGAGGGCCTTCCGCCCAATCTTACGGGCTTTTTCAAGCTCGGTAGCCTGCCAGATAAGAACACAGTAAGTTTTATATTTAGTATTATATATATATTTTTTTTTACGTTGCCCCACACTAGGAATTACTCCTGTATCGTGGGTGCGTTTACAAACATATAAACTCACATACACAAACAGCCAGACCCGGTACAACTATCTGTAGGCCATACAAATATTTGCCCGGTGCGGGAATCGAACCCGCGACACGCAGTGCAGCAGTTAATTGCTCAACCACTGCGCCAACTGTGTTGTCAAAGTCTTCAAAAATACTATTATAACCCAAAAAAAGAGGTGTACAATAAAGAGTATTTCTATTCTAATCTAATTATAACATACAGCAGCAGTGGAGCAATGATTTGGTCCAGTGGTTACAGCGCCGACAGTGACTTCAAATTTCATAGCCATTGCTATTAAAACGTTGTTGAAACCACCGGAAATAGACCCATCGCACAAACAAAAAAATCAAAGACATACGACAACTATGCACACATTGTTGAGCAATAGGGAAATAACTACAAAAATCTAATTGAAACATCATTAAAACACGATATTACTACAATATATTTTTGTAACTGCATAAATCTATACAGGAAACAGCTAACAGACACATTTTTTCACCTTTTCTGAAAAAGTACTTTTTTGACTTAGCCCTATTTAGATTTAGGCGTGCGATATGTACAGTCAATAAAGCTATTTGGTATACAGGCAAAAATATTATTTATTCTACTGCACTACCAATATTTATCTAATGTACAGTGCATTATAACTTTATAAGCTTATGACATACTTACGAGGGTGGTGTACAAGAATAGAGAAATGCATGTAATTTTTTTGTTTACAAAATGAAATACTTATTAACTTTAGAAAGCATTTATGAAATAATTTTTAAAATTTCAAAGTTGACAATTAGAATTAGAGAAATCCGATATGGACTTTGACGTCAATGTCCCTATCGCCTTTAAAGCTGCCATACAAAACAGCGTTTTCGCAAGAGGGACAGATATATTTGTTTAAAATAGTTACATCTCGTTGGTTTTTCGATCAATTTTGATTCTATTTTCACTGTGTATTTTTGTATATTTTGAGACATTCCATGCATATTCCCCATTGTCTACTCAGAAAACTCACAACATTGTTTAAATGTTGCAAGTTAGCTGCCTGCATACCAAATAGCTTTGTTGATTGTACATACATGCTATCAGCATAAATCCGTGTTTCAATTTTCTTCTAAAATCTTTCAGCTGTTGAATTTATGATGGAATGGTTGTTTATAAAATATCAAAACATTATTATGTGTATTTATTTATTCTTTTCGTAATAAGCCTGGTCTGTCCCACTGCTTGCCAAAGGCCTCTTTCATTAAAAATGTAGGATACTAATAACTGCCAGGGATGCGGAATTTGTTATTTTTTACGAAAGAGTCACCGCGGCCCTGGAACGCGGATGGGTTTTAGTCAGTAAGAGTCTGACACTCCCTTCCGCTCCGCCCAGAGCGGAAAGAGTCATTTGATGATTACCCATTCTTAAAAAAAGAATACCAATATCCAAAACTCAGTCGAATGTAGTTACCTGAAGATGGAACGCCATATAAGCGATCCACAGCTGACTGGAGTTGGGGTTGGCGAGTAAGGCTCGCTCGAACTGCTCGCTGGAACGCGGCTGGTTCTCGCTCTCCGTCGCACGTCGCTCCATCTCCCTCACTCGTTCCTCTTCCTCCCGTACCTTGGCCAGTTTCTCAGCCACTGATAACTTCTTGCGTTTCTTCTTAGGTTGATCTTGTTCCTATTGAGTTGACAAAAGATTCAATGTATGGGGTAAATTTAATTATTAGGTAAACTAAACTATTGGGTAAATTAAATTATTGGGTCAACTAAACTATTGGGTAAATTAAATTATTGGGTCAACTAAACTATTGGGTAAATTAAATTATTGGGTCAACTAAACTATTGGGTAAATTAAATTATTGGATCAACTAAACTATTGGGTAAATTAAATTATTGGGTCAACTAAACTATTGGGTAAATTAAATTATTGGGTAAATCAAATTATTGGGTAATGTAAGTTATTTATCGTCGATCGTCGTAACAGTTCTTAAATAAGAACGTTCAAGAGGGGACTGAATCTAAAATAATGGTAATAAAAATTTCATTCCATACAAAGATGCTTCAAAACCTAAGTGAACAGAGTAAATACATGGGTTTTTGTATGTCGAGACGTTACTGAGAATTTTTGATTTTTAATTATAATAATAAGGGCGATAATGGTGTAACTAGCTTTCTACTATTGCTATTACAAACATACAATTTTAAAATATAAGTAATAATAAAATGATCTTGGGAATCGAACCCAGAACACTTGCTCAGCAGTTCCCCTTTAGTCACTACACCAAAAAAAAAAACGCAACAAAGTGTACACTGACCTCATCCTCACTGCTGCTATCCTTTTCATCTTGAACCGTCTTCGTCAGACTCTCTACTCCTGCAGACCAGAAGTCCTGAGCACTGGGAGCTTCTAAAGCCGGCTCCAAACTCTCCACCACCTTAACTTCTAACTCCTTCTTTGTCTCCTCTGTCTTCTTCTCTTTTTTGTATTCCTGCTTAGTAAACTCCACTCCGAGCTCTTTTAACTTCTCCTGCGCTACATCCAAGGCTTGCATCAGTCTAGCAATTCTTTCTTCAACTAGTATCCGATCAGTTTGCATCGCTGTGTGAAAGAGTTTCGTCTCCGCGTTCAGACCTTTTTCTTCTAACTTGGCTATTTTCCTCTTTATCTTGGCTATGCGTTTTGATCTATTGTTTATGGACTTCAGTAGGGATGCTACTTTTTTCTTGTAATGCTTAGGGGTCGTGCATTCGCTCATGTCTATTAGTAAGGCGTCTTGTGGATCAAGTTCTGTTTCCAAAGAGTTCTCTGTTTCTTCGTTTTGTTCTTCCGTTACTTCTTTGTCTTTCCGTTTCTTATTTTTCTTGTCTTTGACAGGTTGTGCGTCTTCTTCTGTGATTGTCTCTTCTGTCTTTTGTTTTAGTTTCTTCTTTTTGTCTTTTTTGCTTACCGGCTCTTCTGCAACTTCGTCTGTTGGTTTCTGTTTGGACTTCTTTGTCTTTTTGTTTGTGCTGCCCTGGTCAAGTTTTACTTCTGCGTCGGATACATCCATGGGTTCTTCTGTTAAACGTTTCTTCTTCTTTTTCTCTTTGACTTCTGTTTCGTCAGTTTTGGTTTCCTTATTCGGTACTGCGTCGTTCTGTGTTTTCTTGCGTTTGTTGGGTTTTTCCTTTCTATCCTGTAGAAACAGAAATTGTGATATATATGTCGCAGTCAACTAGCTTAATCAGCCGTTTAATTGGTGGCCTAGCCTTTTAATTTAAATGTGCCGATTTTTCAGCGACATGTGATCGGACTTTAGTTAAATATCGTTTAATGAATTACCCATGGAACTTATGTCGCTGATTTAACGGCGCAGTTCAATGAAAAGGCTACGCTTTTAATGGAACGGCTGATTAAGCTAGTTGGCTGCGACATAATTATATTACTAGCAACGCAAGTTTGTTGTTTTTTGGACACAAAGACAGAACGCTAATATTTAATCAGTTAGTTTTCTGATACAGGATGAATATTTTTGTGGGATTGTGGGCTCAGAGTGTAAAACAACTTGTTGACTAACAAAGATTTTTATTTCTTTCTTAGCAAAAGTCTCGCACACGTCTTATATCGTGTAACGTCTTTCCGCCATCTTACTTTTAATATGTCTCATTCCCTCTCTCTCACTCATACATTCATCCCTTTCGCTCACTCTTACATTCCGTTTCCCACATTGGTGTGTAAATATTAAGTACTCACAGTTGGCGTGAATGGTTGCGTTTTAAAACTACCAGACATCTTCTTATCCTCAGCGTTTACTTTCAATATCGTACAGTTTACCTGAAAACATGAAATCCTTTATAACACCACATCTTTATACCTCGTAGGCAATATTTATAATGAATTCAATGACAGCTGAAATAGAGTTCTAATTAGCATATGCGAACACCATGTCACATGCACACATTGCACGCTATTTCCAACTCTATCATACTGGCAATGTAGTTCATTTTCAACTAAAACTGTTCAAGCACTTTGTTGCTCAATTATGACACGGTTCTAAATGAGGTCAAGATTTGAAAATACATAGAACCTTGTCATAGGCCGTCGGTACTCACAATCTGTCCGATATGGAAGGCTTCGGCGATGTTTTCGAGAGGCTCCTTACTGATAAAATGTTTCGGTATAAACGCTGTCACGTTGTTGAAAAATGAGACTAATATGTAGTCTTTTATGGTCTGAAATAGAAAACAATTAGGTTAGGTAACAAAGTTTAATATTGGAATAATCATAAAGGTCTAAATCAACTTTTACAGGTCATAACATCGTCCTAGTGCTCGTGACTATGATCTTTTTGGGACAAAAAAAAAACATTAATACCACATATTAGGTTCACTATTCAATATGTTTACCCGACTGCGTCAGAAGGAGGGTAATGTTTTTCGAGCGTATACTTATATGTTTGTTTGCATGTCCATTTCTTTGGCACGCCCTACAGCCCAAACGGCTAGACGGATTTTGACATATGAGGTGTCGTTGAATTCGTCAGAATTGTGGTAATGACATAGGCTATATACATAAAAAGAAAATCTATCTTGTGGGGTATTAAAATAAAGGGCACGAGCAGACGATCCCAAAAAGTCGCTTTTCAAGGAGTCTGATGCAGTTCAATCACAGATCTGAGGCCACAAACTGCATCAGACTGCTTGAAAAGCGACTTGTTTGGAACTTTTTAGTCGTTTTTAGCGGTCGGGTTTGCATTTGTTTTTTTCGCACATTTTAGTTAGTTAGTGCATTTTTTTAATGTCAATATTATAAAGTGGGTCAATAACCGTATAAAGTTAATAAAAAAAATATACATAAAAATCTATGGTTGGTTGTTTGCCAAATTAGACACAATAAGTAACATTTCTTACCTTAATAACTCCAGTATAAGCCTTCCCGACGACAGCTTTCTCGTAGCTGTCCAGCACTTGAAGGTCTGGAGACAGTAGCGAAGGCTTCAGCGTCAGGAACAGAGTCTGCTTGCTCGGGTCTACGACTAGAACGCGAGCCTTCACTGGCTGGCCCACCTGATACCACAACATTTGTTTATTTATTTATTAATATTGCACACAATGTAAACACAGTAGCAGACAATGCAAATTTACTGAATACATTACCCTGTTAGGGCGCACATTGACTTATGAATAAAAACAATAATAAAATTACTGTAATATAGCGTATGTCCAGTTTTTCCCGTCATAATTTCGGGAAATCCTCTCATAGTGCTCCCTACACTCCCAAGGAACCTACATGCCAAATTTCATCTTTCTACGACCAGTAGTTTCGGCTGTGCAGTCACTCAGTCACTCAGTCACTCAGTAAAGAGTTATATATTTTATATGAAGCTATCACAGAGATCTGCCGGTCGATTCTGTCGACATCTCACGGTGTACACCTAGGCGTAGTGAACGACAAGTGAGCTGTCATTCCATCTTATTTATATAGTTTGACAACTCACCCGTTGTGCACTCCGCCCAAGTGTTCACATAGACATGTTTACAGAATCGCACCGCTGTATCCCTCTCTTACCACAGTCCAATTATTCCTTTGTGAATACGTGGACACTGGTGTGGGTTACATGTTTGTGATTTTAATCTCAAGGATTCCTTGTTTATTTTTAGCATGTAACTGTTTTTTAGTCCCAATAAATAATATAAAATAAAATAAGTAATTAATTCAAACTCAGGAACGATTAACATAGATAAAATAACTGAGATCAAAGTGCATATACATCATTGATAACGACAGCCTCACTGAAATTACGTGATATCAGTAGTCATAGTTACTCAATAAACAAACTAATCTGTATATAGACGAAAAATCTTAATACATACAACGTGTCACAGAATGAACGCAATACTTTTTACGGGGTCATTGTACTCATTTTTATGATCAACTTTTACTATGGGACCAACATTGAAATCGCGAAAAAAAAATCGACTGACATTTCTGTGTGCACAAGTAATTATTTTATTTTTGTATATTACTAATAATAAAATAATATTGAAATAAAGATATTAAAACAGAATACAAATAAACAGAAAAAAAAACACGACAAAAGGTACTGAACAGCTGATTTTTTTTCCGCGATTTCAGAGATGTTTCCATAGTAAAAGTCCTACTCATTTTATAAATGCGAAAGTTTGTGAGGATGGATGTATGTATGTTTGTTACTACTTCACGCAAAAACTACTGAATGGATCTTGATGAAATTTGGCACAGAGGTAGATTATAGTTTGGAATAACACATAGGATACTTTTTATACCGGGAGTATGTTCCCTTGGGATAATCGACATTCACGCAGGCGGAGCCGCGGGCGGCAGCTAGTTGTTCATAATGCTGAGTACAATGACCCCACAGGTGGTTAGGCGTTTATTCTGTTACGCGTCGCTGTATAAAATTATTCCGTTACTGACTGAGTGACTGACATAATGACCTACAAGGTTATACAGCATGATCCAAAAGTCCATGGTCATATTTAAGGGTGATGTTGGATAGCTGATATAAATTAATGAGAAAAAAAATACAACCGACTTCCAAATAAAAAAAATAACACTACAGAGTACAAAACGACTTTAATTTCGGAAGTCGATGCTTATGGTTGTTTCTTCGTAATTTAACACCGACTTCCGTATTCTGTTCAGTATGCTCACTTACCTTATACTTTTTCTTAGGCAATTTCGAAGTCGTCGACTTCTTATTGTCGACCAGGATCCCAGAGTCGAACAGGTGCGCCTGCGACACGTAACCTACAAAGATAATAACGTGTTAACAATGGGGCATTAAGCTAATCAGACTTTTGACCTATTTAAAGGAAAACAGCAAGTCTGACTCCAAATTAAAAACTTCATGTGGAACATTGTAATTATTTAAAGCAAAAATCTATCGTTTCACGTTGGTAATAGTGCAACAAAAGATTGAAATATAAAACAGAGGAATTTTCTTTTGTAAATTTCTCATAAAAGAACCATCTTTTAACGCGCGGTTTTCACTGGCAAACAAATATCAACCTTGCAAAAGTTGAAACAAATTTAAAAATGAATAAACTCATTAATCTGAATTTGAAACAAAATAATAAATAAACTTAAATCATCAAAGCGGACAGAGGTATGCGGTTTGGTTTATTTTGGACTTTATATTTTAAGAGACGCAATGTTGATATTTGTTTGGCAGAAAGAACCGCATTTTATTGCATTTCATCGACTAAAGGTCGTCATGGAAATGTCAATAAAGTCGGGTTATTTTGGCCCAAACTTTTGACCAATAGGAACGCCGTAAACAGTGTGATGTGTTCCCATTGGCACTGCCAGGTACTGCCAGGTTTGCGGTGTTCGAAAGAGTTACCGCGGCCCTGGAACGCAAAGGACATCTGAAGGAACACGGATGGGTTTTAGTCAGTAAGAGTCTGACACTCCCTCCAGTTCCACCCATTCCCATAAAAAAAAAAGTGCCAAAGTAACCCGACATGAACGACAATGATTCTCACCTGAAACCCTCCCCACATTGAGTAGGACATGGTTATCTGCGACGCTCTTCACCGTAGCGTCGACCAGGTCACCAGATCCCAGCTGTTCCAAGTTGAAGTACTTCTCGGAGACCACGTCGGGCTGGTCAGTCACCGAGTACACGTAGTCAGATAGATTATAGCACAGCACACGTACTTTGTGACTGCTCCCTGTACACAAATGTCTTATGTCATTGGCGAAACAACTATACACTGTCTCTAAGACTAAACAATAGCAACCAAACGGTTCGTTCTTCAAGGTTAAGCATCGCTTGCCGATATCGGTCCGTGGAGGGGTGACCATCTAAACATACTGAGATTCCTTCGTGCCTCGCCAGCACGTTAAGCCGTTGGTCCCGGCTGTGATTTGTAGATCTTTTACCGTCGTTACGGAAAGACAAGAAATCTGGCATGTACCACCGCTTAAGCCGTGTTCTCGAGGTCATAAAGATTATTTCTTAACTTACCTATAGGATAAGACTTGGCGACCACCTCTTCATCAGATAGGTCTTCGTCCACTTGGATTCGCTTCAGACTCATGGTACCAAAGCACCCGCCACCCAGTCGGAAGTGTATCGATCGGCCCGTTATCTTTAGAACCTGTAATTAAAACAAAATCATCATCACATTGCCTCGCTCACACACGTGACTGTATCAATAACGCCACCAATAACCAAATAGATATGACGTCACACAAATTCATTGCAAAGCGCAATCAAAACTATCCGCGAGACTAACTCGGGGGATCTCTTTTCAATGTAGGATGCGAAGTTCCCACCATGTTCCACATATATTTATAGATATATGATTTTTTTTTTTTTTTTTTTTTTTTTTTTTTTTTTTTTTTTTTTTTTTTTTTTACGATATTTACCCACTTCTAATCAATCGATTTCTGCTATGCTTGTATGGTGTGGGATAGTAACAAATGAAAATATTAGGGTTTCAATCTATTAAAAACAAGTATTTTGTTTGTTCACAGGACACAAAAACACCAGTCAAAAAAAGGGAATACAAACCAAAAATCGAAAGTCCGAAACTGATGGCTTTGAAAAAACAAGCTATCAAAGACAAAAGCAAACATCAACAAACGCAAAAAGCGGTACTAAGAGAACAGTTGACTATAAGAGTTAACAATATCATGGGCCGGTTCGAAAATAATAAAAAAGCATTAGAGAAAACTTTGGAATTAATGGAGAGGAAACAAATTGAAAAAGAAAAAGACTTGGATGGAAGGGTTACGACAACGACGCGCGAAATTGAAAAAATTAAATGTAATATCC
Organism: Melanchra persicariae; assembly: GCA_947386135.1. Taxonomy (NCBI): domain Eukaryota; kingdom Metazoa; phylum Arthropoda; class Insecta; order Lepidoptera; family Noctuidae; genus Melanchra; species Melanchra persicariae. Next base: position 18,662,650 of record OX376662.1, on the reverse strand, counting down.
AAGACATTACTGAAAAATTGGCTTTAAAGAAAGCTATGGCAGCAAGAGAAACTGAAAAATGGAAAAAAAAGGAAGAGCGCGCGAAAATGGAAATGGAAAAAAGTACTGAAGAAATGGAAAACGAGTTAGAAGCGACTAAAGAGGAAATTAATCAGCGTATCGAAACCATAAAACAGCGCAGGGCTGAAGAAAAAGAGAGAATTAACCGCGAAATTCAAATTATTAAAGATAATGAGATTAAGGAGGAAAACAAAATTAAAAAGATCATTGACGCAAAAAAAAGTACATTATCCATGAAAAAAGATATATTTGAAAAGAATATACAAAAAAAGAAAGAAGAAGAAGCTCAAACAATATCGAGAATTGATGACGTTATTAGAAAGTTAAAAGAAGTCGAGTTAAAAATGCAAGCAAAGATAGATAAAACTCTCGACGAAAAACGCAAAGCATTTGCTGATATTAAAAAGAAAATGGAAATGAACTTTAAGATATTGCAGAGAAATGAACAAGAGAAAATAGCCGAGTTCGACCAAAAAATTCAAAATATGAAAGACGTCGAGGCGGCGGAGCAAAGAAAAATTGAAAAAGACAACGAAAAAAGGATAAAAACCTTAAATATGGCAAAAGACGAATCAGACAAAAAGATTCGAGCGATGCAATTACATCAAGCTGAGAGAAAGAGAGAAATTGACGCTGAAATCAAACATTTGGAAGATGAAGTGGCACAAAAGGAAAAGGAGATGGCGAAAAATATTGAGATAATGGAAAACATATTAGCTCAAAATCAAGAACAATACGAGAAAAAAATTCAAGCTATCCAACAGTTCGAGGCTGAAAAGCAGACTCAAATTGAGGCTGAGATTCAAAGTATGAAAGAAAGAGAGGCTAAGGCGAAAATCAACCTGGAAACAAATATCCAAGCTCTTCAAAGCTCGTTGGCTATCAATAAAGAACAAATAGAACAAAAAATTAAGGCAATGAAACGACAAGAAACTGCGAAGAAATATGAATTTGAAACTAAATTTCAGAACGTGAAGGAAGAAGAGGCTCGAAAAATAAGAGCCATTGAAAATAATGTTATCGAAATGAAAAAAAAGTTTGAAGCGGATGAAGATGAATCCGAGGACAGAATCGTATGCATGCAACAATACGAGGCACAGGAAACATCCGATATACAACAGAAAATTGAGGCAATGCAACAACGCGAAACTGACAAGAAAAAAGAAGTTGAAACTAAAATTATGAACATGCAAGAAACTGAAATCCAATTAAAGACCAAAATAGAGAAAAAAATTGAAGCCTTGGAAAAAGAGTTAGCTGAAAATAAAATTCAACACGATAAATTTATTAAAGCAATGGAAAAGTTCAAGGCTGAGAAAAAAAAGGAAATTAAAGCTGAAATGAAAGCCATCAAAGACAAGAAGGCCCAGGTTAAAACCAAAATAGTTGATAAAATTGAAGCATTATCAGATACTTTTGAATCTAAAAAAGGAAAACTTAAGAAACACATGCATGCAACTAGAAAATCCGTGGCTGAGAAAAAAGCGAAAATTGAAAAAGTCATTGGAAAGATGCAGGAGGTTCAGAAAAATAAGAAAAAGACAATGGATTCTAATATAAAAGTATTAACAAAGAAGTTAGCTGAACTTAAAAAGGAAATGGAAGAGAACTTTAAGTTAATGCAGCATATTGAGGATAGTAAGAAAAATGAAGTAGACGCTGAAATAATAAAAATGAAAAATCTTGAAGCTCAGATGAAAGAAACTATTGAAAATAATCTTGCTGCATTAAATAACACGTTAACCTTGACTCAAGTCGAACACGAGAATGGTCTTCAAGAAATGCAAAAATACGAGGCTGAGAAAACAAATGAAATCGAAACTGAAATTAATAAAATTAAAGAAAGCGAGTCTCAGATGAAAGAAAATATTATTAAGCATTTAGAAGCATTACAAAACATCTTACTTAAGAACCAAGATCAAAGGACCAACTATGTGGAGGCTATACCCGAATCTTTATCAATGAATACAGATCAATTAGAGACTAATGTAGACGCAATGAAACAATATGATGCCGAGAAAACAGCTGAAATTGAAGCTGAAATTAAAAAAATAAAAGAAATTGAGGCCCAAAAGAAATACGAAATTGCGGAGAATATTTCAGACTTAGAAAAAACCTTTGCTATCACTAAGGCGGAGTATGACAAAAACATTAAATCAATTCAACATTTTGAAACCGAGAAAAAGAATGAAATTGAAACTGCAATTAAAAAAATGAAAGAAATTGAAGGTCTGAAGAAAGCTCAGATTAATCAAATGATTGAAATTTTTCAGAGACAGTTAGCTGTTAATAAAGCAGAGTTCGAAAAAAACATTGAGGAAATGAGGCAATGTGAGGCCAGAAAAAAGTTTGAATTTGAAGAACAAATCTTGATCATGAAAAAGAATGAATCTGAGACCAAAGATAGCACTGAAATGAAAATGAACGCTTTGCAAGTACAGCTGGACGAGATAAAACATAATATGGAGAAAAACATTGAGACGATGCAAAATGCATTGAATATTAAAAAGGAACAGTTGGAGAAAGATATTCAAGAAATGCAAAAATTAGAAGAGGAGAAGAAAAAGGAAATCGAAGCTGAAATTCAGAAACTTGAAGAAATTGCAGCCCATGCTAAAATAAATATGGAGGAAAATATTAAGGCAATACAACTAAACAAAGCTGAGAAGACGAGAGAGCTTGAAGCACAAATCCAAAGCATGAAAGCTATTGAAGATCAGATGAAAATCAGTACTAATAATAGTATAGAAACGTTGCAGGCCCAGTTAGCTACGAACACAGGTGAATTTGAAATGAGTATTGAGGCCATGCAACGACATGAAACGGAGACTAAAAGTATAATTGAAGCTAAAATTAAAGACATGAATGAAAGGAAGATCCTAAAAGAAGAGCACATGAAAAAACAGATTGGGTTAATGCAAGCCAAGTTAGTTGAATGTGAAGAAGATTTTAAAAAGAGCCTTAAAGCTATGCGACAAGTAGAGGAGGAAAAGACAAAAGAAATTGAAGCTGACATCCAAAAGATTAATGAAGTTAAGGCCCAAAAGAAAAAAAATATTGAGAAGAACATTGAGACTTTACGTATTAAAAAGTTAGCTTTGAAAGAGGAGGGAGGATCACTAAGAAAGACGTCCTCAGAGCCTTGTAACCGACAGTCCCCAAGTGATTTGTTCTTGAGCCCATCGACCAGCAACAACAATGAAACCATAGAATTGTCCGACGAAGAGACTGAGCTCCCAATTCCTGTTGTGGTCAACTCCAGTAATCTAGCCTCCGGTTTACGGTGGCCTCGCTTCTGGTAAATATCTCGTTCAGACCAGAATAGAGGAGCGAAGAATACACGAAACGGCAGGCCAATCTTTAAAAATGTCCACCAGTGAGCATACCAAACGCAAGTCAGATACCTCCCTGACGTAATTCAAATCAAAGAATTGTCCCAATCATTGTACTTGTACTACCTCAATTTTCCTAGAGCACTTATTTTTTCCACCTATTTTGATAATTTTGATGTAATTTAGGGTTACATTTGTATTTTTAAGTCATTAGGAACGCACGCAACGCCACACAATCATGGCACTGGTTTTCATTTTGAGAATCCTGCGGCATTTAGTGTTGCTGACGTATTTTTGCAAACAGCAATGTATTATTAATTTTTTGGCGCTGCTTTTTCGTGTTTGTTACGCAAAGTTAGTTCGTAAATGTCAAAATTACAGGGTTTAAACCCAAGGACGATATATATCAGCGTTTGGCTGAGCCCAAAATAAGAATTTCGCCCAATTTTTTACTAGGAAGTAAGGTACTTGATATATTTTTTGAAATATGAATGTTCGTTTTAAATGTTAAATGTTTAGTCGACCAGTCTAAAAATAGTGCAGTTTCTTAATATTTAAGTAATGATGCCAAACTTTTTCCGTTCCGATGGTTTTGTAAAGAGCGAGAATTTTCTACACTCATAGTGAAAAGTAAACAGCATGGCTAGTTGCCTGTCTACCATAACTTCAGCCCTATTAATAACAGATTACTTAACAGATTCTCATTTTAATTTATCTCTAGAAAATTGTAATAAAAATCTGCTAATTGTGTTCAACTAATCATAGTTTTATTATGATAAAAAAGGTTTTGTTTAAAGGGATATTACTGAATATTTACTCTTATTCGGAGCGGCAAAGAAGGATGGCATTGTCATAGAACATAAGATTTAATGTACTCCAACTTATTAGTATTGTAAGCTTTTACTGAAAACATTTTTTTTTCTTAAACCGAGGTTTTTTTATTGTACTTCATAACTGATTTTCTCTTTTATAAGAGCATAAGCTTACTTAAGCGTACTTCAATTTGTTAGTTTTTACTATTTTTATGTTATTTTTAAAGAACAAATGATTTATTTTATAAATACCGTCTATTTTTTTAAACTGTTGATCCTGCAAATGCATTTTTTCGTTTATAAAACTTTACGTTTTCTGTTCCTCTACAGGAAAAAATAAATCATTTTGTCAAAATGTGTTGCATTTTTTATTATCCATTTTTATTCAAGATAATATAAGATTTTATGTACTTTAATGTACTAGTTTTGTAAGTTTTTCTATTTGTATGTTTCTCTATGTAACCAATAAATAATCATACAAAAACCTTGTTTTCTTAAACTTTGCTACTCCAAACAGATTATTTCCTACAAAAAAAACTACAAGAATTTCTGAGTTTTTCCTTTTTGCATGTGTCTTTCCAGAAAAATTAAATAATATATTTTATAAAATGCGTGTTTTATTTCCTTTTCCTGTTACAAAAATGTACCTGTTGCCATACATAAAATAAAGAAAGAAAAGTGTAAGTATTTGGACAAAACCTCAGGGTATCAGGGTACCTACACTTTGTGGTTCGAAAAATACAACTAGAGAGATTCGATAGCACGACTAGCCAAAAACGGGATATGCGCGTACGAAGTCGCGGGCAAAAGCCTGCGACTTCGTACGCTCATATCCCGTTTTTCCCCCTTCCCATAGGAATTTCCCATTTCCGTATATCCTATAGCCTCCCTCATGAATGTGGCTATCACATACAAAAATAATTTTCCAAATCCGACTGGTAGTTCCAGAGATTAGAGCGCCACAACAAACAAACTCTTCAGCTTTATTATATTATAATAATAGCTTTTGCCCGCGACTTCGTACGCACAAATATTTACTGTTCCCGTATAGCCTATAGCCTTTCTCATGAATGTGGCTATGATAATATACAAAAAGTATATTCCAAATCCGACTGGTAGTTCTAGAGATTAACGCGTTCAAACAAACTCTTTAGCTTATTATATTATCTAGTAAGCTATTGCCCGCGACTTCGTACGCGCAAATCCCGTTTCTTCCCCTTCCCGTAGGAATTTCCCGTTCCCGTATAGCCTATAACCTTCCTCATGAATCTGTACCAGGTGCACTTCTGTTGCTGGGATTGGTGGAGAAGGTGTACTGAAAGACTGAAATTTTCTGTTATGAAGATGTTTATTCTTGCTGCGATTGTACCGAAATATTCTTCTAATAATACCACCGAACTGTACTGTATACAATCAGAAAGCACAGTGTCTTGTTTTCTACAATATCTTCAAGTGAAGTGATCGCTAATAAATTCTCCAAACGAACTGCGCTGCTCGGGTTTTTTTATGAGTAGCCTCTCGCAGGTCAACCTAGGAGGTTGTCAGCTGCTTAACCGGTCTAGCCTGTGGCGGCCTTAATATAATTTTTAAAGCCTCCAGCCAGGGCTTATAAAAACTTACAAACTAAACGACTACACGCTAAGGGCCCCCAATGTGGGGTACGGTCCTCGGTTTAGAGCGTCGCTGGAAGGAGTACAGCTAGCGACGCCTGGATCAAACTAAGCGCTGCTCGGGAATAAATTCGAGCCTTTTATAGACGACAAAACAAAAAAGAAATATTCCCGAAGAAATATTATTCCAGAAATATTGTCGAAACAGGCATAGAACTTTTCTTAAGTTATACAAAAATACTATTAGCAAAAATCCGAACAATAACCGGTCAATAAACAACCGAACAATAAACGCTCGGTTATCGAAGGCTCGGGAAGTAGTACCTATACAAGTTCAAACTTGTTAACGCGCAGAGCGTTCCTTGGCGCCGTAAGTACTCACTTACAAGTAGAAAATGTCTCGAATATTCATCTTATTATTAGTGCTTGGCCAGACTGCAAACGCGGGCGCGGGGAGAACGCGGGGAGCGGCGCGGGCAGCGCGCGGGCAACGCGCGGGCAACTCACGCCATAGCTCGTTCATACAAGTAAGCAACAGTGTATAGTGATAATCATAGTGATACATCACTATGATTATCACTATACACTGTTGCTATCCCGCACACTATAATATACAAAAAGAAATTTCCAAATCCGACTGGTATTTCTAGAGATTAGTGCGTTCAAACAAACTCTTCAGCTTTATTATATTAGTATAGTATAGATGTTACAGATTAAGGCGCTGTGATCAGCAGAAACTCGGTCACTCTCGGGCTGTTTAGAAAAGAAAGAGAATCGCGACGACCCAATGCTTGCAATATATTTTATCGATTTACTCAAAACTAAGTTGAGCTATTAAAAATCTAAAACAACAATGTTTTGCATTAAGATTCGATTCATTATTTGGTATAAATTTTAAGTAGGCTAATAATACGGGATATTTCTTTCAAAGGTCAACGTTAGAGTTAACTTTGACGATCATTTCTATCGAGGATTTTATTTTTAAACATGTTTCGGAAACAACAGAGTTCTTTCGAAATATAGTTTAAATTAACATTATATTTTTTCTGCAGCTTAAAACTAAACAGATTTGGCTAAAATTACGTTACAAAACCAGCAATTTTTCAGTTTTTGCTGGTCACAGCGCCTTAACCGAAAAATGTGATATGGGGTCATTGTATTCATAATTAACAACGTTACAATGGGAAAATATAAGATAAACGTTTATTTGCTGAAACATGAGTACAATTCAAATAACAAATTTTCACCATACAAGAGATGTGCCAAACCTGAAATTGCGAAAACATCACAAACAACGTACATTTGTGTCTGTATTATCCGACAAAATGTACTGACCAGCTGATTTTTCATTCGCGGTCTGAGTGTTGGTCCCATACTCAAACTTTTTCAAATGTTTGAATGAGTACAATGGTACTGACAGGTGTCACATGGCGTCCAAGGGTCCAGATTGTTTTTTTTTTATTTTTATTGCGGATCGGGCTAGCTCTTGACTTCAATCACGCCTGATGGAAATCGATGGATGAGGTCTATGATGCCGCGAGTGTGCCCAAAAGATGCCTTGATGCACTGGTACTCCCACGCATTGAAGAAACACAGGAGGCTGTTTGACGCCGGACTCCGGTCCGGACCCCCTAAACATCTTAAATATACGTCCATGCTTGTAAATACTGGTCAGACACATACCTGTGCTTCTTCGATGATCTGGCCGTCTTTCAGCTTTTGCTCCGTACTAAGGTCAGGGTATGTGGTGTCGAAGATGCTCCTCATGGTCAGGAATGGCGTGTTCCTGGTCGGCATCACGTACAAGAGACGAGCACGAATCTACAAGAGAAAGACGCATTTTAGAAAGTTTATGTAGTTCTAAGTCAGAAAATAAGTCTTTGGGGAATCAATATGGGCTTTGTAGGATAAATCAATTCCAAAAGGATTGTTCGTAAAGAAGGTAAATATACAGGATAGTAGAAATATGTATAAATGTACAAGCGGGATAAAAAGCGAAAGGGAAGAACTCGAAGAGCATCGAAAAAGAAGTACCGTGTTACCCAGTTAATGGGTTGTGGAGGTCTGGTAGGCAGACGCTCCAAGTAAAATACTATGTAAAAAGTAAAATAGTATTCAGCTGAATACGGTTTGTCTGGAAGCCGACCCCAATATAGTTGGGAAAAAGCTAGGCAGATGATGTGGATTAAGATTTTATCAAACTATATAAATGTTGATGGAATCTTATCTATTATTCGGTCGTCAACAGACACGAATAATTTATGAATAATTTTATATATAATTCGAACAGTAAAATTTTTACGAACCTTTCATTTAATATGGTTATACATAGATATTAATAACGCCGACAAAGTTGTAAAATAATGTCTGGAAAATCATTTTTTAAAAAGAGCACCAATTCAGACAAAGGGATTTTTTTTTTGTACTGATTTCGATTGTCGCTCGACTCACATACCACAGTGTCTCAAGACGAAAGTGTATGACCGATGGCGTGTTGCCAGTGATGACCTATGGACTCGAAACGTGGTCGCTCACAATGGGCCTCATCAGAAGGCTTAAAGTCACCCAAAGGGCAATGGAGAGGGCAATGGAGAGGGCAATGCTCGGAGTTTCTTGCGTGATCGAATCAGGAATGATGATATCCGCAAGAGAACCAAGGTTACCGACATAGCCCGAAGGATCGCCAAATTGAAGTGGCAGAGAACAGATGGTCGATGGGGCCGAAAAGTTTTGGAGTGGCGACCGCGTACCGGAAGACGCAGCGTTGGAAGGCCTCCCACTAGGAGGACCGATGACCTGGTGAGGGTCTCGTGTAGCCGATGGATGCGAGACGCACAGGACCGGTTGTTGTGGCGACACGCGCGGGGAGGCCTATGTCCAGCAGTGGACGTCTTTCGGTTGATATGATGATGATGATGAGGAGTGATTTCGATCGTGTGGGGTTTGCGTTGTCGTATTGTCGCACGAAAAGATTACAAGATTTTTTTTTTATCCTGGTACAATATCAGTCATTCATATCCTAAATGAACTATATTTCTCATTATCTAAACTGTTAACTGTTGGATTCCGAGAAAAAACAAACCGCAATACTATAATTAAATTTATAGCCGGCGCTGTTATCAGGAGTAACCGCAATTATTTCAATGATTCATCATTACTATGAACTACAGGATATGAACTCATCATAATTATGATATTGAGATTGCTTACACGTAGAAGCACAGGAAGCTGCTTACACGTGGACATTAGCAGCCGAGGGTTAAGGGGACAACGACCTTCAGGGAGTAAAACGGAAACAAGCTTTACAGCAGTGCGACCAAAAGTTGTGAGTGCAAGTCGGATCGCACACAAAAGATTTCAAACGAAACATATTTTTAACTCGCCTGCGGCGAAGCCCAAAAGGCAGGCTACTTAACATGTTATTTTAAAACCAATAATTCCGGTACTCAGCTCAACTCGGTGAAATCATCTGCCTAGTCTATTCCCAACTATATTGTGGCCGGTTCCCAGTCAAACCGGATTGCCTACCAGACATCTACAACCCATTAACTGGGTAACACTTGGAAAGACTGGAATCAAATTTCAGAGACAAGCCTCACGCCCCCCCCTCCCCCCACAGCCGCCGCAACATAAGGAGACGCCCCGGGCGAGCAGGGCGATTCCCAGCCACCTACTGCGGACGGCGAGCAATGTGTGTCTCGCCGTGCAATCAAAGCCAGACCCGGGTCGACGTCGCGTTGTGTTCCACGCGCGCCTCAAAGAGATGTCAGCATAGCAGAAGGGGCCCGTTAGCGCCAGAGCCTGCCAGGGTACAGGATTATGTTCGAAAGAGTTACTGCAGCCCTGGAAAGCAAAGGGCACTAGGAGGAGCATGGATGGGTTTTAGTCAGTAAAAGTCTGACACTCCCTCCCTGAGCGGGAGGAGTCATTGGATAATTTCCCATCGATAAATAAAAAAAGGGATCTGTATATGTCTCATTTTACATGACGCACAAAATTAGGATGTACTTGTTAACAGGCGTGATGCTATGTTGCTTATCCGTTGAGGAAACTTTAGAAACAGTAGAGTCACTTTATATTATTTTTAATGTAAATGATGACGTTCAAAAGTGCCGTTTAATGGCCTAATTGAAATAAACGTTTTGACTTTGACTTTGACTTTGAAACTTAAACCCGAGAAACAGTGATTAAACTAAACCAATTTATCCTCATTCTGGTTTTCTCCAAATAAATGTCATATCTAAAAATAACTCTAACTCAAACACCGACAGGAATTGGGCTAGCGCGTTCATGTAAATTAACATATTAATTTCATCATTTATTGTTGCGGTATCAATACCGCCACAAAAAAAACCAACATCGCAACAACAAGAACCGCAACGCCATCTATCCCGCCAGCTGCGAACTAACTGAACGAGATCCTGCATCGCAGTATCAGAGGTTACCGTAATCATCAAATGACCTCATCCGCTCTGGGTGGAGCGGCAGGGAGTATCAGACTCTTACTAATTAAAACCCATCCGTGCTCCTCCTAGTGCCCTTTGTGTTCCAGGGCCGCGGTAACACTTTCGAACAAAATCCGCAACCCTGCAGGATCTGTTCTCTGATAGCTACAACCCGGGGGTCTTTAAGTCAAGAGTGAATAGGTTACTTCTAGGCAAGTGTGCTCCATCGTCGACCACATCATCGCTTACCATCAGGTGAGATGGTGGTCAAGCGTAAGCCTATAAATATTAAAAACCGGCCAAGTGCGAGTCAGATTCTCACACGAAGTGTTCCGTACCAAAAACGTAATTTTTTCGGTCCCTTTATTTTTTAATTTAATTTTTATTATTAGTTGTTATGGCGGCAATAGAAATACACACTCTGTGAAAATTTCAACTGTCTACCTAATACGGTTCTTGAGATATAGCCCGCTGACAGACAGACGGAAAGCGGAGCCTTAATAATAGAGTTCCGTTGGAACCCTTTTGGTCCGGAACCATAAAAAAGAGTTTTATTTTCTCAACGTTACAGTTAATAAAACGTTCCTTAGAAAAAAACCCTTAGCAACGTTTATTCGCTATTCGTGTCACAGATGTTAAAAAAAAAACAAATTGAATTTCTACAGCCGCGTTTTTATGTACCGTTGTACCGGAATCAATACCGCTACAAAAATCAATGTAGCAGAATCTAGATCGCAACAATGAGACTCGTAACGCCACCTATTTCAACAGCTGCGAACTAACAACGAAATCCTAAATCGCGATATCGGAGTTTACCGTGCGATTCGAACATATACAACAGCCCGAATATCAACCATCGGGCAGTTGCCCACCGGACACAACAACCGTCCGGTCGGAGGATCCTCCCTTTTCAATGGAGGTATGCGGGACTTTACTCTCTGTATCGCTACTTCTACACCGTAAGCCAAAATCTATACGAAATAATCACATAATCATAATCATATCAGCCTGCAGACGTCCACTGCTAGACATAGGCCAGTACTGCTAGTTACGAGATGCACAACAACCGGTCTTGTGCATCTCGTACCCATCGGCTACCCGCGACCCTCACCAGGTCATCGGAAATAAACACACGACATTTTAATAATTTTTAATATGACTCAACTAGCCTATGTTTATTTTACTTTCAATTTATGAAGTCATTTGTGTTGTTGACTATGATTACTTTAAACAATAGCAAGTTGACCTAACTCATATGATTAGAACAATTTTAGACGGATATAATCATGTTTTTTTCCTCATAGAGTCATTTATTTCGATTCATTGTGGTTAATTATTATTTGAGCCTATGATTGAGGAAACAGGCAGGTTGTGAATGAATTATTATCGTTTGAAACAGTTAATATTTATACGGATAAAAGTATACCTATTTTGTCCGTATAAATATTAACTGTTTCAATTAATTATAAATCCTTATTTTTTTTTTCTTTCCTTTTTCATGCCTATATGAAAAAGGAATTACTGTTTTGGACTACGATTCTGTCGTCAGTAAAAAAAATGACATATAAAAGTGTTATATTTAACGAATTTTCAAAATATTAATCGTTTTTCAGTTAATTGTAGCATGTGCAAATGCTTACTTAGGGATCCTACAAAGTTTTATCCGATTTTACATTGGGAATTCGTCGGGAATTGGGATTTTTTTATTTAATTAAATTTGTATTATTTGTTGTCATAGCGGCAATGGTTTTGTATTTTTATTGGGGAATGGGCTTGCTCTTGACCTCGATCACATCTGACTGAAAGCGATAGACGAGGTCTATGATGGAGCGACCGTGCCCAAAAGATGCCTGTTAACTCTTGCTTTGAAGGCAGACGGGTTATAGTGAAATCTCTGTGAAAATTTCAACTGTCTACCTATTACGGTTCTTGAGTTAAAGCCCGCTGACAGCCAGACAGACGGACGGACACCTAAGTAGCAAATTCTACATCGCAACAAAAAAGAACCGCGACTAACTTAACGAAATCCTAAATCGCGGTATTAGTTTTCCGAGCGATTTGAACAGATACAACAGTCCGAAAATCAACTATCGGGAAGTTGCCCACCGGACACAACAACCGTCGGTTAGGAGGATCCTCCCTTTTCAACGGAGGTATACGGGACTTTACTCTCTGGGGGTCTACTCTCTAAGCTCGAAGTTCGTAGTTTCGGCCTTAGTGTCGGGCGTTTTCTACTCCGTATCACCTACGGACTTACGATTAGTCCCGAACCCGAGCTAAGAACAACTGTCAAATCGTGTCGTCATTCATTCTTAGTTCGGGTTTCTATAACCCTTCAGTAAGTTTTCTACAAAAAGTGAGAAAAAAAAACACTCTGTTTCGCTCTAAACTCTTATACAAGCACGTTATGTTTTATATTATGTTTCGGGTTATGTTAAGTGTTGTGTATGTTTTGTTACAGTTACCTTCTGGCCGAGAGAAGGCTTCTTCCCCTTCACGCTGTCCGCATGTTGTCGCTGTACGTACGCAGTGGTGTCTCCGAACAAGTGGCCCTCGATGCCGTTCTCCAATGGCTGCAGAGAAATAAAAAACATTATATTGGCTTTAACTCATTGTGCCTACAGTTCGCGTCAAATAACTTTGCCCCTCTGAAGTTGGCTACGAGTGGCTGCGTAGTAGTCAAAATTACGAACAAACTGCGCATACGCGGGGCAGGGATTATGGCGGCGCGATTTTATGTCTCAGTGTTACGTTTACGTTCGATGCATGCTTGCGTCCCGCTTGCTCCCTCTACGTGACTGCACCAAGCGATCTTTGCTAATGGCTAACTTCAGAGGGGCACAGTTATTTGACGCGAACTATACAGCTAAGGTGTAGAATTTCTTGCCGGAGTCTGTTTTTCTTGATAGATACAACCTGGGGGTCTTTAGAGTGAATAGGTTACTCCTAGGCTAACGTGCTCCATCGTCGACATCGCTTTCCACCAGGTTGGTCACACGGGAAGGGAATATGCATGAAAAAATATTGTTTAAATTATACATAATTAATATAACTGCACGTTCCCCTAAACGGAGCGTGCAGGAACTAAAAGTGGCAGCACGGAAGCGACGATGTCAAGGTATTTATAACGTAAAACTACCGAATAATAGGGACAATTACGGGCAAGCCCCCAAAACAAACATCTTTTAACATGGGCGCCACAGACAGCCGACTCTGCAGGAGTTGCTTTGAGCCCGAAATATCAGGCGCCCACGTCATCCTGGAATGCGAGGCCGTGGCTACCCAACGTGAACAAATCCTCGGTACGGTGAGGTCGCTCCGCGAAGCCTGTGAAGCTCCCAGGAAACCTCTGTGCTTCAGGGCGAAGCTAGGCTGGCTAACTTAGCTAGGACACTTATACGGGGTTATTTTTTAATGACCGGCCAAATTTTCACTGGGTGTTCTACCCATGAATATGAACAACTTTCACTATGGGACCGACTCTGAAATCACGAAAAAAAAATCAGCTGTTTCATACATTTTAGTCGAGTAGGTATTGAACTTTTGTATGAAACAGCTGATTTTTTTTTCGTGATTTCAGAGTCGGTCCCATAGTGAAAGTTGTTCATATTCATGGGTGAGAACACCCAGTGAGAATTTGGCCAGTTATTAAAAAATAACCCCGTATTACCCACAACGGACCGAATGGGCGTCTAAGTGCGGAAAATGGAGTCGCCCTACTCTACTCTACTCAAAGGTCTGAATTTGCAACGCTAGATGGCGCAGTCTACGCCATTCACGATCCATTATATTTTACATATCGGTTAAAAGTTTCGACTCGTCAAATGAATTATTACAAAGAGATGCTATTTACCGTATCAACTAGGAAGTCAAGGTTGGAGCCCGGGAGCATGGGCCCGCTGGTCTTGTGCCGCAGCCAGGAGTTCTGCAACGCCACCAGCTCGTTGGACAGCGTCACCACGCCTCCCCCAGGAGCTGGAGATGACTTGATGGTGCACCAACATACCATGCCGACGTCTGGGTATCACGGAACATTATTTAATAAGTAAATAAATAAAATAATGAATTTTGTTGGAAAATAGCTTCATTTATATAATATAAAGAGGTTCAAACATTTTTGTAAGGGAGCTGTCATAGCCACACTCCGCCATTTTGTTTTTTTTCTAAAGCGCGCGTGTAAACGGGTAGATTGGACTTTTAATCAAACAAAATTTTTTACCAATATGGTGACTTAAGTTGTCACATTTCCGAGAAATTTAGAGGTAAACTGGCCCAACAATGACTCTCATTAAAAGCGAACTAATCAAGTGCTTATGCAGTAGATTGTATTCAAATAATAGTTCGTGGCTCGATTTAGCTTGTGCTTGTGTGTTTCAAAGTTTTTCATATATGGAAAGAGTGTATATGTATAACTAATAAAATCCAGATCCACCGGCCGAGTTTGAGTCCTTCACCACACAATCCTCACCTTTGATTGGTTACAGACAAAGATCGGGATCAAGATTGGGATTGAGATATGTTATAGAAAGCGGCCGTTAATCGTCTTCATTTTCTGTTTACGTGAAAAAGGAAAAAATACGTATTCAATATTTTATGGAAATCTTATCTGACGGACTAATTAGTTTTTTTTTTTAATTAATTACCCTATTAGCTTGCCCATTGCACACAAGCACTTGCCTATTTCAATCTCTGGGTTTGTGTTCGTCTTGGGCAGGAAAGCCGTGGTGTTGGGCACGCCGATGTCCATCACATAGCCGTGGTCTTCCACTGACGCCACCGCAGCTTGGATGAGGTTACCTGAAACACAATATGTATAATGTCCCTCATCTGCCTTTTCCCAACTATATTGGGGTCGGCTCCCAGTCAAACCGGATTCAGCTGAATACCAGTATTTCACGTGGAGCGGCTGCCTTCTAGGTAACTGCCAAAGATCTACATATGACAGACGGGACCAACGGCTTACCATACTTCCAGAGGCACGGATGAATCTCGATATGTTAAGATGGTCACCCATCCACAGACCGACCTCGGCAAGCGTTGCTTAACCACTTAACTTTACACTTAACGCAATACTTTATGGATGGATGATACGCACCTTTCTGCAAATCCTTGATTGTGGTCTGCGCGTTGACATGCTGAGGCATCACGGACAGCATGAGACTGAGTTCCTTGACCTCCAGCACTTTGACCGCGATGTACTGACCTGGCCGGAACATCTGACTCAGGTCTAACACTTTTTCCGTCTGAAAACAGAAAGAAATGAAGGTTTAAGCTGCTGATATTTTATTGTCGACTCTCTATAGAGTGTCGTACAATAGATAATTTAGTGAGTTGGGCGGGTCACATCTCCACATAGTGGGGTTCAGGCGGCCGCATGGAGGATAACATCAGAGCGTAATGGCTGTCCTTAAAGCACGTCATTGGGGGCCCGTATAAACGAAGCGCACGGTAAGCGCCTGTGAAACATTTTTCGCGTGTAATATTGCTATTCGTTTTACAGCAGGAGAAGGGCATCTCTCTGTCATAGGAGTTGCAGGAGACCACAGGTTATCTGCTCCTCCTGCTAGGGTTGCAGAATTTGTTCGAAAGAGTCACCGCGGCCCTGGAACGCAAAGGACATAAGGAGGAACACGGATGGGTTTGAGTCAGTAAGAGTCTGACACTCTCTTCCGCTTCACCCAGAGCAGAGCAATCATTTAGCTAGGGGGAGCTTGGGTGGATACTGTGGCGTAAATGACATACTTGTCCCACCCATACCTCGTGATCACTTCACCCAAGCCTTCACTTCGATATGTTTACAGAATCGGCCGGCTGATCTGTATATTTTAAACGAAGCGCACGCCTGTGAAACTTACTTAGCGTGTAATATTGCTATTCCTTTTCTGCAGGAGCCTGCGGTAACACTCCGCAGTCCGCTGACCCACATTGCTAACTTCACGCTATCACAAAGATGTGTAGTCTCTGAATACGATAACTTCAAGTACATTGGGAACAACGTAAAAAAATCTGTTTTTAAAGCATAACCATGGAGTTTCTTGTCGGTTCTCTTCGATAAACTTGTGACGTTTTTTATGTGCCCTAGATCAAACATTCAACCACTTATTAAGTACAACCAGCTTGCCCCAACTTTGCACAGGTGCAGAATTCAGACTAGGAATTTCTCCTGTATCGTGGGTGCGTTTACAAACATACAAACTCCCATACACAAACAGCCAGACCCGGAACAACTATCTGTAGACTAATCAAAAATTTGCTCCGTGCGGGAATCGAACCCGCGACACGCAGCGCAGCATCCAATCCCCCAACCACTGCGCCAATTGTGTCGTCAAATCACCTATTTTTTTCATCAACATGCTTAAAAAGAAGAATACCAACCTTATCATTAACATAAGCTTCAAGCTCCTTGTTGTAAGGCTCACTGATGTGACAGGCCATCACAGACCCAATCAGTCTACACGGCAGACTGACAACTACTTTAGTTTCAAACAGGTGTTTCACTCGGCCCAGTACCAATAGACCTTCTTTAACTGTCTGTGGAAAAGAGAAACAAAATGCCTTTTTGAATTTAGAACTTTTGAGGTTAGTCCTGACTTGGAGTGGGAAGATGTGTGAAACAGCACTAGAAAAAAAAAAAAATTCTGTAGGCAGAACTAGAATTTGGGGGAAAAGCAGTAAGTTTTTGATGATGTCATTTAAAAATTTTGCTTTTAAACTCTTAAAAAGCGTAGCATTTTTATTTATTACTAGCTTTCCATCGCCTTTTTTTTTTCATTCCCGTAGGAATTTTCCGTTGTCATGTAGCCTTCCTCGTGAATGTGGCTATCATATACAAAAATAATTTTCCAAATCCAACTGGTAATACCAGCGATTAGTGTGTTCAAATGAGATTCAAAGAAACAAACAAACTCTTCAGCTTTATTATACTATGTATAGATTTGATGCCTGGAAAAGGTATTCTGGTTAATAAATTTTGATATGAATAATAAATAGGTAAATAGATTTCCCTGAAACTAATCTTACTCTGAAGATTAATAACTTTCTTTCTAATATTATAAAACAACGTGAAAATCGGTTACATATATTTATATTATAGGAACTATAAATGTTTAGAAATCAGAAATAATTAATTTAAATTGATTAATTTGAATTTCCCAAATTTGATAACCCGTTAGTGCATTGTGTTCCGACTATTTAAGACTTTCAGGCAGGCAAAACCCCTGCCACAAGCTTTTTTACTAAACAATTGCACAATAAATCGTAACAAAAAATAATATTGGCAATGCCACGTGAAACAGATACTGTGTAATTATTATTTCAACTATTAAGACCATATTTATAATGTTTTCAGTAAAATAACAAACCTTATAGCTCAAACCCAAAGCACAGTTTCTAAACGACTGGTCGATCTCTTTCGTGCCTTCGTCAGATAAGTACCCATCGTCTCCTTCGGTCTTCTTCTTCGGCTTCTTCTTTTTCTTTTCTCCTTTCTCAGGAGCGCCTAAAAACTATAAAGACCAAAGTTGTAACCGAAGTTTTTTAAACCACGAAAGTTCTACTTCAATTTTATTCAACTTACGTTAGCACTTTGTTTGAAGTATGTCGTTGTAGGCTTCTTCCCTCCACGGGGAAAGTATTCCTCTGTGTCTGCCATAATTATCAAATGTTTTTATTAACACAATCACAATTTTAATCAAACCACATCTGTTTACGCATGAGAAATATAGGTTATCTCCGTTTAGTTATCGTGGTGATTTTTTGACATTAGGTTTTTTTATACCTGCAGAATTAATCATAAGAATTTCAGTAATAATTATCATAAAACTTTTTTAATTAAATTAGTTTATAAACAAACAATACGAAAAGATTAAAGTAATTTATAAATCTTGTAAATGTACTCCAAATTCAGGGATTTTAAATTAAGCAATCAAAAACGTAATAACTAAACGAAAATAGAAAGTGTTGCCACTTATGACTTCTAATAACTACTACAAGACATGCGTATAATATTGCTATTTGCTTCTTGCTCACTTCACTTTATCCCTAAATAGGGAAGATGCAGTATATGAGAACCAGTGCAACGTTTTAATTATGGTTGTTTGATTTTTAACAATAATTACGAATGAAAATAACGTGAAACGTGGGACGTATTTTAAGAACAACAATCAGCGTCTCAACTGTTATGACTACGAAAAGACGACCTTAATTCTTTGAGTTATGACAGTTCATGATCAATGACAGAAAGAAGTGCCTAATCGTCCGTTTTTGCGGAAATTTTAATGGAGTGTTCTTCAAAATTCAAATTTTCCATGTTCCCTATTGGACCAGTTATGTCCTACCACTATACCTAGTATGAATATAGACCGGTAACAAGACTGTCAATTTAATTAAAGGTAAATGAAGGGTCCCCGCAATTTTGCTGTTAACAGCTTAGAGAGGTAACATAAATATGTTAGTACCTACTCATAAATTGTATGAAAGTTCCTGCCCGTCTTCATTTAAAAATCATATTTTTCTCACTCCTTATTTTATTGGTCCACACTAAATGTTCGCACACACACCAGGAAACGCAATAAAAGTAAACATAACAGAGTAAAAGTAAGAGAAATAGAGCTTGACTACTAAGTAGTCTGTGTCTGTGTCACTGGTTAAACATGCAAACCTTTTTTTATCAATATGATCATCAAATGACTCCTTCTGCTCTGGATGGAGCGGGAGGGAGTGTCAGACTCTTACTGAAACCCATTCGTGCTCCTCCTAGTGCCCTTTACGTTCCAGGGCTGCGGTGACTTAACTCTTTCGAACAAAATCCGCAACGCTGACATCGCTTTGACGCGCGCGTGGAACACAACGCGCCGTTGAACTGGGCCTTGCTTTGATCCGACTGCGAGCCACCCAACGCTCGCCGGGAATCGGCCTGTAACTCCCGACGCTCGGGGCGTCTCCTTATATTGCGGCGGCTGGGGCGTGAGGGTTGTCTCTTCCTCACGCGGCCCGCCTCCTCTTTCACTAGAATTACTGCTTCGCAGAAGGAGATGGCCTCCTCCACTATGTACTCCGGGCGATCCTCACAGTGACAACACCCGGGCGTGTCCTCCCGCCGAATCCAAAACAGATACCTCCCGAAACAATCGTGTCTAGTGAAAGATAAGGACGTTGTGGCGCCTCTCCAGCCACTCCTCAAAGAGGGAACTTACCGCCGCAATAGTGGCGTGTTCAGGATTACACACCTGCTGCATTTCTACGAAATAAAACGATCATGATGTCAAAATTCCGAACTCATTCATCCTGAGCATTGGGTTTATCGTTTGCATTAAATATGGATAGTACTACTGTTTAAGGGGATCTTCTGCTACAATACCAAGAGACAAGCTCTGAGCTCTCTAACTGGGAACTGAAACTAGTGTTCTGGGCCAAGTAATAATATATTAAACCCCATAATTTACTAAATACTGCTAGGATGAGTCAGCCAATCTTGAGTCAGCCCTTTCTTATCTAAATCTGAGATAAAAATCTACTACTTTAGTAAAATGCATCCTTCTGTCACCATGACATCACAAAATTTGACAGAAGACGAACGTGACAGTGCTCAGACATTCTCACTGAATTATCTTCAGATTATTACAATACGGCAAAATTTAAAATCATATGGACTGACTACAGTGACGTCTTCTTCTCATCATTGGTCTTTCACTAATTCTTGGCAAGTGATAGAGACAGCAAGATATTTTAACTAGTAAGAGTTTAGATGACATGACAATCTCAGTTTTTGTAATTTAGTCGGTTGCTTTGCTTATAAAGTTGCTGTCACATCACAACTTGGCAAGTTAAACTTACATCACTCCACACACCGGTACGTAGTTAATTATCTAGTTCACATAACTAATTAATTATCTTACCAAAATATTTGGCGGCATTATAAATTCTTGCTTGTCGTATCTAGTGTCAGTTGAACTGTCAATTTCGTTGTAAAAACATTTCGTAACGAGTGTTCATCGGTAAGTTACTAAGTTCTCAGGTTCTCAATTTCTCAGTAACATCGATTGCAATATTGATTTTCATAAGATAGATACCTTTGCATTTGATAAAACTACGCCGAAAATTATCTGAAAAGAGCGTAACAAAATATTTATCTAACAATACGATTACTTTTCACTGATAAAAGTGTATTTTTCTGTGAACATGTGATTTGATAGCTATTTTCATTACTTAAGATATTGAAGGGACTTATGTCTAGTACTGAAATAAACTCGTTTTACCGGTATAGTAGGTTTTTATGCAAGTAAAGTGCTACATTATTTGTACTTTCCGTTTGCAGAAATGAAAATTGTGATCTTTGGCTCCACCGGCATGACTGGCCTTTGCGCCATCGCCGCCGCCTTGAAAAAAGGTATGTTTTAGTCATAATTAGTAGTTTTTAAGCTAGGGTTTGCTTTAAAAAAAACTGATAAGTATAATATTTTGAACATTACCTAATCATTACCTACACTAGAAATGAAGAAAAATTTGAAACTGGATGATTTTATTTTAAAAATAAGTTTAAATATAAGTAATAGAGAGAGAGAAGTGTCCTATTCCTCATCAGCTGCTGGTGTGTACCATAATACATGGCAGCACTATCAACCTAGTAGTACTAGTTTGAGAAATTTCTCAAACTACTATGAAGAGGTTTTGGTATTGTTTAGATATTTCATTATTTTTTCTGTAATTATTTAGGTATTTGAGATATGAAAGGCGCATAATTTAAAATGTTATTGAAAAACAATAATTATGATAACTAATTTGCATTGCTAATGACCACAAAATCAATTAAGTACCAAGCATTTTGTTTTTCACATTCTGTAACATTGACTTCTAAGAAACAAAAATTCTTTAATAACTGTAACATTACATGCATACCTTTTTTATCAATATATCATCAAATGACTTCTTCTGCTCTGGATGGAGCGGGAGGGAGTGTCAGACTTACTGACTAAAACCCATTTGTGCTCCTCCAAATGCCCTTTGCGTTCCAGGGGGTCGATTCTGCTATTGCAATCGTGTCTCAATGACCGGTCAATGATCGATTTTTGACGTATAACGTCAAACTTTTGACACATTTCCCATACAAAAACTGTCAAAGTTGTCAAATAAAATAAATGGAATAAAAGGCACTTATAGCAGAAGTTTCAATTAACGTAAGCAACATTTTAGAATTTTTGATAAATGCCACTTGAAGTAATCGCTATATGGTTCAATTTGGCATTTTGGGTAAATATCCCTAACGTTACTGATACTTCAGGTATCAATATGTATACTTAAATGTGATATAAGGTCTCACACATAGGAAGATTATTTTTCCACCAAACACTGCCCACTCTAGTGATGAGTTCATACACATATTTAACATGCAAAAAATATGTATACAGTTCTTAATTTTATAGGATAAATAGCCACTTTTACACTAAGAGACGTAAAATTAGTATGGGTTGGTTGAGTTGACATTTAAGTACCATAAGCAAAACAAGCTGCAGTTGTGACAATCCCAAGTCACCTCAACTTCATTGTATCTTACAATGTTGATTGTTTTTGAGGTTTGCACCATGTAGTAATTTCTTCTCACAGTGGATAATTATGTTGTTTGATGAAGGAACTCTTGAATAAAATCAGGGTGTATTTTAACGAACCCCAAATAAAACCCAGTGTGATTTAATCTATGGATTTAATAGCAATATGACAACTAATCAATCCCCCATCAAATAAAGTTCATTTGAAAGAATTTTCAACTAAATACTGTCCTAGAAAATTCAAAAAACAAACAATAGAAAACTATGGGTTCCGTTTTTTGATTCGGACGCACGGAGCCCTAAAAAGCAGGTGTTGTAAAATTACGCATGCATGTTGATGATGAAATTGGTCCCTCAAAAAACAACAGGCCCAAAATTGACAAAAAAACTCCCACACGTTTTGTAATGCTGAATATAATCAATAGATTTAATTGAAAAGCCACCTAATTAATGAACTTTGACACGTGTATATTTGAGTTAGTTTTAGATTAACATTGTGTCATGTTGACCTACTGTTCTAAAAGGAGATCGTTCGTGGTTTAGGCGTCCAACATTTTTTACCCAAATACGAAAGTGCTATCTTAGGCCCCCTGCGCACTAGGCAGCCTGGCTGCGGCAGCCCGTCGAACATAATGGACTTCGTGTCTGCTTAGGTGCGCGGGCTCCCATACACCGTCACATGTTCGACAGACTGCCGTAGCCTGGCTACCGGCAGCCAAGCTGCCTAGTGCGCGGGGGCTTTAGACTTTCTTCGACCGGGGCTGCGGGTGCATATTTGATTTCCGCTGGCCCGGAGTAGTTCCGGCCTGCCGTCTGTCTGCCGTCACGTCAATAAGTGTAGAACCACCATTAGACGTTAAGGGGTTCTACACGTATTGACGTTGGATGAGCAAGTATCATCATCAAACATTAAACCAAGCCGCGTGAATCCTGTTCTCAAATATTTTGGTTCGATTTCGAGCAATAATTCCGAAGTTATAGCGGTCAATACGCTCGAGCTTCTCGAATAAACGTAAAAATCGGCCAAGTGTGTGTCGGGCCACGCGCAGTGCAGGGTTCCGTAGTTGCACGTTATGATTGCCGACTTAGAATGATTAAATTGATTAAATTAATTGGGTTCACGGTTTAACGGTTCAAAAGTCTAAAAACGGCTGTAAACAACATTATCTAACTAATTTTCAATGGAATTTGTACGAAATTTTCCTCCTACAATACATTTTATAGGTTGGTCGACACGTCTCCAAAAACACCCGTTTAGCTGGCAGAGGGGCATTTGACTCTAGTTAAATTAGCACTTGAAATCTTAATATTTCAAGTGCTAATTTAAGTGTACTTAGCATAAAAGAGGCGCGTGTGGAACACTACCTGTGACACTACGCGCTGCTATCTTGGGTCCTGATTGATAATCTCTGGACCCTTTTGGGTTGGAAAAGGGCGTTATCCGCTCTTCGGCGACACTCGGTGTGGGACGGGAGAGCACTGGTATTCTCCTTATTCCTTTCCGCAGCCTCCTTTTGCGAGACGACACTATGACAGAAGATCACCGCGTTTCGCGGTCGGCAACGTCAGTTCCCCATGATAAACATTACCTATGCCAACATTTTACTACGTCTACTTTTTAATACATCTTGTAGAAGTTGTAGACAATTGGCAACTTGGCATGACATAGTCTATTTGTCATCGTTCACACACGGATCGCGATAAGATCTCCCGTGACATAAAAACGTAGAAGGTCTAAGGCGCTTATGGCATCAAAAGTTGATGCACTTGAGAAAAACCGTTCATATATTATTTTATCTAAGTAGATAAAAACAGTTTTAAGGCGCAGTATTCGTATTAACAGCTTAGACGGTCACGCCCGCTCGAGCACTGACATGTGAAAATTCCAAAATAAAAAATAAATCTCGTGTAATAGTAACAGTAAACATTAAATTCGCGGCACACCGGTGTGCCGGCAGTTCTCGAGCGGTTAAGGCAATCAACGATATTTTAGCTTTCTGTCAACTATCAACGAAATCATTTCCGTAATTGGATCAAGTTCAAGTGGCTCTACTATGATGTTTTAAAACCATCACGATTCCGGTGTGGGAGGGAGATGGAATTATACAAGACGCATAGCCTGTCCTATCCCTATTTCACAACGGATTTAAAACGGAGTTCAGTGAAAAGCGTTTATTTTGGCACTACCAACATATTCAATTTTATTTATTTGTACATGTATGGATAGTAGATATCGACTTTTGGTGTTGACTGTACCAAATTTTTTAACTTACGACATAGATGCCATTGGCGAAATATCAAGCTTGTTTGGGCGTCAAGCAAGCTAGATATCTAATGATAAGATTATCTTCATGAATCATCAGATCACGAACTTTTTTTTTTGAAGAAAGGGCTAGCTCTTGACCCCGATCACGCCTGATGGAAAGCGATGGATGAGGTCTATGATGGAGCGAGCGTGCCCAGAGTACTCTCACACGTCCACGAAACACAGCAGGCTGCTTGACGCCGGACTCCGGTCGGAGGGTGGTCGCGACTTTTGAAGCAATGCACTTTTTAGCAAGCCTAGGCTTTTCCCAACTTTACCTGTATTTGAGTCCTGCAGTCTGACCCGATGCAGCAGATGACTACCCGTATTTTACATGGTGCGACTACCTTTCTTACCTCCACATCTAGTAACTGGGTAACACAATTCCCCTTGGCATGACTCGTGCCAGTATTTTGGCTTCTGAATATCCCTAACGATTATCTAAAGATCTTCACATGATAGCCGGGAACAACGACTTGATTTCCGAATTCCGATACGTAGCAAAATTCTCGACAAGCGTCGCTTAACCGCGAAGACCGATCCGTGCGGCTGTTAATATTTAGTCACGAGTTCTTCAAGGTGAATATGTCACGGCTAATAGCCGAAGTGCGGCGACACCTGGTTTTAGCCGGCGACAACTTATAGATGCAGCCGGCCATGCCTAAAAGGCGAAGTCGAAAAATCGGCCAAGTGCGGGTCGGACTTGCGCACGAAGGGTTCTGTACCATTATTAAAAAAAAAAACGGTAAAAAAATCACGTTTGTAGTATGGAAGCCACAGTTCTCTTTTTTATTAGTATTTGTTGTTATAGCAGCAACAGAAATACATCTGTGAAAATTTCAACTGTCTAGCTGTCACGGTTCACGAGATACAGCCTGGTGGCAGACAGACGGACAGCGGAGTCTTAGTAATAGGGTCCCGTTTTTACCCTTTGGTTACGAAACCCTAAAAAATATCCACGAATGGCGGGGTCCGCCATCTCCTTTAACCTAACATGTCCGATTCGGGGTGCCCCAATCGCCAGTCGATAAAAGAATATGAAGCATTATTTTACAAGTTCTAACCGAAGATAAGTAGGATACATATAGTTCAACCGCATATAGTCGGCTGCACCTAGTTGTAGCCGGCTAAAACTAGGTGTAGCCACACTTCGGCTATTAGCCGTAACAAATAATACGAATTGAATTAGCTCAAAACTTAGCTCTACAAGTCTACAGCTATTAGTAACGTTCGTTAAACCCCGGATAAGTATCTATTTATTTTTGGTTCGTATAAAAATAGTCTATATAACTACTATAACGCATGACGCTTCAATAATATTAGCAAATCATTCTGCCGCAATTAGGTACACCTGCAGAACTGCGTAGGTACGTACAGTACTTTATCTTCACGGGTTTTTAAATATGAGATTTATTTTATGTTTGTATGCATGATTGGGGTAATCCAATAGGTACCTACATATTTAAATAGATACCTATAAAATATGCTAGGTGAATTTAAATTGCTTTGTAATCCTTAAGGGAGAGTTGTAAGACGAAATAAATAAATATCTGGTTTTTTAAAAAGCTTTTATTTTAAAGCGCTAAAAAGAAGAAAAAAAATCTTATCTGTTACTCTGTACTGATGATCGTTGAGGAGTTTCTTCGTTTGAAGCCAATCCTAGATGAACAATAAGGCCATAGCATAGTAACCTGTATTTAATGTCGTTTTTGTATTGTTGACCGTTAAGAATACGGTTAATTAATAATTGTCATCGCAACTGAACCAATCTTTAAAGTTCCACTACTTTTCCGTAAGATAAGAGGAAGTGGTTCTAATTCAGCTTGCAAGATTTGACTAAGAAACATTGCAAGTTCAATAAAAGCATGTAAAAAAACTACTGTTGGTCTTCTACAGACTGTACTTCCTTCGGAGTGTGCGCAGGAACTCCACGACCTGATCCCACCACACCACACCTTTTACCACCGGAATACCAGTTGTACTGCTGGGTACCATCCGCACTTGGTTGATATCCCGACTAGTCGTACTCAGCGCTTCTCTTTCACATTTATTATGCGCACAGCCAAAGTGTGGAACTCTTTGCCAGCGTCTGTGTTCCCTTCACATATAACCAGTCTGCCTTCAAAGCAAGAGTGAGCAGGCATCTTCTGGGCACGCTCGTTCCATCATAAATCTCATCTATCGCTTTCCATCAGGCGTGATCGAGGTCAAGAGCAAGCTCATTCCTCAATAAAAAAAATAAACTACAGTTGAAAACCTCGCATTCGTCCCACTCCTGGGAAAAGACCTTATTTCACTTCTAATTATTAAAATGTTGTCCAAACAGGTTACTCAGTACGCGCCTTCGTCCGGGACCCGAAAAAGATCCCCGACGAGTACAAGGACAAAGTGGAAGCGTTTCAAGGAAACGTTCTAGAGCCTGACTCCGTCGCAGACGCCATTGACGGCATGAACGGTGTCGTCGTGGCCCTGGGCACGGGACACGCAGGCCCCAGCAGCTTAGCTCCCACTTCTGATATGTCTGAAGGGACAAAGAACATTCTAGAAGCAATGAGGGCTAAGAATGTGAAGCCAGTGTCTGTCTGTCTGTCCGCCTTCTTGCTTTTCGAGCCGGAGAAGGTGCCTAAGATTTTCGTTGATATTACGAAAGACCACAAGAGGATGTGGGATGCTGTGAAGGAGAGCCCCCTGGATTGGGTTGCAGTGTTCCCGCCTAGGATTGATGGTAAGTTTTTTTTTATATATAAGTATTAAGTATAATTTTTTTGAGACATAGTCTCCTCAATTCTACTCCTGTTTTTTACTGATTAATCTGATTGTGTGATTCAAGAGAGTAGAATAGTTTCGTCAGAACTCGTCGAGCTTCATTGCCTCGGCACTTTACTTGTGCTCGCCACTGTTGATTGTCCCTTTTAGGATTTGCAGTGATGTGGTGGACTTGACACAAAATAAAAACCCAGGCAGACCTTGAACCTATTACGTTCTAGTATGGGCCTTGAACTAGATCTTTTCTTCTTTACAGATATCCCAAGCCGGGAGTATACAATCGCCGAGAACTGCACCAAACCTCCTGGTTCTATCATCTCCAAGTGGGACCTTGGCACTTTCCTAGTGGACAGTCTGACCGAGCCCAAGTACTACAAGAAAGACATTGGCATTTGTAATAAGTAGGCTTTATTAGGAACCGGACTAAGAATGGGTAATAGAAAGTGCCATGTTCAGTTTTTGAAGTGATTTTTTAATTCTGTGTCCGATATGAAAAAACTTCTTCAAAAACAAGCTTTTATTTAAATGTGCTAAAAAGAATAATTCTCAGCAAGCCCTTTCATTTGATACCCATATTGCGGAAGTGCATTAAAAATAACTAGTCCGCCATCTTGGGTGTTCCGCCATGTTGGATTTAGGATGACGTCACACAGCTAACCATGCATTGTCCTCCAAACTAACCTCCGAGACTTTTAACTGTAATTGAAGTCAGACTTGTTTGTTTATTTTGTAGCAAGAACATGTCCTTGAACATCTAGGACTATTATTATTCAAATTTGTTTTTTTATTTATTATTAATTTCCTTATGTAAGAAACTAGTCTGTGGTTTGTCTTAGTATCCTCGACATACTCTCCGCATGACATTTTGTCAGTTTTAATTAGCTGGCAAAACTTCACAGAACACATAAGACAACTTCCTGTGAATTTGTCCCATTTTCTAGAAGAAGATCGTCTTTTGCATTTTACACATAAATAAACGATACATTTAGTGGGCCAAAGGTCCCAGATTTTGTAGAATGAATGTTAATAAAGATAATTTTATATACCTACGCGTTACATTTTTCATTTTGTAGGTATTATTTAAGATATAAAATGACAATGATTATCAAAATATGTAAATTATATCAGATAGATATCTATCGCATAATCATTTTAAAACATAACAGGCACTAAATAAGTTATAATTACCGCACAGTGTTTTGATTACAACAGATAATGGCGAGATAATGTATAAGATTATTGTATTAATAAATAAACCTTTTTATATTGTTATTCTTAGTCCGGTATGTAATATACTTACTGCAATGTATTTTTATAAAATTAGGTATCTAGTGCTGTGTTTATTTTATATAAATAATTAATCCTGACAGTATTTCTGAAGTTCTTTGAAAACAAGAATTTAAAGAGCTTGCATAAATAAATATTTAAAAAAAACTACTGGATGACTTTTCAAAAATACATTGTTGTGGAGTCTAAGCAATCATGTTTTCGATTAATTTAAATATATTTATGTACGTGGAAGTGTGTGACGTCATTGTTCGTAGA
Source organism: Melanchra persicariae (assembly GCA_947386135.1). NCBI lineage: Eukaryota > Metazoa > Arthropoda > Insecta > Lepidoptera > Noctuidae > Melanchra > Melanchra persicariae. The sequence continues at coordinate 18,634,232 of OX376662.1, read as the reverse complement.
AAATCATTATTTTGTACGAATATTGATTGCTGCACTACTGTATGCTATTTTCAACATTTCGTTTCCATAATGTGACGTTTTTTGCTTTCTTTTTTTGTCTACTTGCATTTATATTGACAGGGTACATACCTACATAATAAATACAATGCTCTATTTAGTCTCGATATGTTGTGATGAAATGCAATTAATAGTAAGTAAACCATGTGCTGTTAAGAGCGTGTACGCCGTATGTCATTTCATACAAACTTTCAAGTCCTTATTCTTCAAAATGAATGAACCGATTTTAACGAAACTTGGTATGCTTACGCTAAAGATCCAGGTCTAAATAGTTATCAGAAAACATTTTTGAAAAACAGGTCAGGGGGAAGGATATAGTGATTTTTGACTTTCTATAGAAAACTTAAACTCGCTCTCTCTCTCCCTCTGAAATCTTTTTCAAAAATGTTTTCTGATAACTATTTAGACCTGTATATCTAGCGTTTGCATACCAGGTTTCGTTAAAATCGGTTCATTTATTTTGAAGAATTATGATTTGAAAGTTTGTATGAAAAGCCGTACCGCGTAAACGCTCTTAAATATAAAAGATAAATTCAATTGTATATCTACTTGGGTAAACAACTAATACCTCATTATAAGTAAATAAATGTAAAACAAAATATATTTTGTTGGTAATAAATTTTTTAATCGTTTTTACAATTTTTTTATACCCTGGTGATGTTTAAATAGGGACTGAAATGACTATAGGGACGCTATGTTGTTTGGCAAAGTTCCAATCTAGGCCGGGGTGGTCCTCAGACAATGTGATGTGGTTGATATAGTTTATAGGAAAGTAGTCCTCTTTTGATGTGGTAATTGAAGGTGATACACTGACTCTGCTTCCTTTCCTAGACGTGAGGGTGTCTGAACTACAAGGATAGAAGTCCGTGTCACTACTGACAGGGCTCCAGCCACGCCCCACACTGAGGATACGTGACGTCTGGGAGAGCAGCCCCGCACTAGTGAACGTCTCCACAGTCCATGAGTCCAGGGTAGTGGGAGACGGAGTATTCACTAAAGGCAGGAACAGCTGGTGACTGTGACACGGTGTGGGGGCTACGAACAATGTTATTGTCCCCTTGCTTATAGCCGAGGACGGCAGGCCGCTGGAAGCAGTAGTAGTCAACGGGTCAACACTCGTCGAACTGAAGAAAGACTCAGTTCCCGTTGTCCAGGTCCACAATGACTCCGATAAGTTCTGGCTGTTAGTAAATCCACTCTCCGTACTCCAGGGAGTGCTGATCATGCTCAACGTGTCCAAAGTCTTCGTGACGTCATCAGACTTGTTCGCATCGATCGACGCGGTAAACGATGGATTCGAACGTTTTTTCTTCAGCGTTAGTCCCGATTTGACCGAGAATGAATTTGACTTCGAAATTCTGCCCTTCGGAACGGGATTTTTCATTGTTTAGAATCTATTCCGTTCCATTCCATTTAACAAGTTTCTCACGCTGTGTGGATTTTCGCCATTAAAGCGATAGGGTAGCAATCGTTAGCTATGTCGATGAGCCATCTGTACTCTTGTATAGAATTCATAAATGTCTGTAGGTACTGGAAAGGATTCATTCTTATTTGGATGAGTCTTGCTCACCCTTGCTAAATATAATACAAGCTTACCATTATTTTCCTCGTTAGTATAATTTTGTTTTGAGTTTGTCTGGAGGTATATATTTTTAATATTAGATTTATTTATTTAATTTTTGTGACAATTAGAGTTCAATTTTGCTTCATTATTTTTTTTTATTTACTGTTGATTTGACAGTGACGTTGTATCTTTGAATTTTAAATAAGCGCGTAGTTTTATGTATAGAGGTTGAATGTTAAGTTTATGGGCATTTTAATTAGATATAATACCTATTTGTAGCCTAATTTAATTAATACTATGCCGTATAATGTTCTAACGAGATATTTTGTCAAAGGGGTTTTGCAATATTATTGTGATAATATCCTCATATTATATAGGGATACGTGAAGTATCATCCGTATGTCATCGGATTATTCCAAACACCGTAAGTTTATAATAAATCGCGTGGGATCGTAATCTCTTTCTGCTCATTATGACACGAATAGATCGTCGATATCGGATTTGTATGGGATTTACTGTACCTACTTATTTAAAATTATCTTTTCATAATATATTGAGAGTTCATAAATGTACGTAATCAAGAAATATTACAATCTTACGGTGTGTACCAGTGTACCTACAACAATCCGGTCGCGTAAATTTGAATGTACACGTCGTAGCAAATTAGCGTAATCAGCCGTTTCATTAAAAGCCTAGCCTTTTCATTGAACTGCGCTGTTTAATCAGCACACATTTAAATGATGACATTGACTAGAGTCAAGAGCAAACCCATCTCTAATAAAAAAAAAATGACATGGGCAAGTCAAAACGATTTTGAACAAAAGATGTCACTTAGGTCGCTGAAAAATCGGCGCATTTAAATGAAAAGGCTAGGCTTTTAATGAAACAGCTGATTACGCTATTTGGCTGCGACATACATACATAATTAGGTACATGTGAAGATAGTCTTATACCACAAACAAAATAAAACAATAGGGTTCAATTTTATATTTGCTGCTAGCTTACAATACAACTATAACTAACTGTACAAATATTTACACTTTACTAAACAATTCAGTTCTTAAACATGTGAACATTCTTCTTGAAAGAAGACGAGAATATCTAGGAGTACCAGGAATTTCAGGGCCAGTTTCTGAAAATCAGAATTTTTAAGGGGACCAACGTGCAACGGCGTAACGTGCTATCCGAGGTACGGAGGAGTCTCGGTATGTAAAGATGATCACCCATCCACACATGGAGGTAAATATACTTGACTGGCCGAGGATTGAAAGAAGTTGGCGAGATGGCAAAACGTAAATTGTTGCCATCGTGGGTAGAACCTGGATGTGGTTGGCACAGGAGTGCGGTGACAAGAAAAGATGGGCCAGCGGACTCCCGAGGCAGGACTCTGCGAGTCGCTGCGCAGTAACAAATTCATGTGAGGAGAGGAGTGAGGATGTGAGGTACTGCGCAGCGAAAAGCGAACTTCCCAGACTTGGAATCAGCCTGCACATCATGCTAACGACCTATCAACTTCAACATTCCCCTCATCAAGTAGCTCTATATCCAACAGTAACTTCCCGAGTTCCCCAGTCCGGAACGCTTTGATCATCGTTCGGGCGACTTCGGTCAAGTCGGGAACATCTCGGGTTTTGCCGTCAAAGTCCCGAGCACGACGGATTCGGTTGTATTTTATTGCGCCTGCTATTAGTACCTGTAATGATAAAATGATGATGATAATTAAGTAATTGACTTATACAGGGTTATTTGTAAAACACCAACAACTCATGATTATAAACAACTTTTACTATGGGATCAACTCTGAAATGTCAAAAAATAAAGTAGCTACGAGTAGCTTCGCCAGTGCCGCAGCTTTTCCCGTGATAAAAAATAGCCTATGTAGGTCCCTTTTTATTGATGGGAAATCATCAAATGACCCCTTCCGCTCTGGTTGGAGCGGGAGGGAGTGTCAGATTCTTAGGTACTGACTAAAACCCATCCATCCTCCTCCTAGTGCCCTTTGCGTTCCAGAGCAGCGGTGACTCTTTCGAACAAAATCCGCAACACTGGCAGTTATGTAGGTACCTACTATTCCAGACTATGGTAGGCAGGCACCGGATAAACTTGAAATAAAGTATATTGATTTTCATTACTAGAGAACGATAGAAGTCGATTCAGGACAGCTTTATTTCTGTTTTTGATATTAAGAAAGTCAATAAATGTATGTGGGTCAATGACCGTTATTGCACATTCATCTAGTGTCTACCATATAATCTATCTCTGTGCCATATTTCATCAAGATCTAAACAGCCCTTCTAGCGTGATTGAGTGGACAGGGCGATCGCCCTGAGCCGCCAGTCAGTCAGACATAAGTACGAGGCCAGACATGAGGGGCAAGGATCGGCTTCTTGCCGTAACCTGATGCAGCTGATCAGCCGCCGCTGTGAGAGAGAGTCAGAGCTATAGGTACAGAACGAATAGCACAATCTCTTTTTCGCAACGGAGTTATGATAGCATTGGCTCGTCATAATTATTATGAGGGGTTGACTTTCACCAACATCATTTTATAATTACGTAGGGATGTTACCTGAAAAAATCTAATTAGTCCGTCAGATAGATTTTCAAAAAATATTGGACAACTAAGTACCATATTTTTTCTTGTATCACGTAAACAAATGAAAACGATACAGTGTGTTGAAAACACGAGTTCTCAACACACTGTAAACTGAACTGAAACCGATACACTTTTTACCGGAAAGTGACGTCACGAGCCCAACTCCTGGGGCCTAACCACCAACTCTTAAAGCAGTATTACTTTCATATTACTTCCAGTGAGAAAGAGACGGAGCTAATACGTCCTGTATAGCTCCGTCTCTTTCCCACTGGAAGTAATATTGAAGTAATAATGCTTTAAGAGTTGGTGGTTTAGGCCCTGAACTTTGATGCGTTTTATCGTCATTTTTTATTGATTTGTTGAAACAAAAAATACGTAGGTACTTATCCAATATTTTTCGATAATTTAGGTGACAGACTAAATATAATCGTATTTATTTTACTCAGGAAACATCCCTATTAGTAGTTACTTCAATAAAAAAGTCTGAGATGATTCACCAATTTATTCATGGTTGTTTTTAAGTACTTACCTACCTAGAAAAAGTTTCGATTTACTCATTCAAATTCAAAATATATAAAGGTCAGGCTAAGAGGTTAGGCCATAAATATTTTAAAACGTTAAACGCTCATCAATGAGTTATTCACCTTAGACTAGGCAGAGTAACCTAACCTACAACAAACTTCTGATCAAAATATTCACGAATTCTTTACAAAGTAATGTACAAAGCTACTGAATATTCAGGTCTCCCTAAAAACGGTGCAAACTCATTGATATTTGTGACCTACGTAGTTTGTAGTACCTACAGAAGCCAGCACAACAATCTGTCAACTTTCTTTTAATAGATTTCCAACTTTGTCGCTATGGCATTAGGTTCAAGGTTGATTGGGAAAATTTGACAATTTTGGGTAGCTTGATGTGAAAATAGATATTATGCCTTTTATTTAGTTACAAAATAAAATTAGTTAGAAGAAAAAATAAATACACAGCTGTGCTTGGATCATTTGGCTTATGGCCAAAATCGGACTATTGCCAACATTGGGTTTTTCCAATAAAATTTCCACAATTTCACAGTCTATCAATCATTTCTTTAGAATTGTCCTTCTCTAATACTTCTCACAGCCATCCACATTCATTATCAAAACTTTTCGCAAATAAATAGGTAGGTTATGTGCAACAAACAAGTTATACAATATCACACAACCTAAGAAATAAAAATAAATTACAACGAAGACAAGCTCGCACAAACTACGGTAAAAAAACCATATTGTTCGAAGGAGCACAGCTGTTTCACGACCTACCAAATGACGTAATAGATTGTGATAACATTAACAGATTTAAACTAAAACTGAGAAATTACGTTTATGAAATAATAATAAATAAAATAAATAAATATCTTGGGACAACTCACACACGGCCATCTGATCCCAAGCTAAGCAGAGCTTGTGTTATGGTAACCAGACAACTGATATAAATACTTATATAATTTATAAATACATACATATTATAGATAAATTATGTACCCAGACACAGAACAAACAATTATGCTCATCACACAAAGTTTGTCCTGGGTGGGAATCGAACCCACGACCTCCGGCTTTGCAGTCAGGGTCACTAACCACTAGACCAACAGGCCTGCCTATGTTGAAATGTTGTAATACCGCATATTAAATGTTAGCAATTTACATACTTCCTATATTATATGTACCTATTTGTTTTGTATAACTTCACCAACACGCATCGGAGGCGAAATGTATTTATTTAGATATAAACAATTACTTTGTATCTCATAAGTGAACCTTTGTATTGTTCTTATGAGACCGAAATTTTTTTTCCGACTCATCCAGAAGGAGGGTTGTGTTATTCGAGAGTAGAGGTATGTATGCATCCAGGGTTGCGGAATTTGTTCGAAAGAGTCACCGCAGCTCGCGAACGCAAAGGGCATTAGTAGGAACACGGATGGGTTTTAGTCAGTAAGAGCCTGACACTCCCTTCAGTCATTTGATGGTTTCCCAACCTAAAAAAAACGGTACCTACCTATGTTTGAAGTCGTATTATTTCGGGACATAATTAGGTGGGATATCAAAACTAAGGGCTTGAGAAGGCAACACCAAAAGTGTAACTCACTAAAATGTAGAAAAAAAAACAAGTAATTGCCTGTTTCAAAAACCTGACAGCAAAAATCTATGTTTTCTGTTACAAGTATTTTTTTTCTTTATAATGTACTAGCTATTTCCCGTGGCATTGTTTCCATGGCTTATATATCACTATTAACACACAGGAACCATGCAATTTTTTAGAGATGAAAAGGAGAGGTTGGATTCTATCAGGGATAGCATTTTCGCGATTGGATCAGTACTTGCAGAGTCCTTGCAAACATAGTATAAAGAAACAAATAGAATTTTACTTTATAATATTAGTGAAAATTTGACCAGAGATTGCCCCAAGACAAAGAGGTTTGGAAGGAGAAAGGGGAGACTTTTTTTCAAAATAATTTTTTTTCGCCCAGCAGCAAAAAATTTTTTTTTTTTTTTTTATGACAATGCTATGCTTAGTTATACTAGCAAACATGGCGGAATAAAAACATACCCTATTAATATCATCACAGGGTTCCGGTAACCCCATGTAGTCCACGTAGTTAAATTGGCCGTGCTTATTGAGCCAGTATAGAAGGTAGTCAGCAATGATCTCCTCACCAACCAGGTGATCTTGGAGAGATGCACAGAGCGCCAGCTTCAGGCCCATCTCAATGTCTGTTACTGATGGCTCTAGAATACCTGGAAAACGGGAAAGGATTTTTAGAATAGACTTTAATACAATTTAATAAGGGGTTCTGAGGATAGTATTCTATAAGGATAAACGGAAATCATGTAACAAAAGTATACGGCAACGTTGGCAGAGCGGTTGAATGGATGGCGGCTACGCTGCGTGTCGTGGGTTTGATTCCGCCCGGAACAAATATTTGTATGAACTAGTTACCAGATAGTTGTTCCAGGTCTGGCTGTTTGTGTATGTGAGTTTATATGTTTGTTAATGCACCCACAATACAGGAGAAATTCCTAGTGAGGCAACCTTTTTTAACCGACTTCCCAAAAAGTTCTCAATTCGCCTGATTTTTTTTTTTTTTGTTACCTCATATCTTCGTCATTTATGAACCGATTTGAAAAATTCTTGTTTTATTTGAAAGGATATACTTCTCGATTGGTCCCATTTAAATTTTATCAAAATCGGTTCAGCAGTTTGGTTTTTAAATCCAAATAGCTGAAAAAAATATGTGGAAAAATCATACGAAATTGCATATTTTTCCTTTCCTGTCTTTCCAGTGGTGTTAGTGTGTGGGGTACCACTAAAAAGTGAAAATCGGTGTTTTAGGTTGTTTCTTCGTTATTTGACACCGACTTCCGAAATTAAAGTTATTTTGTACTTTGTAGTGTTTTTTTTGGAAGTCGGTTTTTTTTTGGGAAAAAGTTTTTTATTTTTTCTAAAAAAAATTGTTGTAATAAAGGAAACTGGAAAGAAATAAAGAAAGAAAAAGTTATAGTAAGACTGAAAACTTATTCAATTAGTATATCCCACATTGACTAAGTCGGGCTTATTATGACGTCTCAATAGGGAAGGGAAGATGCTTGTTGATGATTTTTTTTGTTTTGAGTCTTAAAAAAGATCTTAAGATAATAAAACACTTACCAGGTGTGTCCAGCATAAAAATCACAGGATCATTATTAATCCTGATCTTCATCATGACGCTCCTCGTGACTCCAGCCACCGCTCCCACTGGCAGTGCATGTCTAATGCTCATATTCTTAGACCGAAGCATATTTATCAAAGAAGACTTCCCTACATTTGGTACCCCCATTATCATTACATTGTAATCTAGCTCTTCACTTCTATTGTACCTGTTAGAGCCTTTAATCAGGTCCACCATGAGAGGCTTCAGACTCTTCAAACCTTTGCAGTGCTGGTCTTTGCTATTCGTGAACATTATATTCTGAACATTCTGTTCCGCTTTCAATTTATCCTTTATTTTCGGTATTAAACTCGGTATCGTTAAATCCTTCTTGTTTAGCACTAGTATGTGAGGTTTCGCGCCTATTAGTGTCTTCGTAAATATCGGATTTCGGCCTGTAAACGGTATTCGTGCATCGTGAACTTCGATCACGCAGTCTACGCTTTTTAGTTTTCGTTGCATTTGCTTCAAGCCTTTGTTCATGTGGCCAGGGAACCAGCGCAGTAGGTCTTTGGCAACAAAAGGACATTTCTTTCGGAAATTATAAGCAGCGACGTCGAATTTTGTAGCCATTCTGATTGTTTGTTTTGGTTATTTTGAGGTTATGTTATGGTTACGAAATGAAAAAAAATGGATTGCGTCTTGGAGTGATTTCGAGCCCACAGGAGGAGATCACTAAAATAAAATCACACAACACCGTTCATTTTCAAATAAGTGGAAAATTACGGAAAAAAGCGCGATTATGATGAAATGACAACGAATCAAACAACCTGGTAATCTGTCAAAGTTAAAGTGACTTTACCTATAGTGACATTTTGCAATCGTGTAGAAACGTGCCAAAAACATTTTTTGGAAGGTAACACACCAACGCAAAGCAAAATGAATATAACTTACTTAGACCTTTTTGCACGAACACTAAATTATAACAGGCCATACAAAAAAGACAATTCGCAATTTTGAAATCTAGCGTCAAATGCTAGTTTGCTGACAATAACAACAACAATAACAAATAAAAAATCTTACCCATCTAAATAATTTACATGAAAATAAGGCCTAAAAATGTCGCAAACATTTTTATTAGAGCCGGATATAATAGCGGCAGCAGAGAATGTTATGCCAGATCTCAATAACGATTTGGTACTGGCGAAGAACTTTTTGAAACAGCAAAGTGCGGCAACCGGAGACTCCCTGTAAGATATTTATCATGTATAAATAATATACCATCACACCTGATTTCTACGTATAATAAAATAGAAATACCTACGCTTTATTGTATACCGTACAACAATCTACTTAATTGGGATGTGAACGATTGATTAGACACAGCTCCCGTCAGTGGCAGTTTCGTTTAAAACCCATGGACTTATAATAATAATGGAATAGGGGGTAGGACTATTGCCATTAACTGGGCATAAATCCAGACTCCTGGCTGCTGGCTGCAACTTGGTAAATTCTTAAATAATCCCAGTATCATTTTGCCTAACCTGGGGATTGAAAGCAGTAGAACCCTATGATCAGCAGTCGCACTTGCGTTTGCGGCGTTTACAAAAACGAGGGAGTCAAACTCAACGGTCATTCGCCATTCTTTCAGCTATGATCATTTAGTAGACGTCGTCCAAAAAATACTGTCCCAGAAACCACCTGATGTCGTGGACAACTTTGAGCAGTACTCATGGGAAGTCAAGCAGGAGAAGTTGCGGCCAAACTTCGACTTACTCAATGACATATACCTGTCCCCCCCTCAAATTGCCACCGTGAGGAGGGTGGATGAAATGTTCAGGGTAAATATGAAAGTTTATCAAATCTTTGTGTTGATGATTTATTTTGAAATTTCCTCGTCGCTTTCATCCTAGAATGTGGACTGCTTAACTATAGTGCGCGCGGAACTAGCTGGCCGCGCCTTAGGTGGCGACTCATCTCGCTATTGCAATCATGTGCGTTTTGTCTAAACTAGCCGGAACTTTCAACGCGTGTTGCCGCGGCTCGCGAAGTACGGCGCCGCACTGAGTAATGACAGCAAGTGCCCCCGCCTCTCCGTCCCACCGCTCACATACCTAAGGCGCGGCTAACTAGTTCCGCGCGCACTATAGACATTCTCGTGTTGCCTTAATCGATGAAGGCCTCTGTCCAGGGCATAAAAGAAGGTATGTTTTTCTTTTGTGGTGATTGCGCTATACGCAATCCTCTTTGGCTCTTTAATGAGGGTAGGATTTCACAGGGACCTACTGTTCCCGTTTGCCATGAGATAAAAAGCATCAGATTCGGGCGTGTTCCTTTCGTAATGAATAGGTACAAAATATTTAGCATCTAAAAGCGTATAGCGTCTGATAACACTGCTTGTATGGCCGAAAATGGATGAGTCAGAAAATGGCGGAAGACGAAGAGCCCCGTGTTATTACTCAACTTTGGAAAGGTATATACAGGATAGGACTGCTAAAGGCTAATCGGGTCGATTTACTTAACTAACTACTTGCCTGATGCGATCATGCCTGCACACGCACGCCACGCTTTCATTAACCGACTTCCTTCAAAAAGGAGGAGGTTATATTATGTTCGACTGTATGTGTTTTTTTTGTAATATGTCCTTGATGTTCGTTCAGAAACCATAATCACATTTTCCTACTACAGCTGGTGGCCAGCAAAGCGACCAAGTTAGATGACCTCGGCGAGGAGGAGCAGGAACTTGACCTGGAAGAAGATAACTACAAGCCGAAGATACAAGATCTTGTTGACCACAACTATTATTTTAGAGAGGTGATAACCTGCCCTTGTTTACAAACTTCGTGATGTATATTTTTTATCAATCTGTATTGTCCCACTGCTGGGCAAAGGTCTAACCCATATATCTTATCCCACCAAAACATAAATGTGAAAGAAAGCTAAGTTCTTCTTTATGATCTCTTGAAATGCACGAAGTCCTTCAGTAACTTGCTAAGTATGTATTTTTCTTTGCCGCCAAATATTGAGTCTTGGCTTGAGTTTACTCACCAACTTTAATCTTTGAGTTTCAGGAAAATATAGTCAGTCAGGTAACTTGCAACTTGCCAAATCATACTTTGTCGTACCTACTATTGACACATTACGTTAGTGAATCTGACACACTGAACTTTCAACTCCAACTCCTGATAATTTTCTTCCAGGGCGGTTATGGTCTGCCGAACAGTGAATGCTACGCGGTCTACATTTCCATGATCATGTTAGGCATCAAGGAGCCAGTTGCCACGGTCAGGTCAGTACACCTTTAATATTGTATTGTTCATTGAACGGGTCAGGAGAAACCGATGGGGGGTCTCTAAAAAATAAAGTGAAAACAAGATTTCTTATTTTAGGTACCTAATTGTTTGTTTAGGGCATACTGCCAAGCATTTTACACATGCAGTTTGTGGACCAGATATACCTACGCAGAAGGCGTACAACGCTCTGCGCGTACAGCACAACAATGATTTTAGGATGCTGTTGTCGCTGTCACGTTTCTGCAGTGCGTCAGAAATGTTCGCAGCAGCGCGTACTGACGACTTTTTTGCAATTATGCGTAAAAGATCCGCATCATTGCTACGTCAGGTGCGGGACAGCGACAACAGTCTCCTGAGTATTGTTGCTAGCAAGACTGAGGGCCACTTGATGGGGCACCTGTGCGCTGTACATGTGTCGTTGTCAAGTGCGCCCAGACTATGGTAGTTGTGTTTGTGTGTTTTTGTATTGTTTTGTAATGTGTCTGTGTCTATGTCTAAGTCAGTGTTTAATAGACTAACATATTATAGTTTAAGCAATTACTAACAAACCCTATGGGATATTAATTGTCCTGATTTAAATATCAATAAAATAAATAAAACTATTTTATAATGAGTAGTGGTAGGTATTCTTACTTATATTTTCGTTTGGCTCTACCAAAACGAATGTTTCCAGATTTTTCGGCAAAATCTTTGGAACCAAAGCGAACTATTACGTCGTAGAAACTGACCTCACTATGGAAGAGCTGGACAGAAGGATCAGGGTTAGTAAAGGAAAAATAAAATTAACAAGCACAAACTTAGGCACACAAGACGTTTATAAGACAACAAAGCCATAAGAATATTAAAAAACAGTAAGTGAGCCTCGGGGCTGCGCCAAATATAGATCGATACGTGAGTTTCAGTTCAGCAAATTTACCCCAGACAATTTGTGCCTGACGCTGACAAATTTGGCATGTCTTAAAAGAGGATAGAGCTCCTATAGGCTCGTCTTCAATATGGTTAAGTAGCTTTGGCCGCTTTAAAAAATCTTAATTTTGAAATCCTCAGGAGTTTGATCTGAAAGACATGCCCGGAGAAGGCGAAGGCGAGGGGGAAGAGTTGAAACCGCCGTTAGAGGAACAGGTGGAAGTCTGTAAGTTGTACAATCATCACAAGTGCTTCTCCAAATTCATGAAACAGTCGGCAATAGTTTTTGGGTAGCAACAAGCCGACCGATAGTCCGCCTCATGTTTGGTTGAGACATCGCTAATTGTCTCATGTAAATATGAAGGTAGGATACTTATTTTAAAATCCTACACTCCTACTTTCTACGAATTCTTAGGTGCAGTTTGTTTTGTTCGTTTCCCTTCCACGCAAGAACTATCGAACACATTTCTATGAAATTTGGCACACGTAACTATAGTTTATATATATAATCCGGGATTAACACAAAATAATTTTTATCCCAAAGTCCGAGCAGATGAAGTGGCCGCACTTCGTCTGCTCGCTCACAAGCTAGTTCAAAATATTTTATCACACAAACGTACATGAGCACTTTTGAAGTAGTCGTTTCCTATGAAAAGAATCTCCATGCTTACCCGAATGAACCCCTTCACAAGAATTTCGTAGTGGTACCTCCCTTACCGTTTTTCCATCTTCTGACAGTGGGCGAAGGGGAGGGCAGAGAGCCGGTCTCCAAGGAACCCGTACCTCCCAAGCTACCTCCAGAGCCGGTGTCCACGTGGCAAGCGCCGATACCCATACCAGTCGAAAGACCTGGGCAGGGAGTCAACAAGAAGGTTATAACACATTTTTATTTAGTTCTAAATTCTCACGGATGACCTCATGCCACTAAGGGTCTGTCAGAATCTTACTGACGAAACTCGCCTGGTTAAAGTTTTTTGCATTGCACGCAGGTGTACTGGGTCTGCAACCGGCCTGGCGATCCGTGGATCTGTCTGCCCGACCTTATTCCAGACCAAATCAAAGTGGCCAGGCTCACCGTGCGATGTATGACTGGAGATTTGGAATCAGAGGTACTTTTATTCGTATACATTGCTTACCTGCACGTTTTGAACATCTACAGCTGACCTGAATAAGTATTTAGATACAGGAAACAAACAAGGAACGCTGTTTAAAAGCAAACAATTTAACACACTCAATTATAGTTCATCTATAATTTAATAGACTTGCAATGGCAGCTCCTTACGCAGTGGATTTGAACTACTCAGAACGTTGTCGCTGGAGGTTGGTACCACTGAACACTTTTATCATCAGTCAAACGATCGAAAAGAGGTCTTAGATAGGTATCTAAGAGCTCTTTTTGACAAGCGTTTGATGATTGGCGATTCTTTGGAAGTCCAAGGAACCGCTTGCCATATCCTTGAAGCACGCCAAAATTCATATGAAGGGTTTCATCAAGAGCTGTTCAAACTTGGGTTTTGGGTTTATGAGGGGCGCGGAACCTGTTTTGCAAAGCAAGCGAAAACATACTACTTTTTTCACCTGTTTTGCTCTAGTCGCGGAACTCTACAAAACAAAATATCTACCTGGTGTAGCGAGATGCCGAGCAAAAGGGTGAATTTCAACAAATGCCATTTTTTTATCATATCGGTGAACTTTTTCATTTATATATATTTTGTATATTTTTCAGGTTCTATGTAATCTTTAGGATATTAAATATCCCCAAATTTAATATCATCAACGTATCATTTAAGATTAAGGACAAAATTCAGGTTGAATTCTGGTTTCCACCGATGTGACAAACCGGCACCGATTATTTTTTCTGTACACCGATATTTTAAGTTTATCCACCGAAATGATGTACATATCCAGTGATATGATAATCTATCCACCTTTGAACATCAAAAAGGAAATAGTTAGTAGGTACCTTTATATTTTACAAGGGTGACTTAGAACTGAAGACCTGAACTAAGGGTCTTATGTAAGTAGATCACATCCAAAGAGAACTGAGTTCTTAGAAATCCTATTAAAATATATTTTTTGAAATATATACCTACCTATTTTATTACATTTACTTTCTTTTCTTTTTTTATTTTAATTACTATAGGTACTTAGAAATAAAAAAAAGAATTTTAGCTTTTGTTATTCTTTCCAGCAACCTCTTTCTCTCTTTTTTCTCCTCCTCTTTTAGTTTTGGCCTCGGCATTCTTAAACAAAATCGCTAACGCTCTGAGTATCCAAATGGGGATAGAACCTTTATGGTATAGCCTCCCGTCGCCCTTTTGTTTCAAAATCACGGCGTGCGATAAAACAGACATGATGAAAAACTAAAAAAAAAAAAAATGAATCTGGATCTAAATCTGAAAAAAAAATTGTAACACGCTAGGTACCGAGATATTTAGAGGTAAAGCCGCCAAGTAAGAACAATGACAAATATTAAAAACGAAATAATTACGTGCTTGTATTATGCAGTAGATTGTATTCAAATAATTCTCGGCTGCCGGCTCCCATAGAAAAAATGTCCAACCCCCCTTTTAACTATAATAGGTATTGTTTTGCCCTGACCTGACCCTCACATCACCTGTCCTGCATAGTTCCAAGTTAATTTCATTCTTCTAGGTCATAACCTTCCCTCCATTCGAGGGTTGCGAGCGCAACTACCTGCGCGCGCAGATCGCTCGCATCGCCGCCGCCACCTCTATCTCGCCGCAAGGGTTCTTTACCTTCGGGTCGGGAGAAGAAGAAGAGGACCTTGATATGGAAGAGGGGGGTTGGTAATCAACAGCCATGCTATTCTGTAACAATCTTACCGTGATAACTTATATTCGTGACAATCTGAGAAGTTGTATTTGACAGCTGGAGCTGAGAGGGATCGCTTTGCCGTTAAGTGCAAACGAGATTTATTTCACGTCTCTTTCACACTTACTAGTAAAGTAATGTTGTTTCCTGCTGTCAAATTCAACTTCTTAGATTGTCACGAATATAGGTGAAGTGAGCTTGAAGTCAGTGAGTGTATAATATTGGAATGACAGCTTACTTCACTGAGAGTTTATTTCTTGAACCGACCGGCTGGTTATACCTATGAATTAAGACATATAAAAGACTGGGTGCTCTCAACCACGCATTATTGTAACACCTTGAACTGGGAAAACCACTGTTACTATTAAGGGATTAATAAGCTTCTGTGATATTTTTATCGTGGACTTGAAGTGAAACCTACGTTTTGAAGTATGAAAGGCATGTACCGCCACCCCATGTAAATTAGGAAATAGGATTGCATGAGCTAGAGTGTGAATATTCCCCCACCTAACACGGTTTAGTGTCAGTGGCCTCAATTTCGAATGTCATAATAAGATTTCTCTGCTTTCAGGTGACATGGAATTCAACGTGAACCCATTCTACCAAGGACACACGTTGAAGGACCTGTTGGATTCGAACCTAACGTACTGGGTGCATCACGGACGACATATCCTGAAGCAGGGCAGGACTCTCTGGTGGAACCCTAACGCGGATATGGTGAGGTCACTGTCGTCTTCTGACAGTCCATTGGTGTCGCGGCCATAAGCGTGACTGCCGAGCTCAGGATTCGATTCTCAGTTCGGGCAAAGTGTTTCTGGGTTTATTCATTAGGAATTTCTCTGTGACAGCCCGGAGTTTGGATGTTGATGTGACACCCCCGTGCTTCGGGGTAGCATGTTAAGCCGATGATTCTGATTGACGAAATTTACCCACAAGTTTTTACCAATGTTTAGGTCCGGATAAAAATACTCGCCCAAAGAAAGTACTTAAGACCTACATAACCGATCATATCCCGACAGGAGGAAGGTCTAGAAGAAGAAGATGACGAGGGCCCTCCCCCCGTGGAGCCAGAATCCGGACCCAACCTCTTCACGCCGCTGGCAGAGGACGCGAGGATCGAGGGTCTGAGCGCATGGAGTACCAGGGTCAGCAGCTTTATGTGCTCCGACCGGGCGCTGGCTATCATCAGGAGTAACTTATGGCCCGGGGCGGTGGCATACGCTACGAATGGCAAGTTAGTGTTATTCTTCTTCTATTGTAGTAATCGAGATGCGAACTGGAAAGAAATCGTCGTAGTAAAATTTTAACCACTCAGCTTCGTGTACACCAAGCTGAGTGGCTATGGTAGCAAATGAGTCCGATGTTTAATCAATCTGCGGGATTTTACCCAAAGATAGGTTGGCTTTCATCATTTGGGGGTGCCAGTATTTGAAATGGAACGACTGCCTATCCCACCTGTGACGGCTGATAGGACAGAACGGAAGAAAAAAATAATGGACAATAATGTAAATGAATACACTGTTGTCCAGGAATTATTTCTTTCTGCAACGGAAGAAGAAAACCAAGATCTATGGACAAAATAAATCAAAATCGTTTTTTTATATTACTACTGTTATGCTCACGTTCGACCACAATCTCACCTGATGGAAAGCGAACAGGTGGTCGTCGATGGAGCACACTTGCCTAGAAGTAAAAGACCCCTAGATGGTAGCTATCAGACAACACTGACCTGCCCCCCTAGACAAAAAACTTTTCTGTAGCGTTAACGTCAGACGCTCACGACAAAATGTATGGGAATGACATTAGGTGATGACGTTTCCTTTCCACACCTAATGTCATTCCCATACATTTTGTCGTCAGCGTCTGACGTTAACGCTACAGAAAAGTTTTTTGTCTAGGCCCCCTGAACACTGACCGGGTTCGGCGATTAGCATTGAAAACAGAACAAACAAAATAATCAAAGTCTAATAATCAAACTATGATATCGCGATTCAGGATCTCGTTAAGTTAGTTCGCAGCTGTCGGGATAGATGGCGTTGCAGGTCTTATTGTTGCGATGTAGATGCTGGTACGTTGATTTTTGTGGCGGCTATGATGCCGCTACAAGTACCTACAGCTCACAATGTTATCGTTTCGTCCAGGAAGTCGGAGTGCATGTACGTGGGCTGGGGGCTGAAGTTCCAGCCGCCTAACTTTTCGCCGCTGCAGCTGCCGTGGCCGCAGGACGAGTACGCCATCGGGCCGGAGGTTATGGAGATGGCTGACCCGACCTTCGCTGATGAAGAGGTAACAAGGCCTTGCCTGTTTGCTCGTTTAGTGATTACAGTGTGACAAGTTTGTGAACCATTCATAGTTAGCCAGATTTACCGCGTCCTGATAGTGTTGGTTTACTTTTACTTATCTGAGGGAGCAATTCTCATATTTTTAAAGAGCATTCTAATGGCCAGCACAGACTGGCGGACGGGCCGGTAGAGGATTTTTAATTTTTCAATTTAATTGATTAGTTATCCAATCGAAATAAGGTATATAATTGCACGGTTATCAGCCTGGGAGCATCGCAGCGCAGTTTTCTCTGGAGCATCGGAGCATTGAAATATATGCCTTATTTCGATTGCAATTAAATTCAATTGATAAATTAAAAATTCTCTGCCGTCCCGTGCCGTCTGCGCAGACCATTATTCTCCTACATTTTGACATGTTCTTGACCACAATTTGTCGCGGAGAAGATAGTGAGCGACCTATACTAAGCTTTGAGCCAGTAATGAGCGTTTACGCGGTACGGCATTTCATACAAACTTTCTTAGTCCTTATTTTTCGAAATGAATGAACGGATTTTAATGAAACTTGGTATGTATCCAGGTCGAAATAGTTAGTAGAGAACATTTTCGAAAAAGAGTTTATGGAGAAGGATAGTGATTTTAAGTTTTCTATAGAAAGTAAAAATCACTCTATTCTCAATCTCATCATTTTTTCTAAAAATAGGGATGAATGTTTGTATGTAATGCCCGAAACACTCTTAATTAATCCTTACATTCACACACATAACCGCGTAACATTTTTTGTGTCCAAAACGTTTCTTGCAACACAAACTAGCTGAACGAATGTTGCATAACTTTGGTTTATTATAAATAGAAGACTATATTGTGTGTTCCAGGCGTTCCGCATCGCGCACCTACCCCCTCCCCCTCCACCGGAGATCATGGGCGAAGGGGAGGGCTACGGAGAAGAAGGCGAAGAGGATGAAGACTAGCTGTATTATTGAAGAACTTTATTGCCATAAATATAAGGTTCATATTTGTATAAGTGAATGTGAACCAGCATTTCATTCGAATATGAACACTATAAACATTTAAATACAGGTTCATTCTCGTATTAAATACTTTTACTACTTAGCTAAGTCTCTCATACAAAATATGTGTGACTAACACTGTTATGGCCGACAATTTTTTTGTGTTATTAAATGAAAATCCCTGATGGTGGCCATGTACGAAAATATACCTTATTTGTATTTGGTTAATTTTCATGTTCGTATGAAACGCTTTGTCACATTTGCATATTCGAATAAGCCACTATCGTCATTAAAATAAGGTTCGTTTTCGTGTGAAACATTTCTTAGCAGTGTCGTGGTCAGTGGCTTTCTTATTTTACTTTATGTAACCAGACTTTTTTGTGTAGAATATTCTTTTAATTAGTTATTTACTCTTCAATAGCGAGTCAATTATGATTATATTTCTATTTTAAAATAAAAAATAAGTACCTATAATAGTTTTTTATTTATTTGGAATAACAATGTTTTACATCGTTTCAGTTAATTCTTATTTACAGGAAGTGCTGTGCTGTGATCAAACGATTGCATTCTAAGGGTCAGCGCAGACAGAGAGGAATAATCCCCGCGTGGTCTCGGGCATATTCTTTACGGATCGCGTATGCGATCCCGAATATCTTCGAGGACGCGCGAGCATTTTTTGTCAGGTTCAAGCATTTATGTACTTTATTGTAATAATTTTAAAATTTAATTTCAAGCGCGTTAATAAAATCCTCTCCGCTGCGCTCCGTTCTGTCTGCGCTGAGCCAAAGGGTACACATGCTACTCTTAACGTTCTTCCAGCTTCACAAATGCTGCATGGTGCAATCGCTATAACTAAGTACCAAATTTTGAATTTCAGCAGCTGCTTCGATACCGTCAAACGGGGCGAATAGGAATGCAGGGGTTGAATAGAAACCAAACTTCGATTGAATTCCACACTTTAATACCGAACTCGTAACTTACAAAGCAATTATTTTGAAAAATTTTCGTCTTACGCTGCTAACAATCCTACTAATATTATAAATGTGAATGTTTGTATGTTTGTGTTTCAATCAGGCAAAAACGGCTGAAGGGATTTGGATGAAATTTGGCACACATGTCGTTCATATCCCGGAATGAGACATATGCTACTTTTTATCCCGGTAAGTGGCATGGATCAATGAAGACTGAGGAGGAAGTGGAAATTCAGAGCTGCTGCTGCCTTAGTACTTCAGATTCACAAGTACCAGGAGACCAGAAACTTCAAGTACCAGGAGACCAGAAACATGTCATAGTATTTTTTGGGCTGGTTAGGGTAAGTGTAGGGTAGGTGTAGGGTATGTGTAGGGTAAGTGTAGGGTAGGTGTAGGGTAGGTGTAGATAGGTGTAGTTACAATACAAATCAAAAAACCTCCCTATTTCCGATTATCACGCGGGCGAAGCCGCTGGTAGACTAGTATTTAAATAACGTGAAAACCTCTTTACCCCTTTAGTGTCTATTCACCCCCTGCATTTTTTTTCGCCCCGTTTTACTGTACTTCATCGCGTTTTAGCGACTCGATTCTGATGCCAGATGCCAGAGGTTCGATCTTGATTCCAATTCCATGCGACAATGTTTCTTACCGATAATCCTAAACGTAGCATCTTTGCTAAGCCTCTAGAAATCTTATTTGACACCACAATAGTGACAATATGTAAATGGTATTGCATTGTATCATCATCATAGTGGGTGATGTAATGTCGGACATACAGAATAAAAACCAAAAAGTTCCAAACACATGATTTTTCAAGCATGCAGTCTAGTTGGTAGCATCAAATATGTGATTGAACTTAAATAATTGCCACCAACTGCCAACCTGTATAAGGCTGGTGCGCGCAAAACATCGTTAATGACCATATTTTGAGCATATAAATATGCATCGGATCTCGTAATTACAAAATGTTAAGCTACGTATACAGTTAAATTCAAACTTACTGGCAGCTCGCGCGTCGCTGTTAGTAGCAAGTTCATGACTGTGACAATGAGATTGCGAGACTGCGCAGTTCAGAGCCACAATTAAGTTTGAATCTATCTATATCTATTTTTAATTGGTAACTCCCTATTTTTTATGTTTATGCAACTGCGGCGCAGACAGTTTCACTTTCCCGGGGAAGTTGCGCGCAATATTTTCTTCTTTCACGGCCTTGAGCAGGTCCCTCTCGCGCGCACTGCCCGCCTTGTCGCGCAGGAACACTTGCACGGCTGTCTTCGCTGCCTTGCCGCGCTTGCTGGCTCCGGGGGTCAGCTTTACTTTGTATCTGAGGGGAAGGGGGTAAGGTAACTTATCTGATTTAATATCAAAGGTTTATACTGTAACAATTCTAAAGTCGTTTTTTCAAATTAGGCTGAGGGCCAGCACTTTTTGAATAACGACAGTCCCCACATTCGTCATCCTAGTGTTTTGGCTGGAAAGAAAAAGTGGTGTATCAAACTTCACAGCAACACATCTGTCTATTAAGTAACGTTCACCATTATTAAATGGCGAGTGTTACTTAGTTAAGTAAATAACATTGAGGATACTAAATGTCTGTATAGAGTTATTTTGTACTAGCTTCTACCAGCTGTGGCTTCGCCCGCGTGAATATCGGAAATAGCAAGGTTTCCTGATTTGTATTGTAGATTTTTTACTCAGGAAACACCCACCCTACACCTACCTTACACCTACCCTACACTTACCTTACACCTACCCTACACTTACCCTACACCTACCCTACACCTTGCTTACACCTACCCTATACCTACCATACCTACATAATTATACCAGCCCAAAAATACTTTGACATGTTTCTGACCTCCTGGTACTTGATGTTTCTGGTCTCCACTCCAGTTGGTAGGTATTTGTGAATCTGTAGTACTAAGGCAGCAGCGGCTCTGAATTTCCACTTCCTCCCCAGTCTCCATTAATCCATGCCATTTACCGGGATAAAAAGTAGCCTATTTTTTATTCCAGGATATGAACTACATGTGTGCTAAATTTCATCCAAATCCCTTCGGCCGTTTTTGCCTGATTGTTACACAAACATACAAACTTTCACCTTTCTAATGTTAGTAGGATTTTTCACAGACAGGACTAAACTGCAGCGAACAGCAGCTCGTCTGTCGCATGTGGCACTCCCGTCAGCTGGCTCAGCAGCGCTTACTTCTACTATCAATTAGTACTCACTTGTAGTTGATGAGCGCGGAGTAGGGCGCGACGACTGGTACAGCGAACAGCAGCTCGTCTGTCGCATGTGGCACTCCCGTCAGCTGGCTCAGCAGCGCTTACTTCTACTATCAATTAGTACTCACTTGTAGTTGATGAGCGCGGAGTAGGGCGCGACGACTGGTACAGCGAACAGCAGCTCGTCTGTCGCATGTGGCACTCCCGTCAGCTGGCTCAGCAGCGCTTACTTCTACTATCAATTAGTACTCACTTGTAGTTGATGAGCGCGGAGTAGGGCGCGACGACTGGTACAGCGAACAGCAGCTCGTCTGTCGCATGTGGCACTCCCGTCAGCTGGCTCAGCAGCGCTTACTTCTACTATCAATTAGTACTCACTTGTAGTTGATGAGCGCGGAGTAGGGCGCGACGACTGGTACAGCGAACAGCAGCTCGTCTGTCGCATGTGGCACTCCCGTCAGCTGGCTCAGCAGCGCTTACTTCTACTATCAATTAGTACTCACTTGTAGTTGATGAGCGCGGAGTAGGGCGCGACGACTGGTACAGCGAACAGCAGCTCGTCTGTCGCATGTGGCACTCCCGTCAGCTGGCTCAGCAGCGCTTACTTCTACTATCAATTAGTACTCACTTGTAGTTGATGAGCGCGGAGTAGGGCGCGACGACTGGTACAGCGAACAGCAGCTCGTCTGTCGCATGTGGCACTCCCGTCAGCTGGCTCAGCAGCGCTTACTTCTACTATCAATTAGTACTCACTTGTAGTTGATGAGCGCGGAGTAGGGCGCGACGACTGGTACAGCGAACAGCAGCTCGTCTGTCGCATGTGGCACTCCCGTCAGCTGGCTCAGCAGCGCTTACTTCTACTATCAATTAGTACTCACTTGTAGTTGATGAGCGCGGAGTAGGGCGCGACGACTGGTACAGCGAACAGCAGCTCGTCTGTCGCATGTGGCACTCCCGTCAGCTGGCTCAGCAGCGCTTACTTCTACTATCAATTAGTACTCACTTGTAGTTGATGAGCGCGGAGTAGGGCGCGACGACTGGTACAGCGAACAGCAGCTCGTCTGTCGCATGTGGCACTCCCGTCAGCTGGCTCAGCAGCGCTTACTTCTACTATCAATTAGTACTCACTTGTAGTTGATGAGCGCGGAGTAGGGCGCGACGACTGGTACAGCGAACAGCAGCTCGTCTGTCGCATGTGGCACTCCCGTCAGCTGGCTCAGCAGCGCTTACTTCTACTATCAATTAGTACTCACTTGTAGTTGATGAGCGCGGAGTAGGGCGCGACGACTGGTACAGCGAACAGCAGCTCGTCTGTCGCATGTGGCACTCCCGTCAGCTGGCTCAGCAGCGCTTACTTCTACTATCAATTAGTACTCACTTGTAGTTGATGAGCGCGGAGTAGGGCGCGACGACTGGTACAGCGAACAGCAGCTCGTCTGTCGCATGTGGCACTCCCGTCAGCTGGCTCAGCAGCGCTTACTTCTACTATCAATTAGTACTCACTTGTAGTTGATGAGCGCGGAGTAGGGCGCGACGACTGGTACAGCGAACAGCAGCTCGTCTGTCGCATGTGGCACTCCCGTCAGCTGGCTCAGCAGCGCTTACTTCTACTATCAATTAGTACTCACTTGTAGTTGATGAGCGCGGAGTAGGGCGCGACGACTGGTACAGCGAACAGCAGCTCGTCTGTCGCATGTGGCACTCCCGTCAGCTGGCTCAGCAGCGCTTACTTCTACTATCAATTAGTACTCACTTGTAGTTGATGAGCGCGGAGTAGGGCGCGACGACTGGTACAGCGAACAGCAGCTCGTCTGTCGCATGTGGCACTCCCGTCAGCTGGCTCAGCAGCGCTTACTTCTACTATCAATTAGTACTCACTTGTAGTTGATGAGCGCGGAGTAGGGCGCGACGACTGGTACAGCGAACAGCAGCTCGTCTGTCGCATGTGGCACTCCCGTCAGCTGGCTCAGCAGCGCTTACTTCTACTATCAATTAGTACTCACTTGTAGTTGATGAGCGCGGAGTAGGGCGCGACGACTGGTACAGCGAACAGCAGCTCGTCTGTCGCATGTGGCACTCCCGTCAGCTGGCTCAGCAGCGCTTACTTCTACTATCAATTAGTACTCACTTGTAGTTGATGAGCGCGGAGTAGGGCGCGACGACTGGTACAGCGAACAGCAGCTCGTCTGTCGCATGTGGCACTCCCGTCAGCTGGCTCAGCAGCGCTTACTTCTACTATCAATTAGTACTCACTTGTAGTTGATGAGCGCGGAGTAGGGCGCGACGACTGGTACAGCGAACAGCAGCTCGTCTGTCGCATGTGGCACTCCCGTCAGCTGGCTCAGCAGCGCTTACTTCTACTATCAATTAGTACTCACTTGTAGTTGATGAGCGCGGAGTAGGGCGCGACGACTGGTACAGCGAACAGCAGCTCGTCTGTCGCATGTGGCACTCCCGTCAGCTGGCTCAGCAGCGCTTACTTCTACTATCAATTAGTACTCACTTGTAGTTGATGAGCGCGGAGTAGGGCGCGACGACTGGTACAGCGAACAGCAGCTCGTCTGTCGCATGTGGCACTCCCGTCAGCTGGCTCAGCAGCGCTTACTTCTACTATCAATTAGTACTCACTTGTAGTTGATGAGCGCGGAGTAGGGCGCGACGACTGGTACAGCGAACAGCAGCTCGTCTGTCGCATGTGGCACTCCCGTCAGCTGGCTCAGCAGCGCTTACTTCTACTATCAATTAGTACTCACTTGTAGTTGATGAGCGCGGAGTAGGGCGCGACGACTGGTACAGCGAACAGCAGCTCGTCTGTCGCATGTGGCACTCCCGTCAGCTGGCTCAGCAGCGCTTACTTCTACTATCAATTAGTACTCACTTGTAGTTGATGAGCGCGGAGTAGGGCGCGACGACTGGTACAGCGAACAGCAGCTCGTCTGTCGCATGTGGCACTCCCGTCAGCTGGCTCAGCAGCGCTTACTTCTACTATCAATTAGTACTCACTTGTAGTTGATGAGCGCGGAGTAGGGCGCGACGACTGGTACAGCGAACAGCAGCTCGTCTGTCGCATGTGGCACTCCCGTCAGCTGGCTCAGCAGCGCTTACTTCTACTATCAATTAGTACTCACTTGTAGTTGATGAGCGCGGAGTAGGGCGCGACGACTGGTACAGCGAACAGCAGCTCGTCTGTCGCATGTGGCACTCCCGTCAGCTGGCTCAGCAGCGCTTACTTCTACTATCAATTAGTACTCACTTGTAGTTGATGAGCGCGGAGTAGGGCGCGACGACTGGTACAGCGAACAGCAGCTCGTCTGTCGCATGTGGCACTCCCGTCAGCTGGCTCAGCAGCGCTTACTTCTACTATCAATTAGTACTCACTTGTAGTTGATGAGCGCGGAGTAGGGCGCGACGACTGGTACAGCGAACAGCAGCTCGTCTGTCGCATGTGGCACTCCCGTCAGCTGGCTCAGCAGCGCTTACTTCTACTATCAATTAGTACTCACTTGTAGTTGATGAGCGCGGAGTAGGGCGCGACGACTGGTACAGCGAACAGCAGCTCGTCTGTCGCATGTGGCACTCCCGTCAGCTGGCTCAGCAGCGCTTACTTCTACTATCAATTAGTACTCACTTGTAGTTGATGAGCGCGGAGTAGGGCGCGACGACTGGTACAGCGAACAGCAGCTCGTCTGTCGCATGTGGCACTCCCGTCAGCTGGCTCAGCAGCGCTTACTTCTACTATCAATTAGTACTCACTTGTAGTTGATGAGCGCGGAGTAGGGCGCGACGACTGGTACAGCGAACAGCAGCTCGTCTGTCGCATGTGGCACTCCCGTCAGCTGGCTCAGCAGCGCTTACTTCTACTATCAATTAGTACTCACTTGTAGTTGATGAGCGCGGAGTAGGGCGCGACGACTGGTACAGCGAACAGCAGCTCGTCTGTCGCATGTGGCACTCCCGTCAGCTGGCTCAGAAGCTCTGTGTCCGCGTCGGGGCCGGGCTGTTCCGTCTGACGATAGAAAACACTTGTTTATTGTGTGATTCATCGATATACTTTGAAGATAACCGATAGGTACTAAAGAACTGCCTGGATTGCGGAATTGTTAAAAGTAGTTATCGCGGCCCCGTTCGTGGAACGCAAAGGGCTTTTGTTTCTGGTTTCTACCCGTACTCGAGTGTCAAAGATTCATAAATGATCGGTCTCAGAATGTATCAAATGAATGGGGTTACCATTAATTTGATACATCCGAAAGATTGACTTCGGCAAGCGTTTAACCGAAGATCGACACGTGTGTCTATAACTATTTCAAGCCTGGCACAGTGATCTGTGGCCAATGATGCCCATAGTGGCCATCGATGGCTTAAATTGGCCCAGGATGACTTATAGTGGCCCATGATGGCTTACAGTGGCTCAAAATAGCCTACAGTGGCCCATGATGGCTACCAGTGGCCCACGATGGGTTAGAGTGGCACATGGACGCCTACAGTGCGTGGCTCAACATGGATTAGTAGCCCATGATGGGCAGCCGTCGCTCACGATGGCTTACGTTGGCCCATGATGGCTTACAGTGGCCCATGATGGTTGCCAGTGGCCCATGATGGCTTGCAGTGGCCCACGATGGCTTACGGTCGCCTATTCAAAGTCAAAGTAGGTATCCCATGTCGTCACTTACGTCGAGTTCGGTCTCGGGCTCTTCGGCGTCGGAATCGGCCTCCAGTATGAGCGGCGCAGGCGCAGGTATCTTGTTCCCGCGCGGACCGGTCTTCACATTGTTGGCTTTCGCGGCGGCGGCCTTCTTTTGAGCTTTTTTCGACTCTTTCTCGGCTTTTCCTGACTGGAATTCAAAATGAATAACGCAAATTAATATCGGTATAGTAGTCTACACTGTTTCATTGGCTGTAGGCGAGAAATGTGTCCTTGATCTTGGATAAAGTCTGATCCTTGTTGTAACAAACCCATTCTTATTTAGATTCAAAGCCCCATTAAAATGTATTTACGTACAACTGTATTTTCAGAAATGATAAGAATTTAGCAACGTTTAACCCTACAGTTAAAATTTTTAGTTTTCTATCCTATTCTAATAGACTAGAAAACATTTATTCGATACCTTCGCGAATGAAATAGATCTTTACTGGACGTATAGTGCTATTTCTTTATCGCATGCGAAGAATAACTAAAATTATATAAAAGCCATTTTTGAATTGACAAGGAGTTACGGTAGGCGGCAAATTTTGCAATAGCGGCCATTTGACCCACCTACATTTATTGCTTAATTTCAAAAACGGAAATAAAGACAAAGCCGTCCTGCCGGAATCGACATTATTCTATCGTCATCCTTTAAATTTCATAGTCCGAAGAGATGAGGTTTAAGGTCAATGTACTTAATTTCAAATTTATCTGGTGCTTACTAGTCTTAATTAATTAAAGTAAGTAGTTAGAGTGGTTACTATTACTACTACGACTACTGGGAGTCATAAGTGCTTAATGATCTAATTAAAATAAATCAATTGACTTAGACTTTGTTAGTGGATAGAGTTAATGCTGTTCTATAGTGACAGTTGTATACCTGCAGTATCTCCATCATAATAGCTCTATCCCGCTCATCCTGGTCCTTATACTTCCCCTTGATCTTCCTCAGCTTGCTGCGCTGTCCTCGCTTCACGCCCTTCTCTTCTTTTCTCTCTTCTGGCTTCTGATGCTTCTCTTTCTGCGGCTTCTTGCCGCCGCCCTTCTTTGGTAGAGATGGGAATGACGGAACTTTGTCTTCGCCTGAAACAAGTGGTAAATTTATTAACACAGCTTTATACAGATTTGGAAGTTTTAGAACAACAAACTCAATGTCGTATTTGATAAAGTTTAGATAACATTGCAACCTAAGTTCTAGGACCTTCTTCTGAAAAATGGTCACATAAAAATAAACTTAGAACAATTGGTGATAAAGTAGATAGTTGAATAATTGGCAGTGCAAGTAATGGATCACGATTGATCACGTAATGATTCAAGTTTAGCAATCTTCACTCACTTTTACGACATTGATGCTTAACTGGATGTAAATCGCAATAAATATATCAAAACATTACTTTTTATTAGGATTTCGTGAACCCCATTAGACAAATCTAACAATAATAATTTTAATTTTTTTTTCGGGCATTATTTTAACAATATACATTCCAAAACAGTGGGCCTGTAATCGGTTATCTCCTACGGCTCTTCTCGCAATCATCTTGGTCTGGGATAATGGTAAATATAATATATTTTTGCTACTTACTTCTGTCCGATGCCTCAGAAAACGTTCTCGATTTTGATTGGACAAGAACTTGTCCTGTTCCGTGATCGACCTGGAAATTACAATAGTATAGATAGAATTTATTACTTTGATGAATCGAAAAGAATCACTCTCGTATACTTTATCAATATAAAGTATACGAGAGTGATTCTTATCTGCTGTTTTCCTACGGTAATGCTCAAAATCAATTAATAACACAATTGTTATTCATTGATTTTGAGCATTACCGTAAGAAAACAGCAATACCAGAAATATCAATTAACATAAAGAGACATTATTGCAGTTTTGGCAAATGCCACGTATTTTAAAAGCTGTAAGGTACATAATAGCACTTTGGGTAAATATCCCTTACGGTAACTGATACTTCCGTTATCGAGATCATGTTTCGCTCCGGTAACGGTCGAAATCAGTTTGTTCATTAGGTGCTATTGAGAAATGCCTATGGACCTAAAAAAACATAGGACCCTACGCTCAGTAACTACATCTACGAGATCAACGGAACAGTTAAAGGAGAACAACTTGCTGCTCCTTTCGCTAGCGCGGCAGAACTAGCTCTATCTATTTGACTGACAGACCTTGACGATTCAGAAGTACCTGTAACTGGTCTATTTGAAGTAAAGGATTTTGTATAGTATTAGTTTGTAGTTATGGACTAAAATCCCAGAGCTGCTAGATCTTACTTATTTTCTCAATAAAAAATATGTAGGATAGTGTTTATATAATATACAGTACTTTTCACATCCGTATACCTGCTAGCTTGGGCCGATTACTAAGTAAGATCTTGAGGCTCTGACCTTAATCTATTAGTGCCTACCTTAATATGAGTATCAAGCACATCATCGTCCGAATCATCAGAGTCACTGTCGCTAGAGTCACCCTTCTGCTCTGGCGTATTTCCTTCTTTCTCTTTCTCTACATCTTCCCCTTTCTCTCCCTCTTCCCCTGTCTCTACCTCTTCCCCTTTCTCTCCATCTTCCTCCTTCTGTTCTGTTTCTTCTGCTTCTTGTTGTGACTCTTCTGTGATGGCGGTTAACTTGTTGGAGTCGGCTTTTTCGTCCTCTTTGTCTGATGGTTCGTCTGTTGAAGTGATGAATGTTAATGTTGGTTCTTAGCCAATGACATTACCGTTTTACTAAATGACACTTTGGACTTTGATAAATTAGGTTTGACTTGGGATTTTAAATTTAAATTTATTTAATTTTAAAGGAATGGTTAGGTTTTGTTTTTTTCTATAATATTGCCATATTTAATACCTTTTTTACCCGACTGCGTAAGAAAGAGGGTAATGTTTTGAGCGTATTTATATATATGTATATGTTTGTATGAAGGAGCCTCCTCGCTGGGATGCATCAAGGAGCCTCCTCGTGTAGCGCAATTTGTTCCATCTGACACTAAACTGAACCTCTCGCTCGGCGTATCTTGGACAGTCTCACCTAACACCTTATAAGACTGACCAATCCTCCCCTTGCGGTGGTAGCGCCTGCTTCGCGACCACCCTCCCCCCTCCCCCCGGCGTCAAGCAGCCTGCTGTGTTTCGTCGACGCGTGGGAGTACCAGTGCCTCAAGGCATCTTCTGGGCACGCTCGCTTCATCATGGACCTCATCTATCGCTTTCTATCAGGCGTGATCGAGGTCAAGAGCTAGCCCATTCATAAATAAATAAAAGTATGTATGTCCATTTCTTTGGCACGCCCTACAGCCCAAACGGCTAGACGGATTTTGACATATGAGGTGTCGTTGAATTCGTCAGAATTGTGGTAGTGACATAGGCTAAATATATAAATTTTCAAAACTCACTAAAATTTTGGAAATAAAAAAAAGAATAGTTTGTGGCCTCAGATCTGTGATTGAACTACATCAGACTGCTTGAAAAGAGACTTGTTAGAACTTTTTAGCGGTTGGGATTTTTGACAGTCAGATTTTAGATTCCATGTATCTTTTCTCAACTTTACTGGGGTCAGCTGATTGGTTCAAAAATAATGTTATAAGTTTTACAAAATTCAAATTGGTTTATTTCGCATAGACCTACATGGGCAAGGTGGACCTAGTGCGGGGTGTGATTGTTGTCCTTACCATCATCCGATACAAGAATCTCCTGGTCCTCCTCTAACTCCTGGGCGGATGTGACTTCCGACGCATCGTCCAGAGCGATGGCCTTCCGGTCGTCGCGGTGAGCTTCAATGCAGCTGTCTTCCAACTAATTTAAAAGAGGTAAAATTTAATTAACATGTTGAGCAGGGAGCGTGCATGTAAGTGTAAATTTCAAGTATTTATAAGGTAAGAGTTCGGAATTTACAACACTTGATGGCATAATCTACGCCGTGCACGTTCTACTAATATTATAAATGCGAAAGTAACACTGTCTGTCTGTTACGCTTACGCATCATCATGAAATTTGGCAGATATATAGCCTGAGATATAGAGAAGGACATAGGCTACTTTTTTATGCGATAACCGACATCCACGCGGGCGGAGCCGCGGGCAAAAACTAGTCAAGCAATATGCAATAAAAAAACTACGAGAACGGTAGCAATACATTTGTATGGAGTTTCACAAGTTATACGGCCCAGACAGATAGTATCTTTTCGCTTACTTTACGAAACTCAGGCTCAGATACGGCGGCGGCGCGTTAAAAACCCCGACCAGTCGTACTCAGCGCTTCTCCCCCACATTTATTATGCGCACAGCCAAAGTGTGGAACTCTCTGCCAGCGTGTGTTCCCTTCCAAATATAACCCGTCTGCCTTCAAAGCAAGAGTGAACAGGCATCTTTCGGGCACGCTCGCTCCATCATAGACCTCGTCTATCGCTTTCCATCAGGCGTGATCGAGGTCAAGAGCAAGCCCATTCCACAATAAAAAAAATATTTTCGAAGTCTGGCTAACCCACTGGGCTTTCACTACCGCTCTAGGTAGGGAACAGCGCATATATCCAAACAGTGCCAATTCTACTAATTTTCAAGTTACGTTCGCATTACCCATCTCAGTCACGATCTGTCAAAAATTTATGAAAATTTTGTATCCAGTATTCGCAAGAGAACCAAGGTTACCGACATAGCCCGAAGGAACGCCAACCTGAAGTGGCAGTGGGCAGGGCACATTGCTCGCAGAACAGATGGTCGATGGGGCCGAAAAGTGTTGGAGTGGCGACCGCGTACCGGAAGACGCAGCGTTGGAAGGCCTCCCACAAGGTGGACCGATGACCTGGTGAGGGTCGCGGGTAACCGATGGATGCGAGACGCACAGGACCGGTTGTTGTGGCGACACGCGCAGGGAGGCCTATGTCCAGCAGTGGACGTCTGCAGGCTGATATGATGATGATGATGATGATGATGATGATGATGATGATGACAGTTTGACACTGACATGCGAATGCAAAGTTGTTCAAAAATTAGTAGAATTGACCCTCTGGGGCCTAACCACCAACTCTTAAAGCAGTATTACTTTAATATTACTTCCAGTGGTAAAGAGACGGAGCTATACAGGACGTATAGCTCCGTCTCTTTCCCACTGGAAGTGGTTGCTGCTTTAAGAGTTGGTGGTTTAGGCCCTGGTCTTAAATGTACTTATAACGTTTTAACACGCACCCTGAACATAAAGCTGAAGCCGAACTGCAGCTGGTCGGGCAGCAGGTAGTTCTTGCGGCCGCGGATCATGAAGGAGCCGGTGGTGAGGTACTCCCCCGTGGGCGCCGACTTGGACACCTGCGCCGCGTGCACCCACCACGCGCGGGTCAGGACCTTGGCCTCCCATGCCACGCTGCGGATGTGGCAATGGTGTTATGTGGGTGTTGCTCGAGCGGTACACCCAGGAAAACCGTAATATGGGCCTTTGTTCATATATTAATAAGGTTTTTGTAAGGGGATACTAGTTCAAGTGTAACGATAGACGTGTGGTTGACAGTAAATTAAACAAGAATAAACGCAATACATCTTAAGGGGTCATAAATGTATGAAGCAGTCGATTTTTTTTTTCGCATTTTAGTGTTAGTCCCATAGTAAAAGTTGTTCATAATGATGAGTACAATCACCCCTTAACAGGTATTGCGTTTATTCTGTTACACGTTGTATGTATAATTCACCTGATGTTCTGTTTGTGTTTAAGATAAAATGTTAATTATTATTATAGTTTTTTTCAAAATCAGCTGTTCCTTAGATTTGGTCAAGTTGTGCGAGCAAAAATGTACTGTATTTGTACAAACCTAGTAAATAATCTCGACCTTGTGGTCTATCTATCTACTTAACAAACTATGTCCCACTGCTGGGCTTTCCTCTTCATACGTATGTCCTCTTCTTCGTATGTATGAAAAGTGACGCCACATTTCAACACACTCTTTACTAAAAAGTGA
Source organism: Melanchra persicariae (assembly GCA_947386135.1). Taxonomy (NCBI): domain Eukaryota; kingdom Metazoa; phylum Arthropoda; class Insecta; order Lepidoptera; family Noctuidae; genus Melanchra; species Melanchra persicariae. The sequence continues at coordinate 18,602,204 of OX376662.1, read as the reverse complement.
CGCCACATTTCAATACACTCTTTACTAAAAAGTGACGCCACATTTCAACACACTCTTTACTAAAAAGTGACACCACATTTCAACACACTTTTTACTAAACAGTGACACCACATTTCAACACACTCTTTACTAAAAAGTGACGCCACATTTCAACACACTCTTTACTAAAAAGTGACGCCACATTTCAACACACTTTTTACTAAACAGTGACACCACATTTCAACACACTCTTTACTAAAAAGTGACGCCACATTTCAACACACTTTTTACTAAACAGTGACACCACATTTCAACACACTCTTTACTTAAAAGTGACGCCACATTTCAACACACTTTTTACTAAACAGTGACACCACATTTCTACACACTCTTTACTAAAAAGTGACGCCACATTTCAACACACTCTTTACTAAAAAGTGACGCCACATTTCAACACACTCTTTACTAAAAAGTGACGCCACATTTCAACACACTCTTTACTAAAAAGTAACACCACATTTCAACACACTCTTTACTAAAAAGTGACGCCACATTTCCACACACTTTTTACTAAACAGTGACACCACATTTCAACACACTTTTTACTAAACAGTGACACCATATTTGAGTTGTAGAGAAAACGCAAAAATTTTTGAATTTCGCGGACTATCCTGGAGAATATGAAATTTAATTCGTGGGCATCGGCATAAGTACAATCATCATTTGTTGCGAGGGTCAGCGTTTGTTTTTGCTCCGCAAATATTATTGAAAGTCCGTGCGAAAACAGTGTGAAAGTGCCATTAAGAGTGATAATTGTGTGGACAAACATTGCCAATACAGAGTGCAACAAAAAATCCAGTGTTCTAATGCGAGTTTAAAGAAGTCTAGACCAATTTAAAATTGAAAATAAATCCCATCTACCGCCAGTTGTGAGTCAATAGTGCATCGCGGTTGAACGCGTAAGCGACAAGCATAGCACGGCGCTTGCGACGTTTTTCTCGCGAACTCGCATCGCATGGGCCTTTTTTAGTGTGCACTTTTGCCGCTCGTTTCATTTCGCTACTGGGAGAGCCTTTTATAGTGTGCTGTTTGGATCCTAGTAAAATTTACATAATAAAAATTATCTTAACGGATTGCTGAGTTGTTTTCGCGAAATTTTTATAACATGGAGTCGCCAACGCTTACGTGGGGTTGCTGTGCCGACGATAAAGCCGAAGATAACAAACAATTTATTAATTGTGTTACATGCAAGAAATCATATCACTTAACATGTCTATCTATTCCGGAAATGTCTGCTGATTCTGACGCCTGTCGTAAATGGAGATGTACGGATTGTATTACTCTCAAACCAAATTTCTCAAAAAAAGAGGATACCCCTATTCGGAACGTTTCCACTACAAGAGGAAACAAGAGACTGGCCTTGAACTCGCCACCTCAAGAAACAGCTGTGACCACCCAAGATGTGCGTACTATTATCCAAGAAGTACTAAAGACCGAGCTTGCTTCTATGCTCCAGAAAATAAATAACACCATACTCAACGTCATCAATAAGGAGCTGGAACCGATAAAGAAAGACATCAGAGAGCTGACGGAGTCACTAAATTTCCATACTAGGGAGTTTGAAGAGTACCAAGCTGAGCATACCGCGTTAAAAAATGGTGTGAAAGATTTAAAGGATGAAAATTATGAACTCAGAAACTCCGTTGCGGACCTCAATCACCGAATTAATTACTTAGAACAGCAAAGTCGATCAAGCAACCTTGAAATCCAATGCTTACCAGAAAATAAACAAGAGAACCTCTATACTGTCGTTAAGCAGCTGGGATCAGTGGTCGGTTGTGTGCTGAATGACAGTGATGTTCTTCACTCCACCCGCGTGGCCAAACTACAGACTACTAGTACCCGCCCGCGCTCCGTTGTTGTGCAACTTGCCTCACCGAGGGTTCGCGACACGCTTTTGGCATCTGTTATAGAATATAACAAAGGAAAGAATAATGCCGACAAACTCAACAGCGCAGATCTTGGACTGGCGGGAGACAAGAAACCGGTATTTGTGCTCGAACATTTGTCTCCTTCTAATAAAGCGCTGCATGCTGCTACTAGACTAAAAGCAAAGGACAAAGGATACAAATTCGTCTGGGTAAGAAATGGAAGAATTTTTGCTAGGAAGACCCCAGAAGCCGACCATATTCTTATTAAAAATTTAGAGTCTTTAAACAAACTCATCTGATTTGTCAACTTAAAAATTAACGAAATTTTTGTTTACTAATAATACATGTAAATCCAACTATAATATTATACAAAGTTCGATAAATTGCAAATATTTTACCAAAACTGTAGAGGTTTAAAAACAAAAACGCACATGGTTTATCGAAATGTATGTTGTAATAACTACGACGTAATTATTATTTCAGAGACTTGGCTTAATAGTTCCGTAGAAAGCAGTGAGCTATTCGATGACAGGTATGTGGTTTACAGAAGGGATAGAGAAAACTCAAGTCTAAAAAGTGGTAAAGAGGGCGGGGGAGTTTTAATAGCTGTTACAAAACGTATAAACTCTAAACGCGCCATGCAATTCGAAAGTAACTGTGAAGACCTTTGGGTTATCTTGGATCTGGATCTATCGGTCGCTGGACCTGTTCGCCGAATAGCTCTCTGTGCTGTTTACCTGCCACCTCCTGTACGGACTTCTTATTTGGAACATTTCTTGGACAATTGTAACGCAACATTGGAACAGCTCAATGATTCATACGTATGTATTACGGGTGACTTCAACTTAGGTAACATTGACTGGAAAATAACCGGTAATTCTAATGATAACTTCAAACTGCCCAGTAATAGTGAAGCTCTGTTAGACTTTACGTATGTCAATAAGCTGACCCAATTTAACAATATTATTAATGCCTCTGGTCGAATATTGGACCTTGTATTGTGTAGCCACTCGTTATGTAATGTGAGCCAATGTATTGATGCGATTTGTAATATTGACCAGCATCACCCACCTCTAGATATAGTAATATCCCTCATTAAAGTATCCAAACTTCCATATAACATTGTTGAGAGTGGAAGGCCTGACTTTCGTAAAACGAGTTACATCCCGATCCGTAAATACCTAAGTGAACTCGACTGGGAGGAATTATTTGAGGGACAGCACGGTGTTGATGAGATGGTGCAGGTTTTTTATGACGCTATTAACACAGCTATACAAAACTTTATATCCACTCGCGTGCCGAGGAATAGGAAACACCCGCCATGGTTTAACCGTAATCTTATAAAAATGCTAAACTTAAAAAATAAAATCAGAAAACGTTACAATACTTACAAAAACCCTATGGATAAAATTGAATTAAAAATAATTAGTAAACGATGCGATGACTTTGCAACTGTCTGCTACAATAACTATTTAAAGAAATTAGAAGATGACCTTACAAAGAACCCTAAATTATTTTGGACTTACGTTAAATCCAAACGAGGCGGCTCTAGCACTTATCCTATGTCTATGACGGATGGTATAAGGACATCATCAGATGGCACAAAAATTTGCGAATTTTTTGCTTCTTACTTTTCTTCTGTTTATAGCCCGGTTCAGGGGGATTATAACTTACAAACCAGTAATAACTTAAGCAACCTTCAAAACTATAGCTTGTGCTTGTCTAATCCTACTATAGATCATGAAACCATCTATAAAAAGTTAAAGAATCTAGATTGTAGTAAAGGCGCTGGGCCAGACGGTATTCCACCTGTTTTTATTTATGAGTGTGCAGCCGAGTTGGTCGCTCCACTATCGCTTATTTTCAACAAGTCCTTAGTATCTGGTATTTTTCCTTCAAAATGGAAAGAGGCAAAGGTTGTGCCTATCCATAAATCAGATGAGGATGATATGGTGTCTAACTATAGACCTATATCAATTCTCTCGACTCTTGCTAAAGTTTTTGAGTCTCTCATCTGCCCGCACATTCAAAACCATCTAAAGCTGTACTTAAGTGAAGCGCAACATGGTTTTGTTGAATCGAGGTCTACAGGCACTAATCTTGTACTGTTTACAGAGCTGTTGGCAGAAGCAATAGATTCAGGTTACCAAGCTAATGTAATATATACAGATTTTAGTAAGGCATTCGATAAAGTCTCACATAACATACTGATTAAAAAATTACAAGCGTACGGTATCACTGGATCATTGCTTTCATGGTTAAGTTCGTATCTTGTGGATCGGTCTTTCTTTGTAGTGGTGAACGGATTTCAATCAACTTCGCGTTATATCTCATCTGGCGTGCCACAAGGATCTCATTTGGGTCCAGTTCTATTTAATTACTTCATAAATGATATTCCTTACTGTTTTCTACATTCAAATATCTTTATGTACGCCGATGATATAAAATTTGTTAAAATTGTTAAAAATAAAGACGACGCCTATGAATTACAGAGGGATCTAGACAGGCTTGTTCAATGGTGCGATAACAATGCAATGCACCTTAATGCCCGAAAATGCTATCATGTAAAATTCTCTAGAAAGCATACTTTAGTAGAACACAGTTATTATATTAAAGGTGATAAAGTTGGTGAACTGGACACAATAAGGGACCTTGGCATTACATTTGACAGGAAATTAACTTTTATTCCACACGTAGACAGTATTATAAAAAAATCTTCTAAAATGCTGGGTTTTGTCTTAAGAAATACGAAACAGTTTAGAAGTTGTAAGACAAAAATCATGCTATATAACGGCTTGGTTCGAAGCGTGTTGGAATATTGTAGCGTGGTTTGGCGACCACACTATGCTGCACACTCGTTGCGTCTAGAACGTGTTCAAAAGCGTTTTCTGTGGCATCTGGCGTTTTCTAGGGGCATAGCTAAGAAAATACGTTCTTATAACAATAGATTGAAACATTTCAAAATGATTTCTCTAGACAAGCGCCGACGTCTAAATGACGCGACGTTTGTGTGCAAAGTTATGGCTCACAGGATTGACTGTCCACAAATACTGAGCACTTTCAATTTCCGTGCACCTTCAAGAATTCCTCGCAGCCAGATAACACCACTGCGTCCACCGCAAAGAAGAACGGTTTTAGGCTCCAATTCTCCTTACGCTAGATTTTGCAAGGTGGTTAATGGTTGTAGCGACATTATTGATCTACACTTTAACTCATTAAGCCAATTTAAAACCAATATTTATAAATATCATCTCGATCTGGATTAGACATTATGAAGTCGCGTGCTTTCAATAATAATTTTAGATTAGCTTAGTTAAGGCTTTTTTTTTTTCTCATACGCAACTTAACCTTAAAGCATGCGGAGTTTACCTATAAGTGATTGTTACACTATTGTACTCTATTTTATTGCATGTTACCTTTAGCATAATACCAGTGTAAACAATTGTGGGTGAACCAATAAATAAATAAATAAATAAATAAAAATAAAAATATTTCAACACACTCTTTACTAAAAAGTGACGCCACATTTCAACACACTTTTTACTAAACAGTGACACCACATTTCAACACACTCTTTACTAAAAAGTGACGCCACATTTCAACACACTTTTTACTAAACAGTGACACCACATTTCTACACACTCTTTACTAAAAAGTGACGCCACATTTCAACACACTCTTTACTAAAAAGTGACACCACATTTCAACACACTTTTTACTAAACAGTGACGTCACATTTCAACACACTCTTTACTAAAAAGTGACGCCACATTTCAACACACTCTTTACTAAAAAGTGACGCCACATTTCAACACACTCTTTACTAAAAAGTGACACCACATTTCAACACACTCTTTACTAAAAAGTGACGCCACATTTCAACACACTTTTTACTAAACAGTGACGTCACATTTCAACACACTCTTTACTAAGAAGTTACGTCACATTTCAACACACTTTTTACTAAACAGTGACACCACATTTCAACACACTCTTTACTAAAAAGTGACGCCACATTTCAACACACTTTTTACTAAACAGTGACACCACATTTCAACACACTCTTTACTAAAAAGTGACGCCACATTTCAACACACTTTTTACTAAACAGTGACACCACATTTCTACACACTCTTTACTAAAAAGTGACGCCACATTTCAACACACTCTTTACTAAAAAGTGACACCACATTTCAACACACTTTTTACTAAACAGTGACGTCACATTTCAACACACTCTTTACTAAAAAGTGACGCCACATTTCAACACACTCTTTACTAAAAAGTGACGCCACATTTCAACACACTTTTTACTAAACAGTGACACCACATTTCAACACACTCTTTACTAAAAAGTGACGCCACATTTCAACACACTTTTTACTAAACAGTGACACCACATTTCTACACACTCTTTACTAAAAAGTGACGCCACATTTCAACACACTCTTTACTAAAAAGTGACACCACATTTCAACACACTTTTTACTAAACAGTGACGTCACATTTCAACACACTCTTTACTAAAAAGTGACGCCACATTTCAACACACTCTTTACTAAAAAGTGACGCCACATTTCAACACACTCTTTACTAAAAAGTGACACCACATTTCAACACACTCTTTACTAAAAAGTGACGCCACATTTCAACACACTTTTTACTAAACAGTGACGTCACATTTCAACACACTCTTTACTAAGAAGTTACGTCACATAATAGAATTATTATTTTTCAATCTAGGAAAGTACCCATTTTGTTCCTATACTCATGTACGATGCTCAAGTATCAAATACCACTTTGAAACTTCAGTAGAAGTCCAAGCTAAAGGTTTTCCAGCAAGTCATGGCGCACAGTATCCTCGTGTAAGGAACACAACACTGTGAGCTAAAACTAAAATCACAGATGTGATGTGCTGCATGTGACCCCGAAAGCTGCTATTCTTAACTAGGATTGGGCCTGACATGTCTGCCGTATGTCAGATGTGCTGTGGGCTAAAAGAACGACTTGTGGGTACCACTAATTTCTAGGCGTCATAGTGTGTTCACGAAGGTGAAGAGATTAACTACCTGATGAAAGTTCTCTTACCGGAAGGACTGACCCGTAATGACAGAGGACATACGTATGAAGAGGAAAGCCCAGCAGTGGGACATAGTTTGTTAAGTAGATAGATAGACCGCAAGGTCGAGATTATTTACTAGGTTTGTACAAATACAGTTCATTTTTGCTCGCACAACTTGACCAAATCTAAGGAACAGCTGATTTTGAAAAAAACTATAATAATAATTAACATTTTATCTTAAACACAAACAGAACATCAGGTGAATTATACATACAACGTGTAACAGAATAAACGCAATACCTGTTAAGGGGTGATTGTACTCATCATTATGAACAACTTTTACTATGGGACTAACACTAAAGTGCGAAAAAAAAAATCGACTGCTTCATACATTTATGACCCCTTAAGATGTATTGCGTTTATTCTTGTTTAATTTACTGTCAACCACACGTCTATCGTTACACTTGAACTAGTATCCCCTTACAAAAACCTTATTAATATATGAACAAAGGCCCATATTACGGTTTTCCTGGGTGTACCGCTCGAGCAACACCCACATAACACCATTGCCACATCCGCAGCGTGGCATGGGAGGCCAAGGTCCTGACCCGCGCGTGGTGGGTGCACGCGGCGCAGGTGTCCAAGTCGGCGCCCACGGGGGAGTACCTCACCACCGGCCAGTCGCCGACCAGTGGGAAAGAGACGGAGCTATACATGTATAGCTCCGTCTCTTTCCCACTGGAAGTGGTTGCTGCTTTAAGAGTTGGTGGTTTAGGCCCTGGTCTTAAATGTACTTATAACGTTTTAACACGCACCCTGAACATAAAGCTGAAGCCGAACTGCAGCTGGTCGGGCAGCAGGTAGTTCTTGCGGCCGCGGATCATGAAGGAGCCGGTGGTGAGGTACTCCCCCGTGGGCGCCGACTTGGACACCTGCGCCGCGTGCACCCACCACGCGCGGGTCAGGACCTTGGCCTCCCATGCCACGCTGCGGATGTGGCAATGGTGTTATGTGGGTGTTGCTCGAGCGGTACACCCAGGAAAACCGTAATATGGGCCTTTGTTCATATATTAATAAGGTTTTTGTAAGGGGATACTAGTTCAAGTGTAACGATAGACGTGTGGTTGACAGTAAATTAAACAAGAATAAACGCAATACATCTTAAGGGGTCATAAATGTATGAAGCAGTCGATTTTTTTTTTCGCATTTTAGTGTTAGTCCCATAGTAAAAGTTGTTCATAATGATGAGTACAATCACCCCTTAACAGGTATTGCGTTTATTCTGTTACACGTTGTATGTATAATTCACCTGATGTTCTGTTTGTGTTTAAGATAAAATGTTAATTATTATTATAGTTTTTTTCAAAATCAGCTGTTCCTTAGATTTGGTCAAGTTGTGCGAGCAAAAATGAACTGTATTTGTACAAACCTAGTAAATAATCTCGACCTTGTGGTCTATCTATCTACTTAACAAACTATGTCCCACTGCTGGGCTTTCCTCTTCATACGTATGTCCTCTGTCATTACGAGTCAGTCCTTCCGGTAAGAGAACTTTCATCAGGTAGTTAATCTCTTCACCTTCGTGAACACACTATGACGCCTAGAAATTAGTGGTACCCACAAGTCGTTCTTTTAGCCCACAGCACATCTGACATACGGCAGACATGTCAGGCCCAATCCTAGTTAAGAATAGCAGCTTTCGGGGTCACATGCAGCACATCACATCTGTGATTTTAGTTTTAGCTCACAGTGTTGTGTTCCTTACACGAGGATACTGTGCGCCATGACTTGCTGGAAAACCTTTAGCTTGGACTTCTACTGAAGTTTCAAAGTGGTATTTGATACTTGAGCATCGTACATGAGTATAGGAACAAAATGGGTACTTTCCTAGATTGAAAAATAATAATTCTATTATGTGACGTAACTTCTTAGTAAAGAGTGTGTTGAAATGTGACGTCACTTTTTAGTAAAGAGTGTGTTGAAATGTGGTGTCACTTTTTAGTAAAGAGTGTGTTGAAATGTGGCGTCACTTTTTAGTAAAGAGTGTGTTGAAATGTGACGTCACTGTTTAGTAAAAAGTGTGTTGAAATGTGGTGTCACTTTTTAGTAAAGAGTGTGTTGAAATGTGGCGTCACTTTTTAGTAAAGAGTGTGTAGAAATGTGGTGTCACTGTTTAGTAAAAAGTGTGTTGAAATGTGGCGTCACTTTTTAGTAAAGAGTGTGTTGAAATGTGGTGTCACTGTTTAGTAAAAAGTGTGTTGAAATGTGGCGTCACTTTTTAGTAAAGAGTGTGTTGAAATATGGTGTCACTGTTTAGTAAAAAGTGTGTTGAAATGTGGCGTCACTGTTTAGTAAAGAGTGTGTTGAAATGTGGCGTCACTTTTTAGTAAAGAGTGTATTGAAATGTGGCGTCACTTTTTAGTAAAGAGTGTGTTGAAATGTGGTGTCACTGTTTAGTAAAAAGTGTGTGGAAATGTGGCGTCACTTTTTAGTAAAGAGTGTGTTGAAATGTGGTGTCACTTTTTAGTAAAGAGTGTGTTGAAATGTGGCGTCACTTTTTAGTAAAGAGTGTGTTGAAATGTGGTGTCACTGTTTAGTAAAAAGTGTGTTGAAATGTGGCGTCACTTTTTAGTAAAGAGTGTGTTGAAATGTGGTGTCACTGTTTAGTAAAAAGTGTGTTGAAATGTGGCGTCACTTTTTAGTAAAGAGTGTGTTGAAATGTGGCGTCACTTTTAGTAAAGAGTGTGTTGAAATGTGGTGTCACTGTTTAGTAAAAAGTGTGTTGAAATGTGGTGTCACTTTTTAGTAAAGAGTGTGTTGAAATGTGGCGTCACTTTTTAGTAAAGACTGTATTGAAATGTGGCGTCACTTTTTAGTAAAGAGTGTGTTGAAATGTGGTGTCACTGTTTAGTAAAAAGTGTGTTGAAATGTGGCGTCACTTTTTAGTAAAGAGTGTGTTGAAATGTGGTGTCACTTTTTAGTAAAGAGTGTGTTGAAATGTGGCGTCACTTTTTAGTAAAGAGTGTGTTGAAATGTGGCGTCACTTTTTAGTAAAGAGTGTGTTGAAATGTGACGTGACTGTTTAGTAAAAAGTGTGTTGAAATGTGGCGTCACTTTTTAGTAAAGAGTGTGTTGAAATGTGGTGTCACTTTTTAGTAAAGAGTGTGTTGAAATGTGGCGTCACTTTTTAGTAAAGAGTGTGTTGAAATGTGGTGTCACTGTTTAGTAAAAAGTGTGTTGAAATGTGGCGTCACTTTTTAGTAAAGAGTGTGTTGAAATGTGGTGTCACTGTTTAGTAAAAAGTGTGTTGAAATGTGGCGTCACTTTTTAGTAAAGAGTGTGTTGAAATGTGGTGTCACTGTTTAGTAAAAAGTGTGTTGAAATGTGGCGTCACTTTTTAGTAAAGAGTGTGTTGAAATGTGGTGTCACTGTTTAGTAAAAAGTGTGTTGAAATGTGGCGTCACTTTTTAGTAAAGAGTGTGTTGAAATGTGGCGTCACTTTTAGTAAAGAGTGTGTTGAAATGTGGTGTCACTGTTTAGTAAAAAGTGTGTTGAAATGTGGTGTCACTTTTTAGTAAAGAGTGTGTTGAAATGTGGCGTCACTTTTTAGTAAAGACTGTATTGAAATGTGGCGTCACTTTTTAGTAAAGAGTGTGTTGAAATGTGGTGTCACTGTTTAGTAAAAAGTGTGTTGAAATGTGGCGTCACTTTTTAGTAAAGAGTGTGTTGAAATGTGGTGTCACTTTTTAGTAAAGAGTGTGTTGAAATGTGGCGTCACTTTTTAGTAAAGAGTGTGTTGAAATGTGGCGTCACTTTTTAGTAAAGAGTGTGTTGAAATGTGACGTGACTGTTTAGTAAAAAGTGTGTTGAAATGTGGCGTCACTTTTTAGTAAAGAGTGTGTTGAAATGTGGTGTCACTTTTTAGTAAAGAGTGTGTTGAAATGTGGCGTCACTTTTTAGTAAAGAGTGTGTTGAAATGTGGTGTCACTTTTTAGTAAAGAGTGTGTTGAAATGTGGCGTCACTTTTTAGTAAAGAGTGTGTTGAAATGTGGTGTCACTGTTTAGTAAAAAGTGTGTTGAAATGTGGCGTCACTTTTTAGTAAAGAGTGTGTTGAAATGTGGTGTCACTGTTTAGTAAAAAGTGTGTTGAAATGTGGCGTCACTTTTTAGTAAAGAGTGTGTTGAAATGTGGTGTCACTGTTTAGTAAAAAGTGTGTTGAAATGTGGCGTCACTTTTTAGTAAAGAGTGTGTTGAAATGTGGTGTCACTGTTTAGTAAAAAGTGTGTTGAAATGTGGCGTCACTTTTTAGTAAAGAGTTTTTTGAAATGTGACGTCACTTTTTAGTAACTAGTTTATTGAAATGTGACGTCACGCCACTTTTCAACGGTCTGTATTGTCATTTTTTATTTTACGTGAAAAGGCAAAAAGCGTCCAATATTTTTTGGAAATCTATTTGACGACGTACTTATTAGATTTTTTTCAGGAAAGTAGCCAATTACAGCCTGCCTTACCTGTAAGCTACGGCAGCTTGTCCAGCCTCGCCCAGCGTCCGGGGCGGCACGTCTCCCGCGCCCGGGTTCTTGACGACGACGGAGGCGGCGCCCGAGACGTCCGCGTGCACGTACAGGTCGCGCGCGCGCATGTAGCGCTTCACGAGCAGCTCGTTCTGCTGCTGGTCGCGCCCGCCTATAACCTGGGGGTGACAGGATACTCAAGTCATCATCATCATTTAGTGGAATCTATACCGCCACAAAAACAAACGCAGCGATATCTATACCGCGGACACGAACTGCGTCGTAAAAAGCCTGCATCGCGGTATTAGTTTTTCGTACAATTTGAACATATACAACAGCCCATGTTTCAACCATCGGACAGTTTCGTTCATAGGAGACACAACAACTGTCCGGACGGAGGATCCTCCCTTTATAATGGAGGTTGCAGGATTTTACACCATGTTTCAAATGCCTATACTGGGTATATTTTTTTCCAGTACGCAAACTTTAAGAACCACTTCGGACCATGTAAATGAACAAGAAAGCCATACCTAGACAATTCCTAAAAAAAATTTAACTTCCCATACAAAATTGTCATTAACTGATCACAATTTGTATGGAAGACTAAATTTTTTTTTGTGTGTCGTGTCACAGATGGATGACGCTTATTCAGTTTCAATACAAATTGACGTTTACACTAACGTTATAAACTCGTACTAGGGCCACTGAGTCTGAAACCTTATAATACCAATAAATAACCCAATACCAGAGAAATACCAGAGAAGTAGAAATTTTACCAGATAGTTATCAGAAGAGATGAACCAGAAGAACTTCTCGAACCAGTAAGTCTTGCGCGCTTTGATAATGTTGCTGACAGTGTGCGCCTCCTTCAGCGTTTGCTTTGTCTTGCGTTCAGCGCTCTTCAGCGCTTTTCCCGCTGATTCTAGCGTTTTCTGCTGCTTTTTGGCCGCGTTACGCTTTTCGTCGTAGTACCTTTGAAGAAAAATATTCTTTCATTGTAATCCGATTTATCGACATTGATATTGGTAGATTATTTTGTTTTAATCATGTTAAATTTTGTCCTTGTCACACATACCGGTAATTTTATTGAATGCCGCGAATTTACGATAGCGTTCTTATCTTGAGATGTCACATCGAAGAAGTACTGACATTGTCGAGCGTAGACTTTAAATAAGCATATAAATGTGCCAGTATGAGGCTTCAAGAACAGTTATTTCGAAAGGGTTTTATAACCTAAACCATAGATTTCTAATTCGAAATAAATGTGTATTTTTAATTCCCTATTAGACCATATTTTGAATAATGTTAAACTAGTTTTCAGAATAAAAGTCAGCATTATACAGGGTGTTCCCGAAAGGTGTGGATCATTGCATTGGACTAGTTAAGGGTGATGTTGGGTAGTTGATATACATGTCAAAACATGAAAAATCATTCAAATCATTTCTTCGGAAGTTTTTAGTTGTTTCATCTGGTCCAATTTTTTGAAAAATTCTCATGTTTCATGTTTTGAAATTTTTTCTCACTTATTCACCCTTAAATATGACCACACCTTTCTGGAACTCCCTGTACAGCTGTGTCTTCATAACGTTCATACCTACAAGAAAGTCTCTTAAATTCGATATAAATGTGTAGGTGGCAAGTACCAGCACGTTTCAACCTCTCACCTCCTAGCATTAGCGAAGGCCGTGAGCGACAGATCGATGTCCACTACCCTGGGCTTCAGGCCCTCCTCCTCGCCGTAAGGGTCGCTCAGCAGCAGCGAGATGTGGTTGCTCTTCAGCTTCAGCTGCTTGATGCACGAGGCGATGGGGTCCTGGTTGTCTTGGGCCGTCTTCACTAACAGGTGGATGTCGTCCCAGGACATCTGGTGACAAATAAGGGTTTTAAAATAAGTAAAAGGGTTGTGAAGGTCGAGTAAGCAGTCTTTTTCAGTCATCATCATCATATCAGCCGATAGACGTCCACTGTTGGACAAAGGCCTCCCCCAAATGGAGAGGATTTGCCATAATCACCACGCTAGGCAGGCGGGTTGGCGATCGCAGTGTAGCGATAGCAATGTACCTACAGAGAATGCTGCTGCCCATTATCTGGTGTGTCCCTTAGTCGCCTCTTACGACATCCACGGGAAGTGATGGTATGGTATTTTCCTGTAATATGCTGGTATTCAATTGACTTGACTAATTGGAGAAAAGATGTTCGAAAGATGGTGGAAAACGATGAATTAGGCCTTCAATCGAATACACTCAAAGTACAGGGTGTTCCAGAAGTGCGTGGTCATATTTAAGGGTGATGTTCTGTAGCTACTACAGTCAAGAAACAAAATTTAAAAAAAAAGTTTTTTATTTAACCTGACTACGAAAATCGATTAAAAAGTTAAAAAAAAAATCACTTTCAAGCAGTCTGATGCAGTCGGTGGCATTGAGTCTGTGATTGAACTAAAATAAACACCACTAACTGCATCAACTGCACTGCATTCTGACCTGGTTGGCTATGGCCGCTTGCACCGCGAGCCGGGCCTGCTCCACCAGCGGCTCGTTGCGCGAGATGAGCTCGGCAGCTTGCTTGTCCACGTCTTGCATACACACAGATGCTAGTACTATATATTCTGACCTGGTTGGCTATGGCCGCTTGCACCGCGAGCCGGGCCTGCTCCACCAGCGGCTCGTTGCGCGAGATGAGCTCGGCAGCTTGCTTGTCCACGTCTTGCATACACACAGATGCTAGTACTATATATTCTGACCTGGTTGGCTATGGCCGCTTGCACCGCGAGCCGGGCCTGCTCCACCAGCGGCTCGTTGCGCGAGATGAGCTCGGCAGCTTGCTTGTCCACGTCTTGCATACACACAGATGCTAGTACTATATATTCTGACCTGGTTGGCTATGGCCGCTTGCACCGCGAGCCGGGCCTGCTCCACCAGCGGCTCGTTGCGCGAGATGAGCTCGGCAGCTTGCTTGTCCACGTCTTGCCTACACACAGATGCTAGTACTATATATTCTGACCTGGTTGGCTATGGCCGCTTGCACCGCGAGCCGGGCCTGCTCCACCAGCGGCTCGTTGCGCGAGATGAGCTCGGCAGCTTGCTTGTCCACGTCTTGCATACACACAGATGCTAGTACTATATATTCTGACCTGGTTGGCTATGGCCGCTTGCACCGCGAGCCGGGCCTGCTCCACCAGCGGCTCGTTGCGCGAGATGAGCTCGGCAGCTTGCTTGTCCACGTCTTGCATACACACAGATGCTAGTACTATATATTCTGACCTGGTTGGCTATGGCCGCTTGCACCGCGAGCCGGGCCTGCTCCACCAGCGGCTCGTTGCGCGAGATGAGCTCGGCAGCTTGCTTGTCCACGTCTTGCATACACACAGATGCTAGTACTATATATTCTGACCTGGTTGGCTATGGCCGCTTGCACCGCGAGCCGGGCCTGCTCCACCAGCGGCTCGTTGCGCGAGATGAGCTCGGCAGCTTGCTTGTCCACGTCTTGCCTACACACAGATGCTAGTACTATATATTCTGACCTGGTTGGCTATGGCCGCTTGCACCGCGAGCCGGGCCTGCTCCACCAGCGGCTCGTTGCGCGAGATGAGCTCGGCAGCTTGCTTGTCCACGTCTTGCCTACACACAGATGCTAGTACTATATATTCTGACCTGGTTGGCTATGGCCGCTTGCACCGCGAGCCGGGCCTGCTCCACCAGCGGCTCGTTGCGCGAGATGAGCTCGGCAGCTTGCTTGTCCACGTCTTGCACGCGAGTGAGCTCTGTGACTCGCTTCTCGTGGTCGTTGCGGACGTTTTGGAGTTTCTTTAGGGCTTCACGTTCTACTTGGACTGTCTGTGGATAAAAAAAAGATCTTGATATATAAGCATTTGCTTAACATTCGATATTATATGTCCCCGGATTTTCCGGGGACATATAATATAGAATATTATGAAAAATCATTTTTTATACAATAGATGTCATCCAAATGCAATAGTTTCCCATATATCGGTGTCTAATAAAAAAAATAAAAAATGTAACTTCACGAGATATTTTACTTGCAACACAAAAACATTTTTCTGAAACAATGCTGCATATTATTATATCTGACCAGTCAAGCGCCTGACATGTCAAAGTTCAAATCAAATAATATACCTTGCGTTATATTAATAATAGAGTTTTAAAACGCGTAAATCAGGCGACACACCGGTGTGTCGGCGGAGCTTCCCTTAGGGAAATGAACCTATACTACGCTTGTGAACATTCCACATCAACCAACCTTCATATCAATCTTCTGCCCCTCCAGCGTGGAGAAGAACTCGTCCACCGCTCTATCGAAGGTGTCGTGCTCAGCGTGGGGCAGCTCCCGGTGCTGCGCGAACAGCATGGGGTGGAACTCCTGGCTGGTCAGCAGGAACGTGGCCGGCCCGCCCTCGGGGTGCGGCCGCGTCTCCTTCTTCTGCGTTATGTAGCCCTGCGAGTGGAGAAAAAGATGGAGAAATTATGGGTATTTTCCTGTCTTTTCTGTACAATAATTTTAAAGAAACAAATAACAATAAGAAATCCTTTCTTTAAAAACAACAACAAAATTAAATTAAATATTTTATTTTATTCACTACCAGGCATAAGTTGCCACTTGCTTTTAGGGTTACTATTCAAACTGAATGGTTAGCTTTTCCTTTAAATGCAGCACCCAGGGCTACAATGAGCACACCAAATAACTCTAAGCCCTATGTTTCCCCACATACCTTCGCCACCTGCGTCCTGGCTATATCCAGGAGTTCCTCCGCCTGTTTCAGTGCTGTCACCAACTTCTCCAGATCCTGTTCCACGTTGAATCCCTTGCTGGGTTCCTTGGACAGCTTCATGGTGCCCAAGAGACCGTTCTCTAAGAGAACATGGTCTATGATCGCTGACCCGAATTCTGGAAGGAAGAGTGAAGGTGTGTTAAGAGCCTTTACACGGTACGGCTTTTCATACAAACTTTCAAATCCTTATTTTTCGAAATGAATGAACTAATTTAAATGAAACTTGATATGCATACGCTAGATATCCAGGTCTAAATAGTTATCAGAGAAAATTTTTGAAAAAGATTTTAGAGGGAGAGTGAAAGCGATTTTAAGTTTTCTATAGAAAGTGAAAAATCACTATATCCTATATCTAGCGTATGCATACCAAGTTTTATTAAAATCGGTTGATTAATTTAAAAAATAAGAATTTGATAGTTTGTATGAAAAGCCGTACCGCGTAAACGCCTTAAAAACAACCGGCAAAGTGCGAGTCGGACTCCCACACGAAGGGTTCCGTACTACATTATTAATAAAAAAGGCAAAAAAACCCACGTTTGCTGTATGGGAAATTAAATATTACCCCCTTAAATATTTTTTAAATTTTAATTTTATTATTTGTTTCAAAGTGAATATATAACTAAATATTCTGTGAATATTTCAAGCGTCTACCTGTTGCTGTTATCAATATCGAACAAAAACGAGCAAACAAATCACGTTTGTTGTATGAGAGCCCCCTTAAATATAGCGGCAACAGAAATACATCATCTGTGAAACTTTCAACTATCGAGGTTCATGACATACAGCCTGGGGGTCGAGTCTGCTATTGCAATCGTGTCTCAATGACTGGTCAATGATCGATTTTTGACGTATAACGTTTAACTTATGACACATTTCCCATACAAAAACTGTCAAAGTTGTCAAATATTCGATCAATGACCGGTCATTGAGACACGATTGCAATAGCAGACTCGAGCCCCAGGTGACAGACGGACGGACGGACGGACAGCGGAGTCTTAGTAATAGGGTCCCGTTTTACCGTTTGGGTACAGAACCCTAAAAAGAGGAGATTCTCAATTAGGTTGTATTTTTTTTTGTTGATATTAAGGCCGCCTTTTATACCTTTATAGAAACGGTATAGAGCTTTATGAGCACTATGAATTGCTGGTTCGTCGCAGGAATAATCGTTTTTTGGGGCGCTTCAAGTATTACATTAATGCCGTTGAGCATAATGCTAGTAATTTTTACCCTCTTCCCTTGTTAAGAAAAGAATATCATTTTTTCTGGCGCGAAACTTCGTACGTTCTTTGTGCTTTCCTATCGACGCCTTATACTGGATTAAATTGTTTTTAATATTATATTTTATTTATTTACACATAGAATTATTTTTACAGGCAGAACCCAAGATAATAAAATTAGTCATACAATGCGACATCCAGAGACGCCCCTACAAACTGAAAACCCACCTACTCGAGTCCATGATTGACTGCAGTCTCAAGTAACGGATATAATATATATTATATCAACCTACTGGATTAATATAAGAAACATTTTGATATCATATGAATCAGGATTTTTTGTCTGGGCCTAGACAGCACCATTGTTTTTGTGAGTGTGTGGCAAAACAAAAAGGTGGCAAATTGCTGGTGAGGTCTTTACCCCTTGCGGATAACCACTAACTCTTTAAATCAGTTTCAGATAGACATACTTCTGTGTACGTTTCCAGATAGATGACAGATATATGGCGTACTTTGACGCCCAATTGTATGTATGATTTTTGTTTTTGTATATTAAAACTAATATTATAAAGCTAAAGAGTTTGTTTGTTTGAACGCGTTAATCTCTGGAACTACCAGTCGGATTTGGAAAATTCTTTTTGAATATGATAGCCACATTCATGAGGAATGCTATAGGCTATACGGGAAAGGGGAACGGGATATGCGCGTACTAAGTCGCGGGAAAAAGTTAGTTATACATATAAAGCTGAATTACTTCATGTGGCTGTAGATAAACACAGCCACTGATTTAATAAAAAGTCTATTTTAAGTTCATAGTTGGAAACCAGTGGCACTCTCACCTAATTTAGGATTAAGTAATTTCTTGAGATTATCCCCAGGTTTGCTGTTAGTTAGTATTTCTTGTAGCGCGTCGCTAGATGGCGCTGCGTAGCTTGTTTTAGCTCTGTCCAATGGATACTTTTCTTTAACTGCAAACCTGTAATAGAAGACAAAATGTATTATCTTTTCATGATTACGATTACGATTATTATTTTCTGTTATAATTTTGATTACGATTATCTCAACATTTGTGTGATATTGCCATACTAGCAGCACGCCGCAGTTTCACCCGCGTAGTTCCCGTTCCCGTGGGAATACGTGGATAAAATATAGCCTATGTTACTCCCTAATAATGTAGCTTTACATTGGTGAAAGAATTTTTGAAATCGGCACAGTAGTTTTTGAGTTTATTCATTACAAACATACACACATACAAATCTTTCCTCTCGTTTAAAATTGTCTTGTTTTATTAAGGCCTTTTTTAAACGCGATGTTTAAAACGTACTAGAAACCAGCGCAAAGCGGCTGCAACTGAAAACCCATTTACTAATGCGCTACCTATGATTTTTTGCATTATGTTCTAAGGGCTTAGTGCGAGTTTTTTAACCTAAACGTTCGCTTATGTCAAACTAGCTTGTGCCCGCGACTTCGTACGCGCATTACCATTTTTCCCGTTCCCGCATAGCCTATAGCCGCCACGGTTGAATAATAATGGTTCCTGGTTCCTCGCACTCACGTTCCTTGTTAGCGTTCGAAGTCGCGGGCAAAAGCTATAGTGTATATATATTTGTCTTACCGAATCTTGTCTCCCTCGACATGTGGCCTCAAGACGTTGAGGATAGTCCACTCGTAGTCTGTCAACACAATGTTGCCTCTATCGTACAATTCTAATATCACATGGTACGCCGCCTCCCCACTACCAAACTGAAGGTCCACGATACGGTCAATACCAAGCTGGGAGAGCTTCTCTAAGCGTTTGTTCTTCAAGTGTTTGCGGAGCTGTAATGGAATTTTTTTATTGTTTTCTTAGTGTCAGCTCATGTCAGCAATTTCAACTATGTATTTATTTGTTTTCTCTCACAGAAATGTATATGTACATTTTTGTGAGTTGTGTGATGAAATGGTCTTACATTATTCAGTGTGTAACAGATGAAAAGCAAAAATTTAAAGGGATCTTTGTAGGTACTCATCATTATGTACAACTTTAACTATGGGATAATGGGACCAAAGAAGAAATCGCAAACAATAAAACCAATCATCCTCGCCATGCATACATAGACAAAATGTACTAAACAGGCGATTCGTTTTTTAGCGATTTGTTGCTTGGTCCCCTTATTTAAAGAAAAACAAAACAAGAGGCACAAAGGGAAGTAGTAAGACAGTTCTAAAGCAAACACCCTATCCTGGAATTACCCCTAATTCTGTCATGCCTATTTGTTATGTTGTTTATTGTTGGCATGAGTAAGGAAAAATCTTAAAAACATCACCATTATCTTTCAAGACTCCAGTACAGTTCTCGTCAAATAACTTTGCCCCTCTGAAGTTGTGTCGATTGGCTGCGTAGTAGTCAAAATTACGAACACACTGCAACTGCGCATGCGTAAGAGATATGGGGGCGGGGCGCGATTTTATGTCTCAGTCGCTCGTTTGCGTTCGATGCATGCTTGCGTCCCGCTTGCTCCCGTGTACGTGACTGCACCTGCGCGATCTTTGCAAATGGCTAACTTCAGAGGGGCAAAGTTATTTGACGAGAACTTTACCTGGATGACCAAGCTTTGCTCATTTTTTTTTTTGGAAACACGGTTAAAACGAAGTTTTCTAAAAATGAAACCTAGCTAGATCGATTTATCGCCCCCGAAATCCTCGCATACATTTTATGATCATGAAAATCGAGCCGTTTTCCGAGATTCAGATTACATGTTAAAAGAATTGCTTGTTTAAAGGTATAAGATTAAAACTAAGTGGTTTCACAAATGACGAAAATTTTGCAATTCTTGCAAGTAATTACTACAATCTTAGCTTAGCCAAAAGTTGCTGAGTATTGGAAACTACATCTCAGCGAATCACAATAAAATTGCAACATTTACAACACTAAAATAGCTTTATATCTTGTGCAAGCATAAAACTTTACTTAGAAACATCTTGCAATGTGGCACTTTATTATATCTGAACATTTATATTTTTGTGTAACAAGTTTTGTGGGTCAGTCAAATGACCAGACACATTTCAATATGCTTATAGCTCCTATCTTTAAGTGAATGCTATAATCGTTTGTGTTAATTATGTTTGTTGTGCCATACCTTCATAGTAAACCCAGACGGGGCAACATTCTTCGGCCATTCAAACTGCGTTGTATGAAACCGGTTACCGGACTCCAGTAGTAGCACACTCTTTTCTTCGGACCTCTGTAGTCGAATCACATACGTCTTGCTGTCTATGTCATAGACTTGGTTTACACGCATTCCAATTAGCCTGGATGAGGAAAAGAAATCATATTTGTGTTTTAATTAAATATGTTTGCAGTTTACCTAATCTTAGTACTATTATAAATGCGACTGGATAGGGGTAGCCTATGAATGGTGGCGAGGATCATCACTAGGCACTGCTCACTGAACAAATATTTCCACACAATAGGTGTGATGGACAGTCCTCTGTGCAAAGAATGCATGAAGGAGGAGGAAACGGTATGGCACATGCTCCTTGAGTACACTGGCGTCACCGAAATACGGAGACAAACAATAGGGATACCAAAATCTCTTACAGATATCCTGAAAACAATAGGACTGATCTAATTCTGGAGGGACAATGCCTGGTTGGAAGGATGGCCGCCATATATCACGCACAATGGCCCAACATCAGGACTAAGTGTGGAAAGCAGACCCCAATAGATAGATAGATACTATTATAAATGCGAAATTTTGGATATATGTATGATAGATGAATGTATGTTTGTTACTTTATGGCAGTACAGCTGCATAGATCTGGATGAAATTTGGCACAGAATGATTTTAGTTTTTATCTGGGGAGTATGTTCACATGGGATAATTTCTGACGTGCATGTGGGCGAACCCACTGGCAGAAGTATATTCAGACATAAAATCCAGCTGACACACAATATTCTGCACATTTGTGTGAGTCAAGTTTACACACACAAATGTGCAGATTGTGATTTAATAGTTTACACTGCAAACTATTAAATTAGTAAGTATTTAAAAAATGCAAAACTGCATACCAAATCCTTACAAATTTACGCAAAACTCTTTCACGCAAAAACTACTGAATGGATCTTGATGAAATTTGGCACAGAGGTAGATTATAGTCTGGAATAACACATAAGATAGGTAATTATCCCGGGAGTATGTTCCCTTGGGATAATTTTCGACATTCATGTGGGAGGAGCCGCAGGCGGCAACCTGTGAAATATAAAAACAAGAGCTTGCATGCAAGCATTGTGCCTTCATCGGCTTCGGTCAAACCAGATAGGTACCTACAGCTGAATCCCAGAATTTTAATAATATTCCTATTATACATACTTTTGTTTAAGGTATTCAATACTGATTAGCATTTCGTAAATAACTTAAAATTATTTGTTCACAATTACAGCAGACATTTATCTTTAAACCCATTATTTAAAAATCTAATGTAATAAAAAACAATAACAAAAACATTAGGTTAAGTACTTTACCAAAGCAATCAATGAAAATCTACTTCATCTTAAGACTTAATAGGTACTTAAAAAACCTAGAGGGAATTACATAATTCAAAAAATCAATTAGTAAAAACATGAAATCATGATGCTGTTATCGTCAACAAGAATTCTAACTCTTTAAATTTAATAATCATAATAATACCTTTGTAGTTCAGTGACCATGCACATAATATCATATGTATTGAATCTATTCTTCATTTTTGTGGTTTATTTGCACTTTTTCACGACATTAAAATAATATTTCTCATTAATTTCATTCGAAAATAATGACGAAAGCCTGAATGGACACTAATAATACTATGTGAGGAATGACAGCTGAGTAGTGCTGACATGTGACAGTACTAATCGACGTCACTGACTTGTTTATGACTTGAAATTTTATTGTTGAATGCTTCTCTCTTTTTTTCATTTTTCAACTACTAGAAAAAGAGAAACGGAGGGATACCATTTGTTAATTGTTGTGACAGCTATTTGACGTTGAACCAGAGTGTTGCCTGGAGTTGCCAGATGAACTAACTATGAACTTTGATTAGGATTGGTAATGAAAATGCGTCGAGTGTATCACAAAAATGACGTGTGGCACTCGGAGACTGCCGCGGTAAAGCTATTGCAATAGCTTAATAATTATGCAAGCAAAACCGCGGGAAATTAGCAATACTAAATAAATAGGGCACCAACCTCAAAAAGTTCAAAAGAGGTCACATTGCATTTGACAGCTCAAAAATGCCACTCGCAACTTATAAAAATAATTTCAAAAAAACAAAACTTTCAAATTAAGAACACAGATCGTCATAGAAACAAAAAGTATCACCGCTGTGCCGGTCGGAGTGGGGGGTGTTAGGTTATTTTCGTTACGGAATTTCTGGATTCTGTCTCCACGCTCAAGGCCCGCGATAGAAGCTATGCAATAGCTTAAAAATGTTTATGCAGAACTTGACCCTTGAGCTAAACGAAATAAAGTTGAAATTGGCTTGTAGTATATGAAGGATACTATGCTCAGCTATGCATTCATGGATTTCAGTGAATTTTGATTTTCATGTTTGTACTTTTATATTACATTAGCCAGCGGCTTCGCCCGCGTCAAAATTGGAAATAGGGAGGATTTTTTATTTGTATTGTAACTACACCTACCCTACACCTACCTACACCTACGCTACACCTACCCTACACCTACCCTACACCTAACCTACACCTATCCTACACCTACCCTACACCTACCTTACACTTACCCTAACCAGCCCAAAAAATACTATGACATGTTTCTGGTCTCCTGGTCCTTGATGTTTCTGGTCTCCTAGTACTTGTTAATCTGAAGAAGGCAGCAGTAGCTCTGAATTTCCACTTCCTCCTTAATCTCCATTAATCCATGCTACTTACCGGGATAAAAAGTAGCCTATTTTTTATTCCAGGTTATGGACTACATGTGTGCCAAATTTCATCCAAATCCCTTCAGCCGTTTTTGCCTGATTGTTACACAAACATACAAACTTTCACCTTTAGTAAGATTAGTAAGATTCACATTTAGGAATCTACGTTAAAACTTTTCTAATTCACTAGAAGCTAGTGAATTAGAAAAGTTTTAACCAGCGGCTTCGCCCGCGTGAATATCGGAAATAGGAAGGTTTCCTGATTTGTAATTTTTTTACTCAGGAAATACCTACACTACCGCTACCCTACCCTACACCTACCCCACACCCACACCACCTACCTACATAATTATACCAGCCCAAAAATACTATGACATGTTTCTGGTCTCCTGGTATTTAAGAATCTGTAGTACTAAGGCAACAGCGGCTTTGAATTTCCACTTCCTTCTCAGTCTCCATTAATCCATGCCACAAAAGTAGCCTATTTTTTATTCCAGGCAGGAACTAAATGTGTGCCAAACATCCCTTCAGCGGTTTTTGCCTGATTGTTACACAAACATAAAAACATTGACATCCTACTAATATTATAAAGGTTTATGTTTATATGTTTGCATGTTTGTATGTTTGTATGTTTGTATGTTTGTATGTTTGTATGTTTGTATGTTTGTATGTTTGTATGTTTGTATGTTTGTATGTTTGTATGTTTGTTTGCTTGTATGTTTGTATTTTTGTATTTTTGTATGTTTGTATGTTTGTATGTTTGTATGTTTGTATGTTTGTATGTTTGTATGTTTGTATGTTTGTATGTTTGTATGTTTGTATGTTTGTATGTTTGTATGTGAAAGGTACTGGCATGATGCCATAAAAACAGAAATTAGAGCACACGTAAAGAACAATACGTGGAAAATCGAAAAAAAGAAAAAGAAATTAATGTTGTAGACTTCAAAATGATTTTAAAAAGGAAAATAGGTCCTAAAGACATAGAGGTAAAGAAAGCGAGACTAGTTGCGAGAGGATTCAGGCAAAGACCTGGAGTTGATTGCATCATCGTGCATCATCTGTGGAAGAGGAACTGAAACTTAACCAAATGGATGTCACGACAGCTTATCTAAATGGCGTGTTAGATAAGAAAATACAAATGGAGATGCCAGATTACTTGCTTTAACTTAATTTTATCTCCTCCTTGGCGTTTAATCTGTATTCCTAGAAGTTGTTCAGGCTGTCCTAGATCCTTCATTTCGAATTTTTCATTTAGCATCTTTTAATTCTGTGCTACAGGAGTAAGCTATTAACAAATCATCAACGTATATTGCTATTATCATTTTAGCTCCGCCTTTCTTCAAAACATATACGCAAGGATCAGCTTCTGATGGGACGAATCCCATTTTTTCTAGCTCGCTACTCAATTTCAGGTACCATTGTCGACCTGACTGCTTTAAGCCGTAGAGTGCTTTTTCGAAATGATATACTTTCTCTCCTTTTATGTTTCTTAAGTCCTCTAACAGTATGTTTGTATAACAATCAGGCAAAAACGGCTGAAGGGATTTGGGTGAAATTTGGCAAACATGTAGTTCATATCAATATTTATTTATTTATTTTTAGGGATAACAACAGCTTCCAACTCTTAACTAGGTACTTAACTAACATTACATGAGTAGCCAATAATAGTTATCCACGGCAGATACATAGGGTGGATGAATATGCTATTTACTATTAATATTAATATGTAAGATGATTGGGCAACTTTGAAGAGATCAGTATATTAATGTAAGATATAAAATATTTCATAAATACATAAATATAATTACAAATGATATATACAGATGTATACAAAGGAAGAAAAATAAAATATATATATAGAAAGGAAAATAAATATACTAATTAGATAACCAGCCATTTACATGTTGTTGATATTTCAATAGCCTATATTGTTAATAATTCGACCAAAACTCGTTTTTTGAAATCGTTCTTAGAACCAATGAATAAGTCCACACTGTTAAAATGTTTATTGTAAGAGTCGAGTAAACGTGGTATTACACTATTTTTACCGTAATTACTCGAGTGAAATGGAGTACAGAATAATGTGGTGTGTCTAGTGCGTTTCCTTGGAACATTAAACTTAATATTATTTAAAAGCATAGGGCAATCGGTTCGTCCCCGTAAAATATCATATAGCAACCCCATATCCATGAGAATACGCCTCTCCTGCAGAGTTAAAAGATTGTATATCTGACAGTTCTCTCTGTAGTCATGTGAGGAATGACGAAATTTGAAATTAAGATGATCTATAAACTTCTTCTGAATGCGTTCAAGGCTGTTTTTGTGTACAGCGTAACAGGGAGACCAAATCTGACAACCGTATTCCAGTAAACTTCGAACGAAAGCAAAATAAACTACTTTTAAGCTTAACAAACTCTTAAAAGGTAGGCAAGATCTTAAAACAAAACCGAGATTGCATCGACGCATCGATGTGATGTCGCATGGACATCTCCGAGTCTAATAGGTCCTGGTCCCGCACCAGCTTGACCCTCTCGATTGCAACGCCGTTGAAACTGTATTGATAAATGATAGGATTTCTTTTACGAGTAAAGGATATACTTTGACATTTTTTTATGCTAACCGTGAAATTGTTTTAGTGTAACAGATAAATAATGAGTTGAGATCTTCTTGGAGCAAGACACAGTCAGACAAAGAGTTGATGGATGTGTAAATCTTTTTGTCATCAGCGTAGAGAATATGATGTGTGGTAAATGATGTCAAAAATATAGGCGTTGTAGAAAAGAGGGCCAAGGTGCGATCCCTGGGGCACACCGGAGGGGATGGATACGATACAACAGCTTGAGAGCGATTAGTTAGGTACGATTCAATCCACCTGAGCAAATCTCCATGAATTCCTAACGCGTACAGCTTACGTAACAGGATGACGTGATCCACACGGTCGAAAGCTTTTTCAAAATCAGTGTAGATCACGTCAACCTGACCACCATTTTCCATTTCACCCACCACATAGTCAGTAAAACAGGCCAAAGAAACCGTTGAACGTCTTTGCATGAATCCGTGCTGAAATTCAGGAATACCCAGACTAACAACCGGGTAAATATTAGTAACGATAATTTGTTCAAAAACCTTGGCAATACAGCTTAACATAGAGATAGGGCGGTAATTATCAATTTTAGATTTGGAACCCTTCTTATGAATAGGTATGACGTACGCCTTTTTCCACAGAGAGGGAAACACACAATTCTTTAGTGAAAGCTGAAACAGTAGGGCAATGGGGTGCGATAAGCTCTTTGCGCAAGATGACCAAAATATAGCAGGAATTCCGTCGCAACCAGCACCTTTGTTTTTATCCAAACTTGAGCGGTGCTTGAATACCGTATCATGCGACACTGTAATGTTAGAAATAGTATCGCAGGCGTAGTCATTTTTAGCAGAGGGCATTGAGGATCAGTATGTGACGAAGACTGATTTATGTTAAATATAGTAGTACTGCCCACCATACACTAAAGTGCAGTAACAGCAAAATCACGATTTCGAGTAAAACGCATTTAAAGTTAAGAATTCATTTTAAAAAATCAACAGAATGTATAAGCAAAAAAATTTGAATGCAGAAAGGTTGTAAAGGCATAGGTTCACACGTTAAAGCAATAAAAAAAAATATATCTTAATAACTGAATTTATTATGGCCATTTATTCTTTTTGGTGCCTATTACTGCATAGCCTTTTTTGTAAAAAATACCATTTTAAACTTAGTAAAATGCAGCAAAAAGCCCTATTACTGCGTTTGGATCAGTTATTTTGTCAAGAAACCCAACTAACATGCAGTAAGGTCAAAAAAATACTGCATTTTAGTTAGTTTTTTAAGAAAAAAGTGTTCAATTTACTAGTGCAGTAAGAAAAATAGCTAGTTCACATTTTAAAGACCGTTTATTTCTTATTATTTAATCACAATAATTCAACTCACTTATGTAAAATTTACATATCAAAAATAAAAAAAAACATCTAATTAATAAAGGACCCTGCGCAGAATGCACAACCTCCTTTGACAGTTTTCTCTTAATATTAACATATATAACATAATGTATCTAACTGCACTTTAGCTAGGAATAATCATATCTGTGTCATTATGCTATCCAAACTAATCTGCAGTAATGCTGTATTTTACTGCGTGTTAGTCAGTTTATAATGATAAAAGAATGTTAAGTATTCACAACTAAAATGCGACAAGCTTTGATTTTACTGCATTTTAGTTGGGAGTTCGTGACAATAAATTGTATTTTCTTAATTTGCAGTAAAAATAGCTTGTATGGCGGTAAATTTTACTGCGTATTAATTTTTTTTTAAATTTTTTTCCAGAAATATAAAACTATCTAAAGAACTGTAAAATTATATTGCTTACTGCATTTTAGTTATGAAACCTTAAAATTTAATCTGCAGTATAATTTATACTGTATTTTAGTTGGGAAATCACGCCAAATTGTTAATTTTTTTCGTTTGCAGTAAGTGAAAACTGTTAAATAAAAACCATTCTAATAGTCTTAGAAATAAGTAAGTTAATTCAATAGAAAGCTTAAGAAACCCGCTTTCAGAATCACTAATAAAACGAAAAATCACAAAAGGGCTGTTACTGCTCTTTAGTCTCTGGTGGGCAGAGTAGGTCTCCCTCAAGTGTCGGAATACGGACCAGTCCTGTGCGTCTCGCTTCGAGAAGATTTTCGCGGCCTTCACCAGGGGCTCTAGACAAATGACATTCTGTCAGCGGTAGCGTGGCGAAGGCGAAGACGCTGTAAAAAAAGTTATCGGTGCATATTTCCTGACCATTATTATATTGTGTGTTACCCAAAGTAAAATAACGCGGATAAGCGGAACCAGCTTTTTTTGATTTAACGTAGTTCCAAAAGTACTTAGGCGCTTTCCTTATGTTCTGTTCAGCGTTACGCGTGAAGTTGTCAAAACACTGACTCTGCACTCGATGTTGCCTATCCCTCAGTACCCTAAATTCATCAAAATCGCGAGGATTTTTAAATAATTTCAATTTTTTATGTAACTTATTTTTTTCGCGTTTTATTTTTATTAAAGAACGACTATACCATATAGGATAAGAATTACTTTCGTGGCTGATAAAAGGCACAAAAAGAGTGATACATTCTCTTATTTTTTCATAAAATAAATCGACTGCGTTGTCAACACAATCAGTGCTAGACAACAATACCTGTGTATGTATTCATGCATATATATTCATATAAAGATTTAGGAGTTTTATTTGATCCGAAATTAACCTTCCACGAACATATGCTGGCCCTCGCCGCTGATTCTTACCGGAGGCTAGGTTTCACAATTCGGAACGTGCGTGAATTTGATGAAAACATTCCTGATATTTATGTTTAAGAAACTGTTCGGATTCTATCCTTTTTTATACCCTACCAAATATTTACTTGGCATGCTGAAATTCAACTCTCTCGAAGTAAGGCGTAATTTCTTTTTGCTTACGTTCGCTTGTCGGTGTCTTCGGGTGAATCTGATTGCCCTGAGTTGGTAGCTCAGCTAGTCAGGCTGTTTATTCCTCTCGTGCCTAAACAACAGCTAAGGTCACGAACACAAAGACTGCTAGCTGTTCCTTTCTCACGCACAGTGTCACGATCTAACTCGCCACTAGTTCGTGCACTTTCTTTGCTCAATGCTCTTCTGGCTTCAACACCGGAGTGTGACTTGTTTGCTGGGAGATGGATAGATGTGTGTCGTGCATGTTTAAGATTTTGTGAGAAGATGGATGAGAGATGAGACGTAATTTTTATTCATATGATTTAATTTTTATATATATATATTTTTGTTGTTGTGTTGTATTCTTTTTATTTTGATGTTAGTTTCTTTTTATTTGCATTTCTGTCTGTGTTTATATATCTTTAGTTCTAAGTACTAATTTTTAAACTCATTTTTTTATTTGCACTGTACAATGCCTTATTTAATATTCATCTGTAATGTCGTGCATGTACTCATAAATAAATAAATAAATATCCTTTGCTTTTGATAAATTAAATGAGACCTCGGGTGAAGAATTTGAAGTTTAAGTAGTTTTTGATGGTACCTATATCGACTTTTATTATTCTTAGGGTACCAGGGTTGTGGATTTTGTTCGAAAGAGTTACCGTGGCCCTGGAAAGCAAAGTGCACTAGGAGGAGCACGGATTGGTTTTAGTCAGTTTTAGTCAGTAAGAGTCTTACACTCCCTTCCGCTCCGTCCCGAGCAGAAGTCATTTTTGATGATTTCCCATCCATAAAAAAAGGTACCTTTAACGAAGAAAAAAATTATATCATCGTTTCGTATTTTATTCCTACTTTTTAAACTAAAATGTACTAAAATGTATGGCGTCAAAGGAACGAAATGTACTTTAGTATATTTTGTCCCTTTGACGCCATACATGCGCGCCATGACGCCCTAGGGGACTGCGGATACAAAGCGGACAGCCGGACAGGGCGCGTGTATAATAACTTTGTTGACTTGTGCAGAGAAGCTTGAGAACTAAAGAGGACGCTGTGAGGCCGAGAAAAGCGAGTTCGAAAATTTCCACCTCACCTCGGATTTGCTAGGTTCTCACACATGCATTTATATATGAGATACTTTATGTATTAGATACTTACTTGCAGTTGTCCTATTTTCTTGAAAGCCAGGGGGGTGCAAGACAGCGCCCGGTACCCATGCGTATGCCCCCCATAAAATTAAAATTTCCAGAAACTCTTTCATAACGGGTGTTTATCCCTACGATAAAAAATTAAACCTGTAAGTACAGACGCCAGTAAATAAAGCAACCCGAAACTTTCAAATTGTTCCAATCAACCTTGAACCCAATTCTTCAGATATAAAGTTGAAAATGTGACAGATTGTTGTAGCTTGATGTACTGACGACTGTACGTACTCCAAATTTCCGAGTCCTGGAAGCTTTCAAATGTGCAGCCGGTGCTCAAAAAGGGTAAACGTGCCGACCCTGTCAATAACAGACCAATCACCATAACCTCCATACTTTGTAAAGTGATGGAAAGGGTGCTTAACAATAAGCTGCTGGCATACCTAGAAGACAATGGGCTCCTCAGTGATCACCAGTATGGCTTCCGTCGTGGTCGGTCATCTGGGGATCTTCTTGTGTATGTTACGCATTGCTGGGGCGAGGCCATTGAGAAACACGGCGAAGCCCTCGCTGTATCGCTTGATATCTCAAAGGCCTTTGACAGGGTCTGGCATGCTAATCTGTGGGGTAAGCTTCCCGCGTACG
Organism: Melanchra persicariae; assembly: GCA_947386135.1. Classification (NCBI taxonomy): domain Eukaryota; kingdom Metazoa; phylum Arthropoda; class Insecta; order Lepidoptera; family Noctuidae; genus Melanchra; species Melanchra persicariae. Next base: position 18,571,551 of record OX376662.1, on the reverse strand, counting down.
GCATCCCTGCTGACTTTTGCAACTAGATTTCCGATTTCCTCAGTGAGCGTTCGATTAGAGTGGTCACAGCGTTCGATTAGAGTGGTTGCTTGCCTGTCGGTCTTCTACAGACTGTACTTCGGTGAGTGTGCGCAGGAACTCCATGACCTGTGGTCGATATCCCGCCCGACTAGTCGTTCTCAGTGCTTCTCCTCCACATTTATTATCCGCACAGCCAAAGCGTGGAACTCCCTGCCAGCGTCTGTGTTCCCTTCCACATATAACCCGTCTGCCTTCAAAGCAAGAGTGAACCTATCTTCTGGGCTCGCTCTCACCATCATAGACCCCATCTATCGCTCTCCATCAGGCGTGATCGAGGTCAAGAGCAAGCCCATTAAAAAAAAAATCTAGTAACTTTTTCGAACAAATTCCGCAAACCCTGCACGAGTTGCGGAATTCCGCAACCCTGCCAGGGCTCTAGCATTAGTGGGCCCCGTCCTGTTTGATGATTGCTCTTTCCGGCGCGCGTGAAACAAAACGCGACGGTGACGGGTCAGCCGGTCGATTCTGTCGACATCTCACGGTGTAAACCTAGGCGGAGTGAACGACAAGTGAGCTATCATTGCATCTTATTTGTATGGTTTGACAACTCACCCGTCGCGCATCCTGCCCAAGTGTTCACTTCGACATGTTTACAGATTCGCATTGCTGTTCTGATCGGAAAGGGAGATAACCATTGCTCGCCGTCCGCAGGCATCAATCACTGCACCATGCTCAGGAGCATTAGTTCTTGAGTGGCGCAGTGATTGACGTTTCGCCTGGAGGAGGCGAAATGGGGTCGTTATTGGCACTCCATTTCAGCCCCCTCTTGAGAGTAACCCAACCCTAGGCTAGCGTGTTGAACTGCGAGTAGTCCATGAGTAGTCACGTCAATACAATTATTTATCTACAGTTGCAATGTTGTACATTTATTTTGCACATATGAAAATTCCCAAATAAAAAAGAAATCTTACGTAATAAATAATAAACAAATAACACTAATGTAACAATTGAAGAATCTTGCGCTTTCTATTTCTCTAGCACCCAGCTCAACATGCACTATCGAAAGGTCATTCAGTACTTACCTACTTTTCGCAGCGTAAAAACTTGGCTGCAGTCGACAATGACAGAAAATCGGCTTGTCGGCCTCTGCATGATGTGCACGTGTGACATGGAAGCGGGGTCAGGGCACGGGGGGCGAGCGCGTGACTGGTGGTCTATAGGAAGAGGGTTCTTTAAGCAAAAAATAAATTTGAAAACAAATACCTAGATTTAGTAATAACAACCCTCGCAGGTTATTATTGAAATAATGCTAGTAAGTAAGCAAAAGCACTTTTGAGTTTATTTACTTCTGCTCCACTCAAACTGTTGGGTTCACACATTTGTGTCCATCCGAGTCTCCCGCAAATAAAAGTGGCCGTAAAAAAAACAACTAATTAATTTTAGTACTTAGGTACCCCAAAACAAACTGTCATTTGTCTTGTCAAGATTGGATTTTTTGCCACCATTTAATAGTTTTTTAAATACCATCATCCAAATCAATACATCTAATTATTTGAATTCAACAAAAAGCTCTGAAACCACATTACATTTGTCTGAAACGTATGAGTTTTGTGAATCCTACGACAACACAGACAGCTAGCATTTCTGGAAAACAATAGTGGTGTTGATCAATCTGTGGAATGCCTTCGTTGATATTGTCAATTACGACGAGAGGAATTGGCATTAATTTGTGTTCACTTTATGCTAATTTAGTAAATAGATATTATATCATGAATGACGATGATGATGATTCAGATGAAGATGAAATATTCCAACTGCCGAATATTTACGCATCATATCGAGCATTGCTAGCATTAGTAGAAAGTAGATTTTTAAACCTCGCCGGCAGAGCATACAACTCACAACATGACGTGGTATACAATTACTCACCAATATTACGCCAATATTATAACGTAATGAATATACCCATTATTTTCAAGAGATATCTAGAAGCAATTAATATTTTGCAGTACAAGGATATCATCTACATTCCTGCTATGTCCAGGGATATTTTAATTGATGGTCAATTTATTCCCAGACCAGAAAACATAATTTTATCAAATTTGCGACAGACAGTAGTGGCTCTAAATGCTTCTGATATCCCTGATGATGATGCTGCTGCAATGCGGCACCGGCAGAATTTTTACAATAATAACCCAATACCTGGAGCTATTTGGAATACAAATAACTATAAATTAGTTAATGCTGATGAAATTATACCACCTGACTATAATTTACATGATCATGTTTATGATGATATGCACAAACTACTGTCTCTGTCTATGAAATTAAGCCATGATGTGAGATATATCAACAAGGATTGTGCTGATCGGAATGATACTCAGAAAACTTTTTCAAGTTTCATATGCAATGAGATGGGTGATTTGCATGTGCCTAAACGAAACTCCGGACAAGATCTCAACAATTACTATAATATGAATTCTAGACCAAGAGGCAGGATTGAATCATTTTATAGTCGTTTCAAATTGAGTAAAGAACATATTATACAAGAAGGAGCTCAGTTCTTGCTTGGAGAATATCCAAATAATGAAAGTTTTGCTAAACCAATTTATGAATTGCGATCTGAACATGTTAATTCATATTATTATCTGCAGTGTAGTTCATATCCAGTAGACTACTTATCATATCATCGTAATATAGTTGCCAGAAGTTAACAAAACTCCTAGTTATTATCATTGCATGACTTGCAGTAACATTTTTCAATCACTTAGCACAATGCAGGGAATTTGTTACTGTGGTGTGTGTTAATATGAATAAATATATATAGACCTATGCAGCAGTCTTGTTTCATTAAAAACCAGTGATCCAACAGAAATTGTTACTTCACAAGTGTATTGAAACGTTGTTTGATAATGCGTGTGCAGTTTTCATTGCGGTTGAGGTGGGATTGCAGCCCAATTCCAAAGACAACTGCATGGTTTTATTTTTTGGGAGTCCAGTTCCTAAACCACCAACTCTTAAAGCAGTATTACTTATTACTTCCAGTGGGAAATAGACGGAGCTATACAGGACGTATAGCTCCGTGTATTCCGTATATTGAAGTAATACTGCTTTATGAGTTGGAGGGTAGCCCAAATGTTATTAATTTCATGAAATACTACATTTGGCATCAATTCTACTATTCGTAATAGGTTTGACCTCCAAATTGCAAAAAACGTAAGAAAGTAAGTAGCTAGCCAGGGGGTTTTTTTTTTTTTTTTTTTCGAGGATGGGAAATCATCAAATGACCCCTCCCGCTCTGGGTGGAGCGGCAGGGAGTGTCAGACTTTTACTGACTAAAACCCACCCTTTAGTCCTCCTAGTGCCTTTCTTCCCAGGGCCGCGGTAACTCTTTCGAACAAATCCGCAACCCTGGTAGGGGGTCGAGTCTGCTATTGCAATCGTGTCTCAATGACCGGTCAATGATCGATTTTTGACGTATAACGTCAAACTTATGACACATTTCCCATACAAAAACTGTCAAAGTTGTCAAATATTCGATCACTGACCGGTCATTGAGACACGATTGCAATAGCAGACTCGAGCCCAACATTTTCGGAAAAGGGTTCAGTGGGGAAGATAGTGATTTTTCACTTTTTACAAAAACTTAAAATCGATATCTCTCTCCCTTTGAACTCTTTTTCGAAAATGGTATCTACTAACTATTTAGACCTGGATACCTAGCGTATGCATACCAAGTTTCATCGGTTTATTAATTTCGAAAAATAAGAAATTGATAGTAGAGTAATTCATTCAGAGCGGAATTGTGCATTGTGTCTATCCATTGCTCAGATCAAGTAAACCAAAAGCGGCCAAGTGCGAGTTGGACTCGCCCATGAAGGGTTCCGTAACTATTGTAGTCTTTGGTTCCGTAGCAGCAAGTAAAAGGAGATTGACCATTTTTATATGGACGTTGGACCAAGTGCTGCCCAACATTGAATCATAGTGCATACTGTACCTTAGACTAATACTAATCTGTAACCCAAAGCTCTTTAAAATCTATCCGAGGAGTGTTGAGATTTTACATTAACGAAGAAACATAACCAACAGCTTTTTTTTGAAAATAAAAGACTGTATATTATAAACAATGGATTATATTATTATAACAACACTTAGGTAGGTATAATCATTTAATAAATCAATCAATTATTTATTCGTAACATAGGTTTTGGCAGAACCATATCCGCCAAATCGGAGCTTCTGAGGGAGATCGAGACATTTTATAGACAGTTATACACGTCAATGACCAAACCCGCAGCAAATCTAGCGAACGACCCAAGAGCTATATTGACCCGGCATTATACCGAAGACATCCCGAACATCAGCCTGTATAAGATTAGGATGGCTCTGAAGCAGCTTAACAACAACAAGGCATCGGGTGAGGACGGAATTACGGCCGAACTCCTGAAGGCGGGTGGAAAACCAGTCCTTAAGGCCCTTCAGAAACTGTTCGATTCCGTCATACTCGAGGGGAAAACGCCACAAACGTGGAGCAGAGGTGTGGTGGTACTCTTCTTAAAAAGGGCGATAATGCCCTGCTTAAGAATTACAGGCCCATCTCACTTCTGAGCCATGTCTACAAGCTGTTGTCCAGTCATCACAAACCGTCTCGCACGCAGGTTTGACGACTTCCAGCCTCCCGAACAAGCCGGATTCCGAAAAGGCTTCAGCACCGTAGACCACATACACACGCTGCGGCAGGTTATACAGAAGACCGAAGAGTATAATCTGCCCCTCTGCTTAGCGTTTGTGGACTACGAGAAAGCCTTCGATTCGATCGAGACTTGGGTGGTGCTGCAATCTCTCCAATGGTGCCAGATCGACTATCGGTACATCGAGGTGCTGAAGTGTTTGTATGAAAACGCCACCATGTCAGTCCGACTTCAGGATCAGACATCAGAACCTATAATTCTGCAGCGGGGTGTGAGGCAGGGAGACGTAATTTCTCCGAAACTGATCACGGCCGCAATGGAGGACGTCTTCAAGGTTTTGGACTGGAGAAGGCTAGGCATTAATGTCAATGGCGAGTACATTACTCATCTTCGATTTGCCGATGATATAGTCGACATGGCTGAGACCACGGAGGACCTCGGTACAATGCTCGATGACCTCAGTACAATGCTCGATGACCTCAGTAGAGCTTCCGAAAGAGTGGGTCTTAAAATGAACATGAACAAAACCAAGGTCATGGTAAATACCCATGTAGCTCCCACTCCTATCAAGATTGGAGGCTCTGCACTCGAAGTTGTTGATGAGTACGTCTACCTGGGACAAACGATCCAGTTAGGTAGGGCTAACTTCGAGAAAGAGGTCAACCGTTGAATCCGATTCGGCTGGGCGGCGTTCGGGAAGTTGCGCGGTATCGTATCGTTCTTCGCCCAGTAAAACATGAGTAGCAATAATGTTGAACGGAATCGAGCGCATGATTGTTCTCATCAATAAAAATATAGAAATAATACACTTTTGTCGATGTATATCGACTCTTTATGTGCGCTCGAATTAATTGCACAATGCTGGTGGGCATCAATGTGCAATAATGCAAGCATTTGACGTATTTGGGGCTCGGCAGTAATTTCCGGGAAGGTGAAATGTTACGTTTTGTCGTCCTAGAATGTCGTCTTCGGGCTGATCTTCCATGTTTAGTAGATTTTCCACGGCAGGCGGATTACCCGCAGCAGGTGGATTTCCCACAGCAGGTGCATCTTGCACAGCAGGCATTGCAGACATCGTCCCACGATGAGCTCTTGTCCAACAGTTGTGGCAGAGGTATTCCTCATTATTGAATGTTATCTGAAACCTTGAAAAAATGTTAAACAAATAACCCACGGCATAACATGAATCCGTTTTATAGTAGGGAACTTCTAAGTATATATCTAGGAACGCATTTGTTATGTTATGGTTTAAGTAATGTAAATAATTGTCTTAACTGTTGAGATAATGGCTTATTTTGCGTAATAATATAACTATTTAAATAAAAAGTAGGTACTTACCTCACGTAGAACTTGAATTATGTTTTGAACACTGTATGTTGATGTTCGTTTTGATGTCGGGTTCGGACTCGGGAGGTTTTATAATATTATTTAACGTAACCGTTAAAAAAATATACAGGGTGTCAGGGACATCGTACTAAACTTCGCGAAAAGGCTACACCAAATGCCATTAACCAAATTGTGAATCTCGCTAATGATTGGTTACAGAAATTGACATTTTCGAGCCCGCAATGTATTTAGAACGACACGATCAAAACGCGCGAGAGCGCTGTACGTGGTTAACGTAGTACTTGCAAACACACATACACAGGCATTAGTCGCCGCCGCGCCGCGTTGCACTTTAATGTAGGTACCTACGAATATCGCCAACGCGAAGGTTATAATATCACAAAAACTCATTTTGATCACTCAGAAATACCTAACCTACTGATGGTAGGAACTTGTTTAGGTATGCAGAAGTTAAGAGAAATGGAGAAGCCATAAGCTTAGTCTCTTTATATCACGATTCCGATAAGGATTGATAAAAAAATGGTTTTAAGTAAGTACGTACATTGAGATCCAGTAATGATGTAGGTATAAACTAATGAACTAGCTAACTCACCCCTAAACAGATAGGATTCGAGATTCGAGAAGATGCCTAACTAGTTTTATATACATATTAGGTATCTTTTTAGTGAAAGTAGTGAATTAATAATTTATTTAATTAAAATTACATTGGGTTAGGTAAGAATAACGATTATGAACAGTCTAAAGTAAAAAACAGCTGAAAAAAAATTGAAAAATGAGGAAAAAGCCGACGAAAAATTCCAACGCGGGGGGGTCCAGAATCATGTCCTGAACTCATGGCATGGCCGTTTGTACGTCTGTGTCCCTTACACGCTGTATATCAAAAGTTAAAGCACCAAAAAGCCATAAGTTTGTAGGTACTAAACCCGTGGATGTTTTTTTTTTTATTTTTTTTTTTTAAGTATCTCTTCATGTTAGGAAAAAAATAAATGTATTCCCATGCCTGGGCAGCATTTGGTCCAGATTGGTCAATCTCCTTTCGGTTTACGATTTATGACGTAAGTATTAAAAAAAAATCTCATTCAAACCAATTTTCAGTGGAAGACGGATGGACAGACAGACAGACATGACGAATCTATAAGTGTTCCGTTTTCTGCCATTTGGCTACGGAACCCTAAAAAGGTCCATTGATGCGAAGCGAGGTATTGCGGAGTAGAGTTGTGGACTGTGCGGAGCTCACTCGACGAGTTATTTCAGCGGGCGGCGGCCGGTCCGGCCGGTCTGTTCCGCTACCTCGCTCCGCTTCCCGGTTTTGTATGATTTTTTTAAATAGTTCGCTAATCCTCCTAATTTTTAAATAGTTCGCTCCGCTTCAGTTGACAGGTCAACTGAAGCGGAGCGGAATTTTTATGCAATTCCATTGACATTAGCAAAGCGGCGGCGACGTTCCGCTCCTCTCCTTTCCGCTACAGTGGACAGTCAGCCTACCTAACTGGGATATTCGCGCCTCAAGCTTTATGAAATTGTTTGTTTTTTTTACGTAAAACGTAAAAAAAAACTTCTTTATAGTTCTAAAAGTTCTTTATTTATTATATGGTTAGCTTTTTTACTTTATTTTCTGCCCAAGTTTCCGGTTTCAAAACGAATAGCAAACTGTCAAGCTGTCAAAGTCAAACACATGTCAAAAGTCAAAAGTACTTTGCGCTACGCATGCTCTCGTTGACCAAAATCTATGACCAAAATAAAACAAAAACTCCGGATTTTTCACGCAAACACCTATAAATATTCTAAAATGGGAGGTGACAATACCGATTTAAAAGATTTCAAGCTGCGGCCGATGAAATGCGAGTGCAACTACCTCAGTAAATCGGACGGATCAGCTATTTTATCACAAGGTATTTGATTTATCTCATACCTTACATCCAAACCTTAAATTGAAATCAATATAGGCCTTAATTTAATATCTTTAATCAGAGCAATACATGGAAAAATTAAAAATCATGATATAAACTAATTTAAAGATGTAAACTTACATCTTTAAATTAGTTTATATCATGCTTTTTACTTTGGTCCAGTGATTCCCTTCAACAATGTTACTTGTAACATTGTTACTTGTAACATTGTTACTTGTAACATTGTTTGTTGAAGGAATCACTGGACTTCTGATCCGAGTTGGGAAATTCTTTGGCTGTTAGAAAGTTATGCTGTCGCTTAGGGTCACAAGCTGCTATAGATCCATCCCTCACTGTTGCAACAGGAGCAATATCACGCAGAAATTGCTTGTAAACACTAAGAAAACCTAAAAAATCTTTGGTATCTAATTCCAGGTCAGACAGTTGCTTTGGTGAGTGTGAATGGACCCCTGGACATCAAGATGCAAAGCCAGAGCATGGATAAGGCCACTCTCGAGGTGCTGTTTAGCAGTAAAGGTGGCAAGCCAGCTATCAGTGACAGGTAATGACGTTGTATATTTATTTTGAGTACTACATTCAAAGGTACTGAGTTTCTGGCCTTTCCTATTTCATTTTTTGTTGTTTAATATTCGTGTTTATGGTAGGTGCCAGATAAATGTGCAATAACAGTCACTGACCCACATACATTTATTGACTTTCTTAATATAATTTCTTAATATCTATCTTAATATCAAAAAAAAAAACAGAATTAAAGAGATAAAGCTGTCCTGAATCTACTTCTATTTTTTTAAATTTTATTTATAAAGGGATAATAAACAACTACAACAAAATATTACACATAAATTATGGTTAATAAAACTTCAAGTAGTAATGTTGTAGTCCACTGCATTATCTGAAGACAAGACATATTTAAAAATCTGTGGTTGCCACTAGACAAGCGTCACCAAAATTAACAAATATTTTGAATTAAATAAATAGGTTACAATAAAGCCAGCTATAGCTACAAAACCAAATCAGGTCAAAAAAAAAATTTCTATTGTGATCTTTAAGTTGTCTAGTAATGCAAAATAGTTCATAATTTATCATTTATCATCCGTCATTCTATCACCCAACGTGTGATCTTTATGAAAAATGGGAAGTGCTTACGGTACGACAACTTTTCATCCTAAATACTGTAAGTAAACAACATTCTCTGTTAAAATATGAACCTGATAAATTAAAAAATCAGTGACGTAAGGATAGACTTTGCACAACAACTGCGTTCAAAACTAGATTTGCACATAATTTTTTCTGTTACTAGGGTTCTAACTTATATAATAAGGTAAATCTAATTCTATCAATATATTCACTACCAAAAACTAAATGCAAATATTTGGTTATGGAGTGGTTGAAAAACTTAGACTACAACCTAACAGAAAACCTACTTCATCAATAAATATTGACTATCTACCTCAAAGATATATTAACAAAAAGACATAGGTAAGAAACACTCATACAAACACGCATGTCCACAGACACAGACAACCACTCACTTATACACTAAACCATCTAACACAGCACAACACATTCCATCACACTTAACTATATACATACACACACTGAGGCGATTGTTTTGGTTTTTATATTTAGTTAAAAGGCTAATAATTTAACTACCTACCCCTGTTTCTCCTATTATAATATTATATAATTGCTCCTTACATCAAAAATGCCAAAACATCAGTTCCACTCAAATACAATTTTATTGGTCTTGTCCCTTCCGTGGGTGGGGACCTGGTGTTCTGTAATACAGGTATTTTCATGCCCACCTCAGACACCAGCTCCTCACATATCTTATGCTATGCACATAACTGTACCTATTTAAATAGATTTAAGTAACATTGTAATTATGTAAATGTACTTTATTGCAAGTTTATCTGGCGGCTACCAAAGTAATATAATTTAAGAACAACTAATATTTACTATTGGTAAGGAATTTTGTATTTAAGTTTATTCCTAATTGGTATGTATAATTTTAGTTGGTTCTGTGACAATTAATACTTTTTCTTTTTTCTTTTATAACAATGAAGTTGATTGCTTAAAGGATACTCTGTTTATAATAAATACTATTGTTTCTTTTTTCCTATGCTATCTTGTGGAACCATTTGTTTTGCTAGACAGAAAATCATTAAACAAAGTTTTAAAAATAGAGTCATATTATTGTAGCACACCTTACTATATGTAAACAATGTTCACATTCCAGGTACAAAGAGCATGTGATCAGGCAGACGTGTGAGACAGCCATCCTGAGCAGCCTCTACCCGCGAACTGGCATCACTGTCACTATTCAAGAGTTGGAGGATTGTGGAGGTGTAAGTAGAAACCCTTTTTTTTTAAAGGATGGGTTATCATCAAATGACCCCTTCCGCTCTGGGTGGAGCTGGAGGGAGTGTCAGACTCTTACTGACTAAAACCCATCCATGCTCCTCCTAGTGCCTTTTCCGTTCCAGGGCCGCGGTAACTCTTTCGAACAAAATCCGCAACCCTGGCAAGCTCTGACCCTAACGGGCCCCTACTCCTATGCAAGTAAAACCCCTTCTGTATATTTGGTTTCAGAAATCGAGATAATTAACAACAAACTCTGGGACAAAGTTCAAATTCTATTGCAATCCATACTTTTTTAGTGGCCACTTTAAAATCAACTTAAAACACAAAATGTTAAAGTTAATACTTTAGTTGGTGGCGAAAAATTGAAATAATGAAAACAAAAAAATAAAACCAATAGAAATATAGAGAAGACCCAGAACATTGTTAGTACCCATCATCATCATATCAGCCGAAAGACCACTGCTGGACATAGGCCTTCCCCAAGTGTCGCCACAACAACCGGTCCTGTGCGTCTCGCAACCATTGGGTACCCGCGACCCTCACCAGGTCATTGGGCCACCTTGTGAGAGGCCTTCCAACGCTCCGTCTTCCGGTTCTTCAGGGATCCATTGAATTTTTAAAGTGTGCCTGGATGGCCAAATCTGAAACTATGAGGAATAACAAAAACACTGAATGGAGTCTCGAGCTTGATTTTGATGAAAACTAAAACTGCATCACTGGATTTTTGAAAAATCGGTAGTCCTAACTGGGAATCGAACCAGTTCATTTTGAAAAATAAGCACACCCTGTATTATTACACCACCCAATAGTGTTGTTCCTAAGGATCAAATTGTGAGAAGTAAACTGCTCATTTTTAACAAATTACTTTTTTTCTGACTAAACCTACCTACCGAAACATTTAAAAAACCCAATGATGCAGTTGTAGTTTCTCAGGCCCGATGTTGATGAAAACTAAAACAGCATCAATGATTTTTGAAAAAATTGTAAATGATGTTTTTTTTTTTGCAAATTAAAAATGTATTTTGCTCTCTACTTTTGTTTGCCATGTATTTGATCCTTAGTAGCAACTCTTTCTAATGGTGTAATAATATAGGATTTGATTTTCTTTTCAAAATCAACTGGTTCGATTCCCGGTTATGAATACCGATTTTTCCAAAATCCAATGATGCAGTTTTGGTTGTCATCAAAATCGAGCTCGAAACTCCTTTCAGTGGTTTTCGATATACCTCATAGTTTTCGATTTGGCCATCCACGCACACTTTAAAAATACACTTTGTATATACGCACCTGTTTCAACGTGCGCCACGACTTTGAATAAAATCAAAATGGTGGTGGAAGGCTATGCCAGATCCAATACCAAAATGTTCGAACCCCCTTTACCTCTTCTTGACATTAGTTTAGAAAAGGTTTTATCACGAAACCCCTTTAGTGAACTTTTGTGGCATAGCTACCTGGCCATAGTTTTGTCATTCACAAAAAAATTGCAACATAGTGACCTGAATTGTCACGTTGCCGAGATATTTGGAGGTGAAGTCGTTATGTGACAGCAATGATTATCATTAAAATTGAATTTATTACGTTCGATATGCATTAGATTAAATTCAAATTATAGTTCCCAGCTTGTTTCTTATCTTGATATCAAAATGGCCGTTGTTGGTCGGAATGCTAGCTCCCATACAAAAATGTTCGAACTCCATTTCCTTCACCATTTTCAGTGGTGCCCAAGATAAACCAGATAATCTAAATTAGAGTAGAGTTGGGTTGAGTACTCCATATTGCGAAACTAGATTCTTGAAATTAAAAATACTTAACATTTTCGTCATTCCAGTTCCTAGCTTGCTGTATAAACTGCACGTGCCTGGCGCTGCTGAACGCGGGTCTATCAATGCGGCATACTGTCGCAGCGGTGTCCTGCGCTATCGACGAGCTCGGCAACATACAGCTTGACCCCGAGCCGGCACAGCTTGCCACAGCTCGGGCCACCATGACCTTCGTGTTTGATAGTCGAGAGAAGACGCTAGTTAGTGGTGAGTGGTGCTTTTTAAATTAAGCAGTGGAAAGGGCATGTAATCAAAGTTGTATTACAATCATTACTAAGTCCATCAAATCAAATCAAATCATTTATTCGCATAGAATGCAGGTATTGTAGGTACAACAAAGCTGTTATAAAATAATAGTGAGCAGGTTACATTCTGCCTGAGTTTTGGCATGCAAAATTCAACAAACAATGTCAGTATCAATAAAAATTACTATGCACAAAAGTAGATATCAAAATAAATAATGTCAATAATATTAAATTGCTGGAATGTCACATACAGGATCAAAATAGACAAACAAAACAAATAAAATAATCAAATCACATTTTGAATAACAGAATTTCTGTCAGAAAAGTATGAATCAAAATTATAAAAATGATTGACACAACAGGCACAATAGATGTTATGTAAGGTAAAAACTATAGAACTGTTGAAATGTCACACATAAGGTCATTCAAAAAATCACTTATTGAGTAATAACATTTCTGTATCAAAAATGCCTTGAGTCTACTTTTTTAATTGCTGAAGAGTGCAACTTTTTATGCTGTCTGGTAGTTTAATAAATATTATTGAACCCATGCAGAAAATACTCTTCCTCAGTAGTGCTGTTTTATAACCACCGGTAATTAAGAGGTTTTTGTATTGACTTCTCACGGGACCCTTCTTGGCCGAGAACCTAGCAAATAATACTTTATTTCTTTTTACAAAAATTGCTATTTCCAAAATATACAAAGACGGAAAAGTAAGAATTTTCAAAGACTTAAACAGAGATTCACAGCTATCTCTAGGTTTAAGACTACACATAGCTATAACACAACGTTTCTGGGCTTTAAATATGTTATCTCTTAGGCTGCAATTACCCCAAAAAATAATACTAAACCTCAAGACTGATGCAACTAAACCATGGTATGCTACAAAAGCAGTCTTAATGTCTACTTTTTTCGTTAGGTTAAAAAGAACATATGCTGCAGTGCTTAACTTTTTGCACACCTCTTCTGCTTGCGGTTTCCCAAAAATTTCGCGACCTTTGTTTGATTAATAACTTGTACATTAACGATCGGTGAAATTGTACGTTGGTGAAAATGCATCACATTAGTCTTTGGTATGTTTATTACCAGGTTATTTTTGTCAAGCCAATCAATAATATTTCCAAGGTTAATATTAATATCCTGTTCATAATTGTTAATATTTGTACACTTTATTAGTGCTGTGGTGTCATCGGCAAATAGAACCATTGGATTTGGTATCTGACGGGGCAAATCATTTATATACAACAAAAATGGCGGGGGACCCAATACACTATCTTGCGGTACACCGTATTTAACAATTTTACCTTCACATCTATATTTTTGTTCACATTTAGATTTAAGACAAATTCTGGAAACATCCGTATATTGAGTTAGGTTATTGAGGTAGGATTTTATGAGATTCAGCACATTTCCCCTTAGACCGTAGCTATTTAGCTTGTTTAATAAGTTCTCGTGATTGACACAGTCAAAAGCTTTAGTCATGTCTGTGAAAATGACACAAATAGGTATTTTATTATCAACATTTATCATTATTTCGTGTAAAAAATCATAAATTGCTGTATTTATATTTCATCGCCATCTTTATTTACTTTAAAGTTCAAGTCATATTTAATATTTAAATATACTAGTGTAAAAAACACTTTTACTAACAAAAAAAAAAATACGGAGATATTATGGTAGCCTAAAATGTCACGTTGCTGAGTTACTGGAAGTAAAGTTCTGAAGAGATCTTGGCCCCGAAATATCTTAGCAAAGCGCAACTTGTGGTCACTATATACGCTAATATTGCGGAACAGAGAGTAAAGTCCCGCAAACCTCCGTTGAAAAGGGAGGATACTCCGTTGAAAAGGGAGGATCCTCCGACCAGACGGTTGTTGTGTCTGGTGGGCAACTTCCCGACAGTTGATATTCGGGCTGTTGTGTCTGTTCAAATCGCACGGTAAACTCTGATATCGCGATTCAGGATTCAGAAGTTAGTTCGCAGCTGTCGAGAAGGATGGTGCTGTCAGTCTCATTGTTGTGATGTTGATTCTGCTACGTTGATTTTTGTGGCGGTATTAATGCCGCTACAGGTACACCCATAGATAATACACTATTACAATAGTGTACACCACAACAATGCAAAAAAAACAATGAACAAAACAAATGTGTAATTGGAAACTATGCAAACTTCCAAAGAAAAAGAGACATTGGAATGCTTTTAAAATTTAGAAAATCTATAGCAAAATTTGGAAAAAACGACAAAGTGTCTTCTATATATTGTGTTACTGTGTCAAATGAAATCTAAAGTAGACAGAGACTTAGGCGGAGTATTCTGCATAGGTCAACAAATTCTCCAAACAAATTTACCTTACAAAACTATTATTTGTCTAAAACGGGAAAAATGTGTCGAGCTTACTTCGGTCGCCCTTGCGTTTCTATATTCTCTCGTCGTCTTTAAAGATTTGTGCGTACTGAGGTGGTGGTGGGGGCCCCCCATTAAGTTTTTTTTAAGACCACAGCACAGTGTGTAAGTGATTCCTTACAACATTTCGTATTCACACAGGTACGGTTCAGGAAAAACGGAATCGGAAAATCGCAGTTTAGGTTACTTTTTTTTTGTTCTCAAGGTAACGGTATTAGGTACCTCTCTGTCGCCCACGTCATCCTGGAATGCGAGGCCGTGGCTACCAAACGTAAATAAATCCTCGGAACGGCGAGGTCGCTCCGCGAAGCTTGTGAAGCTCCCAGGAAACTTGTGTGCTTCTGGGCGGATCTAGGCTGTCTCTTCGCCAGGACTCCTACGCACAATGGACCGAATGGGAGTCTTAAGTGCGGAAAATGGAGTCCCTACTCTATTCTACTACGGCAGCACGTGATCACTGTGCTACCGTCTTCATTAGAATTAGGTACTCGTTGGGCGAACAGCCCCCACGTAACATTTATTTGGTCTTATAAAAATCAATCTGTTCACTCCCACAGGTTTCACGGAGGGTAGTTTCAGTGAAGACGCGTACAACGAAGCCCTAGAACGAAGTCGCTCCGCCAGCCAACTAGTATTCGACTTCTATAAGGATATCGTTAGCAAATACTCCAACGTCATCGGATAATATTAAATACCTCTTACTATTGTGTAAACTGTTTTATTTTACAAAAGGAACATTACTGAACAACATTTATTCACCTGATTATTCTCTTATTTTTTCAAACATTTTAAATCATTAAGTACCTAGAATAAAACATTTTCGATTTTTATTTACTTACTAAAACAAATAAGTAGGTACATAATTATGAATAAGAATTTTCCTTGTTTTTGTTTTTTTAATTTGTGGGTACTTATGTCCTATAAGTACCCACAATGGAAAATTCATGGCTTGGATTATTAGTTGGTGCAGAAAAATCATATTCATTAGAATTCAATACTCCCGCAGGGCCACCAAAACCTCCAACATTCCTTTTTTTTAGTTACTGACCGGACTTTTCCTTAACAGTTTTCAAACATTCTGATAGAGATTCCTTGACTTGTTCTATGTTTTCTTTGCCTTGCTCTATGGTTCTACACACACTTTTCTCAGCTTGGTCTATGGTTTCCTTGCTGTCATCTATAGTTTTCTTGACCTTTTCCTTCACGGCTTTTAAAGTTCCCATCTCCTTCAATGATTTTAGTGGCTGCCTCTATAATTTTACAGATGAATTTTTTGGTCTCTTCTATGATTTTGTTGATTAATTTCTTGACCTCCTCTGCCGTGTATTCCCGTTCGTCCCACTGACTTCGTCCCCGTAGTGGGACGAACGGGAATTCGTTATTTTTTTCCCGATCGTCCCACTAATTTTGTTGATTTGATTTTTTTGTCCTCTTGGTCCCACCAAATAATTTCAGACTGGTTGTTTTAATGGTAAAAAAAAACAAATTTTAAAATAAAAATCAGTCATTTATTAAGGAATAAAAATACCCATATTTCGCAAATAAATGATTTGATTTGATTCAAATTAATTAGTTAGTATTTTTATGAAATTCTCCTATTTTTTTCTTACTTATCTATGTAGAGTACATAGTGGTAGCCCAAAATCAAACATCTCCTTTGAAAGTAAACTACGAAACAACGACTAAACAATACGCACGAAATTATTTAGTGGGACGAATAGCGCTAAACTAAGAACATATTCCCGTTCGTCCCCCTAAAATCATGAATGGGACGATCGGGAACAAATTTAATATTATTTTTGTAAATTCCCGTTCGTCCCACTACGGGGACGAAGTCAGTGGTTCGAACGGGAATACACGTCCTCTGCAATCGTTGTAAGACGTTGTTTGCTTATCTCTATGACGTTCTTGGTGTTCTCTATGATTTGCAAGATGCATTTTTTATTTCTTCTATGGAAGTTTGGTAGCAGGTTTTACCCGCTTCTAAGGTTTATTCGACTTCTTTTTTGCCCTCGCAACAGTCCATATTACCTCCTACTATTTTTGGCTGCACTTAGCTTATTCTGAGGATTTCTTCCATGCCACTTTTTACCCAGCTTTTCCCTACCTAGGTTTTTATAGAAATGAGAATATTTGTTTTTTTTAAATTAATTGTTTATGTACACGTACCTATTAATATATAATTTCAGGGAATAAGATGAGCTTTGAATTCTTCTAAATAGGCTGGCGACGAGGCCCTTCGTCCTTGAGATCTGAAAGATTAACTCATAAAAAACGGAAATTCATTGAGGGTCTGATGAGGAAATATTTTTTATAAAACGTTAAGTAAATGAGGCCTTTGACCAGTAGTGGGGTAAAAGCTGAAAAAAAGAAAAGAGGATGAAACTTTGTATGCAAATTGGATGTTAGTCATTTTTTTTAAAGGGAAGCCCTATTATTTCACTAAGAAGTTTCTGAGCTCGCTCCTGCAACCCGCCTTACAGATTTTCTGGGTAGGTCAACAATGTAGCTATCACCTGTTTGCAAATTCTTGGTCTAAAGAAAATTGCAACTTTCCGTAGCAGGGATTTGAAATTTTTGACTGGAATTTTCTGCGTACCGGAGCACCCATTTAGTTTTGCCTCCTATTTTTGCAAGTTTTGCAAGTCCAAGGGGCCTCGCGACTAGGACATCCAATTATCCGGCCCATTTTACTAACTGGATAATCCGGATACTACTAACCACCATCCGGATTTTTCTGAATAATCCGGATATTTCGAAATTAATTGTAAAAAGAAAATTAAACAAAGATTATAATTTTTTCAATTAATGATAATACCTATGAATAAATTCATATCATTGTCACAATGTATGTTTTCATGAAATAGTTTATGCAATTTTGTATTCGTTTAGTAGACCACGTGACTTAACGATGCGATGACGTCATCTCCATACATTTGATTAGTTTTCTACTATAGTATGCGCCAGATCAATGAAGAATAACGGTCATTGACCCACCTACATTTATTGACACACTTAATTTCAATAACAGAAATAATGACAGAAAGCTGTCCTGAATCGACATCTATCGTGATCCTTAGAGCTGGTTCACATTAGGTCGGACCGACAGTTTGCCGTTCACCGGCTGCCGGGTGTTGCTGTTCACACTAGACGCCGCCGACCCGACTGTGAATATAACTGTCGGTACGGTCGTTTTACTGCCCGGCCTGGGTCGTCACAAAACAGTTGTGAGTTGGCTTTCGTATAGGATGGACAACGACGACGTTTTCATTGCAATGTGGTATTTAAATAAAAGGCAGGCATAATTTTGTCTTTCTCTTTCATTTAATTCCATAAAATCAGGCTTTAATATGCAACAAATTTCACGCCATGCCGCTAGTTTTAAACTGTTTTAATTTTGTACTGTTCACACGTTTTATCCCACAGTAAACTCCTGTCTTCCACAAGAGAAATCAAAACTTCTACATTAATTTCGCCCTCCATATTGAAACGTGTCTTCTCTGCATACACGTCGACGAAACTGCTTGCGCAAGTGCCGAGAGCGGGGTAAGAGCGGGAGGGAGGTTGGCAGGCGGGTGTCGCCGCCGCTTCGCGCCGACAAATGTGAACGGCGCCATACTTGCTAGTACGCCAATATTATGTCCGATCCGACAGAAATCGTGGCTGGACGTACGGTAATTGTGTCGGCTCCGACAGTTTGGTCGGGTCGCCATAATGTGAACGGCGCTATTGACATACATACGCCAATATGGATCCGACACGTTTGTCGGGCCGGTAAAACTGTCGGTCCGACCTAATGTGAACCAGCTCTTACTGTTCTAGTAATGAAAAATTTTTCATAATTTATTGTCCGGGGTACCTACGAAGAGATATTAAGGAAAGGTCAACGACCGTTATTCTTCATTTATCTGGCGCCTACTATAGCGTTATCGATTGTAGATTGTCAACATGGCTAAACCTGCAGGTTTGCTTCCTAGGGTGTATTTAAATCATTCCAGCTTTCCTGCTTCACCCTATGTAGGTACCTAATATTGACTAACCTTCATTCAAACTTAGCAACTTTTATTATGGTAAACCCAGTGATATCAGGTAGGTACTTACTTAAAAATTTCTTTGGCAATCCCTTCCAATCAGCGTGTGCTGAACGAAATATAGCAAAAATTATAGATGTGTATTGTAATTCAAAGAGCCCAATTGCTTAGAAAGCGATAGAGCAGGATTACTGGCATTTTAGGCGACATTAATACCGCCACAAAAAATCAACGTAGCAGAATCAACAAATGAGACTCGCAGCGCCATCTATCTCGACAGCTGCGAACTAACTGGACAAAATCCTAAATCGCGATATCAGAGTTCAGTCTACCGTGCGATTAGAACATATACAAAGCACGAATATCAACTGACGGGCAGTTGCCCATCAGACACACCAACCGTCTGGTCGGAGGATCCTCCCTTTTCAATGGAGGTATGTGGGACTTTACTCTCTGTTCCACTACCTCCAAACGGTGACCCTCGACATTGAACGTCAGCGCAGCCTTCGTGCAGCTACTCCATCATGACGTCATCATCAACATCATCACTTCTCCTCATCGTGACCTCAAGCTTTTGAGCAGCGAGTCATACAGCCAGCCAGTACCCTCGGCTTCTACGGGTATCCTGACCACCAGCATGTAGCGGACGCGCATTCCTGGTCAGCATCCTCAGCCTCTATCATCAACCTCATCAGCGACCTTGGCAAGCACACTGCACATTCGGCCAGTCACATGAAGAGCCTTGAAAAACCTCTCCTGGTCGACGCCAGCAGTCATGTCAGCACGTCGCACAGCTCCGACCCACCTTGGCAAGCACACTGCACCTTCGGCCAGTCACATGAAGAGCCTTGAAGAACCTCTCCTGATGGACAGCAACCAGCAGCAGACAGTTCCGACTCACCGTGGACTCTGCGACGCAGACAGTTCCGACTCACCGAGAACTCTGCGACTTCCGCTTCCGACTCACTGGACTCTCCACTGGCCTGGCAAGCATCTCAAGATGTATGGACGACTCATCCACTATCGACCTCCGGTCTCCGGAGGGGAGTGCCACAAAAAATCAACGTAGCAGAACAACAAATGAGACTCGCTGCGCCATCTATCTCGACAGCTACGAACTAACTGGACAAAATCCTAAATCGCGATATCAGAGTTTACCGTGCGATTAGAACATATACAATCGTAAAAATCATAGAAAATCGGTCGGAGGATCCTCCCTTTTCATATGGTGTCGCCTTTGGTGCCGTAAAAAACCGTAACGACACTAACTCCCTCATGTTGAAACTATGAGGACCTACCTACTTTAGGTGACATTATTGCACCAAGTGCAGAAATAATTCAGGTCACTTGTCTTAATTATTACATATAACAGGACAAGAATTTTTCACATAAAACAAGAATGTTTCAAATCGGTTCATAAATGACGGAGATACGAGGTAAAAAACACCAAAAAAAAAATAGGTACAGTCGAATTGAGAACCTCCCCCATTTTTTGAAGTCGGTTAAAAAGATTGCAATATTGACAGTGTTGCACCGGAGGTGCGATATATTTACGGTAGGTACCTACCTATTACAGCTTTTTCTCTCGGATTCGCTGACTTAGCCTATAATGTAGGAACCGTTGGTAGGTACATTTTCTGGGATAGCCATGACACTGAGCGATGGTTATGGATCATGTATGTGTTGTATCGCAGTGAAAATCTTTCGCGATAACGTGCATCGAAGTCAAGTAGTACCTATCGCAATGAAGATCTATCGTGGTAACGTGCATCGCAATTTTGTAGCATTGTATTAGCATTTATCGATATTTTGTGCGTCGAAATTCCGTATTATACTCGTCAATGGAGGGGCTTTCTTGCGTCGCGCGCGCAGTCGGGTTAAAACAAAGCAAGAACCATTTATGGTGTGTATTTTTACTGAGTAAAACAATTATTATTTTGTGCGTAATAAATAATCGTGTCTAATACTTCTTAGTATTCTTTTTCTTTTTATAAGTTCTGGCTGCATACTTGACTGTGTCCATAAAAGTTTTCTTGCCCTCGTCTATGGTTTTTTTTGCCTCACACATGGTAGTCCTGCCTTCACGTACGGTTTTCTTGGCCTGCTCTACAGCTTCAGCTACGGTTTTCTTGGCCTGATCTATGGTACTCATTGGCTCGAACTCGTTGTCTATGGATATATCACTGTCGGAGTCGGACATGCCTATCCTTGGCCTGTATTTTAAGTATCATGCTTGTTCATTGAGTTTGTCCTAGCTCAGATGAATTTTATAAAAATAAAGCGCGTCAACGCTTAGGTACCATTTTTTGCAATGGATACGATTTGAATGAGTTCTGATTAGGTACCTTTGCGAGGACTAGTTTTAGGATCTGAAAAAAAAGAAACATAATGTAAGTTGTGATTCTGATCGCACAAGATAGAGAGGTTTGGAAGTAGAAAGGTGCGGTCGTTGCTCATCTTTGAGACAAATGAGGATGATAAAATCAAAAAGTTCTGGAGTCTCGATATGTGCCCGGTTGAAGGCTTGGCTTGCCGCAGTTGAGGTACATGGTATTTTTAACTGAATGATTGTGAGCGTCTTCCGCTAAGAGGTCGCCACTCCAGTACTTTTCTGCCCCATCGACCATCTGTTTTGCGAGCAATGTGCCCTGCCTACTGCCACTTGAGTTTGGCGATCCTTCGGGGTATGTGGTTACCTCGGTTCTCTTGCGGATATCATCATTCCTGATTAGATCACGCAAGGAAACTCCGAGCATTGCCCTCTCCATTGCCCTTTGGAAGACGCAGCGTTGGAAGGCCTCCCACAAGATGGGCCGATGACCTGGTGAGGGTCGCTGGTAGCCGATGGATGCGAGACGCACAGGACCGGTTGTTGTGGCGACACTTGGGGGAGGCCTATGTCCAGCAATGTACGTCTTTCGGCTGATATGAAATACCCCAAGGTTGACTGGTAGAGAATGCCTTGTTGCATTATATCCGCCCATGTACATAGTGGTACATGGGCGGATTTAATGCAAGGCAATCTCTACCAGCAAATAAAGTATAAATTAATAAATAAACAAATAAATTATGATGATGATGATGATGATGATGATGATGATTGTGAGTGTGCACACCTCTGCCTAAGCATTCGGGGAATGCGGGCGTGATGATATGTAAGTTCTCACTGCCATGTATATTATAGGTACAGCTACAGGACGTTCACAGTTAATTCTGACAGCAGCAAACCACCAGTAACCCTAAGCCAATGAGAATAAAAACCACAGTGATTTTGTGAAATTTTAGGAGCGCACTGTAGCTAGCAGTAGCACGGGTAATCCGACCTTAGATGACGGAGCCGCCACACGTGGTGCATCGTCAGACGGCGATGTCATGTGCTAAACTGTTTTGCATTGGCCTCTGTGAGATAAGCAATTCCTGCTAATCTTCTAGTTCAAATAGTGTAAAACAGTCGCTGTCTGCCTGTATTTATTTATCCGCTTACCCCTTTTATAAACCACGCCATGGAATTTTATATCGTGTCACTAATAGAAAGAAACAGCGATAAATGCGGAAGGTTTGTGTACCAACATGATTTGCAGCCGTGCGTGTGAAAACGGGGCTGGTCGCTAGTATAATATTTTAACATCTGAGTCCAAAAGCATGTGGACAAGAGTTTTTTACGTAAAGTAAATACGAGGAATAATAAAGAGTTATTGAAAATTCAGCCCGTAATAGGAAGAAGATCGTTATTTTTGCGTGTGCTCGGGGGGACTTTCCATGCCTTGTAATTCCATAGTCAACATCATCTAGCTTACCTTAATTCAATCCTTGTAACATTTTTAAGCGTTTCTTAAAGTCCCGGAGGTTCGAAGCCGAACAGACCATGCATAGGATCATACGTTATAGATTATGTTTTATTATTCAGTCTGAATGGCAGATAAATCAATTGCTTGAAAATGAGCTCACAGCTCTCATATTTCTGTTGGTAGGTATGTATTTTACTGAAAACATAACAAAAATCCTAGAGAAATTTGTTTGAAAAGAGCGCGTAGTTTTGACAGTGCTTTGACAGCGGTGTCACCGTTGACAGCTGTTGATTTGGTAATGGTCAAGGCCACACAATTAAAAAAGCAGCCACAGTAAAATCTCCTTCATTTTTTCAAAGGTACGATTTCTATATGACGTTAAAAAGGTAGCTGTACGTTTAAAAAACCTACTTACGAAGGAATTTATCTCGTAGATTTTTCAAAGACTAGTCTCTGCCTGCGGCTTTGCCCGCCTAAAGAAAACTAAAGTCAAGAGCAAACCCATCTCTAATAAAAAAATAATAAAAAACTATCCCAAGGCAACAAAATTATGTTTGTTCAGCGATATTTTCGCCAATTGTCAACCGATTTTGATGATTATTTTTTGTTTGGAAGTGTATTTTCCCGGACTGGTTCGATTTCAATTTGGTGAAGATTGAATGAATGAAATGAAGAATGAAGGACTTCGGAGATAGGTAACGGAACTCTACAATAAATCATAGTAAATCTCCCGAGATTGCTGAAATTGCATGTCTGTTTATTGTTTACACCAGTTCGTAACATAACATCACGCCGCGCCGGTACGCTGTGAAGGGGTACGCAGATGTGTAGGTACAAGTCGACCATGGTTTTGGGGTTATCTATTCGGGCATAACTTTATTGTTTATGAACCGATCTTGATTCTTTTTGCGTTGGGTTAAGCTAACCACCACTAAAAAATGGAAAATAAAAACACTTTTTTACAACAAAATACAACCGACTTCGAAATAAAAAAAAACTAAAAAGTAATAAAATAACTTTAATTTCGGAAGTCGGTGTCAATAAACGAAGAAACAAACAAAAACACCAAATAAAAGCACTTGCGAAATTATTTTATACCTAGGTACTTACTTTGTAGTGTTTTTTAATTTAAAAAATACTTTTTTACAAAAAAAAAACTTACAACCCACTTGTAAGTTTTTTTTTTGTAAAAAAGTATTTTTTATTAACTTAAGTACATTTTTATGCTAAAATATTTGTATTTGATTTATTTGTCCCACTTGCACTCCCATATAATCTGTTGTCCCACTGCAGGACAAAGGTCTTCAACAACTCAATAAGGTATTCATTTATTAAATTCAAAAAGGGAAGTACGGTAACTACATAATAATTACCGTTTACTTCATAAATTATGCATTTTTTTCTCAATAACGAAAAGCGGTATACATCTTTCAAATTAACTTGCTTTTTGCGCTAGTTTAACGTTCCAGTTTTGTCTGCTGGACGCTCCCAATTAGCGGGGATGATGATAGGCATCACGTACGACATTCGTACACCAGTTATAAACAAGAATAATACGAGTAAATAATTGAATGCGTCCCTTTGGTGCGCCGCTACCGAATATAAAAGATGGTGCAAGAGTAAAACGAAATGTTGCGTGAGGTGCGATGGAGGCACACTCAGCGCGAATTGTGGGAAATAGCTTCATGAAATTAAACTTTTGCATTTATGTACATATGATTTTAGACACAGGTAAACAAAAGTGGGTAGCGGAGCAGGTGGTGGGCAGAGCATATTGCTCTGCGGATAGCCTCTCGCTTCCGGTCGTGGTCAAGCCAGGCTATTCCTCTTAAAGCTATATGGTTTCACAGCTCAGTTCAAGCTCACTTCATCTAATTTTTCGCGGTGAGATGCTTACTAAATTGTTGCAATCATTTCTGTTCATGGTTAAACGAGAGTGCTTGAGACCGCCGTCTCCTTATGCTAGGAAGTGATGGTCGCAAATGAAGCGGCGGCAAGTGACATTCTATCAGGGATAGCATGGTGAAGGCGATTGTAAAAATGCTAAACATGTATGGGAATGATAAACGCTGTCGAAATTTCACGTGATCAATCCCTTCGATAATCGCATTCCATCGTAGACGCACCGCGGAAGCCGGAGGGCACTCAATTATTTCTGGTCGCCGTAGGGTGTGGCCATCAGGTGTAGAGAGTCGACAATGCCGCGGGAATCTGCTAGACGCGAGATGCTCTGAACCGGTCAATGTGACTATGATTGGGGGATATGACCCACTAGGGACGAATTTTGGCTGAAATGAAGATGCAGTTTTATCTCACAAGGTCAAAAAAAAGAGTAAATATTTCAAAATTCATGTACCTACTTATTCCAATTAGGCTGTGTGCCCTTTGCACTTTTTTAACGTCAACGTAAAGACATTACTCCAAACTCCCGTCCGTCACCACTTTCTAGTGTTTTAGCTGGAAACACATCTGGCTGTTAGTTAGAAGTCCTAGTAGAATTAATACAATAGCATGCAAAGTAATTAACATAATGGTACATGCCAAAGCAAGATGTTGAACAAAAATTTGTTATTTAAGTATAAGTCTAGCAGTGTAGGTATACTCAAGTTAAAAGTTTACTTGTTCGATCCAGCCTGTCCCTAGCTGTCTTTCCCCCAGTGCCAAGGCCCATACCCCACAGAGGGTGCCATCAGCGTTTAGTCGCTAAGTTTGTAAGTTTTTTTTATAGACATGGCTGGAGTCTTTAACATTTATATTGAGGCCGCCACAGGCAAGTTCGATGAAGCATCCGACAACCTCCTTGCGTTGACCTGCGAGAGGCCACTCATAAAAAAAACTTACTTAAAAGCTTAGTGTGCACCAAACCTGCAACGCGTTGGCGGCAAAAAAAAACGCAACAAGATGGCGGATCAACGCGATCTCGGATGCAAATGGCGGGCCCAAAAGCGCCGCCAGCACATTTAAATGTCGCAAACTGATGCTGATTCCTCCTCGAATGATTTTTGTTCTATTTTAAACGGTCCGACATTGTGCCCCTGTGAATCAAACAATTGTACCCGGTGGTGGAATGCCTGAATGGATGCCTCGGATATGTTGATAAGATTACTTGTGTTTGCGTCCTCTGTGTAATTTCGACTTAATTTGGTCATTGAAGTATCTAATTAAGTCTTTGTCGTGTTCTCAGTGAGAACGTTGCCTGAGAAAGTCTTTGTAATTTGGTTGTAATTCGAAGTTAAGCACTTACTTGAAATAGCAAAGATTTTTGTATATTTTGCGTGCAGTTTTTGAGCAAAACGACTGTTATCGTTCGCAAGGAAACGACCTTCACCAGTCAACTGTAGGAACCAATCGAAAGGCATTTAGCTTCTATCTTTGTGATCAGCTAGTATATTGTTACGAGCTTAGGGTTCGTGACAATAAAAACAGCCGATAAAATAACCAAAATGACACTTTAATTAATCATTACCAATTACAACTTAAACTCACTAATTATAAATCACAATTGCACTACTGATCACTTTAATTCGCAGTCGAAGTTCGCTCTCGAAGTTGTCGCTTGTATCGCAAATTCAATACTGGCTCGGTCGCAGGCTATGCGGGCCTTATATAGGTCGGCAGATAATTCCAGAACCTTCTAGTATAGAAACATCTAGAAAGTTCGAGTACATACCGGTCCGGACCAACCAGACATCGAAAACTCTAGAATGTTCTAGCATGGAAAAGTCTAGAAGGATCTTGACTCTACTAGTTCTGCTACTCAATACTAGATGGCGCTAGTAGTAACTTTTAACGTTATGTGCCCGGCATTAATTCTGGCGCGTAACACTGCCCCCTCCTAAGACATGCTCGTCCCGAGCATTATCAGCCCCATAATAACGCGCCAGTCGATACACATGAACGATCTTAGGAGCACTTCTTGCACCTTTCTGTATGCGGTAGGTTACGTCATTGATTTTCGTCACAATCCGGTACGGCCCGTCCCATTTAGCTTGAAGCTTAGGAGATTTCCCTTTGCTGCGAACTGGATTGTGCAACCACACTAGTGAACCTTCGTCGAATCCTTTATTGTTCATTTTGCGGTCATAACGGGTTTTCATCTTTTCAGACATTTGCTGACCCGATTGTCTGACGTGCTCATAGATGTCATTCATTTTGTGCCGCAAGTCATTCGAATAATCGGTTATACTGCGTGGGGCATCAGGTGGTATTCCGGTAATCAGGTCTGCAGGCAGTCGTAATTCTCTACCAAAATTTGCGAAAGCTGGTGTCACTGATGTGCTTTCGTGAACAGCACTTCGGTATGACAGCAAAAACGGTTGTATATGCTTGTCCCAATCCCGTTGCCGATTCTCCACCACTTTTGCCAGGTATCTCTCCAAAGTCTGATTAAATCGTTCCACCATTCCATCCGATTGTGGGTGGTAAGAAGTTGTTCTCGTTTTATGAGTACCCATAACTCGACAAGTTTCCTGGAATATTTGGGACTCAAAATTCCTTCCTTGGTCGCTGTGAATCTCCAAGGGTACTCCAAAACGACAGAAGACTTCATGAACTAGTTTATCTGCAACTGTTGAAGCTTCTTGGTTTGGAATGGCGAAGACTTCCGGCCACTTAGTGAAGTAATCCATTACAACCATGAAATACTTGTTACCACTTTCACTTTCCGGAAACGGTCCCGCAACGTCTAGGGCTATCCTTTCCCATGGTGCACCAACATTGTACAATTTCAATGCACCTCTACTACGTGTCTGTGGTCCTTTTACAGCCGCACAAGTTGTACATTTACGACACCAGTCCTCGACATCGTCACGACAGTAGACCCAGTAAAACCGTTCCCTTATCTTTAGTAGAGTCCGTTTAACTCCCATATGGCCTCCTGAACAACCATTATGGTACAACTCCAGAACATCCGGTACTTTAGCTTTAGGGACAACCATTTGCAAATGACAGCTGTCTCCCCGAACATTTTCCCATTTACGGCACAGGACTCCATCCTGAATCACTAAGCTGTCCCATTGGGCCCAATAGCTTTTTGTGATCGAACTCATCGCTGAGACGTCGCTCCACGCTGGCTTAGGAGCACTGGCCTTAATCCACTCCAGAATTGGCTTGATGTCCGTATCTTCCTGCTGTGCACGTTGTAGGATTTCCTTCCATTCGTTGCTGAGGTCTGTCTTGAGCATCCTCACAGGTACGACTTCTTTACCTTTTTGCCTACTATAATGCTTGCAGTCTTCAGGGCAAGGTCTTCTTGACAATACATCTGCGTTGTCATGAGTTCTTCCGCTGCGATGTTCGACTACTAAGTCGTACTCCTGCAGCCGCTTGGTGCTGCTGTCAGCCGCCCTACCTTCGAGAGATCGGCTATCATTCCTTTCTGCAGTTCGCTTAGGGCAACTGGATCGAAGATGGCCCTTTTCACCACAGCCGTAGCACCTAGGGCTGTACCTTCTAAAACGATCATGAACTGCAGCTTCTGTAACCTCCTTGCTACGGTGGGAACGATAATCCTGCCGCACAGCTTCCCTTTGTATAGTTTGTCTAGGGCAACTGGATCGAAAGTGGCCCCTTTCCCCACAGCCATAGCACCTAGAGCTGTATCCTTTCACACGGTCGCGAACTGTAGCCGCTGCAATCTCTCTGACGCGATGGGAACGGTGATCCTGCCGCACAGCTTCCACCTCCAATGCTTGAGCCAAGGCGTCCTTAAGCGTCCCGTGGTGCGCAAGCCTCACAGCAGCTCTAACCTCAAGGTCGCGAATACCGTCGATGAAAGCCTGCACCAGGTTCCCATCAATGAGCGCAGGCACAGACTGGTATGCTTTTCGAACCAGCTTCTCCACTTCAAGGGCCCACTGCTGCAGGTTTTCACTGCTACGTTGCACGCGATCCTTGAGCTGCGCACGAAAAACGTGTTCCAGATGAGCGTCACCATATCTGGCTTCCAGCGCCTCAAGGAGCTGCTCGTAAGTTACTTCCTTACCGAGAGCTTCCAGGACAGTTAAGGCCTGGTCGCGCAGGCGTAGGGTGAGGGCAGTCATGGCCTGATTTTTATTCCAGCCGTTCGCCTTCATAACAGCCTCAAACTGTATTTTGTAGGCCGACCAGGAAGATGTCCCATCGAAAGGCGGCACTTTGAATCCACGTAGCGAAGGTGTAGTAGCTACGGGAGTTGCAATTCCATCCCCTACTTTAAGGTTGTCCATTGCTTTTTTCATTTCAGCAATCTGGGTTTCAGCTTCTACCAGGCGGTTCTCGTGCTGAACAACCTTCTCTTTTACCACCTTTATTTCTTTGCCGAAAGTGGCATGCAGATCCTTCATGAGGACCATCTGTTCTTCCTGGCGGCGCGCCTGCTCCTCCTTGTCACGCTGGAGCTGTTCTTCCAACCGACGGGCGTGTTCCTCCTGACGGCGGGCCTGTTCCTCCTGCCGGCGGGCCTGCTCCTCCTGACGGTGGGCCTGTTCCTCCTTGTCACGCTGCAGCTGTTCTTCCAACCGGCGAGCCTGTTCCTCCTGCCGGCGAGCCTGTTCCTCCTGCCGGCGAGCCTGTTCCTCCTGCCGGCGAGCCTGTTCCTGCAGCATCATCATCAGAGCTCCAAAATCTGGTGCTGCAGATGCTGGAGCTGCTGTGGATGGGCCGGGCTCCATGGTCGGCAACTGGCCCTCCAACGTCTGCGGCGTTGCACCTCCAAAACGCCTCTGGTCCGTCTCTTGCTGGCGTTGACTTCGGGTACGGCTACCTTCCGTGTCGTCCTTCGGTAGAATCGGCATAGTTTAAATATCCACTCTTCTGACACCAATTGTTACGAGCTTAGGGTTCGTGACAATAAAAACAGCCGATAAAATAACCAAAATGACACTTTAATTAATCATTACCAATTACAACTTAAACTCACTAATTATAAATCACAATTGCACTACTGATCACTTTAATTCGCAGTCGAAGTTCGCTCTCGAAGTTGTCGCTTGTATCGCAAATTCAATACTGACTCGGTCGCAGGCTATGCGGGCCTTATATAGGTCGGCAGATAATTCCAGAACCTTCTAGTATAGAAACATCTAGAAAGTTCGAGTACATACCGGTCCGGACCAACCAGACATCGAAAACTCTAGAATGTTCTAGCATGGAAAAGTCTAGAAGGATCTTGACTCTACTAGTTCTGCTACTCAATACTAGATGGCGCTAGTAGTAACTTTTAACGTTATGTGCCCGGCATTAATTCTGGCGCGTAACAATATTTATACTTAGGTAGATTTTTTTACTATTTCTAGGCACGCGTTTGCCCACTACTTATCTCATCTGAGGTAAGCGGAGTGTCGAACGAAGGATTTAGGAAAACTGGGTTTACATTATGTTGCCATCTTGACGTAAACCATACTCTTAGAAGCCTAAGAGCTGAAGCTGTAAGAGTGGTGGGCTACCTGTAGGTGCAAAGCTGTTGAGGTTATAAGTACCTAATGGGTTATATCTACAGTTAACCTTTGAGCGTGCGTTTTTTATGCAATAGAGAACAAGCAAGCACATCAATATAATTCCTTTTACCTATTTTATATAATTATGTCTATTATATTACATACACACATATACAGCACAAATGTGGTTACTCTCACCAAACAATTACCTAATGCAAAACCACTTCTCACTTTTTCACTTTTCACGTTTTCTAACTGTTCTGGATTTGCTCGACGTCCGTATGTCACTAGAAGGATTCAGCAGAATACCAGCGTCAGGTACATTTGCCTGGCACATGCTGAGCTGGACTCCCATTTGGTGCAACTTGGAGACACGCACCGCACAAAATTATAATTTTTTTCAATTTCAAATATTTTTACTTACAGGAAGGTAGTTTAGCACTTCTGCCACAGATTGCCATACAGATACATATCATAATCATAGTGCTCTATTTTTTTTTCTTTTGTTTGCTAATTAATTTATGTAACTCTTTTGAGTGCCGTGTTTCTTTACTTGCATCAAATAAATGTTTTATCTATCTATCTATCTAAGCAGCCCACCTGGTCTGGTAAGTGGTCACATCTGTAATATCACGGTCACCCTGGAAGACGTAAGACTTTCTTTATTAGGTGCAGTGAGTGTATCTAGGTATGCGGGGACATGGGATGGGTGATGTGTACATAGTTATAGAATTTCCGAAGTAAGCGGTCATTCTGTCTTGTTTATATGGATTGACAGCTCACTTCATGATCACTTCACCTAAGCTTACACGGCGAGATTTTGACGGAATCTACCTGAACGTTTTTTTTATTTTTTTTTATTAATGAATGGGCTAGCTCTTGACCTCGATCACGCCTGATGGAAAGCGATAGATAGGTGAGGGATGAAAGCGAGCGTGCCCAGAAGATGCCCTGAGACACTGGTACTTCCACGCGTCGACGAAACACAGCAGGCTGCTTGACGCCGAACTCCGGTGGGAGGGTGGTCGCGAACCAGGCGGGCGTTAGCTCTATCACCGCAAGGGATGGATTGGTCAGTCTTATAAGGTGTTAGGCACGGGTGAGACTGTCCAGGATGCGCCGAGCGCTCGGTTCAGTTGAGTGTCTGATGTGTGTCAATTTTTTCTCAGTACATCAAAAGAACCTTTTAAAAGTCAAATAATATCGCTTAGGTACTAAGTAAATCTTGCGGTCAAAATGATCTGTTTGCAAAACGTACCTTTATCAATAGCTAAAACAACCCATTCATCTAATTCAATAGTTGAACGCGACATAAATCGCGCGCGCGAAGAACGCGCCCGTTGCGGATAAAATATGGCCGCCAATGTGACATTCATCCTTTCCCGCGCAATTTACATAGTTTAGCATTTCGCGTCTTCGTGCTACATTCCCACGGTCAGACACGTCTTAATTTAATTATTAATAGAGGATATCTAAGGCTTTGAGGAGTTGAGTTTGAAAACACACTTATCAGAACCCTTTCACGCGATGACTATCATGGAAGTGCACTTTTATGCACCCTAAACATTCATAGGTATTTTAGAAAGTGACATCCACTTTCTAAAATACCTTTATAGGTACCCATCAAAATATCCAAAAGGTAGTGCATACATTTTCAAAAGAGGTTATTTGACAGTTTGCGACTGACATGCGAATGCAAACGTTAATGACGTTAATGTTTTAAAATTAGTAGAATTGGCTCTCAGATCAGGGCCAAAACCACCAACTCTTAAAGCAGTATTACTTCAATATTACTTCCAGTGGGAAAGAGACGGAGCTATGCAGGACGTATAGCTCCGTCTCTTTCCCACTAGAAGTAATATTGAGGTAATACTGCTTTAAGAGTTGGTGGTTAGGCCCCAGGTCAAAACGCTTATGTTTTCGGACATGATTTGTTTTTGTCGTAACGTCATTCATGATTACCAACGTCAAAATTACGTTTTCAAAAAGTGGACTTCTCACATAGGTAAGTGGCGCCAACTAGTTGCATAAATACCTATTCCTGAAAGTTCTCAATAGAAGATTTGACAATATGACATTTCAATAGCGCATGTTTAGTCAGTCCCATACATTTTGGTAGGTACCTACTACCGCTGATAGAATGTCAGTTTGCATTGGTTCTCAAGGCACCTGTTGGCATCTACGATGTGAGAGGTAAGTTAAGCATCTTTGACTGTGTCTAAGATATCTACATTTCACCAAGTGTCAGTCTTCAATCAATCTGAGCCAAAGATATCATTATTCGATGAGATATTCGAGATATTTAAAGTAGATAGTCGTGCTGATCTGAAGCTTCGTGTCTATTTCGACAGGTGGAGACACTTTATCGGTGTTTTGTGTCTTAACATAGCTCTGAAAGTTATTATAATGTGGGAAATTGACTAAGTACAGTTCGCGTCAAATACTTAACTTTGCCCCTCTGAAGTTAGCCATTTGCAAAGATCGCGCAGGTGCAGTCACGTAGACGGGAGCAAGCGGGACGCAAGCATGCATCGAACGTAAACGAGCGACTGAGACATAAAATCGCGCCGCCATATTCCCCGCCCCCATGTATCTTGCTTGCGCATGCTCAGTTGCAGTTTGTTCGTAATTTTGACTACCTACTACGCAGCCACTCGTAGCCAACTTCAGAGGGGCACAGTTATTTGACGAGAACTGTAAGTGAAATGGACACTCGTGGGTATTTTCCCTGATAAGGTGTTGGTACCTTATCAGGGAAAATACCCACGAGTGCCCATCTTTGCCTGTATGTCATTTCCTCATCTCGAATCAATCAAATTAACTGTGAGGTATGAATTCTTGTTATTTAGAGCGGATTTCACCAATAAAATTGAACGCGATCAGTATACCTATCTAAACTGCGTTCAAGAGCTGTCAGTGTCAATATTCCATCCATAGAAAAATAATGACAGTGACAGCTCATAAACGTGGTTTATTCCTTGATCGGGTTCAGTTTCATTGGTGAAATTGACCCATATTGACAATATTTTTTCCGTTTTCGTGGCGGTCCGTGCCTGATTCGATTTCCATAGGCCTTAAGCTAATTTTTGGGACAAGTTTTCGACCTTGGCGGAACCTTTCTTTGAAACAAAATCGTTT
Organism: Melanchra persicariae; assembly: GCA_947386135.1. Lineage (NCBI taxonomy): Eukaryota > Metazoa > Arthropoda > Insecta > Lepidoptera > Noctuidae > Melanchra > Melanchra persicariae. The sequence continues at coordinate 18,538,377 of OX376662.1, read as the reverse complement.
GAATCAGAAGTGTCAGGAAAAGTCGTATTCAAGAAATAAATCAGAAGGTGTTTAAAAAAGAAACTAATATCATTAAGAACCTACCTACCTATTGTGGCTATTAGTATTTAACGAAAACTTAAGGCCGTCAATTCAACTTATTTATTTAACTTTTTATTCATTTGATCCCAATCGCCTGTACCTACTTCTGTCCGAGAAACTCTGAAACATAATACCTAGGTATCTGTCAACCACATCTCTTTATGGCACCCCGCCTTATCTTCATGCATATCTCTGGATATTACAATTACAAATGTCAATAAAACATAATTTGCAAACATGGATAGTCAGAATAAAACATTGTTGTTATTTTAAGGCGCAAACTGCACTTTTCTTTGAAACTCATAACCCGCTTTTTGTGTATTCCGGTGAAATCTGTCAACATGACTTATCTTGACTTTGACAGATGTCAAAACATGTGTCAATATTTGAACTTTTCAAGTAACTGAGTAAGGCAATGGACATGCAACGTACAGCCTATACGATTACTAACCCAACAGGTGGGACCCGATCAAGTTACTGTACCCGTCGACTAAATTAAATATATTATTGAGAATTGTTATTAATCTGAGTAGGTATAATCGAACGCCTCGTGCTCATATCTACAGATGTGCGTGTAACGTGCAAGATCTTACTTACTTGTTTTGAAACTTTGAAGTATTACAGTCATTTTTGATATTTTTAAGTCTGCCGCGGCCGTGTACAAGACCGTATGAAGTTAATTAATCGATTGATTCTAGAATGAGTTCCAGACGAAATAAGACAGCATAAACATCTGCTTGCCATGCCAATTGCTCTAATTGGGTAAGCAGGAGTATTTTCCATCGCGCTTAAAATTCTACTTCTCAGATTTAGAAGCAATCATATTTAGGTACCTAAATGTCGTGATGTCGTCAGTAGATGTTGTTCCCGAAGAACCTTAGTCCTTCCAGCGAAAATTACGTACTTATTTTTGCTGCCTCAGCGACTCCGACTGTTATAATTTAGCCAGAAGCTCCTCCTTACCTAATAACAACAAAAAATTCATCATCTCAGTTGGTATCGCATTTGGATCCTGACGAGAACACCATGGTACAGTAGCGCCGACTCAACGAAACCCCGAGTGGCTGGCGATTGTCATAAAGTACCATCGGAACAGCGGTACACGGCGCAGTAGCTCGCTATTAGCATGAGAAATTACAAGGTGCATGATACAATATGCGCGGGCGACGGTACAGCTCGCAAATTAAGTGGCGTGATGAGGATTTGAATTAGCTGGACTTCTTTTATCAACAAAACGCTCAAAAAACATTTTAAGAATGCAAAGCATTTTATTTAACAAACATAGGTACTTTTGTGTTAAAAAGTAATGATTCGACTACCCATTTGTAACCGGTGAGATGTCGACAGATAGACAGTTTCAATATAAAATGATGTTCACGCGATCGAGTACGTACAAAAACTAGCACTTAGGTAAGCCCACTGGCAAAATCGACCACCCAAGGTCTAAAAGCAACTCCAATCCGCCATCTTTAATTAGGCTTGTGTCAGCGGCATTAGTTTCGGGCGTTTTCTACTCCGTCAGGTCTAGACAAAAAACTTTTCTGTAGCGTTAACGTCAGACGCTCACGACAAAATGTATGGGAATGACATTAGGTGTGGAAAGGAAACGTCATCACCTAATGTCATTCCCATACATTTTGTCGTGAGCGTCTGACGTTAACGCTACAGAAAAGTTTTTGTCGTGCAGGCCTAGACAAAAAGCTTTCTGTGGTGACCTGCGTATCACCTACGGACTTACGATTAGTCCTGAAACCGAAATATGAATGAATAACAGCATTGACAGCAACACGATGTATTACCCCTAGTAGGTTAACAGTGCTGCGTTATAAGTCAGTACTAAGACTTGTGCCATTTAACAATATTGAGTAGATAGGTACTACGAACTTTTCCGTGCCTCGGAAAGCACGTTAAGCCGATCTTTGGCAGTCGTTACGGATTGTCAGAAGCCAGAAAATCTGACACCAGTCTTGCCAAGAAGTACCTTGTTACTCAGTAATGGGTTGTGGAGGTCTCTGGTAGGCAGCCGCTCCACGTAAAAAACTGATATTCAGCTTAATCCGGTTTGACTGGGAGCCAACCCCAATATATAATTGGGAAAAGGCTAGGCAGATGATGACTACGAACTTTTTGTAAAGGATATGTAAATAGTCAAAATCTGCCAAATGTTTGTAAAGGTAAGTTAGCCTAACTAAATACATTTACGGTTCAATTACGTAGAATAAGATCTAATAGTCTGCAGTGTGAAATATTCATGTTTCATCGTCATCCGCCATCTTTAATTCTGTCGCTATCCCTACAGCTGTTAGGGAAGGGCCGCACCGAGAGTTACTGGCAGAGCGCATTCGACAATTAAAACCAAGAGCCACCCGCAGACACGGCCGCGGGACACCCGTGATGGATGGCGCGGAAGACAACGAGCGTAATGCTTGTTATGTTCAGCTGCTTGTAAAAATGGCAACGAAATTACTAATGAGATGTTCTGAATTGAAAATCGTTGTGTGTGTTAAAGTTGCTTGGAGGATATGAGGATATAGAACACTATGTGACGGCCGGGCGTTTTGGGACGCGTTCTTTGTAAAAATAACGACGATAAAAAGTGCTGGCTGTTAGGTTAATTTTAATAAATACTGTCTAAACTCAGCAACAAGGTTTTTGTTCCCAAAAATTATTAAAAAAAAAGTTTGTTTGTTTTCTCCTGTTTTCTCCTCACACGTCATAGCACATCTGACATTGGCAGAATTGTCGACATCGGCATCATTGCCACAAAAATAGAATAGTAGAATATTGTCACCTAACTACTTGTCAATTTATGTCATTCTATTCGGCATTGTCAAAACTCTCGAAGCGTAATCAGTGAGTGGAAGCCACAGACTACAGTACAATATTGCATTATTATATATTGCATATTGCAATTTTTTTTTATCGACAGTACAATGCGCATTGTGCTGTCGATAAAAAAAAACTAATAAAAATCGACTTCCAAAAAAAACACGTACAAAATAACTTTAATTTCGGTAGTCGGTGTTTTTGGCTGATTTTCGTTATTTGACACCGACTTCCGAAATAAAAGTTATTTTCGGAAGTCGGTTAAAAAGACGAGAGCTGCCTGTCTATGGTGGAAGTGTCCGCTAAAACTTGCGCTCAGCACACATTGCTCGGGTAAAAAAAAATGTGGTATTGCTCTCTATAGTTTTCCTGAAGGCGGCCCATCGATTCCATGCTCTCTCCTACCATGACGTCTTAAAACCATCATTCACCATCATCGTTTTATTTTTTTTATTGAGGAATGGGCTTGCTCTTGACCTCGATCACCCCTGATGGAAAGCGATAAATGAGATCTATGATGGAGCGAGCGTGCCCAGAAGATGCCTGTTCACTCTTGCTTTGAAGGCAGACGGGATATGTGTGGAACACAGACGCTGGTAGAGAGTTCCACACTTTGACTGTGCGCATAATAAATGTGGAAGAGAAGCGCTGAGTACGACTGGTTGGGATATCGACCAAGTGAGGATGGTACCCAGCAGTACGTCTGGTATTCCGGTGGTAAAAGGGCGATGGTGGGATCAGGTCGTGGAGTTCTTGCGTACACTCTTCGAAGTACGTGATTCCGGTTTGAGAGAGAGACTGAGCTCTACAAGACGCTAACGCTCTCTTTTTACAACGGAATCGTGATGGTATTGATATGTAGCTTTGAATGTAAGGCTCCTGTGCCTAATCTGCCCCGAAGCGGATGGAAACTAACCTGACTGCGCACCGTGATCGGATGCTCTCTCTGTTTTAAGTAAACTTGAGCCAGCTCTTACAGTTTCGGCACACATATCGACTGTCATCTAGCGTAGTTAGCCGTAGAATGTTGGATGATATATATTATATACCGTACTTGATAGACTACGGCTAGAATCCCGTGAAAAGTTGCGTCTAATGCATCCCTAAAACATTTCAGCTTTTCCTCTGCGCAGCTAGAAAAGTCCTACAGCTAGAGAAAGCTGAGGGCTGTCTGAGATGTAATAATTCTGTGTTTCGCGTGTTTATAGTAGAGATCTTTCGTCATGTAGATGTGGAGAATCATTGACAGTAGAAGAATTTTATTGTAAAACTGCTCGGCGACAGAAATAAGTGACTGGTAAAAAGTAGAACATTCCGGGAGGAGCTTTTACAGTGTGCCTAATTCCTGTCAATATTCCTCAATTTTTTTTTTTCACAATAAAGTTTTCTCAAAATAATCATAATACCTTTGTAAACAAATGAAAAAAAACTCGCTTAAAACACACCACTTTCCTGTAATTGGCTGTAATTTCCCAAGAAATTTTAAACGACCAATCAGCGACGAGCAAGTTAGTTTTTGTTTACGTAAATCAAGGGTGCATGTTAATATCAACGTATTTATTTGAATGCGTTCATTTTTTAAGGTTTTAGACTTTATGTTGTTGTGATAAGGTGTTTTATTCATGTAAGTAGGTATAATTTATGTTTTTAGTAGCACGGTCGCCATTTTGTTAAAATAAAATAATCGATGTAGCTGTAGCATGTTTCTTATCGTTGTATATCTTTTGCAAAGCTCGCCATGTTACGTTATTTTTTAACGTATGAACCATTTGCAATATTTCGATAAGAGCAAACACCTGCTTATCAGTGACGTGAAATTATTACCGGGTGTGTTCTGATTAGGCTCTCATTAACCAATAAATTACGATGTGGTGAAGTAGGTGGCGAGTTTTAATGTCGTTATAAACGGTTCGCTTGTATTTCTATTTTTTTGAACTGTTTTTATGATGACTTATTGTAGATAGAAGGTACTTAAATACTTAAAAACACGGTTTAATAATTTTCATTTTAGCGTGTAGATACCTAAAGGCCATTCTTATTTAGGAGTGGAGTGTAAGTCCACCAGGTTACACTGCTTGGCAATAAGTCTTCCAAAATTTGGATCACGTAACTGTTTTTAAGTCTCACAAAAAGTCGCTCAAAGTATTATTTTGTTTTGCTCTAGTAGGTACCTACCTATCTTTCTGCGAGATTCAACTACCTACTCAGTTAATTTGTGAGTTCTGGAATTAGGTCCAATTTAGTTCATTAACTTAGCTTTAGTTCACTGCCAAGACCGCCACACCGAATTCCCAAACCACTGCAACTCCTGAAAGCCAGAATCAACAGTAGCGACCACCAGATAAAACGTCGAGTCAATGAAGCTCGACGAGTCCCGGAGAAATGATTCAACTGTCTTGGATCCCGCAACGAAATTAATCAGAAAATAGCAGCCACTTTAGTTCACTGCCAGTCCGTTACCTATTTAGAGCGGATTTCACCAATGAAACTGAACGCGATCAGTACATCTAAACTGCGTTCAAGAGCTGTCAGCGTCAAAATCCCATAGATAAATAGTGACACTGACAGCTCATAAACGTGGTTTATACGCTGATCGCGATCAGTTTGGCTTGGTGAAAATGGCCCTTAGTTCAATAACTTAGCTTTAATTCACTGCCAGTCCGGATAGGTAGCCTTCTCCACTGACAAGGCAACCTATCCGGACACTGGATGATAAAAACTAGACAGCTTTGAAGTCCATTGAAGGTAAAATAGACCAAAGTGTGAAACAACACCATGAAATAATTAATACTAAGTAAATTATAGGTCCCACGTTAATTGCTTGTTTTTAATTATTTCTATGCAATTAACCTTTTCAAAGTAAAGATAGGAAGACAGCCATTAGTTTTTAATTAACATTAAAAATGTCATTAAAATGTACTTAAGAATTAAATAGATAACACTTGTTTTTGTTAATGGTTCGCTTGTCTGTCACACGTTGGCATAGTCTTATGGCGGATTTCACCAATGAAACTGAACGCGATCAGTACATAAACTGCGTTCAAGAGCTGTCAGTGTCAATATTCCATAGAAAAATAATGACACTGACAGCTCTTATTCGTGGTTTAATTCGCTGATCGCGTTCAGTTTAGTTGGTGAAATTGACCCTTAAACACGAGCGAGTAACGATTTTGGAGTTCTTTATTTAGTAACTTTAGCATCATCATAATTTCAACGTCTTTCGGTTCCGTTCCAGCCGTCTGTAGAGGACTACGAATGCCAGGGTTGTGGATTTTGTTCGAAAGAGTCACCGCGGCCCTGGAACGCAAAGGGCACTAGGAGGAACACGAGAGTCGGACTCCCGCTCCACCCAGAGCGGAAGGAGTCATTTGACGATTTCCCATCCAGAAAAAAAATAAAAAAAGGGGACTATGAAGTCTTGAAAACTGTCAAGATTTCGTTATGAGAGAGAGAAAAAGCTATACAGAATGAATAGCACTGCTGTCCCTTTTTCAACATGTATGGTCGATGCTTCTGCACCATGATGTGTTGTTTGTTTTTTGGGAAGTGTGCGAGGGAGCATTGTTTAGGTAATACTGCCAAGCCCGTTCCAAAGTTCCATCATCGGACCTCAAGACATGCGGCGATGCGTCACCGGTACATGGTGAACTTCCCACCAACGCAAAAACGTTTTGGGAACACGATCATTGTGAGTGTAGCTATATAAGGAGTAGAATTCTCTGCTAGAGTCTGTTTCCTAGCTACAATCTGGGAATCTTTAAAAGTCAAGTGTGAATAACTTACGTTACTTCTAGGCAAGCGTGCTCCATCTTTGACCACATCATCGCTTTCACTCAGGGGAGATCAAACGCGTGCCTATCAATAGTAAAAAAAAACACTATGACAATATGACAGTTCATAGTCTAAGCAACTTATCCGAGACTGGCTGTAACATTTTCCGGACACGCTTCACTCGCTCTTGGATCTATAGTTTTCAATACCTATACCTGGTCTACTTTGTTTGGATAGCCTAAGCTATCCAAGGAATTAAAATTTCCGAGCTCGCTTCGCTCGTAAGATGAAAAATGTTTATTCTTCAACTTTTTCTGCATAGGTAATTCAGCAAAGTAACTTACTGTTTGTTATAATGGCAAAAATAAAATCTACCTTTCCGAGAATGAGTGCAAATTATTCCGAGCCCGCTTCGCTCACTCTTGGATCCATAGATTTTAATATTCTTTGCTTCGACAGCATAAACTATCCGAGGAGTGCCTAATAATTTTCGGGGACATATTTTCTTTTTGGAAAATCACCATTTTAGTTTAGTTTTTCTTTTAAGGGTTGCGTACCTCAAAAGGAAAAAACGGAATCCTTATAGGATCACTTCGTTGTCCGTCTGTCGGTCTGTCACGCGATCACAGATATTGTCTACGTCATTCTAGGTAAATCTGTGGTCACGACCCTTTTTCACAGGAACTCGTGAAGGTTTCATGTTGAAATTAAAAAACGTAATCATGGTAAAATATCCAAATATGTAGGTCGATGTTGCCTTGGAGGTCTAAAAGTATCAAGCTTCTAAGTCAACGCAACAAAAAGATATCGTTATTTATGCATAATTTTTGCGACATATGTTTGTTACTCGCAAGTACCAAAATCAAAACCATTGTGTACTTCCCGTCGACCTAGAAACATAAAATTTGGCCTGAAGCAAGGTCTTACTTAGGTACAGCACAGATACCTAATGGTAAAAAGTGAAAGTTTATCATTTTAATTATATCACTTAAAACAATAACTTTTTGCGACTACTAGCTCTTGCTCCGGTACTTTCTTGGCCGGTTTTCAGCTTTCAGCTTTCCAAAATGGCCCCAGACTGAGGTGTGCCCTGGAACCGCCACAAGTGTTAAGACGGCTCTGCTTCCGACTCTAAACGAGAGTATTTTTGTATTATAGTTTCCTTTTTAGTAAAGTAAATAATTATCTATCTATATTATGGATTGGGAACCTAATCTACCTACTGAACCATCCGTCACCAAATCTCGTCGTCGACCCCAAAAGTATTGACAAACACTGTCAAACTACCAATACACAACAAACTATGTTCAAAACAACGCTATAATGTTTTATTCATTATGTACAGATTTATTTCTATTTAATAGCCACCCGTGTTGGAAGTTTGGTAAAAAGTTGGCGGGATAATAGCGGGGCGTGGTCGAGTGCCTACTGGCGTGCGCGGTTGTAAATCGAACGCGCCCGTTCCAATTTTATAATTATGTTCCAAAAACTAAATTGTAATGGGTTTCTTTAGGTAGTGCCCGGAACTACATAAAAGTTGTGTTTCTCAACTTTGGTTGTTGGAAGGAAACTTTACATAGACCGTGGTTGTTCCATCATGATTTTAGATAGGTGATTGATAAAGGAATGACCGTTTTTCAAACATTGCTTGCGTTTAGGAAAACTCGCTTTTTTTTTCAGAAGTTCCATATTCTAAGTAAGGCGACAATATTATACTGGATCTGCGAACTCAGTAGAAAGTCAATGGTAAAATGAACTTAATAATTCCATGGATCAATGGAAAATGATATGTCAGTTCAGTACCTAATTGCTTTATTTTCCGTCTAGCGAAATTCTTTCACAATACAGTATTCCCATAATAATTACGGAACGAGCTACGCACTCGATTATACGTCGATAAATTCTTACATTTTACAACAACGATAAAATCCGATATAAGTATGTTGCGCGGGTGAACACCGCATGGGGCCGAATGTACCTACAAGCGATTACTTGGCCCTACAGACTCATTAATCCTTGCTATTCTAAGGAATTCAATTGCAGCTTTTTAACGATTAAAATAATATTAGTGGCTCTCATTAAGATATCCAAACACTTTTTTGCAAAAAAACACTTGTTAGAAAAAGTGTCTATGGAGACAGTTTTTTTTTCAGTTAATTTATCTGTCTGAGGTGTTGCCTCAAAATAACCTATAAGCAAAAATTTAATTGTACTTAGACTAAGGTACTTTGATGTCAAAGGTGCAAGTAGGTAGTCATTTTCTTTCTTTAATTGATAAAAGTTACTTAGTCTACCATCAAACAAATTAATTTCAAATTAAAAATAAACAACACTACCATAGATTAAGGGTATCTTTTAATAACAGAATAAAACGTTGCTATCTCCATTTTCCATTCGCATGTGCTGCGGCGGTGTAATTATAACAAAACCGGCGATTAAACCCTTAACATAATCATAGTGCGCACTTTTTTAATTATGGCAATGCTGAGTTCCCTTTTTGAATTTGAATTTCGAATTGGAGTTCTTACTTCGGGAAACCTATTTTTATGTTTTGATAATTACGGTTTTTTAGATTAAAAGTTTTAATTCAGGGATAGAATAATGAAATCCTCCTATAATTTGGGACCGGAAGAAAGAGTTGGTATCAGCTGCTTATAATTATTAAAAAGTGTACCTGTCTGTGTATAATAAAATATGTCTCACGGTGACATTTTCACTGGCTGTTTGGATATTTGCGATGTACTATCAATAGGTTCGATTCCCGGGATCTTTGGCAGCTCCGGGGGGGTTGCTAAGGGGCTCAAGCCACCCCCAAAAGACCGAGCTAATTTTGGTAGACGTGCAAAATAAAATGGTTTGTGCTATTTTAGTGATTACTTTGCTAAAAACCTACCCTTAGTAGGGCCAAGCCCAACGACAATCCTGGATTCGTCGCTGCCCGGGGCCCGGGAGTATGGCAGCTGTGCGGCGAGGACTAAGTTTTCGTTTTTTTACCCGACTTCAAAAATAGGAGGAAACTATAAAATAACTTTAAGAAGTCGGTCGGTGTCAAAAACGAAGAAACGACCAAAAGCAGCGACTTCCGAATTTAAATAGTTATTTTTTACTTAGTAGGTAGTATTTTTTTTAATGTCACTATTATTATTTTATGTGTCGTAAGTACCTGATGTAGTGTCAACCTATCGTCAAATGAATGTTTTTCTTATTTTCAAAACATTACTATGTCAGGTCGCGAAATACATTAATTAGTAGAGAACATTTTATTTAATTGTTAACTTGTCTTTAAACTAACATAATTTAAGAACTACTAACACTATCATTTGGGTTTTGGTGCAGGATCCACTTACGTCATGTGTGTTGTTTTTATGGCAATTAAATACTTTTTCTTTCTTTTTTCTTTTCTTTCTTTTTTGCAAAAAAAAACCGACTTCAAAAAAAACAGTACAAAGTACAAAATAACTTTAATTTCGGTTGTTGGTGTTTGGTTGCTTCTTAGTTAATTGACACCGACTTCCGAAATTAAAGTTATTTTGTACTTTGTAGCGTTTTTTTGAAGTCGGTTTTTTTGTGAAAAAGTTTTTTATTTTTCACTTTTTAGTGGTACACCACACCTAACAACACCACTGGAAAGTCACAGGAAAGCAAAAATACGCAATTTCGTATACATGGATGATTTTTCCACATATTATTTTTTCCAGCTATTTGGATTTAAAAACCAAATCCAAAACCAATCGAGAAGTATCCTTTCACATAAAACAAGAGTTTTTCAAATCGGTTCATAAATGACGGAGATATGAGGTAACAACATACAAAAAAAAAAACAAAATAAAAAATACAATCGAATTGAGAACTCTTCGTTTTTTGGAAGTCGGTTAAAAAGAATTCAGAGGGAGAGAGAGAGCGATTTTAAGTTTTTTTTTAAAGATAAACATCACTATCTTTCCCCCAGTTTGCTTAAAATGAGATACGTATATCGCTTCCATCTAAGTACTTAATATAATAATTAGTATTAAGGATAATATTTGACTGTGTGTTGGCAACGTAACAGGATACATATTTGAGTTTTGCTTTTTTAAATATGTTTATACTACCTATATAAGTATCACACTTCTTTAAATCTCTGATAAATTATTGAATAGTTGTGCTCCTCAGCTGAAATTGTTTTTTTTTGCCGTAATTAGTCCGTGCACGTGTATCTAGTTATTAGCTGAAACTGGTTTTTACTTCTTGTGTTTTTTTATGTAGTTGTACCTATGTTTGATTGTACGGAATTCGTGGTGATTTTTTGGTGAGGTTCTTCTATGTATTTAGGTTCCTCTACTATCTACCCTTTTGTGTATAATACCCGTGTGATGTTATTTACAATTCAAATAAATACAGTCAATTTTAAACTGCTAACAGACAGATGCACCGCCATTCAATAGGTCTATTTTCACAGTTATTATTTACGACGTGTCGACTCGCTCATTATTACAAATGTCGTTACATTTTAATTGCTGTACCCCTAAGGATGTAATAATTGTCAGTTTGCCGCCATAAATTAAAAATGCATTTATTATTAAAATGAATCGGAACTGCTTGACCTTTTGATCATGTTACGGTAAACAACGATCGATGGTTTTATAGTTAGAACTTACTAGTAAGTGGTACTAAAGCCTACTGGGTAGGTACCTATTTTGCTTTTGTTGAGAAAACTTCATAGGTGTTTTTTAGGGTTCCGTACCTCGAAAGGAAAAAACGGAACCCTTATGGGATCACTTTGTTGTCCGTCCGTCTGTCGGTCTGTCAAGACCCTTTTTCTCAGGAACTCGTGGAGGTATCAAGGTGGAATTTATGCCAAATACTCAGGTCTACCTGTCCCTTGGAGCTGTGAATAAATCTAACTTCTAAGCCAACGTAATCAAAAGACACAGCCGTTTATGCCGCAAATTTTTGACACTCGCAAGGGAATCAAAACCTACAGGGTACTCCCGTGAACTCAGAATCTTGAAATTTGGTACGAAGCAACGTCTTATAGCACAGATAAAGGAAAAAAATTGCGAAAACCGTAACCTTGGCCACTCGCACTCGCGGTTGGCAGACTACAGTGATAAAGTCAGCAATGAAAATAAGTTGACATTGCTTGCTACTCGTATTTTAACATGCTCTAAATAAATTTTCACAAAATCGTCGAACCATTTTTGTATACCCTCCTTTCTTTAAAGAGTTATAGAAAATACTAGATTTCGCCCGCGGTTTCAGTCGTGTTAAAGTAAGCTATTATCCGTCTCTTGGTTCGTATCAAACTTATCAAAATCGGTTCAGCAATTTAGAGGATTGTAGGACTGGTTAGTGACTTACTTATCTACCAGACAACCTTTGGATCAAAGACTACAATTAATAGTATACTCTTTGGATTGACTGGATCAAATGAAATAAATTGTAATTGTTTTTGTTATTTAAATCTAACATCTGTATTTGGATTTTTATTAAAACTTAGATAAGCTTTTTGTAACTTTCTAAAGCTATACGTATGATTTTGGGTCCAAATCTTGGTATTTTTGAGACTGGTGGGATCCTTGTAACGGGGGTTCACACACAAATTATAAACTATTTAAGTTGTTCTCAATTATTATGATTTATTTCAGCAAGCACAAAGAAATCGCTGGACGTTGACTCCGAAGCATCAATTCAAAAAAGTGCGTTCGTTCTTAAATGTCAGCGGAAGTGACATGCGACCTCTTTAATGGGCGCTGCGTGCGCGGGAAACGATCGCGTTCGGATACACGCTGAAATGATTCGGGCTAATCGTTCGTTTGACATTTTAAAATGCGGGGGAAAATATTTTTGTTGATTTATTTTTGTTATTTTGTTGAATTGGTCTTGTGATTTTTGGTATTATGCATCTTTGTTTTAAGCGGGCTACTAAGTTAACTGGTTTTGTTTGTGTGCGTAGGTAGGTACGTACACGTAATATTTTTTATACTTACTTATATCTTTCCCGAAGGTTTTGGCAAAGGTTTACCTATGTACATAAAATAGTAGAGATATTTTTCCAGCTATTTTTAAGAATCATGTAGACGTTGAGCGTATTGCCATCAACCGGGCACCAGACTCCGGCTTGTTACTGAGAAATTCCAGAGTGTTCCAGATGAAATGAACAAAAGCTGTGTTGTTTTTTTTTAAATATCGCAGCTTAATAATATAATTATGCTGAGATAGGAACCTTTTTGGCCTCGCAAAGATAAAAGTCCTAATTTATTGTTAGCTTTTATTATTAATTATTATGTACTTACTGTTGGTTTGCGACTGCGACTGCGGGGACGCCCGAGCCCCCTTGGGAATATCCATCGGGCCCTCTCTTGAGGTCGCCAACCAGCACGATGGTGCATTCCGGGATTTTTCGACAGTGTGCGGGGCAGCCTTTATGTATGGCTAACACACTACTTGGGCCCCCAACTATCAGCGCGAGCTTCGTTGGTCTGCTTGCATAGGAACAACTATTTCGACCCAACTCCTTGGAATTGGCTACACTGATATTAGATTTGATTAGATTGTCACCTGATACCACCACCCGGGGACCACGTGTAGGGACTAACTATGGCTATTCTCCTACCGACGCGGGTGACTTGACCCCCAAAAATATCATCATCATCATGATGATGATATTTGGATGATGATCAAAATATCAAAAATACCGCACATTGTGTTTCCCACAGCTGCGCCAAATAGGTCCAGATGGCCTAGCACGAATATTTTGACAATAAAGTACCTACTTAACGTTAGCGTGAATTCGAATATAAAAAACTGCAACCCCATAGTATTTTGGTTTTATTTAATAATATGATTAAAGTATTTATTCAATTCAATTCAATTTTCTTTTATATCAGACTAATGTGTCCAATTGTGTTAGTAAAAACTTAATAAAAAATAAAACAATTATTAGGTAGTAGGTATTACAAGAGAAACTATTTAACATGGATGTGTACCCATTGCCTCCATAGAGGACCTTTTTTCTCCAGTTTTAATTACCTTCAGGTAGCCGCTCGCTTATGGATTAAATGGCATAATGGAAACCATCCACTTGTGCGTCATCAAACATCGCTGAGGCGCTGCAATAGCGAGGCAGTCCCATCAGCAACCTGAAATCGTTGTTGTAACTTATCCAATTCAAATAAATATTATGTGCGAAACGAGTATTATAGTTATAGGTAAAATTTTAAGTTATGTTACTATACGCCAAAAACATTCGTGCCATGCCCTCAGTTCAGCAAATCGCCAGACAACTATCAGTTGCCTGACGCTGGTTTTCAACTGAAACTTACGTTGAAGTGTACGGATGGGAATTAAAACAGATGTAAAGGTGGTAAATAAAAAAAAAAACACAAGCAACAAGCACCTCAACAGCAACATTTATCCACAATTTAAGTAACAACATATTTTTGCGAAATGTCGTAATACCTTCAAAAAGTCCTTATAGTCGCAGAGTTGGCATCACGGAGGTAACTTTAATCAGGCTCGCAGCAGGGTGCCTGCTATAACCGTGTCCTGTGGGCTGTGGGCCTCGGGCGGTGCTTGCGCTTGATGTACACCTAATGTGTGCGGTGCAGTATCGTTGTTTCATGTAATTAATATTTTGAGGTCTCACACTCCCTGTCTATTCGTGAAGTCGTGATGGTCGTTGCTTTCCTATTTCGAATTTCTTGTTAGATTTTCTTATTAAGTATTTACATTTAATTGCAAATGTTTTCCAATTATAGTGATATTTAAGATCTGGATTCATGTCTATAGTGTCTACAAGTCACAGGTTTTATGCCCGTTTTCACTAACACTAGAGAATAAATATCCCGTTGCTTGAATTTAAATTCTCGGGCGATGAGTTGAACGTTCAAAATTCAATAGTGAACGTTTGATTAAAATAGTTTCTCAATACGATTGATCTTAGATCTTTTGTCCAGAGCCCTCTGGCCTCATGCCTATGACCAGCTATAGGTTTTAAAGTCATACAACCCAGGATTTTCGTCAATAGAGCTTACGTGCTGTTTTTGTACCATTTATAGGCTTGGGTTTGACAACAAACTCGCCCGATGGGAAGCGATGATTGTGGTTGACGATGGAACACCCTTTGCCTAGAAGTACCTAACCTATTCACTCTTGGCTGAAAGCCCCCCCCCCCCCAGTTGTAGCTATCAGAAAAACACAGACTTCGGCAAGGAATTTCACTGCTAAGCCGTACTTTTCACACTTTATATGATAAGACAAAAATGCGTTGGGGGCCAGAGAGGGCCAGTCATTGAGAGCGTTAGGAATGGAGCCAGTCAGGAGGTACCGAATTAGGTAGGATAGAAGTTCCTCCTATTTATGGCCTAAGGGTAATTCGCAAAATCTAATTGAGTATTTGCTCTTGAGAAGCTAACCTACGTGACGTCTTCGTTGTAGATCGCGGTCGTAAAACAGCGGCCCATTTTCTTTATTTGAGCCGGCCGCGACAATCCAAGTCATAAGTGTGCCCTAGACAGGGTGCCCTTGACTAGAAAAGAGTAACGCCCCCTGATTTAATACATTAAAACCTATTTTAAAAATATCGAACCACAGAGTCTTCCCTCGCACTCTTTCATTAATGACAGTTGAGATGTTGATATTCGATTTTGACAGTTAGGTATAGGTAAACTTATTGCAGGTCTGTGAATTATTTTATTCGAAAATGTTCCCATCAAAATTGCTAATAAATATCCCCCAAGCATCTTTTAGTTTTAGCGAAAGATGTATCTGCTGGCTACCGCAAATTTTGTTGCAAAAGAAAATTAAATCGAAGGGAATTTCAAGATTTGAATGTAACGGACAGCAAGACTATTCTCAATATGTTTGGAGTAAAAGTACTGAGATTCCGACTGGGATTTTTGACAGGTTTGTGTGTACTTATATAGTAGGTAGTGAATTAATAATCCTAGTTCATCTAATCCATCATAAATTCATAATATTACGAAGTCTCTTAGCTAATGAATTCATACAATGATACTCATTTAAGTACCCAAACTAGACTGAGAATCGGTACATGTTTCTCGATACTTAATCAAAATTTATGCAGCTCATACAGGGCAGGGGGGTGCAGTAGGGCGGGCACATTGCTATCAGAACATGGTCGATGGGGCCGAAAGTTGTGGAGTGGTGACCGTGTACGTTACTTTTCGTAAATTCTTCAATGACTTCGTTAAGTTGTAGACTACCTACTAAAGAAATCTGGGTCTTTTGGGGGGCGCTTAAGTCCCCCCTGGAGTCCTTGCTTGAGTCCCCTTAGATCCGCCGATGTTTAAAAGTTTAAGTCAGCCCTCTTACTATGACGTGGACGTGTCAATGCCATCATAATGTCATTGGGAAAGAGGATAGTCATGTGCCTTGTATAGCTACCTCTCCCTCTCACACGATGGTTCTACGAGTAAGATGTTTTCTTACATCAAGAAAACCTCATCCTAGAACTCAAGGATCGTAGTGAACGCGAGAATAATATCATTATTGTGGGTATAACGGAAAAAAGTGACAAGAACTATAACGCACGACAAAAATACGACTACGACGAAGTAAACAAAGTACTAACCACACTGTATGAGGACTGTCCGAAGCCAATAAAAACCACAAGATTGGGAAAATATATCACAAACATGAACCGGCCCATCAAAGTATGTTTCACCAATACAGAAACACCTAAATACCTGTTCCGGACAAAAAGTAAACTACCCGAGAATATACTAATTTACTCAGATTTAACCCCGACTCAAAAGCAATATTTACAATGTATAAAAGGAGAACTTAAAAAACGTATAGAAGACGGAGAAAAAGACCTTGTTATTAAATATATAAAAGGAAAACCTACAATTATTACCAACCAAAAAAACTCGAAGAAGGTTCACAACACAATGGAAAACACACAGATAAACTAAGCCATCAAATCATCAAGAAATATGAAGACATACCCTTACACCCATCATCACTCAGATTTTTTTATGCTAATTTACGAAGTATTCGCAAAACTGGTAAGCTCGATGAAATCAAATGTATTATTAGGGCGATACCAAAAACTACCCACTTATTGGTATTCACGGAGACCTGGATTATTTCTGAAGCCGATGCAAAATTATACCAGTTGCCAAACTACAACCATGTTTACAACTTTAGGAAAACACGAAAAGGTGGAGGGGTATCAATCTATATACACGACTCAATAAAATACGACGTAACGGAAGAATTATGTGAAAATGGAAACCACTACTTGTGGGTACATATAAAAAAATTATCGCCAAACATCGGAGTGATTTATAAACCAGGTGATTCAAACAATAATGATTTCTTAACGACGTATTCCGCACAGTTGGAGCAGAGAAGAAGAGCAATAGTATTTGGCGACTTTAACATTGATCTCCTCAACGCTGACAACCACGTCACTAAATACCTAAACGAAATCAAAGGAAATGGATATCAAATACTGAACAAAATTAATGGCCTATACAGTACACGTGAAACCTCGACTACAAAATCTATACTGGATCATGTTTGCACAAACATAAGTAACCACTCATTTAATTTCTCCATAATCGAGTCATGCTTGTCTGACCATTAACAAATATATTTGGAAATAGGCAGTCTAACGCCACAAAAAAATAAAAAAAATCCAATACAAAGCAATAAATTATGAAAATTATATAGCGACGCACTAACAGATAATTACATAAATGAAGAAAATGATTACTATCACCTGGAGCGGTTTATCACAAATCATGTAAATAACAACAAAACCGACAAGACAAAAATTCTAAATCCACCCCAAAACGATTGGATAAACCGAACTATTACTGATTCGATAAACTTACGTAACAACCTATGGCAACAGACAAAATCTAACCCAAAAGACGGAAACATACAGAAAACCTTTTCCAAACAACGAGACGCAGTAAAAAACCTGATCAAGACACACAAGAAAAAATACTATTACGACCTATTCTACAACATTAACAATCAACCGAAAAAGATGTGGGAACTTATTAATAACTTAGCCCTAAATAAATCAAAGAAAGCAGTGCTCCTCCGAAACTAATGTCGAGTTCAGGACCTATAACTGAAGGTAACGCAATATGTAATTTATTTAACTCATTTTTCTCATCAATAGGCCAGGAATTAGCTAACGAAATACCCGTTATATATCACGCGAACGATGGCAACACTCTTATGTACGAACACAACCATTCACACGACGTAACTCTGAGTAAACTCACTCCTTGCACTGAGGACGAAATTTCTAAAATAATTGACGGTCTGGATAGTAATACAAGTACTGGGATAGATGGTATCAGTACCAAGGTGATCAAATGCCTCAAAAATATAATTGTTCCGAAATTAACGAACTGCATAAACGAATACATGATGCGCGGCATTTTCCCGAACACGCTTAAAGTTGCCAAAGTCAGCCCTATTTACAAATCGGGTAACAGGACTGACCCAGGTAACTATAGACCAGTGTCGGTTTTACCTATATTATCAAAAATATTTGAGCGTGTTTTGTACAGCCGTCTAAATGCATACCTTCTTGAGAAAGAGTTCCTAATCGACGAACAATACGGCTTTCGTTCGAAATCTAGCACTCTCACAGCTACAGTAGACTTGGTAACTAAAATCAAAACGCGCATAGATCAAAAGGATGTTGTTTTGGGGATATTTATTGATTTAAAAAAAGCATTCGACACCGTATGCCACCACAAACTTCTTCAGAAATTAAACAATATAGGAGTCAGAGATATATATAGCCCTAGAAATGTTTACATCTTATTTACACAATAGACAACAAGTAGTTAAAATAGATAAATTCACTAGTTCCATAAAAAACGTACCATATGGCTGTCCCCAAGGCTCAATTTTAAGTTCTTTGCTTTTCTTAATCTATATAAATAATATAAACAAGATAGGGTTAACGGGTCACCTAACTTTATATGCGGACGATACATGCCTCTTCTATTTCGATAAATCTATCCATACTAATATAACAAATGCTCAAAAAGATCTTGGTATACTCAGTGAGTGGCTTAAATACAATTTACTTACAATAAACACGTCCAAAACAACATACATGATTTTCACCGCAAAAAACAAACCATTACCAGACTTCCCGCCTCTTACTATAAACAATGACATAATAAAAAGATCGAGCCACGAAAAATATCTCGGTCTGAGGGTAGACGACAAACTCACATGGAAACTGCACATCGAACATGTAAAATCAAAATTAAAGGCATTACTAGCATCATTACGCAAAATCTCAAATTGTATTCCAAGGAAAATACGTACTATTATTTATAACTCATTAGTAAAATCTCATCTCGAGTACCTTATTGAAATATGGGGATCTGCCGCTAAAACTATCCTAATGCCTTTACAACGAACCCAGAACAAAATTATAAAAACATCATATCATTATCACTACCTTACTCCAACTAAAACACTATTTGAAAAAACCAAATTATTAAATCTCAAACAACTATACACATACGGTACCTGCATTCTAATAAAAAAAATCACAACAAACAGCGTACAATCAAAGCTACAACTACATAAAAAAACAATATCACACAACCTAAGAAATAAAAATAAATTACAACGAAGACAAGCTCGCACAAACTACGGTAAAAAAACCATATTGTTCGAAGGAGCACAGCTGTTTCACGACCTACCAAATGACGTAATAGATTGTGATAACATTAACAGATTTAAACTAAAACTGAGAAATTACGTTTATGAAATGTAGTAATACCGCATATTAAATGTTAGCAATTTACATACTTCCTATATTATATGTACCTATTTGTTTTGTATAACTTCACCAACACGCATCGGAGGCGAAATGTATTTATTTAGATATAAACAATTACTTTGTATCTCATTGTAAGTGAACCTTTGTATTGTTCTTATGAGAATAAAATTCTTTAAACCGAGATGTCACAGTAAACTGGTGTAAGGTGTTGGAACATTTTCAGGAACAGTTCAATTGATTAACCAACATATTTCTATTTCAGACAATATTGCATGTACTCCAGTTTTTTGGGTCTGGGACGCCAGAAGGAGATAGACTGGCGTGACGTCATCACTGAGGCGGAACAGATCGTGGGCTACCCCACCTCCTTCCTCAATCTTCGATGGCTGTTCAACGATGAAATCGCAGGCAGTGCCATACATTTGAGGAAGTTGGTCAGTTCCAACGGTTCCAATTAATATTGTGTCTTTTACATATACAGGGTGTTCCAGAAGTGCATGGTAATATTTTAAAGGGTGATGTTCTGTACCTGATGTCAGTACAGAAATTAGCTTCAATATAAATTTACCGCCCTGACGGGTTATGTACATTTGAATGTTAGTTCCAGGAGCAAAATATTTTTATTTGTTTACTTTTTTCAATTTATTTTAGTTCAGTCAGAGATCTAATTGCCACCAACTGCATCAGAAAGAAAGAAGAAGAAAGAAAAACTGTTTAGTTACGTGAAAGTGACGCACATGCATAAAATTGTTGTATATTACAAGCCTAAAAAACAAAAACAAGTGTTTACGTAATCATGCGTCACTAAGTCACTATACCGCTCGAAACGGCTAACGTTTAGCATAATGCCGAGGCCCGTGCACGAAAGCACGAATCCACGGCGCTGGTTTACAGCGTAAGGCGGAAACCACGAGCGCGAGTCGAATCAGACTGCTTGAAAAGTAAATAAATGTTTGGAACTTTTCATACGTTTCTTTGCGGTCGGGTATTTTGTCAAAATGACCACGAACTTCTGAAACATCCTGTAAGTTCGAAGAGCAAAACCTTAGTGAAAATGTATTGAGGGCAAACATAGGGGGTCGAAGAATCGTCCGTCACGAAAGTACCTTGTTCTGGCATTAGATAAGATATGGTTGTGGGCCCTAAAAACTGGTAAGCATGAAAATTGTGAAGGGAGATACCGACGACCTGACAGCAGTAATGGCAGGCAGAAATTATGATTATGTTGGTTGGTATAGCTATAGCCTATAGCTTGGGTATCACAAAGATTCTTGATATTAGACTATGTCTGAGAAAATTTTAACAGATAATTATAACGCCGAAGAAATTCTGCTCTCTAACAATGATTACTAACGACTTAATAAGAATCCAAAGTTCTGCTAAACATACTCCTCAGATTAACACAAACCTTTGCCTCTAAGGTCGGCTCCAACCACCCAGTCCTAAAGTCAGCGAAGAACCTCCTCATAGGATCGAAGAGCAATCTCCAATCCGTCGGCTTGATCATCCTGCTGACTTCCAAAGCTGCTGGCTTGGACTCTTTAGAGTTCACCAGAGACCAGTACGACTCTGGAGTGCTGCACTCACAGAGGGCATTGGCAGAGATTGTGGAGATGAAGAGGACTGGGCATATGATACATAAGGCGATGGTGAATCTTCAGGATAAGAAGAGCCATGGAGATCAGTTCAAGGACCTGTTGTATGGGAATAAAATTGTGTTGCTGACCGGTAAGATACCTATTCATAAATTATATTTTATTGTTTTTGGGTACCTATAGTTTCTGATCTTCGGGTATTAGACTTCTGGAAACCTTGCGAAGTCTTGGACTTAAGACCTCACGCATACTTACTCCATGAGGTCTTTTGCAGAAACGAATCAATACGTTTCATTCAGCAAAATGAGCTTACTATCAGGTGAGATAGTGGTCAAACACGTGCCTACCAATAGTAAAAAAAATGAAATACCTTTAATTTTACGTTAAGTATTGTATTTATAAATCTGATACCTTATCTTCTGCTGGTGATACCTTAAGATGGTACAGCAAGTTTAAAAATAATACCTAGTTTGTCTTTTTAGATTGTCTTCTGTGTTACGCCTACTGTATGGTTGTTATTCAATCGACAAAAACCTTCTAATACGTAAAGAAAGACCAAAGCCTAATAATTCCGCCGCCAGACTGTATTGCCTAAGCTGTGACCGTGTATTTAAAACCAAATTCGATCTGGCAAGCCTTAATAAGGCATACGACTATTTTTTTGTCGTTTAAACGCTGGAGATCTAAACTAGGAGAAACAATACACAATGCAACACAGAATCCCAGTTACCTTTATACCATGTTCCCTGTGACAGGCGACTTCCTCCTGGCAACGTGTCTGCAGCACCTGGGCGGTCTGCGCAACAACGAGGTGACGGAGCTGATCTCCACGGGTCTTCGGGACCTGGTGGAGGGAGACGCTTTCGGAAATCATGATGCTAACCACAATCCATTGCCGACGCGACCTATAGGTGAGAAAATCCTTGCGACCTAAGCTACTCGGAAAAAAGAGGAGGTAAGTAACGTTGTACACATGACACATCAAGCGATTCATACCGCTCGAGCACTGCCGGCACACAGGTGTGCCGCGAATTTAATGTTTATTTACTATTACGTAAGATTTATTTTTTATTTGGGAATTTTCAGAGCTGGAACGGTTAAAAAGATCTCGCGTTTCTGTACAATGACTGGCCCGAGAAAGTCTGGCTCAAGTCTAGTCTAGTCCTTCGTGAGTTCAAGAGTTAGGCTTATTAAATGCGATATTACCTACTTCTTCATAGAAACGTAGGCGAGACCTCCAATAACTAACCCTGCATTTGATTTCCCTCGAATAGTTTAACGTGACGGGTCAATGGACTTTGTGGTTTGAAATTAAAGGTAAAATTATTTTTATGAACAAACAAACGTCACTTAAAAAATTCAGGTGACAGCGAAGCAGCAGTCTACGACTGGGAAAGCGAGGATAATCTAAAGAAACTTGGTTCAAATGACTTCCTTGGCCGAGGCATAGCAGAGTGGACACTTCGGACCATGCTCATGTCAGGTAGCATACTCGGCAAGGGCTGCCAGGGTGCCATGAAACTCGCTCGCCGCGGCCCAGAGATGGAGAAAAACGCGTACATACTCGGCGGCCATTTGTCGTTACTATGGCAACTCTACTTAGATGTCAAAGATTTCTTCACGCATCCGTATTCGTACTCTTTAGTCGGTGCGCCAACGACGATAGCTTTGTGGGAGTATCCTCAGATCTACGGGCATATTTGGGAGTCAAAGTTAGAAAAAACGCCCATCGAGTTCAAGCAGCTGTATTATGCCGTGCGAAGTACGAGGTCTATGGATTATCTGATGAAGCTCTTGGATGATGAGCTGGCGGCTGTCCTGGAGTATAGTAACAGGTTCCCCGTGGAGGATGCGAGGTCTGCGCTGCAGAAGATGGCCATCACCATACACGGGGAAACTCTTCAGTATATCGAGAAATAAATAAAGGTATTTATAACTTGATTCCATTGAATTTTATTTTATCCGTCGTCATCTGGTTTTTTTTTTAAACCTAAGCTTAATTCGTGTAGATATGTGTACCTAGCTATTATAAAGACTTATAGTAATTATCGCAATAGTATCTACCTACTTGTCTATCTTTGCATGCACCGTAAATAAACCTAAAATACACTCATAATAAACTCGTCACGTTCGCAAAATTATCTCGCATCACCATCGAGCCCGATATATAGAAATGATTATTTATGTAACAACATTAGCGCCCGTCATTCAAATGTCAAATGTGAGCTTCCCGATCGCGGCGCGATCAGAATTAAATTAATATTTTCGCGCAAATATTGCAGAATGACCTCCGTGATAATATGGCGCCGGATATAATATTGGCGGGAACTTTAATGCAGTTACCGCGTCATTTTATATATGTATGATTTGTGTGAATGAGTTAAAATTATTGAGTCATCTTGACGTGATGCCGTGATTATTATGAAATTGAATAGGATAAAAAGGGCTAAGAATCAGACAAGCACAGTTTACGTCTTCGTTCAAAGCAAGTCACCAAAATCGCTTATCTTCATGTTTTGATCGAAGCTTAGATAATTAATCACTACTCTATTCTAGGGTTTGTTACTAACTAGATAAAGAAGAATCCCACGTTAGCCGTCTCCCCATAACTTCCTGCTGATTCGATCCAGGGCTCTTTTTGTCTAACTAGGTAATTGGTCTCATCTACGGAGTTTGCCGAGAGGCACTTTCTGACTGTGTCAACAAACAGTAGTTATGCCCCAGCCTACAGCTTATTGGAATTATGACGGACATTGTCAGCCTAGTCCCACTTAAAAGTTCCGACGCGACGTTTTGAGCAATGTCAGTGATCCGATGGTTTGGAGCACAGTGTGGTAAATTTCTTCACACAATAGATAGGTACCCGAAGATATCAAAAAAGTTGTGAACGAGTACCTACGTCTACCTGGGACAAACGGTCCAGTTAGGTAGGGCTAACTTCTAGAAAGAGGTCAACCGTCGAATCTGACTCGGCTGGGCGGCGTTCGGGAAGTAGCGCGGTATCTTCTCGTCTCCCATACCACAGTGTCTCAAGACGAATGTCTATGACCAGTGCTTGTTGCCAGTGATGACCTATGGACTTGAAACGTGGTCGCTCACAATGGGCTTCATCAGAATGCTTAAAGCATAGAGTAAGTATGGATAGTTTTTGTCTTAACGTCACCCAAAGGGCAATGGAGAGGGCAATGCTCGGAGATTCCTTGCGTGACCGAATCAGGAATGACGAAATCCGCAAGAGAACAAAGGTTACCGACATAGCCCGAGGGATCGTCAAATTGAAGTGGCAGTGGGCAGGGCATATCGCTCGCAGAACAGATGGTCGATGGAGCCGACAAGTTCTGGAGTGGCGACCGCGTATCAGAAGACGCAGCGTTGGAAGGCCTCCCACAAGGTGGACCGATGACCTGGTGAGGGTTGCGGGTAGCCGATGGATGCGAGACGCACAGGACCGGTTGTTGTGGCGACACTTGGGGGAGGCCTATATCCAGCAGTGGACGTCTTTTTGCTGACATGATGATGATGATCAAAATATTCGTAAAATCAATAAATTCGTATATGTAGGTACCTATACGCTCTTAGACGGATTAAAAATGTTACAAAACTTAAAACAGCTGCACCGTTATATCGTGCATATATTGAGTCCTCTCTGCGATATGGGCTGATTGTATCGTGAAATAGTATAATACCGACCATAACGGAACATTTATCGCGCGAAAAAAGAAAAGTGTTCATGCTATTCATGGCCTTCCACCGGACGTATCTTGTCGACCAATATTTAAAAAACGGCATGTAATTAAATCGATATCTGTATTTTCCCTTTTTTCGAACAAAATATTTCAAAGTTAAATCAAAAATACTGACTTGCACACAAATTATGCACACTAAATAAATCATATTAGATATACTGTTTAATGGTATTTGCAGAACTGTTTTACTGAACGAATATTTGGCTAATGATATTTCTGGGTGGTTTAAAAAAAAATAACCACGAAGGGGATGGCGGGGTCTGTTCGCTCGCTCACTTGACCCCGCCATACCCTTCTAACCTAACCTGTCCGAGTCGGGGTGCCCAATGACCGGCTACTATTGTAACCATGATAACCACCTGCTATTTCAGGGAAGTGTAATTTAGAGTGCAAGTTAGTATTTTTGATAAACAATTCGTATTTTTGGTTTATAAATCATAAATCCGATGTATGAACCACATTTTTGGTGTGAATTCGATAAAAAGGTCATCTCGTTTTGGATGATTTTTTTAGTTTTTTTTGTAAGACATGTTTTCTAATCAATTGGGATTTTTTGCACAGCATTATTTTTTCTGGTATGCATTAAAATTATACAGATGTGCATTTAAAAATATCCCTTAAAAAACTCGGTCTGCTGCCACTACCTTCACTATATGTAATGAAAGAAACATGTTTGTTTGTACCCAAACACAAATATCTATTCAGGACTGCAGCATATATATTGTATGCTCTAGGAATCGCGCGGCGTGACAAAAAAGTTGGTTTTAGGTGAAATCCCTCGATTAAAAAAATTTAATAAGGGCCCGGCTTGGCGATGGCTGTACCTACGTAGGTAAGTATATTAACAAATTATCATGTGAAGTTATAAATATCATGTTCAAAATTCAGTTGTTTAAATGGCTAAATGATAATAAATTTTATAGCATTAAGGAATACTTTGAACATAAGTTGTGTTAATCATTTTTCATGCTTTATTCTTAAGCAAAAAATGTATGATCTTTTCATTAAAAGTAACACCTTTGTAACCATGTTTTATGCAAATAAATAAATTGAAATTGAAGACGGACGGCGCCCGCGCCGCCGAGGCCAACCCAGAAAGAGGTGGCGAGACGAACTGGCCGCATAGGTACCGTGAAGGCTGGTACGTGGTGGCGCGTGAAAATAATCTCTGGAAGGACTAGGATAAGGCTTTTGCCCAGCAGTGGGGCAGGTCTGGGTTAGTAAAAAGATTTAGTAAAACCAACATGTACAAAAGTTAAAATCCGTTTACTTCTCACAAAACTTAACAGCTAATAGGTAACATTAATATTAATTTATCTTAGCAACTAACACTGTTTTGAAACAATCACGATAATGCAACAATAACTACAAAACTTAACAAATAAATGCTTGAACATTGATTCTACTTATTGCTAAGCGACATTTGGGGACAAATCACATTTTTTATTGGCGCCATTTTGCATAAAAACTGAACTATATACTTAACGTGTAACAGAATAAACGCAATACCTGAAAAGGGGACATAATTACTCATTATTATGAACAACTTTAACTAAAAAAATCAACTGCCCCTTGCATTTTATGTGCGCGTAACCCGACGAAATGTACTAAACAGCTGATTTTATTTGCGATTTTGTGGTTTTTTCCAGAGTAAAAGTTTGTCATAATGATGAGTAAAATGACCCCTTTTCAGGTGTTTATTGTTACACGATGTACATTACGGACAGGGCTGATCGCACGTTTTTTGACGCCACACATTGGCCCGTTTAGACCGAAGAGAACTCGCTACGCGATCGGCTATCTTCGGAAGCGGTCGTGTGCGTTACCTAGACATTAAAAATGGCCGTGTTGCTTGTATGGTACGCGAAAATGCAAACGTTCGGAAGGCCATATCTTTACGAATTAATTTTATGACAATACAGGTTGTACTTTTATGAGCAGTGTGACTTTTTATTGTAAAAAGTTCTAATGATGATGTGCAGTGTCTCGATTGTTGTCATAAAACTCCTCGATTTTTTTTTTCCTCGATTTTTAAAACATCGTCGGAGATCATGAAACTGTATTTTTCATAACAGCACAGAATCACTTTTAAATTGATTGGTTCTGTACTTTTAAATCGGTAGAATACATTGTGATTTTATTTTTACCACTAACTTTAGCATCAGGTTGTATGTTGGTCAAAATATGATTCGAAATTATATTTTGACTAAGATACAACCTGACACTGACCTGCAAATTGCAAAAATCTAAGATAATTTTAATTTCGCGGGCTGCCCTGGCGCTTCCACCTTAAGCAAAGTTACGCAAGTTACGGCCGCTTTCTATAACATATCTCAATCCCAATCTTGATCCCGATCCTTGTCTGTAACCAATCAACGGCCGAGTTTGTGTCCTTCACCACACAATCCTCACCTTTGATTGGTTACAGACAAGGATCGGGATCAAGATTGGGATTGAGATATGTTATAGAAAGCGGCCGTTAGTAGGTAGGTATACAGGCGCCACCTCCACGAGCGAGGGATTCGCCGCGAAACAGCCGGTCGGTTCTGTCGACATTTCACGGTGTTCACCTAGGCGGAGTGAACGACAAGTGAGCTGTCATTCCATCTTATTTGTATGGTTTGATAACACCCCCGTCATGCACCCCGCCCAAGTGTTCACTTCGACATGTTTCTGCAGATGCTCCTGTATGGAGTAGGCGCCTTATTGTCTTTGCTATTATCAGGTACTCACAATAAACGTTTCTGTTTATTTCTAATTTGAAAGTACATATTTACACTTTTTTATACAATTCAATTTTCTTTTAGGGAAAACGATTTTTGGTAATATAATATTTGCAAAAAAATACTAGGTAAGTAGGTATATACTCCAAAATCTTAGATTTAGCAAGTATTCACAAGGTTTTTTTTGTACAATACCCATTGTTAAATGAGATCTAGTAGACAAGCAAAATCTTTGTAAGTGATTCTAATTACTTATGCAAATAAAAAATAAGTTAAGAAAACAAAGTTTTGTTAAAAAATATTAACAATTCAAGCAAGTAAGTAATATAAAAAAACAATCAAAATGATATGTTGATTTGTGTACGTTACCCCAACAAGAAAGTGTCTCCTAGAGTTATATGAATAGAACGTATTATTGGTGCCTTATCTGTTGTAAATGTTCCCCCACATAAAAAATGTGTGCCCCCTGTCGTTTTGGAAAAAAACGGAAAAAACGATTCTTGCTGGGGTAACGTTTTTCTAGCAGGAAAATTCTAAACGAATGATCGGAGAGAGAAAAATTGTGCATAGCCAGAGAGCTTATATGTGTGCCAAAATGTGCCCCCAAAATTAAAATCTGTGCCCCTTCAGGTTTTCGAGATATTGCATTTCCTGCTGGAGTAACGTTTTGATGAATCGTATATCTCTAAAACCATTGCATGTGCCCCTGTAGAATAAACATACACGAGTAGCTCTTAATGTGTGCCCCTTTGTGCCCCAATTAGATTTAAGAAAATATTTATAGTTTTCAAGTTATCGCGGTTTTATGAAAACCCGAAAAAACATCGCAGCGCCTAAATGAGACAAGGCATAACTTCGCTGAAAACTGTATTCGGTTCTTCTTGACGCTAATAATAACCATACAAAGTTTCAAAACTGTTCATGCATGCGTTTTTGAATAATCATGCTAAAAGTAAAAACGATGGTGTCATAACTTTGACGGCAAAATACAAGGAACTGGCACAATCCCAGATGTGTAGGTGTAAACCAAAATCTTGTGCCTTTAGTCAAAAATATATGGTGAAAATATTGAGCTTCAAATGTTACGCATTAAGTAAATATAAACAAAAAACCAAAATATGTAAACAACGGCTGGTTATCCGACCAAATCTGAATGACTACTAAAAAGCGACGGATTCATACATATCGATGACCTTCTTTATTGGGCGTATTATACCTAAGCTGTTGTCCGTACAGTCGCGTTCAAAAGTTTTGAGGGCTAATTAAAAAATATATTAAATGCACCTTGTGACTATATGTGTTGTTATGGCTGCCATAGAACATTCTGTAAAAATCAAATCAATTATTTAGTTATTTCGGCTAAAAAGATACAGCCCTGTGACCGTGACATGTTGAGTGTTGACGGATTGTGGTCGAGTCTTAGTTTTGGAGACATGAATTCTTGTCATGAATTATTTTTTTACAAAGTAACTAGAAGTTATTAAGGGATTATATGTCATCAACCTAGCACAAGAAGAGAATTAGATACGTATTATACAAAAAAAAGTAAACAAATTACTGAATCGCTTTTGACGAAATTTCTATTGGACCAATCGGAAAGTATGTATATCCTTTCAGATGAAAACAAAACAAACATGATTTAGAAAATATTAGTTAAAAAATAAATAAATAGGTAAAGTAATGAAAAAAAAATCCAAGTGCTTGATAAGGTACAAGTATTTTTAAATAAGTCAAAACAATGCCATTAAATACTTACCACCGCAGATCGTGCCATAAAATTCACCACCCCTACAACCACATAATTGTTATAAAATGCTTATACGCCACTTTCAACCAACTTAAAAAAAAGTAAACAAACAGTATCAGTGCAACTGCGTGACTCAACGTAACAGTGTCCTTGGCGTCATAACATAACTGCAACTGTTTACCAATACCAAGTAATAATCCAAACGCACTTCCTAGTCAATAAACACTTTGTACCCATTATTCATAATAGAGCGACGTTACACGTAACTGTCTCTGTCGCACTAACACCGTACGCGTACTAGCTGTCTCACTTTCTCTAAGCTAGACAAAGCGATTCCTTGCGTGACGACGTCAGCGGACGCCGCGGGGCCAGAGATGTATGTAGCGGTGTGAGGAGAAAAAAGGGAATCTTCTATTAAGGTAAATGCTCCAACCAGCCTGCGAAATTCGAATTTTCCTAAGTTTTTTTGCAATTTGCAGGCCAGTGCTTGGTTGTATGTTGATTAAAATATTATTCGCGGCTGTAACACATATTATTATGTAGATACAAAATTATAATCATCAATATCATCAATACAATGCTCTAAGTTCATAAAGATGTAGGATTGAGTTTTTCTGTTTTTTCTTTTTTCCTACGCTTTTATTTGGTACATATTTAGTGTCAGTTTATTTGTTGTCACGAAACGTCGCTGCAATTTGGACAAAAAAAATACGTGTGAATAACAGTGCATTTCCAAATAAAGAAGCGAGTATTATTTTCATAGCATTAGCCTGTTAATACAATTCATGTATGTATCGTCTTTATCTATATATTACAAGTTATTCTGATATTGTGGCTAATTGAGGTTGTTTCTTACGAAAATGCTACACATATGAGTCACATTTTGTCACTCATATGACGTAACTCACATCTACGTGTAAAGTTAAAACATGTTTATACTGCGGCTGAAAATTTTAACAAATTATATGCCGGCGGCGTCCGGTGTTATCTCCATACAAAACGTTTCACTAATAAATAAATCTGACATTTACGGTAAATAGATATAAAAGAGTTTTAGTGTAATTTTTTAAAATAATAATTTGGAGGTTTCGAATAAATGCTGAATTTGATCATTAAACCTGCATTTTAGCTCCCTGCCGGACCCTGCTCAATTTGAGCAGTAGGACATAGTTACATGTAAACTCTGCTTTACAATAAATGTGACTTACATTAGTATAAAAATACAGGTATGTCACAAAACAGTTTGGTCACGATTTTGAGTATGTTAGTCACATTTACATTTTATTTTGAAAATGGCTCTTATAAATGTACTTAATCATGTGTAAGGTCATAGAAACAGCTTTTAAAATATAATCCAATAACAACTTTATTTTATTAGATATTACTTTTCTACTTCAGTGTACTCAGGCACAACACGTGTGAACCGGTTAGTGAGTAAAGTAAAGAAGGTCATCGATATGTATGAATCCGTCGCTTTTTAGTAGTCATTCAGATTTGGTCGGATAACCAGCCGTTGTTTACATATTTTGGTTTTTTGTTTATATTTACTTAATGCGTAACATTTGAAGCTCAATATTTTCACCATATATTTTTGACTAAAGGCACAAGATTTTGGTTTACACCTACACATCTGGGATTGTACCAGTTCCTTGTATTTTGCCGTCAAAGTTATGACACCATCGTTTTTACTTTTAGCATGATTATTCAAAAACGCATGCATGAACAGTTTTGAAACTTTGTATGGTTATTATTAGCGTCAAGAAGAACCGAATACAGTTTTCAGCGAAGTTATGCCTTGTCTCATTTAGGCGCTGCGATGTTTTTTCGGGTTTTCATAAAACCGCGATAACTTGAAAACTATAAATATTTTCTTAAATCTAATTGGGGCACAAAGGGGCACACATTAAGAGCTACTCGTGTATGTTTATTCTACAGGGGCACATGCAATGGTTTTAGAGATATACGATTCATCAAAACGTTACTCCAGCAGGAAATGCAATATCTCGAAAACCTGAAGGGGCACAGATTTTATTTTTGGGGGCACATTTTGGCACACATATAAGCTCTCTGGCTATGCACAATTTTTCTCTCTCCGATCATTCGTTTAGAATTTTCCTGCTAGAAAAACGTTACCCCAGCAAGAATCGTTTTTTCCGTTTTTTTCCAAAACGACAGGGGGCACACATTTTTTATGTGGGGGCACATTTACAACAGATAAGGCACCAATAATACGTTCTATTCATATAACTCTAGGAGACACTTTCTTGTTGGGGTAACGTACACTGTTGATTTACTTAATTTAAACAAATAATAAAATCATGACCATTTTCACTAACACTAGGACATCAAATTGAAGGCGTTAATAAAAACGCGCTCTTGGATTTACAACCTTCGACTCTAAGCCGAGCATTGAAAATCCAACAGCGCACTTTTATTTAGGCATCTCCAAGTGTTAATGAAAACGAGCATAAGAGACAAATACTACTCAATTCCTTATAGGCCGCATTATAAATTAAAATTAGACGATCAATATCTAAAATTTTGTAAATACTTTTTAAAATCGTTTCAACAAAGAACGAATGGATCGCCTGATCCATTATTCTAAAAGGATCCGCTGAAAGGCGCGACGCGACATTGTGACTGTCTTTTTAACTGTAGAACTAATTCTTTGAATAATTATCGATAACATGTACTATCACCACTTACTACTACAAGGTATAAATCATCTGTTTAATAGTGTCTATGGACTCACAATCACCAAACTCTTCAGCATAACTTTTTGCCTTATTAGCATGCTCGGTATACAATGACCGTGCTTGATCTATCGCATCAGTTTTCAAAACCTCAGCTTTTAATACTTCTAAATCTACCTCAGTAATATTCTGGACATTTCCTACTAATTCATATAAATCTGGCTTTTCGTTTAATGCAAATAAAACAGGTGCACTGACTAAAGAAAATGATTCATTGTCCGATGTCATTTTCTGTACTTCGGTAGCTGCTTGCCATGCTAAACAGAGATGGCAGCCAAATTTATATGCGTTTTCTTGCTTCTGTTGGTCATGGGAGCCTAGTAATAGGGCTCCTTGACAACCTCGGCCAAATAGTGTACCACCATTGTACATTGACCGCAAGGTCCACTCTCTAACTGGTGAACCTAACACGTCTTTCACTTCTAATGGTAATGTATCACTACAAATGTCATATTCATCTGTTTTTATTTCTACTGGTTTGCCAGGTATTGGCATATTTTGTGCATCTCGGTGCCCATAAAACTCTCCTTCGCTCACATCTCGTAGTGCTGTAGATATTAAGTATGATAAGTCTTGATTTTTCAATCTTGCTAGCATTCCATTTGCTGTCACAAGTAAATAGTCTCCGATAAGAATGGCTATTTTGTTAGCAAATATTGCTGTATCGTGGTTTTTATTTCGGTCACTCGGTGGTATGTTAAGCAAACCTCTGTGTACGTAATGTCCTGTTCGGATCATTTCCGTGAGCTCTGCAAGTATTCGTTGGTTCTGTGTTACCGTGCTGGTTAGTAACGATGTTGGTGGGTTGACTGCTTTAGATAGCAATAAGATCACGAGCCCCCATGGTTGTAGATTGTTGTGCTCATTGTGGAGAAGCATTTTTGCTGTCTTTACGATGGGGTGGTTCATTCCAACCTGTTGATAAAACATTGTTTATAAATAAAAACATGTTTTAGGGCTTTATTTTAATATAATTTACTTTGGTTTTAGATATTTCTATACATAAGCTTTTCCAGCTTCTTCATTCTTTCTCAGATAAAAGAAAAAAAAATATAAAAAATGGGCCACATCAAATTTTTTATATAAATAATAGAGCTAGAAGAACTTCAAACACAACTGCTAATTTGTTTTATATGACCTTTCCAATAAAGTATCATTTTCTATAACTATCTTTTGCCTTATCTAATATCTTACAGATAATTTACTGTTACAACCATTAAATGAACCAATAATGACTAGCTTTTATACTTATTTAAAAGTCATATTGAGGTCATTACTAATCTTAAAATAGGAAGTTAAGTATCATAGAGGCCCCAAAAACATGTCTATTATGTTATTGTATCTAATATGTTGTTCTACAGGAAATAACCTTGCAGATTACATGGTCAAATAAAAAATACTAATTTTGTTACATAATATTTAACTTTATGACATAAAGCTGTAATGTTTAAGCTTTTACTATCTTAATGTTATATTTATATACACATTATAGCGTTATAGACTTATTGAAACTTAATTTTAATCAATATTTTGGGCGTAACAACACATAATTGGTACTTACAACAGTCCGCAAATGCATGGCCAAATTGGCGAATTCGTCGCTCAATAACCATCGTAAGTTCATGAAAGAGGTCGGATATCCAACTATCTTCTCTGCTTCTCTAATAACTTTGCCCCATTGAGCAAGGGGAGGCCGAAAGACGATATCTTCTGGAGTCAAACTCGTCATGGTGGATTCAAGGCGAATTTGTTGCGATAATAGCGCCGTGCGGCGTAAATGACGGATAAGCGCGTACGACATGATCACTGAATTTAATGTTATATGCCTTTAAATTACTGTTACATACAATTTTAAAGAAAAATATAATTTAAAAACACTCCGCCTCGCGCACTGCACAGTGGTTATGTCATTCTTTATTTTGACATTGACCTGCTTCGTTCAAAAACTAAAGACATTTCTGAACGCCCTGGTGGGGAGAATGAACTTGTCAGGAACAACATAATATTTTTGATAATTTTAGAACAGCTTTTGAATTTCAAAGATATTTTTTATAATGTGTTTTAGGGCTCAGATTAATTAATGTAAATAAATTATGCTATCGATTTGAGAATGTCAACTCTATTAAAAATTGAAATCAATTTCATATTCGTTTCAGAACGGAGTAGAATTAGATTGTTCAATGTTCGTGCAACCTGCTTCTTTAACCGACCGGAAAGAGTTAGGTAATGTGTTATTATTCTTATTTAGAATAATTTTGTTGAAAATATTATGAAATAGCGTCTTTGGTCTACATTATAGACTACTAAATACTCGGTTGTAATCGTGACCGCCAAATACAAGGTCTAGATTGGGCTGTGTTGGTTTGGTTTGTAAGTAAGTGGGTAAATGTACTCAGGTACCTACTTACTAGTTATCTGGTTGGTTGTGTACTCTATGCAGTTAAAATCAGCAGACCAGGGGCTCGAGTCTGCTATTGCAATCGTGTCTCAATGACCGGTCAATGATCGAATATTTGACAACTTTGACAGTTTTTGTATGGGAAATGTGTCATAAGTTTGACGTTATACGTCAAAAATCGAATTCGCAAAATTACCAGTATTAGTTTACCGGCTTTTATATCCTCGGTTCATGGCACTGATAAATTAATCAGGAAAATCCTAGCTTCCACACTGATTAATTTTGATGTGCCGTGCTTCACCGAGGCTATGAATGCCTGGAGACTCGCTTGCCCGAATGAAAATCCACCCGACAACCCATCATACCAGAGGCGGTGGGATGAACCGCTCTGCAGAGAAATTCAGAAGAACCTAATTGCCACTTCTGCTACTTCTGCGGAGCGTGCGCGCCTGCTGGCTGTGGGTGAGTGGGAGTCGGGCCTCTGGCTTCACGCACTACCGTCGTCGAACATAGGCACCTTGTTAGACGATACGACTTTCCGCCTCGCTGCTTCCCTTCGCTTAGGCGCATCGTGTTGTTCCCCTCATCGCTGCCACTGTGGCGAAGCTGTCAACAGTCTCGGGCACCACGGCCTATCATGCAGGCGAAGTGCTGGTCGCATAGCGCGGCACGCTAACATCAACGACATTATCCGACGTGCTCTTGTTGCCGTTGGCGTTCCAGCCGTACTAGAACCCAGTGGCCTGGCACGCGACGATGGCAAGCGACCGGACGGTATGTCTTTATTTCCATGGAAGATGGGTAGGCCTTTAGTGTGGGACGCTACTTGTGTCGATACTCTTGCGCCATCCCATCTTCCTAGCTCGTCGTGCTGTGCTGGCGCTGCCGCTGCGGCTGCTGAGAACCTCAAACGGCGGAAATACAATAACCTAGTTGGCAATTATATTTTCGAGCCGTTTGGGGTTGAAACTCTTGGACCGTGGGGTCCGAGTGCTCATGCGTTATTTAAAGAACTTTGTAAACGCTTAGTTGACACTTCGCGTGACCCAAGGGCTGGCTTTTACTTCGGACAGAGGATAAGCATTGCCATACAACGTGGCAATGCCGCCAGTCTTTTGGGCTCACTTCCAGTCGACAGCGATACGGATGAATTTTTTGACGCCTTTTAGTTAGGAGTTTTCCTTTTGTATTTTATTTTAAGTGTACATAGTTAAATTAGTATTATATTGTTACTAAATAAATGGGTTTAAAAATAAGAATAAACAAAAATACCAGATATAATTACGTTTATTAAAGATATAGATATCTGCATATTATACCGATCTAAGGATCGATCTATGGAGCCATTTCAATCCGTGAATAGCTTACTGGTACACTTTTTTTTAGAAATCTGGATTTAAATTTCGATCTACAATCCGAAGATTTTGGATTAGGTTGATTATTAATTTCGGGCGTAAATAGGCCGATTCAAACTTAATGTCGCCTGTGAAGTACGCTACTCGCGCGTTACCCATCACCTCACTGTCACATGAATTTGATACTGCGGCTGCGTAGCGACTCGCGGAGTAATCCAAGATGCCATTAGGTTTGATTCTACCTGCTTCATGCTTTTATTGTCTATACTAATATTATAAAGAGGAAAGATTTGTTTGTTTGTTTGAAATGAATAGGCTCCGAAACTACTGGACCGATTTGAAAAATTCTTTCACCAGTAGAATCGTACATTATCGATGATGGACATAGGCTATAGAATATTTTCAAAAAAGTTAGGGATCCATATGAAAACTTCGATTATGTAACCCAAGGTGTGAGAAAAAATCCTTATATCGCGTACGCTGCGGAATCTATTGACAATACAGCAAAGTGATGTACTA
Organism: Melanchra persicariae; assembly: GCA_947386135.1. Taxonomy (NCBI): domain Eukaryota; kingdom Metazoa; phylum Arthropoda; class Insecta; order Lepidoptera; family Noctuidae; genus Melanchra; species Melanchra persicariae. The sequence goes on along the minus strand of OX376662.1, from coordinate 18,502,088 downwards.
CAGTTTTATAGAGGTTATCAATGTCTACAAAAAAGTCCGCGATACCATCTAACTATTATGGTTAAGTCACCATGATCGCTTTTTGTTCAAATTATTCAAGCAAATCCTTGGTGATATGAAAAAATGGTGATTTCGGTATCATGATATTAATCCTTATCCATTTAAATGATTTGATAATTAAGGTTGATTATGTCCGTGTAAATTACACTTTAAATTATTCAAATCGGACCTTTTGTTCAAAAGTTACGACGGTAATAAACATGCTCGGAGTAAGAAAAATGTCGCGGCTTGAGCGAACTGGCAAGAATCATAACAATGCTTGGTCCGATGAAGTTGAAAATGATTTCGATAAAACAATAAGAATAACAAATGTTTGGATTTTTTGCAAATAAACTACATACATAATAAAGGGTGAAGCAGGGGTTGCAGCAAGTTTTTAGGGGAGGACATTATTGCTTGCTTTAATTTACGTCGGAATGCTATGAACGAACTAAAAATGGGATTATTGAAACAGATGTAGGTACCTAACAATTTTTGCATAATCAACTCTTGACGGGGTGAACGGGGTGAACAGTTGTGCTGAACCTGAGACCATAGAATACAACGTTGTGCTTAATTTTCCAAAACTAACCTTTATAAGGGGGTCTAAGGGGCGTTGAAGTTTGTGGAGTACCTACCTACTAAATCCGCGCGGACGAAGTCGCGGGCGAAGTGCTAGTATCATATAACTTGCAATGTTTGTTTGTAAAATCTTGCAAGTTGAATGAAAACCAGTTCTTCTTATCGTAGGTATAGAATAAATTACTATATGTTGGTTGAGGTCCGATGACAATTTGTTTTATGATAACTATGACCTGATTCCTCAACCAAGGTTGGCTCCAGCACTATTTTTCAAATATGAAATATTTTTTTAATATTTTTTTTGTAACAGGTACTGGGGTGTCTTAAAAATTCGAAGTAGGGCTACAGGTAGGGCTGCTAGGGCATGGGGGAATGAAAAGAAAATCAGCTTCTATCATCAGCGCAACATTTTGTCGCGCACAAAAATGTATGGGGCAGTCGATTTTTTTTGCGATATCAGTGTTAGTCCCATAGTGAAAGTTGTTCATAATGATGAGTACCCGAGTGACCTCTTAAGAGGTATTGCGTTTATTCTGTTACACGTTGTACCTATATAACTCACATTTACGGTCTGCAAATAAATCGTTAGGTAGGTATTTGTGGATTATGATGCGATTAGCAACAATTTTATTAATCTATTCGGTGTCAACAGCGCCATTAAAATAGTGTGTTCATAGGACATGCAATATCGCAAGGTTCTCAATTCCGGAACTGAGTTCCAATACTGGAGATCTGATTCCGGAATTCCGGAACTAATTCCGGAACTAGTAACTTTTAAAGTTTGTTTCTAATCGAACAAGATTTATTATTATGTCAGTCATTTTCAGAAACTAATTAAACATATTTGGTCATCTTTCTTCCTTATTACTCTAATTTAAACATTTTAAACCGTAAAATCAACAAGGCTTATAAAACACACAATAGAATTAAACATTAGTAAAAAACAAAAAACATACACGTCAGAGTCGTCCACTGCTGGACATAGGCCTCCCCTGAGAGTCGCCACACCGACCGGTCCTGAGCTTCTAACATCCCGCAACCTTCACCTGGCGAAACCAAGATAATGGTGATGATGTGCAACAGTGCAAATAATATGGTAGGTTCTCTCTCCTGTTCGATCCCGTCCGTCCCTAGCTGTCAACCCCCCAGCGACGCCCTGAGCCTTGGTCCGTATCCTACAAGGTGCCCTTAGCGTGTAGTCGCTTAGTTGTAAGTTTTTTAATAAGCCTTGGCTTGACTGTCACTATCCATCTGGTGGGTGATCGGCCGCATTCTCCTGGCCGATCACCCACCAGATGGACAGACCTCATTAAATCATCTCCGGAGAGTTTCCTTACTTTATATATACGCAGTGCCAAGAACAGAGAGAGATAGAGCAGCCGCACGGGTCGAATTTCGAGGTTAAGCTACGCCTGTCAAGGTCGGGTCGTCGATTACATACTGAGTTTCCTCCGTGGCTCGGAAAGCACGTCCCGGTGGTCAAAGACCATTCATAGTCGTTACGGGTAGACAGGTCTGAAAGCTATCACCAGTCTTGCCAAGCGGAATTTTTTTACCCAGTTACTGGGTTGTGATGGTCAGATAGGCAGTCGCTCCATGTAAAATACTGGTAGTCAGCTGCATCTAGCTAGACTAGAAGCTGACCTCAACATAGTTGCGGGAAAAGGCTAGGCAGATTGTTTGAGAGAAGTCTTGCAAAAGCTGCAACCAACCTATCAGATGACGACGACCACTAAGTCAGGAGTGTACAGATGAAGAAGCGGAAAGATAGAAGTGTGTTATTCAGTACCTAAAGCAGATTCAGAAACCCAGGTCAACCTTAACACGTTCTAAATTAACATGAAAAAAGTAAAACCCCGACGTAAACATAACTAAGGAAACCTTAAAACAAAACCCTTTAAATACCCCTCGCGCATATCAGCAGAATCACTCACGATCGCAATAATGACGACCGCTGGTTGACGCCATAATAAATACAGAACAGCCAACTTTGAATGCAATTAGGTATTTCATTTTAGATTTTATCTCCACCCCATATGAACGCATCGCTTATAAATACCAAGTACTGAACGCATTCTACGCCGACCAATCACGTGTCGGCGCGCCATAATTCAAAAATAGAAGGGTCAGGGAGGCCGCTGGCGAAGACGGTGGCTCGTCCGTAGCAATTAAAAATAAAAGCAATGTATAATTTGTTGGCAGTTTATGGTAGACCGTACCTGCGGCCGCAAAACGAAGAAAATGAAGGGCATTTGCATTTTGATCGGTGCATTTCTGATTGAGTGAGGTCCGTAGTCCGTACACTCGTTTGTTGTCGATTGTGTGCGTTGCAGGTGATTGGAACGCGTTATTTTTGTACTTCTGCGTTTTTGATGACGAATTTTAGTAAGTAGTAATTTCTCTAGGTTAAAGTGAAAGAAGTTTCTCCAAACCCCTTAGGATGTAACCTACCAAACCTATCAGTTGAAAAACGATCGATCGTAGAATACATCAGTCTACATCTATGGTCAGTTTCTACTACACCAGAAGGTACCACAACACCGTGTGTACAGTACCTACAACTATTTTCATAATGTCCCTCTGAAATCATCACATTTCCAAATACAAACGAATGCTAATTTCCATGTCCATCAATTCTTAGATTTATGGTGTATAATAATTTGAATTCAGAACTAAGTACTTTATTGTTGTTTTGTTTTGATTACCGTGTGAACTATAATGATGACAGCTGGGAAATTTGGAAAAGATTAGCAAGAGAAAGGGGAAAAAGTTGGAGAAGGCCATTAGGTACTTACTTCAAGAGGCAAACAGCGAACTAAAAATCGAAAAGATATTTTTATGATAGCCATCATTCATGAGGAAGGCTATACTACCGGGATGTGCGCGTACGAAGTCGCGGGTAATAGTAAGTATTACCTACCTATCTATCTATCTATCGAGTATGGTTTCCGCACTTAGTCCTGCTGTGGACCATTGTGCGTGAGCCATGTCGGCCGTCATTCAAACCAGCCGACCTCTCTCCAGAAGCAGATCAGCCCATTCAGTGTGTTCAGGATGTCTGTGAGTGAGTTAGGTGTCCCTATTGTTTGCCTCCGTATTTCGGTAACGCCTGTGCACTCAAGGAGCACGTGTGATACCGTTTCCTCCTCCTCCATGCAGGCTCTGCACAGAGGACTGTCCGTTATACCTATCGTGTGGTAATGTTTGTTCAGCGAGCAGTGTCCAGTGATGGTCCCCGCCACCACTCGTAGGCTGCCTCTATCCAGTTGCAGAAGGCGCCTGGTAAGTTTCCTATTTAAGGATGGCATAACCTCCTTGGACTGCCTACAGCCTGGTGTCAAGGCCCACCATCGTTCTGCCTGTGTGTGGGTATGTTCTTGTAGCCACGTGCGCAGCTGGGTAAAAGGGAGTGGTACAATGGGTTCGGGTCCAACAGCCATCGCACCAGATCCCCTTCTGGCCAGCTCATCGGCTGCGTCATTTCCTAGTGATCCGCTGTGTCCTTTGATCCACTGCAACGTCACAGTGTTGCGGTTGGTCACTGTGACGCGTTCTAGTGCATTGTGGCATTCTTGTATGAGTTTCGAGGTAGCGTAGTTATTTTCCAGGGTTTGGAGAACGGAGGCGCTGTCGGAGAGTATGCGAATATGCGTATCCATGACTCTCCTGGCTTCTAGGGCATGGGCCGCTTGGATAATGCCCACGCATTCCGCCTGATAGACGGTGTTTAGCATTCCTAGCGGCCTGGATATTTTTATGTTGAGGTCACTGGAGTAGACTCCAACTCCAGTTCCAGTGCTTGTCTTAGATCCGTCAGTGTATATTCTCAACTCTTTGGGACCCGAGTGGTCATCCAGTTCCTGTGTTAGCACTATGTTGTAGTGCCTCTGGAAATGGTATGTCTTTTGAGCTTTGTCATTGGGTGCTATCATCATGGGTTGACGCTTGACAGCGTCCTCCATGATGCGTGTGTGCTTGATTCTGGAGTCTGTGCGTAAAGTTCCCGATGTACTGAGCCTGAAAGCCGCTAGGGCTGCCACCTCTCGTACTATAAGATGTAGTGGTGGCAGTCCCAGCATGGCCTGCAGGGCCGCAGTGGGTGCTGTTCTCATACTGCTAGTGATTGCCACGCAGGCAAGTCGCTGCAGCTTTTCAAGGTCTTTTTGTGCCGTGCTCAAGTCTGTCCTGGGCCACCAGACTAAGGAGCCATATGTCACTATTGGTCTGATAACTGTGGTGTATAGCCAGTGGGTTATATTGGGACTGATGCCCCAGTTCCTACCCAGCATGCGTTTGCATTGCCACATGCATATACTGGCTTTCTTGGTGGTGTACTCCGTGTGTTTTGCCCAATTCAGCTGTTTATCCAAATAAATGCCCAGGTATTTGGTTTCAGTTGAAAGGCTTAGGGTGGTTCCGAAGAACCGTGGTAGTTCTAGTGTTGGCAGTTTCCTCTTTTTGGTGAAGAGGACAAGTTCAGTTTTGGTAGGGTTCACTGCTAGCTGATATTCTTTGCACCAGTCCTCTACTATTTTCAAGGCTTGGCGCATGAGGTTGCATAGCGTGTTTTCGTGTGTCCCGTTTATTATTATGGTTATGTCATCAGCGTAGCCCACGGTAAAGTATCCTTTATCGTTGAGTCTTCTAATAAGGTTATCTGCGACCAGGTTCCATAGTAGTGGCGAGAGGACGCCCCCTTGGGGGCAACCTTTCGCCACGATGGCCCTTGTTGTGTTGTTTATGGTAACTTGCACAGCTCTTTGCTTGAGCATATTTGTGATCCAACCACTCAGGGTGGTGTCCACACCATGCCTTTCGAGAGCTGTGCCAATACTCTGAAACATGGTTTTGTCAAAGGCGCCCTCGATGTCAATAAAGACAGCTAGTGAGGAGCATTTATGGTGTATAGCACACTCGATCTGTGAGACCACGCTGTGCAGAGCAGAATCTGTCGACTTCCCCGCGGAGTAGGCGTGTTGTTGTCTGTGAAGTGGGTATTGGCGCAGGGGTCCATCCCGGATGTATCTATCACAGAGCCTCTCCAGGGTTTTCAGTAGGAAGGATGTTAGGCTTATTGGTCTGTACGCTTTGGGCTGTGTATAGTCCGTTTTTCCCGGCTTGGGGATGAAAATGACTTTTACTTCTCGCCATGCTAGGGGTATGTATCTGTGTGCTATGCAGGCTTGATAGATAGCTAGTAGCCACGGTGTTAAGATTTTCTCTCCCCACTGTAGTAGGGCAGGGAAAATGCCATCTAGTCCTGCAGATTTGTACGGTTGAAAGGTCTCTATAGCCCATGCTATTCGATCTTCTGTTACTATGTTACGGGCTGTAGACCAGTCTTGGTCAGCAGGAGCCCGTCCAGATTCGCCCGCCCACATACTGTCCTCGTTAAGATTACAGCCTGGGAAGTGCGTTTCCAAAAGGACCCTACTGGCCTCTTGATCTGTTTGTGTGTACGAGTTATCGGGTTTTTTCAGTGCGCCGAGAGTGCGATCCTGTTCTGTTGATAGGACCCTCCTTACTCGGGCAGCTTCGTAGTTTGTTTCAATAGATTCGCAGAAATTCCGCCAGGCAGTTTTCCTGGCGGTTCTGATTTGTTTCTTGAAAGTGTATTGTGTTTTTTTGTACATTTCCCAGTCTTCTGGAAGTCTGGTGTTTTTTGCTCTGTTGAATTGTTTGCGTAGTGTAAATCTGAGTTTGTTGAGTTCAGCATTCCACCAGGGGTTACCCTTACCCCTGGTGTGTGATGCCCTTAGTTTGCAGCACGTGTGATATGCTTCAGTTATGTAGTCAGTTAGTTTTGTTACAGTGTTTTTTAGTTCTGTGCGATCTGTGATTGGAGCTTGGTACAGTTGGTGCCTAGCTAACAAAGAGGCTAGGAGGCGTTTAAATTTAGGTATGTCTGTACGGCGTGGATTACGCCTGGGTTCAGGCTTTTTTGTGTTGGCTACTAGTGCAAAGCGGATCCTCCTGTGGTCAGAGCAGGAGGGCTCGTCGGACACTCGCCAATCTGAGATAATCTTTGTTGCGTTTTCTGTGGCTAGCGTTAGGTCTATGATCGTTTGTCCTCTGGCAGTGACCCAAGTGGGTTCAGAGCCACGGTTCACGATGTTAAGGTTAGTCGAGAATAAGTATGTCGATAGTGCCTCACCTCTGTTGTTTGATACTTCACTTCCCCAAAGTGGGTGATGAGCGTTTGAGTCCGTGCAGATGATCAGGTCCAGGTTGGCGAACTCGCAGTGTTGGACCAAATCAGTCATCTCCTTCGGTGGGCAGTTCTCGTCATCGCCTGGCATATACACCGAGGCTAGCACAAGATCTGGGATGTCTCTGTCGGTTTGGAGCCTGATCGCTGTCAGGTCTCTGGAACAGAATTGGGTTAGTGGCGTAATGGGTACGTCTTTAGGTGTGTATATACAGGTTCGTGGTTTATTCGAACTGTTTGTGTTGACTGTCAAATTACCTCCGATGTTTCCAAGGCCGCATATCCTATCGTTTCTAATCCACGGCTCTTGTATGAGTGCGATTGTTCGTGGTTTCACCTCCAGAGCCCTGCGTAGGCTTGCCGTGGCAGTTTGGCTATGCTGGAGGTTTGTTTGAATGATCTGGATGTTGTTGGGTGTTGGGGTGTTGGGTGTGGGGGTGTTGGGTGTGGGCGCCGTCGGCGGTGGTGGTGTGGAGTTAGGAGGAAGAGGATCCATCGGATAGTCTTCCTTCCTCCTCCACTGTTCCGGGCCAGTTGTCGCGACTCGGTGAGGATGCGAGCAGCTGCGACGTCCACCCGGGTGATGTGGGTGGTGCGGAGTCGGTCTCCGCATCGGCCATCGCTGCCCTCGCCATTTCCTCCTCCAGTTGCATCATGTCACGGTCATCAGTCTGTGTCGGTTCTGTGGTCTCAGTCTCGGTCTTTACGTCAGAGGGCTGGGTCTTGGGGTAGAAACGGACGTATATCGACCCGAGTAGGTACGATATGCGCCGCTCCCGCCCCAAGACCTTTTCCACTTCATCAGTTGGGATTCCCAGGGTCAAATATGTCCCATGGTTATCCCCACCGACAGAAGTTGCCCTGTACAGTGACCACCTCCCTATGTCGTACCAAGTATTCTGACGTATCAGAACACTCTGGAGCCGCGCTATGTCCCCGTTGTACCTGGGGACGAAGAGCGCGGCTCGGACACGGGTTGGTACGTCAGTCTGTCGCATGACGGTCAGGGTTAGGTCAGTCTCCGGGAGTCTAATTTTGGGCACATTTAGGGTCAGCCAAGTCAGGGCGTTTTCATCCTCGCACCACATCTGCACGGTGCCATCCGCTACCCTAGGGTAACCGCGGAAGGCCGGGAGTGGTTTGGTCTGGTCGGTCTCCATGACGAGTCTCTCAAGCTCAGTCCTAATATGTGTCGCCTCAGTCTTTGTCAGGTCTCTGGAGGGGGGGGGGAAGCAGATTGCTACGGAGAGCCGCGCCGGAATGTCCTTTGTGGCCCGCGCGTAGGTTCTCTGCTCCCCTTGAGCAACCTGGGTCCTCACACGCTTCGTGTTACCCTGGAGTGCACTCGGCGAGGCCGTATCGTCCGGGCGGTCCCTCTTTGCCGTCCCCGAGCCGCTCGGCCCTGGTTGTGGTTCAGAAGCGTCCGGACGAGCACCCGACGCCAGGTCCCTCTTGTGTGAGGGCCGAGGCCGTTTCCCCCTCAGCCTTCTCGGCATCGGTCGGTCTGTGTCACGTCTCAGTTGGTCTGGGTTCAGGCCTTCAGCCCCGGTGGATTCCAACGCTTCCGAGGATTTTTCGCGCTGGGTTACCCCCTTGCAGCGGACTCGTCCTCGGTCGCGCGTTTCCGCGTCCGGCCGTTTTTCGCGCTGGGTTAGACCCTCGCGGACTCGCGGCTGGTCGCGTACTTGCTCTATGGCAACCGTCCGCGCACTACTCTGGCTGCTGCCTTCGCAGACGCGCATCTGGTCGCCGTGTTTCCTTTCCCCAGCTAAGGCTTTTTCGCGCTGATGCATGCGTACTTCGCCCGCCGGGGTCGGGATAGAACCACCTGAACCGGTAGCCTTCCCCGCGTCTTTCTGGTCATTATCAGGGTTGTTTCTAAAACTGTTCCTAACGATGCTCTGTTGCCAGCCGCTCGTGGAAAGTTTGGTCTGTGTCTGTGGCGCTTGAATAGCAGCCGACTCTGTGCATGTTGGCGCGGATGCCGCAGCCGGTATCAGTGGTTTGGGCGCGAGTACCGCAGCCGATTCTGTGTTAGGGTTATTTTCAGAGGCTGAAACAGCCTGTTGCGCTGAAGGCGCTGTTACATTTGGCAGTAAGTTGCCCCCTCCCAGAATACGATGGGGGCTGACCGACGTGTCGGCATGGGATTCCCCGGCTTGGCCGGGACCCACCTGGGTAGTTATCTTTGCTTGCTGCTTCATGAAAAGGGGTTAGTTGGTTTTTGGGCTTTTTTGGAAGCGAGGTTGCCCTTCCTCTGGACCGATGGGAGTAGGGGGAGAAAGGAAGGAGTGAATCTGGAGTGGGTGGTGCAAGGGAAAGTAGGGTGCCGGGTTATCCCTGGGCCTGGGATTTGGCTTTCGGGAAACTTCTCTTGTCCGGAGTCTCGTTCGAGACACTCCGACCGGGCGATCGACCCCGAGCAGTCAGGTGACGGTCCCCCAGCCGGAGCTGGGCTATCCGCAACCCGCCCACCCGCTCGGTTGCATGAGAAGAAATGCCTGGCAGTCCGTGCCGTCCCGCCACGTGGGCACATGTACCCCCGCGTCGGGACGACCCAGCCGGCCCCGAGATATATTACCTACCTATATAAAGACAACAATGTATCTGTCGCAGCCAATCAGCTTAATCAGCCACTTAATTGGTTGCCTAGCCTTTTCATTTAAATGTGTCGATTTTTCAGCGACAGTGACATCTTTTGTTCAATATCGTTTAATGACTGACCCATGGTACTTAAGTCGCTGATAGTCACAGTTCCATGAAAATGCTAGATTTTTAATGAAAAGGCGTATTCAGCTAGTTGGCTGCGACATATCAATCACAATATAATAATATACTACCTATAATAATACTACAGTTTAAGAGTTTGTTTGTTTGTTTGGTTGATCGCGCTGATCTCAGGAATTGTATACCTACTGCCGGTCGATTCTGTCAACATGTTGAAGTGAAGGCTTGGGTGAAGTGATCACAAAGTGAGCTGTCATTCCATCTTATTTGTATGGTTTGACAGCTCACTTGTCGTTCACATCGTCTAAGTTTTCACTTCGACATGTTGACAGAATCGCAGTGCTGGTTCGAATTGAAAAAGTAATTTAGTGTTGGATAGCCTATTTTTCGAGTTAGGCTACCTATATGCTGTTTTAACATCACGCTACAACGCAAAGGAGCGGAGCATTAATGAAAAATGTGACGCAAACAAAGTTGCGCGGGTCAACTAGTCAATGTCCCTGTATATAATTATACAATATCTTCTATACGTTTTAGATGTAATTACTAACCTTTCCCAACACGTCAACAGAGTAATAAAAATACATAAATTACACACAAAATCTTATAAATATGCATAGAGCAATTTTTATATTAATGCAAACGCTATAGCAAGGTTTCGACCCAGTTAATTACCCCTGGCGTTGCCATGCCTTCACCAATCCTATGCATTTAAAACCAATTTAGTTTTATTACAGCTAGAAAGAGATAAAACACACAATTTGAAGCGTTAGAAAAGGATACATGCATAACTATATAGGCTCAATGATTTGGGTGAAAATTATTTGGAAAATTTGATCGAAAAACTGGGGGACGCTAATGAGGAAAGAAGTTTTTTATGTAAAATGGTTCATAAAAGTAATTATTGGGAGCTTTTTTTGATACGTTGTCGTAAGTTTTGATACTCTACAATAATTTTATTGATGTAGATTTTTGAGTTGTTTTCTTAAGGTTCCGTACAAAAATGGTAAAAGGTAACTCTTGGGAGGGACTTCGTCTGTCTGTTTAAGTTGCTTATTTCAGGACCTCATATTGCTATAAACGAAATTTGGACGTAAGTATAGAAGTTATAATTAATGCTTGTCTACATAACAAGTGAAAAAATATAGTTTAGTACTTACCTACCTATATTTAGTTGTGAAAGACCCGCAATGGGGTTAAAGGGAAGTTTTAAGGCAGGGTAGACTAGACCTATACCTAATAGTTTCTCCATTTTAGAACATCTCCACTGCAGAAGCACTCGTCCTGCAAAAGGGCTTTGAATAAAAATTGTAAGTATATTGAATTATACATACCTATCGAAATAAAAAAAAAAAACAAAAGCGTTTGTTTTATCGAAACTGGAAATTCTACCAAAAAAAAATATCCCAAAAAACGCTCACTTTGCAACACTGCTCTTTTTTTTCTAAATGCACTCACAGGCACGAGTTGTCTGATCCTGAATGAAGGTTTTAATGGACGCCTTCAAAAAATAATATAAAATTAAGACGGATTCTCGTAATGAGTTACATAGTCTTCGGCCGGTTTTAAGAGAGTCGAGACTTGAGCGCTTTTGTTATTGAGTTCAAAGACCCCGGTTTGTTTTTAGTAATTAAAATAGCACTTTTTCTCTTGTTTTGAAGGCTTAATGGACGAACCAATATTGCTTTTGAACACTTTTTGTGTGAGTTATCGACTCGAAATTGAGCTAAAATTATGTGTGTAGTTTTATAAATCTAAAGTAGGTACTGAAATATACTTGTAAGATGCACGCTATGCTTCTCAAAAACATGGTATAGTTAGGTTACCTGATATGCAAGGGCGGATATCAATGTTCACACCTAGACGTATTTTTCACTAGTTCAACATCAAAAGATAGAATGTGAGTAATTAAATTAGGTAAAGAAAAAACATTGATTCGACGACAATATCTACATCAGGCAGAAAGGTGATACAGTACGTCCTACCTATATATCTACTCCGTTTTTCTGAATTAGTCAAACTTTGCTCTATTAATTCAGAATCAAAGGTAGGTAAGTCTTTCTTGTAGAAAATGTAGGTTTTTCCCTTACTGGGTGTTCGCATTTAATTTGTGCAACGAAAGCATATTTTTGTTGAAATATAGTTCCATTTTTGTGACTAGATGGCGTTGATCATTTAGATGTAATTCCTGAATAACATAGAAGGTTTACGAATTTAATTTTATTTCGAGTTTGGGTACTGAGATCACACCAAGGTCCAGTACAAATATACCATTACTATCAAGGTATCCGGTCTTTTATTATCCGAGTTCCGCGAAAGTAAAGTTTCATTGGGTCTCAAATATCAAGCGCGTGACTGAGTCGACACGGATCCTGAAGTTTCTTCTATCTTCCATTTGCCCGGACTGTGGCATGTTATCATTCATCATTTCAGGCTTTACTCCAGAGTCACCATGTCCACCAGGTCCTCTGTTTCTCACATCCAACGAACTTCAGCGATCCTCACTAAGTATACCAATCTTCCGATAAGCGGTCGCCTCTCTCTTGCAGTGCTATTCAGTAAATACTTAGCTCATCGTTAGCTGAGGTGAAGGGAACATTAAGTGGGCTGTCAATCCATAAAAAAAAGATGGAATGACAGTTCACTTCACGCTCATCATCATCATCTCCAATACTGGACATAGGCCTCCCCCAAATGTGTCGCCACAACAACCGGTACTGTGCGGCTCGCATCCATCGGCTACCAGCAACCCTCACCAGGTCATCGGTCCATCTTGTGGGAGGCCTTTCAACGCTGCGTCTTCCCTTCCACTTCACGCTCACTCCACCTAAGTTTACCCGGTGATATTGACAGAATAGAGCGGCGGAACCTTTCCACACCAGCGATCATATGTTCTGCTGCACTGCCACTTAACTTTGGCAATTCTTTGGGCTATGTTTTTACTGGGGTGGTATGGCGTGGAGTGTTGTATTGTATACCTTTTTTACGTGTCAGAATAAACGCAATACCTGAAAGGGGGTAATTGTTCTCATCATTATGAACAACTTTTATTATGGGACCAACAACGAAATTGCGAAAAAAATTGAACACATTCTTAGTGAAGACAAATAAGAAATACAACAGTTTAGGTTTTAATTGAATTACATAAGATTGGTCTTTGTACGAGTAATACAACGTACAAGAAAAAAATGCACTGGTAAACATGTAATGGCCGCATCATAATTATGAGAATCATGTCTGAAGTGATCTTTTGAATTTTATCCGATTCGATCCTTAGTTTGTAAGGTATGTAGTGATTTGTACCTATGTAGTGTCATCTCATGGAACTTAGGTATGTAAGTTAGGTATTCCGGCCAGCTTACAAATAACGGGATATTTAGTGGCCTGTTGGTCTAGTGGTTAGTGACCCTGACTGCTAGGACGGAGGTCGTGGGTTCGATTCCCACACAGGACAAATCTTTGTGCGATGAGTACGATTATTTGTTCTGTATCTGGCTGTGTAATTTATCTATAATATGTATGCATTTAGAAATATATAAGTATGTTTATCAGTTGTCTGGTTGCCATAGTACAGGCTCTGCCTAGTTTGGGACCAGATGGCGGTGTGTTGATTGTCCCAAGATATTATTATTATTATTATTAGTTACCCTTCCAACAGACTATTTAATTATTATCAAGTAAAATGGTTTCGTTTAAAATTTACATAAATATAATAGTCATTTTTTGTTGACACTCAGAAATGGCGGCCGATAATTATAAAATACCCTCCGGCCATATTGTAATGTGTTTAGATGATCGCTGCGAGCCAGACGAGATATTTAAATTAAAAATAATTATTAGTGGGCCTTTTGTTTTGTTGTCTGGTAACATTATGTATTTGGAAATATTAACGTATCTAATAGGTACAGCTGCATTCAGGTTTAGAAGACGTCCTAGCGGAGCACACGTTCTGTTACTTAACCTGAATACAAAAAGGAGGAGGTTAGCGATGGTCGTTGAATGAACGAACTAGTTAATTCGACCGTCGACGTACTGTGAACGAATCGACGGTTCACCGATAAACGATGGTGTTGAGGTTTCTGAACGAAACGTGAGCGGTCAAGTGTCAACTTTTAAAAATAAATGGGTGACGTTTTTCTTCTCTATGAACGACTCGAAGCTAATGGATATGTTTTATTGAGTAAATCCCCAATGTTATTATTTCTGCTAATCCGAACCTGAAAATATCACCTAAAGAACATCCAGAGATTCGGCGACGGACGCTGGGCGTTCGTGAGCTTGCTGGACATTTGGCGACCGTGACGGTAATTACAGATTTTAATTTGTCGAACGCACGCGACAACGACACAAGATGGACGACGTTGCGAAATCCTTAAATTTGAAGTGCAATAAAGAGAGAAGCGTTTTACGACGGCTCTTCACGATCTCGGCCAACGCCATCGAAGAAATTTTCAGAACCGATGAGGCGAGGTTGACCGAATTACAATGTGAGTTTAACAAATTAAACGATTTACACACAAGAATTTCACATCTAGATATTAAAATAAAAGACCAAATATTAGACAGTAAAAACACGGATACGCAATTTGAAAAAGAAATTTTGTCAGCAGAAGAGTACAGCAATCGATTTATAATTATAAAAACTAAATACGAAATAACTATGAATAAATCATGTAAAACAAACACAAGTGGAGAAAATACACAAAAAAGATATTTTAAGCTCCCAGAAATTAAATTTCAGAAATTTGATGGAAATATTCGCAATTGGTTATGTTTTTGGGGTCAATTTTCTAAAATAGATACGGACCCCGGATTAGACGATGACGATAAAATGTATTATCTAAAGCAGAGTATAGAGTGTGGTACAGACGTATACTCACTTGTAATGAGCTACCCTCCAGCAGGAAATGCTTACAAAAAATGCATGGAGGAGCTCAAACAAAGGTATGCACGAGAAGAATTACTAATAGAAGTTTATGTTCGAGAACTACTTGCATTGGTTTTAAAAAGTAAATGTAGTCTTGCAGAGCTGTATGATAAACTCAATGCAAACCTAAGAGCTTTGGAAAGTCTCGGCATCAATAAGTACCAGGCGTTCATTCTGCCTTTAATAGAGTCTGCACTACCCCTGGAGATTTTAAAAATTTGGGAGCGACAGAAGGGTCATATTCAGACCAAGAACCCAGAGGAGGTCCTTATCAGTTTGATGGGTTTTTTGAAAGCGGAAGTTGAGAGCATACAGAGAGTTGAAATAACCAGAAATCTGGCACAAACTGATTTTAATAGCCAAGAAGCCACTGCTAGCTGCCTTGTAGCACATGATAATAAAAATACAAAAAAGGATATGCAACCCCAAAACAACTGCTTATGGTGTGACAAAAACAATCACACAAGTTCTGATTGCTACAAATTACACGACCTTACCGTGGAGAAAAGAATAGAAATTGTACGGAAGAAGAAAGCATGCCCCATTTGCCTGAAGCTGGGGCACCACCCGAAAGCTTGCAGAGCTTATGTTAAATGTTTTATATGCCAGAAGAGGCACTCTACAGCACTTTGCACTGAAAAAGAGATGAAATGTCCAGAGAAGCCTAACACCACTACAACAAACCTATCTACACAGAATTATAACACAGAAACCTTACTTCAAACAGTAATAATCAACGTGCGGAATGGAGGACGAGTTTTACCTGTTCGAGCTTTATTTGACAGCGGGTCCCAAAGGAGCTATATTCAAGAGAATGTAGTAAAGGAGTTAAATCTAATTCCCACAAGACAGGAAAAATTAAACCATTGCTTGTTTGGTAACATAAAAACTAAAATAGAATCTCACAATGTTTATAATGTAACGGTAGAAAATCTTAATTCAAATTTTACTATGAATATTGAGGCCCTCAGCCAAACTTCAATTTGTGGAAATATTCCAAAATTAAATTTAACTAGTGAGACATGTCAAATTTTGAAAAGACATCAGATCTCCTTACCTGATGTACAATCTGAAATATCAGAAATAGGCATTTTAATAGGAGCTGATTTTGCAGGATTTATGTTGACAAGTAGTGTAATTGTGATGGAAAATGGTTTGGTGGCTATAAAAACTAAATTAGGTTGGACAATTCAGGGCAGGCAAATTAGCACTTCATTTGATAATACTGCTTCTTCTATGTTTTGTATGTCAGTGTCTACTAATAATAATTTGACAGATTTTTGGACTCTTGAAACTCTTGGCATACATGATCCAGCAGAGATGAAGTCTAGAACACAAGGGGAGGCCGAAGCAGTGAGTTGCTTCAAGGAGACAGTGGCAACACTATTAGATGGCAGATATGAAGTTGAGCTTCCATTCAAGGTCGGTTTTGATGATTTATTACCTAATTATGATATTGTAAAGAAAAGGTTGGATTCAAACACTAAAAAGCTGATTTCAAGTGGTAAGTACCAAGACTATGATGCGATTTTACAGGAGTGGATAAAGTTAGGTATTATTGAGACTTCTGATATGCATCATGGTCATAATTTTGGTCATTATTTGCCTCATAAAGCGGTATTTAAAGAATCTAGTCTGACAAGTAAAATAAGGCCAGTCTTTGATGCCTCCTGTCCGGATAAAAATGGGCTGAGTCTAAATATGTGTTTAGAGAAAGGTATTAATTATATTGAACATATACTTAAACTATTAATTAGATTTAGAAAAGGCGCTATTGGTGTAACATCTGATATTGCTAAGGCTTTCCTTCAAATTAGTGTAAAACCTGAGGACAGAGAATATTTGAAATTTCTTTGGTGGGAAGATGGGTCTCTGGAAAATATAGTAGAATATAGACACTGTAGAGTGGTGTTTGGATTAACATGTAGTCCATTCTTACTCTCAGCTACAATTATGCACCACTTAGACAACATATCAGGTAAATATGAACGGACAGCGCAGCTTCTTAAAAACTCATTTTATGTAGATAATTGTCTTACAAGCTTAGAATCTGAAGAGGAGATACGCGAATTCATAGAGGAAGCAAAAGAAATCATGAAAGCAGTACATTTCGACCTCAGAATGTGGACAACATCACCACTCCAGATCAACGAGGCTGGTAAGGATATTATATCAGTATTAGGCCTGAAGTGGAATACAGTCTGTGATGAGCTTTCATGTAACATTGGAGATCTACCTCTTCCAGAGATGTTAGGTAAGCTGACTAAAAGAGGGGTACTTTCATTGACTCAAAAGATATTTGACCCCATCGGATTTACCTGCCCTGTCACCTTGGCCCCACGGCTGTTGCTGCGAGAAATGTGGATCCGGGATTTGACTTGGGATGAACCTTTACCTCAGGACTTAGCACATAAATTCTTAAGATGGTATAATAATTTGAAATATTTAGAACAGTGTAGGATACCTAGGAGATTAGCCAGTAATAAATTGATTGACTGCAAACTAAGCTTACATATGTTTTGTGATGCTAGTAAATATGCAATGGCCTGTTGTATATTCTTAAGGGCTGAAAAAGGCAATGATGTCAGTCTTCAGTTAGTCGCAGCAAAGTCTAGGTTGACACCACCAAAAATAATTTCTATTCCTAGACTTGAGCTTATGTCTGCAGTGATTGGTGTAAGACTATTGACAGAAATCAAGAAAAGCTTAAATGTAGCCTGTGATGAGTATTATTGGACCGATTCTAGTGTGATTTTATATTGGATATGCAATAATTTATCATGGAATGTATTTGTAGGAAATCGCGTTAAAGAGATAAGAGAAGGTACTAAAACAGGAAAATGGTTTCATATTCCAGGATCTCTCAACTGGGCTGATCTGCCGTCACGAGGCTGCGATGCAAGGCAATTGCTAGAGAGCCGGTGGGTTGAAGGTCCAAAATTTTTGCTACACAATCCTGCAGAATGGCCGAGTTCCCCGGTGACAGCAGCTGAAGCAGAAGCTAGAAAAGAACTTAAAAAGACAGCTAAGTTAACCTGTGTTATAAACATCTCAGCAGATCAGAACTTCTCAGATAGGCTCCTATATTTCAGTAAATATAGTAAGATTGTACGTGTAGTTGCTTGGATAACCAGATTTGCAGATAAATGCCTGAAAAAGAAAGTAAATACACTAAATAATAATTATATTACAAGTGAGGAATATGAGAAAGCTGAAACAAGATTATTCCTACTACTACAACGCGAAAACAAAAATATCCTAGAGTCAAAATGTAAAAACATGCACACATTTCAAGACCAGGAGCAGTTATTTAGAATAAAGACTAGGCTATTATTATTACCAGACATGCCTGATAACACCAAATACCCTATTTTATTGCCAGCTAAGAATGTGATAGTACGTAGGTTAATAGAACAGAAACATATTCGTCTTCAACATGCAGGTTCAAACACGTTAATTGCTGACATCAGGAAATCATATTGGATTCTAGGTATTCGTAGAGTAGTTAGTTCAGTATTAACTAACTGCATGTTATGTAAGAGATACAGAGTGAAACAGATGCAAGCACCTATTGCGCCCTTGCCAGTGGATCGAATGCAGAGCTCCTTACCATTTGAAGTATCAGGAGTAGATCTAGCAGGGCCTCTTTTCTTGAAAAATGGTGAAAAGTGTTGGATTGTCCTGTATACCTGTGCAGTTTACCGTGCAGTACATTTAGAACTTACTCTATCCCTATCATGTCCTGCATTCCTTATGACACTAAGAAGGTTCATTGCTAGGCGAGGCCGAATAAAAGTGATCTATTCAGACAATGGTACTAACTTGGCTGGTACTAAGAACCTATTAGATAGTATAGATTGGGATAAAGTTCAGCATGAGACATGTACTGAGAAAATCAAATGGAAACTCAATGCACCCACTGGTGCTTGGTGGGGAGGGTTTTTTGAACGACTTATAAGAATAATGAAAAATCTGTTACGCAAAGTATTAGGTAAAGCATGTGTAACTTATGATGAACTTTATACTTTACTGTGTGAATGTGAATCAATTATGAATAATCGACCACTCACTTATGTTCAGGATGATAGTGCCAATTCCTTGGAGCCCCTAACCCCAGCTTGCTTCTTGCAACCATTACCTAGTTCAGATACAATTGACTTAGACTACCTTGATTCAAAAAGCTTGAATATTCGCCTAAAATACCTACAAAAGCTGCGTGACGATTTTCGCCACAGGTTTAAGACAGAGTATCTGACTGAACTAATTCAGAGAGGTAGAGAGAAAGGCAAGTACGATGAACTTAAAGAAGGTCAGGTAGTATTAATAGAAACTGAGGAGAAAAGAATCCGATGGCCCCTAGGTGTTGTTACCAAAATATATACTGGAAAAGATGGTGTTAATAGGACGGCTTCAATTAAAACAGCTCTAGGCTCTAAGGTGAGACCCATACAACGCTTATACTCTCTAGAGATCTCATCAGGTGAAGTGACAGATCTGCCGGTCATAAAACTGTTCCAAGAAAAAGAAAAAAAAGGTAAAGTAGCACATACTCCTATATCTAGCACGGTGAAAAATCCAGTCCAGGCGGAGGATGGTTGTACCACGCATGTTCCCAGTGAGCCTGAGATAGTCACACGACATGGCAGGAGAGTAGTGATACCCAGTAAGTATAAATTATAAATATTGACAATTACAAGCTATTATTGAATGCTATATTTCTTATACTGTTATTTTTCCATTTGAATTCTAGTTACTTCATTAGAGATGTGGTTTGCCACCCATTTTTTATCACATTACTACTGATCAGTGACTACTGACTTGTTATTTGATTATTATTCTCTGTGTTAGAAGGGATACCTACAGTCATTCAAATTGAGTACCTGACTATTTAAGTACCTACCTAGTATGTAAGAATGTTGATTAAAAAAGAAAAAAAAATATACTTGTAATATTATAATAAAGAGACTTAAAACTTATGATTGTGTCACAGAAGTGAGACTGACTAATGTTCTTAATTTTAAATATTTGTAAACAACTTTCCAAAGAATTGTAATGTTTGTTTGATGAGTGTGTGTAATTTTTAAATGAAAAAAGAATGTATAATATTATGTTATTCCAGACATAAATCGTTACCTAAGTATATGAAAACTTAAAGTTGAATTGTATAACGTTTCGTTCTACTGTGATTTTACTTTTCCTTGTCTGTGTTCGGAGGATGTTGAGGTTTCTGAACGAAACGTGAGCGGTCAAGTGTCAACTTTTAAAAATAAATGGGTGACGTTTTTCTTCTCTATGAACGACTCGAAGCTAATGGATATGTTTTATTGAGTAAATCCCCAATGTTATTATTTCTGCTAATCCGAACCTGAAAATATCACCTAAAGAACATCCAGAGATTCGGCGACGGACGCTGGGCGTTCGTGAGCTTGCTGGACAGATGGACTAGTCGAATCCGTAGACGCCTCAGACGGTTAAACTGAAACTCGCAACTCGTATGCGCGACGCGACGCGACGGCGAGACGGGCGAGACGAGAACGAGAACGTAGACTGGTACATACAAATTCAATCGTCCGTTGAAATTTGCTGAAAGTTGCAAACAAACTTGAACTCTAGTTGATATTTGTTTGTTGTACGGGTCGAATGAAATTATTGTTGTGCTATGTGAAGAAAAGGATGCCTATTGATGGATGTTTGGTAGTTTCGCGAGTGCGAAAGAGAAAGGCGATGGACTGGTCGAACTATGCGAGACAAACCAGTTTTTACTTGTTTGTTATTACTTACGTAGTTCATCTTGTTTTGATTTTAAAATTCATTGCGTGCGTGACTAATCGCACTCCGCGCTGAAGGTTCCTTCCGTTCTACCGTTTTCGAATGTTTGCGAATTCAACGATTAACTGGTTTTGTATATATTTAATTAATGTTTATAAAATCAGTTGATCTTCTAAATACGCCAGAATAGTGAATAAAACTTTATTAGTGATTAACTCTATTCAGTATTCAGCCAGTCCTAAGCCTGGAAAAGTATGAAGGGAAGTTCAAATTAATAGGTACATAAAGCACGCGGGAGACTAGTCTAAAGTCAACCGCCTACGTCGCCGTCGACGCCGTAGATTTCGTCGTAAAGTTTACCAAGTTAACGCGTAAACTAGTCGACGAATTCAACTAGTTGATCGACTAGTCGATGAACGAAATTGGACGGTCTAGTTTCGTTGACGCCAAATACGTCGACGACCCATCCCTAGAGGAGGTTTTTTTTTTTTTTTTTTTTTTTCTCTTTATTTTTTAGGGACTTTTATCCTTATAAGGCATGTCAGCCCCATCATAACCTAACTTAAATTTAAACAACGCTACGAACTATTTGCATGCAAGATTTAACATAATGCCTACAAAAAGTGGAGTCATCGACGTAATGCCATTTCATAAATAGTTTTAGCGGCATCACTCTCTGGACTTGCGAGGATTTCATGGAAAGTACCCATATTATATTTACTGATTTTGCGAAATTCTGTCAATGACTCCCTTAATGCCTGGTTCTTGACACATTCCACCAAAAGATGCTGGACATCATCGATAACTCCACACACTTCACAATTTGGGGAGTCAATTTTTTTCATCAGATGGCCAAATCTTTTGGTGGGATAGTGTCCAGAACGCAGCCTAAAAGCCGCTACCATATGCGTTCTACTCATTTTAGAGTCTATAAACCACGGAATGCGAGGAGGCTGACTTTGTAAGACCCTGTACCAAATCCCCTTGACTTTACTAACACTTTGAAAGTACTGGTCCCATTTTTCAAAACAAATATTTTTAAATTTTGGAAGAATTTCTGTATAATCAGGTTTTATTGTGACTTCTGTGCCTTGGGTAATTGCCAATTTAGCTAACCTGTCAGCCTCCTCATTACCCCCTAATCCTACGTGCGATGGAACCCATTGCAACTTCACATTTACCAGCCTTAAATTTAATTCATAAATGAATTTTAAAATTTTGTAAGCTATCGATGTACCTCTATACCCAGAAGCACATCGAGCTAAGTGTTGGAGAGCACTTTTACTATCTGAGATTATCACGATATCTTGCTCAGTATTAGCGAAAAGATTTAAGGCTTCTGAAATGGCAATGAGTTCCAGCGTCATTATGGATACAAAGGCGTTTGTTTTAAAACAGAAGGAAGACTGTGTGACTGGATCAAAAATAGCAGCTCCTCGACCATCCTTGCTCTTAGAACCATCAGTATAAATTCGACGCCAATTAACATATTTCTGTTGTAGTTCTTCAATTACATGATATTTTAGAGTAGCCAAATCCTCCTTCTTTTTTGGACCCTTAATGCAATCTAAATTATCCACAACGACTTTATCCATTTGTATAGAAGTTACCCAAGTATCAAGTGTAAACATTTCAAGTGGGTTGGATGAATGAATTGCATATGACTTGCATTCACTATAAACTAATAAAAGTGACGACTTATTTTTAGTTCGCCAGTAACTGATGTGATTAGGAGCACTTAAATTATCTAACAACTCAACTGTTATATTCTCTGTCCAAGAGATTGCTTTTATACAAAACTTATAAGCTAGGTATAGTCTTCTTAAATTAAGTGGAGCAATACACAACTCACTCTCCATTACATATATTGGTGAACTTTTGATAAAACCACCTATAATTCTTAATGCTCGATTTTGCAATTTATCGAGTTTAGATAAATGGACTTTAGCTGAACTATCATACAAAAAGCTTCCAAAGTCTATTCGGCTCCTTATCAATGATACGAACAATGTTCTCAGATGTTTAGGGTGAATTCCCCAACCCGGACCAGCCAGTACTTTTAATAAATTTAGGAATCTTGATGTTTTTTCAATAATTTCATTAATATGCTTACTCCATAACAATGATCTGTCAATCCATAAACCTAAATATTTAACACATTCTACTAAAGGTATAGGTTTATTGTTATTCTCTAAACTTACGTGATGTCTTTTCCTTCCCCTACAAAAAACGCAAACATTCGATTTTGTTTCCGATATTTTTAAACCCAGGTCATCGAGTAAAATTTCAATAGCATTGAGAGCTGCTTGCAGATTCCCTTGACAAAAAATAGTATCCTTATGACTCAAATAAATTACAAAATCGTCAGCATATTGGGAGACAAAAACATTTTTAACAGAATTACAAATTTTATAGGTTGCTATATTAAACAATAAAGGTGATAATGGATCACCTTGAGCCAGACCTACACTGGTCCATCTAGCGTTCATATTCTCCGCATTGTTCTTATTCTTAAGCAGGAGACATCTTGCACTTAAGAATGACCATAAGTATTTACAAATATTATTACCTACCTCTAAGTCATCCAACGTTATAACTACTCTATCTACTAAAATATTATTATAAGCATTTTCTATATCTATAAAACAAGCCACTGTTGGGCATTTATTTATGAAACCCAACTGGATATAAGTGATTAGCCTTATCAGATTATCTAGACACGATTGAGCCCTTCTGAAGCCTGAAGTATACGGAGACAATATTTTATATTTCTCAACATACCATTCTAGCCTCCTAGTAATCATTCCATGTAAAAGTTTACATAAACATGATATGAGAGAGATAGGTCTAACCTTAGCTTCACCGCTACCATTGCTGGCTAATTTAGGGATGGGGATGATTAAGATTCTACGCCATTGACTTGGAACAACACCAGATACATAAATATCATTGTACAAATCCAGCAGGTACTGCTTACCAACGCAAGGGAGGTTCCAGACCATAGAATACGTGACCCCGTCACTGCCCGGAGCTGTGTCTTTTTTCTTGCAGCTATGTTTGAATTCTTGCATATTAAAGGGTGAATCAAGCAATTCATTTCTAGACTGTATCAATGGTGGTGAGTTTAGGACAAAACTCGGAGCAAGAGAACAATGCATTTCATTTAATTTTTCGTCAGGAATAAAAAAAATTGATTTTTTGTAACCTTTGTACCATCGCATTTTTTGCCACATATCGGACACAGAAGTGGTTTCATTAATCCCATTGCAAAATTTTCTCCAGTTTTCGGACTTAGCTTTCTGTAACAGTAGCCTGGCTTTCTCTATTTTTCCCTCCAATTTATTAAAGTTTTCAGGAGTGGGGTTTCTCCTAAATGTACTTAACGCTAACCTTCTTTCAGCAACAGCTTTAGATAGTGACGGGGCCCAGTACGCTTTTGGTTTAAAATTCCCTATTGGATTTTGACATGTGCGAAGCTTAGGTATATTCTTATCACACGCTGAATTAATCTCGTCAATCAAATAATCATATCTGTCCTGAATATTTACTGACCCATTAAAATTGCGCAGTGATTCACCAAGATCGTTACGATACCCTAACCAATTAGCTTTCTTAAAGTTGCGTTTCTCAGTAAAATGTACGTGATCATTATAAGTTACTGAAATTTTAATAATGAGGTGATCACTACCTAAGTTCTCGTTAGTCACTTGCCATTTTAAACCCATTGCTATGTCTGTCGATGAAAACGTTATATCAGGAGATGATTTGTGCACTAAATTATTAACCAAAGTAATTCTAGTTGGATCACCGTTGTTTAATGAAACAAACCCATTCTCTAATGACGAATCCAGTATCTGTATCCCCCTCTGATCGGTCTTATAAGACCAATTTGAATGGTGCGCATTAAAATCTCCAGCAATTATAGTCTTTTTTGACGCAAAAGAAAAGAGATTGTCCCAATCAGAAGCATGCACATTGACAGATGATGGACAATAAATAGAAACAATGTTTTCAAGATCTTTACAGTTCAGTAGCTTGACTTGTAATATTTCTATACCCGGATTAAAAACACGAATGGGACAAAGTTGAGTTTGGATTGACTTGTGAGTAATTATAGCTACGCCTCCATACGAGTCACTTCTATCGTGCCTAAAAATATTATATCCAGTTAAGTTAATAGCTTCTTCGTCATCCAACCAGGTCTCACTTATAATAGCAATGTGTATTTTTTCTATGTTTAGTAAAGTCTCAAAACTTACCAATTTCGGCTTTAAACTACGTGCATTCCACTGCACTAAATTAACCTGCAGCTTATTAAGACCGCTATCCATCAAAAAAGGCAAACAATTTTTGTAAAACACTCCAGTCGTTTAACACATTTTTCATATACAACTTACATTCTTCAATTATTAATTTCAACATTAACTTTATTTTATCTTCAAATGTAACAGCAGACATAACGATTTCTTTTAGTTTTAACCATAATCTTCTAAACTCAAAACTTTTCTTTCTCTCATTTCTGTTTTCCTTTTCCGCAGTTTCTTCTATTGAATAACTAAAATTAGTGTTAGTTACTTTCGCTTCCTGGTTAATCTTTGTAAGTTTTTTCTTCGTGCCTGTTTGGTGAGTTGTAACTGAGCTTTTCTTACTGTTTTCTACTTTTTCCTCCTCTATATCGTCTGAAGATTCCTCTTGATGTATAATTGCCACAGTGTTTATTGCCTCGGCATACGTTTTCTTTGTGCTGGTATGACTACTAGTGATTGTACTTTTATAGTTGCAAGTTGGCACGCAGTTCTCAGTATATTTGGTTAGGTATAATTTTAAAGCCTTACGGTAGGTAATACTTTCTTCAGTCATTATGTTCCGGATTTCTCTTTCTTTAATAAACATGGGGCAGTTTTTATCCAGGGCCATATGAGGGCCTTTGCAGTTAGGACATTTATATATTTCTACTTCACAATTATCATGGTTTAACCCACATTTAGGGCATATAATTTTATTTAATGGGCAGTACTTTTTGATATGACCAAACTTCCAGCAACCGGAACACTGAGTAACTGGGAATACGTATTTATCAATTGCAAGTCTGCAACCATACGCGTAAACATGCGAAGGGGTAGTTTGTGCCTTGAAACCCACCCGGACGGTTTCACTGTCTTCCCATTTTCCTTCAAAAACGGAGCGTTTAAGTCTTCTTACAGATAATATTTCGCACGAACTTCTAAGGGTTTCTTGTATATCTTTTTCACTGTAATCTAATTCTATGCCTCTAATTACTCCATAACATATGTTCACTTCATCCACAAATTGACATCTAGCATTTAATTCCGTTATCTTTTTATTTACGACTAACTTCTCCGCTTGATCTCTTTTATCAAACTGGATAAGGACTTTGTAAGGGCTACGATATTTTATTTTTGTTATGTTTTGTATATTCAAATCTCTTAGTAATTTTGCCATAGCCATTTGTTTTGGTAAAACTTCTAAAGATGTTATACAAACTTCAATTTTACCCTCCTCCAGTAGATTTATTGAATCACTTCTTGTTATCTTTTTTGGCTTTCGTCTTGTGACAGTTGTATATCCTTGCTCACAGTCCTCACTTTCTTCACTATTTTCTCTCGGTCTTTTTCCTGCCTTCCTCTCCATTGTACTGTTAGTAATTTCTTCCTCTAAATTATTCAAATTCCTCGATTCAGTCTCATCTATATCATCATTGCTTAACGTACCACCATCATTATTATTCATCTCCTCCTCATCGAAAATATCACTTGTATACATTTCTACATCTAGTGGGTAGACGCAAAAAATCCGACACAAATAAGTAAATGACGTGCGCTAATCACAGCGACTCGCGCGCGAATGAGGAGGAGAGAGGAGGTTCTGTATTCGTCTGTATGTATAATTATGTTAAATTTTCCAATACTTTGAGTGTTTCTGAATGTACCATTTCGAAAATCATTTGCAACGGCGAAAACAATAAACTAAGAAGTTCGAAGGACAAGGTTATTTGATAATTACTAATAGTAAGTATTTTTTGATAATTCAGATAATTGTAAAAAAATAATTTTGTAATATCATTTTATAATAATTTAGTTTTTAAAATATTGTAAACTTTGCTTAACCCTTCTTTGTTAATGTTAAGGTACTCAGCAGTTTGATAGATAGGAAGGTAAATTATATCTTACAAAGGTAACAATATTTATACAGATCCGGAAAAGTACGGGACATTAAAATACCTATTTTCTCTAAGTAAAATGGCAAATCTAGGTACAAAAGTAGCCTGCCAGGGTTGCGGAATTTGTTCGAAAGAGTCACCGCGGTGCTGGAACGCAAAGGGCATTATGAGGCACACGGATGGGTTTTTAGTCAATAAGAGTCTGACACTCCCTTCCTCTCCACCCAGAGCGGGAGAAGTCATTTGATGATTTCCCGTTCATAAAAAAAGCTACAAAAAAGCACTTTCCGGCCATGCCGTCAATTGCTGACTAACAATATTTGATAGGAAGCAATTGCGCAGCGGTTCTTACCTCATACACGCTGCCAAGGCACTAAGGATGCTCACTCAGGCATGTATTGAGAATAGGACAACGCCCATCAAAAACCTCGAATGCTTCATTTAGCAACATATTATTAGCATTGGGCAACTATGATGACCTCTTAGCGAACCCTGTCCTGAGCGTGTTTTGGATACCTTTTTTATGGATGGTAAATTCATCAAATTGAATGAATCCTGCCGCTCTGGGTGGAGCGGGAGGGAGTGTCAGACTCTTACTGACTAAAACTCATCCGTGCTTCTCGTAGTGGCCTTTACTTTCCATGGCCGCGGTGACTCTTTCGAACAAAATCCGCAACCCTGGAGGTTTTACCTACGCTCTTAATGATATTGGTGTCAAAATTAAATATAGTTGGACATCGAATTCATTAAGAGCGTAAACTGCGTAAATTTTTGCTTGCAGAATTACCAATAAGTGACATAAGTACCTAAACCTGCCGTGTTTGATGTCTGTCATTTTGAAGAGTTGTACGCGGAGACCTGACTTCGCCTTTTCTAGCTCATTCATTTTAAATCTCGGTATTTGCTAGTTTCACTGCAGTTGAATCGGACAGTTCAAGACAGGTCCACCTCATCTACTTAGGCCATACAAACGTAAAAGTAAAAACCTCCATATTTATTATTAAATAGACTTTAATAAGAAAAAGGGGCGAACAATGAAATTTACAACGTTGGCTCACAATCGGGTCCATCCTCAACTCGACGGACTTCGGGGGACTTCGAGCGTCGTCGGGGATCGTCGTCGATGCGCATTAGCGTACAATGAGCCAGCGCACGCGCAAGAGGCGGCGCTTTGATCATGCCGCCATTAAAAAATACATGCATACTTGATACTTGGACTTTTTTTTTGAGATCATAGTGTGTTGATTTTGTTCGTCGTGTGAACGGTGATATAAAAAAGTTGTGTAGCTATTGTTTTTTGATTGGAGGAAATGTCAAGGGTTTGCAGGATTTTGGTGTCAAAAACTTATACATGTTTCACGTTTCTTTTTTTTTGACGATTTGGCTTGCTCCTGACCTCAATCCCGCCTGGTGGAAAGCGATAGATGAGGTCTATGATGAAGCGAGCGTGCCCAGAAGATGCTTGTTCACTCTTGTTTTGAAGGCAGACAGACGGGTTATACTTGGGACAATGCTGGCCAGATTGAATTTGAGTTACCAAAATTATTACCTAGGGTGTCTTTCCAGGGTTGCGGAATTTGTTCGAGAGAGTCACCGCGGCCCTGGAACGCAAAGGGCTTTAGGAGGAACACGGATGGGTTTTAGTCATTAAGAGTCTGACACTCTCTTCCAAAAGAGTAATTTGATTGCTGTGCTCCTCAGGGTCCATAATTGTTTAAATTTTTATATTTACCACCTATGAGTCCCCCAGACTTGCATGTAAGTATCGTGACTGGAAGAGGCTTTGCAATCATGATTTTTGATTGATTGATTTTAATTTTGGTTTTTAATTTTTAATTTTTGATTTTAATTTTTGATTTTATTTTTTGTTTTTAATTTTTGATTTTAATTTGTGATTTTAATTTTTGATTTTGATTTTAATTTTTTATTCTAATTTTGATTATGTAAATTATTGTTTTTACCCAATGTTTTTTTTTTACCCAATTGTTTACCCAATGTTTTGTTCTTTGTTTTGAATTTTTTTGTTAAAACTTATACACCTATAAATCTATTTTTACGTAAATGCTGTGTACGCCTGTTAGAGACAAATTCACCATACCTCAATGCATATATATTATTTTAACTATGTCAATGTTTCTAGTGAATACGTCGTTGGTGTACCTTTTAAATAAATAAATAAATGATCAGTTCAGCCAAAAGACGTCTACTGCTGGACAAGGTATCTAATCAATTAATATCAACATATTATTATGTATTATTCTTCCGTTACTGAGTCACTGACAGACAATGCACAGCCGAAACTACTGGTCGTAGAAAGTTGTTTGGAATGTAGGTTCTTTGGGGAGTGTAGGGGAGCACTAAGAGAGGATTTACGAGAAAAACCGGTATATGCACGTACGAAGTCGCGGGCAAAAGCTAGTTTTTTATAAGCCTATCATAAAACGTCAGATGCTAGAGCACGATTCCATTAGATATTAGTTCATTACTTTTGGAGATGAACTATCATCTCCACGGTTACATTAAAATCGCTACATCGAAACAAAATGTGAAAATTTTCGACTGAACAGATGAATATTAAAAAAAGAAAAAAAAAGATAATGTTTGGTCCCATAGTAAAAGTGGGACCAACCACTGAAAGTTTCAGTTACCTTCAGTAGCTCCATCAGTTGCAGATCAATCCATGTAAAGGAGGTGAGATATAACCTGACCACCTCTCTTCAACTGATAGCCTAGTCCTGAATTCTCCAGCAGTGTGCTAAGAGGATTCAAGGCTAGGCAAAACCAAAGCGGACTCAAACTATCGCCCCGAAATATATTATATTATATTATATATATAGATTCTTACCTTATCATTATGATTCATAATGATGAATTCTGTTATAATATACGTTGTATAAACATACAGTACCTACTAATACCACATAAGTTGAAGGGTCCAATTTGTAACAATGATAAATGTACTTGTTACCTTGTTTTGAGATAGGTATATACGTTTCAATTGTAAGGAGATATTTGCGAAAAGAAAAGTCTTGTCTAAAGGTATGAACATACCTAATTATTTTTTTCTTTAAAGCAGATTTTTGTTTCTTTATTTTAGCTTTATAAACTAGGAAATTGGTATTATTTTAAGAAGTTCTTAAAAACCAGTACTTTATTGAGTTCCTAGGTACTGTCCGTTCCAGGATTGCGGATTCTGTTCGAAAGAGTTACCGTGGCCCTGGAAAGCAAAGGGCACTACGAGGACAACGGATGGGTTTTAGTCAGTAAGAGTCTGACACTCCCTCCCGCTTCGCCAAGAGCGGCAGAAGTCATTTGATGATTTCCCATCCATAAAAAAAAAATGTACCTACTGTCCGTTTGTCTAATATTATAAAGTCTTGTTTAAAGGTATGAACATAACAGGGTAGATGACTAAATAATCTGATTAGTCCGTCAGATAGATTTCCAAAAAATTAAAACGATACAGTGCGTTGAAAATTGGGGTGACGCCACTTGTACACTTTTTACATGCTCGTGACGTCACCAGCCCCCACTCCTGGACCTAAACCACCAACTCTTAAAGCAGTATTACTTCAATATGACTTCCAGTGGGAAAGAGACGGAGCTATACGTCCTGTATAGCTCCGTCTCTTTCCCACTGGAAGTCATTTAAAGTAACACTGCTTTAAGAGTTGGTGGTTAGGCCCCTGATCTTTGTGCTTTTTATCATCGTCATTTTTTATTGATTTCATAAAGCAAAAAATACGAGTTCAATATTTTTCGATAATCTAACTGGCGGACTAAATAATAATCATATATTTTTAACCAGGAATCATCCCTACTATTTTTTTCTTTATAGCACAATTTTATTAGGGTTATTCTTTATTTCAGCTTTATAAACTAGGAAATTGGTATTATTTTAAGCAATTCTGTAAAAACCAGTACTTTATTGAGGTACCTACTGTCCGTTTGTTTAATGTTATCGTTGACTGTCAATAATCTCGCGCTTGTCATGTACTTGTAAACGAGATTCCTAACTACATAATGTATCCAGTGGCCGAATGGCCTACCTACCCCATACCTATTCCTACCTATTCTAAGTAGGTACTTAGAATTAAAAAGAAATGGACATACATCATTATTGTAGACCCTTCAGTTATAAAATAATTATATTTTTCATCGAGAAAAGTGTAAAGCGTACTAATTTTCAGATTGTAGTTCTTTCTAAAGTCTCATAAACTAATACGAATATAAAACAAATATTTGAATCAATATTACAAAATTTTGACATAGCTCTTACTGCGCTGATTACCTACGTTTTATTTTTCTGCTCTCGGAAGTTAAGTTTACGGGAAGTACCGCTATCGCATACTAGATGTCGCTAGTGGTAGCGTTTTAGCAGATTGTCAAATGAAACACGATTCGAGAACTTGAGCATTTTATGAAACAAGCTTCAATTTATTTTTGTTGTTTACATGAAACTTTATTAAATAAATAATTTCCCAAACTAAATACTGGGATTCGTAGGCATGAAAAGGTCCTTTATATTACCTACTTACCATTTTTTTTTTAAATTCAAGAATATCTTAACTTTGTAGACATGACACCATCATAATTTATAGAATATTTGAAAATAAAGTGATTTTACCGAAGTTTATGATACTGCCAAGAGGAGGTTCCTTTCTCTGGAGCCCTAACCGGTAGCCTGCTACTATTTTTAAATGTTTACCTTACCTTTAAATGTACCTAACTGCGAGATTACAATCGAATTGTTACACATAGAGAAGCATCTCCTTGCTTCGAAGACAATAATCTCCTATCGATTCCTGTTGTCCTAGTAATACCTACTGACAATAGCTGTTCCAATCAGACCCCTGCCAGTAATCATTTAGGTTTCAAAGTCCAGATTGCACTAATAGCCTTTCACTCCCTGTTATTCTTGTAGGTATTTGAAAAGACTTGAAACCAATTCGGACTAGCCAACGAGTTAGAACGTCACGGCTGTATGCCTAAAAACGGCAGGTAGAACTGTATGTGTGTATACTCCACTCAAATTTCACCGGTTACGTGAATGTCCCTTGTAGTTGTACCCCCGTAGCAACAGTGTAAGGGAACCACGGATTGAATTTAGTCCGAGGAAGTTAGAAGTCTGACAGACCCCTCTGTCTGCCCCTGGGCGGAGGACATCCATGAGGATTTCCAACCCGATTCCAATAAAACAGATACCTTTTAGTAGGGGTGAACCTATTACCCATTTGCCATCATCATCATGATTGCCTGGCTTTTACGACTGCTGGTAATAGCCTCTTTCTATTTCTCTTAACCGGAATAAAGTCCACGCTCCAGTCTGTTTCTGGCGTTCAAACGGGAAAACCCAATAACAGTGTACGTCACTTTCTTTTCATTGGTAGATTTGCCTTTGACCACTATCTCACCTGATGAAAAGCGGTGATGTGGTTGATGATGGAGCACGCCTGCCTAGAAGTAACTTCTTCACTCTTGATTTAAAAACCCTCAGATTGTAGCTATCCTATAGATAAAGTCAGGATCCCTATCTTAAGAGGAAACGCGGGTGGTCTTTTCTCCATAGAAACGCTCTCGCCTGTTTTCTTTCTGGTTGACCATAAGCAATGTTTTTTACAGAATAATAAATATTAACTACTCAAGTATGTCCCTATGTGTTCCTTTTTATTGATATATTATTTTTATAAGCACTAGAACCCTCAAAAAATGCTCAAAATTGCCTATTTAGACCGCTGTCAACAGAGGGTTAGTGTCCAAATTTAACAACTATTAATGAAAAAAGAAACATAGGGACACAGTACCGATATATTCTTCTTACTCATTTTATAAACTATCTTTTAAATTGGTTTAATATTGGAGAAAGAAATAGGCGAGAGCTAAACCTCGAAATATGACTTTTTACTCAGGCTATTCAGTCGGATCTGCAGTTGTCCTTATCGCACGAACCGGACGCCGAACGCTCGCAGAGCGACAGCAATAGTTTCTTAAAAAACCTAATTTTCAAAAGTCTCTCCGCCCGCATTTCCTCTTAATAGCCATGCCTGCATGTATAAGTGAGATCTAACGTGGTGGACATAGGCCTTCTCCAAACGTCACCACATCGACCGGTCCTGTGCTTCTCGCATCCAACGATTTTCCGCGGCCCTCGCCACTTCATCGGTCCAGCTAAGTGTTTCTTAATGATTATCAACCTTGTTCTATTATACCCATCGTTCAAAATTGAATAAGAAACGCTCTGAATTATTATATTATTAAAAATATGAACTAGTCAGCCACGTGATATAGATAGAATAGCGGATAGCTCATGTCACGTCACACTAGAATGACTCAAGTTCCTTTTTAACCGACTTCAAAAAAGGAGGAGGTTCTCAATTCGGTTGTATTTTTTATTTTTTTTTATTTTTTATATTTGTTACCTCAGAACTCCGTCGTTCATGAACCGATTTGCAAAATTTTTTTTTCCCCTTGCTTGATATGCTTCCAGATTGGTCCCATTTTTTTCAAAATCCAGTTCTGATGATGGAATCTATGAGAAATCGAGGGAACTCCTCAAATGTTATAGGCAACCATATAGTTATTTTGGTATTTTCATCGAGAACTTAAGCATCTACAGTCAAAAAGTAACATTTGATGAAGTGGAACTGGTGGAGAAGATCAGAAACCAGTGGCCAACGGAACTTGATACTCGCATAAATATCACAATGCAACTATGACAATGCAAATGAACAAATAATTCTGAATAGTTATGTTGAGAATGGTATCATCGAACTGATCTGATGATGATGGAGCTGGATGGTAGGCACCGGAACTGCGTAATTAATCAATGTATCCCAGCCGTGTTTGGGCTTATTAGAATTGTCATGAGATGCACTTTGGCTATAAGCTACTATCACACTGTTCTGATGATGGAACCGGAAGGTAGAAGGTAGGCATGGGAACTTCATAATAAAACAATGAATTCTAGCAGTGTTAAGGTGAGAAAAATGCCTACTGAGTACTGCTAGTTTTTTGGTTTTTCGTAAGGCGAGAACTAATTCGAATTTGTAACAAAGGACATTTTTTTTATTTGAAATAGACACATCGATAGTAGGTATTTTATGCGGCGTATCATCCCTTCACGGGAATAAAACGTTTAAAAAAAACAGTGTACAATATTTACGACATGGTACCTTTTTCATAAGAATATTGAATGTAGGAACGATATTAACTTCGTTGCCTTCATTTTAATAAAAAAAACACTAACCGGCGAGAAATAAAAAAAAAAATTACAAAAAAAAAAACCGCCTTCAAAAAAAAACAAACAAAAACCGTTCCCACTAAAAAGTTGAAAATAAATATTTGAATTGCTTTAAAGAAACATAATTTAAAAGTAAACTTATTTGCCATTAATATTTTGCAAATATTTCAAATTTATTACTTCTTTTTGGAGTCGGTGCCAGCCAAAGCAAGGAAATACGAATAGGCAATAATTCCTAGAAAAACTACCCCTAACTTAACTATAAAACTACCAAGATACCAATTGCATACACATATTAATTAAAAGACGAATACGGACTAGACTAAATTCGAAAAAATTTAACCAATATGCACAATAATTTCTTTTAAACGAAAAAAATATACTTATAAAAAAATTCCAGCCACTTTTTAAGTAAGTACTTTGACATTTTTAGCATTGTCTTTATGCATCTGTTTTTAAATTTTGTCATTGTGGATCAAAAAACAATGGCACGGGATATTAAATATAACTAGATACTTATCAAGTTCCAACAATAAAGCTGCTGGCACCGGCTCCAAAAAGAAGTAATAAATTTTAAATATTTGCAAAATATTAATGGCAAATAAGTTTACTTTTAAATTATGTTTCTTTAAAGCAATTCAAATATTTATTTTCAACTTTTTAGTGGGAACGGTTTTTGTTTATTTTTTGTGAAGGCGGTTTTTCCAGCAGTCAAAAGTTGTTACAGAACACTGTAGTTTTAGTCAGTAAAGGTGCGTTATAAGCAATACTGGCCGATTGTGACGTCACCAAACATCAAGCAATTTACGGCAACGATATCGGATGGTCCCATAGTAAAAGTTGTTCATAATGATGAGTACCATGACTCCTTATGAGGTATTGCGTTTTTTCTGTTAAAAGTTAAGATTGTGATAAACGCACCTTTTGAGTGTAACAGACTATAGGTATGCAGAAAATGTATCACGGCCCTATACGCAAAAAGGCATGTTACACACAGGCATGTTACACACACTACCATCCAAATAAATTTGGCCACCTGCTTTTGTAAGGCCAAACCTTTGTTCCTCCAATATATCTGTAGTCTGTAAGGAATTCATGATAAATAATTAACCATAAATTCGTTTCATTATTTAAAACGTTTACAAAATTACCTTTTTCTGGGTGGTCAAATACTTTTGAGCGGGAGTGACACTATCCAAAGAGGTCCGTGAAACAGTTCCCCTAGACCAACCAAGTGAAACATCACGCAAAATATAGTAAGACAGAATGAATCAAAGCTAAATAACTTAATTTCCGGCAAGGCTTGCCAACCTTATTGTATACAAACGGTCTTAGAGCCCTTGCCATACAGAATTGTACTCCCAGCTTTTACGACGTACTAAACCTAACTACTGAGTTACATCAAATGCATCTGTTGGACGCAACACCTGTTTGTACGTCTTTGGGACGTAAATATACATTGTTTGGAGACGTATTGGTTAGTATTGTTTCTGGGGATTGGGGATTGGGTAAGAGTTTGAGGGAAAGTAGAATTTGAGACGGAAATAATTTACTTGGTATCAAAGTGTTCGTAGTCTTGCCTAGTTCAGTGGCTTTAGTGCGAGATTTTACCGCACAAAGTGTTAACGTAAACGTTCACATAATTATGTCAATTTGAGTAGAAAAAAATAGCCGACCTCAAAATAGTTGGAAAAGGCTAGGCAAGTGATAAGTCCGCATCGGGCCACTCCTTACAGATTAGAGGCCTGTGTCCCAGCTGTTGGAACGTTATAGACTAGAATGAGAGACATGTCGGACGAGAAGTTTCGTGTATGAATGTGGAAGGCTTCAAGAATAGAGGAGGACCAAGGACATCATAGATGGATTGTGTGAATGTCATATCATCTGATATGACGTAGGAAATAGGAGGTGACTTTTAAGGTGACCATGTAACCTCATGGTTCTTGTTAAAATTATTAATTTATATGAGAACGATGTAGAAAGACGTGCACGGTAAAAGCGACCGGAGTAAAAAAAGGAACAACTCAATGTACAAATAATTCATTATTTTAATTATTTGTACTACCGTGACAGTTGAGAGATGTCCAGTCGCAGTTGACGGGGCCAAATGTTGAATGAAACGCACACGCCACCATCAGAGAGAGTTTCCTTTCCTCTTTCCACTTTACTCGCTCTTCTGAAATGTTGGGTGGGTCCTTTGAGAAGGAGTCCAGGAACGCTTCTATGAAGTCCTAAAATCGTCGTTATATTGTACAATATGGTATTTTCCAGGATAAAAAAATAAGAATTCTATTTAAGGTCCGTCAGTTTAATTTTCAAAACATATTTGGACAAGTATTTTTTTATGTTTTTTCAAATCAATTAAAATGCTAAAGCACATGAAAGTTCCGGAGTGGGGGGCTAATGACGTTGGTAAAAAGTGTAGTCATACTAACAACGCACTGTTTCGTCTTATTTTTTTTTGTTTTAGTGACAAAAGAAAAAATACGTGACCAACATTTTCTGGTCATCTAACCGAGGCAGAACAAATAGATTTTTCAAGAAAACATCCTATTGGTTAATTTAATAAGACCCAGACGAAAAGAACAATAGTATCTATGTAAATTAACGCGAATAAACAACACCTACCTACACGAAATTCATCGACTTCGCCCGAAATACGTCACTACCACGAAAAGAAGTCTTAAACCCAGATTTTAAAGTCTCCTAGCATGCTATATTATTAACAGAGATTTTGTTCGGTTGCCAGTACAATCGCTAGGGACACGGTTTCCGTATAATTTAAATATTCAAACTTTTTAAACTTGTATTGAGCCACGCTGTGCTCTAGAGCTTGTGTTGTACGGTAAAGTTTGTACAAACATGGTCGTGGCTTTTTGAGAGGTATTCTAATATTAATTGTAATTTATTAGTGTTATTTTTCAGTAGTATAGCTATGAGGTGCTCGTGGCTGTATATTAACAGCCGCAAGGGTCGATGCTTGCCGAGAGAATTAACTTGCAAGAAAAATGATAGAACTTGCAAGAAAACAGGTATTGTTACACACTTTCATAATGGTTCTTGATTGCATTAATTTTACAGAACTAGCTTCATCTTTTTGGGAGACTGTCCTTGACAATTCACGTGCCAGAAAATGATCTACTTATTTGAAATAAATGTTTTTGAGTAAGGCAATAGTTTTTTTTATTGCTTTTACGTTTTTCTATTTGGAAACTCTCAGTCTGGTTTGTTGCACGGCTAGTGGCGAAAAAAGGTTCTCGTAATGGGTATAGACGCAATATTTACCTAAATAGCTAAATAGGTACATAAGCAGAAACAAGTACCTACCAAAGTATGTCTTCTTTACCCTACTATGCCTCTGCATACTCCTTCGAGACTACAAGTACAGGCGTGATGTTTGCATGTATTATTAATAGAATTTTAAGTACCTATGTACGCTATATTGCGCCACCGTGTACCAGGCTGGCATAGACCGTAATGTGTTTCTGATTGCGCGGCCGACGCT
Source organism: Melanchra persicariae (assembly GCA_947386135.1). NCBI lineage: Eukaryota > Metazoa > Arthropoda > Insecta > Lepidoptera > Noctuidae > Melanchra > Melanchra persicariae. Next base: position 18,464,910 of record OX376662.1, on the reverse strand, counting down.
GATTTTGACAAAAGTGCAGTTTGCAATGTGCTGGTGCCAATAATGTCATGATAGGCGTTGCTTTCGTAACACTACGCCGGCCATCGTGTAGGCTTGTGTGGATTGCATTGTCTTGACAAATTGGATTATTATTTAGATAAGCTAGCAGGTTTTTGAATTTAGAAGTTAAAGTTTCGAACGATTGTTTTCCTAATTTTGAATTCTCATTGAAGAGGACGGGGGGGGGGGGGGAACGATATTTATTTGTAATATTTATATTATAAATGTTTGTTCTGTGCTAAAAATCAATTTTAGGTAGATAAATTAATTAATAATAATTAGACCATAAAAAATTAATAACATTTTCTTGTTTAAGTACCTAAACCTTTTGGTACTCTACTTTAAATGATTTTTAAGTGGATTTTCCTGTCGTTATCTGCCAAGCTTTACCAACTATTTGCGTCGGCTTCCAGCCTAACCAGATGCACTTGGTTTCCTACCAGGGGGCCTAGACAAAAAACTTTTCTGTAGCGTTAACGTCAGACGCTCACGACAAAATGTATGGGAATGACATTAGGTGATGACGTTTCCTTTCCACACCTAATGTCATTCCCATACATTTTGTCGTCAGCGTCTGACGTTAACGCTACAGAAAAGTTTTTTGTCTAGGGGGGCAGGTTATTACATGGTGCGACTACCTACCTTACTTGTACTGGTTACTGGGTAAAACGATACGTCTTGGCAAGACTCAGACTTACGGGCTTCTAACTACCTGGAACGACAGTCAAGGATCCTCAAATGGCACACACATACGCACTTGCTCGGTTTTTCTACTACGACTTCAAAAAAAGGGGGAGGTTCTCAATTCGGTTGTATATTTTTTTATGTTTGTTACCTTTTTACTCCGTCATTTATGAACCGATTTGAATAATTATTCCAATTGGTCCAATATCATCAAAATCGGTTCAGTAGTTTTTTTGTTATTAGTGATGGGTTTGCTCTTGACTCTAGTCTATGTCACAGATGACAGAGACATAGTAGTTTGGTTTTTAAATCAAAATAGCTAGATAAAATATGTCATCCAAGTAAACGAAATTACGTAAGTATTTTGCTTTCTTGTGACTTTCCAATGCTGGTTACAAATTACGAAAACTGAAAAAGTACTAAAAAGCGTAAAATAAAAAACTGTAATTACAAAAAAAAAAAAAATACAACCGACTTCCAAATAAAAATCACTACAAATGAGAAAATAACTTAAATTTCGGAAGTCGGTGTCAAAAAACGAAGAAATAACCAAAAGCACCGAAAGTTGTTTTAAAATTTGTTGTCTTTTATTTGGAAGTCGGTTGTCAAGTATGTTTTTGTAAAAAGGTTTTTTTTCTGCCTATTCTCTCCTAGGTGTACATAGACTCTTTTCATCCTGTCATCTTCATATTTTGCGCTAGTGTGGACACTGCAGTACGATTCTGTAACATGTCGAAGTGAAAACTTAGGCGAAGTGAACGACAAGTGAGCTGTCAAACCATACAAACAAGATGGAATGACAGCTCACTACGTGATCACTTCACCGAAGCCTTCACTTCGACATGTTTACAGAATCAACCGGCTGGTGTGTGTCGAGTGGATCTGGTCATCAAGCTCGGCCCGCCATCTTTGCCTGGGTCGCATTATAAGACAAGTATTGTTCGAAAATTATAATAATGCAGTCCCTAAACCGCAAGACTACCATTCCTGCATCCCCGGAGACTCCACACTTAGTACATAGCCCGAATAGTCGTACATACAGAGGAATCCGCACACTACCGCCGTTCTCAAACTAAAGTTAAATTTGCAAGTGATAGATATGCGAGGCGCCCCCGGAATGTAATTTTCACACGCTCAAGCGACGTCACTGAAGCTCCCGCCTCGTGCCACCGCCCGGCACCGCCCGCCGCCCCCTTAGTAGCCAGAGAGACGGCCGGCCTGAAGGAAGCGGCATCTATTTATTAAAGTGCACTACCGCTCGAGCACTGCCGGCACACCGGTGTGCCGCGAATTTAATGTTTATTTACTATTTACGTAAGATTTATTTTTTATTTGGGAATTTTCACATGTCAGGGCTGGAGCGGTTAAAGTATATATTCAATTTTAAAATCCGTAAACAGACAATCATAAAACCCTGTGGACCAGAGTACTCCAGACGATGTTCTGATTTTCTCTATGATACCTACATAGTTTGTAATTTTGATACCACAATGAATTTGCTTAGATTTGATTGTCATCAGACTCCAAGAAAAGGTAACGAGAAAACCGCGTTCTTTCGCATAAACTAAAGCACATCAGAAGGCCAACAGGGAGTAGGCGTGCATTTTAAAATAAGCTCTAGTAAACAGAACTTATGAAATAATTTTTAAAGCTTCAAAGTTGGCAATTAGAAAGAGAAGTCCGACACCAAATCTGACGTCAAATAACATAACGCGTATGCAGCTACCATAGAAAACTGCGGTTTCGCGAGTGTGACAGCTATGTGTTTGTTTATAAGAGTCGTAGGTATCTCATTTGTTTTTCGGTCAATTTTGATTTTATTTTCATCATTTAATATTATATTTTTTTTGTGTATTTTTAGATAAACAAAACATTTAAAAATTTTCTATGCCCGTAGAAAAGTACTTAAAAAGCGTTCAAATTCAAGTCACAGTATCATCTCAGCAACAATTAAAGTCAACTTTCAAAATGTGAGGAAATAGTGATGTTTTTAACAGTTTAAAACTGCGGACGCTCCCTAAAAATACCAGAATTGGCTCTCAGATTTTGTATTTAGGTATGTCTAAAAGTTAGAATACATAAATTATGATTTAGAAAATAACGTTCGACATGAATATCAAAATAAAGAAACATGAGCGAATATTCACATATTCAAGATAACAAAACCATATCGTTCACTGTCTCCTGGCGTTGCACCCCCGCGGCCTCTCACGACGGATGCCCCGGAAAATTGCTACAATCATTGTGAGAGGGAATTCCGAAATGAAGGAAACGTACTTAAAGTCGACTCCAGTGCGGGCTCGGTAGTCAGTAACGCGTCGTATTCACTACTACTAACTCATAAGTAGTCAGTAATGCGTCGTATTCATTCTTGAGTTAGGGTTTGCATGCGGAGTTAAGATGGTGCTGATGATTGTAAAGAGCATGCTGATATGATGGTTTCTTTAGTCTATGTAGTTGGCAAAAGTGACTGCTGAGAGTTGGGATCTATGGACGACATCTGCTTTGGATGTCAGATATTTTATCGGTGACATCACAATAAAACTGTCGACTGTAATGTTTTTGCAGTTGCAGTAAGTGAAATTAATCCATTCAGCAGCTCAATCTTCTTCTTTTCGATTAAATGGGACATTTTAGGTGATTCTGTAAAAAAAAAAACTTGGAGGCTTAGAATAATAACGCCTGGAAACCTAGTACGAGCATCAACAGTGAAGCAACTCAGACTACTCCATATACGGAGTACTCGGCGCAGCGAGCCGTCAGTGCTCAAGGTCACGCTCTGTTGAATGCACCTCCCGAGAAATATTTAAAAATGACAGTTTGTTACATAAAAAGATGCTCTAACACACCAGGAAAACAAAAAAAATGTGATAAAATCACGTTTCACAAGTAAGTACTTACATTAAATCCATTATTTTTACGTAAATCGATCTTCAAATTAAAATTTTCATAACCTAATTTATCACAATGTAGTGTTGCCAGTTGTAAAGAAAAATTACCCATAATACAGTAAGCACTAACTGTTGGAGTCTACCTGTATTATGATGCTTATTGTTTAAAGTTGTAAGTATGAAACGAAAGCTAATAATTACGGTTTATTCAAATAATTTGCGCATTTTTTTAAGTGAAAAGTTCTTTAGGCGCGTTGGGCAGTTTTCATATGGGAAAAAACCATAGTCGCGACACGCGGCGACACCGACACCTGTGTATGAGATCGTGTCTTAAAATTGAAATAAAGGAACATCAGACTGGGTGGCCAACCAGGGGGGGGGGGGGCAGGGGGAGGCGGGAGCCTTGTCGGCCCCGCCGCTGCCGACCAGTCTTTCATGGGTGTCGTTTTCGCGATCTTTGGGGTCACTAAAACCGATTATGGGGTCAAAATCGAAATCCAAGATGGCGGCAACGAAATTTGCTAACTTTTCGTCATGGGTGTCATTTTCATGGTTTCTGGAGTAGCTAAAACCAATTATGGGGCCAAAATCGAAATCCAAGATGGTGGCGATGATATTTGCTAACTTTTCCTTATGGGTGTCAATTTCATGGTTTCTGGAGTCGCTGAAACCGATTATGGGGTCAAAATCGAAAACTTAGTATGCATACGCCATCTAACCAGGTCTAAATAGTTAGTTGAGAACATTTTCTAAAAAGAGTTTGGAAGGAGAGAGAGAACGATTTGAAGTTTTCTATAAAAGTGAAAAACCACTATCTTTCCTCCTGATGTTTAAAATGTCATGTCGAAAAGTTAGCAAATTTCGTCGGCGCCATCTTGGATTTCGATTTTGACCCCAAAATCGGGTTTAGCGACTCCAGAAACCATGAAAATGACACCCATGACGAAAAGTTAGCAAATTTCGTCGGCACCATCTTGGATTTCAATTTTGACCCCATAATCGATTTTAGCGACCTCAGAAACCATGAAAATGACACCCATGTCGAAAAGTTAGCAAATTTCGTCGCCGCCATCTTGGATTTCGATTACAATAAGTACATACCGACAAGTTACGTACTTAACATTTTTTTTTATATTGATCTATGATTAGTCCCAAGTATATTAACATTTTTCTCGATTTTAGGGAAAGTGTTCATTCCTAGCAACATTTTTTTACGTCTGTGGCTGTAATTACATACCGCTCACTCACACATAAGTACGAAAGTTGCTTCATTTTTTGGTAGGGAGCGTGTATGAGACTCTCCTTCTAGGCGTTATTATTCTAAGCTTGGAGGTCAGTACTTCACAAGACTAATTATTAACGTATGGTTTTGACCATCAGTTTTTTAAAAACAATAATGACAGTTTCTATGTTCAAACTTAAACCAAGTTTACAGTAGAGTGAACTGTTGCGTATAGTGTCGGACGTAAAAGAATAGCACCATCCCATCACTTCCTGTGGGTGTCGTAAGAATGGGCAGCAGCATTCTCTGTAGTATATTGCAACAGCCACACTGCGATCGCCAACCCGCCTGCCAAGCGTGGCGATTACCTATGGCAAACCCCCTAATTTGCGGGAGGCCTATGTCCAGCAGTGGATGTATTTTGGCTAATGTGGTGTGGTGAGAACTGTTTAGCACCCATTGATGCAGTAAATTAAGAAAACAGTGCATTACAAGTGTATTCAATATAATATGAGAGCACTCCAAATTACAAATTATATGCATAAGAGGTAATCATGCCAATAGAGGCCATGCAATATTTTCATCTTTCTTTCATTTTGAAGAATTTCATGTAAAATAGACCACGTTATAATTTATTGCCAAAATGGCGGTTTTAAACTGACAGTTTAAATTTTCGCGCGAAAATGGATGATGACGTCACTCCTGTCTATCACTGGTTATAAACTGCCTTAACTCAAAGAAATAAGGTCATCTTTTCATTGACATAATAGCAGACGTCACTAGACGCTGATTGTTGTTCTTAAATACGTCTTGTTTCACGTAACTATTGCTAAATATCAATATAAAAATAAAATCTTTGCAATGGCCCTTCTTTTGTACTATTTTTTTACATTTTAATCACGAAAATGTCATAATTTCTGTATTTGCATCTTCTTTAATCCTAATTGTTGGCAACTAGAACATATTTTTACTGGAATGCACTAGTGTAAGTAGTTGAGTACTTGTGAAGAAGCCCGTCCCAGGAAATACTACGGCTATAATTATTTTTCGTGCAGCTTTGCTTTGTTTCTGGCTCATGAAACATTCCAGATTTGTTTTTGCAACCTGGGAGTCTTTAAGTCAAGAGTGAATGGGTTACTTCTATTCAAGCTTAGCTTACCATCAGGTGAGATAATGATCAAACGCGTGCCTATCAATTGTAAAAAAAAAAACAAAGCATCGCTAGCCTGCCACACTATTCCCGATACCTGCAATTCCCGAAAGCCAGAATCAACAGTGGCGACCCACCAGAAAAGCGAGTCAATAGAGCTAGTCGAGATTCAACGCGATTCAACTGTCTTGGATCTCGAAGTAAATTAATCAGAAAAGAACAGCAAATGTTTTATCTATCTATCTGTCTATATATCTATCTATCCATATATCTATCTATCTATACATCTATCTATCTATACATATAACTATCTATCTAACTATCCATCTATCTATCTAATTATTTATCAAAGGAGTAATTAAATCTTCCTAGCCTTTTCTCAACATGTTGGTGTCGGTTTCCAGTCTAACCGGGTGCAGCTGATCTCCAGAACTCAGTTTCTGGGTGACGCGATACGGCTTTGCAAGACAGATGTAAGGTTTCTTGGCTTCTGACTACCCGTCGCGACGGTCAAAGATCTACAAATGACAGTTGGGACCAACAGTTTAACGTCATTCTCGGTATGTTAGGATGATCACCCGTCGACGCGCCGATCGTTGTAAGGGCTGCTCAAAATTGAAGATCGACCTCTGCTATGTCTTTGGTAATGCCGAATCCCATAGGCCACAAGACTTTTCATCACGTCTGTCACAATAAGTCTCCACTCAATGGGTGTCGGAGTACGGCCGGCGTCGCCGACACAAGAAAATAGTGTCTAGAAAGGTTTGAGTCAGGCTCCGTTGTGGGACACTTTTTTTTTTGTCAACCTATATGGTTGCGCTTCCTAGGCCTTCCTCGGCGACGTCGCCCGTCCCCTGGCTCCCACTGCGTAGCGACTCTGGCCCATCTTTCCTGATACATCCTACATACATGACCCGCCCAATCCTACTTCAGCCTGGCATATTCATTGCCCACATCGGCGATCCCCGTCTTGCAGCGAATCATGGTATTACGAATTCGATCGCTGAGCCTAATACCCAGAACGCTACGCATGAGTAAAAAAAAAAAAAATTTGTGTGTTACATTTGTATTCTCTTCCATAATTCCCGTTTCCAGCCATATCATCTTTTACACAGCTATCTTGTTTCAATGCCAGCAGCAGCGGTATTAAAAATCAGACTGCCTAGCGTTTTACGGTTGCAGCTGAGTATCAGTATGTTACATGAAGCCACTGCCTATCTGACCTCCACAACCCAGTAACTGGGTACGATACCCCTCACAGGACTGGTGTCAGATTTCTTTATTTCTGACTACCTGTTACGATGGTCATTCTACAAATGACAGCCGGACCAACGTCACCCATTTTCGGACCTTTCGGATTTTAACTTAATTCATTTTTGTAAAAGTCAAAGTCAAAGTCAAAGCATTTATTTCAATTAGACCATTTACAGGCACTTTTGAATAGTCAAGGTCGGTCGGTCAAAAAGATGAAGCTATTTGCACGTTCCAAAGCGTAGATCTCTATGGAGAAGAACGTGCAAGAAACTCCACGGACACTCTTTTAAAAATAATATTTTGTTACAAAATTAAGGTTACATCATTCATATTGAAATTATACATGTATGTGAGAACGATGTAAAAGACGTGCAGGATCAAAAAAATCCGGAGTAAAAAAAAAAAAACAATTCAAAGAAATAATTAAAATAAACCATGGCAGCCGAGAGATGACCAGTCTCAGCTGACTGTAAACTTGTTAAATACATTTTAAAATATTTGTTAAGAAAACAAAAAAAAAAACATTTAAAAATATAAAAAATAGTAGCCCATCGGTATCGGGAACGGGGTCCAAGATACCGGCAGTCAGGGCTCTAGAGAGAGGAAACTCCTAACAATGCGAGCCGTGTCCAGAAGTACTGCTTTCTGAATCAAGCCCTTGATCCAGCTGCCTAACGAGAGCCTCCTAAGGTGTTGGTAGAGGCTCGTGGCTATTAAGCCGTTGGCTGACTCGACTATCGGTACAATGATTGACGAATTCACATCCCACATAACGACAACCTTGTGAGCCAAGTCATTAACTTTATTATTATAAGCCCGTAGTTTACGTAGTAACTATTCAGTAATCTGTGCCGTAGTGTCCCACTGCAGGCAAAGGCCTCCCTTCCTTCTTTTCACCTAAATCTATCTTGAACAATCTAAGTCCAATCCTTTAGGTAGTTAAGCTCGTCTCAACATCTCCTTTTGGGTCTACCGCGTCGCCAGTTCCTGATGTTCGGGACCCAATCCGTGATTACTTTCTCCCAGTTCTCATGTGGCATGCGGCAAATATAGCCTGTCTGTAGACTGTTATAATGGTATTTGTAGGACATGAACTCAGACCAACAAAAAAAGGTAGACGGCGCACAGCGAATATCAAAGATGAAGCCATCTTTTTATCTATGTGTGTCTCAAAGGGTTGCCATTTTTTGTTTTTTTTCCCTATGACTTGGGAAATAATATTTTGTAGGTAAGCTAATATTGTGCAAGTCAGCACAAGTAAGAAATTGTTGAGTATGGTATAGATCTTTCTAAAAAACTAAGTTACAACTTAGTTTTTTAGAAAGATCTATACCTAAAAAACAAATTTTTACATCACACATACCTACATTCAATTATGTAAACTAGTTAAGTTTTAAAAGGTTGTCGAAGCGTAACAAGCGTAAGTCATTATGTAAATTGTTTTAAAATAAAATAGGTAATTACATTTTTAATCAACTTTAATAAATTAATAAAGACCACCATAACAAAATCACTGACTAAAGAAAAAGTAGGTAACATCAAGATAAAACATAACAAACGAAACAATAACGTGTAAATGTTATGTTTAACATGCTTACAAAATAAATATTATTTATCATGAACAAATAAAGTCTTTTTCAACACATTTGCTCAAAAAAATGCATTTACGAAGACTGTATATATTATTCGAAAGTTAAATATAACGCACCACACAATGGAACGTGCGGTAAAATAGGTAATCTCACCTAAGTACATATTTTACCGCATACTCCGTTGAATAGCGCCGTACGTATCCTTTACAGTTTTTTTTTTAATTGTCTTATAGGAGTATAAATAAGTACGAGAATAAAATATTAAGCTGAATGATTGAACCTACTTGGAAGCGCTTTTGCACAATACGTTTGTCTCAATTTAATACTAAAGAGAAAATGAGACGAAAGATGTAGTTCCATTTGCAAATTCGCGCTATTTTCATACTACAAACGTCAAAGATTGTTGCGACTTTCTGACTATCTAAAAACTAAAAGTTTTTTTCATTACCTATTGTACTGTTTTCTCGCAAATGTGTTGAAAAACTTCAAATCTAAAATATTTTATATATTAAAAAAAAGAAAATAGGATTATAACTCGAAGAAAGAAATCATATATATTTGTTTAATCGAATGGGGAAATATTAAATCGTATTATGGCAACCCTCACACTTAATGTCACTGCTTTCGTTTGTTGACGTTTTTGTTCCAAGTAACCTAAAATTCATAGTTAATTTATAATAAAAACGATGTTATTTCAAGTACTTACAAGTGAAAAGTGATTCCGTGAGACTTTTTATGTGATTTGCTATTGTTTTTACAAATTTTTACTACACAGGAAGGCATAATTATATTTTTCTATTAATGTTTTCTAGACGACAGCTCGTGAAGTACTAAGAGCGATGAGCATGGTTTTAGTGTAGATGTGTGGGTGAGCTTGTGTATTTACTTGAAGGAGCACGGTTTTGTGGCTTCACTTTTGATGTTCGCGGTGCGCTGTCTACCTTTTTTTGTTGGTCTGAGGACATGAAGTACTGCCAGGGTTGCGGAATTTGTTCGAAAGAGTCACCGCGCGGCCCTGGAACGTAAAGGGCATTTAGAGGAGCACGGATGGGTTTTAGTCAGTAAGAGTCTGACACTCACTTCCGATCCGCCCAGAGTGGAAGGAGTCATTTGATGAGTTGCCAGCTTATAAAAAAGACATAAAGTAGGTAAAACTATGATATCACAAAGAACATGCTTTTCCGTGAAACGCGTTCTCATCTGTCTAAAGTTTCCTTGTTAGACGTTCTCTGCTGACCAGTCAGTTTGTTCGTTAACGATGCTTTGAACTTTGATGGTCATGGTTTCCAACTTACTGTTAACTTGATGTCCAGCAGTAGCCTATGATAGGCGATGAAGTCTTTTGAAACTACTGGTTAATAGGTATTTAGATATTTATTTAGAAGTCTAAATAAAAATAAAAACATCTACATGCATTAATAGTTATTTGAAAGAAGAATTGTAAGTTTATGTAGCGCCTACCATAGGTACCTACTACTATTATAAATGCAAAATGTTGAATGGATGGATGAATGGATGTTTGTTACTCGGATCAGAATGTTTAGCACAGGCTTAGATTATAGTCTGGAATAGCATATTGGCTTTTATCCCGGGAAAATGTTCCCTTTTTTACCATCTGTATCATCAAGAAAACCAATAATTTATTTATATAACACAACTTGTCCCTAGGTGCTAATTTATATACTTACCGCCAGCGATTCCGGACAACTATACATTTGACCAGGCGTTCATAAATCACAACATGTCGATATCTTTCAATAATCCAATCAAAGCGGTTCGTATCCGAACTAATGTTATTGTCAAACCTACCAGCCATTATCTGGGCACAAGCGAACATCTAAATGTTCAGTCACGTATCCGAACGAACGAGACGAACGATACGATGAACAGCGAGAGCGAAAGGGACAGATGATCGATGTAAACAATCGGATTCGTTCCAGTTCGGAAACGCTGTATTTCTAATTCTGATTCGAAACATTTTGGATTTTATCGCTGTGATTTTAAGTGTGATATTTTATTGTCGTTTGTAATTTTTAAATTTGGACAATACTGCTAGCGTTTACCACAACTTTCCTTACGTGATTTAGAGCTGTATTTTACTTGCTTAAGGTTCAATATTGATAGGAGTTTCAGTGGTTGTTACGATAACAGTATAGAATTCGTTAGTGGATGGTTGTGAAATGGCATCTATCTTATGTTTCTTATATTGACAACGTCGTCACCGGAATTGGAATGAGGTAATAAAGAAATTGCAATCCTTTTATGTGCCTTTTTAACATTGCTGATGTGCACTGTAATGAATGCGACTTAATTGAATAATCTGGATGAAAGCGAACCGCCCTGTTTGTGAGTTGTTTCAAGAATGAAGAAATGTCTTGATGTTTGTAAGTACCTACCATGTATTGCGATTGCGAATATATTTGTGTTTACTATGGAGGGAGCTTCTAAGGTTTTTGTAGGGTTGAATATGCAACTTTTAATTGAATTAGACAGGTTTTGCCCTGGTTGGCTTCCTTCAGTTCGAGGTACCTAATTTCTAGTTTAAATAGTAATATTTCTTTGCCAGAGTGAAAGTCAATTTTACACTTGCTGGACTAAAAATGTGTCACATCTACCCCGTGTGTTAAATTTCATCCAAATCTTACAGCCGTTAGAGTATGATTAAATAACCAAATGGTTATTTAATCATACTCTAACGGCTGTAAGATTCCTTAAATAAGGGTAATCATATATTTAAAGTTATAATTATTATAATATATTATTTAGATTAAAATGCGATTCCAATACTTTCTCATGAAATAAATTCCTCATAGAACAATTACTTAATCTCTTCGTTCATCTGTACGCCTGGTAGGACCATTCCTCGCTATTCGACCTCCTACACAAATAACTCAGCGCACTAAACGGCATCGCTCTGCATTCCTGTGCTCCTAGTACAATTGATGCAATGTACTAGGCTGAATAGCTCCAGTCGTTTCTTCTTGTTGTAGCGTATGTCTCTACGTTGTTATGTGATCCTGGTATTATTAGTTATCCATTTGTACTGGACTCTTTAATACTGGGAATAGGTAGATAATAATAATCAATCTACCATCCCAAATCTAATTCACTCGAAAATGAGGATTGAAAAAATTACTTTCTAATCACATAATTACAGTAGGTAAGTAATTTTAATGACAATGTTTAGTAAAGTCTGTGATGATAAAATCAACATCGTTTTGCTCTTATTCCAATTTATTTGAAGTTTTCACAACACTTTTGACTTAAAAGAATGAATTAATTAACTCCTTATTAATTGAAACCAAAAAGAGGTACTACATATATTGACACTGTTAATGATAAAATTGAATTATTTATTCTAATTAAATTTTATTTTCCTTATTTCTTCATGCCTTCCAAATTATCATTCACATACACAGACTCAGAGCTAATCATCTGTCTTATGTTTAGCCTGCCACTTTCTGCATTCTCTGCATTCTTGTGCTCCTAGTACAATTGATGCAATATATCAAGCTGAACGGCCCAGTCGCGTTTTCATATTATTGTTGTGTATGGCTCTACATCATTATGCGATCCTGGTGTTAGTATCCATTTGTGCTAGGCTGTTTAATATTAGGAATAGGTTTTCTTTGCTTAAAATAATCTTGTACGTTATTTCATCCATTTTTTATTATTCGAAAAGTAGTCCAAATCTTACAAATTGGTTTGAAAATGTGTAACGGCATTTTACGAAAACTTCTTATAAGAATTGAGCTCTTCAGCTTTTTTGTCATCAACTCTTCAATTAAAATTCTTATAACTTTCTTAAAAAAATCTTTCTCAATACTTAACTTATGTATTCTATTCAAAACACATATTCTTACTGCAGTAATTAAGTTTTCAGTTCCTAACTAATAATATAATCGTAAATGTATGGTATTGTCCAAACTCATTATCAATAGGGAATTTGCATGAAAAAATTATTTGTTATCTACAAAGTTTATATCAAAATATACAAAATTATAATACCTACTAACAGTAAAAATAGAATCAAAATTGGTCGAAAAACCAGCGAGATTTAACTTATATCTGTCCCACTCGCGAAAACGCTGTTTTGTATGGCAGCTGTACCTATGTATGCGTGCGTTACGGACTTTGACGTCAAAGTTCATATCGGACTTCTCTTTCTAATTGTCAACTTTGAAGCTAACTTCATCGCCGATGAAGTAATTTAAAAAAATCCTATGCGCTTTCTTAAACTAATTTCATTTTGTAAATAAAAAAATTACATGCATATTCCCTACCGGTGATCTATGCTCGTTCCTAATCCTTAACAGAAAAGGCCTTTTGCCCTACAGTGGGACAACTCCCTCGTATTATATGATAGCCTGGTACTTACATCCAGCATGGATTGTGGTGCTGCCCAAGATATATTGTGCTCTGCGACATCGCTCGCAAGTTGGACAAATTTTTCAGTACCCTGTGTGGAAAGCGATCATTGTTGTTGTACGTATTATTGGGGTAGCGTTAGCATATAAGATAGTGGTTGTATGTAGTATAAGTTTTTCATGTGAAAGAACTATGATTTCTACGCACACGTTGGATGGGCATTTGCTTTACAATCATCAGCATTTTCTTGTTCATATGCTTTTGTATTTGGATTCAGTGCAACATGTCTTCGTTTATGCGTTCCTAGTAGTCAACATATCAGCTTGACAGCTGTTAAACATTAAGTACTTAAATAATTTTTACAAAATCATAGTTTTTCTTTTCTACTAATAAAATAGCCCGATTATTAACTTCATAATTTGTTAATTACTTAGCAAAACCAACAATTGGTAGTGGAAGTGCAAACTAATTTTATGCCAACCGTACCCCGTCACGACTTGTCGCACGAGCGTCAAAGCGACACGGCCGTTAGTTGTCGCGGCGCCACGTCGCGCGACCAAATGTTTTTCATTGCCGCGCCTGTGATGAATTCGCTGCGGCCCACCTAACCTAGCGCGCGATGTACAGCGCGATTTAGAAGCGGTCACTGCGTAATAGATGCGTGTACGTTTTTAAATTGTTGCTTAATTTCGCTTATTTGTTTGTCCGACATTTTGGGAATGTTTCTGGTTTAGAATTTCATAGGGACAAACCTAGCACTCGTGTGAGTTCAGCCACATTGCAATTCCATCGCCTCATTTTGTCTACTAGTCGGTACTAAGCCTTTTTCAAAGTTTAACTTTGCTTTTCCAACGTTACCTTCCTACTCCTGCCAGGGTTTTCCCCTTCCACATAATTATAACCCGTTTAGGCAGAGGGGTTATACTTGCTTTGAAGGCTCAAAGCAAGAGTAAACAGGCATCTTTTGGGCACGCTCGCTCCATCATAGATTTCATCTATCGCTTTCCATCAGGCGTGATCGAGGTGAAGACCAAGGCCATTTCTCAGCGGCGGCACCGACCTCTCGCGTCCGGCCCTGGTTCAATCCATGGCCCGGAGCGAGGAGGCATGGGAAGCCGTCACCACCTTCTGCGAAGCAGTAATGCTAGCGAAGGAGGAGGCGGGACACGTGGGGGAGAGACAACCCTCACGCCCCAGTCGCCGCAACATAGGGAGACGCACCGGGCGTCGGGAGTCGCAGGGCGATTCCCGGCCACCGTAGGTGCGGTTTGCGGACGGCGAGCGTTGAGTGGCTCGCCGTCCGATCAAAGCCATACACAATAACATACACAATAAGATGGCAAAGGGCACTACGAGGAGCACTGATGGGTTTTAGTCAGTAAGAATCTGACACTCCCTTCCACTCCGCCCAGAGCGGGAAGAGTCATTAAATGACTCTTCCCGCTCTGGGCGGAGTGGAAGGGAGTGTCAGATTGGCCCTTTTTTTTGGATGGGACCCATAAAATTTTTATGGGTCCCATCCAAAAAAAAGGGCCATTTTCGTTTCTCAATAGTTGTGGAATTTGTTCGAAAGAGTCACCGAGGTCCTGGAGCGCAAAGGGCATTTGAAGGAACATAGATGGGTTTTAGTCAGTAAGGAGTCAGTTGATGATTTCATGTGACTAGAAAGGCAACCAACCAAGGGCCTGGCCTTTCTATGATTGGTGATAAGTACCTACTTATAATCTCAATCATTGCCTGGCAGATGGATTTTCTTTGGATGTGATTAGCACTTGTTAGATCTGCATGAGTAAATATGAGAGATTTCAATGAGATTTCTGAGGGTTTTTAGAATTTATATTGCTGAATAATTCCATTTATTAATTTAATACACATATTAATTTAATTTTAAAACTATAACTATATACACACACTTAAAAAAAGACTCAACTAAAACTAATCTAAAACATGGCGTCGAAAAATTCCTCCGCATCGCAGGCCACTGGTAATGTACCCAAAAGGCTGGCAGCATTGCCACGTTGTATGGCAATGCTTATCCTTTGTCCGAGGTAAAAGCCAGCCCTAGGGTCACGCGAAGTGTCAACTAAGCGTCTTGACAGATCTTTAAACAAGTAATGAGCACTCGGACCCCACGACCCGAGAGTTTCAACCCCAAACGGCTCGAAAATATAACTACCTACAAGGTTATTATATTTCCGCCGCTTGAGGTTCTCCGCAGCCGCAGCGGCAGCGCCAGCGCAGCACGAAGAGCTAGGAAGATGGGATGGCGCAAGAGTATCGACACAAGTAGCGTCCCACACTAATGGCCTACCCATCTTCCATGGAAATAATGACATGCCGTCCGGTCTCTTGCCATCGTCGCGTGCCAGGCCATTGGGTTCTAATACAGCCGGAACGCCGACGGTGACAAGAGCTCGTCGGATGATGTCGTTAATGTTCGCGTGCCGCGCTATGCGACCAGCGCTACGGCTGCATGACAGGCCGTGGTGTCCGAGACTGTTGACAGCTTCGCCACAGTGGCAGCGATGAGGAGAACAACACGGAGCGCCAAGACGCAGGGAAGCAGCGAGGCGGAAAGTAGTATCATCGAACAAGGTGCCTATGTTCGACGACGGTAGTGCGTGAAGCCAGAGTCCCGACTCCCATTGACCCACAGCCAACAGACGAGCACGCTCAGCAGCAGTACCAGATGTGGCCAAAAGGTTATTCTGAACCTCTCTGCAGAGTGGCTCGTCCCAACGTCTCTGGGATGATGGGTAGTCGGGTGGATTTAGATTCGGGCAAGCGAGTCTCCAGGCATCCATAGCCTCAGTGAAGCAGGGCACATCAAAACTAGTCAGTGAGGAAGTTAGGATATTCCTGACTAATTTCTCAGTGCCATGAACCGAAGATATGAAAGCCGGTAAACTGATACTAGTAATTTTGCGGACGCCGAGGCCTCCCATACGGATGGGAAGAGTAGCTTGTGCCCAAGCTCGGTCATCCATGGCCACATTTAAAAGTGAAGTAAGTGTATGACGGATGATTTGGTCCATTTTTTCCAAAAGGTGAGGGTGCTTCCATAAATGGGAAGCACGAAGAAAGTAAGTTAATTTAGGTCCGAAACAGCAGTAACGAATTAAGGTGATAGCCGAATGCATGTTAATTTTGAGTAATCTTTCCGAAATGTCATTAAAATTTTGTATTTTCTCCTCAACAAAACTGGGAAAGGATTGCTCAAAAATGGGAGATCCAAGGAGGCGAAGAGAGCTTTTTTCAATAACTTTGATTTCTGGTGCTATAGCGTTGAATTTTGGGAGTGTCAGTTGTCGGTCGGTACTGTCAGATAAGAATAATTCACACTTCGAAAGATTGAGATTTAGTCCTACAGAATGGAGTTGACTTTTTAAAACTTGTAAATCATCTAAAACTGTGTCAACATCACCTCCTAGGGTTCCATCATCTAGATACCAAACATTAAATTTGGAATTTAGCTGTCGAATGATTGGGTGAATGGCTAAGCTAAAGATCACTGGCCCGAGGGGATCACCTTGTTGACAGCCAACAGCGGATTCCAGAAGGTTGTCCTGATATAGTAATTTAGATGGATGTCTGTAACATTGCCAAAGAAAACTAAAAATTTGTGGTACTTCTTTTTTAATTTCTGCCAGCAAGGTGTCCCTATTAACTGAATTGAACGCATTTTTGATGTCAACCTTCAGGATGACCTCTCCTTTACCAGAATTTATATAGGTCGACAGTGCGTGTACGGCAGCCTCACAGCCCCCTTTGGAGCCGTAACCTAGCTGCAGGGGCTGAAATTTTTTCGAAACATCCTCACTATAAAATTTACAACAAACCTTGGCTGCCAAACGACGGTACGTAGAACCCACGGCAATGGGACGAATGCCGCCATCCCTCTTGCGCAGGGCACATATATTGGCACCGTATAAGATGTCGATGACGGCCTCGTTCACCTTGCCCGAGAGCATGAGGTTAGTCAAAGCCGTAAGCTCCTTCAGAAGCGACTCACCAGCTTCCCCGGCGCCTGTACTGATGAGGTCCTTTAGATGTTGAGGACTAAGGCCGTCGAGGCCGCCAGCAGAGCCGCTCCGAAAGGAGCATACGGCTGTGACCACCTCTCGACCTGTAACGGTGAGGGTGTGAATGTCCGGATCAGGGGGGTCGGGAAAAGAAAGGCCCTCCGATGGGGCAGGGTGTTTGCTCTCCAAAGCTGCAAGAGTATCTGGAGAACACGGTGCCACCACATCACTACTAAAAAGAATCCTGGCTGCTCCACTTATGTCACCTTCCCCTAATCTTGATTCGACCAGATGCGAAATACCTCTTGATAAGGTATACCTCTGCGTCGATAATTTTGTGTCCAAATTATAGGCCGAAATATTACAATTATCTTTAATTTGTGCAGTTAATGTCTTTTTGGTTGCTAAATTCTTTTGTACATGTAATATTCTGTAAGGGAAGGTGAGAAGTTGCTCCCAGGCACTTTGCGAGTTCTCGCGGGCGGCAAGGCGAACGCATCCCGCTAGATGTTGCGCTACGAGAGGTCTAGCACCGCGGGGAATTCGCTTCAAAACAGGAACAGACTTTTTGAATTTTGATAGGGTTTTCCAAAACGGGTCAAGAGTAGATGTAGCTGGTGTAGTAGGTGGTGATGTAATTACAGGGTCTGAAGTGGGTGCATTTTGGGGTTTGTGTGCCCTCCCAATGTGCACATTCAGACCCCGCTTACCTTTAAAAAATCGTGCCTGGGTGCACAGAGGACACCTCTCCAGGATGTTTAGTGATGTCGAAGGTTCACAGGCACTATCTTCCAACACAACACTGCTGCCACTAATCATTACAATAAATATACTAGTATAAAATTTACACTTATTAAATAAATACAATTAAATCAAATAAAAATCCAAAGAAAAAATACAAAAAATTGTTTGAGTGACAACTGCCACGATGACATGCGTCAGGCTTTTCAGCGCAGTCGCGTTGGCGGCCTGGGGCACCGCCGCGCCCGAAAAGGCATTTCAGGGGCGGCGCCCGGACAATCGTTGCCAGGAGACACGAACGCTGGCGTCGCGTTCTCAGCGTCACCTCCAGTTCTTGTTTTAAGGAGCGGCTAGGCGGCGCGGTCTCTGCGCAAGATGCTCGTGTGGAGATCGTGCATCAACATACAACCGGTCAAGAAGAGTTGTGCGTAGGCTTCTCTTTATTTACCACTAGTCCGACATGGAACTCATCGTATTGTATCCAATAGAATTCAGTAAATTACTGGTTTCGCCACTGCTGACTCTGTCGTTCTATTTGGTAAGGTACCTTGCCTCGGTTTAGTCCTTATGAAAAAAAATTATTGTTTGTCGGATTGATTTGTTTGATGGATTTATTGATTGTCACTTTGTCAATAGCCACTTTTTTATTGGTTTTAGATCAGAATGTTGTGTTAATTCACTAGATAACACTGTCACACACTTGTTACTAGTTTTTCCAATGTTTGAAATTGTTTCCACTGTAATTAACTCCGTGTTTACTTTTTTAAATAATTTTAATATGCAGAGCGGGCATTGCCACTCGCGTTGACGTTACTTCCACCACAATCATTTATATTTGTTTCCACAAAAATGTTTTTGTAAGTATCTGAAAATCCATTCCAAAAACTAGACAGACAACATTTAACAAGCCTAACAATATCAACCAAGTACCAGGACGACATAGTCTTAATAAAGCATAGTCCTACAAAACAATAACAATAATTTAGGCTAAAAACGGAAATATCCCCGCGAAAAATGTTCAAAACGCCGGACGGGGCCACTGCTGACCATCACGCCAGTTATTTGGTCCATTAAACGTGAATAGTTGGAGTCGTCGAGTACTAGGAGCGCAGAGCCAGCGGGAGGTTTTAAAATACGATTTATTGCTACATGGCTGTGTTTAAGTTAGAACTAATGTGATTAGGTTATGTTTATAGGTGTTTGGCTTGAGCCAAATATGGCGATCAGTGTCAATGATTAGAGGGCTAATTCTGCAAATTTTTAAGCTCATTTTTCATTAATTTTTAACAGATTTCGACTGAGATGTGAATGTGAACATTGCTTAAAAATTCGCAGAATTGGCCCTCAGTTTTTATAGTAAGAATGGCGTAGTGATAAAAGGGGGGCTTTACCACTCACAGTTTGCAGGTCGTGGGTTCAAACCCAGGACTACCTGGTGAGGGTCGCGGGTAGCTGATGGATGCGAGACGCACAGGGCTGTGTGCTGTTGTGGCGATACTTGGGGGAGGCCTATGTCCGGCAGTGGACGTCTGCAGGCTGATATGATGATGATGATGATGGTGATGATGATCTGCTGAAACTTACTCTCTCTTAGAGGCGGACAAATAGACAAGAGAAAGTTATTCTATGTGAAAAAAGTCGCGGACAACTTGGCCATGTGGGCTAAAATGCCCCGAAGTCACATTTTAGTCCTAATTTACACACTCGACGACCTCCCTTATCACCTTATCTCTCTTCAGATCTGCGTGTAGTACCTAATTTTCTAATTTACCTAAGTAGCAATTACCTGACGATGTTTACATTAACAGAATCAATTTATTTATGTGATCCTAGTAAAACTCATTACTGTTTAGTTGTCCTTTTCGTTAATTACGGGCGGCGGAGTGGGCGAATTTCTTTGGAGTATGAATCATCTATAGAGGGTAGAAACAGAACTTTAGGTACTCACCGATTTGATTTGTTGAGCACTATTCCTTCTGCCAATTTCTCAGTAACCTATACCTTGCAGATTGATGTTCATGATGAGGTTTTCCGTCAATTTTCCTCACCTTATTTTAAATAATAAATTTAACAGCCGCCAGGCTAAATTATAACAGCTGCACGGGATTTTGGAGGTTAAGCGACGCTTGCCGAGGTGTGTCCGTGGGTGGCGATCATCAATTTCATACCGAAACTCCTCAGTGCGTCAGAAAGCACTTCTAGCCATTGGTCTCGGCAGCAATTTGAGAGTTGTTACGGATAATCAAAAGCCTAAAAATCTGACACCAGTTTTGCCAAGGGATATCGCATATCCCAGTTACTGGGTTGTGGAGGTTAGATACTGGGTCGGATACTGGGAGCCTACCCCACCATACATAGTTGGGATTAGGCATGATTGTAGAGGTAATTTAGCGGTCTGCACACAAGTATGGAAACTTAGCTTAGCTTGGTTTGGCCGTAGGATTATTCCACATATTGAAATAGAGCATGCGTGATACCTTTCCTTATTCCTACTCTAAAGTCGAGTGGAGCTACTTGCGCCAGTCGGTAGGCGCAAGTAATCGGGATCGCTCGGATAAATTGTAAACTTGGATTATTGTTTTGCCAACCGTGGCCTGTTCAGGTGTTTTTGATATTGTACCGTTTGCAAAAGCATTTCGGGTTAACAATGAGTTTGATAAAATTTTGTTTTTATTTCATATGTTTAGCAGTATTTATTTCGTAGAGTTTCAGCCAGTATGAACCCTTGCAAAATTTAAATCGGTACAATTCTAAAACGAATAGAAAAAAGCTATACTTAGTAAGTAGTAATACTCCTTTGATGGACACTAGCTAGGCTAGTTTATTACAAAGGGAACCCCATGTACTAAGCGTGTGTCATTCATTTGTTTGATTTATTTTATTCAGCCTTTTTTATGGATTGGAAATCGTCAAATGACTCCTTCCGCTTTGGGTGGAGCGGGATTCAGACTCTTACTGAACAAAATTGAACTGAACAAAATGTTGAACAAAATCCGCAACCCTGGCCTACAGTACAGCCTACAGTCCTACCTACACTGTCCCACAGCTGGGCAAAGACCTCCTCAAAAATTTTTAAGGTTAATTCCTGAGCTAACTCAAACTAGCCTAGTTACGACTGACTAGTACTAATCTGATTTAGACATTTTAACTACGAGTATTTTTAATATTCCTAAGATAATTCATTAAGCTCAGATTTTCAAATACAATATTCATAGTCCCTGTAAACACAGTTTTTGCTATCCCTCCAAGCGTCCTCTGCGTCCCTGGTACTGTTTGTTTCTGAGTAAAACTTTAATTAACCAATAAACATGTCGGTCGTGGTCCCGTCTTAAATTAGCCCTGAGTGGAAATTGCTCGATGCCTCCGCAGCAGTCATGACGCCCTGGTACCTACGCTTGGACGTAATGAAACTTAGTTTATAATTGCTTGTAAATTCACTACTTTACTGTCCTATGAATTTAAGGGCTAACGGCAGGTGGGATGTGAGAATGGAAGTAATGGAACTTATAATTATTTAACAGGAGACAATAGAATTGTATACGAGTTAAAAATCATATCTAGTTCTGTGCGAATATTCTCTAAGTCTTGGCTGTTATGGACTTGGCTTTTGACAGATTCGCTCGCGTTAATGTTTCCGCAAAAAAAAATAGTGTCGCAAAAAAGTCTATAACGTCTTCATGGTCCGATCTATCTCTGTACCAAAATTCATCAAAATCGGTTCATTGTTTTAAGCGTGTATGTGTAACGCACATACAAACAAAAGTGACTACTTGTCTACTGAAAAAAGCTTTCTGTCTTTCTTTGACCTCTTTCAAATACGTATGTTTATTCTTTGACGCTTTCATAAAGGGTTAACTAGTTTGGTAATTGTTCTACATATTAAGGAAGGTTTGGGTCACAGAAGTTAAAATGTGTACCGGCCCATATTCCAAAACGTAAACTCCAACTCAACTCGAACTGCAACTCCAACATGAGCACGAAAATGTCAATGAAAGCTTGTCTAGTTGACGTTTTCGTATTCGAGAGAGAGATGAGCAAACAAATGCAAAAACTTCAACTATGGAAAGCTACAATGGAGTTGGAGTTTACGTTTTGGAATTTGGGCCCAAATCTCAACAGAATCGGTACAGTAAATTCGGATAAAATTGGCGGTGATATACAAACGGACAACGAAATTATCCTGTAAGAATTCCTGTTTACCTTTTTGAACCCGATTCCTCTAGATAGGTCACGGTGGCAAATCCTAGTAGTAACGTATAACATACGGGTCCCTTTTCGGCCTCAACTACACGATAATTCAACAGATTTCAGGGTTACCGTTTGTCAGGACCCCAAAACATACTTACAATGGGCGCATTCCTGCAGATCTCGTACCAGGCGAACATAAATTGATATAGTTTCAGTGTTCATCTGAAGCTTTTCTTTTGTCGCCGGGGGCTTGGAGCTCGGGGCTGCTGGGGTAGGGGGTAGAAGGGGGCTAAGGTTGACAAATGGGCCGCTCGTAGCATCCGCGAGCGATACAATCGCTGCGTTGCTTACTGTGCTCCGTTCGAGGAAAAAACGTAGGGCTGTCGCATGTCGAGCGGATCTGTGCGGAAATTGTGTGTTCAATGGGTTGTGGGTTGTGATGTATATGGGATGTTTTTTTTATTTTTTAGGCTAAAAATTTAAGGTGTTTGGGTGTTTCTGTAAAGGTGCTGTAACTGTCTTCAGATAGGAGAGAAAACAATAAATCTGCCTATTGTTGGGGTCAGTGTATCGTCTAGCTGGATGCAGCTGAGTATAAGAAGTATATGTCGCAGCCAACTAGCTAAATCATTAGGCCGTTACAGTGAACTGCGCCGTTTAATTAGCGACATAAGTGACATGCGCAAGTCATTAAACAATTTTGAACAAAAGATGTCACTTAGGTCACTGAAAAATCAAAGCAATTAAATAAAAAGGCTAGGCAACCAATTAAACGGCTGATTAAGCTAATTGGCTGAGACATATATTTGGAGCGACTGACTAACTGACCTCCAGAACCCAGTAACTGGGTAACACGGTACCCCTTGGCAAGCTTAGCGTCAGATTATCTGGCTTCTTACTACCCTTAACAACTGTCAAAGTTCTTCAACACAGCTGGTATCAATAGCTTAATAGCTATCTGAAGCACGGATGAATTTCGGTTTGAAATGGATGGTCACCCATCCATAGACCGACCTCAGCAAGTGTTGCTTAACCTTGGAGATCAATCCGTGTTGTTGTTATTACTTAGCCACAAAGTTTTTACTGATTTATTTATTAAGGTTCCAAAAGGAACCCTTATAGGATCACACGGTTGTCTGTCTGTCTGTCTGTCACAGCCGATTTCATTTGATTCATTGTGCGTACAGCTAAGGAGTGGAATTCCCTCCCAGAGTCTGTGTTTCCTGATAGCTACAACCCGGAAGTCTTTAAGTCAAGAGTGAACAGGTTACTTCTAGGCAAGCGTGCTGCATCTTCGGCCACATCATCACTTACCATCAGATGAGATAGTAGTCAAGTGCGTGCCTAGCAACAATAAAAAAAAAGAAAAATAATTTCCTCCGTACCTACTGGACCGATTCAGTTGAAATTTGGTACACGTATAGTCTTCTGTGACCCAAACACGGAAGTTGAACGCATTATGCTGACATAACGAATGAAAGGGCTCATCTTAAGTCTCAATAATATTTTTATTCAAAATTTTAAGATATTCTCCTCCCTTCTAATCTCCGAAACTATTGAACCTCAAATTTTCTATTATTCATTGTATAGACTCAATCTATTTAGCATTGTATACTTGTATACTACAATTTTTTGGGTATGTCTTTGACTTGAATGTGTCCTGGCGGTTGGGAGTGTCATGCTCACTCAAAAGTCTCTCTGATGGTGGCGCATGTGTTTCATCATTTGGCTCCGTCAGCTGGGACTGGTCATCTCTCAACTGCCACGGTTTATTTTAATTATTTGTATTCTTTGAATTGTTTATTTTTACTCTGGACTATTAATATGAATAATTTCAACAAGAACAGTGTAACCACAACTTTGTAACAATTTATTGGTTTAAAAGAGTGTCCATGGAGTTTCTTGCACGTTCTTCTCCATAGAGATTTACGCTTTGGAACGTGCAAATAACTTCACCTTCTTGAGTGACCGACAGACGATAAATGGTTTAATTGAAATAAATGCTTTGAGTTGAGTTGGAAATTGTCCCAAGGACAATTACTCCCGGGATAAAAAAAATCCTATGTATATGATGTTATTGCAGACATAATTATATAATCTATCTCTTTGCCAAATTCCATCCAGATCCGATCAGCCGATCTGGAGTGATTGAGTAACAAAAATTCATTCATCCCTATCCATCGGAACTTTCGCATTTATGATGGTATAGTAATATTTATTTAAAAAAATAAAACGGTGTAGTTGTGTCCCGTGACGGAGCAGCCCTGCGGTACGCGTCACTGGACTCGTCCCAGTGTGCCATTACTCACTGTCGTCCGCCATTTTCGAGCCGCCACGCCCGCTACGACGCTACGAGCTACGAAACTCTACGCCGCGTAGCACTGCCGCTACGAAGCAACCGCTCGAGATTCTGTTGTCTTAGTACTTTTTTTACTTGTTACTTTAATTTGATTCGCACTTTTGTTAAGAGGAAATGTTAGTTTTCTTTTAGGATAGTTTTTATGGCTTTTGGTATGGTCACTGTTTCCAAAGAAATTGCTCTTTCTTCTGCTGTACTTAATTTTCTAGTAATTGTCCGATCAATGTCAAAGTACCACTAAACAGCTCACTTTTGCAGTTAGTGTCATAAATTCACTATTATATATTCCTGCTTGCTGCTGTATCCAACATCTTTAATTGGGGATAAAACTATTTTTAAATACATTAAATATTTATTAATTTTGATGACAGTATTTTTCTCCGCTTCATGCGTAGGTATTGTTCAATCCACATTGAATGTTAACAATGTTTTTTTTACAGACCATTAAGTTTTATTTAAAAAATAATTATTGTACAGCAAACTTATGACACTGTAATTAAATAATTATGTTGTTCATGTACAAAAGCGAGCTTTACTCAGTTATCTCTAAATTACTCTAAAGTCTATAACACAAGATTGATGTTTTATGACTTTTAATACTTTTAAAATTTATATCGACAAAATTTTATAACTTTGAAAAGTCAACTCAAGAAAAGGCTTTAAATAATATCACGTAAAATGTACTTGTAAAAGCCAACAATTGTAATGATAATTCAGATTTAATTCATCATTTCAAACAGTATTTTTTCTCCCCTATAGATATTATTATTATAACTCCCACTATATTTTCGATCACTCAGGCAAACGTTGCCTGCTCAGGCAACAATAAACTTAGCCTCCTTCTGAATAACTTGTGGAAGTTCGAAACTATCGCCGTTGGCAAACACCTTGCTCTGTCGACGACTGTTTTCAACGATATTTATAGACATTTTAACGTATTCATGCGAGGTAACGAAACTTTTTGTTTTTTTCTTGTTTTGAAGGGTAGTTTGGAAGTTTTGTCTACGATCGCGTAAAGTGGTGGATTATCGCCGTGTGTGTGTTCAGTAGACAAGTGGATGGTTTTGAATAAGGTTGACCTTTTGACCTGCTTTTTTTAAAAGAAGAAGGTCAATTTGCTTCTGTGTCTGGGTGTGTTTGTAAGACTGAGTTTTCTTTAGCACTGAAAAATACTTTGAAAATTAAGAGCTTCTAATAATGGCGGTATTTGATCAGTATGAAAGATTCCCCAAGATCTTTCTACAGCTTATCACCAGAAAAACCCCGCTTTTTCTTGCAACCTTTTCAACAACCAAAGTTTGGATATACCTGTAAAGAGGTTATGCAAAAATTAAACAAGATATTTTTTTTTAGGTTTTAATATTTTTTACACAATTCGTAGCATTCATAATGCCGACACAGTTTCGTCAGATTTCCTCCACAACGGCCCGTCAGCGTCAGCTGTTACTATATCATTTATATAAACCAGTTTGCTATTAATTGTATAGTTTTATTTATAATATGTACCTCGCCGAAATTATACAATACAAATATATAATTAACTTTTTTCATCGAATTGAAAATGTACCGCTGACAGACGTTCATGTTCACCATTTTTTAGTAGCTATATTTACAATAACTTGATGACTTTCAAATCATTATATATAATGTACATATACATATATAATAAAGAGAAAAATCAAAATAAAATTCTTCAATTAATACATTAATACCTAACAACTACTATTTAAGATTTTCCTCTTAATAAAAATATATTACACGCAATGCAAATAACAATAATAATTGTGTATCAACAAAGTCCGGTGTTGCAAGAGAAAAAAAATATTTTCTTTCCAAATTGTTTAATACTGAGACTTCATTGGGGAAAAAACTGTATTTATACAAAGTAAAAATGACGTATGTATAATATTTGATGATTAATTATTTACAAAAGTTAACAAACTTTTTCTAAAATGAGACGATAATTTGCGATACGACTGTCCGAAAAGACATTTTCGGAAACCCTTACTATTCCATTTAAAATTCGTATTACTAAAACGAATGAATAAAATCTTCATATTATTTCACTAACAGGTATTTGAAAGAACATGACAAATGAAATACACACTAATAATATTATTAGATTTATTTATATATATTTTTAAATAATGTCACAAACAGTCGTATTGCAAGTTAAAAGACAATATGGTGGTCTTAATTAGCCTAGAATAAAGCTTGTTTTCGGATAACTTAGTCTGCTATCAAAGTTTATCGTAGCTAGGACCAATGATGACATTTAATATCTCCCGTTCGTATACATGACATAAGGCCGTAATGCAGCGCATTACTATAAAGTGGTTCACGTGAAATATTTTTGGAAAACATTGTAAATTACTACTGTACTGTGAGCGATCATTTAGACATTCGTATACATTTTTGATATTTATAATTTCCATTTTTACAGTTGCTAATTGTATTTTTGATGTTTCTCTTCTATTTTATTTAACAGTGCTTATGCGTCACTGTTGAATTTTAATAAATTTCATGAAAAACATCATTAATTTTTATAATCAACACTCACAGTAAAGTCATTCCGTGGTGACACCAATAAGTAGATTTTAGAATTATTCGTTTATATTTATGCGAAAAGTTCCTTTTACACCACGGAGTTATTTGTAATCTAGGAGAAGCTCACAGATTCTCATCAGTCATGAAAATCACACAATTATAAATATTACATGTGTGAAAAATCCACAGATTATAAAATAAATAACGGACTGGTTCCTTCTCGCCGAACACGGCCCTCATACTTTTTCTACTTATTTTTTAATCTGCACATCTTCAAGTGTATGGTCTCCTGGTAACATAGAAGGCAATCAATATCAGGTATCATCCACAAGACAAAAAATAGACCTAAAAATCTCATTTTTTAACATTGTAAAATATCATTTTGTGATTCGTATACATCGGTTACAAATTGTGCTACATTATCGAACACCAAGGCAAGGTGAGAAACGATATTCGATATACAATATCATTACAATAAATATATAATTCAAAGATATGTATTCAAAATGTTTTCTGTAAATTAAACGCGGACAATTAATTTTCAAGAAATTGACATTCGTTATAGATGTACAATTTGAGCTTGATAATTACATTTAATAAATTAGTTGGTAGGTAACAGACGCAACACGTAAACGCAATTTACAGTTATACATTTGAAAATAGTGAGGAGCGGTGCACACTGGGCGAGTCCGACTGGCGAGTTGACGAAGTGACCACTGTCTGTGTAGTCCACTCGACCAGCAGCGGAGAGCCCGCAGCTCACACCACTGCTCAAATAACAAAGAAAGTTGCTTCGAAAAACCTAAAAACCTATTAATACAACTCCTTTACAAAAAAAGTCCCATATCTACCTTTCTGTCGACAGCGACCCAAGTACTGTGATAGTTACAACTTACACAACTATTCAATTATTTATTTATATTTACGTAATAACAATACACAATTAGCTATAAATATTTATACGATAACTATCAAACCACATTATTGTTACATTCATCAACTTTGCTCCTATTGTTCCGAGTGATAAAACCGTTATTTATAATAGGTGATTGCACCATTTATGTTTCAGCGTCCATTTCACTTCGCGTTTAACATTTACATTTTTAGTTTAACCATTAAAGTTGACTTCAAAACTTAATTTTAGGAGATCGTATACTGTTTCAAATATTACAAAAATGTCGCGTTTTTTATTTTTAGTTTTTTTTATGTACATGTAGCATCGTTCTCCTGTATTTATCACGTGCCTGTATCACATAAGGCGGTGTTTAGCCTGGGCGAGTGCGGCGGCTCTCGGTTAGCCAGCCCGCGCGATGTCAACGTTATTCATATCTGTAAATAAAAATACAAATATATTGACGTTTCGTTATGTTATTTACAACTGAATATATTAAACATTAATTATGCATTTTATGCGTCAGTCGTAACAGCATAATTATAATTCTGTCGTATATCAACGACTTTCTTTGAAATATTTTCGTGCTGTCGGAATTCTAAATGGGTCGATTACAATTTAAAATGCATAAATGATGTTATGAAAAATATTTGACACGTTTTTAGATGTTTTATAAATTGGGAAAAGAATTAATTTACTGTATAGATAAATTGTGGCGGGTAAAGTCAAAATATATTGTAACTTTAAGAAGTCGAATGAATGCAAAACTGCTTCTGTCAAATTCGTATGATATTTGGAAATGTCACATAATCACATTGCCTGCTCATAACTAATCAAGTGTACTAGCTTATGGCTTTCTTAAGCTGGCAATAGTTAATAGTCATAAACGCGTTTGCTATGTCTGAGATTTCAGATGGCGGTGACCACAAACGATGGGTCAGCGGATCGTTTGCTGACCAAATAAAAAAAATGTATGTTTGTGTAATATCTATTTACTAACATAGTTTAAGAGTATTACTAATACTACCTCTATGGAATTTAAGTTATATTTTGTATGTACGCATGTTAGTTCTGTGTCAATAAACACATTTTCCTTGATTTTATTTTAATATAAAAGGTACTATACTCACATGTACAAGTATGCAGGTTGCATTAGAGATGGTGGCCGTAGTATTCAGCCGGGTAGTGCGCGTACCCCTGGTGGAAGGCGGGGTCTGTGGGCGGCCTGTGCATCATCTGCTGGCCATCCATCATGTAGCCCATGGTGGCCTCCGGGCTGTAGGCGCCGCTGGGGCCCGCGTGAGGGAATACTGACGGATAGAAAACTGCCCGGTTAATTAGGCTGGCTGGTTCTCCAGCTTTAGCTGGGTATTGTCTTTAAATACAGTTTAAAACAGCATGCTGTATCTTTCAATCACTTTTCAGGTTTTTAAAATCATCCTGTTTTTATAAGTAACTTTTCAAAATTTTAAAATCATGCTGTATTTTGTCACAAGTTTTTTTTAATTTTAAAATCATGGTTCAATATCACAAGTTTAAAAATAAATAAAATCATGCTGTATCACAAAATGGTTTCTTTTTCATTTTAAAATCATGCTGCATGTATCAGTTATTTTATATCTTTCAAATTTCAAACAGAAGGCACTCCAAACTATGTTCGCATGACAATATTTTTAACGCAGATTTTCTTTGCGAGATTTCAAATCAATACATTTTCATAATAAACTTTTTCTTTGGGGTTGTAACTTGTAAGTGTGTGTTAAAAAAAGCTCAAGTTATCCAAAAACTTCAAGCAAGTCCTATACATTAGTGGTTCTGTATGTGTCCCACACTCTCAGGGCGCAATGGTGCGTGCCACCATAAAGACCCCATGAGGATGTCGGAAATCGACGTCTATAATGGACGAACGCCATTACATCACGATTGATAATCCCATGGATATATCGCCAGCGGAAGACATAACAGTTTTGTGGTAAAATTGAGCGGATTTCTTGACTTTTGCAATTGCGCTTCTCACAATGGCCGGTTTGAAGCATTTTTAACTGTAGGGTGAAAATTTTTAGCAAAAGTTTTCTTTTGGCACATAAGTAGTTTTGTTTTTTCTACTGCTTTTTCTATTGTACAATGAATAAAGGAGATTATTATTATAATTGTTTAAAACTGATATTTTTATATTATAGAATTTAATAATTTTTATTATAAGTAATACTATAAAATTTTAAAGTTTTGAAATAAAAGGCTCAAATAAAAAAAAAATACAAGAGTTCATTAGATTTATATAACACAAGTCACTGTTTTTTTTACCCAAAAACATTCACGACGATTTTCCTTTTTTATTTCGGATTATTTTATTGCTTTTTTCGCAAACAATGCAAAAGTGATTGAGCCGGGCCAGTGGCGCGTGTCTCCTACCAGGGCCGCAGGAAGCAATAACGGCGCTCGAGCAGGGGCACAACTACCAGGATACTATGATTTAGGAGGAAGTCGTCTTGACGACGTCAGACTAAATGCGGCGGCGGTTTGCGTTGCTAGCACGCCAAATTTTGGTGTTGTAAATGTGTATCATATTAACCATTAATCCCGTTAATGAAATGGTACTAACAACTACCAGGATACTAGGGAAGTCGTCTTGACGACGTCAGACTATATGCCGCTGACTGTTTGTATCGTAAGCACGAAAAAATTCAAGTGTTGTTTATACTATTGTGTAAACAAACCGTTTATGGGTTTCATATACTAAATTAATTAACAAAATAAATCCCGTTAATTAAACAGTACTAACGATATAAAATTATTTTCAGGTTCTCTCCAATTTTTCCGGACACTGACAAGGTCTAATTACCGCGTCCACTGTTAATCATTCCCACGATCGAAGTTAACAAAGCCGAGCCGCTAGTTTCCAAAAATATGAATATTAATTTCGCTTTTAATAAATGCATCGGTGACGAGAGAACGGATTTTAATCCTCGCCGAATGCCCAATAAACGATCGTTCGGTGCTCCAACGAATTGTAATTTACAGTCAGGCCTTGTAATGGGTCGCATCAGAGGGCAATTTATGCGTTTATAATAAATTCATTAGCGCTGCGACATGGCGTGTGTACACGCTGAACTACTGAGATAGACTGTATTAACGTGCCGGTAATGGACGGGAGATGTTACATTGGGCAACCAATAGTTTGATTACTGATTAGTATGTGGCAACATTGGTGCGTTAAAGTGTTAAGGACGCGTTTCGAAATGGGTAGTCAAATCATTACTTTTTTACACAAGTATGTTTATTAAATAAAATGCTTTGCATTCTTAAAATGTTTTTTCCATGAATTGTTGATAGACATGGTACGATTCTGAACTATAAATATAATTTTACATAGGTAGGTACATTTTCTCAATGACTACCCATTTGGAAACGCGTTCTTAATAGTCCGCGATTTCAAACAAAGACGAGGAAACAGATTACTCTGAAAACATTATTTTTGAACAGCGAACTAAATGGCTGAAAATCAGCCAACCGAATCGCTGCAAATAGGAAAGGTTGGCAAACGAAACACGGGAGCGCAACGCACGCACTAGGAATACATAAACGCAGGGCGGCCGCACGACAAATAATATAGTGATTGGAAAAGCGCCTTTTGGCTTGACCGCAGGAAATGCGGTGGCCATTTTCTTTAGTCCATTGCCAAAACAATTTTCCATCTATCCTTCCACCCCTCCGGTTTTTCCATTTTCCGTCGTCGGCAAACTTGGCCGGGTGGCCACATCCGCCCGTTTGGCTCGCGAGATTTAGAACTGTACCCGGTTTATGTACCTACTCCGGTGTTTGGTGTCGCGATATTTGAGTGCTGACAGCCTGGTAACTTTAATGCGATAGCATTTTGTATTGAGAAAATGAATGCAGTTTTTCAACAATAGGCGATTGTGGCGAACATTTTGTACCTAACCGAAAATAAGTTGGGTAATTCGTGTATGTGTTTTGTCTATGAGTCGATTTCTTCTTTTATTTATACTTCGAGAAAACTTATGATGTCATGTTTATTAGCTCTTATTTTTAGACAACAATGGCTTACCGACCTGACTGACCTTAAGTCGTAGTAAACAACATCTTGTTACATTACTTTTATAACAAGAAAAATCCGAAGTTGTTGATTAAAACCTCTGATTTCTGACGTATTGTCTCCTATCTCATAAACGAAATTAACAAGAAATGAAGAAAATGCCCGTCTAATCTTGAAATAGAAAAGGGGGGCAACATCCACACATCTAGATAAAGGTACCAGGGCAGCATACATCGCCGATAGTCGACGGAGGGGCGAGTGATGGATAGCTCGGGACGGGTCAACGAATTCGGACATTATTCTTTTTTACCCTTCTTGCGTTCGCAGGAGTAAGCCCTTTTTCTGCGACGTCCTTTTTTTCCCCCGAACGGAATTTTTGTTGGCTACGTACGGGGACCAGGGTACGTTTTATGGACTGTGCTACAATTACAAAGTAAAAATAGAATTGGTCGTTTGTAATTCTATTCCATATTGTCGACGGGATGAGTAAAAAAAAGGTTTTATCGGTGGATATTTTCGCCGGTTTTGTGATTCGCAAGCGTTTTGAAATTGTTCTTGCAATTATTGTTTGTTGTACATTTAAATTTACAGTTATTTCTTACTTAGTCTTCTTAATCAAACTTTAAGTTTGGGGTAGTTACAGGTTAATCAGCAGTTATACAACATCTAATTCGGAGACCGAAACAAAGATCGTCAATAAACAAACGATAGTTTGAACCTTTGGAAGAATGTTTAGAGGTCCTAAACATTCTTCCAAAGGTTCAAACTATCGGTATTCAAAAACAATACACTCTATTTTACTCAGAGTAAAGTAATTCTATCTAATCTACTTTCTAAACGCAGCTGGGGCGTACCAGGCAGTCATAATTCCACGGGCGGTCAGCGCTAAAAGCTAGAACATCCTCATGGGACGGCGGCGTTACTGGCCGCATGCGACGGCCTGCATACTGTATGAACCACTCCGTACTTTGTGGTCACCAAACTCGATTTTAGACTTCAAAGTCGTTTCGGGCGTGCTCGGAGAATTTGAAACGTCCGAAGCGATACGTGATGTGGTCAGGACGCGTTAATGTTCTGTAATGGTGTCTTGAATTTTGGATATCGAATGATATTGACGTTTGATGTCTTTTGACCGTTGGGACTTTTTTTAAGGGGTGTATAGGTTGGAAAATGATTTGACATCCCTAGACATTTATTTAGAAAAAATCCCATTGATAGTAGATATCGTTGTACTGTTGCGTTTAAAGTATGATTTTGAACTTGCAAAGAAAATCTGCCTTAGTATTTATTAAATTCTAATATGACAGCTGTTGTATAAGAAAAATGTTACCTGCTCTATTTGACTGGTCTATCATTGGCTGCACTATCCTACGTCTCGCGTTGATAAACCTGAAACAAACGGACAAAATATGAATAAACAAAATCAGTACGTTTTAGTACAATGCAAGAGTTAACAGACATCTTCTGGGCTCGATCAGACGATTTTGTGGTCATGGGCTGTTGGAAAAAATAACAAAAATTGTGAAGGGTAGTAGGTATGGGTATCAGAGTTAGGTAGTGTAGGCACACACGAATATTCTGTAAATTTTGAATAACGAAGACACGCGTTGAATTGGATGTTATTCTAAATTCAAAATCGTCCCATCGTATCTTGGTTCAAAGTTGGTTCAAAGCTCTCGACTGTCGTTTGATTTTACCACAGAAGGATTCTGTAGGTATTTAAATTGAGAATTCAAAATACAACAAACTCTTTGTCATACAAGACAAAAAATCAAATTCCGTTGCATCTCATAATTTATTCATACATCTCATAATTTTTAGACTGTGTTTGATTGGCCACTAAAAACCAACTTAAAATACACAAGGATGATGAGTTAGTTGGTGGCGATGGATTAAAATGTTTTTAAAAGTATAGCGCATTGCATTTTTCTGGAAGCCAAGCCATATCCCATTCTGTACTCAGTCACTTATAATCGTCGAAGTTTCTCCAATCCGATGACTTCCTCAAACATTTTGCTCTCCCAGTTAGGATTAACGTCCACACGTCGATACGATCACATAATATATAACGCTATTCAATTATATTATCTACATAGATATCAGCATAATCTTAGTTTTCGGTTTCCGCAAAAGTTCTTTGCACAAACAGGCGGGGAAAACAAGCAAGTAATGAATTACGTCGAATTCTGCCGAGCCCGTGTTTTGCTGGTGAGGATCGCATAGATTACCAGGGTAGCATACGTCTTAAGGACGTTGTAGGAGCTCTACTCATTTTTGGCTTGGTTGCTTATTGTAAAGTTATATTTGAAAAATAATTTGAGAAAAGGAGTTCGAAAATTGTTCTATGGGAAAAATATCAAAATGGCGATGGCCAGCGCATAGCCCCATCGCCATTTTGATATTTTTTCAAAATCGCGGCGCATGATGAATCATTATTATGTGTGTGTATACAGGACATTTAAACAAACAAAAAATGTTATCAACCAGAGTGCCAATTCTACTAATTTTTAAGCAACGTTCGCATTTCAAAAATGTATGGAAGTTAACGAGATATTTGGAGGCAAATTTGAAGTATGATAATTATAGTTTGTTGTTCCAAAATTCGATAGGTAATTGACTTGAATTCTGAATTCAAAATTACAAATATGGAAAAAAAACAAAAACGTCTCACAAAACCTTCTCTTACGTTTACGTATATATAATTTTAGGGTAAAGTGTTCTAAAAATATTCCGCATTTTAAGGAACTCCTCTGAGATCTTCTCTGGCATAAAATATTCAGAAACGATAAGACGTATGCCTATTATCTAGAAACCGAACCCACTACTGAAATAACTTTAGATTCGCTTATCAAAAAGGTTTCAAATATCATTGGACAATATATCAAGCTAGGCACTAGGAGAGCATCCCTCAGAAGGGAGTGACCGGGGGCTATCTCGGCCGGCTTTATGAAAACTAATGCCTTCATTTGGCGTCGGCTCCGGCCACTGGCGATAAGCTATGTCGCCCTAGTACCTCGGGATTACGATTTTGGGATTTACCCCGGACAAGGGGGTGTCCGATAAAAGTTTTGAGGGAATTTTAGTTCGTGTTTGTAATTTAAATGTTTCGAAACTAGCTTATCGTTGGTATGAATATTGTTAGGTCATAATTTTGACACGTTTTTACATAATAATAAACTAACTGACAAATTTGCAATCAAATAAGCGGATGTGTTATTATTAAGCTCCGAATTTTACAATTAGATGGCCAAAGATGGTCCTTTGGCTATCTTATCCTAAAATTACAATCCCCAATTGGCTCTAAAACATCCATGTAGTCCCATAAGTCTCCATGACAAGTTTCTCAAAATAAACACAA
Organism: Melanchra persicariae; assembly: GCA_947386135.1. Lineage (NCBI taxonomy): Eukaryota > Metazoa > Arthropoda > Insecta > Lepidoptera > Noctuidae > Melanchra > Melanchra persicariae. The sequence continues at coordinate 18,429,549 of OX376662.1, read as the reverse complement.
GAATCAGTAAATCTCAAAAACAAAACATAAAACCAATTTTCGCAGACGATTAAAGGAATAAACGAAACGGGCGAGAAAATAAAGTTTTTCCTGTGTTTAGTTACATAAACAGCAGGTGGTAGAGTGAGCTATTACCTGGGGGTAATAAATACCGTTTTTCCCTAATTAACGCTTAATTCGGGGTGGGTCGTACGCACCCCCTGGGCTTAAGAACCCGCACTACCGATTTTTGCGACGCCATGACAAAGTAAATTGTGGTAACTAATGTTTATTTCGCGTTTGACTTAAGAAAAGCTAGTTTTCGTGCATCATCTACTCGGCATTAAAATATAATGTTAGATAGAAGAAAAATACGAATAAGGAATCTTGTAATCTTTGTCAAGTTCAGCATAAGAAATTATCAAATCAAGAGCTTTCTAGAACTAAATAAAATGCATGTAGTATTGTTCTAAGTACAGGCATTTTATTTTTAATCGACGAAGCTTACACTTTGCTTCCCATTAAATTAAATTTGTTCTTCAGCAAATAACTTTACGGAGCCCTGTTAAATGTAATCTTACGTGATATTGTAATTCCAAATCAAGTAAGTAAGGATAAATTATAAATTACAGCAACCCCTCGACGTCGCCTTCTCGCAAAATGCGAATTCTCAGCGTTAACTGAAGGAATTCCACTCAACCCCGCATACTCATTATTTAATTCGCTTTCAGGTAATTAAAATCCAAAAACTTGGAAGTCGAAATTAAATTTTATACTCTGTAGGTACGCTGGTGGACTTCCATCCTTATTTTCTACCCCCCTGGTCCCGGAACGTGCTTGCCGGATCAAATCACCTTTTTAACTTTCCCTATTTAGGGAAAAGCCGGGGAAATCTAGCAATTGCAATAATAAGTTGCTACCAGGACATCATGAGATCGAGTGGCCCGCCCCTATTATCGTTACGTAATGTGATTCTCTTGGGCGAATATGTTTTTCTACTAATTATAATATTATGTGGGATATGTTTTGATACGTTATTTAATTCTGCTGTTATTTTGTAACGAGTAAAAGAATATAAGAGATACTGTTTATGAGATTCTAAATTCAAATTCTCCATACAATATTTTGAATAAAGAATCTGCATATAAGTATTTTAGCTAAGTAATGGATATAAAAAATTTATGAATACTGCTGTTAATCTTTTAGGTACTCCAGTAGCGTCGATACCGAACTCTTTTCTGGTTTCGAGTACAAACCAAATATGGTTTACAGTGATTGATAACAATGAGATCTGCTTTGCGTGCTGTCAAAGGTCTGTCTACGTAGATAAAAAAATAGTTGAAGTGGCAGAAATTAATGTAAAACCACTCTGGAATCATAAAATAAGCAACTGTTCAACGTTATGACACTACTAAATCAGCTCAGACAATTGCAACACCAACACTCTACCATACAGCACCTAATAAAATAAAAACAACTCCCCTCCGTGAATCAGATGACGCGGTAATGTTCCAAATCTTATTACAATTAGTCGCATTTGCATACCGAACAGATATATCATGCGCATGTGCAATAATGTGCATCAAACAATAATATCGCCAACCCTTCCGAACAAATCCAGATCGCTTATGATTTATGCGCCCCTGGTATCGGCCCGACCGTTGTCACAAATAAAATAAACACACATAGAAATGCAAATTCGGTAATGTCAAATGTGTGTTGTTCTATTGTTGAACTATGTTTCGAATTTCATGAATTTAGTGATTTATTACTTTTATGATGTGGAAAACAATGTATTTTGAACGTTGATTTTTTTATCATTGCATTTAAATTTTAATGTATTTTTTGGGTTAAATGGCTCCTAAATAACGTACCCCGTTTCGCATGACCATTTCATTTTAAGCAAACTTTAAACGCATTTGCTAATTATCAAAGGATCAACATTAGGCATTCAATTTAAATGTTAAACCATAAAACCTGTATCTAATTCACAAAATTATAATTTTACACAAGGAAAACAAAGGTTAAGCCATAATCTTAAAACCTCACAGTTAATTGCAGCTAAAACATCAAAATAACAGTAACCGTCTCCGTCAAAATTAATACAAAGCGCGATTTAACAGATACCCTCTTAAGAGTCGTAAAATTTGCCGTTTTTGCGCCGGGACCCCTCTCCCTGCGGACCGGGGTGTTATGGACCCCGGGCTGGCGGATGAAGAGTTAATGAACTAATCTTGATATTAACAACACATTAGACGCATCGGACGCGCAGCCATGTTTCGCTCAAGTAATTACTGGAACCCTTGCAAGGGATAGTTCGGCCTCGACCCTCGCACTCTATGCTCCACGTCAATTTCGTATGTTTCGTTTTATGTTAATTTTAATGTTTATTAAAATACTGAGAATTCACATTTATACTTCATGTATTTTGTATTTCATCTGCCCTTTGCAGGTTTTTACGAATTGACAAGTATTTTAATTAAAATTTTAACCGAGCTGTGAAGCCCACAAAATAATTTTATTTTTGAATCGGCTCACTAGCGCCGCTGCGTATTATACAATTACGGGTGCGTGTCGAAGCGGTAATTACACAACAATTATCACAAAAACTAATCGAATCACAAAGCAATCGGAAGAATATCCGAACGGTCGTACAAAATTCATAGTGACAGTTAATTTGGGAATGCAGTGCGCGCATCGGTCCCACCATCCCACCGTCCCACTCGCGATGAGATTACTTATTCAACAGACGTATAACATATTGCCCAAGTAATTGGTTCAAAATACAAACTTGCGCGGTAGGTATGAACCCGGGTAATTATTTATTTACGTGCCAAATTGCTTTTTCATTATTTGGAAGTAGGAGAATAATTAAAACAAAGTTGGCAAAGGTATACACCGTTTTATAAAACAATAAAAATTATATGTTTTGATGAAATATTCTCCTGAAATTGTTAGAGGAATATTAACCGTAATCCAACTTTGTTTTGATATTTGCACTACAAAAAGGATCCGTGTGAGCTTAACTAAACATAGCCAGACGATACAGAAACTCAAAAGGGTGAATAATACTTGGATTTCGCAACAAATGCTGACGGAATCCGACAAATCCAGTGCGGATACCGTCCGACGGACGGATCGCGTTTTGATGTCTGAGATATCCGGAGCTATGCTACCCTAGTGATTGATCGCTCATACATAGATAAGATCTTTGTTTTAGTTTGTTTTCAGACAAAGATAGCATCAAAATATTATTACACAGTCAAAATCACACCAAGACTGAAACATTTTCACAAAAACAACCCGGAAAATATTGGTCGTGAAAAACAAAAGGTCCAAGCGACTTCGTCACGTACAAATACGTCTAATCCACGCAGTCCGGGCGGACAATAAATATTTTTCATGAAATCCACCGCCGTCGCCAGCGCATACAAACTGCCTTAAATCAGGCAATTATAGGTGTGACCAGTAAATATTATAACCAGGGGATCAGGAGCCGTATAGAGATTGTTAAGGATATTGCCAATGTTGTTTTCGTAATGGACTCTCAGGCTCGAAGAATGTTTGGTTATTAGGCGTGAATTAGCGTTATTGTCATGGGTGTGTACAAAATATGGACCGGTTGCGTATTATTCGGAGCCAAGGAAGTTTTCCCTTCTATTGAAAACTAAACTGCAATCTATTACTAAGGGAAAATTTTCGTTTAGCAGCGACTCTAACAGAAAAGTTTTTAATAATGCGGTTAGGCGTTTTGACAAGCGAAAAAGCCTCTAATTTTAAATTTCCACGCTGTCCATTTCAAAACCATTTACGAAACAAAAATAAAAGTCAACAACAACGAAACTGAAAACAATAAATCGCACTAGTATTAATTTACCAGAGCTACATAAAGTGTGAGTGGAGAAGCAAAAATCGCCTCTAATAAATTACGTTAGCGGAAAATGCTTCATTTTAAGGCGTATAGCTCCTTAATCCTATGGCAGCCTGGTAGCCGCTGGGTGTAATTACCGGGCGCAATATATCGCCAGTTCGACCTCCCGACCCCCCGAGTTTCTGGGTCCTCATCACACGGAATGAGTAACACATGGTACTGCGTTAATTGTCGGGGCACACGGATTTGTTTTTATTCTGCGATTGCGAGGGGGACCCGACCGTGTCGCGCCATCGATTTATTTTGTTTTGAGTTTCTACAGACGTTCTGATTTTATGATTTTGTGCAACAAGGTACCTATGAATAATGTGAAACATAGCTTTTTGTATGTAATGTGCCTTGTTTTTTAGGATCAGGAAAAGTGAACATGGCTAAAAACACTCTATATTGATGTACTTTTAGCCTTATATTGATTGCTCAATAATATTGTTCCCGCATAAGTTCATCTAAATATAAACCATCTTTTGCTAAATATAAAATCATCCTTTAATATACGCATTTCCAAATTTAATAGTCTGTAGGTACAATTAACAGGCGACTAATTAGACACCAAGGCGGCATAAATCGGCAGTAAATATCTCAAAGTGTCGCAGATGGTGTCAAAACGCTTGCTCAGTGTGGCCTCGAGGGTAGCGGTGAGCGGGGACGATCGAAATTATTTGACATGGACATGTTCGAAACAGTGCCCTAAAGAAATTTTTGGACACAGTCCGAAACAGTGTCTTGAAATCGTCCTAGACCTGATAATATGGTTCATATAGAGTTTCATTAAATCATAAAGCTATGATCTTTGCAAGGTGGATATATAATATGGTCTAAGAATGTTGGACTAGTTGTTGTTGGATAGTAAACTGTCAAAATTGTATGAAAATACACTTCTTACCATACTTCAACATTTTTTTGACAGTTTACGATTGAGATGCGAATGTGTTGTTTAAAATTTAGTAGAATTGGCCCTCAGGAGATGATAAGCTTTCAATAGAACAACCTTATTGGGAGTTATATATTTGAGCCGTTTGGAGTTGAAACTTTAGGCCTATGGGGTCCGAGTGCTCACCGAGTCTTTCGGGACATCAGCAAACAACTTGTCGACTGTACACGTGACCAGAGGGCTGGGCTTTTCTTTGGCCAAAGAATTAGCATTGCCATTCAACGTGGCAATGCTGCCAGTGTTCTGGGCACTTTTGTCATTGACAGCGATGTGGATGAATTTTTTGATGCCCAATGATTTATTTTGTTTTTATACACGTTTGTACATAATTTGGTAATTTTTAGTCTAGTTTGTATATAGTTAGGTTTAGTAGATATAAATAGTTAAGTTAGTTAAATTTAACCATGTACCTAAATGAGAAATATATAATAATAAAATTTTACTCGGAAATCAATTTGGTTTTTAACATAAACTGTACCTATTTCAGATTAAGCTCAATATAAACAAAGTGGTGCAAACAAACAGAATTCATTTCAGGGTAGGAATCTCAAGATATTCACACTTACCTACATTGTAAAATGAGAAAGTAAGACACCCCTTTTCTGTGCAAAGAAAATTATGTAAAATATGAAAGAGGCTCGTTGATTAAAGAAAGAAAAGAAAGTCTGAAGACATTCATTTTCTTTGTATAAGTATGTACTCAACCAAATAGCTGATTTTGTCAATTTTACTAGGTATCTGAAGTTCTTCGGAAATAGCTGAAAATTAATAATAGAAATGCGACAGTTGCTAGAGCCATTCTAAAAATCATCAATAACTCCGAAAAATCGCCAGCCAACCCCCGAATTTCGTGCCCACATCCCAAGACAGGGTCGCGGATAACATGCAATTGCGATAATAGCCCGACCCGGCGCCATATTGCTCTGATTGGTGACGTGTGCGCCGAATTTATTTCGTACTACACAACTCGAAGGGTTGAGGTGCGAACTCAGTTATTTACCGACGGCATCTGGCGGAGAATTTGAATTTTGTTTGTACAGGTAAGGTTGGGTAAGAATAAAAGATTGCTAAAGAAAATTAGTGTAGGAGACGAAAATATACTGAGCTTGGTGGAGCTTTTGCTTTTAATTTGAGTAGGTACCTATTCGTTATTTCAAACTTGGCTGTACCAACGGGGAAACCTTACTAAAATAGATTGTGAGTCATATTTCTGAATAGCAGTTTGTGCTTATAGATTTTGGTTCTACCAGGTTTTTTGGCTAATTCGGTTATTTTTGCTGCATAGCATTAAGTATCATTTTTCCCATAAAGCAACGTGATGATGCCACTACAATAACGTCAATATTTTAATGATGATAACAATTAAACACCAGGAGCGCAGGGCACACAGGCGACCGCTAATGAGTGCGGCAGTAGCGCCGGTGCGGCTGCTGCGGCCGGCGCGCGAACTAATTTGGTGCAGTGATGGATTGCGTGTGGCCGATGCGGGTCGCACCAAATACTCCCGTCTTGTATGCTCGCCTGGTACTTGCTCTAATTATGGATCATTCTCATTTATCTTCAAGTGCTACCTAATGTCTTGTTGCGATATTTTCGGGTTCTGTTGTTACGGAGACAGGGATGAGAAGCTGTCACCATTAGAAGGCAGGAGGTAGCTGCATGGGTGTAGAAAGAGTAAAATATTGAAGACAAAATAATGTGAAAGACGCTAAGCAAAGTTAGGTGACACTAGGTGTAAACAAGAAAAAACTAGAACAGCAGAAGACATCTTACAAATAATTGATAGTAGATTGATCGAACAACTTGTAACGAAAGAGACATGAGAAATCGAAAACTTAGGTACTTACTAGTAATAACCGACATTGCAAAAAACAATTGAAAAATACATTTATTAAAAAACGATCAATAAACATTCGATATATTTTCGTTCTCACTGCCCACATGAAAGTCGAAATGCTGAATCAAAATAAACAAATCGCCCATCATACATTTCATGGCTCGTTTAGATAAATAAAATACAATTTTACAACACGGAAATCACAATAAATATAACAAAAAGCTTTATAATTCTGTTTACAGACGCGTCATGTTCTGTTTCCATAGTTGAACGTGAAATAATGCGGATTAAAAATATTAAAATCGAATTATGACAGCGCGTCATTTTGAACGATCGTTCTATTTGCAGACAGCCATTTAAGGGTTGGTTTTAACAAAATTAAAGAAGCATAGACAAAAAATAAAAACAATGGACTCTTTCAACACGTCATATTAAAAACCTAATTGGAAGTTAGGCGAATAATCACAAAAAAAGAATGCTAAATTCAAATAAATTGAAGGAACGCGATGGGGCGCGCGCCGCCGTCCGCCATCACTTCGCGCGCCCATTTGTCAAATTAATGATGGACGGATCAGAATTCTAAGCGGCCACCTGACGCGCGGTGACGTCACGTAAAAATGTCTTCATTTCCACGGACATGTGGTTTAGGTCACGGTTTTTAAAAAGGTTCAGAATTATCGGACATTTCGCAAATTATTTCTTGGAATGTGCAGACGGGGATGGACGTTAGGGGTGGGTGTACACAAATATCTTAAATCTAAAGCCGATTTCCTAACATCAAAAGCTACCTTGAATTACTCCTAATTGGAAAGTACATAGAAACAATAAATTGGACTCTATGTTGAAACAGCCTGAATAATTCCGCAAATATTTACCACCATTCAAATGATCATCTAACGAACGCCCGCTCAGCCAGAGACAAGAACATAGAAACTAATTCAAAACATCTCTATTTCGTTAACGTTCGGTTTATTGCACACTATGATGGTGTGTTCGCGTGTTAACCTCAGTCGAATTAGCTGTGCACGTTGCTTAATCGCGTTGTCGCAATCGTACGCTAACAATGCTCGGACCGAAGGCTTTTTGCCTTTTTTACGAACAGATAAGGCTTTTGATTGTCCCTACAGTTTCTAGCGTGCATCAGTCTTTAATCAAGTTAACGATTAAAAGCAAATGAACGGCCAGTCTGACGGAATTTTGTGATGCTACTTTTATTTGCAATTAAAATTCGCATGTTAATGTCTGCCGTCGTATAAATTATTTCGAAAACTAACATTTTCGGTGTTTTACGTAAATCAAACATGTCACGAAATGATTTAGCGTCGTGTTTCGTTTATTGAAATTGTAACATTTCGACACTGTTTTTATTTTGGCTACATTTTTTGTAACTGTTCATCAATATCCCGTATCTAAAAGGTTCTCAATTAAAAATAATTTGTATTCAAATGAGCCGTTCGAAAAAAAAGTGAAGTTGTCTCTGGTACTGTCACTGTCAATTGGCAACCCTGTGCATATAGAACGTAATTTATAACGTCAGAGTGGGAATATTCTAGATAAACAGTTTGATCGAGAAGCCTCTCAGAGCGTATCGTTTCCGATGTTTTTAAACTGGACGTTTTGTTTGATACATTATATTAATGGATGGAGAGCTGCTACCATAAGTCTCGGGACATTTAAGTTTACGATTTTATTTATTGGGTAGGCGGTCTTAATGGGTCAACTGGAGGAGATATGAATGAAGGCTGATATATCGTTTCCTAGAGCACACACTTAGGACAGGTTGGTTGAAAGATAAGTAGAACTGTCTGCAATCTCATTCACAAATCATCAAGCTTGTATATCCCGAAGGGTTAGTACCTGTAATACACCTATACCTACAGGATATTCCAGAAGTCCAGACTCCCAGAGAGAGAAATTCCAGATAGAAAAACAATGACACTTAGACCACTAGACCAATGAGACAGTCTACTTTCTTTCTATATCATTTATAGCTAAAGTTTTCTGGAACTCATAATAAAACGGATTACTACTGTTTCTCTACTATTTAACTAAGTAGGACGTGTCCGGGACGCAGCTATCCTATGGCACTGGATATAGCACCTGTGTGGGAACAGTACCGTTGTGCGCAATTTATGTGTTGAATGCATTGTGCCGGTAGACTAGTAGAATCTATAAGTCATGTTGTTATTAGTAGTTAATGTGTTTGTGCTGTTTTGCTTTTAACAGTAATGTTTTATTAAAGGTTTCATAATAAAATTGGCTGGAAGATATATACTATGAGGCAAAGGCGACGTTTTGGGTATATTTTCACTGTGCTGTATGTCTTTCTTGATAGCTACATCCTGGGGTTCTTTAAGAAAAAGTGAACAGGTTACTTCCAGGCAGCGTGCTCCATCGGCGACCACCACATCATTTTCCATCAGGAGATCACAAATAATTAAAAACAAGGCATCATCATTTGTATGTTTCTTCTATACCTGTTGTTCTAAATAAAGATGTTTCTTTATTTACTGTGAACTCAGTAGTGACCTTCTTTCTAGTTTTCACAACGGTATACCGTCGGGAAAAGGCACCTATAAATCTCCTCAACTATCTGTCCTGGGCTTCATCCAATAGTTTCCCGCAACTTCTTCCAGGTCAACCTATCCACCTGGTAGAAACTAAATTACATTAGCGTCAACAAGCTTGAAATTACACCGAGCTTAGATGATGAATAAGCAATAAATCACAATTAATAACGCATATAATCATTGACGAATTAAGAATGCTCAATGACTGCCAGAACCCTGCAGTATTCGCGCTACCCTGCCAAATGTCCTGTACTCTTGGCACTACAACTGTTCATACAGCTTCGCCTAAACTGTCGTTGCCTGCAGTGCAAGTCTGTTAAATGGTCACGGCCAAAATTTAAGTGAAGTAAGATGTCAAACCATAGTAACCTTTTCGGTATGGGCCCGCTTCACTGCAATTTTACTGTATCGTTGTTTTGTTAAATTATTCTTCCCCTTTTTTATTAAGTGTTTGTTGTTGTTATTATGTGTTTTATATTCTATTCCATCTCACTCTATGTGTTTATGTTCTATTCTATAGCTTTAGTTGGTCTACTTTGTAAAAATGTCACCGCCAGATAATGGGTGAGCTTGGAGTCAACTGTCATTTCACCTGAAACTAGGCAGTCCTTCATTTCTGCAAGTTCTTATGGTGAGGTTTCTACAGAACAATAGCACCACAGGTCATTATATACTCTGTCTAATAGTACCAGGAGATCAGCAATTACAAGTAGTACAAATCGATGAAATACCAGGCGATAGCAGGCTTATAGCTGTGTTCTAACGACTGTGTCGTCTGATTGAGGAGATAAGACACGGCGACACTAATAAATCAGACTGCAATTAACCGTTTTAAACGACTTACCGATTTATGACTGGTTTAGTTTGTGGGCGGGGAAGTTGGCTGGAGTCTTTTTTTAATGATTACGTTGGTGGTGGAATGCTGTGAATGGGGCTTTAGATGAAGAAAGAAAGAATAAAATTTACGTAGTATATACCTACACGAAATACACACAGTACATAGAATTACCAAAAAAAATAATGATATCTAAGTGAGTGTCTCACGGTTGCGCTAAAACGGTTAATTTCAGCAATATGTCAGAAGACAAAGACTGACGCTGGTTTTCTACTGTCCTGACCCTTCAAAGTGGTTCATTTGTAGGTAACATTTTTAGCTATGGCAGCCTGTACTGTAGCAAGTATTACTGAATTTAATGACATTAATATCAGTACCAACGATCTTTGAATTTGGATTTCCATAGTGTTACGTCGATGATATTCTAAATTCTGAAGACCAATAAACGGTGTCAATATTTCCCCGAACACTAAACCGAATAAGCAAGTGAAAAATCGAATCATAACGAATAGATTCGACGTCTCGATATCGGACGAGCCTCTATAAATAAAAGGACGTTTAAAATTTTAAGGGCCTCCAGCTCAGAGGAGGCCATTAGAGGCCCTTAAGGCTGGTAACGAACGACTCTCGCTCAGATGCCAGCGGATATCGAACAATTGTTACCCGCGTGAAATTCGTAGCCGATAATAAAAGTTGTTTTTTTTTTTCGAATAATCGGCATTGACAATGTAAGACCTTTACCTGTTAAAAGTATATTAGATTGTTTATGGATACAGTATGGGCTTTTTCACTGCGTAGTTGCAACTGTGCAATAATTTTATTACTTTAACGCCATAAAAGGAGGTTGTCTTCGTTTAATATGATTCACACGTGTGAAATAATGCCCATAATGTCAACAGTTCGAGGGTAATGAAACTACTACTTTATTTCGTTGTTAACTTTGAGAGGGAAATCCCATCTATCATTGTTTAGTGTTGTTTCCCCCAGAAAGGCGGTAAAAGTTTATGTTAACTACCTGTAGTGGAACCAGACCCTTTTGAGCAACTATTTGAAACATAATGTAGGTATATGATTAAAATAATCCAAACATTTGATTATGATGACGTAACAACGCATCTCGGATTAATTCGGACACATTCCATTTTTGAAAAATTTCAAAACATTCGCGCGTCTTATGTAAATGCGCCGCCATTGCCGTGGATTATGATGATTTTATCGATTTATATTTAATTAAATGTTAAACTTGACACTTATTAATTGTCACCGAGTTTATAAGGTTTTATAACGATGGAAATAATCAGTCAGGTCACGATTACATCGACGGAGACCGGTTCTGTGACATGTCATGGTATTTTAAGTAATCGTTATCGATAAATCATGTTAACTCGGAATTCGATGTTTTCAAATATCTAGTTTTTGGACACGCCCACACTATTCCTGGGACTGCTCACGACGAATGATCGCGACGTGATTTATAAGTGTTAATTACAGAAAGACGCTTAGGAAAAAATGATCGAGTCGAAGTTGCCAAAATAAATGATTCCTCCGCATTCTAATTTGTAGCTCCAAAAAATTTACATAACGTTTAATGAAGCGAAATTTAATCTCAGCGTTCCGTACGACCTGTGGACTGTTATGACAGCTCTGAATATTTTTATTGTGCGGGACACACTGGCCGATAATTCAATGCGTATAACGGAACGCGGCCGGATGTGACCGCCGCGTCTTCCTGTCACAATTAATTTCCGGGCGCGTTGAAATTGGCGCGAAAACTGTCGCGAGAGGGGGTGAAGTGGGGGGGGGAGGGGCGCGCCACCGCCGCGGGAATTTTAATTACGCACTCGTATACCGAATACCAATGTCGTCTTGTTTAAATTAAATATAAATTATTCGCCTCCTAGGCCCTGCTCGCCTGGTACTGCGAAACGTTGAATAAACAACTGTTGGCTTTTAATTAGTAAAGATTTTGTCGGTATTTTGTCTAATGTTTTAGTTGTTTCGGAGCTACGTTAGTTGTATTATTAGTTGATGTAACATCGGGGTTGACGTTACATAAAATTTATTGCCGAATGTTTGTTTGTCAGGTCACTATCCCAGACAATTTCACGAGAAACTGAAACAGAATTTTTGGTGTGATCGAAAACTTTAAGTAATGTCTTCTACACGCCTTTAAAAGCCTATTATGTGCCTAAAATTTTTCTGTCCACGGTTAATGAGTTTTTCAACCCTTTATTAATCTCATTATTAACTTAAACCAGCTTATTTCACTCCTCAAACTACTTCGCAACAAAATATAAAACCGTCCAAATCTCGAAGTATTTAATCATCTTAATGATCCTCAGCTACAGCAACAGAACTAAAAGCACCATCAAAACTAGTTTAATTTCATAATAAAAGTTCGCAAACAAACTCGAAACGCAATTAGAGGGCAGATGAGAAGCTCACGGCAGACGGGTGCACTTCTTATGGCATTTAACTAACTTTGATAAAAAGATTAAGTATGACAGTTTGAAATATAGCCACCGCAGTCGCTCGGGAAAAAAATAACAGCGCAGAAGTTGGTCGAGCGAGGCCCCTGGCTCCATTGTTGCGGGCTCCGAGTTAATTTTGTAGGAAAGAAACAACCGAGGCGCAGGTGTACAACCGCCCGTTGTATTAATTTGAGTCCCGTCTAATACCTACGTATGACTGCGTTCAAAACAGACGCGTCTGAATTTATAAGCGAAGTTGAGCGCGTCCAAGCGCCGGCGCCGGGGATTTGTGCACGAATATGAACGCGCCCAGATTATGACGTCCCAGTCTCTGACAATCCGAACGCGCCCATTACGCTCCGTTACACTGGCACGGGGTTTTAATTGTGAATTATTGCGCGGTGGACGCAAGTTACATATTAACATAATTGTTTTGAAAGAAACGCGTGTAAGCGATCTAGCTTGATCCTACTTTAGATAATTTTTTCGTATGTAATTATGAGCTGTTTGCTTGCGGGTGACATTTGGTAACGTCAACGTCGCCATTTTTGTTTTTATCTCCCTTATCATTTTCTAAGAAAACTGATGTCCATTAACTTAGATGTAATGTTGCTTATGTTTTTTATTACTTTTCTCGTTAGGTATACCGGTTCTGCTGCGTGTACTTTATTAAAACATGAAAACGCTTCAAGTGTGCATTTTGATGCGTCCCAACGATGTTAATTATCATTTTAGATGCAGTAATTTTTCGTTTATTGCTTGTCGTACACAGTGCTCGAGCGACGCATGTTGTAATAAAAGTCCATTTTAATTGGAGCGTTTTCGTTTTAACGTCTAATTAATACGTTTAATAACTATAATTTTATCAGTCTCTGAATTATATGTAACAGCTTGTAACAACATTTTTGAACAAATACTAATTTGTGAGGACGTGTATCATATTTTTTACTGCCTTTAAGTATGTTTCAATGTCTTGAAGAAACACTACAGTATTCTTCACATGCTCGTTTAAATTTAAAATTCCTTTGCGCATTTAAAAGATAATTATTTAAATGAAAACAGCCTCAAAATATTCATAACTTCCTGCCATCACAAAATGGCGTAAGTAATTAATTCCATTTTCAAAGCTCACGCGCCAAAGCGTCGACCATAGAAATAACAAGTAAAGTTTTCCGATGAGACACCATAGACAATAGTCATTACACACGGGTGGTTTTGCAAGGGCTACTCGTTTGACAGCCGGGGAGCCGGGCAGAGTGATGAACCTCTCTTACTGCTTGTGTTTATTGCACCTGCTACCAATTGGACTTTACATTTGTTTAATTTACACAGATTGTTTTTTTTTTCCTTTTGAATAGTACAGTGATTTATAGAGTTCATAATGTTGTGTAGGTAATTTTTTTCACTTCTTGTTCTTTTTTTGGTTTTTCAAATTTTACAGGGGTTGTAGAAAGAATTGATCCCCAGTCAATGAGCTTAAATATGCATTTTAAATGCAATTAGGAACAAATTCAATCTCCCGAAGATAAATCTAAACTTGCAGATATTAATTTAAATGTTCTACATAAAATTGCTTCCACATTATCCACCTAATCATAATTATAAATACATAACATAATTAAGCCGAGCTATCAGGAGCGCAGAAACCCGAGGGATTGTAAACAAACGACCATAACTCACAAACGCGCCTTACTGATAAGAAACTTTCATTATGGACCCGAAAATGTTGAATTTAAAACGAGGCTTAATCAAGCAGGACCGAGTACCTTCCACCTGTGTGTTTAGGTCTGGATTACTTTGCGAAAATTACGTTAGTATCGGGTCTTTCAGATTAATTCTGTTCCCTGTTCCGAATTATGAGAAAAGGACCTTGGTGAGTCTGTTTTGCGGACTCAGAGTCGTGTCAGCCATGGAGGGGAACTTTTTAAATTAATGTTTGTTTTGATATACGTTTGTGTTGAGGTTGTCGGTGGTTCGAGAGTTTTAAAAGTTGTGTAGAGGTTATGATGAAGAACAGACCTAATTCGGATCTATGGTAAAGTTACACTTTTTTCTTAACTAAATCCAAATAAGTAAAATGATTTTTTTTCTTCAAAATTACATTAGTTGTGTCTCTCAGGATTTTTACCTCGGTTACTTGCTAGTAATCATTGTAATTACGTTACCATTCTTTGGACCAAATCCCCAAAACTTTTCCTTACAGTTTTTCTTTTCAGAAAATTCATCGCAAACCAAACACAATTAAATACTCATTTTTAATACATAAAATCTGTATGTTTGTTTGTCATTTAAGCAGTTTGTACCGCGCCGCTCCCGGCCGGGTACCAGGGCGGCAGAGTCGGGCAGGAGCATTCCCTAACCCCTTCGCAGTTTGATAAATGGCCAATTACTGTGCCCGCCCCGTCCCTTCTGTTAGCTTGTTGCCTATTTTGAATTGCTTTTGCTTTTTCGTTTAGATTAATATCTAAATAGGATAGATACGGATCCCGCTTTAGGTATTTTACGTTGTTTTTAAACGTAAATTTCGGGTTGGGAGCGCTCCACGCTCCTTTGTTCACCCGTTTTTCGCTGCTCCGCTATTGTTTTCGTCTCTTAATACCAACGAATCTTTGTGCTGTCTTGTTGTGTAATACGTTCTTTTGTTTTAATGGAATTTCCCGCTCGATATACGTGTTTTGATTGTGATCTAAGAAAATTGGCTGATAGGTTTTATGGTAAAAAGAGGTTCGGTTCGGTTTTCCTGTCCAAGATTTATGGTATCGTTTCTCGGTTCAAGCATTTGTCAATGTCTTAAATTAAATGTCTGAAAATCTATGCGATTATCCAAGTCGACTTGAGTATCGCGGCCAAAGATTACCGAAAAAGCAGCCCCAAAAGGGGTCCCACCAACCAGCATCCCACCACCAGGGTCGTCTCCAAACAGAGCCATTCCCAGGGCTCAGGTGGAGCTCTCGATTCTAAACTCCCGTCATTACTTGATAAGGGCAACAGGGGTACACGAGGGGTATTACCAACCCCTGTTTATTTTTCACAAATTCAAAGTGCCCATAATTGCCTGCAGACTTAAGCTTATTTAAAATTTTAACTCGGGAAACAAATGGGATTTTTTTGGGGACAAATGTAAGTGCTGGTCGCTTCTGTTCTGTATGGGGATGTGTGGTGTATGTTGGTAGTGGCTGAAAAACTTAAGCATGATCTACCGGTCAATGAAATACAGCGAGATTGGAAGTCAAAACTGTGGCTTTCATAAAAAAATCTTTTTTTTGGAGAGGGTAACTGCTACTGTTATACTCGTATAGCCAAAAATTGGAGGGTTAATTCTACTTATTTTTCAGCAACCTTCCCATTCACATCTGATTCACAATCTATCAAAAACGCCTCTATTTTCCCAAGATCAATAGAAATTAACCCTCCGATTTTGGCTAAACTTGATCAAACTCGCGCACGAAGGGTTCCGTACCGTTATCTAAAAAAAACTGCAAAAAAAATCACGTTTGTTGTATGGGAGCCCCACTTAAATATTTATTTTATTCTGTTTTTAGTACCTATTTGTTGTTATAGCGGCAGCAGAAATACATCATCTGTGAAAATTTCAACTGTCTAGCTATCACGGTTCATGAGATACAGCCTGGTGACAGACGGATGGACGGACAGCGGGGTCCCGTTGTTACCCTTTGGGTACGGAACCCTAAAAATGACTTGAAATTACCTCTGATTTAGTCTCCTTTACATGCCAACATAACAGTCAACTTACATCAAATCATACCAACCTACACATAATATAATTGCAGGAGGCTTCTTTCGCTGATTGGACGACAGTTCATGATGACATAAAATTACCGAGAACCACGAGTCACGCAACGACACGCATTTGATACAAAATTACAGACAAGGCTACGCTTTACGGTGTAATGCCGTTTTTAGTGTATATAATAACTATCATTACAGCTTATTATCAGTAATTGTGGCTCGTAACGGCGTGTATAATGATAATAATATCTATTTCAATTGGGCACGCGGAACCAATCGGTGGCCGAATTTGAGTGTTGTCTGTGGTGTGTTTTATAGAGTGTGTCTATGGGATGATACTTTTTTTAATTAGAGGAAGATTTCACTAAGGTTGTGGTGAAGGTTTCTTTGATTTGTTGAAAGTAATAAGGTTGATTTAGTTTTCTTAGATTATTCTAATCTAGGCTTTCAAATTATGGGCATCTTATGAAGGGGTGGAAGTATTTAATTTACATGGATTATCATTATTCGCAAAGTCCATCGAATATTGCTTATTCAAAACTCTTGGGTCAATTGAAAGGAAAACCTCTAAACAGGTGTGACGATTGGATTCCATCAGATCTCATCATCATCATCATCATCATATCAGCCGAAAGACGTCCAGTGCTGGACATAGGTCTCCCCCAAGTGTCGCCACAACAACCGGTCCTGTGCGTCTCGCATCCATCGGTTACCCGCGACCCTCATCAGGTTATCGGTCCACCTTGTGGGAGGCCTTCCAACGCTGCGTCTTCCGGGACGCGGTCGCCACTCCCATCGACCATCTGTTCTGCGAGCAATGTGCCCTGCCCACTGCCACTTCAATTTGGCGATCCTTCGGGCTATGTCGGTAACCTTGGTTCTCTTGCGGATATCATCATTCCTGATTCGATCACGCAAGGAAACTCCGAGCTGTAGGTACCTATACCCTTCTATTAAAACTTCTCATGATCAACTCCAAATGGATCAAATCTTTTCGACTTGTCAGTTTCCTAGCTGTAAATTTTCAAGACAATGCCTCAGGGAACAGTGACGGGCCGTCAAAACACAATAATATGTGTTCACAAACATATCTGGACGGATTTGTATCGCGACATGTCCATCTGTCAAGTTAGAACGCCGCCATGATGGATGATAGAGGCACGATTAGGAAAAATGTTAATTACTTACTTGTCATTGTCTATGGGCTGTAATGTAATGATGGTTCGATTTTTTGTCTATGAGCTGTAATGATGGTTCGACATTTTTAAGTTTTTTTTTTTATGTTAAGTTTTGTTGGTAAATGTGGAAATAAGTAGTGGTTGGTAATTGTTTGTCTGTTTGATTATAGGATGTTTGGATAATTAGAATTGTAAACGGTAGGTATCTACCTACTAATCGTGACGACGTCGAAATTTCAACAAAAAGAAAAAATAAATATAAAATACATTGCATGCTTCAAGTAGGTACCTATCTAGTGTTTTTAGTTAGAAGGTACTTATAAAAGAATTTAACTTAGATATTCATGTGTTGGTGTTCATGAAATCTGATAACCATTCTCTTCAATCTGAGGTTTCATGCCTATTGATTGGCCCAGGAGATAAAATTATTGTAAATGAAGTGTCCAAAAATGTAAGTTCCCACAAAATGTCGAAACAGCGTGGGCATCAAGATCAATGACCAGTCAGTGCAAACACGCGCAATTGATGGCGCGAACCAATGACAATAAGTAAAATGCCGTTACTACACAATTTTTCAACGTTTAAAAACAAGAAAGAACATATTCAATAAACTTAACAAAAAAATGTTCAACAAAGATAACGTCACTGGGAGAAACGAAACGTCACTTTTATTTTTTTGTAATTTAATTGGAGTATTAACGGGGCATAGATAAAGTCACTCTGCCTCTAACTTTTTCGTTCTTTTTTCAAGTTTATCTGATGGCTTACCGTTTGAATTTAAAGGTGTGTCAAGTTTGTACGAAGTTTTAATAGACTCGGCCCGATCAGATCTTGAGAAAATACATTAAAATAAATTGTTCTATTTGCCTACCTCCAACTGAGAGAGGGTAAGTACTTATACATTTTCAATTCAAACGATTATGGACGTGTATTTAAACTGTGACGTCGGTTATCCGCCATTCTGTTACAGCGAATGTGTTATTTTTGCCCTTTTAAATAACGTTTAATATAATTTACGATGTATGATAGAATAAATTTTATGGCAGCATATTTTTATTCAAACAAGCACTAATTCAAGCGCAAATTACAAATAATAGATATTTATTTCACACTATCGCGAAGTATTTCTTAGAAGGTAGAAACTTTTAGTTGTTTTTTGTAATACCACGATAATTGTTGCGTGCTGCAGCTGTGTTTGTATACGATAAACATTTACAATCAGTTGGAATGTATGTTTGTCAGGCTTATTGACAGTAATGCCACGTTATAATAAAATACCGTGAAATAACGCTGACATCGAAACCGCAATTCCTAACGTAATTTAATGAATTAGCATTCATGTGATATTTTGGCGAGGGTAGCCGGTAAACATCCGCATGTGCCGTCACGCGCAGCACAAACGTGCATATTTCTAAGACTTTATTACATAATGCGACTCAAACCTTCCTCGTGGCCATAACTACGGAATAACATTAGAACGTTTTCCCGTCTTTCCGGGCAAAATACACGAGTTGGGGAAAAAAAGGAAAATTTGGTCACAGCGACCGTCCATAAATTCGCGTGGAGTTGCGGGTACTGCTCTAATTCCTTTGTTTGCTAAAACCGAAAACTGCCGTGGACATCCCCGCGATGCCAATACGATATTTCACTCGCTCCCACTTGACTGATTCCTCTGCGTTAGAGGGTGACAGATGTATTTGACGCATTGCGTTTGAGAAACTTATTGGCGAGTCTCAAAGGCGGTAATCGTTTGTCTCATGTGCCAATCTAGTAATATACATGTAGTGGATTTATTAGACGTAGCTTAGCTTGTTCGAATGTAATATTTGGTGTTTTTTTTCTTGGTGCTTGTAGGGCGGCATCTAGCGGCGGGTTGTGACGTGTCAATGTTACTGGCTCGGCGCCAGGCGCTTTGTTAAAAGCTTTGGCGTCGTGAGAGCTGCCATAGTTAGGTATATGAACCTAGCTTTAATGCTACCAGATAATATACTATTTGACGGTGGAATGTGTAATTTTAAATTTGCACTCTGTTGCTAGTGATATATGTGCAGTTTTTTCGCTTCACTGTTATTTACGGACACTTGGTTTAGGATTAAAGTTTCATCGCGAGCGTTTAGCGTGACATGATACGCATTGCATTTATTTTATTTGGACTGTTCTTTACGAGCGTTTTGTAAATTAAATACTTTATCATCATTAATTTCGAGCTCGTTTTTAGTATTGTTTGTTTCTACTACATCTTTGAGCTTATGTGTGAGTGCTAGCTTGATATAATTTGTGCTTACCTACCAAATTTTATTGAAAACAAAAAATATATCACCTTATGTCTCCATTATCCCCCAAACCAGCCCAGCAATTTCAAAACTGTCCAAAACCACACTTTAACCGCGACATCCTACATCCAAAAAATTAACATGTCACTTTTTTTGTAACTTGCAAAATAATGTAGGTATAACATCAGCTGGGTACATAACAAGATGGCGTAATAATACCTCGTGTACATTAGCGAGCCATCGAACCAGCGACAATAGAGCGGGCTGATTTATCGCAGTCCGGATAAGGCGTTCCGCCAATGGAAAAAGGATTTTCCCGGGGAAAACTTCAATGAGAATAAATTTAAGGGGCATTGATGGATTTCAAAAGATTTTAAACGCGTAATTGTGATTCTATTGTCATTTTAATGTGTTTTTGTTAATTTGTTTTCACATACGCTTCTTAAGAGTTGCTAAGGTACCTACCTTTTTGTGTTTGCAAGAGTTTTTCTTAGATATATTTTTTAAAATAAAAAAGCGTTAGTATGTCAAAGTTATACCAAAGACAGTTCTGATGCAAGTGTCATATGTGAGTAGTTTCTGAACTGTTTTGTCAAATTCATAAAAAAATAAAACGCAATGCCTTGTGACGGCTAGTCTACATTACTTCTCGCTTTTGACGCTCCATCGTGATGATAACGGCTATTTTGATAAGGAAATGTAATGTTAATGTTAATTCTAAATTTATCCAAATCAACCTCCATGATCATCAAGATAAGTCGTAAGAAAAACGAGTTGTGGAATTTTATTTCGACATGTGTTCTATAGTTATCTGATAAGCTAAGAATTGTGTTCCACGATCAATTTGCAAAGAATACATCCCCCAAGTTTTATCGGAGCTCAAACTTTTCGCGAAACCGAGAAAAGTCGCTTAATGAAGTTTCCAGATTTGGCCAACGATCAGCAATAAACTCTTGTGAATAATCTATCGTGTGATCGGCGAAGTAATCTGCAATAAAACTCCAAGGAAGCCAGTTATTATTGAAGTGTAAAATAATATCCTCATTATGCGATGAGCTGAATAACAATTATTACAGGCGGTATTCAAGCGCAGTGCAGTAAAAACGGTTGATTGCCCACGCCTCCGACGCTGCAGACATTTTCATATGCACAGATCTCTTGCCAAATTTTTAATTATTCAAATGAGAACACCAAAACACCAGCATGAATAACAGCCGGGCCAGCTCATAGCTAGCAATAAAAATATAACGATCAAAGCGTACGCCGGCGAAACTAAACATCCCGCGTCACCGTTTGACAGCTCAGAATGTAGTCTATTAAATTATAAACGTCCCTTCTCACCTTCGCAGTTTTTTTATTCAATGTAACTCCTAAACAGAAAGGATACATTATAGATACGCGGCGGAGCAGACACGTACAAAATGAAAATAGGGGAAAGGGAGCGAGGGTGGGCGGTATGGAAATGTTGGTCAAATATATCATCCGGCGTCTGACAGGCCAATTCTCTTATCTCACGCGCGCGGCACCAGCGCGATCTAAGCTAGCTTAGCTAATATAAAATGGTTTTAAATTCAAGTTTAATTCGGGCTATCTGCAGCTCTCCGCCGCGTCGTAAATACGAACCCCAACCCACATACAAAAGGCGGGTGCGATTTACGGTTTTGACGGATTTCGAATATTTTAGCAGCAGGTCTCGGGATTAGGCCGAGTTACGCGGCGTACGGACCTCGTACATCGTCGCCCGGGTGGGCTTACATTTTAATAAGACGATGATAATTTAGAAGCGGGTGAAACTAGTCTTGGGATATGTTGAGCAGCTGCGGCACCCGTTACACACCCGCCGATTTAATATTAGTTTTCAGTTGAAGCGATGTACGGCGGGATAAAGTTTTCGCCTCGATATCATTACACCCTCTCTTATCTCATATTCCGAGGAAATTATTCTTTGTTTGCGCGGCGGGCGGGCGGATCTGCACCGCATCAGTTTACAACACGAGGACATCATAAAGTGTAAACAATGACGGCGTTTTCCATTACAATATGTTTACCGATCCGTGGAGCGGCGCATTATGTATGTTATCCTGGTAGGACGCGCGGGGCGCCGCTGAATTTATGAGACTCCGGCAAATATTTGGCGCTCCGAGTTCGGACGCTCACTGTCGGCTGACAACGGGAAGATTGTCGGCAACTGTTTACACAACGGGATATGGTAATTTTTCAGTCGCCTCGTTTCTCGCTGTAAGCGTATTCCGTTCACGGCGCGG
The DNA here is from genome assembly GCA_947386135.1 of Melanchra persicariae. Lineage (NCBI taxonomy): Eukaryota > Metazoa > Arthropoda > Insecta > Lepidoptera > Noctuidae > Melanchra > Melanchra persicariae. The sequence continues at coordinate 18,407,530 of OX376662.1, read as the reverse complement.
CTCCGTTCTGTTCTCTTTACATTTAGTTTATTTCAAACATCGGAAGCGTATCCGGACGAGTCCGGGTGACGGACGACGTAAACAGAGTGGGCTGACGTTTAGTGTCATTAAATCTCGTAATAGGATATCATAAATCGCAGGAGGTCGGCGGTACCAGGCTGCCCGGGCGGCTGTCATCGTTTGTCAGAGCATTTCACGCATTGTTGGACAATAACGCAGGCAGGGGCGGGCTAGCATTGTGCGCGCCCGGCCGCCTGGACGCGGGACGTGACGCGTGCGCGCTGCCTGACCGCTGCTCCGCACTACACACTACACAACACCTACCGACACCACTCTACTTGTCAAATATACATCTCTTTTGTCACAACAGATACATTGCACACGTTACCTACTCTACCTTATCCGAGAGATTCCATGACCATTTTGGTTAATGTAAAGACGCGAGCAGGTTGTAATTCTCACTTGAGCTGTCTTGTAGTAATTCACTTAAAAAGTTCCTTAGACCGGCACCCGTATACGTACGGACCACAATCAAATTTATATCGTTGGTCGAAGGTAAAAAGTGAAAAAATAAAATAACATCAAATATGTTTGGTATGCATCGTCTCAGAGATTCACATCAGAAATTTAAGCTTTAAAGAACCGGGCGGGATAAAAAACATCGTGGAGTCGAAAAAAAAGAGTAAAAACTTGACCCCTGAGTGCCGGCCGCGTAAATTCGAATCAAAAGGAATCAAATGTCATTTTACGAATGTATGCCCTTAACGATTATCAATTTATAATGTCATTGAAGCGGTGCTTTCTCATAAAAATGTTTTATGTTACATTAAAATAGGTTTAACAGTGAATTTATGGTAATAATTTGAAATGAAGTTTCGTAGTTAGGGACATGGTAAAGTTAATTTTTGGGAAACTGAATTTACATTACAAATAACATACAAAAGATATAACTAGCAGTGAAAGCATTACTGAGTTTATGACATAAGACATGTCATTCTAACGATACACTTTAATTCTAGTCACTATTTGAAACGTCCGATTTCCGAAGTAAACTGCAACATTCCCAACATTTCAAAAGTTTAACGTCCTGTCACTAAAGGCCGGTAAAAACAATTAATATAATTTATTTAATTTTAATCTTTTTTGTAAAACCTCTCCGAGTCAGCGTGGGGTCTGTAGGCATTCACTCGGAGCCCTCTTTGAGTTTCTTTAATGCAAAACTTGAAATACGCACCTTTCTTATGCATATAATTAAGATAAATTAGAAATAAAAATGATTGCTAAAGGTATTATATTAGCGGTGTGTTCAATTCTTCGGTTAATTGAGGAAAACCATATTGCTTTGTAAGATTTCATTTAGAATTTCAAAACTGTCAAATTCAAACGACGAGGTTCCATTCACAGGAACGACAAAGGTGCATTCGATATTTAAAAATCCAAATGACATTACAAACAAAATGGCCGTTGAATCCGTTCGTTATTTAAAAAGGTTTACTTCGAAGAGTGAACTTAGAGGTAAAAACAAAACACAAGCATAATTTTCTCAAAACGGTGGTATCGTGGTACCAATTACTTTAGTCGAGGCACACTCTGAGACAAATGCCTTCTCATATATCGAGATGTTATCGCTATCGCTGCGATGTACTTGTATCGAGCGATGCCTCACAACGGTTAATCAGACCACAATGGGAAAAATAAAAAGGCATGCACAGTATTATTTCTTGATCTTAGAACCTGAGAGAATGGAGGGTCGATCAAAGTTTGAGATTTTTTGTGTGGAGTTAATATTGTGTCATAAAATCCTAGTTATGAAATAACTGATGTCGTCAATTGATGGAAATGACAAGGTACTGCGCAGGTTAAGCTCAACACAATCAATAAGCTGATAGCTGTATATTTATAATCCATGAAGTGCTTGCTAGTTTGAATGAATAATTTGATCAAGTCGCATATATCACAAGATGACGTAAATAATTTTGACAGCAGTTGTCAAGTCTACTCACAAGTTTCATGTTGAGCGACGGTTCACAAATACTGACTTGTTTTACGAAAGGAATCATCTTTTTAAGATAACTCCTAGAAGTACCGTGTGACCAAATCTGGCCAAGATTTTCTCAAAGTATTTTTTTTTCCTATCGCTTTTCTATTTTTTAAAGATCTATTCTTAGCTTCGCCATTTCAAAGCTATGCCTAGTATTTAAAGCGGGTATTGCCAGCATTTGACTGACGTTTAACCATGATTCATCTACTTTCCAGGGTCAGAGATCGCAGTATGATAGATGGCTAGTATTTCCCTGATGAGGCCTGAAGACTTGGTTCCGCCAGTTGAGTTAAACGCGAAAAGGTTACGTTAGGAGTCTGTTGCTTTTTTATAATTCCTTGGTGGCTTAAAAGACAGTGACTTGAAGTTTACCTGTATGATGGGGGTTTGTATTTCTCTAGAATAGAAATCGCCAACTTACCTGTAAACAAGGAAATAAACAGTTATTAGAATGGGTGAATTGAAAGCAATAACAAAAAAACAAAACTAAACATTCAAGACGCTATATTATCTATTTATTAAAATATTAAAAGATTCCCCATACAAAGATATTTTAACAAGATTGAAGTTATCGAAGTTGTCGAAAACCCTAATTAAAATAAAGGAAACAATCAATTGTCTCTGGTTCTACCCTTCCCATCGTTAACGACCAAAATCATCTCACACTTTGATTTAAAAATATCAAGATTCCATCCTTCCATTTTTAAATCAAACACCCGAATCGTTCCAAGAACTGACGGTCTTTCACGAAGCTCACATTATTCTACGAAAGCCGAGGTGACTAACCTCAAAATTAGCCTAGCGATTTGAAAATTATAGAGTGAAAGCGCGATTCAAAGTTTAACAATAGACAGTGTGCGATAATTGAACAGAAAACATTTATTAATAAGTGGTGACATGCGAGCAAAACAGTAATTTGATAGCAATTTTAACTTGATACGACAATTACGCCGTGATTGGGCGCCATAAGAATGACGATCGCGATTCGCACGTGATATTTCCCGCCATTATCGCGGAAACGGTTTTTTTTTTTCAAATTGGCTGTTATTATTTATTGTGTGCGGTGTAATTTGATATAATTCACAAATTGTTACTTTCGAAGTATCGAATTAAGTTGTTGATTTGAAAAGTGTAGGGAAATACAACACTTAGGTAATTCTACTTAAGTGGTTAAGTTTGTACCTACTTCTTAGACATAGTGAATACGGTAATACGGTTTGCAAGTAAGCCCCGCCTTCCTAGTTTTCAGTAATGGCTACCTTTAGGCAGACGATGCTTTCTGTTGCAGTTACTTTAGAAATTGAAAGAAATTGTACCATTGTAATACTACAATGGAACAATTTCTAAAGTATATAAGTATAAAGTAGTAGCTATACAGTTATGATTGAAAAATATGTATCCACTCAACCATAACTAAATCGACGGATATATAAAACTATTGTTTTAAAACATGAAACTTCTAATCCCACAGATGTGTACCAACCCTACAAACTATGTGAGAACCGTCGAAAAACGACAAGATTACAACATAAGAACAATGATCACAAAATATCTCGATATCTTGGAGCAAGTTCACGCACCCTGCGTGTGTAGTGTGTGTACCGGGCTTCACGTCACTCAAAACGGATCAAGTGATTCGTAAATTGCTCAGAACCGTTTAATTAACCAATTTGTTCCGTTTCGAGTGAATACGATCCGTGTTATTGTGAACAGCCATTGTTGCTGCTTATTTGTGTAATTTCGAAATTATACGTGCTTCACAATAATGTAAAGTGTAATTTTGTTGAAATCTGGAATATGGCCGCAATTGTAAAATAGGTTTCTTTCAACCTATTTTACAATTGCGGCCATATTCTATTTCTTTTTTCATCATGGCTTTTGTGGTTGCCAATGTTGTTACTTTTTATTTTTAAATTAAAGCTAAGAAGTTAACCTTTTCTTGTTTTTTTGTAGGTATTCTCCTAATCTTTTCATGTAAGCAGGTTCGTTAATTATTAAAACTAAAAACATCGCCTCATTTCTCAGAACACTCAGCTTATCAACCTGAATGTATTAAACTGTTACAATAATTTGTTCAGATGTCGTGTTCGTATTTATTATATCAAAATAACGTTTATAAATTAGCGTTAATAGTTACGGCAGCATTAACATAAAGCCAGCACCCTAATTGCGACGCAACATAAATAATATCGGTACAACTACTCCACCTAATTAGTCGACGATGAAGCGAACGCGCCTTTTTCTTCGGATTTTCCGACCGCCTTAGTGTTTCCCATTAAAAAAAGTCTACCAATCCATCCTACTCTCTCCGCTTGCACCTTGCACCGTGCTATTATTTCCTTTTCACTCTTTTGTTTGTGCGATGTGGATGTCTCGCTCCGCGCTCCGCCCATTTATAAAATCGACTGGCCGCCGCCGCCGCCGCGCCGCGCCGCGCCGTCCGTTCACCTGTCCCTTTCCCGTGCGACTGATTTATGTGAGAGTGAGCGGGTTTGATCGATGCTTTGTTTTCCCGCTTCAACTGTCACACGGCGTTCGTTTTTCGAAAAAAGGCGCGCACTGACCCTCGGATTAGGTTATACGTTATTACCCGGTGTTAATTCTGATAATGCGCACAGATTGCGAGCGCGAATTCCTAAGGCTCGAGTGTCGCCTTGTGGGAAACGCGATGGGCCGATGGCTTCTTTTTTGTTTTGCGCGGTAGGTACCGCCGTTTTGTAAAACTATATTTACGATAATGTTATCTCACGCGGCGGTATTACGTTACCTACCTACGCCGCGGGGACGCGTGATTAATGATTGAGTCAGTCGACGCGGAACCTCTCCGCTCGCTCGAGACCAACAGAAAAAAATCAATTCTAAGAAACTGTAATGCTTATTGTTCGATTGCGCGCCTGACATAATGAAGCTGTATACGATCGAACAAATAATCGTCGCTAGTGTTAGACTATAAATCGGTTGTTGCATGTTTCCAAAAAGTCCAGAATTAAGATTTCAAGGCGGGCGCGCTTGGCGTGCAAAAAGCGCGCGCCGCTTGACAAGTTGAGAAATGTCACGGCGGCGGTTTTTTGAGATTATTTTTGGCGGGAATGCTATTCTAATCAAAATAGTTTACGCGTCTGCCGTACCGCAGATTAGATTCGTTTGTTTGCCCGATCGTGGGAACGATCCCAGTTTTTTCAATGATGGCTCTCCAAATCGTTTTGGAGTCCTTCATTCCGGATTGAAGTAAAAAGATTTAATTTGTCCGAACATTTGGGTTCTAAATGGTGGCAGGTAAAAACAAATGGCACCTTCATTACGATTCATACATTCATTGTCTGAAACAGAGGAAAAAATAATCGTTACACGTTTCAAGCTTCCACGTTCCGCGAAACTCCGATATCATGTGTCGGGAGCCCGACAAACTGTTATAAATCAGAATGCGAACAAATAAAAACGGCGCGCGGAGGTGAAAACGTTATTATCTTTATAATTGCACGTCAAGGCGGGAAAACTGGGGGGCATTTGGCGCGCTTTCCTTGTCTCTGGCCGTTTTTTTTTTAACGCGGCGAGGCTATGATATATCGGCCCATGAATACGGGATGTATCGCGACACCTGCTCGCTTCCTTATGAATTCGAAATTGCGACTTTCTTGATGTCATTATTTCCTGGTACCTACTTCAAGTTTGTTTGTTTTGGATATTTTATGTAGGTTTGGTGATAGGTAGGTATGTTTTCGCTTTAGAAATGTCTAACGTTATAAGAAACAGCTTTTAAAGTTCTTTTAAAATCTTGTTTGTTTTGTCTCTGGTAGTCTTGTAAGAAAGTATGATTTGTTTGAACAACTAGGTAGGTAGGTAGGTACTGCTATTTTAAATATAACTCATCATGATGTAGGTATATTTTATATGGCTGTTTGATGTCAAAATTAAATAAAATAAATAATATTTTCGCTTGGAGTTATTGATCTAAACACATTCCTACCACTTAACATCAAATGAACCAATTCATGTCAAGTTGATCGAACAAGAAGATTTAACACTTACTACTAAAGCTCTCAAAAGCGGACATTATCAAATTATCACAAAAAGAAATGAATCGCCGCATAACAATGAAGTTAAAAGAACATAAACCAACAGTGTAAGCGATAAGAGATGGCCCGCGCTCCGCCCCGCTTGTAACGAACCGCACTATCGATGTCTCAGTCAAAAACTGTCAAAAACCTGACAGGCGCCGCGTCAGGCTAACGAGGCGAGCGCGCGCCGCGTCAGCGTGACTCGCACCTTCGCGCCCGCGACCGCTAGCGCCATCTCTTATCCAGTAGACGAACTAACCGCACGTTGACGGAACAAAAAATGTTATAATCTCGTCTGGACAGAAATACATAAAGATGCAAATGAGCCGCGCCCCCGGGCGGCGAGCGGGCGAACCAATTTATTGGTGCGCGCGCACCTCATTATCGCTAACAAGCATTGGAACCCATTCTTTACCCCATAAATATTATATTTTACACCTGCACTAAAAGGGGCAGCGGTCCGGGATGGCTGTCATTGCGAATGTTCCGAACACCTTTCGGCGGGCATCGGGTTCCTGGGTTCGGTTAATAGATGTCGCTTATCGATTTATAACGATTACGCCAGACTCATTAGGCTTCTCTATAAACTGAGTGGTAATGAATAATAAAATGCTTGTGTGGCCTTTTGGTAGGTACCATTCCTTTCCGTGTGCACAATAGAGTATTTAGTAATTTCTCTTGTATAATTTCTGTTATCTGACCTTTTTGGAGTCACAATGCAAGTAGATATCGCATTCTTAAAGTCTTTAATTATATTAAGAGTGCAATTCCTATGTTGCATTTTATACTTTTTACCTTAAAATATTATCATAGTATCTGTAATGAAAATGATAGTAGTGTCACACACGCGAGTATCTTCGGACAAAGAGACCACCAGGAATTTGATCGCCTTTTCTTTATGTATGTTGATCAACGATTCTATAAAACAGTGCAGGTGAAAGAATATCACGAGATAACTACGGAACCACTAGTTGTAGCAAAATGTTTTCGACCTCTGCGATTTACAGTAAGGCAAATTAATCATAAAATCATTGAAATAATTTATTTATTCTGAAATGTTACAAGGAAAGAAACCAAATTAGTTTGTTAAACATAAATGTAAAATTTCAAAACTACCAATGAAGTGGCTCGTGTCAAGCTTAGAAAATTACTGCTTTAGGCTGCGATTCCACTAGAGATGTGCGGGATCCTCGCACATTTCTAGTATATATACTAATTTGGTTACAAAATAATTAGGTACTAATTTGGTAACAAACTAATTTGGTTTTTTTCCATCTCTTGTAACATTTCCGTAGCGAGGGATGTGTCTGGGGCTGGGTAAATGGTTCTTACATCTCTCGCTACGCATCCTCACGCATCTCTGGTGGAAACGCAGAGCCAAGATTGGTAAGTACGATCATAACTTGAAACGTTGTTATTCTAAAAAAATATTCAAGAAAGAAATTGAATAAACAAAACTTTTCACTTCGTTTATGCAAGTCGTTTTCACCAAGTAATTGTACCAGGATTTCAAAGTACCAGGAGTGAGCGAGTACTAGGGCGGCAGAAACGCGAGGAGTTGACCGCATCGCGTGCCGAATGGCGGGTGCAATTTGTGAATAATTCGAAACGCAAGCGCAATTATATGACATTCAGAAGTTTCTTGATATGCAAGTAGGGTTAGCATTAGCACGTCTCGTGGGTGGGTAACTATGTGCTAAAGTAATTTTTAATCGTAATTAGTTGTAGGATTACTAGTTTTTATAAGGAATAGAGTTGAATAATATTGGTTTTGTTATTTTGTATCAGCTGCAGCTTTAGTTAAAGGTTATCATGTGTAGATAGCGTAACGATTAGAACTTTAAAAAAATGTTCAAACCGGAAAACGATCAATCTTCCACCAAAAAATATCTCCAAAACTCAATTATTTAGCTCACCACCACAACCATCCTGTTGACTGGTAAAATTACGACTAAAAACCGCAAGCAGAGTGCACGAAACCGCACCGAGCCAAAGTTGCCAGTTGAAAAAAAACCGAGCCGAGTCACCGGAACGTGGCAATTACAACACATTGTCAGAAAATCACGGGTGACCACAAGTTGTGCGTTTAAAAACTGATACAACTTGACATTTGGCATCAAATCGGCCAGTAATAGTCGTTGTGGTCGGTACAAACGTGGCGAGGCCCAATTTGCGGCGTTAGGCATTTGAAAACGCAGTGACATTAGCAGACCTGGGGCCCATTGTGGCCCAAATTATTTAACATGTAGGTATGACGACTGAACCTTGACTCAGCGATTATTTTGAATGTTTTTAGGGAAGTTTGTTAACTCAAACGTACTTTTAGAGATACACTGTTTCCTACAAAATTCAGTGATAGTTTACCAATAGGTACCGGTACTATAGGTACCGGAACAACTGTAGGATTCGAGCAATGATGCGATAATCAGGGCTTCTTTCTTTTTAACGATGGGAAATCATCAAATGATTAAAGGAGTGTCAGATTCTTACTGACTTAAAATTACTGATCCATCCGTGCTCCTCCAAATGCCCTTTACGTTTCAAGGCCGCGGTGACTCTTTCAAACAAATTCCGCAACCCTGGCAGGCTCTGGCCTTAGGGGGCCTCGACTACTATGCTGACATCTCTTAGAGGCGCGCAAATAATCATGGCATGCGGAATAGTGAGTACCTACAGTATGTCATAATTTTGTGGCAAGTAGGATGCTAATACGACACTGCTTAACCCCTTAGTAGCCTTAAATGACCACAGAAAATATCATAAATCTTAATTGTATCGTTCTTAAAAAAAAACGATAATTGCGCACGGTTTAACACGGTACCTCTGCACAATAGTCGGTTTCTTTGTATTTCACACAATAGGCGTTATTACCAATTGACGTAAAAGTATCAATTATGAATAATTATTCTGTTAGGACAAGTGGCTCGAGTTTCATTCAAGTGTTCTTCGATTTATTTGTACTGAAAACTTGGCTTGTCCAATCACTAGTAACGTTTTTTGTTGTGGAGTCAGAACGATTACTGTGTGACTTTTAAGAAATATTAAAGGTAGCGAGTTCGGATAATTAAAAAATGTTTAGAAAGAATTGCCAACCGATTTAATATTGAGGGACATTTTCCCAGAGATTGGATCAAGAAGAGAATATCAAAAATTCTTCCCATATTCTTATCTTCCTTCTACCTTTGTAGCCAATTTATTTATTGGAATAATATTTTCTCCGTACGCACGACACGGATTTACGTTACAACAAAATTATATTTATATAAAAGTAATTTGTACTGTAACAATAACTCGTACGAGTCGGAGTCTTCTGAATATTTATAAACGCTCGTCCTATTATAGTGTCGACATTTTGAATAATTAAAGAGAACGCTATTACGTACGCCAGACGTGGCTACCCTTGCTTCATGAATAATTTCAATATCAATCGATGGCAACACTAATGGCTTTTGAGACAGAATGATGAGAAAATCAAAAATTCTCCCAACAGCCATGGAAAAGTAGTGGAAGGTCTTCTGAGGCCCTAGACAATGTGCCATTCAATTAGCGCATGCCACTGTCGAAATGCCAAAATGTGGGACTTTGATCACGTGACATTTCGATAGCATCTGTCAATCCCATACATTTTTGACGTATTGACAATCGCCTTCGCCACGCTACCGTTGACAGAATGTCACTTGTCTAGAGCCCCTGGTCAATTTTTCTCTCACAAACTTTTTGCGGTTAGCGATTAAAAAAAAATAATTTGTCAACGGATAGTTATGTTGACATTTAAGGGCGAATTTCACCAATGAAACTGAACGCGATCAGTGTATAAACCACGTTTTTGAGCTGTCAGTGTCACTATTTTTCTATGGAATATTGACGCTGACAGCTCTTGAACACAGTTTAGATGTAGGTACTGATCGCGTTCAGTTTCATTGGTGAAATTGGCCCTAAGTGTTAAACAGTTAGAAGTAATTACTCTAATCGGTGTCAATAAATTACTCAAATTGGTTACGATTACTGCAATTTCTGACACGGTTATTTCAATGCGAAACAAATAAAGCAAGTAGGTACACAATAGTAATCTCAATGAAAAGGTAGGTAAGTCTTTCCCCCCGCAAAAAGCAATATCAACAAAATATATCACGTACTAGGATCGCATAAGCAAGAAGCAGGTGTGTTACGCCACATGAGCCGGAATGTGCGGTAAATTTTCCGGATGCCTTCCCAATGATTTCCTCGGAGACCACCGGCCCAGATACGGCGGATTTCGATACGATAACGCTTCTCAATTTCTGTTCGCCTAGTACTCGAGATATTGTGACCACGCCCCGCACCATTAAATATGTATACCTAAGGGTGGGTCGGTTATTTTTTCTATCTATGAGGTCCCGGGGGATCTCATCTTGGGATATCAATCGGCGATATTCGGTGTGCGGTATCTTGACAATCATCTCGAGGCTGGCCGGCTTGTTACAGTAACAACTTGGTATTGGTTTGTTATTTATAAAAATGAGAGTAATATGAAGGTTACAAAAATAATACAGCGGAAAATCAATTTTCTTCTGGTACCCGAAATATTTTTGCAGCAGATAAATGTATTAAAACCGAGTCTAAAGATACACCTTTAGTAGACTTTGTAATTAGCTAGTATTCTAATGAGGACAACTTCATAAACAGGCGATTAACAGAACACGTCAGATATTGTTGTTGTCATCTTGATTCAAGTCGCGTGCTACTTTATAGTCATTCCTATAGATATATCAGGTACTGTTCTAGACTAGTGGTCTCACCTCTAACTTCATAAAGTGACTTATAGTGGGTCCACACGATACTGACTTTTGTCTGCACGGACTCAACTCTGAATAAAAATTGTGTCACACCAGAATTTGTCTGAACACACTTTGTTGCACAGGCAAAATTCTATAGAAGTTTATGGTAGTCTTTGTCGTGTGGTCGGTACATTATGGAGGTTTCCACCATGAACACTACGGTCCCATTGCCGGATACATTTAATTTAATAGGTATTTTTCTTCCGGCGACTGGGACAATACCGCCCATAAATGAATAAAAAAATCTATCATTCAATACAAAAACCGCGGTTCCAGTTAATTGCGGTCCCAGTACCGGAAACCTTCATTATGCATATTCGTAGCAATATGCCAGTAGGTAGCCTTCTTGGATCCTATTTTTCAATGGTCTGACTGGAATAAAAATGACAGTTGTATATGTCAAACAGACATTGATTTTTCAAAAATAATCTGTCTATTTCATAACCAGCCCCTATAGAATTTACCTGTAACTAGAGATGGGCAAGTCTAAAAATGATACTACAATGTTCTAAGAAAAGCTTGGAAAATTAATTTAGGAGTATTTTCAATTTGAAGATAATCTATACTGGTTTCTGGCAGGTTGTTTTATTCGACTACCGGCCAAAGGATGAGTTACCTACTACTATTGCAAATGTTAAAGTTTAGATGGATGTTTATAACTTAATCACGCCAAAATTGCTGAACGGAGCTGGATGAAATTTGGCACAGAGATAGTAATATATAGTCTGGAATAGCACTTTTTATCGCGAGAGTATGTTCTCTTGCTTGTTATTTTAGACATTCACGTGGGCGAAGTCGCTGGAAGAATCTAGTGATAGTATGACGTAGGAAAGCAACACACAAGCCACAAGAAGAGTGACCTTAACGCTACTAAAAATCGAATTCGAATGCATTTTACTCTAGCGGCGATAATCGCGTAATCGGCGTTTTCGCGTAATTCCTGTAATCTGCGTAATTCGTGTAATCGGTGCAATTCGGGCCGATTCGGGCGGACTCGGGCCGACTCGTGGCGTTCCCTAGCTGTGTGACGTGGTAATGGGCAGGTTAACGCCGATCTAAGGCCGTTACTCGGGAATTAAACTTGCTTTAAGGAATTGACCGGAATGACGAAAATACTGATAGAAAGAAAGGAGTTTGCTTTTTTTTAAGAATTCAGTGATTTTGGTTAGCTGGAAATGTTTTATGTGAACTTACATTAGACTGTATTCTTACGGGATTCACCTTATTTTTGACATATGCCAATAGTAATATTCTATTAGTAGGTTAGACTGAAAATCCTTCCTGCTTTGTAGGGTGACTAAAAATTTAATCCATTCCACTTCCAACAGGACACAGGACACTGGATACTGGATACCACATACAGTCCCTGTCACCGGAGTCCTTACATGGCGAGCCCCGGTCCGCTTGCAAATTGCGACAACACATTGTTCCAAACTGGTATCCGGTACCGATACCAGGATACCGTGAAAGGGCAAGATTACAATCTGTACACCACTAGTTGTATCTAGATCGAATGTGAATTAGAACTTCGGAGCTGTTTGAATTTGTTTTATTTTTTTGTAATTTGAAAATGGAATAGAGGTTCCTCTCTGGGTATATTTTAGAAAATTCGTTTTTTTTATTGTAGGTTTAGAAAGTCTAACAATAATTATTGCGCATTAAATCTATTTATTTCATGGCGTTAATAGACCATAACACATATTTTAAAAATAATAGTCCACTATACTCTATCAAAAGCATTCCACTGGAAGATTTATAAACAAAATGATATAATTCGACTTTAAAACTTAAATAAAATTATTTAAAAATAAACTATCGCATATCAAAAGGAATAAATGCCCAATATATCACGAACTACGGTAGTTAATAAATATTTTCACAACTTGATTCCTGTCAAAGGAGAACGTCAACTTTGAAACGAAAAAATAGTGAAAAAAAAAGTCGTAATAAATCAGTTGGTTTGTGAAAACAATGATTCTTTTGTAATAGTATAGGCTATTAAATTTAGGGATATAAAAGTGTCAAGTTTTAAAGTATACGTCTGTGTTTGTGACGCGTGCGACGCGGGCGCCGGTTTTGGTCATAATTTTAGAATGATTTACAACATCTATGTCATGGTTTAGACATTTATTTGCGAGTTTTTTTTTAACCGTGGTATCTAAATACAATAGTTTTTGTGTTTTCGATTTGTTAAGTAGTTGGTTTTTCGTTTAAATGGCCTTCTGACTTCTGAGTGATGTTTCCGGTGCTAAGTTAGGAAATGATTTATTGTAGGTTGGGGCGATTGAAATACTTCGACTTTTTTTACCGCGTGCTTCTTAATTTTGGACTTAGTTCATCGGTTCATTGATAACTATAGTCTTTTACCTACATGGTTATTATTTACTTTATTTAATCCAAAAATGACGTCACAAAGCCATATTTATTGATAACCCTGCTGCCTAATACACGGGTATGCACTTAGTAATTACCCAGTCCCGTTAAAAGACAAATGGTTCTACCGGCAACGGTGCGCAACGGTACCTCTTGTAACTTATGCCCGCCTGGTGTCTTAATAGCTAATATCGCCGCCTAATGACCGTGCTCGTCTTGCTCCTAATGTGCCACATGGGAGTTCAAACTAGTGAACATCCTCGCGACCCTGCGCTCCTGGTATGTGTGTGATGATTTCTTTGATTGTGTACTTGTTATATGGGGTGTTTTAAGAGCCCATGGTTGTTTTAATGTCCCCTTAGTATTATTTTAACGAATTGTCTTTATGTACTCTACTGTCATTTAGATTTTACAGGTTTTCACGGGATACATCAACTAAATCAGACACTGACCTTATTCACTTCAAGGGGAAAACAACTCAAGATAAACCCGAGATCCCTTCAATAGTTCACAGCTGCCGCAAATCCAACAAGTACCATAAAGAAAGAGTACACACATAATGTTTACGGTTATTAACCGTATAAAAGAGTACCCATAAACCAACATCTAAAGGGACACCATAACATCTCGTCAAGGGATGTGACAGTCCTCAATTCCTTTTATGATGTATTAGTGAGATGTCAGAGAAGACTTTTACGATGTCGTAAAACGACCTATGTTCACTTGTTGAGTTTATACCACGACAAGTTTACTCCTGCGGGTTTATACTACCCTGGTACTTTGGCATAGAGTTGGGTTTTCTAAACTGACGTTTTCTTGTAAGTGTGAATTTGAATACAAATGTTAGATATCAGGTTTTGATGATTAAGGATTTGGCAGGTCGTTGGTACTTTGTTAATAAGTTTTATTTGGGATTTTTTTTACAAATCTTTCTGGCGTATTGCCATGGTAATATTGTAGGACTAAACTGATTCCTATAGGCTATATCCTTTATCTAAGAAGTTTGTACAATAAAATTGGAACCGCCTTTTCAAATTCCAGTATAAAAAATTTTGGAAATGAAGTGTGAACACATCCACTTGATTTGATTTATTTGATTACTCGAATTACTTTTACGTATCTTCAGATTCTTTATTGTTTCAGACTGTTAATAAGAAACATTTTCTTCTTTAGCATAGACACAAGATAGAACATAATTAATTAACCTAATCTTAAGAAACTAATCACAGCCCAAACAAAAAGATCTTCAGTCTCATTTTCCTCCGATTTAAACATCTCCTACGAGCCCATGATAACCTAGTACTCCACAATTTCTAAAGCCACTATCTTGATCGTATCTGGTTGAAAACAGTACTCCTCTGGCATCCTGTGACAATGCTGGGACAGGGGATGCTAGAGGGGTCTGCTTCGGGGTAAGTGGGGGGTAAAGGGGGATGATTAATTGTCTCGCGGGGAGGGTACGCCGATAGAGACTCTTTGGTAGCAAGCACTGATGGTATTTTTGTCATTAGCAGTTTCCATTTGTGTTTGAATCGAGATTTATTTCTGTTTGAATTTTAGAAGATATCGCGGATTTTGAATTGTTGTTTAATGTCTTTTATTTATTTATTTAACACGTTAAGAACACAAATGTACAGAGGCGGACTTAATGCCTCTACCAATCTTTTGCATTGAGTGTACAGTCTTTAGGAAAATAGTAGATGCCTATCTAGTGTAACACTTTTCTTGGATACAAGTCCAATGCATAAATAAAAAAAACTTTTTCACAAAAAAAGAAACCGACTTCCAAAAAACACTACAAAGTTCAAAATAACTTTAATTTCGGAAGTCGGTGTTTTTGGTTGCTTCTTCGTTATTTGACACCGACTTCCGAAATTAAAGTTATTTTGAACTTTGTAGTGTTTTTTGGAAGTCGGTTTCTTTTTTTGTGAAAAAGTTTTTTATTTTTCACTTTTTAGTGGTACCCCATACCTAACAACACCACTGGAAAGTCACAGGAAAGCAAAAATACGCAATTTCGTATACATAGATGATTTTTCCACATATTTTTTCCAGCTATTTGGATTTAATAACCAAACTGCTGAACCGATTTTGATAAAATTTCAATGGGACCATTTGGGAAGTATACCCTTTTCAACAAAAATAGAATTTTCCAAATCGGTTGGCAAGCGACGGAGTTATGCCCGAACAAACATAAAAAAAAAAAAAAAAAAAAAAAAAAAAACTCCTCCTTTTTTAGAAGTCGGTTAAAAATATTCGTAATCGTTAGGTTAGGCACCTTGAATGCTAAAGTTAAATTATAAAATCATCACCATAACAAACAAAACGTTTGTAAAAAATACAACATTCAAAATTCAAATAACATTCAAAATTGGAAGCTACGACGAACGACTCCGGAAACGCGCCGAGTGCGCCCGAGCGCGCCCGAAAGCTTCCGAAAATTGCCGAGAGGGCTACACAGGAAGATGTAATGATGTTTGTCAAATGGAAAATAAGATAGGGAAATGTAAGAGGAGCTGAATTTGCGACCTTTTCGCTGACGCGGCGCCCTACGGGACCGACTTCGGGATGCTTTATTACCGTAGCTATAAAAACGATTTTAAATAAGACTAAGATTAGTTTTATTTTGGGCGCGAAGACGTTTTAAATGACATTGCAGACAATTTTGTTGGTTCTTTTTATACGATAATGATTATCAAGTAACTTGAATTTAGAAGCACGTTGACATAAATCGGAACGTACTTTCCAGACCTTAGCCATCTTCATACCATACTCTATGGTTTAGTCAGACCGTATGAACAAACAAATTCAAACAAAGAATCCAATATCAATTCCATAGAAAAAGGACAAAACGTTTTTAAATTCCAAAAGCCTCGGCTTTGTTCTCAAAAATGATATACATTCCCGTTTAAAATAGTGATTAAAGTGTCCATTTGTGTAGAATTAATTAAACAGTCTAATAAAGGTTGCCCTTTTGCTGGAATGCTGACATTTAATTAAAACGAGCCAGCGCTTCACTTTAACACAAACTAAACGGGCCCATTACGTGTATGATAATAATGTATATTATGTATTTAAATTATTTGTGCATTTCATGCGTTTAAAAGTATTGATTGTGTCTTTTTTCCTGTATGACTAACAGATTTTGTAAAACCTAAAAAAGGGACACTAAATACAGAAATAGTTGGCTAAAATAAATTCAGACTTTACCTGACATAACTCATCCTTCATGTAACGATTCTCGCGCTCCTCCCTCGTATTCCGAACTAATCGTTCCAAATGCAAAAAGTAACCGAAAACTCATTGGCCGTTTTGAATTTGGAATTGGAACGCTCGAAAATACGAACGTTAGCAGAAAACGGTAAATTCTTCAAGCGAAGAAAAAAATACGTTCGAAATTCAAACATTCGGGGATTCTAGCTGAATGGGTGCGTTCATAAATCTCTTCGTCTCAGCAAGTGATGTTCGAAATACGAAACAGCGCTATCGGGCCCGTTGGGCAGAGCGTGTGGTGCACAGATAAAATAAATGGAGGAGCCGTGAAAAATGATGACGCGTCCGCGCGGAAAGACGCCCCGAAAGGGGTCGCATACACTGGGTCAGGGTTTGTCGGCTTTTATGACGTTTTTGTTGATGATTTTTTGTGTTTCTGAGCCGAATATTCAGATTTACCAGGTGATTGTAGAATTAGGACTTGGTGTAGGGTTGCGATGAGCACGGGACTGATCTTATCGGTACTTCCGGGAGTAATGTCCAGCATGGGATGTCTTACGGCTGCTGGAATGATGATGATGAAGAGGGACTGCTACGATTGGCACGTCCACTAAATTAATAAACGTAAAAAAGTGTTGGATTTTCACTGAGGCGTGTCAAAAAGCATAAAAATGCAAATGTTTTACTCTTTTTTTATCGGTCTTATAAACTTGTTAAAACAACCATATACTAAAAGTAACCAGTACAAAAATCATGGAGACATCAGTCTCACGACTGTTTACAGCGTTCTGCAGGCGGCGCCAGCCGTAAACACTAGTCTATATTTTATGGAGGTCATGTCATTGCAATTCTTTGATGTTTTTTATAGTTTTGAACACACCGTTTTATTATTAACTAGATTTATGTACAAATGACGGGCAAGTACATTTTTCTGCGTACAAATGTTATTTTTAGTGTTAATAAGTAAACAATTTATCTTAATATAAGGTGTTGTTGAAACAGAAATTGTAATTAAAATCTTTATTACTTTGAGGTGATAATGTGGTAGATTTTATCGGTTTTACAGCAAGATATTTGGGTGTTTTGTTTATTGCAGTTTTTATTGATACGTTCATGAGTTTTTTTTCTGTTCATTAGATATTATTACGGTTAAGTGAAAATTACTGTTTGGGTTATTGTGTAAACTACCTACTCGTGGAACATTTTCTGGAATTGCGGTCTTTGTGTAAAAATCTGAGCAGAAGTAAGTTTGAAAAGTATTTTTGATGATGATCATAATTATGAACACAAACCAAAAATAAAATGGCTATGCTTTTACAATACATTACAATTTGATTAACATCACCTACAAACATCTGCCTACTGTCATATTGATCTACAGACATGAGGCATAACTACCTTACCTAATAAAATATATTCTAACCTATAAAGTTTTCAACAAAACTAAATACTGACACATTGATCATCGCCATATTTTAACTTGAAAAATCATGTAACACAGAAACTAGCCCCTTTTTACATTAAAGAAAGTATCAATGTACAAAAAAGTACCAAACGATCATTGGCACACCGCATATTTTTACTCTACAACCGTCGATACCCCAAGAAAAGGCGTTTAAAATAAATTCCCGCCAAAGAACAGCAAAATCCACTCAAATTAAAACAAAGAGGAAGGAGAATTTTAATTAACATTATGCACAAAGAAGTGCTTCACCATTATTTATTTACACAAAAGCATTTTTTTAATTATTATAATTAATATTTACAAGGCGAAAAAATTGCGAGCCCCGGCTCGTAACGTGCCTTAAGATCTCTGTATAGACCCCGTACCCAGATGTTGGGTTTTAAAACGTTTCGAATGAGTTTTTAGAAGAAATTTTTTTTGGTTTTAGCGAAAAGATTTTTTTATAGGCTTTTGTTTTCAAAATAACTATGTGTATAGCCTGCTGATCTATGTAAACTTGTATTGTAATGTAAGTAATGCTGGGCAGAAAGCTTTCCCCAATTCCCCATGACTTCTAGATTTTTTTATCCTAGTCTGGTGTGGAGCAACAAGGTATGGGGAATTAAAAATGTGTGTTTATGGGTTGTGGATTCTATACTTTTTTACGATACTGAGAAGGAAATGCTGTTACTTATATTTAATTATGTTTTTAAAAAAAGGAGCAGCCTATTAATTTTGTTTACGTTTGTTACCTCTGATCTCCATCATTAATAATCTGATTTGGTTTAATTTATTTAATACTAGCTTCTACCAGCTGCGGCTTCGCCCGCGTGAATATCGGAAATAGCAAGGTTACCTGATTTGTATTGTACATTTTTTACTCAGGAAACACCCACCCTACACCTACCTTACACCTACCCTACACCTACCTTGCACTTACCCTACACCTAAGGCTCTGAATTTCCACTTCCTCCTCAGTCTCCATTAATCCATGCCACTTACCGGGATAAAAAGTAGCCTATTTTTTATTCCGGGATATGAACTACATGTGTGCCAAATTTCATCCAAATCCCTTCAGCCGTTTTTGCCTGATTGTTACACAAACACACAAACTTTCACCTTTATAATATTAGTAGGATGAATGGATATAGGAACTTCCAGATTACCTAGTCCCACTTTTGACACATGATTTTCATTCATCAAAACTCGAAACAAAAACCACCATTATTTCAACCCAAAAACCAACCCATAGGTACATCTATTCCAAAAACCAAACTTCTCCAAATAATACCAACCCACAATCTCAGGTACAAAGACGTCGCACGTTAACCCTCGCGCGCAGTACGGGGCCCACCGTACCGTAACCCTCAGATCACCGGGACTTTATCTCCCCGACGCCATAAAATAAAGGTTTACTAGACCATAAAGAAAATTAAAATGAATTATTTTGACGAGTACGTTTCTGTAGATGAACCACAACCCTACTTGGTAAGGGTGAAACTGTTATTGCAGTGTAATTGTTTTCCTTGTAATTTGGAGCAGTTTTTCGGTTTAATTATAAGCAGTTTTAGTGGTGTTTTAGGGTTAGATGCTGTCGTGATTCCTCTATGATTTATTGATAATACAGTGTGATGTCTGAGAATTAAAAAAAAAAGCTATTGCAGGATAAGTTTTCTAAGAAACCAAATTGTCTATTTCACTGAAGAAAAACTCTGTTCAAAGACTTTGAACAGTAGAACTTGCCTTGCCCGTAGCTATCCCACTTTTTGGGGTCGGTTCTCTCATAATCTCTATTAGTCGTTATTATAATAAGTATCCTTTTTTCACCGATCATTTTATATCCAGCCAGTCAATTCTGTCGACATCTCAAGGTGTTCACCTAGGCGGAGTGAACGACAGCTGAGCTGTCATTCCATCTTATTTGTATGGTTTGACAACTCACCCGTCGTGCGCCCCGCCCAAGTGTTCACTTCGACATGTTTACAGAATCGCACTGCTGTTCATCTATCGTTCCTTTAGTATTTCGCTATTCCTTTTCCTATTATCCACATTCATTAAAACTGCATTCAGCATTCAACACTTCGAACCATCTCATTTATTATTTTTGCATTTATATTTGTACCTATCTATTTTTTAGTTTAATTAATTTTAAACTGCTCCGGCTGACGTCTCTCAGTCAATGCCGTCTGTTGCTGAAAGTCAGCGCTCTGGCTCTGTCTCGCACTCGAATCCCAGCATTATGCTGAGCGATGACCGTTTTGCGCGGATGTGATGTGACGCATGTCTACCTAACTTGCATATACATTTTTTCGTCATGCTTAGCGCAAATAAACTCTTTTTCTTTATTTTCTTTCAACAACATATCAATTCCTACAATACGCTTTCTGAACCCCAATACAAGGAAGATCACCTATAAACAAGCGGAAAAACGCATAACAATACCCAGAAATAAAACCTACAACCCCTTCACGGATGGTACACCACCAGATAAACAGTACCCCGCTTCTTTCATTCACAAAACACGAGAATAACCTTAAAATGACAATCGTAAAAGACATAAGAATCAACTAGGCCCCCTCATAAGGCCTGGGCCACACTGGCGCGGTTGCCGCGATACGCATCGACAGTAAAAATTCAGGCTGCGATTACGGCTGGGAAATGGCTGTTTTATCACGGTACGGCCTCTCGCGGCGCGTTTGGAAATATACGGGTTGATTTTTTGGACGGGAGCGATGAAAAATCTTAGTGTTGAATTTGGTTAACCATTTTACTTGATAGAAAAATATTTGACTCGTAATTTTTGCCATGTCTAATCGACAAAAAATTATGAAATAAAGCGTATGATCAACGTTCACGAGAGAAGGCTGGTGACGTCATGTCGCTAGTAAAAAATATAATATCGTAGTGACATCACGTGAGTTTTCAACGGACTGAATCATCTCGTCTTAATTTTTTTGCTTACGTGATTAAAGAGGGGATAAAACTAAAATAAATTGACAATTTTCTAATAACAACAATTACCTATGCATGTTTGTAGTATTTGATTGATACAACGTCATTTGTTAAGCTGACTAGTAAAAGCTTCGTGACACACTTACAAGACTCGCTGCAGATTTCTATATTATTAATTCTTGACAAATACATACTTTATTAATACGTTAGTCAGTGGATCATGTTATGAGCCCAAGGTTTGCCCGGCACCGTGACTTAGCCTGAGTTAGCGATTAAATTACAATTTAATTTGCATAATCCGACTTACAGATAAGTATTAGAAATATTTGTTGATGATTTTCGTTCGAAAACCAGTCATAATTTAAATTCTATGAATAACTGTGAGTTTTGCAAATGAACAGGAATTTCATATTACATGAGACCTTACGTATATATTTTAAATAGGTCCTTACCATAAATAATTAATCTTAAAGTTATAAAGACGTAAAATTGTTCATTTACAAGAGGCAAGTTAATTATGAAATTATTTCACAGATAGTAAGTAGTCATATAGGAAGTGTCACTAAGTGTTATCCAAAACTACAACCCCGGGTCAAAGCATTTCAATGCATGGCTTCCTCATTTTTTGTAGTCGGTTAAAATCTGCCTCAATCCTTACTACCCTGAATATTTTGACAGATTTTTCTGAAGACCCACCGCGACACCGTTCAAAATATGTTCCCGTATGTTCCACCGTAGGGAAACATCCCGATCTGTCGGTACACATAAGTGCACTAAACGGCACAGAACAACATAGTGCGTCTTCACGCTATGTAGATCTGTGGGGGAAGCAGACGTCTGATTGTAAAAAGATTGGAACGCAATGGCGCTTGTATCTGTGTTCAAACCATTTTGAATTGTAAAGAGAGATTTTAGGGGGCAATTTGAGAAAGACATGATCGGTTTTTGCTTGTTTTTTTTTGTCAATTTTACTGTTGATAAAATTGATAACCATAATACCGAAATAACTAAAAAGCAAAATCATTAAGCAGTTCTTGAGAAAGGCCTTTTATGTTATTTTTTTAGGAACTTCACTTCGCAGTTACCAGGACATCATAAGTTTAAAGGCAGAAAAAGTATGCCAACACCAAAGTTCTTCATTTAAAAATAATCCCAAAAAATCCCGCTCATTTTTAAGAAAACAACACAAAACTGTGGCGCTAAAGAAAAATCCAGGGGTATTAAACCTAAGTGTCGTTCACAAGCTGTTTTATGCGGCCTTTCAGGGGTCGTAAACCGTTGGCGCGGTCCGTCAGTGATTCCTGATGGACAATTTGAGAGTTTGTACCACTTCGAAGGGCCATAAGACGAGTCAAAGCCCTGGGGAGCGTTATCAAGGTCGGCTTGTAGCACCGCGGATTTGTTTTACAGTTTTGAGTCGGGAAAGACCTCATAAAGGGGATGGAAACGACGGTGAATTTGTAAGGACGTTGATAAGGCATCTTTGTTAAATATCTTTACGGGCTGTCTTTAGAGGATTACGGGAAGAATGGGTCGTCTGCTTCTTTATAGCAGAACTGTAACGCAATTCCAACTTTATTTACCCGTGTTTTGTGGGTTATCGGAAAGCAGGATCGGTTTTAATTGATATTTAAGTCGGAAAATGTCAAATAATTTTCATTGTGCGTAGAACGTTATAATTAGGTTGTTGGTTAAGTTATTTATTGCTTCATAGGTACTACGACACGCAGAATTAACGAAAACGAACATTACTTTGACGGTCTGAACCTTTTATGTGTTTCTAAATAGCACTGTAGTTACCATAATTTTCTTTAATTTCCTTTTCAAGATTTCTTTGAGAAACTCGAAAGTTATTTTCAAAAGTACTAGGCTCCCAGAACGTCGGTAGAGGTACGGTAGCGCTGGTATTTTCATTTCGCGTCACAGGTGAGAGTAACGCGTAATTGCCGGGATAACGCCGGGGTTATTGCGTGCCGCTCTGACGGGGAATGCTAGTGTTGCGACCCACCGGTATCCGCCGGGATCGCCCGGGATACGCACGGGATGAAAGGAATAGTTTCGGGATGGTAGATTGAAGTGTAAACGACGATTCGGAGGAGTTGATGGCGTAATTGGAATAATGGATGGTACGTTTGTTGCTTCTTTTGTATTTCTTGATGTGTAGAAGAAATGTGTAGCCTTTTGAACTTTTACACGAAAAACTACAGTAAATTTTCCTTATTTTTGTAAGAAGAAACTATCTCTATGTCTTACCAATTTGATATTATCAATACTACTATATTTTTTTTGTAAAAATACCTTATTTCCTATCCCGGAAAATCCGGGATGGTCAGTGCATCCCTAGTGAAGAGTCGAGGGCCCACTTAGTGTTTTCGGGACCTGTTGTGCTCCCCGTAAATACACACATACTTATGAAGGTATCGTCACTAAACCTTATGTGACAATCCTAGAACACAAATGTGTTGTATGACAGGAGTTGAAATAGTAGCAAATAAATAGTAGGTACTTTTGTTTTCCTTCTTGTCCTAATCTCCTAGTACAGTGCAGAAGGTTGATTTCTAACAGTAGCTTTAGTGCGACATTTTTATCGTTTTCGATCACGGTAGCGTAAACGTCGATTTGTATTGAAACTGTGTGAAAAGTAATCCCTGATAGTCGACCAAAATGAGCTTTTTAAAAAGTCGATGAGTAATATTTTAGACGGATAACGAGCGAAGCTAGCAGTAGGCGTTATGAAGCCAAGAATGCTATGAAAAATGCTCACGCGGATCAAACGAACAACACTCTTGTGAAGAAAAAAAAACAATTTCAGATGAGCTGTGCCACCAAGACCTCATAGAAGGCACTCACAGTTTCGCACAACCATGAATACTAACTCAATGCAGCTAAGAAATAAACTCAACGTTTATTTAGCCAGACAAAAGACCAAAACAGTTGCAGAAGCGAGATCCCAGTAGCTGCCTCTAAAATGACTCCCAAGCAAGACAAAGCAGTAGGCAATAAAATTGTCGTATAACCTGCACGGGACACAACCCACGACCCTCGCAATGAGTAGTTAACACACTTCATTGTTACGATATGAGCTATGAAGCACCTTGCTGTGGGGTAAGGTCACTTTGTCAGCGGGGAACATGCTAACTTAGGACTTGCAGAACGAAGAATGTATTGGGAACCTAACTTAGAGCAATTAAGCCCCATACTGCAAAAATACCACTAATTGTAGGTTTTAGCCCTGGTTCCAGCCTTAAATTAATATGAGGTCACCACAGGATAGTCCGGTTAAGCAGTTCGTGCTAGATCCATACACAAAAAAAAGTAAAGTGAACTGTCATTTCATTAAAAGCTAGGATCTGAAAATTCACTTCATATTCATATTTATATTCATATTCATCTTTATTTGCATTCCATAATGTAATATGTGAAGGTCTTATAATGAGCTTAAAAGCTAGGAACCAATTACGGACCCTGTAGGGCACAGCAAAAAGTATAAAATTAATACATTCGTTAACAATTTTAAAGCATGTCCTATATATTAGTTAACAATTTTAAAACATGTCCTATATTATTTAACAATTTTAAACATTTCCTCTTTTATTAATTAACTTAATTATAGCCTTTATTTAAAGATTAATTATTTGATATTAACTTAACAATATTAACACTTTTAGCATAACAATTTGTTTTTTTTTTGGTAAGATTAAAATAAACTTTAACATATTTTTTTATAATAATACAATATTTAAAAAATAGAATTTTAAACAACTAACAATGTATGGTGTCTGTTTGTGTGAAATTAATATTTTTGTCATGTATGTATTCGTTTATTGTGTAGTATGCTTTTTTAATTAATAATTGTTTAAGCTTATTTGTAAAAATTGTATCGCTAGTTTCGTTTTTTATTGCATCTGGTAGTTTATTAAATATTTTTATTGACATTACGTAGGGACTACTGGAATGTAATTTCATACGCGAAGAGGGTGGCATTAACATGTTTTTATATCTGACAGATCGGTCGTTATGTTTATCACCGCGGGTTGTGAAAAAGTTCTTGTATTTTCTAACAAACTTGCATATTTCTAGGATATAGATAGATGGTAAGGTGAGTATTTGATATTTTATATAAAAAAGTTTACAGCTATCGGTTGGTTCTATGTTAACAATGATCCGAATTAATTTCTTTTGGAGAATGAAAAGTGTAGGCGCGTCTGTGCTATTTCCCCACATTATAATGCCATAGCTGAGCCATGCATAAGCGTAGGCGTAGTAGGTGGTAAGTGCAGTTTGTAAGTCGGTAGTTTTTTTTACTTCTCGAAGAGCATAAGTGAATTTTGATAGTTTTGATCGTACTGTTTTTATATGGGGCTTCCAAGAAATGTGTGTGTCTACTGTAAGTCCTAATAGCGTAAAGTCGTTTACTACTTCAATTTTTGTGCCATTTGTTGAGTAGTTGACTGATATTGGGGATTTTTGATGGGGGTAGAAAACGATTAGTTTAGTTTTTTTATAATTAATTTCGAGGTTGTGCTCGTCCATCCATTTTGTTGTTTTTGCAAAAATCATGTTTAATTGTTCATTTATGTTACTATTTTTTTGGAATGTGGTAAGTAAAGAAATATCGTCTGCAAATAGCACACATGGTTCTTCCATGATTTTGGGAAGGTCATTGATGTAAATAATGAATAGGAGACATCCAATAACACTGCCCTGAGGTATTGATGCATTTATAATCTTTTTATCAGACCTTATTTGAATTATTTGCTTACTTACTTCATCCATATTTCCTCCGTGATTTTTTTTATTTGAGATGGATTTGCTCTTGACTTTAGTCTAGATCAGAGATGACAGAGTCAAAGTCGACGATGGAGCGAGCTTACTCAGAAGAAGCCTGTTCACTCTAACTTTGATATTATAGATAGAAGATATTAGGGTTGTATGCGTTCGGAAACCAGACGCAGGCAGAGAAGTCCACTCCTTTGCTGTGCGCATTATAAAATACGTTTGGAAACGCTAATTGGTGCGAATTACAGAATAAGCACCACAGTTACAGTCCTGGGCAAGTTAAGGTGACAGTGTAGCATTGTATTTGATGTAAAATCAACACCACTTTTCTTTAATCACTTCGTCATGCGTGGCAATTATGGCAAATCCGGGGCCTATTTGGGGAGGCCTCAGTCCAACAGTGGACGTCTATCGGCTGATATGGTGATGATGACTTCGTCATGCTGGACATGGCTTTCCTCCAGCGACTGGTCCTGGGTTTCTTGCATCCCGCGGGTTCCTTTATTTTCTCCAATACGCTAGAAGCCGTAAAAACTTTCCAAGACTATTTCTGTCACTATCTTAACCTAAACATCTGTCTTATCTGAAGTCACATCCCCCTAAGAAAAATAAGTTACTGTTCAATAAAGATTTTCCGTTAAATTTCCTATAGGTAATCTGTGAAGTCACGCAGTTTCGTAGACACATCGTTCAATGCAAATCGCTACCCGCTCCGCTTGACACCCCGCTGTCAGTTCCACCCCAAACGGTGGCAAATTGTTATTTTCTACGAGGAGTGGAGGACGTGAGATCCCTCAATGCGTGATAGCTGTTCAACATGTTGTCTTGAGTGTTATGTTCAACAGTTCTACTATGTTGTTGTTGCTTTATTTGTTCAGTGTATTTAGGGTGTTTTATTAATAAGGTGAAGATGTAAATGTTATCGTTCCCAGTTCTTCTTTTTTTCGAGTCAATTGTAAAACTTACGCTACGCTAGGTAATAGCAGCATCAGTGGCTTTCAAGAAAAGCACTGTGGTAGGCACTAAATAACCGCTCAAGGCCCGACATGTGAAAATTCCCAAATAAAAAATAAATCTTATGTAATAGGTAAATAAACATTAAATTCGCGATTAATTCGCGACACACCGGTGTGTCGCCGGGGCCGGAGCGGTAGCCATTGGATTTTGAAATTAGAATGTCGAAAAATTGGGTCACCTACATTTTTTGACATTCTAATTTCAAAATCGGAAAAAGACAAAGCTGTCCTGGATCTACATTTATACAGATCCTTTACATTTTCTAGTAATGAACAACCATTCATAATTTATTTTTCGGGTACCTAAGAAGAGTTAAAACGGGAGTAGGTATCTGATCCTTTATCTGGCGCCTACTCCAAATGGTCCCGATTTGTCTTACTGTAATTTTGAAAATATTACGATTGCTGTTTTCTAATTTTGAACTCAACTAACAGTTCGTCAATTGTTGATTGGAATTATTTTTCAATCGTTTTCATACAATGAGAAAAAGAGCTCACAGTTGGACTTAAGGCTGTCCTCAGTGAGGCAGTAGATACAGGCTTAACAGCAAAAATGACCGTTAGCTTCCATATGTTCTAACAAGCCGTTGGCACAATACTGTAGTAGGCAGTCGATAGTTAAACCCACCATAACCCCCCTCATTAGTATGACACCAACACTCCTAATTCCAAAAACACATACATATAAATTCACTTTCGCATATAAAGCAGTACTAGACCTTAATTAGACTCACGCCAGACGCCGGAGGTACCTATACGCCGTGCTTAGTAATAATTATCGGGACAATCGACATAAGCGCCATCTATTGACTACTAATCAAATGTAATCCGGCTCGAGCCGGCTAATCTATAGTGTCGCAACGTCGCTGCACTGTCTCTTGGACTATAGGCTAGGGGTGGCACGGTGTGGGTACTCATGTGGTTGTAGGTATCAAGGGTTTTGCGTAGCGGTTCTTGTCTACTAGTTTTGTACTCATTTCGCCAGTAGCCAGTTTATGATTATCAATTGCGTACAATCTTCCTGAAGACTACCACTGAGATCCGGGAATCCTACCCAGGACCTTCATATTAGCAGCACTACATCAAGGAGGTAACAGTTCAAGGAGTTATTTGTTTTTATCTCAAAAAGTTTACTACTGGACTATTTAAAACCAACAATTGTGGGTGCTATTTTGCTCATAGTGAACACTTAAGTGAAGTCAGTTTAAGTGTTCACTATGAGCAAAATAGTGTCTATCCATTGCTTTAGGGTGGAATGACAGTTCACTTTACGCTCACTCACCGACATTTTTAAGGTGATTAGCAGAAAATTTTCACAGTAGAGCAAAAGCAAATGACCATAATGCTAGGGCCTAATATAAACACCTTAATCCTATACTGGGGCAGTCTTGCCAGCCCTAACAGTAAGGGAGCCCGTCCATTGTCCCAACACAGTATCCAATTTCAAGTGGCGACTAACCTTTTGTTGGCACGTCGCGTAGCTGGATGTATTGATGGCCACGGCTACGGCTCCTCGCCTATATGGGAAGGGCTACTCGTGGGTCAACCAGGGTGACATGTTTCGGGAGAGATAGGAGGACGGACCTGAGGGAGTTTGCCTTTGGGGCAGTTTGGTTTCAGACTTATTAAGGATCGTGTCTGTGACGGAATTTGGTAGGAAATGTGGATTTAGCGAAGATCTGCCGAAGGAGAATCTTTGTTGACAATTTTACTAGATATTCTGACTGTTACTGATTCGCCGTGTCGCTTGGCGTGATGACTTGGAGACGTTTGTGGGAGATTGTGTGAAAGGCCCTTCCGCATACCTTTGCTCAGCAATAGAACAACGAAAGTTGGAAAAAAAACTGACTCTCTTAATCCCAAACCACTCCGCTCTATGCACCACATAAATATTAACCGAAAAACCCACAAAGAGAAACAAAACATTGTAAATTCATACCAATTTAGGTGACAGCACAGAAAAATAAAAATACATCTGTAATCCTGCAGCCACCAGGGACTCAGCCCGAGGCAGGAGGTTACACAACACGGAACAAATATTAAGATGTGATAACAAATTCAGTATGCTAGTCTAACTGTGGCGTGGCTAAGGAATAATACATGAACTGAGCTGGAAGAACCAAAATGGAGGAATTCCTTTATAAATGTATGCGGTATCATCACGTAGTTTTGCCTTGGAGGATAAGCAAAACTCGGAGCAATGAAGGCGTGTGACTTACAAAGAGAGATACAAGAATAATGTAGTGACTTGAGAAACTCGAGTGCTTTTGCACGTGCTAATTTTTAAACTCCTGAGTCAAATTGGTGGCATTTGAATAGACAAAATGACATATACAACCAAACATAATTGCAGATTGGTTAAAGAATCTCCTCCTTGTTTGGAAGTCGGTTAATAAACTTAAGGGTAAAAGGACCAACCCTCACTTTTTTCTGCCATTCATAAAAACAAATGAGCACATTAGACGGCGTCTAAGTTACAGTAGTAATTAATATGGTGCCATCTTCTCACTATCCGAGAAAATTACCAAGGCAACAGCCATGACGCGAAGCTTTAAGGATAAGAAAACCAGCTTTTATCACATAATGAGCGAATTACGATAAACACCGACGAAATTTATTCCAATAGTATATTGAAAGTAACGGCTCGCCCACCAGGCGCACATAACATTGATGCAAATGTCCCATAATTACATTAGCTTAGCATTACAAGGTTGTATTCGAGCTCCATCAAATTGAAATGGCGGGCACCACTGAGCCGCTGGGAGTTCCCGAATTAATGTGCGCGCCCCTAATTGCGATTGTATGAAGATGCAAATTCGCCTAAGAACGGCTGAACGGAGGAATTGTCACCGTCCGTTATTGTTGCGATCCTGGTACTTGTAATTGATAAGGCGTGCGACTATTTGAATTTTAAATTTCCTTACGTATCTCTCGGGAGACGGATGGGATTCCCTTTCTGTTTTCCATTACATTATCGGATTTGCGCTTTTAAAACGTTTAGGTTTGTTGTTTTTTAACAGAAATTAAATGGATGTTTTTAAATTTTGTTGCAAACAGTTCATTCCAAAAGGACCAATTTGATCAGCCACACAAAACCTTTCTTTAGTTGCACCAAAATGAAGGGATAAAAATAATCATGCAAATAGTTCATTTGGTACTAGGGTGGCATAAATCGTAGAAGTGAATGGGCTAATGTAATATTTACACAGTATCGCTCTCAAGAGGTCTGTGGGGCGACCACGAGTGATGGAAATATGGGATAGAGAGGAAATTGTGACATGTCATCGTTTTCGAGGCTAAATTTTGCATGTCATTGGGAAACTCTGTGAAATGTGAAAATATATGGATCTCAAATCATTAAGGTGCTTTTATCACTTTCTGGGTGAGGGTGATATTATCAATACCAAACATTCGACTGTAATAAGACAAAATGAAAATGGCGGAACGAACTGGACAGAATGAACAGCTAATGGTCCGCACTGGCCCTGGACCGAAACAGCTGGAAGTCATGGGTGAGACCTTTCCCAGCAGTGGGAAGACACAGACTGACAGTTACCATTAACCATAAGAATAGGCATTGAGACCGAATTTGGTGCAAACAAACCCTTTTCCAAATATTACACCTAACTAACTTCTGCAAAAATTATTCTTGTACCTTCTAACCTGCCAAATTCATAACCCTTTTAGCTAAATTACTAATATAAATAACAGCACAGTCTTTAACATCGCTTACTGCATGTCCCCCTACACTGGCCATAAAGCCGGCTACACACCTGTTCACACAGTTCCCTTACGAACCCTTCCTAATGGGTTTACTGCCAAAAATGACTCTCTCGTTTACTCTGTGGCAGTGTTAGACTTTTTTTACTAACGATTAGTTTAATTGGTGCTTTAACTTTATAAGCGGTTTACGAGTTTATTTACACTTATGATTTGGGCAGTGAGTTGATTGATGTTTATGATTTTTATTACATTGATTTCGCAATTTTTACGATCAGAGAGAGATTCTACTAATTTTTAAGCAACGTTCGCGCATTCGCATGTCAGTTTGCATCGAATAGCCCTCATAGTATTTTATTGATCGATTAAAGGCTTAGAGGTACCATTATGGTCTATTTTGGTTATCTACTGGGACTGAATAACATAACATCTTATGCTACACCACGTTTGAAGATTTCATGAAATCCTCAAACGTGGTGTGGCAATGACCACTTTTATGACCACGTCAGTCAACCAAAAATCACATCACGTACCAGGATGTCATAACTCAATAGCAGGTAACACTCATTATTTGACAGCGTAATAAACCTTGTAATTACATGGTTTAATTGTGTAGCGGTACCAGGAACGCATAACGGAATAGGCACACTGCACAGTGATAGACAAAGGCGCTTCAATGTTGACCTATGAACTCGTCAGTCAGAGTCCGTCTTCAAGTACCAGGAGGTTAGGAGTTAATTACAGCTTTTTGGATGAGGCACTGTCATTATTATAGAGGTGTGGAGGTGTATGCCAAAAAATATGACGGCTGTCTTTGGATATTAGTAATTTTGATCATGTAATTACAGCTACGAAAAATTAACGCTTGCTTTGACAGTGAAAAAAATCTACAACATTTGACTTTACTTTTACGGGACATAAAAATAAACTGTCATGTTAAAATAAATCAAATCTATTAAAACAATGAAATATACCTACTTATCCGAACAATTCCGAAAAAAAAGAAGATTCTAAAAATGAAAATTTGAAAATTCCGAAAGTTCGGCAAGAAAATTCTTGCCACATCTACGTATTTGTACGTCACAGCTATGGAGTGAGACAAGAATGCACCTCGCTCAACATAACGCGCCTCCATGCTTCGTCCGTCTCATTACAATAGATTTACGCTATAGCATTTGAATACTAATCAATATTAAAGGGTTATTGTTGGAATTTTAGCGGCGACCCGTGGTAAGAGAGCAAGCGTTTAGAGTTTAAGTTTTTCATTTTTCTCCACTAAATATACTGTGCGTACCACACCCCCCCCATCCATGTATAAAAAACATAATAACTATGCATTCTCTTTCTCCCTTTATTTTCAATATTACTGATATGATATTATATTATTAGATTTATACATATTTGACTGATATTATTTTCAAGCTGAAAACTACTTTTTAACCGACTTCAAAAAAAGGAGGAGGTTCTCAATTCGATTGTATTTTTTTTTACTGGCACATAATGGAAATGCGACGGTATGAATAATTAGGTGATTAAAAAATTACAAAAGTGATCCAGGGATGAAAAATGCATGCGTATTCATGCCTACTATAAAATAACAAATGCCTGGATGATACATAATGAGCAAATCATAAACCCGTTCCTAGTGCGTACTTAGTGCTTACACGAAATTGGGATGACTTTTAAAAAGAGTAAATTCTGTGCTAACACCAGCGGGGGATAAGTCCGTCCCGTTTTCGTATCCGCTAACAGTATGAATAATGCCTTCGTCAGGTCTATCAAGGCGTATTAAATAGAAATCATACATTAACAATAAGCTAAGCCTCAATCACTGGAACTCGACAGTCATCGTCTACAGCTTGTAGAAAGTAAATTAAATAATGGCCATGAGAATCGTTAGAATTGAAGAATTTCACATTTGAAAAAAATATTACATAATAGCTTCTGCCATTGGCTTCGCCTGCAAGAATATTGGAAATTATCCCAAGGGAACATACAGCCTATGCGCTAATCCAGATTATAATCTATCTCTGTGCTAAATTTCATCCAGATCCGTTCAGCCGTTCTGGTGTGATTGAGTAACAAACATTTATGCAACCAAATAGGATCTGATAATTATTAGTAATAAGATTTCTGCTTCAGCATCCAAGAGTTCTCAATTTAAAACTTTCTGTTCAATATTTCCGAAAGAAATTAGAATAAAAATCGAAATTCGAAACATATTTTTTTTTTAATTTTCAAGCAACGTTCGCATACTTTTATGTCAGTCGCAATCTGTTAAAAATTAATGAAAAATGAGGCTTTTTTGACAGATTGCGTTTGATATTCGAATGCGAATGGTGCTTAAAAAATAGTAGAATTGACCCGTAGGTTTTGAATGTTTAGAAATTAAATATGTAGTTTTTTTCTTAGATTTTAAATAGGTATATCGCAAGAGTGTTTTTTGAAAACAAAGGAAATCTAATAAAATCTTACAGCCGACGCATTCAGCCACCACTCACACAGACCCCTCCACCCTCGCGTTTTCTTTGTAAAAATCCTCGATTTTCCTTCAAATTCGATTTGTACGTAGTTCAATTTACAGTGGTGAAGTTTCTTGATTATTTTAAGCGCATACGATCTAAAATATAGTATTTTACGACTCAAGATCTGGTCCTAGCATAAAATGGAATTAATAATGTACGCTGGGAAGCATAAATACGTATACTAGTCAATTCACGTGGTTTTGTTTGCATTTTTGATCGCAAAGATAGGGGACATATACAGTTGTTGAATATGGGATTGGTCATAAAAACTGGTAGAGTTTAGATATTATGAGACAGTCGGAGATATTTAGTATTTAAATAAAGTTGTGGGAAGGCTCGTGGCTAAATAATAACAACTTGATCTTCAAGGTTAAGCAACGCTCGCCGAGGTCGGTCTGTGGATGGGTGACCATCTAAACATATCGCGACTCCTCCGTGCGTTGGAAATCACGTTATGCTTTTGGTCCCGGCTGTTATTTGTAGATATTTGGCAGTCGTTACGGATTTTCAGAAGCCAGAAAAAATCTGACTCCAGTCATGCCAAGAAGTATCATGTTACCCAGTTAATGAATGGGTTGTGGAGGTCTGGTAGGTAGCCGCTCCACGTAAAATACTGGTATTCAGCTAAATCCGGTTTGACTGGGAGCTGACCCCAATATAGATAGGAAAAGACTAGGCAGATGATGAAGGCTTCTACGTCTTTTTATCATCAGAGAGTTAAGACAACGGTACTTATTCCATATACCTTTCCTTTCCTTTATTTATTTATTTTTTTACTCAGTATTATCTAAATTACTGAAAGTTTGTCTTATAAAAATCTGAAGGACAAAAATCTTCCACAATGCTTTTTTTTTCTAATTCTGGAAAACCATTCAAATGCAAACTTAGACAACTATTTTCCGAATTTCGGAAAATTCCGAAATAAAAACAACCATCAGTCACAAATTCATCAATACGTACGGTCAGACAAACAACAACATCGTCATGAGCAGTCCATGTGGGAGTGTGTCTGCCAACGCTACAAGTCTCCTTGAAACACTAATAAAACGCTGGACGAATAGCCCATGTTTCCAATCTGAGACCGAAATGGTCTCGATTGTTCATTTTATGAGACAACAACCAACATTCGGATGTGCGAGGAAATCATTAGTGACTTGAGGGATTTATCTGACTATGAACCAGCTTCTGAAGTTTTAAGATACACTAGGCTGTCATTGGCTATTGATTTGATACTTATGTCTTTAAATATGAATTCTATACTGGATGTTATCAAATTAAATGAGTTTGATTGAAACTTAATAGGTTAAATATGAAGACACTGGTCTTTCAGAAATTTAAAATCAAAAAGAAATCTTCTCAGAACTGATTGTTTTCATATTCAACACGAAAATCTTATTAAAGACAGATGTTATTCAATGAGTTGTTTGAATTACGATGTTCAGGAAAACCTGTAAGTAAAACTTGCCTTAAGTCTGCCTAAGCGTAAACCAGCTGTTTAAATTTCTAGTGCTAGGCAAATTATACTAGCTGTTTTAGCTATGTCAGGGTCTGTGACTAGCCCTTGAAGCTTCGTCCGAGATTAAAAAACGAAATCTGCCTGTACCTAGGAAAAAAAACACAAAAGAAGATTATCCTGTCAATACAGATTCGGGATCCGGCTCGAAGGACAAAAGAGGTAAGCGGTGTAAATGAACTCTATGTGTAAGTGGTTGGTGGAAATATTAAATCTAAAACTTACCAATTATTAACTTGTAGTATCGTTAACCCTGTATCTTGTGCTAATTGTTTCTTTTGGTCTTCCGAGGGGTACGGGTGCTGTAACAAAGAAAAACACTTGAACGAAACGGATCGGATACAAATAGAATTTGTGAACATCCAATTACGGCCGAACAAATCTAAATTGACTTTAATTAAATCGGCC
Organism: Melanchra persicariae; assembly: GCA_947386135.1. Lineage (NCBI taxonomy): Eukaryota > Metazoa > Arthropoda > Insecta > Lepidoptera > Noctuidae > Melanchra > Melanchra persicariae. The sequence continues at coordinate 18,372,671 of OX376662.1, read as the reverse complement.
TCAGTTCTCCGATTGTGTACAATTAGATTTTGAGAACATTTTAAGGATTATTTTCGGGAAAAGAATTGTTTTTCTATTTCGTCGGTGAAAAGCTGCGTCTGGGAATCGGTTTTGATGTATTTGTTGTCTATTTAATTAGCTGTATCTCTATTTATACTTACTCAGGGTTACCCTAGTGTTGTTTGGAATGTTTTTGAATAATGTTTCGGTTGTGTTTGGTCTCGAATATCGTTCGAAAATACATTTGAAGATAAGTAAATTGTGTTACTTTCGCTCATAACGCTTTTCCATCTTTTTCAGCCAGAAAATTGTTTCTTTCCGATAAAGAGAGCAAATAACATTACTTATTCATCCTGTTTTATCAGCATTCATTCAAAAAGCTACCAGGGCGACAGAAACACGCAACACGTACCATCCTAATGTTATTGGTTTTTGGCGTACAACTAGAGAGCTTCGCGCCCCGTGAGACCTCCTACGTTTTATCCCACCTTGGTAACTGAAGAATGTATGTAAGTAAATTATTAAGATATTGTCGGTCTGAGTCCCTGGTTGATCCTTTTAAATATACCAAGTAAAGAAGGCAAGATAAACAAACTCAACAAGCCACATTTTTACAAAAAAACTTGATTTTAATAATTAACATTAGCAACGCTATCTGATTGCTCCATTAAAATAATATTTACGTTACAATTTTTCCAAAGTGTTGTAAGAATGCATCAGTTAAAGTAAACGAACTGTCTCGCTGCGCGGGCGCAAGTTAAAGATGGTAGCACAACGAGTGCGTTGCTTAAAATACAACTCTCTGGAGATGCAAGTTTGTTTGAAAACGATGACTTGCTACTTCGCATCACTTCAATTGAAGATGCTAATGGGCACATCTTCTTTATGTTTAAAGCAAGTCACTCACTAAGGTTAAAGATATGCAAACATTTTTTTGCCAATAATATGAACATACATTTATTTAGAGTCATGAACCAAAATACAAAATGGTACCTACCTACATACATGTACGAGAATGTTTAAAAATTAATGAAAATCCCAAAAAACGCAGATTTCTGAGACATTATTTTAGCTTTTTTTGTGTAAGCTGTTTTTTCATAATAATGTCTGGTCAAACGCAAAATAATGCAAACTCCAGCAGTGACAATTGTATTGTGTGCTAGTATCATTAAAATCCACAAATTAAATGAATCAGTGAAATTCGTCGAAATATTAAACACACAATATTATACGCATTTTCCGTGGACACAACACATTACTTCACTGCAGGTGATGCCATTCTTTATCGCAAATGAGTCCAGTGTACTCCAGCCTTAAATGCGCGGTAGGTCCACAAACTCCTGCGCACCCAAGTTTATTATTACAATAACGGGTGTTTGGCTATTGTCGAATTGCACTAATGCATTCCTAATGCATACGCCAGGATGTTAGTCCGTGTGTTTGTTTGTCGGATACCTACTCTGTTTATTCCAACATGGCGGCCGATTAATCGATATTTCGAATAACTCGAATAATTCCGATGTATTACAAGATGAAATTGATGTTGTTTCCGCAGCCAAAGGTGCGGTGGAATCGAATGTTCGTTGATTGCTATTTGATGAAAGTCGTGATTGTAATCGCTGTGAGAAACTCCGTTTTAAATGGTGCAGTCCACGCCGGGGGATTTCGTTGTTTATTTCTCACAATGGCACTAAATGAACCTATTTAACGCTACACGTTCATGTTTTAAACGTTAATTTTGTAACTGTTATCATCAAAAACCTTATCTTTTTATGCATAATGTATTTTTTTTTAATTCGTTCAGCGCTAAATACACTTAGTGATTCGTTGTGTACCGTAAAGATATGGTTTAAAAATCAAGATTTTTATTTTATTGATCGTTCCAAAAGGACCAATTCCTTTGACCATTGGTAAAATAAAAAAAAAAAAGCTACAATCGCACGGCTTTTTCAATTCCATTACAAAAAGCGGATATCAAAAATTTATGGGAACCATTAAGCTGAACACAAAAAGTGAAATATGATAAGCAGAGGTCCCGGATAACGGGATTGACAAAGATTCAATGTTATATCAGAGACCACTTTTTGTGCCGTGTTCGGAGGACAAGAAAGGAGTAATTGATTTTCAATCGAAATATTAAGAAAGCTTTTTTGTTTAGGCCTTACATGAATTATTTAGACTTCGTATTGTGAATTGCACAAAAAGGAAGTTGGTTAAAATTCTTAGTAGTTTCCAAAAACTTTATACAAGCGGTATCAAACGGACCTACCGTTTGATACCTAGTGAAACTATCGTGTGGGTCAGTTACTGGGTTGTGGCAATGCCTCCATGTAAAATACTGGTATTCAGCTGGTAGTGAGACATCAAACCGAGACCAATACAGTTCAGAAAAGGTAGATTAATTAGTTTCAATGTAACCTTAAGTACTAGATTTTTTCTGCGTCTTCAAAAGACATTCAGAGTCGTATGAAATCGCTAAAATCAGATAGCCAACAAACCAATCTTATATTCAAACAAGAAAAATAGCAATCATCTCCACATATTGTTTTCAAGCGTATGCACCAGGGCCTCATAAACAGTATAGAGATATCAAATTTCGCGCAAGCAATCCCGTGCGTTTCTCATCCGCTGTCGGTCGCCGTAAATCACGAACGGGCATTAAAATCGCGATTATACCCAACATAAGATGTCGATAAATCGAGAATCGGGAGAAAAAGCGCATAGGGTCATGGTTTTGGGATAAAAAGTTGCCATGGTAAGCAGGATTTTGAATTTTTTTTGGTAAGGATTGCTATTTTCATAGTTTAATAAGACAATGTGACTTTATTGATTAAAAAGAAAGAAAAATATTTTTTGAGACTTGCAAAAGATAAACAAAAAATTAAACCAAATTAAAATAAATAGTAGGTAGCTAATAAAAAATAACAAAATGTGACTAGCATGAAAATATTCTGTAATCCTACTAATATTATAAATGTGAATGTTTGTATGTTTGTGTAACATTCAGGCAAAAACGGCTGAAGGGATTTGGATGAAATTTGGCACACATGTAGTTCATATCCTAGAATGAGACATGCTACTTTTTATCCCGGTAAGTGGCATGGATCAATGAAGACTGAGGAGGAAGTGGAAATTCAGAGCCGCTGCTGCCTTAGTACTACAGATTCACAAGTACCAGGAGACCAAAAACATCAAGTACCCGGAGACCAGAAACATGTCATAGTATTGTTTGGGCTGGTTAGGGTAGGTGTAGGGTAGATGTAGGGTAGCTGGAAGTAGGTGGAGGGTATAGGTAGCCACTTGACGGGAGCGAAGTCGCGGGAGATAGCTAGTTAATATAATAAAGACTGGGCTTCTAAGGACCAGGAATTCAGAGAGAAATAGAAGAGTATAGGGAAGTCTTTACCCTGAGGGGCAATTCTACAAATTTTTAAGCAACGTTCGCATACAAGCCGCAATCTGTCAAAAAAAGCCTCAATTTCTATACATTTTTGACACATTGCGACTATGCGAACGTTGCTTAAAAAATATTTGAATTTGCACTCTGGTGTGATAACAGCCTTCTCTTCTTTAAATAGTATAAAACAAAGACGCTATCAACCTCAGTCTGTACCGCTTACTTCTTCTAAACCACGCAACCGATTTTGATAAGTTTTTACTAAAAAAAAAGATCCATAAACAATAAATTTTAACGTTTAAACTTATCAAACGTCATTGAAGAACATTAACAGGAAATAAAATGATTACCATTTTATAGAAGAATATGCTTATTCAGTCAATCAATCAATATAATATCTGCCTAGCGTTTTCCCAACTGTTTTCAGTCATGTCGAAGTGAACACTTAGGCGAAGTGAGTTGTCAAACCATACAAACAAGGTGGAATGACAGCAAACTTGTCGTTCACTTCACCTAAGTGTAAACAGTGAGATGTCGAAAGAATAGACCGGGTGGTCTAACCGGATTACCAGTATTTCAAATGGAGCGACTGCCTATCTGTTCTCCACAACCCAGTAACTGGGTAACAGGATACCCATTGAAAAGACATTTTCATCATCATCATATCAGCCTGCAGACGTCCACTGCTGGACATAAGCCTCCCCGTTCGTGTCGCCACAACGACCGGTTCTTAGCGTCTCGCATCCATCGGCTACCCACAACCCTCACCAGGTCATCGGTCCACCTTGTGGGAGGGAGGTCTTCCAACGCTGCGTGACCAAGAAAACTTGCTTGCTTGGCAAGACTGGTGTCAGTAATAGACAAATTACATATTTATTAAAAGAAATCAGATTTAAAAAAATTCTAACACAACGGTGTTGCCAACCCTGCCATTGTCGCGCGAAAAAAAGGGCTAGCTTCGAAAAATCCGCTCTAGCTACTATAAATTTTGTTTCGCTATGTGGAGGAGAAACAATCCATTTGTTGGCACCTAAATCTATGGGGTGAGCGAATGAGAATATGTAAATATGCGTTGAGGGACTGCGAGCGGGAAATACGACGAAAAACGGCTTTTGCCGAATTAAAGTTGAATAATAATGTCTTGATTTTCGGTTGGATGCCGATTTTTTTTAATAGCAGTACAGTATCAGGAAAAAACACTAATGTTTAAAGTAAGTAAATTTGTTTAGTTTTTAGTAAGTTAGTAATTAATCATTTATTAAGCAAAGAGGCCTAAGGTACATCACTATTGTTAAGTAAAACAGGATCAACTAGGACGTTTTGAATTAAGTTTAAAAGTCACACTTATATGTAACTATTGAGAGATACTTGCATTTATTCTTAATTTTTCTACGGAAAAGGTAAACATAAACATAGTAAAACTTTTTTCTTTGTTAAAAAGCTATTTTGCTTGTTACTTGCTTGTCTCATAAACCGATCAAAAATAAATACAAAAAACGTTCCATCAGAAAACGTGAAAAACACCTCACTAAAATATTCACTCGAAGCGGCTTCAGAAAACCGAAATTCCCTAATGATATGCGTCTACAAGCATAATTCTTGTGCGAGGGAAAGTGTACGGCGTATTTTACAATTTTCCCAGACTCCAGTGTTGCCATAACAATAATAATATATTCACGGGCCCCGGTGATTTCCGGAAATGTCGTAAAAATAAAAATCATAGCGCCGTCTCGGAGGATCCTTGGGTTATCTTGAGGGGATGTCGAGGTATCTGGAGAGCTGATGGAGACGTAAAAAGTTTGGCAATTTTTAGTGTATTGTTTATTGATAGAGTGTTTTGTCTTTTAGAGTCTGTTTCACCATTTACGATTAAGTTCCCGCTTTTCTGTTCCATTTTTGAATTTATTTGGCGAGTAGTCTGGGGTCTTGAAGTGTAGTTACTTTTTGACAGCTGCTGGCGTAGTCGATTAATCGGTACGATTATGCCTTAATTATCGCATTAACATATTGAACGTTAAATTTAAGATAAAACTACAATAGTTTATTTAGTTTCGAGTGAGCCAAATAACTCACAGCCTCTTTTTACCTCAAAGCCACGATCTAAACAGTCGATCTCATTCCGAACGTTCCTTAGTTACCGGAGACGGTTTCGCGGCAACGAGTGAATGCGAAACATGTGATGGATTAAATTTTTCGGCAGAACGACGTGACATCCACGGATTGAGCTTTAAATTATGCACGCTCCGCTTCCTCGCGTCAAAAAGAACACGAATAAGTTTTTTTTTCGAGGTACATTTAGGTTATGTAAAGTAGCTGGTGAAATGAGTTTGACAATCCATTGCTGTGTTTTTCCTTGCCAGAGCACAGAAGATTTATCATAGCAAACAGAACTTAATATCCATAGACACATCTGTCATAACCCCATTTCAATTACATTTTAAAGCCCATCTGATGCTCGACAAAACAAAATCCCTGACATTTTAATACAACACTACACAAAGCTATTTTAAGCATAGTTTACAAGCAAAAGTCGTTAGAGGGCAGGAACCGACCACAAATAGACGTCAAAAAACTATGGACCCCTAGTTCGGGGCCTTTATGTCCCACCAGGGACGCATAAAGGTACGGAGGTGGCCCTAACCCTATCGAAGAGATGTGACCGTGTGATGGATAGCGCTATCACAACCCTCGCAGTCCTTCTGTTTCTACCCGACGTGTCTCCTTGTTTATTTATTTTATGTTTTGTTTATGTGCGAACACGACGACCGGCGATACATTGTCGTTTTAAATGTGAAATATTTTCTGTAGCTCACTTTTTTTGCTTTGAGTTAAGATTGATGGCTTTCCTGTTTTAGCCGCGTCAGTTAAGCTGAGAAAGTGTGAGATATAAAGAGATGTAAAAACAACAAAATATCTCATAAAACCATTCAGTTTCAGAAGCAATAACGTGCTATAACCGAAAAATCAAATCTGTCACACAAAATAATTCACGTTTCATTGGAAGTGCCGCGTAAAAAACGCAACAAAACCTGATTGATTCTAACACATGTCCCGGCGAAATGAAACGTACTAAATCCTAAAAAAACTATCGACTAAAATTATCGACTAATTCTCTTTTAGTGTACTGAAATGGGAACGAGCAACACTAATTGAAAGACACCTGTCAATTTTCGAAGTGGCGTACACCATTTTTACGTAGCGAGCGATTCTATGGCATAAAGTATTCAAGTATTCTATCCGGAGTTACCGCGACAGAATGGCACCTAAATTATGCAGATCTATAATGGACAGCCACCGTCCAACGTGGAACCGAAAATAGTTTTTCGGGCACATTTCGAAATGTTGGTTCTAATGCGCTTCATGTGGTGTGATAAGCGTTAAATTGACAGTGAAATAAAGTACAGCATTTCGCATTTGAATGAAGCTAAAACTTTCGTTGGTCACATTTATTACTGTTTCCTAAATTGACAATTTGATACGAGAATAATCTTTCCACGAGTCGAAAAAAACAACCAACCCTCTGCCTTTGAAACCACCACCACACTAGACTAACCACATTTCACCGAAAACCGAAAATTGAAAATCGGAGTTTCGCTAAAACGACGTCCATTATTCCGGTGAATCGCAATACCAACAATGGCGGTAGTGAGACGGTAAATGGCATCGATACTAATCTGTGAAGCCGGAAGAGTCCGCGCTGACGGCCGTTCGGAAGCCGCAACTGGGCTAGGAAATGAGATAGGTGCGTTCTAACTCCTAGTGTGCTATGCTAGCCTAGTACCTGTCGTACAATGATGGAATTGGGACAATAGGTGACATGTGTGTTACATTGTGGCCCATGGTGTTATTGTCTCAATGTTGCTTTGTATTGTGACTAATTAAGTTTGACAAGAGGATTGTAGCAGTCTTGAGTACTAATTTGAACCAATCCCTGCTAATATCTGTCTGTCTGCTTGTCTGTATGTTACGCTTTCACTCTAAAACGGCTGAACGGATCGTCATGAAATTTGGTAAAATTGTAGTGTGGCTTATGGAGAAGGTCATATGCTACTTTTTGACGCGATAACTGACATACACGCGGAGCCGCGGGAAAAAGCTAGAAGCAACTATGATTTGATGAAACGTTGTGAGCAGCTACAGCTGGAGGACTAAATGGCAGAGATCTGTCTCTCTCTACTCAACTGTTGAGCCAAAGAATCAACCATAAATACATATCCATTTAAAAACAGACCTTAATTCTATACAATACGACAGCTCCCTTCCCCACACTATGTTTGGGCACACTCTTACTACAAAAGTAAAACAATAAGGAGTTTTGCATATCAATCGGGACATCAAAAGAGGCCGTATCATTAAAAATTAAGAAAAAGAAGTATTTAGACCAGGTTGCTATTTTCACCCACTCAATTTGAAACCGTGTTGTGATGGAGTAGAGTTGAGAGTTGTGTGTGATGGGTGACTGTAGGAAATAATAGTGCATGTGCGCCTGCGCAGGCGGTGCGTTCAAACGGTTGCCAATAAATGTGAAGTAAATGTAAAAAGAAGTAATATTCATGAGGTGCGCGGAGGATGCTCTCAGGTTCTAGGGTTGGCACTCTGTGTCCTTTAAAATTTATCCTGCGTCATTTTAGGGTTAAACATGGAGCAAAAATAGAGTAGTCGAAAACTGATTGTGATCAAGTCCTCTCTGTACCTACTACTTATCTCCTTATTGACGAGTGATGACTGTCTAAAACTGTCTAAATTGTTTGATTCTTAAATTTGAAGTATTCAGTTTACAGCAATCAGAAGAAGCCATGGAAAAGCGAAAAACCAGCCCATCATTTCGGCCACTGCTGGGACACTGCCTGTCTTCGACAAGGAGTGGACTGTGATCAGCCACGTGGTTCCAGTGAGGGTAGGAAGAAGTCACAATGAATGTCTTTGAATTTTTGTCTTTCAGGAGAAATACTGGTTTGCTTTGAGCACGATGCAAATGTCCTTTGGATCATTGAAGGTACAAACCGTTGAAACGATTTGATGGTTGGATAAAAAATTACCGTCTAATCGTTTTGAACAACAATCAGGATAAAAAAAAACTAGTTTTCTTGCCAGTTTAAAGTCAGTTTCTAATCTCAGAAAACGCAGCTAACTATCAATGTTTTAACATCGATAGAAATCAGAACCAAATACGAATAAATTGCGCTGCTATCTGATTAAATGAGGATGTCGCGATAATGATATTCTAAATGTATCATCTTAACTTGTATCTGTCTATTATCGCTGGTTAGTTAATTTATTTTAAATGCTTGATTATATTAATCTATTTTTTATTACACTACATAATGCAACACAGGTTTAAAAAAAAAAAAATATCTCACAGTTATTTTTTAATTTAATTGTCTTACAAAATTTTGATGGACTGAAGTCAGGTTTTGGGCTTTAAGTCTATTAAAATGCAGAATTTTTTGTAGTTTTTTTTTTAATTTCTTGGGACACTGAGGACCTTTGGAAGGCATACAAGGGGCCAAGGCCAGACGCTTTCAATATTATGAGGCATCATTAAAAGTTTTAGTACTACAAAATTTAGTGATCAGCAATTAAAAATATTCGTAGAAATTAATCCCGAAACATAGCGTAGCAACCCTATTGTGCGTCAATTCAGTCTGTTTTGCATGCGACTCGGGGCAATAAATAACAGTAGGGTTGGTAAAAAGTGGCGCTCGAAGCAGGCTATTGTGCCTCCGTCACAAGCGATACGAGGCTTAGATTGTGGACCGACAGAACGGGAGATTGACATTAATTTACTACTCTCAAATTTTGTTTAATTACGCTTAGAATTTTAGGCCTCATTTCCCAGCAAAAACTGTTTATGTACCAAGGCATGGCCCTAAAACAAACTATGTCAACATCATCGCATTCCATCAGGTGGGTCTGGTCAAACTCGAGCCTATCACGCGATAGGCTCGAGTTTGACCAGACCCACCTGCGCGCATAGAGTCACCGCGGCTCTGTAACGCAAAGGGCATCAGGAGGAACACGGGTTTTAGTCACTAGTTTGACATTTCCTACCGCTTCGCCTAGAGCGGAAGGAATCATTTTGATAACACCTTAAAAAACGATGAAAAAATGTTCTTGTCAAAATCAAAATGACCACGTCATTAAAATCGACAAAAACAACACTAAAAATTAAATCGTCTAAATAAAAAATGAAACTAAAACGGCGATCCGTAACGAATCGGTTGCATAAATTAAGCTCGTGTCGCGTATTGATTAGTGCCGCGAGCGAATAAATAATAATCGAGTCCATTCGACTCTGCTTCGAATGAATCGAATCGAAAATATACCGGTCGTTGCATTTACACAGTCGATAGCACGTTATGCGAGATAAAACATAGATTATAGAGCTGCGGTGTGAGCCAATCTATGTGTCTATGGTTTAGTATCGATTACACGAGGTTTTTATAGATACCTACTACAAGTAATTTGTGTTTGATATGCCACGTAGATTATTGAAATACAATGCTTGAATTAACTTTTATGGAAAACGGAAGGTGTAAATAGTAGTTTCGTGTAATTTTTTTTTGTAGTCTATATTTTATTGGGACTCCTCTCTCATGGGAGTTTTTTTTGACTGGTTTCATAACGGGCTCATAATTTAGAGTTGCAGTAGCCCGTTGTCAAACAGTAGCCACCTAGGCTTCTGTTGGTCCTTCAGTTTTTATTTTATAGCCACACTAGAGTCAACATCTCAAACACAGGCTGGAACAGATAGGCCGACCTGAATAGCCTTACATTCAAACCCAATCATTATAAGTTACTTTCAGATAAACTTAATCACACGTTCATTTCTAAATCTGTCCAGTACATCAGGCCCCATAAAGCCGGTACCACACTACACGCTGCATATCCGCCGCGCACCGGCTCGCATAAACAGGCGATATCGCGAACGCCGCTTGACAAATTTCATATCTAACAGATATCGATGCGGCGTAAATCATCACGCGGTCTCGCCGCCTGCATGTCGCCCGCCCTGCGTGAGTTATAGGTGTGGATGCAGCTTTATTTTACGAGTGTGACGTGTGATGCGTAGCGTGCGTAAGCGCATAGTTCACGCTTTTGTCGTTGTCGAACTGTTTGAATGTCATTTGAGTTAACTGAGTTATGTTATGAGGTACGTCATTATTTGAGGGTGCTTTAAATATGTTTTGGAATGTCGGCCAAAGGACGAGGGTCGATTGAATGCAATTCTGTGCAAGTGCTGACAGCCTTAAAACAAACTAAAGAGGTAATCAGGGTTTAAATGCTATTGAGTGTTGATGTTACGTACAGTAAGCTAGTTTGAGAAAGAGACAAACCACAACTTAAATCAAATATTAAATTCGACTGAAAAAAATCAGTCATTAAAGTGGGATAGACATTTTCTTCTTTAATATTTGAAGTATCCTCAAGTACCAACTAAGTAAAAGATTATTACAAAAAAATACCAGGAGAGCAAGACGTGCACAACATCATGCCTACCAGGATTACATAAGATATAGCAAGTAGAACACAGCGCTATCTCGAAGAGGCGGGGAGCCGCGCCCCGCGGCGCCGCAAATATTTGCACGCCGCCAACGCCCTGTGTTTGCCTAGTACATAGCTGTTGTGCGCACAACTCCTGGCGTTGTTGATGCCTTGGTAACTTGCAGTTATGGCGGTGTTTACTCGAATACTTTTAAGTTTTCTTGTAATATTGCAACCAGCAGAAGTTCAAAGAAGATTAAATTTAAAAGACAGATTTATTTTAGTTCGTAACACAATACTTGCTCAAATCCGTTTCTTTCAAATTGAAAATATCTCGGCATTAAGCAAGCTGCCTCAATTTCCAGAAACTCATCTTACAAGGGACACCAATCCAAAAGGCAAGCCCAAATTCCAAAACATGGCGGGTCGCACTTGGGTCAAACTACCGAACAATCCGACCATGTCACACATTCAGGCGTCAAGGAACATGCCTGGAGCCGTTCGGACAAATCGCCGGGCCACGCCAAAGCTGTGTCGTCAGCGAAGCCCGAGGCAGGGGGCGGAGCGCCCGCCCTTGCACACGACCTCCGCTCGTGTCGCCAAATTGGACAGAAAAAGTAATGGGAATCAGGAGTCCCTGAGGTCCTGTTTTTCTTTAAAGATTGTAATTGGTAGGCCGAGTCATTTAGATGGGCTGGCAATGGATAATGATAGTGTTTTGGTCATTTTACAGGGGTCGTGTTGAGTAGTTCAAGTCCTCATAATATATAGATCAATTAAGAGATTTTGAAATACTTTTGGGGTAGGTTAAATTGATGATGACAAAAAAGTGTTTGACATCATTGATGCTTAAGAAACCTTGGTTGTAGACTTCGGTTACTTGTTTCAACTTGAAGCACATGAAGTTAAAACTGCAGTAAAGTACCATATTAATCCTCAAGCCTCAAGACAACTAACCAACTCATCGAGACATCAACCCTAAACCCCTACCCAAGACCCGTAACGCCCAGAATGACATCGTATCAACACGACTACGACAAATCAAACACAGTAATCTCCTATTCTAAGACGCCGGAGCCGGAGCCGTCCGGAGTCCGTACGTGTCCAGTGTGCGGTGAGCCTTGTCTGACACCCGATAAATCAGCCGGATCGACCCGATCGCCCGGATCTGAACCCGCTCTCGAATAAGTAATGATCAGAGACGAACGAACTTGTGTTCTGTCTTAATTATTTAATTAATAGAAGTGGACGACTGTTAAGGGGTCCATTTTGTACTATTGGTAGTTAAATAATGTATGCTGTAATTGTTAAATAAGCTTGGTTATTAGCTATGCGTTTGGTTACAAAAACAAGGAGGTTATGTCAAAAGTTACAACCCAAAACTCTTTCGTAAAAAGTAGTTCCACCAATCATGAGTCAACAGCTATACTTTGGGCCATGTACAAGATTAGCATCGCGATTCAATTAAAATAATCATAGTCTATCTACCAACAAACGACCCACGTTATTATGTGAACAAAACAAAAGCACAAATTAGAAAACAATCTCTTACAAAGTCGCTCACATGAATGGCCGAACAATTACAGAGCACGAGTCAAAAATGACTCGAAACATATTTTTTCTAATCCCTTCCCACGCATAAAGCCTGCTAGTAATTACAGGTTTGGCTCGGTAATAACATATCGCATCAATAAAATTGTATATCATTCAGTTGTGTTTCCCGCGAACGCGTCGGGTGATTAGCGGAGCCATCTTGTGGGCGGGCACACCCGAAGGCGACACGATCTCCGATTCCATTCTCAAAAATAACACTAATCGGCGAATCGAGCACGCGCTCGAACACCCGAACGTGTGTTTTTCAAATTCAGAACGTACCGAACGTACTACGACGTTATTACCGAACAGGGATTTCACTACTGTCACTTTTGACAGATGTGATTGACGTTTATAAATACCGCGAGTCAAGTGCGAGCTTGTTATATTACGTTCGGGAATTCATCAACTTTTTTATCAAGACGAAGGGCTTTTAAATGTCATTGTCAATGTCTTTTAATTTAATTAACTATACGGACCCCATCTTTTCTGAAACTAAAGTTCGTTTTCGTGCATTTTCCCGCTGTATCCTTGCGGTGTAATGTTAATTAACCAGCTTCGTTCGTCGACGCAGATGAGTGCATATTGAAACGTCAAAAAGTGTATGTTTTCTTTTGCTTCTCATTTTCGGTGGCTCCCCAATATTGTCGCGTCATGAGCGAGACAGTCGGCATCGGCCGACGGACGCTGGGTTTTGAGAGATCGAATAGAAAACTGCCTGTTTTACCAGGAAATAGACGGGGAATTGGAAATTTCAATTTCGTTTTCTGTTGGTTACTTTGTGTTACGAATGGAAGAACGTTGTTAGCAATTCGAGGTATGAAACAAAAGAAAAAATTGCGTCGACAGACCATACGTTTGACAAGTAAGGATGAGGCTGCATTTTTAAAACTCATTTGTTGTTGGGCACATTTTTCTCTCAGTCTGAACTGATTGAATACTCATATCGTAACAAGCGAAAAACGCAAGAAAGCCAGCTATGAGTGCTATAACCGAAAATGAAACAATAACAATCTTATGCAACCGAAATGAATAATCAAACTAAGACGTCGTCCAAAAAGTTTAATCCAAGAAGCGAACAGAAAATCATTCATTCATATTCATAGTGGAAACAGGGAGCGAGGCTTTCACGAAAATGGCTCCCTGTTCCTAGGAAGAGTCGGGATGAGATGCATGAATATTAACACGGCACCGGTACCAGGGAGCTATAACTATATTAGAGCAAGCGCTCGCACTGCATGCCAACGGTAGGGGCACGTTTGAAGTTGCGCCCGGCTACGTTCTGAAATTTGACATTTTGACAGCTCTCCGACGTTGGCTGCCTTGTCTCCCGTCCCCCTCGCTCGCGTACCCCTCACCTGCCGCCATCCCTTTCGCACAATAATAACATTACGTGCACGAGATTCCTGTTTCTGCTACGTCTGACTTCTGATATGAATTGTTAATGCATCGGTAATTGATATTATAATTTTGATAGACCATTTTGTTCTAATGGTCGTGGCTTTTAGTGTGAGAGCTCCGGTATCTTTGTAGTAAACGTTAAATATGTCATGTGATACAGCTTTTATGTGGTGTTGGGGTTCTTGCTCTTTGTTTGGGATCGTCTTTGTGTGAACGATATAATGGATTTTGGTTATACCAAGGCACTGTTTCAATCAGTTATCTATGCTTTATGATCTTCGATTTATTGGTACTTTGCCTAATGATTTTTTGAGGTCAAAAGGCTCTGTGTTGTTACGCAAATGAAAAGCTTACCCTTCAAAACAAGACAATTGCAAAATGAGAAATGAACCTAGCAATGTCAATTTTGAAGCAGTCTGCACTGTCACAAGACTTCCCAGTGTCCCCAATTAGAGATCTCTGAATGTCACGAAGCACAAGAAAAGAAATTGCACAATACGTTCAGCAGACGAACTCAATGTCACTAGGAAAAGTCATCCTTTGAAACTACGCTCGAATGACGCACGAATGCTCCAAATTCTCAAAAAAGACAACGGACAAGTCAGTTCAGAGGCAAAGAGCCCCATTGACACCAATTTCACACATCAAAGTCATGATTTTAAACACAGCATTAGCAATTTCAGTGAATCTTTCAAAAACTGAACGACAGCTTCTCAATTGAAGCTAGAACGACATGCAGACACAAAAGAAAATGAACAAAACCACCGAAAAAGACGTTCTAATTCACGGACACTTTGAACATGTGCTAATCGAAGCCTGGACGAAAAAATAGCCAAGAGAAACTTAGGACAAGGCTGTCAATCGACTGTCGATGTCGTTCCCAAAAAAGTGTATTTAAGGCTCAAAATAGCCCGTCAGTCAACCCTTTCAGAGGAGTAAGCTGGCTAAATTCGCACTATTCCGGGGGGAAATTTGTGACGCCTGGAAATAGGAAAAAATAAGGACAGTGGACACCGGACAGTCATTGTTGCATCGGATCGCCTGGAGTTTTAAATAAAGCACGCGGTGTAGCTAAATGTGGAAGACTATAAATGTTTGAATGACGTTGTTTATGGGGATGGTGTGAGTGTGATAAGAGAGTGGGGCTACCTAGCTTTAGTTGGTTAATAGCTGGATCAACAATAATCATTCAATAGATCGCTAGTGCAATATAAATAATTTCGTAGAGATAGACACTGACATTTGAGTGCACCTTGTGCCTGCTATTTTGTTTTAATACCAGTGTAAGTTATAAAAATACTTTCTGTGACTTTATTTCTTTTCTGTAATCCCTGCTATAGTTGGAAAGGTTGCATATGATAAGATTTCTCTTAAGTTAAAATAAAAGTATTTAAAGCCAACAGTAAAACAACATTTAAAAATCAAAGTTAGTCTCGCAAATTCAAAGAAGAGAAACGTTTGCAAAACCAAAAATAGTTGTTTGAAAAACACAATTTACATTTAGTTTGACGCAAAGAAACGGTCCCTCCTACCAGGGCATCATATCAACGTGGAAACATCAAAGAAACTAAGAACAAAGTGAAAACAGAACTTGGACCGTTTGATTAGGCGCGTTCTTAACATACGACCGCCTCAGGCGAACGCTTTGTTACATCCATCCTTTGTGTAGTAACGTTGAAACAATCAAAGCTCACTTCTTGTCGATTGTAGGGCTCCTGGTACCTGAGTGAAAGGAAGCTGACGGCAAAGCTTGGCGAATTGTGACCGTCAATTTTGATCAAGGAGTTGTGATATAAAGAATTGGGTTACGGGCTCAAAAGACTCGGCTCGTGCTTGCAAGTTGGACTTTGACATCTTGTGTTCACATTTCACGACAATTTTGAGAAAAGATTCGGTAAGTTGCAGAAAACAATAATTTCTAAGGGCACTTGACGTCCATATTTGACTGTCTGTGTGTCCTTTATTCCTGGCGATTTTATAGATGACGCAAGCATTGCAGGTTTCTATTAAATCGGTAAGTTCCGATTCGTGGTATAACGTATTGTACAAGCACGACAATGATATCATTTCATGCAACGCAGCCAAAATACACAGCCTGCCCGAATTATTGTGCCACACCTCAAACGTAAATAAACGGCGAGTGATACGTAAATATTCACAAAAAAACAATACTGCCAATATAAAGAGGTTATCCAAAAATATCCACGACGTACAATGCAGTGCAAAAAAATTGTCACACGCGGCGCGAATGTCAATAAAATTTGATGTTTACGCGCAGGGCGATATCTCGTGGCAAATAAAACCACGCACCACTTTAAACTGTTTTCGTTCGTTCGAAAAATGATTTTTTTTTATTTCGTTTTAGTTTTGGTAGGCATATTTTTTTGGCCTCAATTGGATTGAAGGCGTTATTTAGAGGTTCCATTGAATTAGTGGGGTTTTAGTTGCGATTCTTTTTGTATTAATTTGACAGTGAAAGAAGTTTTCTGTCGAGGTTTTTTGTGGACATTATTAATTTAAAGTCTAAGTTTGATTAATATTAAAAGTTATTTATACCAACGCTTGTAAGATTTTGGAATGAATTTAAAACAACTTTTCACGATAGAAGGTACACATTATCAATTATCATTAATCAACACAGTTATATGATAACAATTCTGCCAGAAACTGAAACGCTCAACAGTTTACCGACATAATATACCAGTAAATGTAGCCTTTTTAATGTCATTCCTTCATGATCATCTACTAACTTTATTCATCATCTGCCTAGCCTTTTCCCAACTTTATTGGGGTCGGTTTCCAGTCAAACCGGATTCAGCTGTATACCAGCATTTTACGTGGAGCGGCTGCCTACCAGACCTCTACAACCCATTAACTGGGTAACACGGTAATTCTTGGCAAGACTGGAGTCAGATTATCTGGCTTCTGACAATCCGTAACGACTGCCAAAGATCTACAAATGACAGCCGGGACCAACGGCTTAACGTGCTTCCAGAGGCACGGAGGACCTCAACTAACCTATTATTCAAGAAAGCTCGCAAAAACTGACACCTAACGTCAGAACGATCAATAATAGGCGGGCGACACACTATCAACCCAATCAGCTCGCAGAACATAAAGAGGCCTGCACACGAGACGGAATTCACGAGCACATTAACAATACACCGAATAGCCATTTGTGTGGCGCAAGTCATAAGAAAAAACTGAGAGATACTGTGGGTATCTGAGGAGCTTGTGGCTAAATAATAACAGCCCCACGGATCATCTTCAAGGTTAAGCAACGCTTGCCGAGGTTGGTCTGTGGATGGGTGACCATCTTAACATACCGAGATTCCTCCGTGCCTCGGAAAGCACGTTAAGCTGTTGGTCCCGGCTGCCATTTGTAGATATTTGGCAGTCGTTACGGATTGTCAGAAGCCAAAACAAACTGATACCAGTCTTGCCAAAGGAGTACCGTGTTACCTAGTTAATGGGTTGTGGAGGTCTGGTAGGCAGCCGCTCCACGTAAAATACTGGTATTCAGCTGAATCTGGTTCGACTGGGAGCCAAGCCCATTATAGTTGGGAAAAGGCGTGTGACGAATATATTGGTATTAGTTAAGAGTTTAGTAATATTCCATGGATTCACGTATCAGTAATCCGACGAAACTAATATATGCTAATATTTAATATTCACATAATCCACAGATTACTAACACGTACAATAATCTTTAACATAATCTGGGATTCCATTCACTTGACACGGATCGGCAGATGATGATTGCTGACGGTTTTTTTTAAGTTTGGGAAATCATAAAATGACAGGGAGTGTCAGACTCTTACTGACTGAAACCCATCCGTGTTCTTCCAAATGCCCTTTGCCTTCCAGGGCCGCGGTGACTCTTTCGATCAAATTCCGCAACATTACTGACGGTATGCATCTAAATAATGAACCACAGACTGACAGCCCTAAATCTATCTCCTTTCGTTCAACCCATCCAAATGTTGTCTCTAAGAGATTGCCCTGCGCGATAAAACCGTCCATTGTACACTTGTTATAATAAATGTTTGACTAATGCTTATTAAGAAGTGTTCAATAAAAACTATATGGCCTAAATAAATAAATAAACTTCCATTAAAATGGTCGAAAAAATTACCCTTAAAAGAGCACACTTACTGTTTTTCCCAGTTCCTACGCTCTTCAGATCTACCTATTGTTTCGACTGGTCACTTTGATTCGGATTCTATTTCTGTATTTCCATTGCTACTATCCTGTCTTTCAGAGACCAGAAATTCTTCTCCATATTTCAGCTTATTGTTCAGAAAATATTTATGATCGTGTCACTAACCCAGCACTCATGCATCCCTAGTACCTACACCATCATAATTCGAGCCAAACACACCAAATCTTTGTGTAAAACGACTTATCTACTCCTCTCACTACAACTGCCATTTTAAAACAAGCAACCAACAAAAAGGGTCACCAGCCCGACACATTACCAACAGCAGCAACCCAGCCTCAATACGAACTGTCAACCCTCCACCGCCCGTGATACGCGCCCCGGTCTCATTGTACGGCGTCCGATAACCCTGTCAGCGGTGTGGCGGAGTGGCGTAGTTATCGCGCGCGTATTGTCCACGCCCATTGTGCTACGCCGACGTCTTCATACGCGCCGTGCAGCTTTAGTTTTAACGTCTATTTTGATATGTAACCGTGGAGCGTGGAGCTGTTTGTTGAGAGAATCGTTTGGTAGTTAGGTCATTTGTTTTTGGAATACGACATAAAGTTCTATTTTTTGGATTGCTGCAAAAGTGGCAATTAAGGATGAGTCTAAGAGGATTCCTTGATTCAATGCTTCAAAAGTTTTTTAAGTTATATACAGTGTATGCTGTAGTCGTCTATAATTGAAGGAGCACATTCAATTGATCCAAATAACAAAAGTAATCGGACCACAAACTTAAAAAAAAAACCTCTCATATTCTTATAGATGAAGCAACCCTGTAATCTTTTCACAATGCAAAGAGTCAAAGTTAAAAAAAAACCTTGAAATCCATTCAGTCATTGTAATCCGAATCCGATGCATACTCAAACAGAGAACATAAACAACATTGAAACAGTGACATCAGAGCTTTCATCACAATACGCAAGTCAATGTCATCAGAACATACAGGCTTGTTACGTAAGCAGCGTTTTCCTAGAAAACAGCCTGCGTTCCGATTGGCCGGGCGTACCATCTGTCTTGAGTTTGATTGGTCCGTATTTTACGGGGCGTACTGCTGCATTCACAGGGTTAGGTTCAGAGTAGGTACTTGGAATCTCGGGTACCAGGGCTTAAGTAAGTGTTAGGAATTGCAGATGAGAATTATGGTGGACTAATCAGGCAGATATTGATAATTAAGAATGGTAATGTTCTTAATGAAGTGATGGAGTTTTTGTGGCAGTATCCGTTACACGTTACAGTAAATCATAGTAAATTATTGTTATTGAGTTATTTACTGTTGCCTGCGTCATAGAATAGATTAGATTTCATTACATTAATTAGGTAATTTTGCTTAATTGTGTCGTCGTTAGCATGCGAATTTTAACCCCGCTTTTTATGGTATAAAACAGTCATCAAGAGTGATTGTAGGTAGCATAGTACGAGTAGTTTGTAACCTTCCTTGAATTTGTCAATTGAATCATAGCATACCAGTCCTCATAGATATGGTTCGTTCATGGTTTCCTGTGGGAATTGTATGGAATACTTACTCTTCAATTTTTAGAAATAAGAATACTTGAGTAACAGAAATCATAGCAGTAATAATAGGGTATTCTAGTGAAAAAATCTAATTAGTCTATCAGATAGATTTCCAAAAAGTATTGGACATTAGTTTTTTCTTTTATCACGTAAACGAAAAATGAAACTTGTGTGACGCCACATGCAAGTATACCCTTTTTACTTACACATGACGTCACAAGCCCCACTCCTGATATTTGATGCGTTTTGTCTTCGTCTTTTTATATTGATTTGATAAAGCAAAAAATACGTGTCCAATATTTTTCGATAATCTAACCGACGACGGACTAAATATAATCATATATTTTTAACCAGGAATCATCCTTATTGGGCTTTATGAACTTTTATTCTTTCTGAAACCGATCGCAGATCGTCACTTGTCACTCAAAAGTACTCCATATTTCAATCTCAATATCGCGCATTCATACCTACTCATAATTATTCCCGAAGATATACGAAGATTCCCGAAGCCCTCTGATATCTAAAGACAATAAAAACTCATTAGATTGTCAATATTTTTTCCACATTATGGGACATTTGATTGAGATAGGTACCTACCATTATACCTAGTGTCAATTTTACACGTGTTAATTAAAAGTTTCCCAGCTTTTTTACTACCTATTCAATGAAGAAGTGATACTTTCTAAATTTTTTGAGGAATAATCTTGATGTTTAGTGGTTGTCTATGAGGCATTGGAGCGTGAGGTCTTGGATTTGAATACTGGGTTGGGCATTTTTTTTTTTTTTTTTGATCCAGGAATTGCCTGGTTGAACGTGAGTGTTAGGAACTACTGGGCATGAAGCCCTGGGTTCGACATCCGGGTCGGGCGATAGTTGCACTGGCTGTCTGTTAGTTTCTGTCATTTTGTCGTCGAAGTCTAATTAATTTTAACATTGATTTATGGTAGGCGCCAAATAAACTTGCAATAGCGGTCATTGACCCACCTACATTTATTGCTACTCTTAATTGCAAAAAACGGAAATCAAGACATAAAGATGCCCTGAATCAACATCTATCGTAATCCTTTACAATTTTTTAATAAATAAAAACGATTCATGATTTATTTTTCGGGCACATAGCTACGATGAAATACTATGGTAATTTATTGCAAGTTTATTTGGCGCCTACTCTAGTTTCTGACCTATAGAAGGGCATAGGATCAATATTTTTGAAGTGAAAACTTCTTTAGCGGCGTTGTGCACTTTTTGGAATGGGTAAAAATGATAATCTCGCGTCAGGACACGTGATCTGATCGAAAATTCGTAAGATGGATATTGTAATATAAATTGTTATGTTTGTGTACGATAGCGCAATAAATGAATATTGTATTTAACCACATAAGTGATAGGACTTTTATACTGATAAATAAAGCAATTCGTGCGAAATTATTCCCTAACCATTCCAAAATACTCAAAAATGCACAACGTTAAGTTTTCACTTCTGCCGGCACTCTCGGAGTGCAACCCGTTGTTTTTTTTAATGATAAGCACGCGCTTGACCACTATCTCACCTGATGGTAAGCGATGATGTGGTCGAAGATGGAGCACGCTTGCCCTAGAAGTAAGCTATTCACTCTTGACTTAAAAACTTCCGGGTTGTAGCTATCAGGAAACACAGACTCCGGCGGGGAATTCCAATCCTTAGGTGTACGCACAATGAATGTGTTCACAAAACGTTTAGTGCGTGTGGGTGGGATGTCCACCATATTTTATCAACATACTCCGCAGACGAAGCCGCTGCCTGAAGCCGTTCAACCCATAATTTTAAGAATGTACCAAACAAACACGTAAGTACTAAACTACTGTCACCATAATTACCATATTCCATGTACTAATATGTAAATAAATACCTTGATAAACATATTTTGTTGATAACTAGTAAATTATGTACCTTGGTGTTGTTACTAGTGTCATAGGCCACAGGCTAGGACCTACTTACGATGCCTTGATTAATAATAATGCTTCTACAATATGTAGTTTCTAAGAAGATACTACAACGTGTTACAGAATAAACGCAATACCTCTTAAGGGATCATTGTACTCATCATTATGAACAACTTTTACTATTTGACCAACCTCGAAATCGTGAAAAAAATTAGCTGTTCAGTACATTTTCTCGAGTTTATGCACATAAATGTATGGGGCAGTCGATTTGTTTTTCGCGATTTCAGTGTTTGGTCTCATTGTGAAAGTTGTTTAATGATGAGAACAATGATACATTAAGAGGTATTGCGTTTATTCTGTAACACGTTGTTGTATCTTCTTAGAGTGTTCAATGAAAAGGTTAGGCTTTAAATTAAACGGCTGATTGAGCTAGTTGGCTGCGACATATGTACACATTCAGTACTACCAATATGAATTTTTAAATGCAACGTTTTGCTAAAATTCTCGACGCTCTATTCCATCAATATTGACTGAATGAGGAGGACAAGGAGGCTGACATCAATAGGGGAAAAAAGCCAGAATTGCCCCTGCCCCGCCGGAATTGTCCCTGGCTTTTTTCCCCTATTGATGTCAGCCTCTTTGATGCATTTTAGCCAATCTTGGCGTGATGCTCTATTGTTTTTTTTATTAATCATTTAGTCTAGTCGATCATTAGTTGTGTGGGCTGACTCTGACAGAAGATAAGTAATACATTAGTACCCAAAGATCATTGGTTCATCACTTTATTTCAATCCATCCACATATTTCTGATACATTTCAATCCCCAGCCTCACTAACACTAATTAAAATCACTTATAACCCGGAAACCATTATTTCAATTCACCCAGCACATAATGGAATACCTAACAGCCATACAACTTTAAAACAACGACCGTAACCAAATAAAAATAAAGTTTAAATTCGCGTAAATATACGCGAATCTAAAAACCACTCAATTCTGTAAAGGCGGGTTCACACCGCGCGAGGAAGCGACGAAAACGGGCGAGTGAGGGCGCGTATCATGACGACTCAATCGCGAGCTCGCGATGCTATCGCTCTGAGCGACGAGGCCGCTTGCAAATGCATTCGTATGCTAGTACGTACAGCCTGTTTAGCGTGCAATTGTTAAACGGTCAATGGTTACTGTTTTGAGTGAGAATTAGTGTGGAAATTGAGGGAGGTTGCTTAATTGCCGGCCGATAATGCAAGGTGCCTTCAACTGCAGATCTCTGAAGTCTTATGCAACATGTTTGGAGTAAAACCTAAGCTTTAATAGAAGAAACCCGTAGGTACCCTAGAGTCCATATGTAGGTAGGTCCAGTTAACTTCAAGAGAGAAAGTTTTACGCACTAGTAAGCAGCTACTGTTTCATTTTTGATTAAGGTACTTTCACTCATTGATCAAGATGACAAAACCTATCGAAAGAAATCACGTTTTTCTCAACCATTTAACACATTCATTGCCACTTCTATTTTCATAAAGTCCTCTCGCGAAAAAATCCAATTATATTGTACCATGTAGTACCATTTGCTGTGTAAGAGAAACATGAAGCAACTGACCCTCTCCGATAATATCCAAGTCGAATAAAACATCTCCTGCATCCATTCTTCAATGTGAAATGCCTTCCCTAGTCCCCATGTCGTGCACATCTTTGAATATTTGAAGCGACTTGACCACTACACGTGTCTCCTTGAATTTGGTAGCACACTGTACGCTGTACAGTTCAACATAATCCTCCGCATGCCAGCGCGCTAGTCGAGTGACAAGTCACTTGCATTCAGCGAGTCTAAACCCGGGCTTATGTTACTTGAATTTTGTCGAGTATTCTTCGACGATGGGTATCGGCTTTGTCTGTATTTGTAAAGTATTGTTCGAAATGCAATGACGGCTTAATAGTTCTTGTACGGACACTCTCAGATTTAAAATAGTGCCCGTGGACTTTCTTGCACGTTCTTCTCCATAGAGAACTACGCTTTAGAACGTGCAAGTTAGTTTCATCTTTTTGATTGACCAATCTTGTGAATTCAAAGATGCCTGTATATTATTTGAAATAATTGTTTTAGATTTTGAGTTTTGTAAAATTGAAATATCTTTTTTTTTATTGCAGAGGTGAGATGGATGAAATAATTAAAATGATTATTCAGTTGTATTGTTTCGGCGTTCAGATGCGTCCGGTTAGTCTGAACGTCGAGCCCAAGATATTAGAGAAAGCTTAGGTACTTATGTGTGAGTTTTGGAAGTATACCTACTCATAGCTCATAGCTCTCACTCCGTTTTTGAAAATCACAGTTTCTTAAATCTGTCAGATCTTTTTACCTTTCTAATTTATAAAAAATCATTGAACTACCTAGACATTTAGTTCGTAATTCGTATATAATCAAATCTAAAGACCCAATCATTACACTACCCCCATAAAATAAAACTTAACAGGAAAAGACGTTTTCCCCGATCAAACTAAAGAACGCAGGAGTCCGCTAGACTCTGCGAAACAATTACTTAGGACTGAAAGTGGGGTGTGCCCCCCCGACAGGGTGGGGGTGGTACCTGAAGCCATTTTCATAATGCACCGTCGGTTCATTTCTTAAACTTAACACTTAAATAATTGGCCAGTGCGCTGAGACGGGTCTATTGTACCCAGGTGTTGTTTTGTTCAACATTAGTCCGGTATGAAAGGGTTGGCATTATGCTGTAACGACCTATTACTGTGATTGCAGTTTTTGGTATTTTTAGAGCGTATTTTTAGTATGGTTTGTGATTTATTGGCCGTGGGTGGCATGGAATGAGACAAGGTACCATTGCATTAGAGATAACTTTCCGTTGAAAATTCTGTCAGATGATAACTAAGCTTTACGGGTGCTAACTTTAATGAACATTTCAGTAAAATTTTGTTCGACCCAGGAATCGAACCCAAGACTTTTAGCAGCAGAGCTTGCGGATGTTAGACGAACGAGGCGATATTTTAAGTCATTATAAATGTCAATATACATTTATTTCATAACAATTTCTAGACCGATTATAAAAACCTAACGCCACAAAAAAAAAACAAATATGCCAAAAGAGCCACCCATGACAAAAGAGTGTAAGTTAAAAATCTGCATTTTTAATATGACTAAGTGAACTTCCTCGCGAGGTGTAATTTACCACTTTTCAGGCAACGTCTAGACTAAAAACTGCAGCGCCTGAATTTTAAGACTGGCTCTGAAATATGGTGGAAGTGTGTGGGAGGATAATGCCGTCATAACGTATGGGGTTAAAGCGTCCATGGATTTTTGTCATGGGCAGTTATATAGAGGGCTTAAGTTTAAGTACTGTTGAAGCACTTTTATGGATGTTTTTGAGAAAATTTGATCTATTATTTACACACCATTTCAGAAAAGATAGTTGGAAAAAAGCAAAGTGTTACCATTAAGTTTTTAATACATCGTATTCTGCCTGCTTTACCCAAACTACGCTTTTGCAGTTGCAGGACGGATGCAGCTGAATATCAGTGTTTTATATGGAGTTATTGCCTATCTGAGCTTTCCCTCCCAAAATCATTCATAATTAAAAAATACGTAATCCACTAAAATCATTTCGTATAAAATATTTACGTCATTTCGGCAACATCATCATCCAATAAGTCAAAACACTTGTTCTTATATCGTCATAATAACACCCAATCAAACTCTTCACGGACACGAGTGATAATGACAGTATACACTTCTTACTGATCATTTATCAACCATTAACATTGCTATCATCATTACCCCTCATGTGTCTGCAATGACGAAGTATGCCTCGCACCGAATTACCCATGATTGTCTCAAGTACCCCGTTAAGACAACGTTTTGTTGTTGATTTGCTATATTTTACTGTTCGTTGTGCCGACGAATAGTAGATTGATTTTAAAGATTTTTAGTCAAAGTCAAAACGTTTATTTCAATTAAGCCATTAAACGGCACTTTTGAACGTCATCATTTACATTAAAAATAATATAAAGTGACTCTACTGTCCGTTCGCAAGGGTAGATTCTTATGGAGAAGAACGGACAAGAAACTCCACAGTTACTCTTCAAATCAATGTTTTACAATATTTTGAGTACAAAAATTAATTTTAATATATGTGAGGTCGATGCACCTAGAGTATACTACTTTAAAATGACTTTATGCTTAATTTGAGTATAAGTATCTCCGTTTACAAAAAGGAAAAGCCTTGCCGTCTCAATCTAACATGTCCCTAAAGAAAATGAACCAGTGAATTTAATATAAATCTTTTTTTAAACTTCACATTACAAAAATTGGCCATTTTCATCTAATATTTTCGCTGTATCCTCGCAAATATCTCCACAATATATCCTTCGTTTCGGATCGCGTTGGCCGGAGTAAATCCGTTGTGACGTCACGAGCCGTCCAATTTCACTAATGGCGCTTAAACTTTACTTATTCCACGAGTTATGAAGCGAGCGTTCGTTTTTTAAAAAGATTGAAAATTCTGAGTTGTGCCGCTTTCTCGGGGATGATTTTGTGGAAATGTTGCGTTTTAAAATGTGTACTGATATGAAAATGTCGCTTTGATAATTTTTTTTTGTCTGCGTTTTTAATTTGTATTATTTCCTTTTTCCTTGTCTATGTTACAAAAATATTTATACTAAGTATGTTTGCTTTTATTTTCGTTTGCGGATTATAATACTACATACTTACCAAACACCAGAAAGATGTAAATATTTGGAACTTACCTGAAACAAAAAATATAAATCATTACATAATGAACGTGTTAAAATAGCATAATATATTTAAAAGTCAGAGAGCGAGAGAGACAAGACATAGAACATTATCAAACAAAAAATAGATAAACCCGATAAACGATATCTCTAGTCTGCTTGGAGGAAGATGAGACAGCACTACATCTGCTCCTAAGCTGCCCGGTAGTCACTGATTACAGGGCCAAGTACTTTGGAAACCCAGGTACCCTTTGTGAGACAGTAACACCAAGGCGTTGCTGGCCTTCCTTAGGCAACAGGGGTGGAACGAATGACACACTTGTCCCACCTGCACGCAAAATACGCGCTTAGTCGTGGAGTTGCGGAAACCAACCCAATTTACATACATACAGACAAACGATACCTATCTCATCAACTAATAAAATCTATCTATCTATCTGACCTTCATAACTTAGTAACTGGAAAACACAACATGATTTTCTGGCTTCCGACTACTCGTACATAACAACTGTCTAAGGCGTCGTCCTGGCTAACTGGAAGCGATTTCTGTGCTCGCGCGATGATTTGCAAGCTTCAATTAGGACACTCTTAGGCGTTGTCCTAATAAAAAGCGATCATCGCGCGACTGCGTAATCGTCGCGTTCATTTGTACGGCAAATCCGATTACGTCGTCGCTTTCGCACTCTGCCAAACATTTTAACGCAACGATCGCGTATTCACGCGATGAACGCTTTGTATGACGACGCTTTAGAAGTCTTAAAACGACAGGCAGAACCAAAGTAATGCCCTAAATCCCTAAAAGAATAAATCACCAAAGCAACATAGACATACAGTATATTCCCAAAAACTTAAAAAAATCGACAAATTAACAGCATTACCCTGAATCGCGGCGGGCCTGCCGTACCCCTTGCTCGTTACCGCGTCAGTGCAGCACATTCATAATTCAACCTGTACGTAATTGAATCGCTCGGGTCCTTTCGACCTTAACAGTCGTCATAAACTTGATGTACGTGGGGTTAAGTTTTATTAGACGCATTCGCTGATTGGCAATTTAATAGAACTAGTGTTAGTTTTTTGAGGGTTAAAAGGAAAATAAAAGAGTCTAGAGAATAAGATTTGTGGTGCAACCGTCAAAAATCATTGTTGCAGAAAAATTTTTAAAAAGACGAGTTGAGTTAATCTGTAAGTTTCCTGAAGTACTCATACAAAACCAACTCACCCGGAAATCATAACAACCATTTAGCCATAACCCTAAACTAAAACTAATTTCCCTACACACAATTAGCAACAATAGTCGATTATTAAATGGACCAAAGGAAATCCAATGGTATTATCGGAAAATCTCAAGGGTAGGTACCAGGCTCCCAGAAGTCCGAAGCGGTCAGCGTGCCTAATCGCGCGAGAGGCATTATCTCGCGGCCAGCTCCGAGTTAATCGCCCGACGGCCTCTGATTAGCTAAGCTCCCAGCCTATCTGCCCCCCTGGTGTTCGGAATTATGCAGGCACGAGTTGCTGCCTGACCCGGCCGGGGAGATAGCGAGATAAAAACCTTACATTGAAGTTTGATGGTGTTTCTACGGGGTTTCAATGATTTATTGTGAGTTTTTTATCATTGAAGCTCGTAATGGGATGTTGTGTAGGGGAAATTAGATATTTAAATTAATGTTAATATTCTAAAACTGATTTTTTATTAAGTCTATTTTGTTTCTGTGATAAAACGATGTTGTTTTAGCAAAATTAAATGCGAAACTTACATTATTTTGACAAGCCCGTTTTAATCAGCCGGGAAATTTTACTAAAAATATGAGCGCTCATTAAGCTTGTTAATAAATAATGTGGCTAAAACATGAATGTCACACAATACCAGGTGGGATGATGTCCGCAAACGAGTTAGGGTTGAACCGAGCCGGAAAATGCGGGAAAAACTAGCAAAAACGTTGTAGGTAGTTTGTAAAACTGCTACCACGAACATGTTTGAATCTTGTTAAGAAAAAACTGGGATTAAAATACGGTTTTATGTAAAAAAAAATCTATCTAATTTAAGGTCGTTTCGCCTCAGCGTTTTGACACGATTTGGTTTTATGATAATCCTACTAATATTATAAATGTGAATATTATAAATGTGAATGTTTGTATGTTTATATGTTTGTATGTTTGTATGTTTGTATGTTTGTATGTTTGTATGTTTGTATGTTTGTATGTTTGTGTTTCAATCAGGCAAAAACGGCTGAAGGGATTTGGATGAAATTTGGCACACATGTAGTTCATATCCTGGAATGAGACATATGCTACTCTTTATCCCGGTAAGTGGCATGGATTAATGAAGACTGAGGAGGAAGTGGAAACTCAGAGCCGCTGCTGCCTTAGTACTACAGATTAACAAGTACCAGGAGACCAAAAACATCAAGTACCAGGAAACCAGAAACATGTCATAGTATTTTTTGGGCTGGTTAGGTTAGGTAGGTGCAGGGTAGGTGTAGGGTAGGTGTAGTGTAGGTGTAGCGTAGGTGTAGGGTAGGTGTAGAGTAGGTGTAGGCAGGTGTAGAGTAGGTGTAGTTACAACACAAATCAAGAAACCTCCCTCCCTATTTCCGATTTTCACGCGGGCGAAGCCGCTGGTAGAAGCTAGTGAGAAATATAAAGCTTGTTGCAAAATTTGTTTTTGAAAGATGTAAAATGCTACACTTCACACAACGTCGTGTTAGACCAAAGATAAGATGACTTGACGAAACAACTTTTACCAAAAGCACTGGCTTGCACTAGCCAAACCTTAGTTGGTAAATAGATACTAGCTTTGCAGTGAGACAATTGAGCCTAGTTAGTCTAGTCATCATATCAGCCGAAAGACGCCCACCGCTGGACACAGGCCTCCCCCAAATGGGAGGGTTTGCCATAATCGCCACGCTTGGCAGGCGGGTTGGCGATCGCAGTGTAGCTGCAGCAAAGTACCTACAGAGAATGCTGCTGCCAATTCTCTGGTGAGTCCCTTACTCGCCACTTACGACACCCAGGAAGTGATGGGATGGTGCTATTCTTTTATGTCTTACACAATACAGAAGTTAGTCTTAGTAGTAATCATAAATGCATATGTACGAACATATTGCATGCATAGGTTATCCGATTAGACTGGAACTAAACTATCGAAGTATGGAAGGATCGTGCAGCTGTAAAACAACGAAGGTAGATAAAAATATGGTCCTTTTTACCCGACTGCGTCAGAAGGAGGGGAATGTGTTTCGAGCGTATGTATGTTTGTATTGTATGTCCATTTCTTTGGCACGCCCTACAGCCCAAACAGCTGGACAGATTTTGACATATGAGGTGTCGTTGAATTTGTCTGAATTGTGGTAGTGATATAAGCTATATAAATTTTCAAAAATCACTAAAATGTATGAAATAAAAAAAAAATACTTTGTCAAAAAACCCGACCGCTAAAAACGACTACTTACCTAAGAAGTTCCAAACAAGTCGTTTTTCAAGCAGTCTGATGCAGTTTGTGGCCTCAGATCTGTGATTGAACTGCATCAGACTGCTTGATAAGCGACTTGTTTGAAACTTTTTTTTTCACCAATTATAGCTCCTAGTAAATAATAAAAAAATGGCGAAGCCAGCCCTAGGCCACCTGCAGATAAGTCACAGGCGCGTCCGATGCAAATGTCGGCTTTATCAGCGACACACACCGGGCACGGTGTGCGTATGCAAAGCGCTGTTTATTAAAATTAAATAAATATGGCGGAGTCGAGGGTTGATTGCGGGGGAAATGGCTTTTTGGAGGAAAATCAGGTACGTGTCGTATATGGCTAATTAATACCTACCCTAGGGTCACCTTTCTTTGTGAAAAAATCGCTCAAACCAAGGAATTCAAAGGTGGTTTTGGCATTGAAGCAGTGGAGTTTTCTGTCTGTGTTTTCTGATAGCTACAACTTAGGGGTATTTAAGTCAAGAGGTGAACGTTATCGCTTACCATCAGGTGAGATGGTGGTCTAACGCGAATCTATCAATAATAAACATACCTAGATTTTTATTTACTTAGACCATTAATTATTATTTACTGTAAACTTTTATTAAAACTGTAGTTATCAAACTTAAAACTGTACAAAGTCTAACAAAGACAACCTGAAACTAACATTCACAGCGCCATTCGTCGCGTGATTCCGCCAGCTCCACTCTACTGCTATGAGGATTAAGCCGCTAGGCCACTAATCCCAACAGCTCTTTGTTTAATTAAATCGATACTATCGAAAATTGCCAACTTGTGGCCATCATTTAGATTCTATTCTCATTGGATTACATCCTCTTTCCACACTTGCAATTTTGCTTTGCAAGAAAAAAGCCAAGTACGGAAACACTTTCTGAGTTCGCGCGCGCTCGGGACCCAACTTCGTTCACAATCTAGATATATGGGCGAGTTAAGATGTGCATCTAAATAGCCTCTGCCGCCCTGGTACCTAACTTTAGATTACTTGCACCAAGTTTTACCGACTTTTCCCCTGGAAATGGTAAGTTTTCTCCGGCTTGGGGAAAAATTCCCCGCGTGTAACCCATTCAGTTTGACTCAAATTTACTGCTCAACTTAGACTCGTGTGTTGGTTAATCATACGTTCTCACAGAACAAACTAGGAAGTGAGGTAAAAAATAAAAATTTGTTTGTACTTACAAAGGATGCACGCTTTTAGAGGGTTATTTTCGTGGTTATTTTTTGTTGAACCGCAATTTACGTGGTGTTGCAAAACGGTTAGTTCGTAAAAAACTAAAGGGTAATTCCCATAAAAGTCGACACCATGAAACGACCCCATGCGGCCGGGGCATAACTTGAAGGGTACCAAGGGTTGATGGTTCATTAACAATTCATAAGTGAAAACACTTTGACCGTGTGTCTATTACGGCGCTCCCGTAGGACGGCGGCGGGAGCGAGTCGATGCATTTTTAAAACGGGTCACTTCGATTGTAACCTCGACAAATTATGGGAAACATGTGTTGAAAATTTCTCTACAGTTTTAGAATTGTTTTGTTGCTCTCTCGATGTAATTGGCTATGTGTTTTCAATAAGGTTGAGTAGGGTCTGTTAATAGTGGAATACCGGGTTGACTGACACAAAAACTGCTCTTTCTGATAGCAGTTTACAGATTAACCTTATCGTTAGTTAGCTATACAAGAAAGAAATGGTTAACCATAACTACTTTCGAACTATCTGACGTTATCAATAATTACGTGCATTCTTAATTGTATATCTTATACAAAGATAAAGAAATTCAGAACCTAACTGCAATTATCAATTTTCTTATCAGCCTTCACCAATCTATGCAGTTACTCTTTTACCAAACCAATCTATCTTTTATCAATGAACTTTGCAATTAAGGTAAGCAAAAACCATTCCGTGTATTGGCATTAAACCTTCTGTAAAAGCAGGTGCCCTGGTACATCAATTCTTGACGTGACTTCGATATGGTCTGACTATCGTGGGTAAAATTAAAATTATCTTTGAAATGGGGTACGAAGAAAGCGTTTGAAAAAGCTGGGAAGTAGAAGTTACTACCACAGTTAATGATTTTGAAAAAGTTGATTAGACAATTTTATGGGCAACCATAATGGATGTACATTTAGTACTTACACATAAATGGTTGTTTGTTCTTAGGTTCCGTATGAAAAAGGTCAATTAAAAAGCTTCGCTTTATTTTTAATAAGCAGAGTTTTAGTTTCAAAGATTGCCCATGATGATATATAAATTCATTACGATGTTTACATAAGTGTTTAGGATGGTGCCTCACAGCTTTTGCAAATAGCGTAATTATTTTGAATATATTTTTTACTCAATGTAAAATAGGTACTAGTTTTTAGCTGCATTCAGTTAGAAAAAAGAAAGGCAGATTAGTGTTTTTTCTAGTTTACTTCCCTAATTAAATTAACCTTTCCGTGTGAGGTACCAGTAGCTCATGAGTGCGAAGAGCTAGATAAAGACATCAACGTCAGCTTTCACAGACAACTGCACTTTTAACATAAAAGGAAATGGTAATATATTAAAATTGCGTGCATTTAGACGCAATGGAGCGCTAGTAATTAATTATTTCTTTGGACTTTGCAATTGACAACGAATTCCTTCTTTATATAGCAATTAATATTTTTTGTGATGGTTAGACATGCTGATTGATTTAAATGCTTTTAGGGTTGGCAAAAACTGTTGAAAAATTGTACTTATCTCAATTTAAATGCAGTAATGAAGTAAATTGTAACTGCGTGTTTCTGTCTGCCTAGTAAGGCACAGTAAAAAATACTGTAAGGATCCTAAATAAATAAAATCCAAAAGCCCAGTCTTCATTTCAAGAAAACACAAAATACAAGAAACATTATAAAGCTCAAAATAAGGCGAAAACAATATATCTTCGGTAACCCCCACAGTCATCTACATGGAGCCTCGGGACAACGCAGGTGCGAGTCTGTCACATAAATAGGAATACCTTCCACCCTTTTTAATATACCCTAGATTTGGTATAACACCCTGATATAGGGACTCAAAGAATATAAGGGGTTTTTCGCGCAATATAACTGTGACATACGAATACATTAATCAAAGTGCGAGCTTCGCGAGGATTTTTCGCTTGATATTGTGTCCGTAACTTATGGTCTCCTGGTAGCTTAATATCTTCGTGCATGCTAGTTTTTGGAGCTGTCTTCTGTTATTGATATGCTGGAAAGATTATTTCCTTCATAGGATTACTTGGAATGTTTATAGGAAAAGGGTCAAAGATAATATTTTTTAAGACCGGTTTTTTTGACATAACTTCACTCGAAGAACGGTAACGTTGTCTAGTTGGAGTTAAAGCAAAACAAAAATGGAATCATCTCAATTTAGAAAAATCATTCAGATAAATTATGCAAATACTGATTCTGAGCTAGAACTGTACCAAACGTTAATAAGAGACTGACTACCAACTCGCACATGTTCCTCAAATGCTTTTGTCAGATTGCAATCAACGATGAGGCTAGGACATCGTCTATGTAACACCACGTAGACTTGTTATTAGCTATTCTGTGGTCCCTGCAGTGTCCACCCATATCCTATGTGTCCCTGGTATCTTCTCATGTCCGTAAGTCAGTCCCTAATAGACGATACGTGAGGTACCCTCTTTGTGCATAGTGATGTAACTCGGCCCGGGAAATTGGTTGTACGCTTGGGTTGAGTCGATGTTTCGTAAAATATTCAGGTCAGAGAATTGATGGAAATATTTAAAGAAAATGAATTTTGTTTTGTGCCTGAGAACTATCAAATAATTGTAGAGAACGGCCTCAATATGAATTTAGGGTTGATTTTAAGACATTGATATTTCAAGTTGAAAGATTTGGAAATTATTCATGCAACTGAAATAACTTGATGAAGAAATAAGACGTTTAAAAACGAAAGGGACTTAAAAAAATAGAATAAAAATTACAGTTTTTTGCCAAAATGTATTCAAAATAAACCACCAAAAAGTACACAAGCGCCCGTATTAAGTAACCTGAGCCCGTGTCCAGCGGAGATACACGTTATCTTAACGACCCCTCCCTGGGGTGGGGGTAGGGTAGACCCCCGATACACCGGCCAGATATGGAACGGCCAATTTTGGTCAACTGTACCTCCGTTACGACTCTTGTTGTTTTGATCTGTTGATAAGTCTCCATCAACTGTTGTTGGTGATTACTTGTGTTTTTGGAATGGGAATGTAATTATTTTATGGGATTAATGGTCTTGGAATTTTTTTTCTCTTATTATATATCCGAAAGTACCTCTTTCTGTCTGTCTGTTACTTTTTCACGTTTCAACGGCTGAACTGATTTCATACTTTAGAATACATTTTCGTTCCGATAGTATGTAACACACAGGCGAACCTGTTGGCAGAAACTAGTAAAATCTAAAAGGGCCTAGCTGTATTCATAGTTTAATACAAGTGAAAATAAAGGGTAGCAAAACCTCATCTAAATGATATGGAGCACTGTTATACCGAGGTGGCCAAACAAATTGTTGACCAAACACCTGCAAACAGGTCCACTGTTTGCAGGTGTTTGGTCAACAATTTGTTTGTACTTTCAGAGACCAGCGGAAGAGAGATCTCGACATCAGGAGCTATAATTTTCGAATAGGACGTAAATATAGAAAACAGGTCGTTTTGATCCGGAGGCGAATAAGCGATCTCTAACATTCACCACCTTTATAGTTTTCACCGTGGACGTGCCTTTTCAGTGCGCGAAAGGAGCCGAAATATCCAGTACACCACCGAAAAATATTCCATTTATAACCGCAACAAAAACATCAGTAAGTAATATTATAAGTAAGTTAATTAATACTTTTAGTAACACGATATTGTAAGTGGCGAGAGGGAGTGGGTTATTGTTTGCGAGGGTAACGGGTTCGGTTCCCCGAATAGATTATCCGAGTTATAGTACACTGAGTTTGCTTAGGATACTTGACGTTTACGGGGTTTCGGATATATTCAAGCTGTTGCCTTTTGAGGGTAGGCAAACAGGTTTATGGGTAAGGAAAGGATGAAGAATGATAATTTGTAAGCAGGAATCAAAGATCATTTCGAACAACCAAAGTTGTACAAGAAAGTACGGGAACTTTAGCAGTCGAATTATGATTTCTGTTGTGACCATCATCTACAACAGAAAATAAGCGATAAGATCACTTTCAATCTGTTTCGTATAGGCAAACCACAGCTGGCCCTTAGTGTTTTATGCACGGTGAAGGTGTACGGAATCATAATTGGCAATTACCAGCTATGCTTTCAAACGGCTGCTTAGCTATTTTAACTGCCTGACAGTTAAACCTACTTTAGTTCTTAACGTTAGATTTAACTGTGGGTACTTTGAACCAAACACGCTTGACTATTTTTTATGAACCCCATCAATCGCGCGAATTCCATTTCACGAAATTCAAATTTCTACAAAACGGAATTCGAAGACACATTTCGAACGTTACATCTATCCCTTTTCAACGTGTGTTATAGACGTATGTTTCTGTCCTTGTCGCTCACTCTATTTCCGGTACGTTCCTGTTACGTCCGCATTTAACGTCGCAGACTTAAAAAGTGGGTAGTTTTCGGAAATCTGCTCCGTGGATGGCCGGAAATGATTTCTGTCCGTTGGGGAGCGGGATGGATTTAGGTGGACAGACGTCACAATCCTGGGTAGATTAAAAAAAAACTGTTACTTGTATGGGAAGCAAAGGGGGAGCTATCGACAGTCTAGTATTTCAAATTATGACCTTTTTTGGTTATTTTTCTAAGAGCTTTTGAACAAAACTAGGTTCCTAATTAGTTTATATAATTCCAGTTTAAGATTAGTGCAGTAATTCTAACAGATGTAATATGAATTGACTTGGAACAATATATCAAAGTATCACTATTCACTAACCAAATCTTTAATTCCTACTCACAAGAAATTTGCCCACCCATCCAAATCCCAACCTCACTATCCTTAACCTAACAAATAAACAAACACGACCCTAGTCCAAAGAAATAAACATTTTTATAACTTAATTTGTTGTCCACCCGCTTTTGTCGCTTTAATATTAATAAATTCTCATTGGCTGGATTCGCTTGCAATTTGCCCTTGCCGTCCAAAAGTAAAACTTATGACGCACCCTTAGTCCTAAATAAGTAGGGGTGGACGAAAAAAGAGGAAAATTCAGTAATATTTCCGTGGACAACACTGGTAGTGAGATATCGGATCCATTGGTTACATTTGCTGGACAATAATCAGAAATGGAAAGGTTTAGGACCCGGTACATAGTGCGTAGATCGAGCACTAAATAGTAAAAAAGTATTTGCCAGATAAATTAGAAAGAACTTATTCAGAAATTATGAAACAGAGAACTTTTACCAAAGCTTAAAGATATTCGATGCGGTAACAAGATAGTAAAAGAATGTCATCTATGTAACAAAATAATTATTTGGCGAAACCCTTGACTCATATCCACTATGTGACCTTGACAAATTAGTTGGAAAATTCTTTTCATTTACACTTGCACCAGTATACAAGCAAAATAAATCATCCGAGAAATAGAAAGAGGAAATAATTAATATGTCATTCCCATCCTTCAACAGATAAAATAACATCAAGAAACCACTCGATCCTTCAAAATCAGCCAAGAAAACTGCGCCTAGGTAGGTCGTATCATGCAGGCATTTATCTTATGAATTTATCTAAGTTCATTCCGCCGCGGTGGTTCGCAAAGGCAACCTGAGCCTTCGGTAATACTACACCACTAGACGCATGGATATACTCAGGGTTTTATGCGGCCCTAGTACATTATTGTAATTGCTCTTATGTGGTTATTGAAATTTTCTATCATAAGCATCGCCTTTGGAAGTGCTTTCATGTTTTTTATGTGGCTTAAATGGTGAATTAAGGATTGTTATTTCTGGCAGGAACTTTACAGCTTTCCTTTGTAGCAGCATTATGTAATTTTGTAATTTTTAATTTGTATTTTCGATGTGCGGATGGATGCACTTGTATAATTTTTCTTTTCGTATAATTACTTTTACAATCATAAATTGCTAAAGCAAGATCTAATCATGTCAAGAATGACAAGTGATCAGAGGACCGGACTACCAACCAGTTCTCTAAGATAAGAGATGGCAATAATATGTCAGAGCTAGAATGAGTAAGAAGATTACAGAACACAGCGTACTAAATTATAGTTTATTCAGTTCCTTGTTTA
Source organism: Melanchra persicariae (assembly GCA_947386135.1). Classification (NCBI taxonomy): domain Eukaryota; kingdom Metazoa; phylum Arthropoda; class Insecta; order Lepidoptera; family Noctuidae; genus Melanchra; species Melanchra persicariae. The sequence continues at coordinate 18,335,722 of OX376662.1, read as the reverse complement.
ATTTAATTTAAATTATCTCCATGTCTGGGAATTTCAAAGTTTCTGGGTTAACAATCAAGTGTCGTGTTTGGATAGTTCGCAATTGCATCTCGCGGCTCTCGACTGACTGGCGCGTCGTGCAGAGAAACTGTTCATGTAAATTGTTCATATAACTGTTGTTTGTGGCTGCTTTCAAATAATTTAAGAGCGTGTACGCCGTATGTCATTTCATACAAACTTTCAAGTCCTTATTCTTCAAAATGTATGAACCGATTTTAACGAAACTTGGTATGCATACGCTAGACATCCAGGTCTAAATAGTTATCAGAAAACATTTTTGAAAAAGAGTTCAGGGGGAAAGATATAGTGATTTTTCACTTTCTATAGAAAACTTAAAATCGCTCTCTCTCTCCCTCTGAAACCTTTTTCAAAAATGTTTTCTGATAACTATTTAGACCTGGATATCTAGCGTATGCATACCAAGTTTCGTTAAAATCGGTTCATTCATTTTGAAAAATAAGGATTTGAAAGTTTGTATGGAAAGCCGTACCGCGTAAACGCTCTTAAGTGTTGTCTGATGTTTGAGTTATTATTTCACTGACGAGTTAAACTATCTCAAGAAATTCTTAAAGCTTTGTCACATGAATTAAGACAGAAGTTGTAAACATTAACAAAACATATAATAAATTTCTAACAATCAAAATAACAATGTCATTACCCGATACGAAACGTAATAAATTACCAGGAGATCATAACTACAAGCAACTGAGCGCACCCAAAAACAATATGGAGTCTTGTCGCACGACGGGCGCCCTGTACCGGGATTATTACAGACTTATAATTATTTTTAGCCCCCCGAAAGGGCTTAAGGCAGCTGCGTAGGATTTGTACTAAGACTGGCGTTATTCAATATTATTTTCTTTCGGGAATTTTGTGGGGAAGCGTTCCAGGTGAGGCATTATGTGAGATTTGCAGCGTCTGCGAGGATTTGACGATTAGCGGATGATGTAAGCCGAAAGTTTGCGTTAACGTTACTGATTTTGATTCTAACCTCAACGGATTAACAGTTATTTATGTGGGATTTTGCAGTTTTTATGTCTCATAAGGAAATAAAAGCTTATCGCCGCTACAACCATTATTTTTACGTAAGCCAGCAATCTCTCGCAACAAACTAAACGCTACCTATCCGAACAAAATCTATGAAATTCAAAACGCGACCGTTATTACACGTACCACGGGCAATTTTAAAATTCAAAACGCTCCCAGTCACGGACATTCGGATTGTTACCAATATCGCATGCACCGCACTGAATTTAAATTCACATACAATACTCACGACTCCGCGTTAGCCACCAGATCATTTCACTTCCCTTTTTGGTCGCGGAGCGCTCGCTGCCGAATTAATTCAAACGCTTCATTCGATTCCATCGAGCCACTGTAACTGTGTAATCGCATATCAATCGTTCCATATTCGAACACTCGACCTTTGTGGTCAAGGATTCGAACGTGGGACAACCATTCATTTGTTTCCCGCCGGCGGCCGACCAATCAGCGGCGCGCGCTGCGCAGGTGGCGCGCTGTCACCACGCGGCGTTCCATTTCCCGCAGCGCGTAATCGAATGAATATTACAAACGTCAAACTGACAGCTATGCAGTTTCACGCCCGATATATGGGTCGAATGCTCTTTTTACGCCGATTTCAAGTATTGTCAATGTGCGACCGCGTTTCATCGCGCCCGTGACACGCGAATAGAAATTCGCGAGGTTTAAAATGTTATCGCGAGTCGCGTTAGTGTTGACGCGTCCCGACCTACACCGGAACTGTTTTACTGGGAGCCCATAATGAAAGCACTTAGCGCTAAGCGAAGCAATTATAAGTAATTTGGAGAGCGGTAATGGGCGCGGACAAGCGATGCGCAAAAACGCGCCAAACGTAACGCGCTAAAAGCTCCCTAATTCGATTGTCGACGTATACTTTTTAAAGTTGGCGCCGCCGGTGTGACGAAATGGCGCGAAATATTCAATATTCAAAAGGGATTTTCTTTTTAGAAAATAGCAGGACGTTGAAATTTTAGGGAGCAGGCTAATTGTGAAGGCTCACCGAAGATTGTAATTAAAACTCGTTCGTGTTACTCAGCGGGAGCGTGCGGAAAATTCGCGGAATTCATAGTCATAAAGAAAGTGGGATTGGAGTCGGCTCGCTTCGAATGAAACAGAAATACCGGGGCTCAGGCGACTTTGCGAGCGTCACCTGAACAGCGCTGAGCGTACCGAGCGCCTTCTTCGGCCCTGGTGATTTATGGCCGCGGATCCGGACCGGTAATGAAATTGCACCCTCTCTCCTCGTTCGCCCCCTCCTCCCCCGCGCGCCGGTATCCATTCTAGAAATTACTACGCAACACTGAGTCGTGCACTTACGATTGTCTCGCCTCCCTGGTATCCTGGTAGTCTCATGCTAATGTTTACTTTTTGTTCAAATTTCATCAATCAATTTAAGTCGGGGGCTGCAGGTCGATCCGCGACGTACTCGTAAGTAATTTGAAACGTCAGAGTAAAACAGAAAAAGCTTAACTCGAATTGTTTAGCTTCGTAAATAAATTCAGAAGGCTGCGAAATCTAAACAAAAGCATGATGACGCGAGGGGGATCAATCTCATGTCTACCATCAGACGCCAGAAACACCATCCAAAAATATCAATCTCGAACGATCCATCCCCAAAAATAAAAAAAACAAAACCTATTTCCTACAACCCAACTGAAACACCATGCACAAAAAAGGGAAAAACGAAAAAAAAAACACATAATTCCGGGCGCGGGAAATTGCGATTTACGCGGGAAAATGCCATAAAACACATACATAGAGGTATTGTTGGGTAACTTTTAAAAACGGATCACAATGGTTGCATTGAGCGTGACGTAGCCACCGTGGCCGACCGCCGACGCTTTTCAATTAAAAATTCCCGCCACCAATAAAATTTTCATTGAGGTACAAAGATTTCGTTAGTTACTGTTAGCTGGGAACTGTGGCTAGCTTAGTTTCGAGTTGGTTGGTCTTTTGGTTGTTCAGTTGATTGACGCGAAGACTTTTTAAAGAACGTTTACAGTCATTACGTTAAAATAGATATTTTGGTGATCAAAGCGAATTTTCATAAGCGATTCGACTTATCTAAATCTGGACTGAATTCGTATCATCGTGTCATGGAATATCTGAATTACTATTAGCAAGCTGCATTTTAATATGCTAGATGAAAATTAGTGATCATAGCTGAATTGGTTTAAATGAACCTAAGTAGTAGCCTGGTTCTTCTCCTTCGTCGTTTCTATGATTACAGCATGTTGCGTAACTTTATAATGATGATGAAACTCTTTAAACCTTTAATGATGATAAAGGGAAGTAAGGTGGTAACTAATAAAACAACAGTGAATAGAGACGTATGATGGATGTCCTCAATGAAATGGCATAAGGGCTGGAAGCTGATGATCACCCAAACTAATATTATAAATGCGAAATTAAGTTTATTTGTTACCCTTTTTTATGGATGGAATCATGAAATGACTCTTGCCACTCTGGGTGGAGCGGGAGGGAGTGTCTGACTCTTACTGACTAAAATCCATCCGTGCTCCTCGTAGTGCCTTTTGCTTTCCAGGGCCGCGGTAACTCTTTCAAACAAAATCCGCAACTTATTTGTTACCCTTTCACGCCAGGGAATCGATGAACCGATTTTGACGAATTCTGGTACAGAAATTACTGGTAAAGACTACTTTAGGGGGACAAAAGCTAGTGAACCTAAAGTAAAAGTTAACTAATTACTAACCGTTAAGTGCTGAAACAGCCACGCCCGGAGGATGTTAGTTGCCACCTTCGGGAAGATGCCCCTCTTCTTTTGGTTCTTCTTGCCGTTAGTGTCGTCGTCTTCTTCTCCCGTGCCTTCTCCAGAGCCGATACTCGCGTTGCTGGCATCTCCTGAGGAAGAAGGAGAAGATCTAGTGTTTAGAACATCTATTGTTACTATAACGTGATTTAAGCTAATAGTTTGTTTAAATTAATATCTGGTTCCTATCTATACTGTCTTGTTGTTTTTGTAACTGTTTGTCATGACTGACTACCAACGCATTTCCAAAATAATTAAGTCTAGAAATCTGGAAACTAAATTATATTTATTATATATATTTATTTTTGGAATTATTTGGAATATGAATCGGTTTTCACTAATAAAAAGATCAATAAACGAGAAATACATACACGGGTTTGTGTAGCGGGTCGCTTGTTCTTATAAACCATTATTGTTTCAAGGCGTTCAAATCAAAATCAAATCAAATCACTTTTATTTGTTAACATAGGTACAAAAACACAGTCTTATATTTGATGAAGAGAGCGCTATGTTATGCCAGGAGGCGTACAAATATTGTGTGAATTAACTTGACTTCAACAACAATTTGAAGGAGCGGAAGCTCCAACAAACACTCATGTGCACTCTAGGCATAAATATAAGACCAATGATCAACATTTACGATGGTAAGAACATGGTTCATTATTGCTGTACGAATGTGTGTTACATGAAAAGAACATACGGTTGGCTTTGTAATGAAATCGTCTTATTACTTCTTCTATTGACTAGTTTACATTCATTTCATTATTCTTCGTTTTAAACTAATATACAGCGACTATTATACCTCAAGAAATTAAGCCAGAACCCGCACTAACAGCGTCAGCCAATTTGATGGCATTTTCGATAGGATTACGCAACCAGGCTGCGGCAGTCGAATTGGCTAATGCATCTGGCAGCAGTAGCGGACCTGGTAATGCGTTATCTACCTGTGCAGTACCGTGCTGGGTTAAAAGGTCAGGCTGAATTAATGGCCTTTTGCCATTCCCTTTAGTTGAATTAATAGATTCATTGATTCTTGAAAATTACTCTTTAGGTTCTTCATTAAAATTGTTGAAGATAATATTTTTATAAAGTGCACTTGTACGATAAAAACCTCATTAAAACACGTCCTATATTTAATTGCCATTTTTTATGAATTGTCAAGCAATTAACATTTCTCATACGAATGCGTGAAACACGTACAAACAAGACAAATTTCACATAATTATAACAACGTGTTAATCGGGTACCCGGCAGTTAGCGAACTCAGGAGATGTCCCGTTCGTACACGAGAGCGTCTTATCAAACTGCGCCTGGCATATTAATTAGAAACGCCAAGTTGTATTTATTTAATCACCTGACATACCGCCGATTCCTATCTCCCTGGTACCTACGGTTAATTAATTCTTACTGTGTTTCTTATATGCATTTTACGTCATGATCATTGATGATGATAACGGATGTTCTAGATGTGAATACTTAGATGTCTCTTCATATTACTCATATTTTTTATTAACTTCGAAGATGATTTGTTTCAGTAGCTTTTCTATCAAGTGATATGATTGATATCTTTTTAAAAAAGCAAATGGTTTCTAGCATTTATCTTTGGTTCATTTAACCTTTTCCAAGCATTAAATAGTAGATACCTCAAAGCTGCAAGCTTTTGTAGAAATCCATCAGACAATATTTTATTATGGGTTACGTTTGCTTTTAAAACCGAAAGAGAATTTGGCGTCAGATGCTTTTTTTCCTTTGAATAATACATGCGGATAATTTTGGATTCTGTACTACAGGTACTAGGAGAGCAGAACCAGGCAACAGGATAAACAAATTAGCGTGCACTGAGCCGTATCAAATATTCATCGTAGCAGGAACAAATCGAATCAGTAGGTAGCGGGGTGTGAGCGTCTTATTTCCTTACTGCTTGTTGCTTTGTACACCATAAATAATATAAACCTGAATTCACTGTTCGTACCAATTTGTGTTCTCCACTTTCGAACGTTTTCTTCAGTGTAACCTTTTTCTAAGCAATGTTAAATGTAGCTCTATGTCATCGGTTTAAAGTAGTGTTGTGCGCTGCAACGCTGGAGCGTTTATCGATAAAAATGGATGTCGTCGAAACGCAACGTGATGGGCAACTGTATCGAGTGTGCGTATCTCATTCGACCGGTGGCATGCACATTGTGATGGTAATAGGGGCAAAGTAATAAAATTACTCTTAGGCCATTACCCGTCGCCCCTCGATGTAGCGTGGCCACCCCAGCGCGATATAGGGTGTAGAAGACACAATAAAACGCTTCCAGTTTGAGAAAAACAACGGGATTATTGTCTGTGTAATTGTTTTATACGTGTACCGAGATTTATTTTGTTAAAATTACGTTTTAAAAGTTTGGTTGTACGTGGTTTTTTATTGGTTAAACTTTTTAGCGTGGGATTTTTATTTTTACGTTTTCCTGAGTCATGTTTGTTAACTGACCGGATCAATATAAAATTTTCCATGAGGTAGAATTTTCCTCAACTACCGTATTTTTTTTACTCATCCTGTATATAAGTTAGAGCGTGCCAAATCAGAGTGCAGTTGCATGATGCAGTGATGTAATCCCCTAATTCATCTTACGACGCACACATACGAACCAACCCTAATGTTTCTAATACACCCCCAAATGGACGAGCGCAAACATAAACAGATATGCGTGCGAAAAGTCAAGAGTGAAGCTTTTATCGAGTTAATTTTATCGAATTAAATATTGCTTTTAAATGTTAGATGTTTCCCATCACTATTTAGATTAACTAAGAATTATACGATGGTGTTTTTAGTATTGAAAAAGACGGTGGAACTATAAGTTTTCCTATTACCTTTGGCGACGAAAAATCGCTGCGTGTTCCTATCCGAATCAATATTTCCTTATAACGAAGAAAAATCAGTGTAATAAGCGAATTTATTTGCGTTTCAGGTCTATTTACATGCAGATCCCGGAAAAAAGGACTGTTTCCCTCTACACTAACGTAAAAATTCATAAGTCCGTAATCAAGCCATCGAGACGAATGCGATCAATAAAAACGGATTGCCTACCACTTTATGTTTCCCTAGTATTTGAGATAGAAACATAAAATAACCAAGTCGTATATTTTAACTAATTTTGAAAGGAATCGTAAAATAAACGATGTGTTATAAGATTCCTTATTATACAGTTTATAGTTCTACAATTCATATTGGTTATGGATAGATTTTATGAGGTTTTTACTTCCATAGCAGAAGTTATCGTGGTCACTCTAATTTTTATGTGATGATGGACTCTATCGCATTCATAGGTAATTTTAGTACTTCATTAAAGTTCTTTAGGATCTATTTTACGGTTATACCGATCGATAAATACTTTGATATGGTTGTTATTTAGATTTTTGAAGTAGCTGAGTTATATTTGGGTTTTTACCGTAATTACTTAATTTCTTGAATACATTTTTAGAAAGTAATTTAACAGCGGTTTTGGATATAATTGAAACTGTAATCTTATTTGTCATTTATAGACACTTTATTATATTGCCACACGATAAAATTTCACATTTTTCAGTTCCGTATGGTGTCGGACGTAAAAGAATAGCACCATCCCATCACTTCTTGGGTGTCGTAAGAGACGACTAAGTGACTCACCAGAGAATAGGCAGCAGCTTTCTCTGTAGGTACATTGCTACAGCTACACTGCGATCGCCAACCCGCCTGCCAAGCGGTGCGTTTATGGCAAACCCTCCCATTTGGGGGAGGCCTATGTCCAACAGTGGGCGTCTTTCGGCTGTTATGATGATGAGATGATGATGATGATAACTATTCGACATAAGGCACCATTATCATGTATTAAAGACTTAAATTTCTTCGTTTGCACATAAACTGACGCCTACAAAATATCATCCATATAGCCCGCACAATTCGTAGGTAAAAACATTTGAAACACAGTTCTATGCCACCATATCGGGCGTAACAAGTGAAACTGCTCATTAGTACTAATCCTCCATGGTGTTTGCTCCCATGGCGTTTGTAAGCCGATTGGCGCAACCCGACACCGAATCCGCGACCCTCGGGCTGGGGCACGCGCCACTGCGGTCTGGGCCCTTTGTGTTATCATAAAAGAAATAAGAGATGGTTTTCAGTCTAGCTGTAGGAGATTTTTTTTGTATTGGCTTGTGTTACAGCATTTTCTTTTGCGATGATGTGGTTGATAACTTTAAAGGTGGATAAAGTTCACTGGTCTGTAAGATTTCATGGAATTCTATATGGTATTTTTTAAATTCTACATGGTCAGTTTAGCATCTGTTTGTGGTCCTTGCAGGTGACAGATGGATCGTAAAGTTATTGAATGATAATTTTCCTTTGGCAGAACTAGCTTCATTCGACTGACAGACCTCGACAATGCAAAAGTGCCTGTATATGGTACATTCAGCATCTGCCTAGCTCTTTCTCAAAAAACTTTGGGGTCGACTTTCAAGCTTCATTTCACTTTGCGATTCTGTAAACATGTCGAAGTGAAGGCTTGGGTGAAAAAATTATCACGAAGTGAGCTGTCAATCCATGTAATCCAGATGGGATGACAGCTCACGTCGTGATCACTTCACCCAAGCCTTCACTTCGAAAAATTTACAGAATCGACCGGCAGATGAACACCAATGGATGACATGGATCGAATGCCATCTGACCTGTACAACACAAAAACGCACTTGATTTTGGAGTTATACATTTGTGTCTTGACTGAGAACTTATAAAAAGATTTTGTAGCAGATTTGCTTGTATTGGAAACACTTGGGAAAATAAAGGTACATTAAAATAGCTAACAAAATGACTACTTACTAGAGTCATCTAGTGTAACATAACTGTTACTAAATATCATGTTACAATAATTGTAACTCAAATAAATGTCAGTCGGTTGCAAGTCATGCTGTGGTTCTATTAGGTTATGGGCCCATACCTTTTTTTCGCATTTGCAAACCAAGAAAAGAGGATCGAATCTACTAATTTCTAAGTCGTTGCTTAAAAATTAGTAGATTCGATCCTCTTTTCTACACAACAAAATTTTTGCGAATGCGAAATTCCCATCAGTCGCAATCTGTCAAAAAAGCCTCAATGTTCACAAATTTTGACAGATTGCGACTAACACACGAATGTAAACGTTGCTTAAAAATTACTAGAATTGGCACTCTGGTGTGGCCAGGTAAGAATTTTAGCTAGTGAAGTTATTCTGATGTTCCGTAACACAAGTCTGCAAGCTCAATAACTGAGATTTTTAACGTAGAAAACATCTTGATAATAATCTCAGGATAAATAGCGACATGCCATTCGCCTACGTTTCTTAAATAACGGGTTTTTTTCAACTTATCTTGACCTAAAAGTTGCGTGGGTGATAGTTTATATTTTTAGCTTTTTTTTTATTTTTCCGTTGCGCGGGTGGAGTAATACCTCGTTGGAAAGAAGTATTTATTTGAAGATTAATATTGGCTGGAACTTTATCCTGGTTTAGTAGTAACGTTGAGGCTGACTTATGTTTCATGAACATTTTAAGTTGCGTGTTATTTTCTAAGTTGCAAGTTGTACATTATTTTATTTGAATATCTTGTGATTACCATTACTTAAATAGGCTTAATGTCTTATAAAAGCTTAATATAGTACTGTTGCAAAAGAAAAGCAACCTTAGAAACTCAATCACTTTCATTATGAAAAAGCTGAATATACCTATTGTTTTTTTTTTATGCCCATGATCATCAGTGAAAAAAAAACTGAAACGTATACGTAGGAACGTAAAAAACGTATGTTTTTCAGTGTATTTTTTTAATTATTCGAGGCACTGTGTTTTTATGAAAATATAAAATTCTATTTTATATTTTTTATTTGTTTTTCTCCTTTTGTCAAATTTATTGCTTCTGATTTTGTAAATGTATCCAAATTATGGGTAAACAATTTTATGCCTATAGCTCTTGTGTGGTGTGAACCGTTAGTAGTAGTTGGTCATCACGATTAAAAAAATAAAAAAATATATTGTTTTTGGTTCGCAATGTAGAAGAAGGCAATTCCCTCAGCCAAAAAAATATCTCAAAAATTGGACTATAACGATTCCTATGCGAGTACATCATTAGACAAGCACAAAGCGAGCTCGAGTCCTGTCGGTGACACTCCTGGGAGATTTATCGAGTTACCGACATTAGTGCAGGGCGCAAATGAGTGCAGGGACTATCGAGTTGCGCCTCAAATGGAAGCACGCGCGGCCTAGTGATGGGATGCGTGGGAAATATCGATGTTGATGTTTTTCTATAGTTTTTTTGGTTTTAAGAGAACTCTTTCGGTATTTATATGACAAAGAAAGTAAATTGCCTACCTAGGAGTTTCTAATTCTAGAAAATGAATGAAAACTTAATAAGAAAATCTGAGAGATAAAGGTGTGTACTTACTCGTATAAAATATTGTTTTCAGTTAAGCTTTATTAAAATATCGCGTTTTATTAATTCCATACTGTGACGTTAACTGTTGAACTGCACTGCTACATAAAAAAACAATTTACGTTCTACCAACTCAAAAACATCGACAACAAGTCATTGACAATCCCATCACTAAAGGGCGACAACCACGGTGTCGTAATACGTTCAGCAATTTGATGGATTGGCTTCTTTGCAGACCCTCCTATTTGCAAACACCCTTATCTGAGCCATAAGGGGAAGGGGGGTACCCGGGGGCTAATTAAAATTGCCACTCTCTCATCCATGCAGAATTACAACCCTCTATTTTCTCCCACATAAGGTTGACAGTCCCGTGAATGGGACGTAAGTCTATGTTGGGCGCCATTGCATCAGAAGTGGGATAGATGTGGGAATGCAATATTTGAAATTGGAATTTAGTTTAATAAGATTGATTAGGAGATTTTGTGTGACGTTTCTAATGCGCTGATTGGTGGATTTGTTCTTGTATGAATGTTCATGGGTGACAATTTGTGATTGCAGCTACAGGAGTCAGATTGTTGAAATTGCTTGTCTTTTGTCATGCTTTGACAGTTTGAAAGTTAATGCGAGAAAGGATCAACACAGTAATGGGTATAGATAATTTAAACCTCGAAATAAGCAGTCTATAATTTAAGAAGTTTAGTAAGAAAGACTGACAACGAGTCTTGAGAAGAAGTACCGTGGTATCCACTTTCAGGGAAGGTAGTGGAGGTCAGATAGGCAGGTCAGACATGTTATGTACTGATATAGTGGCATCAATGTCACCACAAGAAAAACTATCGAAGCGTAATTTGTACATTAACAAAAAAAAAACGCAACGCCATCTATCCCGCCAGCTGCGAACTACTAACGAAATCCTGCATCGCGGTATCAGAGTTTACCGTGCGATTTGAACATAAACAACAGTCCGAATATCAACTATCAGGCAGTTGCCCACCGGACACAACAACCGTCTGGTCGGAGGATCCTCCCTTTTTAATGGAGGTTTGCGGGACTTTACACCCTGTACCGCATACCACTATACTGGTGACCCCGACGTGATATTCAGCTGCATTCTGTAAGACTGGAAGCCAATCCAAACAATTTTGGGAAAAGGTTAGGCCTTTAGCCTATAATGATGAGCAATAAAAGAAAATATACCAATTGAAAATAATAATAACTAAAATTAACAAATAGGTACACTAAACTTACAACAAACTAGAATATAACATCCTCAACGCTGTCAGGTGGTAATGTGCCCAAGAGACTGGCGGCATAGAAGAAATAGATACCAATTTGTCTTCTTGGTCCAATGATCCTATAAATCAACAATTAAATAAAAATACCAACACCTCAAAAAAAACTACCGTCATCCCTACAACGTTCTACACTCAACTGACTCAACCCTCAAACGCGCGCGGCGTTTGAAAACGCAACGCAGGCTTAATTACCGCGAAACGAAACGCGACGCGAAACGCACGCGTCAGCTCAGCTCTGATGACTACGCTGTCTTATTGTGCTGTTTAATCAGCTTCGTTATTCAACAGCGTTTGTCTCGTGTACAGAGTTCGGGCTGATGGCTTTTGGAAAATTGTGATGACGATTATTTTTGTGTAGATATACTGAAATAAGTGGTTTCGGTACACGTTTTATGTGGGGTCTTTTGTCAAGGCTTCTAGGAAAGCGTGCTTTAAAGTTGACTATATTATCTAGTGAGACAGTTGTCAAAAACAAGCATATCAATAAAAATAAATGAGAAGGATAATAGGTAGTGTTTTATTCGTATTGTAATAGAACAAAAAAGTTTCTTATAAATATGTTACTGGCAGATATTTTATTTATTTTAAAAGCTTGAAATTGTCAAGATGTAAAAAACGAACTCAGGAAAAAAAGAAATCGGGCAGACGCAACATTTTATGAAGCGTTAAATTTTTAACGATATGATGACAGTCCCGATTCCTTTGCATGAGCACTCATTATTGCGCATCATGGTTAAGTATATTAAACAGTGTCGAAAACTCAAATAATAATATAAAAATGATACTTTCTCTCTGAAAGTTGAGTAAGGCGCTGAAGTGCTAACGATTATCAAAACATATTTAACGGATTATTAAAAAATAAGTGTTACGGGTCATCGCTACGTATTATTTAATGGAACTTCGTATATAAACATCACATTTACAAGAATACCAATAAACGTAAAAGGCTTTAAAACTTCAAAATATTACACATAAAACCGCTCATATACGATATCAGACGCAGAAAAAAATGTTTTTACGATTCAAAGCTAACCCTTACAACGGCATGGATCACGTCTCCGCGATTACGCAGCATTGAAAATTAGTTTAATATCTCAAATTGACGATTCCGCCCGGAACGGCCAATTAAGAGGGAATAACACTTGGAATTATCCTCCTGATAGCCAAGTTATGGGGTGCTTTTATGGACCATTAAGTATACCGTAACTCGGGAGACGATTCACGAATATTTTGTACACACTAAATGTTTGAATTTACAATTCGCATCTAGCGTTTACGATACTGCTTGTCTAGTTGTAAAACTCAGCTAGCGTTTGTGGGTTACAACTGTTACAAGTGGTTCCAAGTTAACGACTTGGGTTATATTGTGGTTATTATATTATGACGTTTAAACGAATGAACTTTAATATCACATCATACATAGATTAGCTTAATTAAACATTATGATAACTTAATAAAAGTTATATATAATAAACAAATTGATGTGGGCAGTTGATGAGTTTAAGTTAATAATCTTGGCGGTGTTACCCCAAGTTATAACCACGCGTATTAAAGGATTAATACAGTAAACAGTGTTGTGTCGCTCGGGTGCGGGGGCCCTACGGTCGCGGGGCCCCGAATCGCGTAACGGCCGTTCATTCGCGCATTGATTTCAATTTGAATTTTAATTGCGGAATATTATACAAAATTACATTGCTTAATATTCACCCCGGGGCGGCGATTTTTGCATATTTTTAACCCTGTGTAAAGTCGTTTTGGTGCGGGTGGGTGCTGATAAAAATCGCATATATTAACTAAGAGAGGGCCGGATTTTGTGAGCAGATAGTCGGGCGGTTTTCATTAAAGCCGATACGAGCGAGATAGGTGTCGTATTTTATTGCTTATCCTCGGCTTGGACCGTTCTGTAAAGTCTTAAAATTCTACATAAAAGATTGTGCTTTTGAGAATTTCGAGACAAGTTTATGTTACTTCCGACGGTTGTCTTGATTTGGGAATATATTTTTGCAGAAGATTTTCTTTATCAGCTGTCTATCAAATTTATTCGTTTGAACTTTTGAACTTGGAAACAATCGGAAAAATAATTTAAGAAATTCTACGTAGCGTAGATATACTAACATAGAACAATAACTTCTACAAATCCAATCTAGAAAGTACAGAAAAGCTATCAATTATAGTCACAATCACCACAACAGAGCCATAAACTTAAATTTTCCAGTCGCATGAGTTTTAATCAAGTCGGCGATAAGTCGCAACATTTCACGACAAAAATATGCATTGGGTTTTTAAGTCAGATCAGTGCATGCCTAAACAGGGTTAACTGTGTAGAGGGTTGATCGCGTTTGACGTGTCGTAATGCGATTTTGATTTGCGACTTTATTAATATGTTAATAAATTGAGTTTATGTTTTGTGAAACAGATGTGCGTCTTGCTGAGGTTTTAAATGATTTGATTTGAATGTAATGACGTGTGGTGTCTTTATTAATGGAGACAGAAGATTTGAAGTGACTGCTTTGGAATATTCTTTTTATTGTTCAACTTGAAATGGTCAGGTTGAAAAAGGAAGGAAGAAATTTGGGTGTATTTAGGTCTAGAGTGAATAGCTTACTTGTAGACAAGCGTGAATATTAACGCTTTCTATCTTGGTCAGTAATAAATAATAATAATTAAAAATCTCCAGATTTCAAACATAAATAAAAAAATAAAAAAAAAAAACAGCAACATGAAATGCTATTTTTAACCCCCGTAACCACATTAATACGCAAAACATTTAAGAGCCACCCGACGACATGACAAACAAAACAGACGTTTGCAAATTGCAACAAAAAAAAACTCAAAAGATTCTTATCTAAAAACTTACGAATACCTCAAGGGAAGGCTAATTGCGAAGACTCATCCCGCAATTGATATTTTTTAACAAAAAGTAATGCTTATAAATGTGACCACGTATCTTTGGTTCGCATCGGCGATGGAACGCTGGCAGGATTCCGTGCGTCGTGCTATCACAAGACTCCTTTCAAGAACGTCACAAATGTATATCGTCATCAGATAGTTGTTTAAAACGAAATATTTATGGAATGTCGTGTTCTCTACATACTTGTCGAGTTTCACGATGAGCTGTATTTGGATTTGTGTTATTTTTGTTCGTGACTTCATGTGTGACACATGTTGAGAGCTAAGCTTTGTATTCGTGTTACTCCATTCGTCATTCGACAGCTTTTGATCACCCAATAAGTGTTGCTTGTGTAAAAAATTCTTGGCTTCTATTTTATGCAAGAAAAACTTCGTCAGGCGAGAAATGGTAGAAAGTAAAGAAAGATAAAGAAGGAGAAATAATAATTAAATGCACCAATTATCATTGAACTAATAAAAGCCATCTGTTAATAGGAAAGTCCAATCAAAAAAATAACAAAACTCGATAAATGCAAATCCCACAAATATCGATAACGACCAACATTAAACACATAATTTTATTACATTTAAAACGTCTTTATTTACACAGAACATTAACTAAAGCTATTTCCAATCAAATCAAGGCGACATAAATCTGTTGCGTACGGCTGGACTGACAATAAAAACTGACGTGGCAGCGGGGGGTTAAATGCTCGCAGTAGGTATCCGTTGATTGGCGATTCCAGGGCTGTTGGAGTTAACTTGAATTTCCTTTTTATTGTGTTTTTATTGAGCACCTATTCGTTTTATGTGTTTGGGGTAGAAGAGGTCTAAGCGAATTTTGATAGAAGATACATCATTAACTGCTTTTGTACTTTTATGGGTAATTTTATGTTTTGAGGCGTGTATTTTTTGGATTAGACGTGGCTTGGGTTCTTGGGAAATGATGGTTTGAAAAAAGACGGATAAGTATGACACATTGGAAATTAGTCAGAAAATCAAGAATTTGAAAAGGTGATTGTTTTTGATGCGTACGATGATGAAAATAGATGAAATAAACTCGAGCATGGACTTCTCAATCAAGCTGGCAGTACAACACCTACAGATTTCGTTCATTTTGGTGACATCAAAACAGACAGACAGAAAGTACTTCACTAACAATTTAAGTAGGTACGTAAAACTTTCTAGCTCAACATTCCCTGCTGGATAACTTTAGTTTCCTTATCTATTGTAAATATTAATAGAACACATACATAAACTGAATAAACAACATAAAACTTGTTATTTTAAACGCAACAAAAGGCAAAAGTCGCCTACACGACCGGTCTGAGTACCAGGACAGCATATACTTGCAGCATTTATCCAAGGAACGCTGTGTGAGGCCGTTCATACACCGTATTTATGAACACCGGGCGTTCATGATCCCCTGGTAATGTTACACCGCCATGTTGGTGATTAATAAGATGTTTTTTTGGTTAACAATGGTTACCGAAGGAAGATCTGTGTGATTCTTGGCTGTATGGTTGGTTATATAGGATTTAAATGGAGAGTAATGTTGTGTTAAGAATGGCATGTGCTCTAATTAAAAAGATTGTATCAATGAGAAAGAAATGGGCTCATTAATTTTACTTAAACAGAGTGCTTAAAAGTTTTCTAGGAAACTGATGTACGAAGGAAATAAACCCAAAAGTAATCCCAAAATCTTCGTCTCCTTTATAACAGAGTCACCGGAGCTTGACTAACCTTCATGCCCTTGGTATAACAACACGTAAATTAATACGTAAAAGAACAAAAAAGGAGTATTTATCAAAAAGCTTGCGGTGTCATCGTCCGGTCCTGATCACTCGATACTCGGTGCGCCGGCGCAAGAAACGATACCATCGCATACGCCGCAAAAATAAAATGCCTCCAATCAAAGGTGATCTTTAAAAACATCAAAAATAATGTTTTGGTTAGAGTCATTAATATTTTTAACGACGACAGATTTCTTGTTAAGGATGTAATTAAAGAGATTCTAATAATTTTATTTGCATTTGGTTATTTTAAACTCATTAAATTGGGAATCAATGATGACAATGTTCTTATTCTCGGCATAGGAAGTAATATTGTCATTGCCAAAATCGTGGAAAAACTAGAGCAAAAGAATTCCCACGATGCATCTGCCACCGAATTTCGAATTAATGCAATCAGCAAAAAAACAAATTAACATTCTCGGTCGGAACAGACTGCAAGACATCACTTAGACTGTCACCGAAATACAGTTACTTACCCCCATTTAGACCTAACACGATCTAGAACTAAAGTCAGCCTAGATTTCTGCCTCAGTTCCGTCTTACCAGTACAGAATGCTAAAGACTAAGCTAATTGTTATTTGAATTTAGACGTGAGAGAAATAACAAGCAATGGAGGTCTTCTGAATACTTATGAGGTCGAAAAGATCTCATCCATCTTGTTAATAAGACGCTCGTGATTGTGTTTGAAATTAGTGTACATTCTATATTTATTTACGTACAAATTCTAATGAAACACAGGAGGAGGACGGAATATCTACAACTTGCGAAAATTGAGTTGAAAATTAGACATATTTTACACTAAAGGTATTGGCCGAAAGGGTACAGGGAAATATCTACCGCTGTTTGAAATGTATCACTGGTAAGTTCAGGTTTTCCATTTCTAATATTTGTAAAGTAGAGATGAATCTGGCATGGAAGTATTTTGCTTGCTAAAAAAGAAAGAGTTTCTACTTCAAAATAAAGAGGATAATCATAATAATAACATACATAGATGACATGCTGAAGTCATTGTAGAAAGTGATATAACCATTGAAACTGATACGATTGAAGATCATTATGAAACGCATCACAGAGTAAATATAGCACTAACCGGAACATTTCAATCGCCTGAACAACAGGTATAAAGATACAAAATGATATCGCATATGTTTGGCCCATAGCGCAAGTAGTGACGGGTGCAACTGTCACCGCGCATCACGCATCAAATTGTAATCTACTCGCATTGCACCGTCTAATTGAGGGACGCACCGGCACCGTAAACTGTGAGCTTTACGACGCGTCGCCTACCCGCGCGACGCACCGAATAAATCAGACGCAACACAAATATTACTGTCAGTCGCCCGCGCGTCATAAACGGCCGCGCCATTCGCGTCCAAAATAAACTCGTCACATGCAGTTTTCGCAAATAATCCTCGGATTAAGTCGCGATTGATGCGCGTTTTTGGTCGCGCGTCTTGTGGACATAAATAAGAGTATATATTTGTCGTGTAATAAGACGTTGACGCTGGCCAAATAGTAATTGGTCTCGGCTCAAGGGAACATGTTTACTGGGCGACTTAATTAAGCCGCTCCTATTATTTAGCATCGTGCGTTATACGCTCTCCGACCAATAAGCGTAAGTAATGCATTTTATGGGCCGTTTTTTATATGATTGCGGCCTAACTATGGAGCTTTGCTGTAATTTTTAAAGGACCATCTCCTTTTGTTGTATGCCATCCCAGTCTTGACATGTCAATTATAGTTCAGATATATGGTTTCTAATAAGAATAAAACTTTAGTATTTTATTTCTTATGTTGATTGTGGCATTTAATTATTATTATCTTGATAACGGTCCAGTGTAAATCATTCTTTCAATTAACAGAGCTATATGAATCTTGTAAAGCAATCAAGGAACTCAGGAAATAATTGTTGCAGGGTTTCTATGTAGAAACACACTAGAAACAATTCTGATATAATCATTACCTATATTAACTCTGAAGAAACATTAATTAAATTACTAAGCATGATACTTGTTTCTGCAAATTGCTATAGTACAAACTACGCTTGGCAATCTGTAATATTGATAAGAATCTTCTAATTCTTAGACTCGGACTTTTTATTTTCTTTTCTAACAAGAATATGATGAAAACATCTATTATTTGCATTGTTTTTAGTTTTTGTTTTGAATGTAGCTTCTGCATTGTTCTTTTCATCGTTTTTCATCAAGAACTTCATGCTGTTGCGGCGTTTGCTTCTAAATATGACTAAAATTTTACACCTTTTTAATTTACTTATGTGTTCTTTCTGTTCTTTGGTATTTTGAGAATTAATTATGATTAAGTACTCATGTACTTAATCAATTAATCATAGTATTAGTCATTGATTATAATCAACCATTGTATTGGCTACTATGTCGTAACCTTAGAATAATAACGCCTAGAAACCTAGTACGAGCATCAAAAGTGAAGCAACTCAGACTACTCCATATACGGAGTACTCGGCGCAGCGAGCCGTCAGTGCTCAAGGTCACGCTCTGTTGAATGCACCTCCCGAGAAATATTTAAAAATGACAGTTTGTTGCATAAAAAGATGCTCTAACACACCAGGAAAACAAAAAAAATGTGATAAAATCACGTATCACAAGTAAGTACTTACATTAAATCCATTATTTTTACGTAAATCGATCTTCAAATTAAAATTTTCATAACCTAATTTATCACAATGTAGTGTTGCCAGTTGTAAAGAAAAATTACCCATAATACAGTAAGCACTAACTGTTGGAGTCTACCTGTATTATGATGCTTATTGTTTAAAGTTGTAAGTATGAAACGAAAGCTAATAATTACGGTTGATTCAAATAATTTGCGCATTTTTTTAAGTGAAAAGTTCTTTAGGCGCGTTGGGCAGTTTTCATATGGGAAAAAACCATAGTCGCGACACGCGGCGACACCGACACCTGTGTATGAGATCGTGTCTTAACCTGTCCGGCCCCGGCGACACACCGGTGTGTCGCGAATTAATCGCGAATTTAATGTTTATTTACATATACATAAGATTTACTTTATATTAGGGAATTTTCACATGTTGGGCCCGAGTGGAATTGAAATAAAGGAACATCAGACTGGGCGGCCAGCCAGGGGGGGGGCAGGGGGAGGCGGGAGCCTTGTCGGCCCCGCGGGTGCCGACCAGTCTTTCATGGGTGTCATTTTCGCGATCTTTGGGGTCGCTAAAACCGATTATGGGGTCAAAATCGAAGTCCAAGATGGCGGCGACGAAATTTGCTAACTTTTCGTCATGGGTGTCAATTTCATGGTTTCTGGAGTCGCTGAGACCAATTATGGGGTCAAAATCGAAATCCAAGATGGCGCTGACGAAATTTGCTAACGTCATGGGTGTCATTTTCATGGTTTCTGGAGTCGCTAAAACCAATTCGAAATCGAAAGATGGTGGCGATGAAATTTGCTAACTTTTCCTTATGGGTGTCAATTTCATGGTTTCTGGAGTCGCTGAAACCGATTATGGGGGGATTATCAAAATCGAAAACTTAGTATGCATACGCCATCTAACCAGGTCTATATAGTTAGTTGAGAACATTTTCTAAAAAGAGTTTAGAAGGAGAGAGAGAACGATTTGAAGTTTTCTATAAAAGTGAAAAACCACTATCTTTCCTCCTGATGTTTAAAATGTCATGTCAAAAAGTTAGCAAATTTCGTCGGCGCCATCTTGGATTTCGATTTTGACCCCAAAATCGGGTTTAGCGACTCCAGAAACCATGAAAATGACACTCATGACGAAAAGTTAGCGAATTTCGTCGGCACCATCTTGGATTTCAATTTTGACCCCATAATCGATTTTAGCGACCTCAGAAACCATGAAAATGACACCCATGACGAAAAGTTAGCAAATTTTGTCGCCGCCATCTTGGATTTCGATTTTGACCCCAAAATCGGGTTTAGCGACTCCAGAAACCATGAAAATTACACCCATGACGAAAAGTTAGCAAATTTCGTCGGCACCATCTTGGATTTCAATTTTGACCCCATAATCGATTTTAGCGACCTTAGAAACCATGAAAATGACACCCATGACGAAAAGTTAGCAAATATCGTCGGCGCCATCTTGGATTTCAATTTTAACCCCATAATCGGTTTTAGCGACCCCAGAAACCATGGAAATTACACCCATGACGAAAAGTTAGCAAATTTCGTCGGCGCCATCTTGGATTTCGATTACAATAAGTACATACCGACAAGTTACGTACTTAACATTTTTTTTTATATTGATCTATGATTAGTCCCAAGTATATTAACATTTTTCCCGATTTTAGGGAAAGTGTTCATTCCTAGCAACATTTTTTTACGTCTGTGGCTGTAATAACATACCGCTCACTCACACATAAGTACGAAAGTTGCTTCATTTTTTGGTAGGGAGCGTGTATGAGACTCTCCTTCTAGGCGTTATTATTCTAAGGTCGTAACCTTGTCGTAACATATTTTATCTTGCTTCTCTTCTGTTCGAAAATACGAACATGAGCCTCAGTCACAGTTAAAAGCATAATTTATTAACTATATAACTAACTTTAAAGACATGAAGACTTTTAGCGGAAATGTCAAAAATATCTTCGAAGAAAATCAACACATTTTTTTATATAAATAAAGAAGTAAATGTGGCATCCGCTGCATCCATCTTAGTCGAACAAGCATTCCTTATTCAAAATCTATTCTAAAAAGAATTCAATTTAGACATACCATATTTAAAAAATGTTCGCTAATTAAATAGAGTGACATTCTGGATACGAAAAATAAATAAGTTTTTATTTTTAAATCGCCGTAAAACTGTGCAACTCACATTCTTGTCACTAAAACCAAACTAGAATTTTAAGTGCTAATCAACGTCAGGTGATCGAATGAAAATGTTGAAATTCGTTAATGAACACTTAAATGCTAATTGTTATTATCCAATCAGTTATGCCGAAAAGATTTTTTGAGGTGTTATGATATTGGCAATGATGCAAATTAAATTTTCTGCGCCATCAATTAGTTCTAGATTGATCGTAAACAACCATTTGATTGAGAGACGAATCAAATTGAGTAGAAGCTGAATTATTGAAGTTAATAATTTAATGTTTCATAAACCACGATCATGAATGTCTTAACTAAACTAACTCAACTGAAACCTCAATAACGGTGAATAAATACGTCTAATACAGGTCTTAACCGTTTAGTATCGACAAATAGTCGTACAGATGCACCAAGTCTCCCACTTGACTTTAATTTATTTAATTCCATCGGTTCCGATGCTGCTCGTCATTTATATGGCGCTGCGTTCTCTCGATCGCGCCCGCCTTTTGTTCTAATTTTATTGAGTGCTAAACGATGGCCGCGCAAATGTCGCGACGCGTCTTTAAAATGTAAATTTATGCGGAACCTCAGTGATTTATGTGGCCCCTCTAATGATCTACAAACTTCTTTGAAATCGTCTCAAACTGACAATGTTCACACTCGTATCTAGACAATCTTGATGTACTTAAAATGTTATTTATTTAACGTTAGCTAGAAACGATCTTCGCGGAAACTTGGGTACCTGTTTTTAGGTTAGAAAGCTAATTTTGTAACTGAAAGCGGCTATCTGTTACCATGTTAGGTCTCAAGTTGACACCAGTAATTTCGGTGTGGCCGTCTCGTGGGAATTATTCCTGTTTATGTACGATTTCTAGAAATTGTTGCATCATGCGTACGAAATTGGATGGTGATGAAAACACTGAACATAAATAAGTTTTATTTTGAACTTGATTGCTGAATGTCTTCATAAAACACGCTTAATTCAAAGTTGTTACCATAAATTGTCGTTTTCACTGTTTTTCTTTGAAAATACTTTGAAACCTATCAATTTATTTGAAAATTATTTATTTACGCCTAACTACGTGTCAATTTTCCAACATATTTAGCTAGTTTCCTCATAGCATACCAAGGCGGCATAAACGGTAACAATATGTAAACAATAACATAAACAGGGCGAGTCCACCTGCCTCGTACGAAAATACTAGGTGCGCATACATATTAAAGAGATGGCGGGCGCGCGCCGCGTTTGCATACGATGTTCAATTACGAACCCGGAATATGGCATGCATTATAACCGCTATATTGTTATGCTCTCCGGGTGAACGTCGCCCGATTGTTTCCGTGGTTGAGATGAGGCCGAGGAAGAATTCTTAACAGACTTACATTTACATTCATAAAAAATGCCAGTATACATTGGGGGGAAAGTCTTTTCAATCAGCTGCAGAAAATTGAGGGGAATATTTAATAGGAAGTAGGAACTATTGTACCTATAACTTTTATGTACAGAATAAGTACTTAGGTATGTTACACAAGTAGGTAAGGAGTAGGTGACAATAGTGAGGTCAGCAAAGAGTCTTTTAATTAATTTATTGTCAGTCATCATTGCACTTGGTTAACTCACTTTGAAATCACATGCATACTAATGCGTCTGATAATAATAATGACTAATAACGAATGATAATTTTGTAAAGGCCGAGAAGTAATCAAATGACTCGCAATTAAGTAATTTAGAATTAAATACAAAATACAACAATTTCCAACGTTCTATTTATTATAATAATCCTCTAAATGTACTAGGTAATCATAAATCGTAAAGAGATAGCTGGCCGTCTCTGAAATTACTTAATGTTGCCAAGTAATAAGCAATAATTTCCACGCGGGGTAATAGTTTAGCGACAGCGCCATCTATCGCCGAGTAGCGGTACGCGTCGATAAATCGATGGTAAAATAATTATCCCTGCTATTGGCTAACTGCGTCTGGAAATGCACACCACCTAAGGCTATGTAATTTTGAATGGGAGTAATATGTTAGATAATTATTTATATGTGTATGTGTTCATACTACTTTGTATGGCGTAAGTGTAAGTTATGTTTTTGATAATAATGTGGTTGACAGCCATATTATTAGAAGTTTATTTCTTGTGTCTAAATTGTAAGGTGTGTTATTTCCAATAAGAATTGGCAGACTCCTTTTCTCTTATGGGTATCACGTGTGGTAATGGTACTTAGGACATAAGTAACAGCGTCTGACTGTCTGCTAAAAATATAAAGCTTTTGGGACCAATGTCAGGTGACCAGTATTGTATAATTATCAGACCCCTCCGTCTGACAAGTGATGACGACAGAAGCCTACTATAACTATATTGTCGTTCATTAAGAAAATATTTGGAAACTCTTAAAGCTGTGAAAATGAAAGGCACAGAAGATCAAAATTATCTGGAGCCACTAAAATTGATGTTAAGTCTGATTTGGTATTCATAGTTGGGAAGGACCTGTTGAACACAAACGCACCAGTTTCTGGTCCACATACAGTTTTAAGGTAGATGCTATTCCTTCTCAGTTATCTGAAATAAAATTATCTTCAAATTATATAGAAATACCTACATCCTTGTTTTTAACTCAAAATCTACGTATTAGTTAATATCCTACTATAAATTATGCTATGATAAAAATAGGTGCCAAAGTAGAATTGGAAATGACTACGTTATGTGCTTCATCATTATCAACTGAAAGAGGTCCACTGTTGGACAAAGGCCTCCTCAAACTGTCCCCACATCGACCAGTCTAGAGCTTCTTCATCCAGCAGATGCCCATGACTTAATGTGAATGCTCACTTATCCTTATCTATACTATTATATACTGAAGGTGCAGAGTTTGTTAGATTTTTTGTTTGAACGCGCTAACCTCGGGAACTACCATTCGAATTTGAAAAATTCTTTTTGTGTATGATAGCCACATTCATGAGGAAGGCTACGAGCCATACGGGATCAGGAAATTCCTACGGGAACGGGGAAAACGAGACATGCGCGTACGAAGTCGCGGGCAAAAGCCAATATTCCTAATAAAGTTCCAAGGGCCATTTTATTTATTTATTTAAACTTTATTTACAGTACCTAGTGGTACATAGGCGGACTTAGTGGAACAACGCATTCGGTACCAGTCAGCATTTGAGTGAAAAAGACTACAATGTGGTGGGTGTATAAAAAAATAATTAATACCTATTTAAAATAGAAATTAATTTCGTAAAGGTTCTCATAATTTTGGCATATTATTTTCTTAAGTACAAAAAAATCTTCAGTAAAACCCTTAACTTATCTCAGGTTAACAATTGAAACAGCAATACCTACAAATGGTTAGTTTCTTAGTTGACAAAACACGTTGCGGTTACGTCTCCGACCGCCACATTATGGCTAGTACTCGTTACCTCTCCTTTTATTGTGCGTTTGTCACTTCACAGCTCTTTTTTAAACCCTAACTAGTTGTGGGTCGCTTGCGGTTCGCAAGATTGATGCTTAGCGGATTAGTTTGGTTCAGAAGTGACAAATGGTTATTTTAATGTTTCGAAGGTAGGTTTTGAAGATGTTTTGTCATTTTTACATTGAATAATGGTATTTAGACATAAAAAAATTGACCAAGATGAGAGATATTAATCGATTAGTTGCTTTAGATTGCTCGGTAAGGTAAGGTTGTTTAATCAAATAAACATCCTTGGAGACCAGTTCCAAGCTTGATTATATCAGTATAGCCAAGCTATACTACGGCATTTTTTTAAAATAATCCTGCCACAACTAGATCCTAATAAAGTACACACATATAATTACAGATAGCGACGTGGTAAATCCATAAATACACGGCCCACGTTAGGTATTGATTAAATAGTTACACAGCGGCCACGTTCAGGTAATCTGCGTGATTATTTCAAATCACCGACACATTACATTAAGCGTAATCTCCAGTAATGGCGGCGCGGTGTTGCCAGCCGCCGGCACTCCCCGAATTGTGGGAAAATAACCAGCCTAAGACACCATCCCGAAACCTATCAAAAACATTTTAATATTCATGGAAAATTTATCTACAGCATACATTTGAATTATAAATATCCGTGATATTTAAAAATGACAGCGACATGAATCGGATAAACATCGATTTCCCATGAGAAGATTACATTATTCACACATTATACAATTATTTACTTAAAACCCTTTAGTATTTTTATCCGAGTTGCGAGCTCCGCGGACAGAATGGATATTGACAGCGAAGCGGGAAAGCGCGAAGGCGGCCATGACACTTTTTTCTTTTTAATTCGAAGTGTCACAGTGGACGGCATAGTGCGCTTTATGCCAGTGCCAATATTTTATTATTTATTTTTAAATCCGTATACTCGAATTACTCAGAGAAGATGAGCATAGTAAGCAATTATAAAATCTTTATTTTTATTAAGTATCTGCTTTCACAAGCGTCGTATTCTTGATTACGCGTTTGGCATGAACCTTAAATTATATTCATGTTATTTTTATTTATCCGAGTCTTTATACGGATTACGTCTCGATCGGAGTTACGCGTTTCGACTTTTACTAAAAAATAATATAATAAACATGACCGTAGCGAAAAAGCAATAAGAGACACGTCAGAAATAACTTGAATTACAATTTTAATCTTGTCAAATCCGAGTTTTTATTGTGATCGGGTGGACCGCGTACGGTGGACATAATTTTCGTTTTCAAAGTTTATTTAATAAGGCGTTCTCGCTATAAGAAATCATATTAAAGTCGCCCGCGCCCCGGCGAGGGTTGGGGACCTCGTATAAATTCGCGATTTTTATATCCAACTCATTATTATTTTTGAACGTTCGAAACGGCCGCTTATGAATAAAAAGTCGACTTTATTTTGATGCAAAAATATTGTTAACGGACAAAAAGTTATCGGTGAGAGTCTGTCGGGCGCGTGTCGCGGGCTTGCGGCCTTTATCGATGACATACTATCATATAATAAGCAAAATACACCGTATCAGTGTCCGTCACTCTGACAAATCTGCAATAAAAACAATCACATTATCTTTGTACGGCTCCGCGGAATTACAGATCAGTTAACTCGCTAGACGAGATAAAAATGGCTACTGGAGATTTAAAAAATCCTCTCAATCATTCGAGAATATGAGCAGCATTCCTGGCATAGTGTATCTATTATAAAACGCCTGTTTTCCATCATAAACTTTTTTGACGGAACGTTTATTTTAAGTAGATGGGTATTTTTATCAAAATTACTATAATTTTGGTCAAACAAAACTACGAGCTGTCAGAATTGACGTCCGTAAATCATCGGCTTGACCCTTTTTTGTTACCTACTTTAATAATTTCGTTAAGGGCTTTTTAAACGGGCCGCATATTTGGAATAGCTGCCGGTACTTTATGGCCAGGATCATTTGTATAGGAATTTAAATGGGATCGCTTTAAAATTGGATTACAATAAAAATCACGAAATGCCCTGAGAATTATTTGAACTATTCGAACATCTGGCCGTTGCGTACGGAATTAAAGCTGACGATAAAAACTTTACTAAAATAAACTCTATTGTGTCCGGATAACAATGCGAGCTAATGAGTGAGCATCAATCCTCCGGAGCTGAAGGAAAACAAACATAATTAAATCAAGATACGAGATATAAAGCGGAAACTATTAGGTGCAGTCGGGCTCGAGCTACGAGGCTACGAGGCACAAGTCGCCGATAGCACAGATTCATACAATACATAATATCTCATTATTCATATCTCAACAAAGAGGGGCATAAATTACGCGCCCGAAAATATCTAAATCCTAATCCATTCGCCTCGCCTGTCCCCGACTGAATCCGATTTTAAAATATTTATGAAAAGGCTACAAAAAAGCAGAAAAAAACATGAGTCCAGAGACAGAATTAAAAATAATATAAAAAAAAAACGTAAGCCTCGAGAGCGAAGGTTGGAAAAAAGTTAAAATGATTGTAGGGCATCTCGATGTAACGTTGTTTTTTTCTGGACGTATCCCCGTTTCATTAGATTCGTTTCAATTCTGTCGGGATTAGTCGGAGAAAGGTCTCTTAAGGATAAAATGCGATGTCCGTTGATTTATAAAGATCCTCTCTTTCGGGCGATGGGACATAATTAATTGTTCTTCGTGATCTATCGCCATGTTTTTTGTGGAGCAGGTGATCGTAGTGAAAACTGAACGGAACGGTGTGTTGTGCGGATGTAGCGGGTAGCGAAGTAGCGAAGTAGCGGAGTTGCGGAGTAGCGGGTAGCGGATAGCTGTAGCGGGTAGCGGGCGCAGTGGCGTGCCCGCGGTGGGAGGCTGCGAGGGCGCGGTGTCCACGTGCTCGCGCCCTGCTCGTGACAGCTCCCGAAATTAGTCACGTGGCCGCTAATAGCCCCACGGCCGGGGGTGGCGTGCACTCGCCGTTTTTTCCGGCTCTCGTACGCTTGTTTACAACAGTTGGTGGCTATCGATCCGCCGCCCGGATATAGACGTAAATACGGCGTTATTCATCGAATGAAGGCCTGTTTTGTTTGCACACCGCCCCCGGTTTTGTCGTCTCGGCTGTTTTTCATCGATTTTCCACCGGACCGAGGTGAAACACCGTCGGTAACGTATACCCAGTGTGTGGCATGGCTCCGCTCGGAGCGAGGGCATTATGTATTATCTCCGAAAAGGTTCTCGATGCGCTTTTACGTGTAATCGGTGGTGGTATCGGCGGGGCCTCATCTCGTGCCCGCGGGTGTGTGCAGCGCGCGTGTGTGCGTCGGGCGCGCGGGGCACACTGCTCGATTAGCGCGCCGGCACCGCCACGCCGCCTGATTGGGCCATCCATCACCGCCGCCCCCGCGCGCGCGCCCTCACCCTGCGGCCCTCCGCGGCGCGGTGCGAGCAGCCAGCGCGCGCGACTCTCGACCCTGCACGGGGTAGCCGAGGGTCCACTTCCCCACGCCGCTTGACACGGAGTCCACCGACGCGTTAATGCCGCGACGCGCGCAACAGAGATCGAGGCGTATTTTTAAGACGGATACTTAGTGCGTTACATTATTATACTTTTGTTTTTTTTCCGTCCCGGCCGTGTAACCCACACGGTCCGTGTTTTCATATGGCGGCGGGTCGACGCACCGCTCCGGTTATGATACCGAATGCCTTTAGATTTTTGATTGAGGTTTTATTTTATTTGGCGCGACGTTCGGCCCGATTACGTTTCTCGTATTCGTTTACCGCTCAGCCAGTTTTTGTTTCGTCGAGTTTCATTGTTCGTAACGAGATCGATTTTAACGATAAGCCATCGCTTTTAATGAAGACGTGGGTGTGCTTGCGTATACTGAATCGCGCTTTTAATAAAAGGCTACCTATTGGCAATCATTGTCACTTCCTCACTTGAGTTTGTCGAACCTGAGGCTCGACAGGTAGCGTGGCGAAGGCGATAGTCAAACGTCAAAAGCGTGTGAGATTGATTGACATAAACTATCGAAATGTCTCATAATTAATTTTGGCATTTCGACAATCGCAATCGCTAATGGAGTAAGTAATATAATAATAATAATAATAAAAAATTATTCGGTTCAATAACACATTGTACAATAACGGGATAATAAAGCGATACATAAGAGCCTTAAGTGCTAGGTTTCATCAAATTCCCTGGAACCCACACTAGGATTCCCTGTGTCGTGGGGTCCAGTAATGACACTGTCTGTGGAACCTCTCTCCAGTGAGTATCATTAGTCGAGTAACGGTCGCTTCAGACATGACATAAACTTGGCGACTAAGGGAAATTTCATGAGTCGTTTACATAAAGGAAAGTTTATGTTGTATTAGCATATAACCGCCCGGGCCAGGTCGCAGGTCGCCCACTCCTTACAAATTGCATTCTCACGCAACCACTGACACACGACGACAATCAAAAAGAGAATGAAGATAAACTTACAAATTCGTTCGCAGCGATTAATTGCCGCCGCAATCGTCACTTTACAACCTAAAGGCCATTTTTCAATGCTTCACAAGAAGATATCAACCAAATGGATAGTCATTATTAATATTACCCATTTTACGACGCTTTTACGATGCCACGATGTTCCCGTCTCTTTACTTCCGTAAACTTAGCGGTTATTGAGTTAACATGTCGTATGCGACATCGCTTTACGGCTCGATCGACATGAATAGTTTCATAAAAATCATCAAATTTAGGAGTGCCAATAAAATGTGACTGGTAGTGCCTAAATTGATGGTAACAGTGCGCATGAACGGAAACCGAGCCCCTACTACCATAAAGAAAAACAAGTGGGATGTATTAAAAAATCTATAACAGTAAATAACACGGTAGTTGAATAGAATCGATGCCGTCCGTATCGCTTCTCGATCGGTACATTCGGTACTCATTACAATGTAACGTTTTAACGCTCTTTTAGACGCCACAACGAATCACGGGCTGTTATTTAAATTGCTCAAGAACCGAGAGTAATTTAACTCGAGAAAAACTGGTTCCGAGTGAAATTTGCGCTATCTCATCTTGGGTATCTCTTACGATCGCCATGTTGCTCGGAGAATAGATATAGTTGACTTAATAGCGCCATTTGCGAACATAATAAAGTACATAACCGCTTGGTCATTGTCCTGGACGTAATGAAGCCACGAGTGTAATTTTCGCGCGAGCGTGACCTCGGCGCGATCGCAGCGTCGACAACGCTAGCGAACTTTAGCGTCGAGCTTTAAAAGGTTCAAGCGAAATGAGCGCCCCGAGACCACTAGTAATACTAAAATGCATTTCTGCGCACTCGGGCGGCGAGCTTTGAGCTCCTCGAAACGTAGATTGAGATTAAACGACGCACGAGGATTTGACGCGACCGTGAAGGTATTAAAGACTGTTTCAGCGTCTTCGTCTTGAGGCGCTTGTGTCGTTTCAGTCCAGGCAGCTCGCTAACGAACAACGATTCCCGCTCTAATTTGCGGACATGGCGAGCGATCGATCTCATTGGATTTTTGAAAAAGGAACACTGAAGGCACCTTATGAGCCGAAGCACAAATTGAGCAATTTAGTGCTCACCCGCTCTCGCGCACGTATCTCACTCACCCCATCTCGCTCGCATCCTTTTTTCATTTCATTTTCATATATCCAACGTGAATCCTAAATGAGAATTTTAAAAATTAGTTGGTTCATGTTTAGGGGCTTTGTAATTATGTGCGCTCTGACTTGACAAATGAGTTCGAAGACCGACGGAGACAAATCAATACTTGAGTACAAAAAATGAAGTTCGTCTAATAAGATATTTTTAATAACCAAAAGGATCCGATAAGAATTTGTTAATGAACTCACAAAAAATATTAGGTGCTTGATAGCATTTGGGATCTTAGAAACATTAATTTGTTTGATTAAAAATGGAGTGACAGATTGCCTACAGTTAAGTACTATAAATCAGCATCTCCTATTTCAATACCTACTACCCAAGCGTGGAGCTACTACGTACAGCTGATAGTGGAACAAATAAACTATAAAATGATCGAGCTCGTTGACAATAGCTAGCCGAGGGGTCCATTACTTGAAATAAAACAAACAACAGAGCACGGTATCGCCGCACATCCATGCGTCATTATCAGCGCATTGTTTTTGTTACTAATTTAGGTAAAAACACCGTTGGAGCGGGGAACCCTGGCAGGCATTCCAACGCGCCCTGTCGCCATGGCAACCGACGCCGCGCACGCTCTCGCCAACGACCGCCCACTAAACAAACAACTAACAACCTTATTTTTTACTTCACAAAGCTCTAATCGCCAACACCGCCAAATGAAGTTATAACGTTCTTTTACGACGCTCCACAATCGTCGATACCCAATCATAACAATGAAATTGCGACCTTAATGTCTCCCGGTAAAGTGCCATTCGGAACGCGCGAACGACTTAAGAATAGCGACATAAGGAATTGTTTTATCTCTTTCGCACGTCGTAAAGACGCGGTCGCGCCGTCTCGCTCGCGTGCCGAATCCTTTCTTGCTGAAGACGGAATCGATACACTTGATATTTCTCTTTCTGGCGCACTTTTTGTTCGAATCGTAGCCACTGTTAATCCGTCTTCGACAGCGTTCGTTAGATAAAAATCGTAAAGTGTAACTCACGAATAAATTGACTGCGATTCTTCGTGCGCCGTTTATTCCATGTTCATTTTCAGATCATTTCCCTTCGACGAAAATTCTTTTGTGTTTTAAACTGAATGACGGGCGAACGCGCGAAGTACGGTCATTGATATAGTGTAATGGAAACGGGCAATGACGGTGACGTGTACAACAAGAGAGGGACAGACCGACGTCATCCTGTACGAGGAAGCGAGATGGTTATCGCAGTACGCGACTGTTAAAACGATGCATGTGCATTATATTGTTACGGTAATTGTAACTTTACACCCACATTATAAAGTTTAATTTAGAACATGACAGGAGAAAAGTCCCGGTATTAGCTACTATTCGATAGATGGCGTTGATGTATCGAATGTGTTGAATTCAGAATTCCAGTTGCGGTAACAAACCAAGTACCTATGTTAGCATGTTTCTTGTAAAAGTAATTCAAATACAAAAATAAATTTAGATAACAGTAAACAAGCAATAAAACATACTTAATGTGAAAAATTGTAATTCATAAATATTGATAGATTGCAGTTTTCTGCTAACTTCGACTTTGGCTGTGTGCTTGAGGCGGCACAAAAACTTGTAGAACTTATAAATCTAGACATTTGTAACTGAACTGTCAAAATTATAATCTCAATTAGGCGCACAGCGGTGCACCGGCTTCTTTGCCGGCGGTAAAGTAAAAAATAATTGTCATTTCTTTTTTTTAATCTTTTGCGATATTTCCCCGGCGACCTTGCATCGGCGAGATGACACCGAGATCGTACGCTCGATAAGACATGATCGATGGCCTGTCGTAGTGCGTGCACGCCGCAAACATTCGATATTCATCCGAGTACTCGATACAATCGGACACGAGTTTCGTTCCTCAAAAAACACTATTCTTCAAGCCTTAGAGTCGACATTAGTGTGATAATGACAGATGTAAATGTCATTCGATTTTTCGTCGGCTCATTACGGGGAATCGATTTGAACTGTCATCGGGATGTTTGTTCGTTTTTCAAATTATAGAAACGGTGTTTGGATAAATAGTTTGTGATATAAATCCCATCGTAATGTGCTCAAGAATTTTGAAAACATTTTTATCTGTTTTAAAAGTAATGGATCCATTATTAGGAACGGTATCATCTATACATTATGTATTTATGCAATAAAATCTTTGCCTTAATAAGTCACCTCCTACTTTATGTTACCTACCTTTTTAGATATATGTAAGTACATTAAAAAACCGTTCTTATGTTAACTAATAAAAACATAGTTAGTGTTAAGACCAGAATAATTCCAAAAGCCATGTATGGTTTTTATACTTATCTGGTAATAGGCGAACGTTAGTTCTAAAACTTAGATTATATTACCCGATAAGTTTTTGTAAATTTTAGTATGTAACACATCATAACATTTTACAATTCAAATATGGAATGGCTTTTTTTTGTCAAGATAAAAATCAGAATCAAGATTTTAAATACGAAGAAAAAAAAATCGTGGAGTAAAATCACCGGGGTATTATCAAAGCATGCATTTAATAAGAATTCAGGCAGCCATTAGTCAGGGCTGGAGTACCCGTGACCTTGCGCCCACTGTTCCGGACACTGGTGATTGACGGCACCACCGCCCGCATGCTATGATCCCCTAGTACTAGTGCTACATCATCGTGTCGAGTTCACGTGTGCTGTGCGCCTGGTATTTGTGTTTGAGTTAGTCCTGTTTTGATTTTAGTTTTACTTCTTCGTTCGTATGCTTGCCTGGTACTTTTATTATTAAGTAATTAACTGTAATGAGCTTTGAGGTTTATTTTATTACTCGTGTTTTCTTTGTTTTGTTGTGTTGTGTGCACTATACCATATTTTAGTTTAGTCTATGGAAATAATAAAATACCAGTGAAAGGATTTAGTTCTGTGTGAAATTGATGATGTTGGAACTCAAGCTGATTAAAACTTAACATTGGACTGGGAACCGTTAAGATAATGTTACAAACATTGATTCTAGCGGAAATGGCGAGAAAAACAAGAAAACATTAAGTTTTATGACAGTTATTTAAAAGCCTGTTTCACTAAGATCAATTTCGAAGCGTTCATATTTAGCTTTGAGCCTCTCAGGAATCTCTTTCGTCAGCGTAAGTCCATCATCATCAAGATCACCTCAGAGGTCATCCATCCCCCCGGTTGTGACATACCTGGGTACTCACCGGGACTGCCCAGAAACACTGAGGAGTAGACCCGCCGCGCCACGTCGGGAGGAGACGACCATTCTCGACGCGATGGGCACCATTTGCCTGAAAAAAGGAGAAAAATTCTGGTTAGAATTTATAAAAAAAAATATTGTAAAACTTTTGTAACTCCTAATCTTTCTAAATGCTAGAGGGTTTTGTAAGGATCGTACAATTGTCTGCACCTAAATATCATCCAAGTTTTAGAGTACTTAGACGGGGCCCATAACGGCCAGAGCCTGCCAGGGTTGCGGAATTTGTTCGAAAGAGTTACCGCGGCCCTGGAACGCAGAGGACATGAGTCAGTAAGAGACTGACACTCCCTTCCGCTTCACCCAGAGCGAGAGAAGTCATTTGATGATTTCCCATCCATAAAGAAAAAGTATTCGAGAACTGTGATGATGATGACGAATCCTACGAACCGTTTTGACTTGGTCAATACCATAGTTATACGAGTATACCGTTGGTTTGTCCTCATTCGGGTCTTCTTCAACGAAGACATCCTTGGGAACAATTCATTGGTACTTTTCTGGATTATCCTATTATTTAGAATTACTTTAACAGCTAATGTCGTCCTTTGCAGAAACATTCAAAGAGTCAGTGCCGTCGGAAGGATGAAGCGCTTAGTTTTGATTGCTTTTATTGAAGAATTCTATGATCTTTGTATCATTTTTCATTTATTTAATGCTTAAAAGATATTCTTGTGAGTGTTCGAAGTATTTATTATACATATAAGTCTAAAAGAGAACAAAAAAAATCTAACAATTCAGAAAACTAAAGATAACTCAAACAGTACCTCACTCAAACACTCTAAAAAGCCTCTAATTAAATAAAAAGAATATAAAAAATTTAGGATCGTCGAGTACCAATGTAAATTAGCTTTTGTTTTTCAAAGCGAAGGATACTGAGGCAACCAATCTACCGTGAATGAACAGATTAATGAAAAAGAATGTTTTCCAGAAGAAGGTTGTTTTGAAATAGAGAAAAAGGGGCAAATTGATCTGCTTACGCTGACTTTTGTTTTTGGAGAAGATACAACAGTGTTTAGGGAAATATTTAGGGAGAAGGCTAGACGGTTAAAATATAATTTTCGAAAACATGTGAAAAACAAAATATTGTATCTTGTGGGTATATTTACCTGCGACATGTTTTGACATTTGACATGTCCTCTCTATTCATGTTAAATCATATTCCGATTACTTCAATCTTTATTGGATCTTATAGATCTGTTGTTGTTTTATTCTTTCACTTTTTAAACTTATTGTAATTGGTAAGTATGTACGTACATCTTTTTCACAACCATGCATCTTCTTTTTGGCCTGCCCTTTTTCATTGACTTGTAAAATGGTATTATTTTCAAAATTAAATGTCAATACTTCTAAAAATGAATGTAGGTACTTCATATCAAAAGGAATAAATTCGACACTAACATCTCTTAGTTATTAAGTATTTATTAACACCAAACTGTACTGTTACTTTTTTATTTATACACAACCTTGTTCCCTTTTATATTTATAAGCACAATTAAGTCGCCATCAAGTTTAATTATAATAATTAAGTACGTTACTATAAATGCTAAGTCTTTCTTTTACTACACACACAATTTAAAACCGTTTGTACATACTCGGGCTAACTTCTCACCGAAATTTGTTCAAACTTTTGTTAATTTATATTCCAAAAACTACGCACTTACTTATTTATAAATATTTATTTATGTTAATGTAATTTAACTTGCCATTTGTAAGTTTTTCTTTATTGTTATAACTAGATAGTGTGCTGTCCGTCGGTGTAGTATAAATGCCATTACAAATCGTGCTAATGTCTTTTGCGACACATGCGACATCGCTTTTTCAACCGATTTCGATTCGAAAAAAAAACCTACATTAAGCTCTTCCCGCCTATCTAATGGATTCCTCCAACTCTCTCAGGACCCCAACGTCATTACGCAAAAAACATACAGAAAAAAAGAAAAAATACTCGACTCAAAAAAACACCTCCTGGGAGAACGAAGGTGTTGCCGCCCCTAGTCTTTTCTTACCCCAAAAATAAGGGGAGGCAATATCATACACCATTAGCAATTTCGCTACTTTTTTAACGGTGTCACACTGTATATTATTGTGTTCGGTAATGCAGCGGGTCGCGCCTCCGTGCCGTTACTTCCACCGTGTAATCAGCGAACGTGCAATGCTTTTACAAAAGAAATGGCATCGCAATACGTTGCTCATTTTACTGTTTAATTGAAAAATAATAAGTTATGTCGCGCGTCGCTGCAGCGCGGCGGGGGGCGACCGATATTTAAAAAGAACGCAACCACCATAATTTTCCCTCGCTTTATGTTCCTTTTTCGAAATTCGTAATTCGAACAAAAGCGCGCGCGGCGCAATGGTGCATGCATGATTGATAGCGGCCGCTGACGTCACACACACACCGACAACGCTACACTTTTCGAAAAATAAAAAGCCTTGACCTCTGATTCTAAACTGCTCCATCTCCTGCTACCCTGGTACCATTACAGCCAATTTGCGTTTTCGCAACCCCACGCAAACTGGAAACTTAAACTGGAAAACATAAAGTGGAATTACATCGTTGAAAAAAAGCGAAAATTGCCCCATCGCAGCTCACAGTACAAGTTAACGCCATAAACAAATACTAAAAATCTTGTAACCGAAATAAGGGGGCACTCTAAATAAGAATTAAAGTAAAATTGCTGAGGTGTGAGTCCCCGGGCGAGGGGGCATTAGCGGGGGATCCGCGACGATATTCATAACGCGAAAAATTGTAATAACCTGGAGGATATCAGCGAGGGCAGAGGGTATAGGTGCCAGAGAGGGCGACACGGAGGGATTTGTTGAGGAAATTGTCTAAATATGCCTGCGCTATACTCACGTGTGACGAGTATGGCGATAATAAAAAACATAACACCAGTTCAGGCCGGATATTCAGCTAAGGAAAGCGTAAATTTAACGACAGTGGAATTAAAATTGTGTTCACCGACGACTTTATGTGTCGCTCTGTAGTGTGAAATTGTCTTAAGCGTGTACAAAGTATGAATAAAAATGATAATAACTTTTATGATAAGTCTTAGTTTATTACTGTTGGTTGCACTTTCAATTTGTAATTACTATGAATTTGTATTTTTTTCTGATGCGAGCGTTTCTTTGGCGGTGTGGCAACATTTTGACGGCAATACGTCGTAGTTTTGTCAAAATTATGTAACTTGTCAACCAGTACAATAAATTATGTACAAAATGACTGGATAAAAAAATTAACTTGACTGGACAATGAGGAAGAACCTACTTTGATGAATATAGATAATACCAAAGTATAAGTACAGGAATTTTAGCATACAAAATACATACAAATATTTTTAATAGCTAGTGCTTAAAACTGGAACTTTGCTAAAAACTCAAAACACTGTTATGTACTGCGATTACCAAAACAGTTTTCAAAAATCATCAACACCTCAACAACATTGAAATCATTTCAATTATTGTTGCGAGTATTTATGTAGCAAAAGTTACCACATAAACCTGCATTCAAAACTGATGATTAAAAACCAATTAAAACAAAATATAGGAGTAAATAACAATGGGCTGTTTCAACGTTAAAAACATGGTAATTACCGTTCATATTTCTTTCTTTTTTCATCGAATTAAAACAATTGTTGCTCCGAAAATGTTTTGATTTCTATCATTCTTTGGTACTGTGGTTCTCAAGTTGATGGGGGGGCGGTCAGATGGGAGATAGCTCACTTGGGCGTAAACTGGGGGCTTTGGAAGTTGAGGAGTTTACCAATCAGATGTTTTTTTTAATACCTTTTGGTTATTTTTTTAAAGTGAATGTTTAAGATTTTTTTTAAAGAAGATATTTTAGTTCTCTTTTTGCAATGTTATCCTGGATCGTGTTGTTACACTTAGTGTTAAATTATTGCCAAAAAATATAAATAAATGATAATTACATATTATGTTGAAAATCGGTCAAAAATAACTCTTTTACATGTAATTTTATTTATTAATTTTTAAGGCCGATATTGAGCCCATGTTGAATTTTTTGTTCTAGAAAAAGTTTTAACTTTGAGAACCGCTGCACTCGCTTTTTAATAACAGTGATTGTACGAATCAAACGTTAAAATCTTTACAAAGGGGCATAATTTATACGGGCCACAATTAATATCGCCCAATAACAACTATTCATTAATGTTTTAACTACACACCTCGATTCTTGCCGAATTAAGGGGTTTTTATAATTGTTTCTTTTTATTTTCATTGTTAAAATGTTGAGATACTGTGTTATTTCGTTGATGCTAGATTGTTCAAATTGGGTTCATTTTAATATGGCTGGAGCGTTTATTTATGTACGCTTGTGAATTTATTATCAATCCTTTCTTGGCGAAGTGAATCTTTTTAGTTGGCAATTTTGTTTTTGTTTATTTAATCTAGCTACTGCCAGCTGCTTGAAATTCGACAATTTTCCCAAGGTGTCATATTCCGGGGATCAATAGTATCTTGTCTTATTCCAAGACATAGTCTTATCGTGTTCCAAGTTTCATCTAAGTCCGTTCAGCCGTTGAGGTAAAAAACAGAGACACACACAGACACACCATTACTAACACATTTCTCTCGTATTGGTATGGTTTTCTGCCAGGGTTGCGGAATTTGTTCGAAAGAGTCACCGCGGCCCTGGAACGCTAAGGACATAAGGAGAAACACCGATGGGTTTTAGTCAGTAAGAGTCTGACACGCCCTTCGGCTCCACCCAGAGCCCAGAGCGGAAGAAGTCATTTGATGATTCCAGATTCATATAAAAATGGTAGGTATGGTTTAAGGTTGGTTTAAATCATGATTTTTCAACGCAACTATACAAAAACAACAAAACAATTGCCAGAACGCATCTACCTACCCCAACCGGTCGACCAGCAGTACCATACCTGTACCAGGGACAAAGGCGGCAGAAGACGTCTCTTCTCACGATAAATCACTCGCTTTTTCTGTTCGCTGCCTCTGCGTGTTTTATGCTTGCCTGGTATAGCACCAGCTGTCAGGGGTGTCTTTAAAGCTTTTATAAGTTTTTATCTTCTACGTTTTTGATGTTTAATATTACTAAAAAGTTTTGTAAACTGCGAATTATAGAAGCTTTGTTTTTTTAGAAGTTCATACGCTAATTAATGTATTAATTAATGTGAAATGGTGTATGTTTGTATTTCAATCAAGCAAAGACGGCTGAACGGATTTAGATGAACCCAAATATTGAAGTCCAAGCAGACGAAGTCGCGGGCCGCGGCTATACGTACATAATTATAACTGTAGAATAACATTAAATCCAAAGAGTGATTACGCTTCCTTGAATCAATTTACATCATTTAATTTGGGGGACATCGTAATAGAGGCGGGCTTAAAAACACTGGCGCTGGCGTGATGATTTGGACTCATTCCTGATAGGCTGGCCGGAGAAGGTAGCTGATAAAGCTGGAAGCATATGGTCGAGGCCTTAGCCCAGCAGTAAGAGAACACAGACTACACATAATAAATATTTATAAAAAAAATTGGGGCTTTATAATAATACCAAAAGACCAAAAAAAGTACAGTAGAACAAACACATTGCTGTTCGCTCCAGTCGTAAACGTATCCACATCTTCCCAACAGCTTCTTAACCCGGTACAAGCGACATCTATAGGCTAACCCGCTCACAAGGACCTAACAATGGCCACCACGACCTCACATAAACCAATTTCCTTAATGGACGGCGATAGTATCGCCTTTGAGCTCGACTGATCGCCCCCAGCATGTAGAAAGTGTTCGTTTGTATGTTAGATCTGAACTCGGGAATTGGTGGACGGGTTTTGATGTATGTGTAGTGGTGTAAGGGAGATTGCTGGCGTTATGGGAAAGGGAAGGTCATTAAGATATTGGAGAGAGGAAATTGAAGGAAGGTAGTTGATAAAATGTTTCCAATTAGAAAATAAGTGAGACTTTATGAGACTGAATTAGAATATCAAATGCCAGTCGAATATGAAACGAAGGCAATGTATGAAAGGTGTAACTGATAAAGTAGTACACAATGCTCAATGCTATCCAAGATAATTTTACTAAGATAAAACTATCCATAATTAGCGATCCTAGAACATGACTAATTTAGTCTTGCTTAGGTGTACAGCTGTTCTTCAATATCTAACGAACTTCCAACCCTTTACAAGATCCAAAAGAAAAACAAGATAACTCCAACACAAACACAGCAGCTAATAATCCAAAAATAAGAAGAAAAAACATCATTTTTAGCTCAAAACCATCTAATTGCACCCGCCCAGGTTTGGGCGGGCCGCCCAACCGCCCAGAACTTATACCTAAGACAATAAAGCTCATTATCGCTTGAA
Source organism: Melanchra persicariae (assembly GCA_947386135.1). Classification (NCBI taxonomy): domain Eukaryota; kingdom Metazoa; phylum Arthropoda; class Insecta; order Lepidoptera; family Noctuidae; genus Melanchra; species Melanchra persicariae. Next base: position 18,295,954 of record OX376662.1, on the reverse strand, counting down.
CACAACTGTCTTTACTGTCTTACTAAACTTGATACGTCAATACGCAGACTTTGCAACGTCGTAAGAAAGCTTAGAGTGATCATTACAAAATGTGCTCTATTGCTTGAATGAGAGGGTTGTAAATCACTTGTGTAGGTTAAGGGTCGTTGCCTTCCGAGGGATGGTCCGCAGATCTGCCTTATAACTCATCTGTAGGTACAGACGGAATGGCAGATCGATAGAGTACCTACTCTCTAACTGTTTGTTTGCTTTTGGGTACTTTTTCATGTAATTTTTTGGTGTCAGTGATGTTTTCACAGGGTTGTTTATGGTATAAGCTTGGTTTGTCTTTAAATATGAAAATATCTTGTCAATATCTGTGATTGCTAAGTGTTCTTATCCACCTCTGTAAGGTAACATTTCATTTGATCTTGTTATTAAAAAAATAAATTAGTTGTTCCTTGACTAATTATTATTAATGAAGAAGAGGAAGCTTAGCTTTGCTGCAGAAAAAAAACACCGTTCAAGGGGTACCTTGCTTCTTGATCTAACTCGACGTCATTAAATATTGTACCTAAAACATTTGTTTGAAAAGAGTAACTATGGAGTTTCTTGTCCGTTCTTCTCCATAAGAATCTACCTTTCCGAACGGACAGTAGAGTCACATTATTTATTGTACATAGTATTTAAATGTAAATTATGTCGTTCAAATGTGCCGTTTAATGTCCTAATTGAAATAAACGTTTTGACTTTTCTATTAGAGATTGCATAGTAGTATGAACTACAACAATTCCAAGATATTGCTCACAGGAATAAGCAAACATTTAGCCTCCAATCGCAAGAAACGTAAAATATAACTGGCTAAGTGTACACCTCTAGAAACCCACCCCCCCTCCAGGAGTTCCAAGCGTGATGCTAAATTGTAGCACTTACCACAAACTTTCAAGTCCACAAAAACATAACCTACTGACATTACAAAACATCAGGCCGTAAATAATATCGAGCGAAGTGCGTCGACCCCGAAAGGCGTCCAGGAAGCCTATCCATTACTCGCGACAACGTTTTTCAGACTGCCGCTGACAGCTGTCAAACTTGACCTTGACACATCCATCATGGCGTCTTGTGACGTCAGTTTGACAGGTCATCGGTCCGTATGACCGTAGTGCTTGCATGGTGCAACTAGTTGGCAGTTTTTTTGCATTAAACGAGGTTGTATGTGATGATGAATGATATTTAAAGATGTCTTGTTGAACCCAGGGTTAATAGCGACGGATACTGCAGAATGGCTGTCTTTTATAGTCAAGCTATAGTATGCGCCAGATAAATGAAGAATAACGGTCACTGACCCACCTACGTTTATTGACATACTTAATTTCAAAAACAGTAATAATGACATAAAGCTGTCCTAAATCGACATCTATCGTGATCCTTTCTGTTCCGAGGGTACCTAAGAAGAGATATTAAGGAAAGGTCAATGACCGTTATTCTTCATTTATCTGGCGCCTACTAACTATAGACAAGCATATTCTCAAAGGCATTGAACATAGCTATTGGTGAGCTATAACATACTCTTGGGCCTATTTCAAGGCATTGTATCAAGGGAGGCATAGAAGGCAACGAAATACCTATACTTCACGAAGATAGGACCAAGTTGTTGCACATCTTGATAAGAATTAGAGTGTCTTTGGTCACAGCAATGCCAAAAAAACACAAATATAAAAGGAAATGGCAAAAACAGGTGCACCACCCACCCATCCGCTTTTCAACCTGGGCGTGAATGACCTCATGAATGTAACAAGGCACCCTGATCCAAATGAATATAACACAAAAAAAAAACTAAAGAGGGTCGTACTAATGGCACTTTGATAGTGCCACGTAGTGCACTGGGCGGTACAGCCAGCGCCGTACACGTGTAACGCGATGCGATGAGCTAGCAAAAATTTTAGCTGACTGTACTTGTAGGGGTGGCTTTTTTTATCGACTTCGACAATCATCAACCTAGCCTTTTCTTAACTGTTATGCGGATTAGGGCTGGCTACCAGTCTAACCAGATTCAGCTAAATATCATTTTACGTGGAGCGTGCCTATCATACTTGGACAACCCAAGAACTCGGTAACACACGCTACTTATTCGCAAACACTGGTATCAGATTTTCTGTTTCCTGACAATCCGTAAAGACTGCCATAGATCTACAAATGAAAGCCAGGACCAACGGCTTAACGTACTTTCCGAGGCACGGAGGTGTCTCGGTGTCTTAAGATGGTCACCCATCCATAGACTGACCGCGGCAAGCGTTGCTTAACCTTGAAGATTTTCCGTGCAGCTGGTATTATTTAGCTACGAGCTTAACGATATCGACAATGTGGTTGAGAAAAATAATACTCATCGATTTATTTGCCACACAATGTATTGTCGAATTCTGAGTTATGTAAAGCCGTAATAAAATTATGTTTATGTACACGCGAAGTATGCGTAAGTTCATTCGCGAATATTTTTGTTAAATAAGGTTTTATTGGCATTTTAATAGTCTTTAAGTTGTGGTGAAACGATCGCTTGACATGACTAGTTAGTATTTATGGTCCATACCAATCTGGGGCGGTATCTGAGTCATGATTTACCTAAAAGCAACTCTTTGACATCCAATTTTACTTAAAGACTATTGTCTACAGTATCAGTCATTCATATTTGATGAATGTCAAAAGAAAAAAACCTTATTCTCTCAGCCAGGTATTATCTGAAATCATGAAAATACCAGTGCCAATGAACTCCCTAGACAAAATTTGACCTGGAACCTCGAACGTACCCAAAAATTACCGACAAAAGAGACAATGCTAAACATTACAAGTATTTTTTTTTCAACCCATTCAAGTATTGCCCATAACACAATATTAAAAATCGAGTAATACCACCAGAACGTAATAAAAAAAAACGTAAAAATACACTCCGGCACAGAAATTCCGCTAGTCACGAGGGTCGAACGGGCCGCTCGTCATTTTCATAAATTTCACAACCCTAACGCCACGGACACTTAAATGCCAGCTTTACGAGCGACATATTAAGGTTTGATTTGGTATATTTACATTTGTATTTTACGACGTTACTCCTTTGGATCGTGACGGCATAAACGGTATGTATAGAAAAATTTGATTATTCATGACGGGTTTGAGAAAAATTACACATGAGCCTTCGTGCTGTATGCTTCGTTACTTTGCGCTGATTAGCTGGTTTGAAACTTTGAGTTGTGTATTATATCTCTGTGAGAACCTTGTTTAACAATTCTTTTGAAGATAACCTTGATTGGTGGTAGAAGAAGTGGACTTTGAACGCAGCGCGAAGATTGGACGAGTCTTCGTTTAGGATAAGAATGTCCTGCGAAGGGAATTGTCAAGACGCTCTTGATTAAAATTGCCTGCTTCAAACTTGATTAATGCTATCCAATATGTCTTCTGCTGCTTCCTCTAAAGAATTGCTGCTCAATAGGTGGTAAAGCCAAAATCTAGTTTCTACTTTTTACATTTCTAAACAAAGGGACAGCCTAAACTCTTCCTAACAGCTTAGCTCAACCTTCAAAATACCATCACGCTATCCACAGTACATGGCCGCGCCTCAGTATCGATCCCAATTTACCAGGGTAGCAGGACAAACGCAGAGTTTCCACAATGTATCGCACACGGAAGCGAAGACGCCCCACGGCGCCTGCCAGTAACAGGCAAGCCTGTGAAAAGCGCTGTATAGACTACGCTAATTAGTTTCAAGTGAAACTCTGTATGTTCATGCGAGCCTAGTAATTTCGATTGAGAGTTTAATGATCTTACTGATGGTTAAGTTATTGTTAGAGTCTCCTTATAGCCTGGTATCACGAACGAAAGAGGGTGTAAGTAAATATTCATGAATTCTGTTATTCAGATGAGTTACATTTATTGGAAGTTGTTAGTTTATAGTTATTGGCGTTTTAAATTAGGTTGGTAACGCATTCGTTATTGGTTTAATGCGTAGTGTGACAAAGGGACATTGGGTTTGTGAATGTTGCGTATTCCTTTCTGCTTTATATTGACTGCTGTGCTGGGTTGTAAATTTGTAAGTCATGAGTCCCAGTATACTGCAATAAAAATGATGCTAACAGGTTAAAACCACACTGATTTTTCTTGAATTGGTTAATGTTTTAGACAGCTGTGACGTTGAACAAAAACATACTTTTCTGGTGATTGCCACTGCTGATTCTGGCGTTCAGGAGATGCAGTGATTGGGAACAGTGTTTGACTTACACAATATTTTTTTATTGCATTATCGTATCTGAAACCACTATTCCACGCTATAACCCCGCCAACACCTGCTAATCCAGTCTTCAACTACCCCCAAACCAGACCAAAACACACACTAGACTACCCTCAATCGCCGTACCACTGTCTCCACACCAAGAGTCAAGAGGTTCAGCTCACAGCGATAGTAAAGCATGTTCGGTTGTAGACAGTTAGGCATCCCTCAAAAACTTGCGTGGATGGCTGCGGGGTAAGAAGGGGAAGTGCGGGGGGTGCGGGAACCCTCTGTAACTAAATTTTGAACTGTCACGTAGATTAATGACACCAGGCGGCGCGATACGCGGTAATGTTGAACGATTTGGATGGATACGACTGTGTTGGTTTTTTGGGTGAAGATTTGGTAAAGTTTTACAGGTTTTATGCGGATTTTGTTGGCCACAAACGAATTGGAAAGAAATCTCTAAGAAAAGGCTTATTAAAAGAAAATTGATAAGCAAAACATAGGATGGAGTAAGGTGCTTCGTATCATACAGAAACTTCTACAGACTCTTGTTAAAATATATATGACTATGTTTGTGAAGAAGTGGGAAAACCTTGATTTAACATGAAAAGAGTTTACATGAGGAAAGTTTACTCATTCAGGAGTTCATTTCTTTAGGAGCAAAGTTTAATATAACTGTAGCTATTACAACATAACAATAATTCTAACAAAACACGCCAAATAATTTAGGCATGTCCACACTAACGCTATTGGCAAGAGCCGCCGCGGCGCGGGGGTACCGAATGGATTTCGGAAATCGATTGCGTCCAAAAATATTTACGGGACCACGTGTGCTCCACGCACGCACTCAGTGTACGCACACCTTTATATAATGTGACATGTGCGGCCTTATGTGGGTTATTTTGGACGTGTTGGATATATCTTGCGTCTTTGGGATGGATGGAGAGCAAGTGGAAGCTAACGGCCTAAGCACGGACCCAGGTTACGAAGTTTTCTTTGTGCAGTTTATTACAATGACCATGAGTCCATGACTGCTCTTAGAAGGTTATGTAAAGGAAATCATTGTAAAGAAACTGGCTGGTACTGGTATTTACAAAAATGTACTCCCGTGGCAGTGCCGTGCCCGCGCGTGGTGGATTATGGACCTCAAATTTAAAGGCGCTCTGGGCGTCAAGGCGCTGATTATTGACTGTATTTTTCAATTAATGCTGTCTTCTTGTTCTGCTAGGCATCACATTATTTGAAAACGATAAAAATTACATAATATTCGATAATTTAAATAAATAAATAACAGCTCATAGACCAGAAAACCATAAACTGGCAAACTTTACCAAAAATCCATTATCACCACCAAACAGAGCGGCACATCCGATAAATTTAAAATATACACACCAAATGATTTAATAACAAAATAAACAATAAATAAACGTGAAAATTCACCAAAAACCGACCGCCCATTAAATTTATAGGCCAGCTCAACAGAAGTCGATACACAATATTTAGATGAATATTCAATATATAAATAAAACCCCGACCTACAGCAAGCGAGAGTAAAAAATACCTACTACAATATAAATTATGAAAAACACTACACTGACACACGGGCAGTAAACGTCACTACGATCAGCTGATCAAATATATTGCTACTATAAAAAGTGAAAACGCAAACTACTCTGCCCCTACGCCATCCCTTTCACGCTTACGTGACGTTTCCATGTTGAAGTGAGACAGAGAAGCGGGTCGACGTCGCGTAAAATGATATATTAATGTCAGCTGTGTTTAGGACCTTGCGAGTCTACAAAATAATAGATGGTAACAAATAAATTACTCGCTGAGTGCATTTCTGAACGAAATTCGGGCGGTCGTCGACCGGCCGTGGCTGCGGTGCGTAAATCACGATTGATATATGACTCGCGAAGGTCGCCATCTTGAATGTTGCGTTCGAAATTTGAATGTGTACGCGCCATTGGCTCGTTTGTGCACTTGTCAAACGAATTTTGGCGGGATTTCGGTTTATAGGTTATGTTTACGATTTTACGGTGGGAACATTTGAGATAGCTGTTTTGCAATTCAGATCTAATAGAGCCTTCTGTTTGATAGTCTCTTAATATGGTGATGTTGGCATTATAAGTTTATGTTCACATAAAGTATGGTTGTAAATTTTCAATGAATGAATGAGTTTGTGGACGGTGCGGTTGCGATGTTGAATCTTACATTGAGTGGAGCATTGGCTGAAGCAAAAAGCGGCGTTATACTGCTACTACTTCCAGCATTAGATTGACAAATGATACGTTCAACAGGCTCATTTAGTACGCATAATAAGTACTCTTTTTAGTGCACACGATGCCATCAAAAACTGAACAAACACGAGCTAATCAGACGTCAATCTGACAGCTGCTATCACCAGGATCTTTAATTGTGATTTGTAACAAATTACTCAGATCATTCTTTGCTAAACGGACAATTATCATCGGTCATAATTCCATAATGAATGGCTGCAGTGACTCAACTCCTTGATTGGAGGTTATGAAGCATAATGTCTCAGTTACATCGGGTTCAAAGGAGGCTAGAGATGAAAGGAATGGAAATATAGTAGAGTACAATGTGGACGGTTTTAGAGCAATTTATATTAGTTGTGATTTATGTGCGTATAGATCGGATCTGTTTTAAGATACGCGAAAACAAGCGAGAGTTTCTATCTAGGTATTGTGTTTCCTATGTATGGGGAATGTGAACTACGTGGTATCGGATGACTATTCCTTCAAAGGGAATGAAAACCAACCTATACCTGCTGATCCAAGACGTACTGAAGCGGGCTAAACTAAGAGCTTTTACCAATACTATCATCATCGACAATACTTTCCTTATCCTCTTGTTTCCGCTATTTATATGTTCACACAGAAATTCGATCAAAGAACCCAGAACTCAGTTAATGGGTTCGGGTCTGCAGCCTGGCTAGCCAGCAGGTCGGGTAGACAGCTGCTCCACTTAAAATACTGGTAATCAGCTGATTTCGGTTTGACTGGGATCCGACCTCGATATAGTTGAGAAAAAGCTAGGCAGATGATGAGGAATTCGATAAAAGGGAAAAGGTCCATACCACTACGAGTATCAGCAATGGAATCAAAAACCAATCAACGAGTTCTGACTAGCCTTAACCCAACTATGTTGGGTCATCATCATCATCATCATCATCATACCTATCAGTAGGCCTTCCCTGAGTGTCACCACAATAACCGGCCTGTGCGTCTCGCATCCACTAAGTAGATTCTGGTGGATTTTTTAAGATTTATTTGATAAAAAATTGGAAGAAAAACAATTGACATAAGGGTTTTTGTCGTAAGCAAGAACGTAAGCGATTCCGAAATATTATGATACTGTATTGAAAAATAGCTCTCTTAAAGTTATCAAAGTTAGGTACGCATAATGAAATGTTCCCAGCCTTATCCTTTAAATGCTACATTTATTGTAGAACGTGACCCTTAAGTCATAATTATGATGGATAAGGATGTGAAAAATGATCCTTCAACCCTATTTAAACCAATTTTTAAATATTATCAACCTCTTAGAATCTCTATCCAAATTGCTAACTACCACAATATTGAGAATGCCTTGTTGCATTAAGTCCGCCCATGTACCACTATTGTAAATAAATAATTCGGACATTTTTAGAAGTGCTTCCAAATACTCTAGTTATTACATTCCAACAGTCATTTCTGTAAAGCCTTACGCAAAAAACCCCTGTGTTTACCTATTCATCAATATAAAAAGGCATAATAATTATTATTCAAAACAAAATTACAACCTCAACACAAAAAAAAAAACAACACTAGCTTCTACAAAACTTTTTTATGCCGCCTTGAATAAAAAATACCAACCTAACAAAAAAAGCATGAGTTTCCCACTTACCCCGTTTCGCCGCCGGGTAGAACAATGTCGGTTAGAGCCGCGGTTATCTATTGCGTTCATAATTAACTAGTAGTATTAACAATAGATAGGAATCAATGCTATTGCCAGCCGTGTTATATTGCTGCGGAACCATTCATCAAATTTAGGGGTCCGCGAGGCTTTTTCGAATTGGAAAAACGGTTGAGAAGTTTCTTGATATTTTTTTTTTGTATTTCCCAGTCTTGCCATGGGGTACCGCGTTACTCAGTTACAGGGTTGTGCAGGTTAGGTGGCAGTCAAGCTACAACAATCTGTCAAAATTCTTTAATAGATTTTCAACTTTATTACTCGCTACAGTATGGGTCAAGGTTGATTGGGAAAATTTAGTTTCGGGTAGGTAGTCTGATGTGCTGGCGTCTGTACTCAGCTGCATCTGCTTAGGCAGGAAACCGACCACTAAAAATTCGGGAAAATTAAAAAACCAATGATTGTTATTTTTTTGAGTTTTCTTTTTGTTTTTGTTAAGTTCATAATGCTGACTTTGATATTACCTAAGTCAAAAAGACGATCTCTTGTGTGATTTCTTAAAAAAAAAACTACCTTAAGTTGTTTCCACGTTCTATTCATCCAAGAGAAAGTTAAGTCAAAGTTCAGCCACTGAGCCACTATTTAAAATTCCAAACCCAATCTACCAATCTTATCATACGGAACCACGAGCCGAACACAAATATGCAGATCCCAATCAAGTCGAAAGAAACAAAGCTTATTCTACCATTAATTAATATTGTGAGTCGATACCGACGCGAGCAAATCAACGCACAGACAGACAACCAGATAGCAGGCTTTGAAACAAAGAAAAAACCTCCATTCGGACCTCTCTACCACTCACAGAAGGTGTAAAAGTGATAGCGATATCCAATTTCAGCGCAGCGTTCGTATTTTATGATAAATAGCTGTACCAACGGCCGAGTGTGTTCTCGTGTCCGATTGATATTGTTTGCATTTAATTTATTTTATGCATCAACAGAATTCTGCACTAAATGAATACCACGTTTCCGGACTGAAGGAATTATGGGATTTTACAGAAATACGGAACGCGTATCCGAGCGTTGTGTGCTTAACATTCGAACGGGATTGAAATGAATACGTCATTTCATATTTTTTAAATATTTTAAAATTGGAATTGGATTTTTTGGGAATGACGTGCGATACGAGGTTCTTTTTTTAATTCCGTTTTTAAATGTTGGTACATTGTAGTCTGATTGCACAATGCAGCTTTCCATGTTTATGAATGCTCTATTTTGTTAGGTAATCAAATAAAACTCTTTGCATGTTTTACATTATGGTCTAGCGGTATAGATTTATAGAAGCCACACAATACCGTCTTGGCTGAGGGGATTGCTTATAATTCAGTAATGGCTGGCCAGGCAGCATCGCCTATCACTTACATGCATAATTTAACATCATTAGCTTATGTTTTTTGCATGACAGCCTTTATAAAGGTAAAGATCATTCATTGATTGGTCCATACATACCTCGTGACGTCACCAACGTGACTTGCCATTCCCAATAAAGAACGGCATTCCAAATTTAAATTTTCTCTAAACAATTTTGCACCGTACAATTAATTACTACAAAGGTTATTTTAGATTACACGCGCGGAAACAGTTTTCAGAAGGTCATAAACGACGTTTACGCAAATTGAGAATAAAAAGCGTTATGGCAGAGTTTTTATGGTTGGTTTTTGTGTGTTTATGGCAAATGAGAGTTGTTCGAACGCCTATAAATTAACTGGTTTTAATGACCTAATCAAATTTTACGACGCGAGGCGAATCTTGCGCGGACTCCTAGTGTTAGCCCGATTGACTTATTGTGCTCGGGAAAAAAAAGTCGCTTGAACCATAATTATTTTTGGATTTTTATGAAGATTGGAATTTCTGTTAGAGTCTTTTTACAAGGGCTGGCTTATGATTTATGATGCCTTCCTGAAGCGGTCTTACCCATCGCATCTGAAACAAGAAAAAAAAATGTTTAAAAACACATTACGAGTTACTGAGTTCATTATGTGAGATTATTTAAGTTATTTTAAGAATACGAAGGAAGCAGAGAGAGTTTTTTTGAACAGTTTTTACTCTACAACGGTTACGTTCAAGTGTGAATATTAATGAAGTTTTAAGTTATTAGAACCTCCTTAGTTATGAGCATGGAGATGGAGGTTATACAAGTACAGCTAAAGCTGAGATAAAATATGAAAAAGAAATACTAAGACATGAAAGTTCGAAAGAAGTAAGTCTAAGCCAAGAATCCTGACCATCATATTTATAAACAAATTATTCGTTTGGGCATCAAGGAGACACTGCAGAAATTCTTATCTCTTCAGCAGGATCAAGAGCCTAACCGTGTTCAGAAATTTCTTTACTGTCAGAATCTTGAAGTTCCAAACGTAGCTGATCTTTATGGAGAAAAAGGTGCAAGAAACTTCATGGACGTTCTTCACAGCATCATCATCTGCCTAGGTTTTTCCCAACTAAGTATATTGGGGTCGGCTTCCAGTAAAACCGGATTCAGCTGAATACCAGTATTTTACGTGGAGCGGCTGCCTACCAGACCTCCACAACCCATTAACTGGGTGACACGGTACTTCTTGGCAAGACTGGTGTCAGATTTTCTGGCTTCTGACAATCCGTAACCACTGTCAAAGATCTACAAATCACAGCCGGGACCAACGGCTTAACGTGTTCTCCGAAGGACGGAGGAGTCTCGGTATGTTAAGATGGTCACCCATCCACAGACCGACCTCGGCAAGCGTTGCTTAACCTTGAAGATCGACCCGTGCGGCTGTTATTATTTAGCCAGGAGCTCCTCCTCTCACAGCATCATATTTGGGAAAAGGTTTTGAAGATTACCATAACGAGGATTTCTCCATCAATGGTGGACTAGTTTTAAACGTGTCTCGGCCTAAAATTACGCACATTCGCGTAGCCTTCACAAAAATATTCCGTAGAATCTTCAGTCTCAATGTTTACGGATTTCCCAACGATTTAAAATCAACTAATCTCCAAGATATAGTGTACCTGGCCCCGAATCAGTGATACGCTATCACAAGAGTTCTCTTATCATCCTTATCAGCCGTGACAGACACTTGACGTTTGACAAATTTTGACACTTTGACAGGTGCTCAGTCATTTCAAGGAGTTCGAAATTACAGGGATCAGCTGTTAAAAGATGTAGGTTAAAAATATATCTCTGCTTACTAAAAACCATGTAAGTAAATTGTAAACTAGAGGAGCGGAACCACCTAATACAAGCAAATCTTTGTCCAAATAAACATCTTTATAGTTATATTTTTTAAGTGGAGACATTTCATAATGCAAATTGGCGGGAAAAAGGATTGGTCAGTTAGTAAGATGGTAACTGGGCTTGCGTTAGAGAAACTAATGCAAAAATATTTGACGATGTCAGAAATATTATGAACAGAGCTATACAGGATGTGCCCAGAAATGCACGGTCATATTTAAGGTTTTTTTTATTAGTGATGGGTTTGCTCTTGACTCTAGTCAATGTCAGATGACAGAGAGCTGATATAGGTACATTAAGAAAATAAAAGCAAAGCAAAAAAAAAAAAATTAGTTCGACGTGAAAACATGACACAAGTTTCGAAGAAATGACTTTTCAAGCAATTTGTTACAGTTCATGGCATTAACTTTAGTTCAATCACAGATTTGATGTCACCAATTGCATCAGGCTGCTCGAAAAGTCATTTCTTCGGAACTTTTTAGTATTTTTTTTATTTATTTTTTTATGTTTTGATATTTTTTTTTCTCTATGTAGATATATTATCAGGTACCCAACATCAATATGACCACGCACTTTTCAAACACCCTGTGGGTGTTAGGCTTTGCTTGCCTCAAGCTTAAAACCATCTTCAGTACCTCCATAAACTTACTCAATTTAGCATTTGTAATGATCAGAGATCGGAATAGGTGGAGTATATTTCCCTAAAGTTCGAAGAAATAAGTAAAATAGAGTTGATAATACCTACTTCCTCTAAAATCCCGGAATAATAAACTTGACTATTGAATCCTAGGATTTACGAAATTTCAACTAAATTGTTATATTGAAGAATCTTATTGTTTTAAGAGTTCCGTACTCAAACTGTTAAAATAATAATCAAACTGTAAAATTGGAACATGATTCTTCAAATATTTTTTTTTTATTTTTTGTTTCTATAGTCAAGTCCAGTTCATGTTTTCATAATCTCGGGTTTTAATTGTCATGTTTATGATTCCGGGATTTTAGAGGAGGTATTATCAACTCTATGTTACTTACTTCTTCGAACTTTTGGTAAATATACTCTAACTATTCCGATCTCTGGTTTCCGAACTTAGGATTGAATTATAGTCACTTGTGACAATGACAATTTTCAAGAAGAATTCTAGCCTACACACAAAAAGGCCCAAGTGCGTATACCAAGAAACCCATAGACACTGCCTATCTCCTAGTTTGTAATAAATCGATTCAAGATGCCAAAGCGAAGCAGTAGCAATCTCCTAGTCTCTGCATTGACAATATCATTCTGAGATTTATCAATACCTTTCACGTCATATTTTGTTAAGTAATCTGAGAGGGAAGTCGACCACTGAATAAATGGCACTTCCAGTATAAATTATTTGTTGTACCTACTACTGTTCTGGGTTTTCTATCAAAATCGTTTACAGGTTGATAAAAGCGGTCAGACTAAAATATCAACAGGATTTGATATTTTAGTCTTACGTAGGTAGGTAGTGCTTTAAAAAAAACTATAGAAAATCTTTTTTTTTATTATTGATAGGCACGCACTTGACCACTATCTCACCTGATGATAAGCGATGATGTGGTCGAAGATAGAGCACGCTTGCCTAGAAGTAACCTATTCACTTTTGACTTAAAGACTCCCAAGTTGTAGCTGACTCTGGCAGGGAATTCCACTCCTTAGCTGTACGCACAATGAATGTGTTGCCAAAACGTTTTGTTCGTGTGGGGTCGCAGCTCACTTTTGCTAGGCGAGGATTTTAATCAGAATCACCTAATAACATGCTTCTGCTGAACCAAAGCAAGCTTGCCTGCTTGACGACCGTCAGAAATAAATGTAATTTTCAAAGCAAAATTTTCTCCTCCTGCTTTTTAATTATCATTGTCTGGTTCTGGAGTCATTCGATGATTTCCCATACTTAAAACAAAGCACTCCACTTTTATTAATTTATTTGTTTAACAATTTATGTACACACCTCATGGAAAGCGATGATGGGGTCAACGATTGCCAGGGTTGCGGATTTTGTTCGATAGAGTTACCGCGGCCCTGGAACGCAAAGGGCACTAGGAGGAGCACGGATGGGTTTTAGTCAGTAAGAGTCTGACACTCCCTCCCGCTCCGAGTGGAAGGAGTCATTCCCATCCATAAAAAAGGCTCAACGATAGAGCCCTTGCTAAGATGTAACTTGTCTACTCTTGACTCCAAGATTGTTGTAGTTAAGTCACAATTTGTCTGTATATCAGTTTTGGCACTAAATACTTTGTCTTTATTTTATTTTTGTGCTCCCAAGCTCACACTATTGGAAATGTATAGGTTTATCCAGCAGAAAAATTACCACAATTTTAACAAAACCCATCAGTGCCGCCCCTCATCCCAAGGTTTGCAAGGATGAGCATTCTTCCAGCATTGGAGAGATGCTAGCTAATTAAAGAGGGGTTTTTCTCAGCAAACGTGCTCCAAGCAAGCCACCTTAATTCTTGTTTACATTCCGAGGCCGAGCCGGTGAGTGACCGGTGCTACATTCCGATAACTGTCCGTTAAAATCTTCGTGATTTGTACGAGAACGATGATTGGACTGTGGGTGTACAGCTGGGATACAAGGGGAAAATTCAGGAGGTTTGTTTTGGTGAATACGTCCACAGAAAATTTGCAAGTTCTTTGAAGACAATTTTGTTTCAGCCGCTACTACGTTGTCAACTCTTCATCAATTATATCCTAAATGATACCCATCAACTCTGAAACTGACTTAACCGTTAGGTATATCATACGATCCTTCAACAAGTTTTTTTAACTATCAGTTAACCGTCGATCACGTAAACTCTCGATCGCCGTGCCCGGTGCAACCCGGCGTGGTCTGAGTCGGCCCTACTTGGAAATGTACGTATGATTCCACTTACTCGGTAACACTGAGCTTACATGACGCCAAAGTGAGGTATGTTCTAGACTTATTGTTTTTTATTGGCATTTATCTTTGGCCTACTGCAAGAGTTGGTTCGAGGTAAAAGAATACCGAGAAGGATTTGAGGGAAGCTTTTGCAATAGCAGTAGAACAGTATAGACCAAATTAAATAAACCTCTTTGGTTGTTGACCAGATCTTAGGTACTTAGTTGAAAGCATTAAGTTTTATGGACAGAGCGTGATTTGTTGTCGCACATTAGTGCCTTGTAGATATTAATTATTAGCAATACATTTTGCTTATATACGAGCTGTGAAGTATCGTTATCTCTTAATATTGATCAATTGAAACTAAGTTGTGATGAATGAATTGCAGAACCATGTTTCTGGAGATAGGATACTGCTGTGACAATGAGCTATTGCATTTCTATATAGCCCTGATAACTTATCTCACGAAGACTCGAACATGATAACTATATTATTGTTTTACGTAGTAACAGTAGCCTTTATATTTTTTTTTTGACATGTTATTTCCACCTGATTAGGTAGATAATAGATTATCCAAATACTTATGTTCCTTCACGACTTTTTGTGTAACACTATTAAGTCCATCTTCGGATGGTTGACTTTCCTTGTATTTTTAAGATATTAAATTCATCAAAAAGAGTGTGTAGTTTATACTTTACAAGCAATAAAAATAAAAATTAGCATTGACGTCAATGGCATGACATCAATAATTGTCAATTTGTGAAAATTTAAAAGTCGTTAGAATTAATGAAATTAGTCAATTGTAAAAGTAAACTTGTCTGCTAAACATATAGAAAAACTTGTTTAAACCGAACGATAGATGAAGTTAAAAATACAAAACGAAACTCGAAATAAGTGAAAAAGAGGCAGCCAGACAACGAAAGTGACTCAGCGGAACAAAAGTCAGTGCATCCAAAAAAGAAAGCTGAAATCTGTAGGCCAGCATGTAAGCCATGCTCAATCGAGTTGCGTGCTTCACTGCGAGTGGGAGTTGGTCTTAATAAGCACGGCTTATGTACTATAATAGCGGCTCTGACGCACTCTCGCTATTTATACGCCTGACCTGTAACTTTGACATTAGATTCTAAGACCGAACGCTGAGGAAGAATGTTTTGATGCTGCAGTGAGTGGGTGGGTGGGTGGCTAGAAAGTTAGGGAATTTTCGTCGGAAACCGATTGATGTTAGCTGTAGGCGCTGATTGATGATGCTGTGGATTGTGATCTGTTCTGTTGTTCAACATATCTCTTTCGACACTTGCTTAGCTGATTGTGTTGTCACATTTCTGTAGCTACTACAACTTTGTAGACGATCCTCGGTTCTTACGTGTATGCTTTACTTCCAACGAGATCAGCAAAAGTAGGTCTGCTGTTGCTCTGTGCATCCGTGTATTGAATAGGATTTTGAATTACTGCCAACCCTTAAGTTATCTCTAAGCTCAGCTGCTGAATATATATAGACGGGTGACAAACAAACAAACACGCGTTTAAATGTTCGTCGACATTAATGCAGCGAGTGACCAGGGCGGCAGCTCTGCGCGGAGGTGTCCTGTATAATTTATTGATGCGGCGACGCGGCTAATGCAGCGGGCGACGCTGACTGATAGCGCTGCAGCGCGATATGATACCAGTGACGCGGTTAAGTGCGATCGCTTGTAACGCTGATACCGCATGGGATTCGCCCGGCCTACACTCCTAACAGCTCGTGCGAGCCTAGTACACGTGCCTTACACTACACGGGCTGTTCGTTATTTTTTGGTCTTGTCATGCATGTCTCAGGAGATAGATGTCTCTCGGTACTTTTGTTAATTCCACTAGGGCGTAAGTAGTGCGTAGGATAGCGGTGTCTCTACTTGTAGTGTTTCGAAATGTGACGTTGCAAGCGTTGTTTCAAAGATAGAACGTAATTACACCCTTTCAATATATGCAGACAGCGCCTAAGCGCTAGCGGAAGCAATCTCTCGCCCGTTTTATCTACCCTCATAATTCTCTCTCACATGACGCATATGTTTAGTTTTCTTTTCGAACTTTCGCTTCCATTATTTTTCGAACGCCAATAAACATACAAAAATCCCCGTATCCACACGTATCTTTTATCATTTCCACTGTTACGCGATCCGTGAGCAAATCCCCGTATCCGGGGATCGCGCCGGGGATCCGGTAATCCCGGTTAATAACGCCTAGCGAGGTCCCGGTGCGTCCCGCCCGCTCCTCAGTCCCGCGCCCCCCGTAATCGAGAATTAGTTGGGAGTTATAATTGCCCGGTTATTATCAACATTGATTACGTTAGGATATTGTTGGAGCCATTCGACGTTCTTTTATTTCTGTAATTGAACGTCTTCTCGTTGGATGTTAATGAACTGTTCTTAATGTTGGGGAATGCTTTTTTTGTTCAAGTGCTTTTAAGTAACACCTTGCTTCTTTGTAGCAGGATAGAATTATCTTACAAACTCAAGGAAATGTGTGCTTCATTTCCTTAAGTTCATTGTTTGTTTTTCCTCAAGAAAACAACCAAAACAGGGGGATAAAAATAAGAAGAAAATCCCGGAAAATTCGCCAATAGTTCCCCGAGCGGTACCAGGGCCCCATATAGTCGTGGAGGATTGCGGGGCTAATGATTGTGCCGGCAGCGGGCTCCTACAAATCCCACCAATATGGAGTGCGGAAAATACCTGGAAAATGGGATTGTTATTTCCCTTCCCTCACGCCTACATTAAGGGAGAATGTATGGTGTGTAACGACAAAGAAAATACTCGAGACCGTCAGTCCCCCGACACTAAGTTGTTACTTTTAATTCACATCAACGTTTTTTATCACCACACAGTCTTTTGATCTCTGTCCATCTGTTCGGATTTCGTCGTAAGGGCTGGCCACACACGAACGTTTACGATTCGTAACAGTTTTACAGCCCGACAAACAAACAATCGATTCCGAGCAACGCTGTAACCTGCTAAACGCTGGTATCAAAGTCAAAGCCGAATTTCTCGATTCCTAGTAACATAGCCAGGGATTATGTAAATAGAATTAAATGATTGTTCTTTTCTGTGTAACGCTAGTCAGTCAAACGTCGTGTCAGCGATATGTGAAAAATGTTTGAAGGAGCTTCTGTGAATAGAGAAGGTATAAGAGAAAGGAATCCGTTTAAAATCTTTGCCAATTACATTTACACTTGTGGTGATAAAGGTAGTGGTGATTTACATTAAAACTGTCGTAATGAAGAGAATGTTCCCATTGTGGGCTCGGTGGAACATGAAAGTTTCTATTGGTCCGGACAAAGGGCTCGAATTAACGCTGTATTGTTCGTGTGCCGGCCGCTCTGAGACCGCGATTAGTTCATTATTATTTAATTTTATAGGAATCACTGGTTCTCTTTGCTCTCCTGGTACTCTTGACAGGAACGGATTGGTTTTTAGGTTTACACTAATTTGTAGAGACCAGATAGGTCATTTGTTTCGAAGAACTACTGATTGCTTTAAACCAAATGGTCGTTATTAAACTTACTTTAAGTAAGAACTAGTTTAATACAAGTAACAATATAAGTAAGGAGCTATTATAGAAAATGAAGTTATGGGTACCAAACATTTAAATTAACCCTAATTCTTCAAACTGTTGATCAGCAGCATTCGCATGTCACTTGCAATCTGTCAAAAATGTATAGAAATTAAGGTTTGACAGATTGCAAGTCAACTGACATGCGAATGCAAATAATACTGCTTAAAAATTAGTAGAAATTGGCACTCAGATCTACCAACTCTCTTAACTAAGTCGTAACAAGCCTGAATTGATGTGGTATTGCTGCCAAAAATCAATGGTTTTCTAAAACTTTTTTTTTGTGCCCGTTAAATTATTTTTCCTACAAAAAACTAGATCAAACATTTTTCCTGAATTTCATTGTTACAGAAGCAAGTACCAGGGCGGAAGCATCTAACGGAGTTGTATTTGTTGTTACAGCTATATCAAAGGACGAGCTGCGCACCGTTCCAACTCTTCCGAGAATCAGTTCCGTTGCCAACCTGCTTTGTTCCAAGCGATACATTAGCCCTTCCTATTTATATTTTCCTAACGTATTGTTGGGAAATCATCCAATTTTTTTTAGTTTCATTGGAAAATTCGTCTTGGATTCCCAGAAGTTGACTTTTGAAATGGAATTAAAAACCAACACGTAACGGTATTTGCTCTGTAGCAATATCAGTTACTGATAATGTTAAAGTCGTTACAATTTTAGAATTGTATAAAGAACCATAATTCTAATATGTCGACAAAACTAATATTGAAGTCACGACGATGAAGTCTGAAAGTTTCCGAGACTCCACCGTGCCTCGGAAAGCACGTGAAGACGCTGGTCCCGGCTGTCATTTGTAGATCTTTGGCAATCCTAACGTATTGTCAGAAGCCAGAAAATCTGACAACAGTCTTGGCAAGAAGTACCGTGTTACTTAATTAATGGGTTGTGGAGGTCTGGTAGGCAGCCGCTCCACGTAAAATACTGGTATTCAGCTGAAACCGATTTATTAAAAAAAAATTGATTTGACAGGGAACCGACCACATTATAGTTGGGGAAAGGCTAGGCAGATGATGTTGATGACGCTGAAGGCTGAAACAGCTAAACTTAGGATCATTCATAGGCAAGTAATAGGCCTCGTTTCACTTGTTTCAAAAGTGATCACCCTCTTACTAAATCTTATATGATAGTACAATAAAATAACGTTGATCCAGCCATTGCTTAATTACCTCTAAGGAATACTATTGTTTGTTTGGCATTATCACAAGATTAGCCAGGAGGCGAAGCTTGTAAAGATAAGACAGTTTTCACGTCGACTACTTGTTTTAGTTTCGTAAATGTTTGAAGAATTTAAATAACTCCGGCCTGAGGATTGCGGCCGACTGTTATCTGAATATCTTAATTTTAATAGACGCGTATGTTTGCTCTTTCGTTAGCGTAAGCCGCCTTGTGGTCGTACGGTAAGATGTCCATCTTGTGCTCTTCTGATGGTAGACTGAGACAATTCTCAGTTATATTTAGTTAGAACCATCAATGATGTGATAAATGGGTTCACAATGTTCACGTGTTTCTCTACTGACTTCCATTACGTAAGTCACCGTAAATATGCGTCAGTTTATCACCAAAACAGATTGGTATCTATTTTCGATCACAGGAGCGGCAGAGAGCCATCAAACGGGCGACCTGTCCTCACAATTACCAGGCAACCATAGCTGACGAAGATCCCATTTGTTGCTCTTTGATCTGCTGTCCAATTAATATATCTGCTGCGCTCTCATTACGCCCTGGTATTTCTGTTTCGTGTCACGCTGGTGAAGCACTTCGCTTTACCGACTGTTTGTAATGTGGGGTATGTGTTTGATTATTTCTGTGTTAAGTTTTGAGTGTGAAATGACCAATTGTTTTGGGTCTCACAATTAAGAAATCCAAGATGTAGCTTATATGAAGAACTCTCAGTTTTAGCCGGATCATGTACTTCGCACGCTTGAGTTAAACTTCCAGTTTTCAAAACATCATATCGAAAAGACTGACGTAGTTTACCCGCACAGTCAACATATCCGACTAGGAAGTTATTTCTGCCACCAAAACAAATCCCCAACAATGCGAGCACTGCCCGTAGTTTCGCGTGCATCAATATAATTGCTTTTAACACCACCCTGGGCCGCCCCTGCCTCGCCAAAATAACTAATTAATCAGTATTACGTAACTTTCTTTCAGGGGTGGCCATCCCCAAAAACATTTGAAACGTTACTGGAACCTTGTCAAAACTAGCTCAGGCGTTCCTGAGATAAGACGCGCAAAATCTACATTCCATTTCCAATTGCACTTGAATTGCAGCCAATTCAGATGATGCTCTTTGTGTGAATTATTTGATTTGCACTATAATATTATAACTTTACTGTCGATCTCCAGTAAGACCTATATAAGTCCATACTCTAGGATAATCGCGAAGAGAGCATAACTTATGGTCTAAATAACAGCGGTACCAGGAGTCCATATCTAGCGAGTAGGTGCACTGTTAATAAAGACGCTAAGCATCGCATGTCCGCGCGGCTAAAACGCTGGGCGTCTCCACCACGCCCCGCAGGCTTTTAGACCGCGCCAGCCGAGACTTTACTGCTTTCGCGTTTTACGACCCGTCTCCACATTTTGTTGCCACCAAAATTAGTTTCCACCGGCCATATTGCTAAACAGTGTGTTAAAAACCATACAATTTTAGCCCTCCCGAAACACGAAATCCGCAAAGATAAATTGCCGCACCACTGGAGTTAATAGAAGAATAATGAAACAATTATCTGTATTGACGGGGTTTGCGTGTCCGTCCGTAGGTGCGAGAGGATCCCACGACACCCCACGCTCGTTGCCAGGGGTGCATAAGAAAAAAAAAGTACCCCATACGAAAATAATTTTGATAGACACTTCGCGTGCGACCAGCAATTATGTTATGCGCGCCTGGTCGCCGGTAATTCGAATTTAGCACATTATCGGAGCGTTACCGATTATTTTCGAATAATAAATACCGAATCGATGCGTTCGCACCTTTTTTTCTGTTATTTTAATGCCATTATAACATAGTTTACGTGGAACACATGTCACTCGCAATTAGTGATGGGGGAAGTTTGAAGTTCGGTTCAAATTCAAATTTCGGATTAGATAGTCCGATGGAAAGATCCCAAAGAGCTTATTATCAGGTAGCACTGTGTAAATGTTGTCTATAGCCGTGCGCAGACGTTCTGATCTCAGAAGCAACATCCGGCGTTATCTAATCTACGGTCAGTGTTTGTGAAGGCACAGATGATATTCACCGAGATACGCCGCGGTTTATGTATCGAATGTGTCCTCGCTGTACGTCACAGCGCGCCGTCTTTTCGGTACACATTTCACAATGAGATAACGCGGCCGAGGCGCCACACATGTCACCATGGCTTATGGTGTTTTTGTTATAAGAAAAAAAACATTCTATAATGTATGTAATAGATAAACCCGTGACGCCTACGCTACGTTTCCGATTCGTAACGACGTAAACTCGCATTATTTACAATGTCGAGTATTGTTACAACAGATTACTGCAGTTACGTATTTGTCGAGCCCATTGAGTTTTTAAGTGGTTTTAAACAAACACCATTGAATCGAGAACAGGGACCTCTTGTGCTGCCAAGCTGCCTTGGTAAATAACACTCGAGTTTGATATTTATTTAGAAAAATCTAATCTTGACGTGGAGTGTTTTATCTCCGTATCCGGTAAGATCTCGAAAGGTCCCGAAGTACTAAACACTCGAATGTTTATAAAAATTAAACATTCATGTGACAAACACAGTGTGTTAGCCTTTCTCACGGACCTACTCATGCGCGGGAGCATTAGACACAGCTCCGTGAATAACTTTTGAAAACGTCTTAATGTCAACTAACAAGATATTCGTCGGTTTCTCAACTAACAGAAGATATCATTTATAAAATGTATCTTTTCAAAAATCCAGACGTCAAAGCATTTTTACGTTGATCTGAGACAGCAGAAATAATGAACTACAAATGTCTATGCGTGTCTGTTCTATTACAGAACATAATAAGCTTCTCTCAGTCAGAAAGGCTGCGTGGAAACAGCAACAACATTAATTAAAACAAGTGACAGTTTCACACGACGTTCATTAGGTATATCACGTCATTACTCATCCGATTCTATTTCCGATACTTAGAGTTTTTCGGCGTAGACGATGCCAAAACCCGTGTCGCACGTTCAACTTGAACGTTAATTAATTTTAACTGACGCACACAGCGAAAGTTCGAATAGAATCCTCATACATAATAAGATGTATGAATGGACCATACCAACTTAAATGAGGTGCGTCTACGTTCTAACAAATATTGTCATTTATCATCAGAAATTTTCGGATTCAAAAGTTGACGCTCACATCTAGTATCACTCGACAATATCGGTGTCGCATCACTAGTCAGTTACAAAAGTGAGAATGCACGAAATCCAGACTGGGATCGTTAGCGACGCGACACAAATTAAATTTACAATCGTATGTATCATAAATAAAACATAAAACACGCGCTATAAGATACAATTTGCTAAACTGTCGTCTATATTAGTATTCGACGGTCACGTCAAAATATTCAAATTGAATTGTGTCTCGTCATCGGAATACGAATGAATCGAGTCAGATTGTGACGCGCTGCACTGGGTAGCAGTAGTGTTGTATCGATTTAGGAATCGATTATTCGCTATTGTTTGTGACACTTCGGGATTATGTTTTGTTTTTTCAAGCGTAGTTGCGTATAGTGAATTATGATGTGAATAATAATCGAGTCGGATGTTTTTTTAATGACATTGTATTTGCGATGTGTTCGAACGTTCGGTAATCCGTATTGTGTGTTTGCATGTTCAACGTTCCGCAATTAGTTTTTCTGTTTGGCACTACTTTACTGGCTAGTTGCCTCGTTTTTAACAACTTGAAATCGTTTTTCCTGTTTTAAAAGAGTAGTCGACATGCAAAATTGGAAACTTTATGCGGGGTGAAAATGTGTTGGAAAAAAATGAAGATTATCATGTTTTGTATTAAAAAAATGTTAGAAAATAAGGTATAAAAATGTTGAAGTGCCATAAAACTGTCTGCGAGAAGATTCGTATGGGGTACTTTTGCATAATCACGTTGTACCCCGGGGGCGGTCGGGGGCCGCAAAAATCGGCTAACAAAGTAACACTCCGCTCAAGTGTCACCAAGTGGCGGTCTCGGATTCGATTACCGAGTAGTGCCGGGGGGACTCGAGTCTAAATAACTTAACTCGGTTTGCTCGAGTGCTCGAATATTCGATTTAGACCCGATTACAATGCGTAAGTGTCGTCGAGAGTTTAGAAATGCGGTTTTCAAGTTTTTTGTGATTTTTTATAGTATTCGGGTTTTTGGGTGATTGACACTATCGTGTGAAGGACAAAGTTCTTTACATGTAGCCATTTATATTTGCAGGTGTAACGCAGCGATTATATTTGTATCGTTGATAAGGATTTGTATTCATGTGTGTTTGTAAGATAAGGATTTGTATTTATGTTTAGCATTTTATTGCTTTTTATGCGGCTGGATTTGTAACTGATATTTGGAAGTATAAAATAAGATTTTACATTGAATTCGAAGGTGACGAAAAATGGAAATTTTCGAGGAAGAGACACCTGTGAACAGATTCAATAAATGTTGCATTTTTTGTTTCATGAATATTTTTTTGCTGCAACAATGACCTCTTGAACACCTTACTAAACCATAGTAAAAACAGAAAAAAAACAGAACAAATCTCAAACCACCAACCAACCAAACCAAAGAAAAGATGTTTATTCCGTCAGAAAAGATGAACAAAATAAATATTTATGTTCATTAAAAACTTTTTTTTTGTTAGCCTACTTTTGTGTGCCACTGCTGGACAAAGGCCTCCCCTTTCTCCTTCCAAATCTCTCTGTCTTGGGCGATCTCTGGCCAAGTTTACCCCGCAAACATGATGAGATCGTCACACCACCTTCACCGCGGTCGACCTCGACGACGACGTCCTTCCTTATTAAAAACTTAATTAATAAGAAAATATAATAACTACAAGACGTTCAAGCTATGTTAAGGACGGGCATGCTACTTCGTCTCCGAGCAGACAAAAATATTCTATATTAGGGAGCAACTAATCTTTAAAATCTACCAGTTTTTATCACAAGCCACCCTAAACCCCAGCCAGCTTATCAAAATTGAACTAGCAACAACAAACAACGTTAATATTCACCCCCTGGATAATTGCAGTCTGGCAAGACGGGACTACACACCATAGACATAACATAGTACATACATACATGACATGCTTACTACCTAACCCTTACGGCTGGCTATGGTTGCAGATTTGTTGGACAGAGTCACCGCTGAAACGCAAAGAGCATTTGGAGGAACACGGATGGGTTTCAGTCAGTAAGAGTCTGACGCTTCTCTTAAAATGTATCCTATATTTGATGATAATCTATCCAAAAAAAGGCAATCTTAGTCCCTGGATAATTGCAGTCAACTGTCTGGCAGGACGGTACTACACACCATCGAATTAACATATCACATACATGACATGCTTCCCGTAAGCTTAGGGCTGACAATATGATGCCTTTAGAGGTAAGAGGGACCTGCCAGGGTTGCGGAATTTATTCGAAAGAGTCACCGAGGCCCTGGCACGCAAAGGGCATTAGGAGGAACTCGGATGGGTTTTAGTCAGTAAGAGTCTGACACTGCCTTCTGCTCTGCCCAGAGCACAAGGAGTCATTTGATGATTTTCTTTCATTAAAAAAAGGGGGTAGAAAAGGGAGTACAATGTAAAAGAAGTAAACAATGAGAAGAGAGAAATGCTGGTATGTACCAGCTAAGGCGTGAAATTGCCTGAAGAGTCTATGTTACATGATATCTGCTAGGCAAGCGTTCTTCAACGTCGACCCCATCATCGCTTACCATCAACTGAGATTGTGTTTAAACACGAGTCCATCAAATATAGTAAAATGGTTGTAAGTTGAGTTCAAAATAATTTTAAAAACATACAAGCAACTACCATCAAAATCATTTCAATCGAAAGACGTCCTTTGCTGGAGGTAGCAGGAGCTACCCCCAAACGTCGCCATCAGGACACAAAAATTCTGTCACTGAGGCAGATTTAATAGACAGAACATTGAGTATTGGTATTGCCAACAACAAAACAAACATACACTATGAAAATCCTATAATTCTTTTTTTTTTTTTTAATTATTGATAGGCAAGCGCTTGACCACTATCTCACCTGAAACTAAACCATATTCCCATACAAAATCAGTACCCACACAATTTGTTCTGAAAACCTACCAGCCCTAAAGTCCCCCATCTGATACGGAACCTTAAGAGCCCATCGAGCCCATGATGCCGTACCCGTCAGACGCTGAGACGCCGATGTATAAAATCTGTATGAGAGAGCGTTAAATAAAGCCCAAATGGGATATAAAACACTCTGGCTTCCTTTACGGGCCCTCATCTTTGTTTAGAGCCAACTAGCGGGCTATCTCGATTAAGGTCTATCTTTGTTGTATTTTTGTTTCGCATTGTTTGCGAAAGATTATTCGCAATGTCGTAAAGTTTGACTTTAAGATTTTGATAGGGTGCTTTAGAGGTGTTCGGGTTTAACATTCGTGTGTGGGAGGTTTTAAATGATGTGTCATTTTGAAGTTCTGAGAACTTTGAGGTTTATATTTCGTGCAATAAAAAACATGTTTTGTACCTACCTAATTACTTGCTTAATAAACTAGACATTAAAGATACATAACAAAGCAATGGATAATGACTCAAGTGAAGAAAATCGACCATTTTCTATGATTACCGGTGCTTTATGTAGCATGGCATGATGCAATTATGAACGTTTTTCTGAACACATGAAACGTGCAATCCATTAAGGAGAACGAGTTCTGCCAATTACGCTATCGAAATAACAGATTAATAAATAATTTTGCTAATAAAATTCAAGGGAAATTAAAGTTAACCGCTAAGCCACAAAAGGGAAAACTTCATGACAATAGACCAACAAGAGATCTCTTGTCTTTATTTAATCATCGTACAATTGAATCGTCCCGTTCTATGGCTTGACAAATTCGCACGCCCCTGACATCGCCTTAAACGCGCACTTAACTCGTACCCTTCCGTCTTCACCCTCGGCCGCCTCCATTCTTTTTATATCGCAAGTTTATTAACGCATAAAGGTCTGCTGATGGGCCCTTTAAGAATTAGGATGCGTCCCGTGGCCGGCGTTAGGCGCACTCGAGCCGAACAAATGGAGTGTCGGAACTTAGGCCGAGTGCGAATACGTCCGCGCGGGACGCACTGTCCCATCCCTATTCGCAATTAAACCGGCCGTTATCACGCTGTTCCAAATTTGAATTTGCGTGTACTGATTCGGTGGTTTCGCCATAATCGGGCCTTCGCTGACAATTTAGAATTTAAAAGTTTTTAGTTTAGTTGCTACTAGCTTGCACGCGACAAAATTCAAAGTTTTTCGTCTGTAAAAAAGTTACAGGGGAAACAGGCTTTTTTCTTTCTATTACCAATGTAATACACCAAATAATATAGGGGGAAACGTATCTCAATACGCGTATCGACGTTGTGAAAGCAATCGGATTTACATGTCTACCGACGCCGTACTAAAACGAAATCATGAATGAAGCGCAGTATAGGAAACCCAAAACATTATCCTTATGCTCCCATTTTACGACCTTTACCCCCATCGAGTCGAAAGGGTCACATCGGTACGACACGCTGTAAAACTGTTCCTCGCTCGCTCCCACACGTTACTTACTCGTAAAACCGAAAGAGATAATCACGAAGATGAGTCGAAAATTATTTTTTTTATTATCGCCATCGGCGGTGCTCTTTTATTTCCTTTTTACGGTCCGAGTACCTCATAAAAAGACAATAAACTTACTATTTACAGACCATCAGGAAATTGTTAGCCGAAGAGGTCTCTTTACGACACATGTTGGCCTGGTGCGGCCCAGTCCAAGTGATGCACTCTTTACGATTGGCGCGCACTAAAATGTTACGCGAATGATACATTTTATCTCCTATAAGAGTATATCACACCATCAAAATAAACCGCAAAATGTTTACTGTTCCTTGAATATCGAAGCGGTGCTATACTATTAAAGAAATGTCCTCAAACCGAGATCTCTCCTTAATAACTTGCTAACCAGGAGCTAAACTACCAGGAGTAAATATCTCCACGAGTACCAGAGCATCATAAAATCATAGAAGTGTTAAAAACCATAAAGTAAGGAGCTATCGGAAGCGCGCGCTCTTCAGCTTTATTATTGGGGAATTTCGTCAAGACTCTTAATAATAGTTATTAAAACTGCTGCCCGTGTTACCTAATACATTGGTTAAGTGCTCTTTTTATGATTTAACACTGATTCTCCCCGATATTACGGGCTATAAATTATAGCCGGGATTACCGGCTAAATTGTTTTATGATATGTTTTCATTGTTTACGGCTGTAATGTTTTTTGTGAAACTGATCGATGACGTCAGGGGACGAACTATGTCGAGTAATCGTTAGATTAAGGATATAGTGAAGCGCGCCTGGTATGTAACGTCAGCGATCTCATTCGTGTTAGTTTGCAATAATAGCAACGTTTACATTGGGGTTTTGTAATATCTGCGCCGGTACGGGGCTCCGGGGGACTCGGGGCTCCACGATTTCAATATTGTGAATTCCGACGATGTTCAGTGCGTGTAATGAATTTTCGGGATTGTCTTGCGGTTTTTCGGTCTCAACCCCTCGGCCCGCGGCCTCGTCTATTTACTTTCACTCTATTGGATGAGCTTACATTATGTAAAAGACGGCTCGCATCGAACTTTTAATAACGATCGACAAATTCTTCGGTCGGTTTTTTCGTTTTTCGTGAGCGGAACACATCGGGCGAGGTACGCGTCGCCGCATGGCACCGCTACACAGAAATATATGATAATAAGGGGAGGTATTATTTAGGTCCGGCCATTCGTATGATAAAATTGAACCACTGATATTTGCCCGCAAACAATTCCTATGGAGATTTCGGTCTTGTTTCTGGGGTTAAATCTGTGCGCAGGGATGATATACGGATGGGCCGCGGCCCCGTTGGATTTTCCTTTTGCGAAAAATATCGTACAAACGGAAAGAAATACGCGCCCAAATCATAATACGGTCAAATATTGTCGTTCGTATGCGGATATCCGGGGAAAACCGCATATTATACATTTTTTTTTGTGTCAGCATTTCTTCTGCGCAAACGTATAATTTGGTAGAATTTACGTGGGTCGTAAGTAGTCGTAACGTCCTTTTATTTGACAAAAAAGTCTATGTCAAAGACGTGATTACGCCATAAACATGGTTGATATGACAGCCAGAGTCACTTGAAGTGGTTGCTGGATCTAAATAGGGTAATGAACAGATAGTTTTTCCTGTCTCATAGAAGAAAAAACTCAATTACGGAACAATTGTACGAAATGGCCATCATATTTTATTTGTATGCCTCTGGCATTATCTACTCTATGCCATGACCCTAAAATACATGACCGATACACTTCTGCCATTTTAGTCATTTTGTGGCTCTGAAATGCTTTAAGACGAGCCGATCTTAATTACCAGGCAAGCATAGACGGACGGATATTAAAAATTGTCAGCATTAAAGATAAAATTCAAAAATAGAAGTTAATTTTTGAACGTTGGCCGCTCGGTAGTTCGGTTTACGGGCTGCGGTGGCGCCCGAGGCGCGGACCGTTCTAATTAAAATCGCTACGTTTTCTGTGGTATTCATTTTCATCCTTTAAAGCTCTTTTTGTTGCTCCCACCCTGGTTAGGTTACGTTATTGTTGTGGGCTGTAACTAATTTACATGTTAATGAGATGTTTGTTGTGTTTATGCCGATAGTTGGCTTAATAATTTTATTCCTTCGCATTATTAGTTTCCTGAATGGATCTGTAAGCTGTTTCTCTTTTTTGCACAACGGAATCGGAACGTTTTTATTAAAACTGTGTTTTGTTATTTCAATAAAACAGTTGTTTTGTAGAAATACTGCAGTTAAAGTCGGTTCAGCTGACTAGAATGGGAGTTACACAGCCGGCGCTCATAACCTCTAGGAGTTACTATTATTTTTTTCGAGTTATTTGTTTTAACATTCCTAATGTTCATTAGCATTTATTACAATGCTAACCGGGGTAGCATGAGCGCGCACGGCCGGCCGAGGCAGAGCCTTTGTTTCGTCCATTACGTATGCAAATGATGTTCGAGTACCACCTGTACGCTTATGTTAGCCTGGTAAACAATCGCTAGGTGGAAATGGGAAGACATTTTTTTTGTCTCTGGGCTACCGGAGTTACCTTTGTGGACATCCATTGTTGGTGTTGTTAAAGGAATTTAGAAGATCTGGAGGAAAATGCGACGCAATTTGTAAGAGCTCCTGTGATAATGTGGTTGCTACCTGTCGTTAGCGAGTGTCGAACTTCAAATGTGGATGACTATACGTAGGAAGGAAAATAACCTCATTTGCAACACTGACAGAGGTTAAAAACAAAAGAGGAAAGTATAATTTCAGCCGAACACTAGAAACAAAACACAATCGCAACCAAATCAAACATTCTAAAGTATCTTAGTAAAATCAATGTTTATAAAACTCTTCCGCTACTGAGTGACTGACAGACAACGCACAGCCGAAACTACTGGTCGTAGAAAGCTGAAATTTGGCATGTAGGTTCCTTGGGGAGTGTAGGGGAGCATTAAGAGAGGGTTTCCCGAAATTCTTAAGGATACGGAAAAAAAACGGGATATGCGCGTACGAAGTCGCGGGCAAAAGTAGTATCCTAAAAGATTTTTCGTAAATGTCGCAGCCAATTAGCTTAATCAGACGATTTATTGGTTACCTAGCCTTTTCATTGGAATGTGCCAATTTTTCAACGACCTTCTTGACATTTTTGTTCATTATCGTTTGATGACTTAACCGTGTCATATGTCGCTGATTAAACGGCACAGTTCAATGAAAAGGCTAGACTTTTAATGATACGGCGGATTCAGCTAGTTGGCTGCGACATATACACTATGTTGCAGACAAATTTTCTGAGATCGGCAAGCATTGGCAATGGCATTCTTAATAAACCAGCTATTTAGCTAAACTCAGGCTAATGTGCTATACTGCTGAGCATAAATACACGGTAGATATTTATACTGTGATAAATACCTGGATTCGATTCTCGGGTCGAACAAAGCGTTGTTGAATAAGCCTTGTATGTTAAGGAACTTAGACATAACTGGAGCATTATTATTGGTGTGCCATAATTTGGTATATCTCTGTCAAACTCCTCGGATGAGACAGGCGTAATGATAATCCAGAGTGAATTTATTGTCTGGCCTTTTCCTAACTAAATTTTTATATTTGACTGGATTTGTTTTAATAAATTTCTCAAACTCTATAAAAAAGATCAGGCGCAGAAATTTAAAAAAATATGTATATAGACTTTGTGTTTTAAAATCTGTAAACAAAAAAACAGTACTAATTTCGAGTGACTTCACTCACTAGCATCGCCATTGTGCATTTGCGCCATCCAGTACAAACGACATTTTGCATGACAAGGATAGAAGACTTCAAAAGCTTGCTGTGGTAAGCTCTATTTTGGCCATTTATTTATTTTTTCATTTTTTTTAATTTGATACAATGTGTCCTGCCCACTGCCTCTGCAGTTTGGCGATCCTTCAAGCTATGTCGGTAACTCTTGCGGAAACAGTGCATATCCAGACTAAATAGTAAAAATTGAAACCTACTTTGTAATCAAGTACCTACCTACCTACTTAAATAATCAGCTAACTAGTAACTGTTAAGTTTTCCACCTCATAAACCCTGGCGATCGAAACTCCGTTTCAACAAAAAGTAGCCATTCTTGTCAAATGGTCTGATGGCACGCCAGTACTTTCTCGGCCTCTTATTGTATAGCTTTATGCTTTCCTAGTAATTTAACTGGGATTTATTGTTAACGTAACGTATCTTTACGCCTGTTTTTCCGAGGGGGGGGGGGGGGGGGGTAGGCAGACATCGATGCTTGTGTTTTTGTCGCGTGTTAAACGGGATGAACATATTTCTACCATTTTCTGAAATTTCTGAGAAATCCCAATAATAATTTGCCCGACTAGAGAATCGAATCCAGGTCTTTCTGCTCAGCAGTAGCACATCAGCCTTACTTTAGCTAAATAGCTTGTTTAGTAACAAGACGACTGCAGTACCTATCCCTAGCATAGTACATCATCAAAATCAAAAGTCATTGAAATTTGTTCACACTAGGCTGAAAATAAGCACTTTTTTTAACGACAATTTTTTTTTTATTTCGCCCCGCCCCGCGCACGTCACCACTTCCTAGTGTCTTAGCTGGGAAGAAGAAGTGGCGCAACAAATTCCCCAGCTTCGTCAGCTTTCTGTCTATTAAGTTTTTAAAGAACTTGAATTTATACAATGGTTGGTACAGTTCAAAATTGTGTGATACCACTAGACACTTACATTAAATAAAATTAAATGGGAAAATTTAAGGAAAATGGTGTATATTATTACTCTTAGTATAAAAACTGCATCTTAAGTAAAAAACTGATAAAATAGGCTGAAATATCATGTTATTAAACCAACGACGTCAGCGCCTTTTGCATTTACCTACGCGGACGAAGCTACAGGCTGAAACTAGTTTTGTTTTAACCTAAACAGCTAAACCATTTTTGATGGCTTTTGGTATAGAGATAGATTGAACCTTATATTGCCTCCTTTTTATCCCGCGACGTTCCCTTGGGACTATATTCGGCGTTTACGCGGGCGAATCCACCGGCACAAACAAGTCCCTTACAATACAAGCGAAACATATTATTTCCCCTGGAACTGTTTCACGCATCATTGCTAAGTAATACCGACGTCCATGGCAACAGAATTTTAAGCTCCTGCAAGAAAAGCGGCTTACTCTAAAAGCAACTCGAAATTATTTCAAACTTCCAATGCTCTTGTTTGTCTTAAGAATAATTATATGTATTTTTAGAATATTACACTTTAGTCGTCTACATATGCGTTTTAAGTAGATTTTCATATTAATAATGTGTGAATCCGTTTCATATTCTCTTTTACGTCTATATTACTCGTAATTAAAATTTAGCATCAGAACGTCAAGATTTTGGGTAAGAAATACTTACTTCCATTTTTAATTTCGTAAAACATTTGCAAAAGCATATTGGTTTAGTTTTATTTATCAAAATTAATTTGACCCTAAAATGCTCTGCAATATTGTCAAGAGAGCGTCTAACTGAAAAGACAAGAACTAACCATTCAATTGTTATACTCAGTCCATTCTTATCACCATTCCTGTCAACATTACGTTTGATTAAATCAATCAACAATCACCATTTGTTATCATCACCTTTCTGCCCTTAACAGTATGATAACTGTTGAAGAAGAACCAGGACGGCATAATACAAGAGGAGCTAATTCCATTCTAAAAGGATGATAACCATTTAAAAAGTACCAGGGCGCCGTAACATTAAAAACCATTCGGAAAGTACCAGAGCGGCATACCACAAGAGTTCGTCACCTTGTCATCAGTTTATCACCATTCTACGCTCAACAGGATGATATTCACAAAGTACCAGAGCAGCATAATTCAAGAGGAGATCAACATAAGTCGTCAAATTCAATCCTAACCACCACTCCTATCAATGCAACTGTTCTATCATCACCATTCTACCCTAAACAGGATGATATCCATTTAAAAATTACCAGGGCGGCACAACACAAGAGGAGACCACCAACGTTCGAAATTGGGAGGCGATTGAAACCAGCTAATGTCCCACAATGGTTGATTTGCAAACAGTTGACTGGTGACAGGTCATTGTATGCTGATCGCAGCCCACGTGGCTGTGAGATGGTATAAGCAGGTTATGGCGTACTTATGATTTGATTCGCGGGGTCGTATTGTTCGTCATCTGGGTCATTCGGGAGGTAGGCGATATTTCTTCATTGGTATAGTGACGGTAGGAGACATTTTCAGGTTTACATAAAAGTCCAATCCTAAGCATTTTCGAATGTAGCTTCTCCTTTTCCTTCTAATAAGTACTCATTTTTCCAAACACACACAGTAACGCAAAACTCATGTGCAAAGTAGGATTTTAAATGCTTAGCGTAGCACCACCACACAAAAAAAAATCGAATTCAAATTCAAATATTTTCTAAATTGCCGAAATTAAACCGATCACCCGCAAAGGCATTCCGTATTCAAAAATATTATTCTTATTTCGAAAACATAAGTTGCGTTCTATATTTGAATTCGTCGCGGGAACACTCCCCCTCGCCGCGCGGGAAAAAAAAAAAGGTCAGTGCGAGTGGTTTTTACTGAAAATGGGTTCCGCGATCGTTTATTTTTGTTTTTTTCTTTAAAACTGAAAGAACTCTAAATACTGGCAAGGTAAGCAGTATTTTTTTCTTCGTATTTGCTACTTTTGTGATTTTTGTTTGGTTATTATCATACAATTTTAGTAGGCAGACATTTTTGTGATATCGAAAAAAAATGTTAAAAATATAGAAAATATCTGTTTAGAAAAACATCAGGACTGTTTTTACAACGGAATCCTAAGTCTCGTATAAATATCGATCGGACACACACTCTGCCGCGCGCCAAAACACCGCGGGCGTGATAAATTACCTTCGGGAAATTAAAACTGTCTTTAAAACAATACCTGCTTTTTTCTTCGTCGCTTTCACCCCTCTTTCCTATCTCTATCCCACTCTAACACTCCTATTCGCATATTTTGTATCTCATTCTAATTAGAAGAAAGAGGGTCGGAATTGACATTTCTTTTTCATATTATTTTTTCTCTAATTTCGATGGCGTTATTTTAATTATTACGTTCCGTGTTACGCTTGATGCGCCGCAATTAAACTTAATATTCCAGAGTATCGTTAGGTGTTGCTTTACTAGTTAATACTTTTACCACAATATAAAATAATACCGAAGAAGTACATAAATAATTATGCATTGTAGGCACTTAACATGTAGTTCATTCTATGGCATTACACCTATCTTTATAGGTTTTAATGATAGCTTTCTTACAGCGTGCGATCTAGATTAAAAATAACTACATATTTTATGTAGTTGATCTCATAAACATGGCCTTAATGAACAAAACATTTTTTGCCATACATTTACATAAAAGAAAAGCCCCGAGCTGTATAAATATTTTCTATTCACAATCACTGAAGCGTCGTTATCAATATCTCACGGGCACGGCGTCAAAAAACAATGCCTGAGTTATGGTGGAACGATTAACATAAAAATAAAACTAAACATTCGCCGAAGATGCACAATCTCCTAATTAAGAACATCACAAATACATTAACTCAGACCCAAAGCCCGTTTCAAATCTAATTTCTTTTTTGACAAAACAAAAAAAGACTTAATTACTTTTTCTGGCAATCACAAAAAGCGGGAGATAAGAGGCCCTATTTGAATCCTCGTTATCAACACCTCCCGGCCACTTTCACCCTTCAATCTCTACCTTTTTTTCTTTTCCACCCCCCAGAGGAGTACCTATCGTAATTTAAAGATAACTAATGTTCCGAGTCATTAAGGGACCGTGCCGAAGAAAAAGCAAGAAAAATAAAAAGAAATGCAGCCAAATGCATTTTTAATATTTTACTTTTCCAAATGATAAGTTTATTTGAGTTTGGAACAGTGGGGAACTCTTTCTATCTCGAACTATTCACGCGTGTTTAATAATTTTAATGTCTACTGCCTACTGAGAAACAGTGATTAGAATCTTAAATTACAAATTATTTAGGTAAAATTTATGTGATCAAACATAATGAAGATTTTCTCTAATTTCGGTTAATGTCTATGCTTCAGCTACATTAGTAGTTTATTTCCTGCTACATTTTACGATGTCTCGCGCGTCATCAAAAGTAAAGACGTTAAAGTGTTCAAAATATATTTATTACAATTAAAAATTTTATGGCCCAATAAAAATTGTAAATGAAAAAATCTTATGGGCTTTGTTGAAATAGCTCTAATTGACCCCAGGATTTTAAGTCCCGGATTTAACGATCGAAAAAGTCCCAAAAAAAATGAAATTAAAAAGCCCTGAGTCGCGACAAGGTGTTTTTACTTTTTTTACTTCAAAAATGTAATAATCCAACGGCAGTAAAATACTATCGGACGTTTACGACAAATTCACACAAGACTTACTTAATAAATCTGACAAAATCTAAAATTTATGCTCGCGAACGCAGGACACACGAGTAAAAAAAGATTATTTTACGACGCCGTAAACCTGGTTAGAATGCGGCCCTGGACGCTGGATAATTCGGGAAAATCCATTTTAATTAACATATTTTTATGGCGATCGCGATGAAAATTATAAATAATGGTTTCATTAATATTTTTTTCTAGTAATCATCGTTTAAGACGCCATTTCTCGTACTCATCCTTAGGTTTTATGATATTTGAGAACGTTTAAAGTTGTAAATTCAAATATTATGGTTTTCTAACAATAAAATCGATTTAAAACCAAAAAAAAAGTATTTTTTAATGTTTTAATTGTACATTTCAAGTTTCACTTTCTTCTCACTATAATGAAAACAAAAACCGTCGACAGTTATTTATTTTTTTTTTCATTTCCACGTTTAGAAAATATTGTGACTACGTACAAAGAATGTTAAAAAGTGTTCTTGATTAAATAAAATGTCGCTAGGCCTCCGAAGGGGACCAGCAGACAGTGTGCACGTGACGAGAATTAAGTATTACTGACATTAAACCAAGAACAGTAAGTAATGGATCGGATTTAACGGATAAATTAAAATAATCGTTTCAAATCGGATTTTTAACTTTCTCTGCTCACCTTCAAATATGAATGGAATGTGCTTACTTAAAATCACTCACAAAGAAAACATTGAAATTCAAACTGTGTGTTCTCACTTTTTCTAAACTTACCAACATTACTTTTCTCTAACAATAATGCCTCGCTTACCTGGAAAAAAACAGAAAAAACATTTAATAAAGCAAAAACTACAAAACAAACCAGAACAACATAACATGCAAAAATGTGAACGACAAACCCAAAATTGCTGTAACCATATATCGCAACAAAATGGCGCACAAGAAAATTCGTAAATATTTTTTCAAATAAATTACACGGGGGCTAATGAAAGGGCCGATGTTTGGCCGGACGGACGGACGGACACAATGGCCGGGGGAACTATTGCTCTATATATTCTGCTTAGAATGACCGCGAATTCCGCTAAATAAATATCAAGTTTTTTTGTATTTTGGCCGGTCAGCAAAACTATTGTCGGATCCCAGAGTAAACGTCTTAAAAACCGCCATATTTGTTATTCAGGTGCTTGTAATTCATCCGGTGTTTCTTTAGCAAGATATTTTCTTCCAGGATAATACTTATTTGTGGGAGTAACTAGGTATTTGCCTCTTATTTATGAAGCTTTCGCTCCCCGAGTAACAAGCTGGGATAATTCCAGTATATTTTTCTTGTATCGTAAACAACGTGGTCGGGAAATGAGAAAATTATTTTCTTCTTAGAGAGAATGAAAAATCAGATTAAACCAATTAGAAAGACGTATTTTTAGTAAAGAACTCTTATTGGAGGGAAAGTTACATACTTTTTGTGAACGATACACGAGTGTTGGAGCCTTTTCCTAATACGAGGTTTGGTTCGAGGGAGGGCCGGAGGGCCGGCGAATCTCGTCGAATACCTCTCAAGCCTCAGCCCTCCCAAAGGGACCATGTACCAAATCATACACTATAATTTTGGAGAAAAATATCACGGTAAAGGTTCTTATACTGCGTTTGTATTTTATGCGTGGAACCCTAAAAGTGGAGGCTCGATAACTAGAATAGTGATGTGTATGTTTTTTGA
This sequence comes from Melanchra persicariae, assembly GCA_947386135.1. NCBI lineage: Eukaryota > Metazoa > Arthropoda > Insecta > Lepidoptera > Noctuidae > Melanchra > Melanchra persicariae. Next base: position 18,259,176 of record OX376662.1, on the reverse strand, counting down.
ATTTAGATTTATTATAGAAAGAGGTTTTATTTTCGTTGTCCGTTGAGAAACTTAGGTATTAAGGTACTTTTGCTTTTCTCTGCCTTTTATTTATTTCACCTTTACGTCCCAAATTTCAAAACCTAAACTCGCAACTCAACTCGAATTCCAACTCCAACATGAGCACGAAAATGTCAATGAAAGCTTGTCTAATTGATGTTTTCGTACTCCAGAGATGAGCAAACAAATGCAAAAACTTCAATTACGACAAGCTCCGATAGACTTGGAGTTCGAGTTGAGATGTAGTTTACATTTTGGAATCCATATTCCTATGTATCTACAACGGTGGTACATAGGCGGACTTAATGCAACAAGGCATTCTCTACCAGGAAGGATTGGGTTAAAAAGACTATTTTTTGTAAATAACTGACAGTCGTTACGTGTAGTCAAAAGACCGAAACTCGTAAAACGATTCTTGCCACGAGTTGACATGTTAACCTATAGGGTAGATGACTAAAAAAATCTAATAAGTCCGTCAGATAAATTGCCAAAAATGTTGGATACCTACTTATTTATTCTTTTTTCACATAAACAAATACTGAAGACCATGTAGTGCATGAAAGCGTGCGTGAAGTCACTATGATAGTACTTAAAATTTTTACCATCAACGTTTTTTCGAAATGAATGAATTTCCTACGCATTAGCAAGATATAGAGGTCTAAAAGTTATCAGAGAATATTTTCATTTTCTAAATCTGTTACTGTTGTACTTACAGTCAAACAGTTCCATGACGTGGTTGAGGAGCATGAGGAGTCTTTGTATAAAATGAACGGTCACCCATCCAGAAACAGACCTCGGCAAGTGTAGCTTAACCTCGAAGTTTGATCTGTGCGATTTGTATTACTGAGCCACAAGCCTCTCTAGTACGTGATATCGTATCAGAGCAATGAATCAAAACTCTCAAACAAAAATTAAATGAACAAATTACACCAGTTTAGAACCGAACCCGCACTCAATAGCTCACCAGCCACATTCCCCGACATTATCACCAACACCCCTCTGAAAAAAAACAAGCATCCCTTCACAGATTGACATCTGTCAGTCCAGGGGTTCAATCCGGCTGGTGTAAAAATCTACCCTACATTCTACTGGTGGAATAAATTTTTAATCAAAATATTTTCGCGACCCCCTGACGGAGGTATGATAATTCTAGTATTGTTACCCACTGACAGAAGTTAAGTTAGGATGGGTGTGCCTGACTTACACATGAATAAATTATTTGTTTGTCTATGGTGGGAATTGATGTTAAAGTGTCATGGCGGACATGTGCGACTGTTTTTTTTTTATTTGATTTTTTAGGACAACTTCTATATGAAGAAATAAAGATTTATTTAATGAAATGAACAGATTATCAAATTGTTATCAGATAATGCGAAAAATGTTAAAGATAAAATCCTTGGTGGAAGAGGTAAAAGATGGTATTTCGATGTTGGAATTTTATGAAATAGGGTAGGTAATTAGTAATTTTATTTTCTTTGGCTCATAAAATATTGCGGAGTTAATGTTTTCTTTGTCATAACGAGGATAAAATAAAAACAGAATTAGATCAAAATAATGTCAGAAATAAATTATTGATTTATTTAAGAAGTTTAAAACATTTATTACATCGATACCATAAAACAAGCACCTTTGTAAGCTAGTTAGACTAACAATTCTTGTTTCAAAGAAAAGAAGTTCTTGAATAAATAAAGAAAAAAAAAGGCTTGTACTTTTTTCAACCATTTTGACATATTAAGCCATAAAAATGTTGCCATAAAAAAACAGCTGCAGCCGTTAGATTATAGTTGCAATAAAATACACAACAAAGATACATAACTTTGGTACCAAGAGAAAGTGAATAGAATGTTGACGCCATTTTCTTTTATTTATGCAACCCCAGTATGTACTTCATGATCATTATTGTTGTTAATGGGCGTAACATTTAAATTAAATTGTACTATCAAGTGTCGGTTACTATTTGTAGTTTAGCAAGACAAGTTCAGAAATAACCGTTAACATGGTAATAATGATAAAAATTATTTTAACCATGTGTCGAATGATGGATTGAACTTGAATGAACTGGTTATTTGAAGAAGAAAAGTCTTCGTTTAGAAAAAACATTTCCACTAAAATGAACTTGACTTTGTCTGTGACAATGGTACTAAATATTACCAATCAAGATGTTCTTGTTCCCAAAATCAACAATCGACCGACTGATTCACTCACACTTTTTCCCAGCCAAAAAAAACAAATAGGTACCTACAAACGATAAATAACTCACAACCCAATTCCCACAAGACCCACATACATTCAAAGGAAAGAAACTTAAAAACAATGAAAAAAACACTGAACAATGTACAGCGATTAATTCCAAACGCCAAACAATAAGAGATCCTGGACAAAATGCTCGAAAACTAACAAAAGTCGCCAATGTGAATGATACTTGTTCAAAAGCCGTAAAAATTATGTACATACGTTGAAACGACGCATATTTTAACTAGTCAAATATAACAGATTTGCGTCGATTCGACGCGGCTGTCTCCCGAACGTTAGGAAATCTTCTAGTTACATATTAATGAAGGAATTGTCTGAATTTTGGTGTAAAGTCTTGTCTTGTTACCATCATGGTTTTGTATCTACCTTGTTCGCTGCAGACATTGTTTCAAAATGATGTATTTTAATGTCAGTTTTGAGTAAAAGAATATGGATTTGGTTTCTCAACAGTTTCAGAATCATTGTTTTTAGCTGGACACTCTTTGTCTGTTCTTTGCTAAGTCTTTTCTCTATTAGACATCATGTCTTCAAAGTTTTCAAAATTTTATGTGAAATAGATTTTTAAAATTTGCGATTCAACTATTTGTTTTTCCTTAGTCATGTCTATATTTAATTTTTAAGTTAGTTACTTTCATTGAATGATTACTTTTTTACTCATCATCAGTAGCAAAAACTTTGGCATCTTGTCTTATTTCAGGCAGGGCGACTGGCGTAACTATTCAAATTATAGCCTCTACTTTAATTTCAATTCTTTTTATACGAGTGGAAATGCTATCAAAGAGGTCTTTGAAAGCATTTCATCAAATACCTCTAAGCTTAACGTCAACAAAATAATTCCCTACTTAAAACAGTTTTCATTTCCAGCCTTAAAGAAAATGTTCTTCCGTCACGCGAGCCAAAAGTTAGGAATGGAATCAAAATAATTTCCATTTGGAATACCTCTGTACACGTTACACTTACTAGTTTAGCAGGAATCTAATTTTCACAAACATTGTAGGCATTCAGAACAGTTCCTAGTTGCATTCCGCCTTCACCTGGACGCGAGACAAAGTCATTGCACCCGAAATTACACTGGAATTGCATTACATTCTTATTTTGAATTTGAATTGTGGATTTTTGAAATTAGAATTAAAAAGATGGCTGACTTTACCAAATAGCAGTTGAGATGTTCTGAATTTGAAATGGTTTTACAAATTCACATAGGAATAGGAATAGAAAAGGAAATCGTGTCCATGAAGCAATATTTAAATATTTATGTCAGCTAATTGTATGCAAAATAATCACTAAAGTAAGTCAGCTACCAACTTAAAAATTGTAAACGAAACGATTACTTTCACAAAGAAATTTCAAATGACACATTGCTACCATTTCGTGCCCTTTCGAGTGACAGACAAACACACAAATAGGCTACTTAAATAAATATTTCAATGTTAAAAAATGTTAATATGTCGTCCAGATATACGTGACCTGTCTAAAATTTTGGAAAAGGTTAAAATGCAAGCAGTTTTCAGATGTAAAACAAATGAAGGGTCAACTTAGTCTGGTCGGTCTAGGAATGTCTATTATAGAAGAATGAACAGTAGCTGTATGTGATGAGAACTGTACTTAGTTTACAAGATGCGTCGGGACAAATGCACTCACATTGTTGATTTTGAATAAATTTGACAATACTAATATAACAGTAATAGGAAACAAATATGATGAATGATGGGTAGTGTATGGAAGGTCTATGTACTGTAGAGACATAGGCAGAGGAAATTCATGTGAAAATATTATTTGTGAAAGCGATATTGAGAATGATGACGAACTCTTTGTCAAATAATGGACATTCATAGTGGAAAGTCTTAACTGTCCTAAAAATATTATTGAATTCAAAGAGAGTGCTAGAGATGAAATACAGTCAGTTGAACCAATAATCTATTGACTGTATTTCATCTCTAGCAAATTGGAAATCAAGTCTCTAAAGGTTACTTCAATTACACTGGTGATTATTGAAGCACCAGTGTAAATAAAGTAACCTTTAGAGACCTACAAATGATGATGATGATGAGGTGATCCGACCGATTTCTGCAAAGGCGATTGCTTCAGCTCCGCTGTCGTTGTCGTTCGTGAGCTCGCATGTGGCTTATGTAACCAATCTTCTTTGTGAAGATCCTCACACATTGCCAAGTGTCAGTGCCACACTAAGCCAAGTGGCCCTTCAATCATATTGTAATTTTGTTTCATATTAGTATTAAGAAAATAAACTAGAGTAAAATATAATATTGTAAACGGAACGCAGAGCCTGGATCCCACAACACAGGGAATCCTAGTGTGGGATCTAGGGCCTCAACCATTAGAGTAAGTTTTATTTGGGACAATAAACATTTTTTCATTTTTTCAATTATATTTAATTACCCAACCTACAAAACTACCTACACGACCTACAAATATTTATAATACCAATGACAATATCAAAATACCCATCGATGATAAAAACAAATCTCTAGTTATACAATATTAATACTAATTTTCTATCAGGTAAAATCCAATTTGAAGATTACAAATCATACATTGTCACTAATGACTTTGCCACTATCAAGCTTAATAATATTTGCACATTGTGAGATACGAATAAAAAGTAAAAATTGACACCACCCGCTTGTTACATTCACAGAAACTCATTCTCCTCCCAACTGTCAGAAATAACACACACACAATAAAATCCAACAGGCGTTCTTTTCAAACAACGACAATCCCATTCACGCGAAAAAAATCAGGTCAAAAATTAACAATAATCTAAACATGACAAAAATGCGCGCACGCATATCGCTCTAATTGTCGATTTGTTCATCGCATCTCTTTCACACTTCATCATTTGTTGTTTTGCCGTCTCAGTCGCACGCGCAGCTGTCATGTGTGACGAATCACTTTGTCATTGTGTCAGTTTGGACGCTTCTCACCCTTTTGATGCGAGTCGTGATGATAATGTGTGCTTTCGCTTTTTAGGGTCCCGTGGGGTTGGTGTTAATTTTATTAAAATGATATTTTTGGATGCAAGAGCAGAGGGAGATGAAAATGATGGTGTGAATGAAATAAAAGTTGTTTTTATTCGGTTTGTAAAAGAATTGGACTGCGAGCTTGATGAGATTATTGATCTTAACGCATAATTGCATAGTATTACCAAATATTTGATGAGAAAGATAAAGAATAGAACATTGAAAAGCGTTTGGAATTGAACACGCAGTAAAATATCAAAAACTCAATGTAAACTATAAAATTACAGTTCGTAATACACACCTGATATGTGATAACACATCAAATAATACCAAAATATGGCATAAAACCAGATTTAAAAAAAGTGATAGAACCAAAAGCTCCAAAAGACCATCTCTGCTCCCATGATCCGAAACATTACGCTAACAGAACACATACAGACACACAATAGATTTATATTTCTGTGTGATTGCATTGTACACAACCCTTTGGTTTACAGCTAAGCCCTTGTAATATAAGGATTACAAAACCAGGGACAATTGACGACTGCGTTGTGGCAGACATATTTGATATTTTTGACGCCGAAACTGTTATGTATGATAATTTTGTAACAGTTGCTGATGTCTGATAATGCTACGAGAGACTGAGTTACAGGTCTGTGAACTTTAGTTAAATAAGTAATTCAACTGTTTAAATATATTTTTTAAAAATTAACATTCGACCACATGATTTCCTTTGCAATTGGAAAACAATAAACTACTCCTGACAGCAATTATGTAGATGCTTAGAAAGAAAATAATTATGCTGTGCAGACCCTAGACTAGGAGAACGTGTAGACTAAACCATAACCATCAAAGGAGGAAGTAAGACGACCTCAAAATTTTTAGACAAAGACAATATAAGTATTTCAATTAGATGATTAAAAGTTAATTTTGAATGTCAAGATTTACAGTACCATTCGCAAAAGGTAAATTCTTAAAGAGGAGAACGGACAAATATGGACACCCAAAAACAAGATGGCTGATTCGGTAGCATCAATGACAGAAATTCTGATGCAGCAAGTAATTGAACCTGATTACATTTCGTTTTGTAAGATACACGATTCCTGAGGTTTTGGACCACAGATCCACAGGAAACGAGGAAGCCCTGTCGAGGGTCAAGTTACCAGTATTTTGGTAACCAATAACTAATGCTCAGTGAACTGTTTGCTTATTTGTTTTTTGATATTAAGCCGAAGTATTTTGAAAGAAGGTTTATGGAATCATTCTGCTGAAGGTGAAATTGACGCGAGATAATGTAGTCTTGTTCAATAAAAATCTTTCAGTTGTTTAGTAACAGATTATAAAAAATCTTAACAGAGAATTTGAATTAAGTAATATTTAGCATCTATGCAGCAGACACAGATGTTAAATAGTTTAAAGATTTTATGAATCAGATTGGGTCATTTTAAATGAACAGAAAACAGTATTAACCTTTTCTTGATGTGCTAGCCAGTGTTTAGTATCAACCTCTCTAAATTCCAAGCTTTATAATAAAACATTATTCAAGAAAAGGGCCATAATTATATTAAGTAACCCCAATACAATATAATACAGGAGTGTCGATGTATCAGAATACTCCTAATTAACGATTCCCAACTACCTACATGTTCAAAGAGCGAGTTTTCCATTTCCAAATGAGGAGAAGCCATCAACCAATCATAATTCGGGGAAAACGTAACTTAACGTGAATCTATCACGAAGCACCACGCCCCGGGGAAGTCGGGCAAACACGGACCCTCCGCTAATCTAATATTAAACACATTCGGATATTAGATACAAAGTGAGCATTCACAGAATTTAATAATCCCGCTCCCACACCTATACACACCTCCCTTTCACTCCCATACCTCCATCTCTTTCTAACATGAATTATTAACAACAATTTTATGATTACATTTAGCATTGAGTGTAAGTGCGGGTGGGACGTGATACGAAAGCCGAATGGCCGGTGAAAAATGGCGGGAAAACGTTGCCAGTTAATATTTTATTGGTTTCGATAGGTTTGAGTTATGTAAGTCAGCCGGGGGTTCCGGTAATTTTCAATTTTGTGCCTGAAATATTGATAAGCTGAAGTCCCTAGTGCTCACTTTATTGGATCACTTGGAGCTGACTTGCAGTTTTGATGGTCGAACATTGTGATAGTAACTGAAGTTTCTTAAATGCGTTTTCAATTTGTTGTGTCTCAGGAGGGTTCTTTAAATAGCTATGTTTGTGATTTTTTTCCAAGTCTTCTTCAAGTCTCTTTACATGAAGATTCATTTCTAAATAATAAATGTGAAATGGTCATTTACTTTTAAAATCTAAATAACGTCACAATAACGACCCTAGTTATTCAGTCAAATCAAATACCATACAATTAGCAATAAACAAAAACCGATACTCACTTAAAACACCTTAACCAAACTTCAAATAACCCCAAAAAAAATTACATAAAAATTGCTCATAACTTCCCAACACAATTAAAACGCATGATCATACGTCAAACAGAAAAAAAATCCATCAAAAACGACGCGAGCTGCTTAGCATACGCCGTTGCGTAAAACTGTTACTAACATGCAAAAAAACAAAACATGTTTCCAACGCGACTTGACTTTACCGTCACCCGGATGGGACTAAGTCCTAGAAAATTCTAAGCACACCACATCCACTCAGCGGTCATTCTGGCCGTGGACAGAATACCAAGTTATTGTCTAAAACTCTGACGAAAATGGAACCGAACAGGCCGGGAGGTAATCGTGTTTCGTTTTTACCCCACCTCCTCAAGGGTGGCTAACACAATAATCGTCATATTTTGTACGAGTTACACTTGACGCCTCTTTTGGTTAAGAATTGCTTTCTAATTTAGTGTGCATGGTCCGTGAATTTAAGGGTCGCTCTTATCCCTACTTGAGTTTTTGAAAGGTTATGTTTTCGCTTTGGGAGTTACAATTTCCTGTATGCACAATGCAGTCTTTATTATTTTACAAATAATCTTTTATTAAATGCCAGACTGCGGCAAAACAGTCGCTTTACTGTGGAACAACAATTAACAAGGTTTTTCTAATCCATTTTAGGTATATGAATTTAATGTAAACGGTAAAATTGTTTGCTTGAGGACAAAATAAAATTTAATTGACAGAAATATGGGAGCACACGAATATGGGAGTCCCGTAGGGAACTTTTCTCCCGAAAAAATCAACCGTTTCTGTAGGATAGACCATGAGCTTGAAAAGACTCGAAGGGTTACCGTAATATCATAAACCGAAAAAATACGTGTTTTGTATGGGAGCCCACTTTACTTTTTAATTTAATTTTTATAGCTTCAATAGAAATACACGCTGCGAAAATTTCAACTGTGTACCTATTACGGTTCTTGAGATACAGCCCGATGACAGACAGACGGACGGAAAGCGGAGGTTCAGTAATAGGTTTCCGTTGGTTACCCTTCGGGTACGGAACCCTAAGTAAAAACTAACTTTCATTCTTGCTAAAAATTTCCCCAAAACCAGTCACATATTTTAAGGTCAAAACTTCTCAATTTACCCATCTAAAACTTAGACAATTACCTACTGAATCCAAAAGGACACGAAGTAAAGATCAAGAACCCCATAAAAGGTACACCTGGCAAACAATATGTTTTATTTAAATAAATAATCAGCATAAAACTGCGGCTCACACGCCGTCATTAGCATTGCGAGGATTAAATTCACATGTAAAAACCCTACTGGCTTCTTAAAACTCTAGGGGTTTTCTGGCTTCTTGCCAGTTCTGGTTAGATGAACTTCCTGGTAGCTGAAGCAAGACCTGAAGGTCAATTTAGTCTCATTCTTGAAATGTACGAATTCAAGGCGCAAAGTCAGTCTAGTCGGTGTGAAAAACTTGTCAATTTTTTTTTACTGAAGCTGAGATTATAATGCGTACTTGATGACTTAAAATTTTAAGTATCAATAACCCAAGATTATATATGTTAAATTAAAAGTTTATTGTTTATTACTTTATAACTTTTACCTACACACGGTGTCTACATCTCTTTTATTCGACTTTCCTTTCGCAGGTATGCTAGAAGAGATTTCATTAGAAATACGCATCACCTATGTACCTATTTTCAGTCTCCTTATTCTTACCTATCTATATGTTAAATGTGTGTACAAGAACTGTTAAATTATTGGTACGTATAATAATATACTGTCACTAATCTACTTATCAAACGTGGTGATTGGGCATTTTTGGACCATAATTATTAAAAAAATTAGGTAAAACTATTTGCCGGTGGAACTTTATGGTTGTAGTATTCATCCATTATAATTTTTTTGTAAACGTAGAATAAGCAACCTGTCCGGCCCCGGCGACACACCGGTGTGTCGCGAATTAATCGCGAATTTAATATTTATTTACATATACATAAGATTTACTTTATATTAGGGAATTTTCACATGTTGGGCCCGAAATCTGAAACTTTTTGCAAAAAAACTTAACGTACCTACTAAAAACTGAAACGATAACTTTTTACCTGTCAAATCAGGCCGAATTCCGATTCCTCTGCCTCATTTTCTACCAAATTACAATCGAAATTCTTTTTTTAAAATCAAACAAAAATAAATTCCATCCACATCAATAAACATGGCGGACGTGAAAAAAATCATCAACACGAGTGTCAACGATTGACAATTAGCAGCATCGTCCTGTCTGATCCAAAATTTTCGCATAATTGTCATTCGGTAATTGAAAAACGCAATTATGAACGCCGAGAGCGTCAGTTAATTAATATTAAATTCTGAAATAATCGCCCCGCACACCCCTCGCCCCTCCCCGGGGAGACAGGGGACATGGACTGATTGAATTATAGGCAAATTTTGAATTTTGAATAATTCACGGGAGTGAGTTAGCCCTTTATGGCACAGCGGAGGACGACGGAATTTTTGGTTTAATTAGTCCCGTTATTGTTTTGCCGAAACGGGTTTGCGGTTCTAATTGTTTTTGGCATCTTTTTGCTTTAACGCTCAAGCCATAAAGATTTAATTGCATTCCAGATCATAAAGACATCTTATCTGACATAATAATTGTATTTATTATACCTACTCTCTGATAATATTGATATAATATTAATTGCAGCTTTTTCTGACAACTAATAACTGTGACCTAATAACTAATGATTTATGATATCAATATGTTAAAAGCACAATAACTGTTAACTTCTTAACCTTAGATAGACGCAACTGAATCATATAATTTTTTTCCACTCGTGAGAGACGTCGCCCGCTGACACGAAACGATCTACAATCCGCGACGCACTGATATGTTACGCAATTAGTTATTCTCGTTGGAAAGACCAGAAAAAAAGTAAAAAAAACAAAATGGTTCCTAGTTACAGATCAGTACGGACACCGCGGCTACACAAAATTCAATTTGGCGAGCATTTCGCCGCTCCCGCCGTGCGACAAACCAAACAATTACACATACGTGTGTCGAAAGCATAATTTTTCCACAAAAACTACGTGGAAATGCGAAAAAAACACACTCGCTGACGCTTTGTTAGTTTTTCGCGCCAACGCGTCGGCCATTTTTGACAGCTGTCAAACGCTGCGCTAGTGATTGCGTCTTTTGTAGTCGCACCTTTTTCGAGACACGGATTTTTTTACATGGAAAAATCAAAACGTCACCGCACCTGAATATTTTGAATAGTAAATATGAATAGCACAATGTAATCCCACACAAATTACCAGCGCATAGGAATATGAGAGCGATAAACCGAGATGCATCGGCGATACGTGCACACAATCCTGTCTCATTTCAATACCTATTGTGAGGTCGGCGCTAGTGTCGTAACGTCGTAACGTCCCGTTCTACGGACACCCATCAGTCATTTACGAATGAATACATGACAATCGATCGAGATACGTAAGGTAACATGTCGCGTCTGAGTGACGAGTGATTCTCGGGTTCGTGACGGATATCGGAACGTTGACAAACGCGCGGCCGGTGTGGCTCACAGTTCTTTTTACAAATTTCAAGCAGAAGAAGTTTGACGTGCGATAGTGACGTGACGATGTGGACCTGTCAGTTTTCAATTGGCTCTCAAAGGGTGTTGAAGTGTCGAGTCGGATCTAGATTCAAGTGTGGACATGTTAATTGTTACGGACGAAGCGTAGGAGTCACATAAACACACCCTTGTCGTTTATTATTCGCTTTCTAAATCTATTCGCGTGTAATTTGATATCGGTTTTTAAAGTACGGAACCTATGTGAGCTATGAAACACGATAGGTCCTGGTCAATCGATAAATATAATCGTATATTCCGATGAGAATCGATTACTAAAACGGATACGAGTAGTTACTAAGCTGCAATAGTAAACATCGAGTATGTGAAGTGCAATGGAGCGACGCGATGCGTCGTAAAGGATAGTTCTTGTGGTCGAGCAAGAAAACAGTGTTATGATCGTCAGAATTAACATATTCTGATGAGAGATCGAAATAGGTAGAATGTATTTACCTAAAGTTCGAAGAAGTGAGAAACATAGATTTGGTAATACCTCCCTCTTAAATCCCGGAATCATAAATCATAAACATGACCAATGAATCCTGGAGTTTAAGAAATTTGAATTAAATTATTAAGTATATTGAAGAATCTTTTTATGTTTTTAGAGTTCCTTAATCAAACTGTTAAAATAAAGAGCTTTGTTCATACCTATAAAATTGGTATATGATTCTTAAAATATTTTTTTTCTAACTATACTCAAGTCCAGTTCATGTTTTCATAATCTCGGGTTTTAATTGTCATGTTTATGATTCCGGGATTTTAGAGGAGGTATATTATCTTATCTCTATTACTTACTTCTTCGAACTTTAAGCAAATATAGTCTACCTATTCCGATCATGAGCTAGGCACTAATCACACGATTTAAATTTATTTAAACATCTCTGTGTTGGATTTTAATTTCAAATTCATTCCTTCAGGCATTTCTAAATTACCTTTGCTTGTCTGTGATTTCGTTAAAAATGAAGTAGGTTTGCATTTTTTTATGTTCACATTATTGTAGTGCAACATATCTCATTGCCCATCTACCTGTGTTACAGACCGAACTCCTATAACTTAACTTGTTGCAAAAACAGCAATAAACCGTAATTTATGCTCAAATAATGAGCATTTAACTAAATGAGCCAAATAGCCCGGGTTTTAGGTGTTAAAAATTATATTCATCGCCGGAAACCAGTGATTATTTCCATCCTTTAGATTTGTAATTATGGAATTTCAAGTATCGCAATTAAAAGTATTGGTCATTGAATTAGACTAGCTTTCGAACGCGACTGTGCTTGTACCGAAGCATTTATCGAGCATAATGTTTTCAAGGAATCCATGAAAACCGTTTCGCAAAATTATAGAATGTTCAAGTAATACGGTGATATTAAAAAAAAATGTAGAGCTATTAAAAATTGTAAAATAAGATGCTTGCTTAGTTATTTATCTGAGACAAAATGGGATCTAGACTGTTAGGCACCAAATGAAACACGGTTAAGGTGCAATCGGGTGTATAAATTGGGTGTGTGTCGTGGGTTCGATTCCCACCCAGGACAAACATTGTGTGATGAGCATAATTGTTTGTTCTGTGTCTGGGTGTAATTTATCTATAATATGTATGTATTTATAAATTATATAAGTATGTATATCAGTTGTCTGGTTACCATAACACAAGCTCTGCTTAGCTTGGGATCTGGGGGCCTACCACAACCTCTTAAAACAATATTACTTTAATATTACTTTGCGTTCCGCTCTGTTGGATTTTCAACGCTCGGATCAGCGCCGAGAGTTGAAAATGCAACAACAGAAATTACAAAGTAATATTAAAATAATATTGTTTTAAGAGGTTGTGGTAGGCCTCCAGATGGCCGTAAATGAGTTGTCCCAAGATATTATTATTATTATTATTCTCTTTATTTATTGGCATACACATATATTTTACATTTTTAAATATTTCTATAAAAACAATAAAAAAAAAACATTTAAAAATATAAAAAATAGTAGTCCGCCGGTGTCGGGAGCGAGGTCCAAGCTACCGGTGGTTAGGGCTCCAGAGAAAGGAACCTCCTCACAATACGAGCCGTATCGAGGAGTACTGCCTTCTGTATCAGGCCCTTTACCCAACTGCGTAACGCCAGCTTCGACAGGTGGTCGTCGAAGCTTTTGGCTATCAAGCCATTGGCCGTAACGACTATCGGCACAATGACAGCCGAGTCCACATTCCACATGTCGACAACCTCGTGTGCTAAGTCAAGATACTTTATTTGTTTCTCTTTCTTTATTATTATTATTATTCTCTTTATTCATTTTATATACATATAATTTACATTTTTAAATATTTCTATAAAAATATTAAAAAAAAAACATTTAAAAATATAAAAAATAGTAGCCCACCGGTATCGGGAACAGAATCCAAGCTACCGGTGGTCAGGGCTCTTGAGAGAGGAACCTCCTAACGATACGCGCCGTGTCCAAGAGTACTGCTTTCTGGATCAAGCCCTTGATCCAGCTGCCCAACGAGAGCCTCTTGAGATGTTGGTCGAGGCTCTTGGCAATTACGCCATTGGCCGTGACGATTATCGGCACAATGACTGCTGTGTTCACATCCCACATGTCGACAACCTCGCGAGCCAAGTCAAGATACTTTGTTTGTTTATCTTTCTCAGACTTCACGAGGTTCTCGTCATGAGGGACTGCTATATCAACAATCATTGCGCGACGCTCTAGTCGGTCTATCACCACTATATCAGGCTTATTAGCCAAAATAGTCCTGTCAGTGATGATAGACCGATCCCAATACAATGTGCAATTGCCATTTTCGAGAACTGGGTCGGGCACATACCTGTAGTACGGTACTTCCGATTCCACAAGATTGTATTGAAGAGCAAGTTGCTGATGGATAATCCTGGCTACAAGGTTGTGCCTGTGCAAATAGTCTCCGTTAGCCAGACTAGAACAACCGGAAATAATGTGGCGGATAGATTCCCCGGGCCGGTGACATGCCCGACATATGTCAACCGTACCGTCCTTCACAATGTATTTCCGGTAGTTGTTCGTCATCATAACTTCGTCCATAATCGCACAGACAAAACCTTCGGTTTCCCCGAATAGGTCACCAAAACGCAGCCAGGCTACGGACGCTAAAAAGTCTACATCGGGCCCATGTAGGACCCGATAAAAACGCCCGTGAAGCTCCTTGCTCTGCCATACCTCCATGCGGTCATTAGTATCTAATACCACAGGTTTGCGCCAGTTCTCGTTAGCCAAGGAGAGCGCGGTAAGGCCTTTGTCCACCGCTACCACGTCCTGATGCATACCCACGTCGGCCTCTAGGAAATAGTCCCTAAGGCTGCATACCTCGCGGTTGTGTAGGGTCTTAGCATTTAAGAATCCACGACCCCCGCACTTCCGCGGGATATACAGCCTCATCACCGATGACCGTGGGTGATGCATCCGATTTGCGGTAAGCAGTGAGCGTACCCTCCTATCCAGGGCGTCAAGCTCCGTCTGAGTCCATTTGAGTATGCCGAAAGAGTACATCAATACCGGCATGACCCAACCGTTAAAGGCGCGCACCTTGTTTCCGCCTGATAAAAGACTGTTAAGTACTTTGTTCTCGGCCAAAGAAGCGCTCCTTCAACGATTGTTTCATGTCAGCAGCATTGATGCCTAACGCTTCCGACATACCCAAATACTTGTAGGTTTCGGTTGAGGAGAGGGATCTAAGGTGTATGGATTATTATTATTATTATTAAATTAGCTCACAAGATAATATTAAAAATTAGTAACAAAACACGTAAACCGCCCCGTTGCTAGCCAACGAACACCAAAAAGCCCCTAGCAACGGGGTTGCCAGATCTGTCGCCAACATAGACAATAAACAACATTTGTGACTAAACTACTAGGGTACCAGGCCACAGAAGATCTTTCTATCTGCATTCTTCATGCCAAAGGCCCACTACCTTATATGATTATGCTTAGGGGAGACCTATGAATGTCCGGCAGTGGACGTAGGTATTTCGGCTAAAATGATGATAGACCAAAACAACCAGGTACCAGCTGTCAAAACTACTAGGTCTACAGATCATGAAGGAGGTCATCTTAAGTCTTCTTCTTCATCATCAATCAGTGGGCTCGGCTTCCAGTCTAACCGGATAGAGCTGAATACCAGCATTGGGATTCTGTTAATATCTCACCATGTAAGCTGAGGTGAAGTGAACATGATGAAGTAAGCTGATTCATTCAAACAAGATGGAATGACAGTTCACTTCACGCTCACTCCACCCAAGTTTTGATAAATTTTGATAAATAATATTTATTTGTAAGTAGGTTATAAATAACACTTTTACACGTCAATCTTTTTGGTCATTTTTAAACTAGATGAGGCCGATGTTTCCTAGCTGACTACCCTGAGAAGAAACACCGAAACAAACTCAGAGGCCAAAGTCTCTTTTGAAGTCCATACAATTGTACTGGTCAAATCATATGAGAACCATATAGGTTGATGTCTGAGGTAGTTAGTCTTTTGAGAAAAGCACCACACAGATTAGAGTGGGTGGACCTGTCCAGACAGTGCAAACATTAAGAAGCTCAACGATTTGACGAACAATACCAAAGTAAGGACATTTGGGTAGGCCGCATAAAAAAAACTCAAACTGCCAGACATTGATGACTAACATGAATGATGATTGTTGCTAGATCAGACAGGCAGTGCCTCTTTTCGTCATCATCCCATTACAAGATCATCTAGCATCGTTCGATAAAAGTACCAGGCTGACATAAAAACGTAGGAGCTTACCTGGATCTGTCGCGTCAAGGGTCTGCGGCGGGGGCTGGCTGAGGGGACCGGGTGTGCCTCCGGAGCCCGGAGAACGAACATCGTCGTTCACCGCGCCACCGTATGACAACGACGATGATGGCGGTCTCTGTTGACAAGGAGAGAAGATATGGTTAGAATGTGTGCTAGAAAGAGATGATGATCTTAGAAAAACGCTACCAAAGCTTGCATTACTTGTGACTCTTGAATAGTCCTGAGCATGAGAATCTTTCATATAACTTGCAATCATTAGGCTGGGTGGTCAATGTCATTCACTATTATAATAACAGCAGCTATAATAATTTAAAACCAGTCCCTTTTTTCCCCTTTTTTCAAAATGCTTCATAACGGCATTAGGCTGAAGAAAGCATCATGTCTGAAGAAATCCTTGAGGTAGGTAATAAAGCAAGAAGATGATGTATTTTTTTATTATACAATGCATATATCTATCTGTCTGGGTACGAACTCACTTAGAAACTATTGCACTGATTTTGATGAAATTCTCCAAAAACTTTGTAACAAGAGAAAGGCACTTTTCTTCGGGCAAAACCGTAAAACGGGGCGAATAGAACGCAAACTTTGATTTGGTTCTACAATTTAGTACAAAACTCGTATTATTGGTGTCTTACAAAGCAATCATTTTGAAAAATTGGAGTCCTTAAATGCTGCTAACAATATTTAAATAACGTGAAAAACCTCTTCATTCCTTTGGTGTCTATTCACCCCCTGCATTTCTATTTGCCCCGTTTTACCCATAATGTTCTCTCCGACACGTAGAGCTTGTACTCCAATCTATAACTGTTCAAAAAGTATTTACCCCTTTTGGAAACCCGACTCTGTTATACTCTAACAAGGTACCCGCAGTCTTTTTATATCAATTATAGTATTAAACATAATTCGGACCCTTGACAGAACCGATTTGGCCGGGTCAATGGCGCGCAACGAGCAACAGTGGCCATTCGACCGTGACTAAATGCTCCAGCTAAAAAATAGACATATTTATTTTGTTTGGGCTTAGGAAGTTGATAATGAAGACTTGTTTCATGTGCGATGAAATCATAATTACACTGAACTAGGTTCTGCCTATGACTTCACCTGTATTTATGTCGAAAACTGTCTCAAGGGAACATACTTCAACAACATTTATCAAAAGTTTGCGTTACATATACGAAAATCACCAATGACACATCAACTATATTTTAGATGCTTTCATCTCATTTCAGCCGAAAGACGTCCACTGCTGAACATAGGCCTCCCCCAAGTGTCTCCACAACAGCCGGTCCTGTGCGTCTCGCAACCATTGGCTACAAGCGATCCTCACCAGGTCATCGGTCCATCCTGTGGGAGGCCTTCCAACGCTGCGTCTTCTGGTACGCGGTCGCCACGTACGCTTTACCCACGCTCAAATATGAAGGCTACTCCTCAAAATCCTATACCCCGTGAGCGAACATTTACCTGGCTACCGGTTAGTACGAATTGTGCTGGCGCCGTTTTTTATTTAGAGCTGTGCTGTGATGTTGGCATATGTATAATACGTCAATGGATATCACCAATCCGTGAACCAAGCCTTATGGTAGGGATAAATGTGCAATAATGGTCATTGATCCACATATATTTATTGACTTTCTTAATATCAAAAACAGAAATAAAGACATAAAGCTGTCCTGAATCAACTTCTATCGTGATCCTTTACGTTCTCAAAGAAAAACGATTTATAATGTATTGTTCGGGTATCTACGAAGGGATATTAGGGAAAGGGCAATGTGCTTTACTGCAAGTTTATCTGGCGCCCAACATAGTCACTATGTAAACGTATAATTTTCAAACATTGGAGCACCAATTTAATCACGAGTCTCATTTAAACATACTCCAATTAACTTAATATAACGACAACCAAAACTATACAATTCTCACACACTTATACTACTTGTATCCAACAAATCACCACCTCTTAGTACATCCTACCCTCAATTAGAAACAGACATCCTAAAGACGTTAAAATTAAAGCGTTCGGCCATTGTCGTAATACTTCGGGTCTTGTCGTAATACTTCGGAAGCGTTCGGCTAATGAGGCGACGCGCACGCCACTGAGGCATTAGCAGCGCTTGCGCGGTAGGCACCTGCCTTATGGCCTACCCGTAATGGCCAGGTTATGAAATGAGGAAGTCAGAGCAGTTAGGACGGATGGTAAAATAAATAACGTTTACAAGACCATGTTGACAGAATGCAAAGTTGATAAAGCTAAATTCAAATATTGGCGGGGCGAAATATCAATTGCACCAGCCTGTAATAATAATATTAATCCTCCCGACCAAGTCTCGATCAGTCACAGTGGCTGATCTCAACGGAAAATAGCCAAGTTCGCAGGAGATAGTATAGCACACAAGCGTGTGCGCTGTTCCTCTACTCTCATATTCCGTAGGGAGGACGCCAATGCGACACGACCGGAGAGAGGCGCAGGACGAACATCTTTACGTGCTTTCTGAGGCAAGGAGGTGTCACAACAGCTGCATCCAAACTCCGTGCTGCTACTGTGGAATTCCTAATGGAAAAACCCAATAACACTGTCTGGTCTGGGAATCGAACCCTACGGCCACCAGTCATTTGCATCTGCGAGACTTACATATAAAACAATTTTTTTTTGTATCGATCATGTAAATGACCTCCCGATCTGAACGAAGCGGGAGGGAGGGAGTGTCAGACTCTTGCTGACTAAAACCGACACGTGTTCCTTCAAGTCCCCTTTGCGTTCCAGGCACAGATAGAGATAGACATAGATAACGCAAGTATCACGATCTGTATGAAAACCAAACGTGCTGTTTTTGGACTACCTACTATGACGTCAATACAAGCACTATTAAGTGATGGGAAAATCAAAACGATTCAAATACGCCGCCACGTGTAGCCAACTAGCGTACAGCGATGCAAATTCAGCGCGAAAGTGGCGGCTTACGATTTTTTATCGTAAGCTGGGCACCGAAACAGGCACGCGAAGTAGTTGCTCTTGCGTTATCTATGTCTATCTGTATTTGTGGTTCCAGGGGCTCTAGACAAGTGACATTCTGTCAACGGTAGCGTGGCGAAGGCGATTGTCAATACGTCAAAAATGTATGGGATTGACAGATGCTATCGAAATATCACGTGATCAAATCCCTACATTTTGGCATTTCGACAGTCGAATTCGCTAATCGAATAGCACATTGTCTAGGGGCCCAGGTCTCAAACAATTTCGCTGTAAGACTTTAACCCTGTATTCTCCAAATCAATGTTGACAAGCAACTCCAAATCCAAAGCTCGTCAACCATTGCCTATTTCCATGACTCCACCATGATTGATAACCATCATTCGGCTCACCAGTGATTACCGAAAAAACTCGCGTTTAATTGTGCCGGCCATGATAGTTACTAACGATCGTTAGTATGTACTGATGTATTGTTTAAGTTAGTTTTGTTACTCTTGTAAGCGGTTTCATGATTATTAGATGAGAAGGGAAGATATCAAGTAACACGATGTACGGTCAACTAAAGAGTTTGTTATTGTCAAAAATTACCATTTGCTACTTCCTAACGTGCAATATTTTCATTTTGCTTTCATTTTGAAGAATTCAAATAAAAGTAAAAATGACCAACAATAAATAAAAAAATTAAAACGCTTCAATTTGTTGTCAAAATTGCGGTTTTAATTTAAATTTTTTGCGTGAAAACGGACGATGCTGTCTGTCACTGGTCATGAACTGTCATCACAACGGTCGTCGTTTCGTTGTCTAACAGTTGTGACGTCACTAGATGCTGATTTTTGTTCCTAAATACGTCCCGTTTCACGTTCTTTTAATTCGTAATTATTGTTAAAAAATCAATATTTACAAAAATAAAAACGTTGCAGTGGCCCTTCTTTCATCATTTTAATCACTAAATTTTCATTAATTCGTATTTAGTCTGTATTTGCATCTTCCCTATTGTAAGCTGAAATAAAAATTTGCGCAAAGCCTCCTATTTTTGCGCAAAGGTTGCCTCTTTTTCCATGCCCGGGCCTAACCACCAACTCTTAAAGCAGTATTACTTCAATATTACTCCCAGTGGGAAAGAGACAGAGCTATACAGGACGTATAGCTCCGCCTCTTTCCCACTGGAAGCAGTATTAGTTGGTGGTTTAGGCCCGCACTACTTGCCGTCATCTTTATAATATTTTCTCCTTTTTAACCTAACCATAAAATTTGCAACACATCCGACCCATAGTTTTTTAAGAACAAATCAATGTTTTTTTTTTAATAAGACCCCTTTGAATCTGTACGAAATTCATTCTTAGGCCTTTAGGATTTAACATTTGAAAACATTTAGCACAGCACACACATTAGGTAACACTGAGTTGTTTGCGGCCTTGATTTGCACTAAATTTTGGAAATTGGCAAAGCTCCTTTTCTTCAAAGAACTATGTCCAATGCTCGACTGTCTGTAATTTTTTTCTTGACTACATAAAGCGACTAACCGTAAGATAATTTTCAACCTACTTATAAATTTGTATATGTGTATGTAACTGAAATCCACATATAGACAGCACGTTCTAGCATCAACGTTTAGAATTCCTATACAAAAATAGCTCGGGCAACTGGCGATTTCAATAATCATTAGGTAGTAGAACGGTTTGGTCGACGTGAGTGGAACATATGTTTGAAACGCCTTTCGTTTGCAGCCGCAATCATTTGGTTTTGACGAACACTTCATAAATTTGTGGATGGTAGATTGTTTTTATTGACTAAGACCGTTTATGCACTGCATCCGATCCGAATCCGTAAAAATACGGATATCAAAAAATCGGGTATTGCTTTTCGCACTGCATCCGATTCGAATTCGTGAAAATACGAATCTAGAGTCTAAAAACTCGAGTTGAGTTCGGATATTGCTTACGCACTAATCCGATCTCTGATCCAAATTCAAGCTGTTCGATTTGAATCCGAGGTAAAGCGAAAGGGTTCATATTATACAAACAGTACTAGGGTTACTTCGGTCCGTCAAAATTGCTTCCGAATTTGAGACTCACTGATGAGGGATAGAAATCGGATGACTGAAGTCTGATCTAGTGCGTAAACTACCATACAAATAGTTCTATGAATTTCGGAACGTATTTTCTCGGATTCATATCTGATGCAGTGCGATAAGGAGGACCGATAAAAACCTCAGAAACCGGGAATAAAAAAGTTATGGAAACAACAAACAACAACAAAAAAGCAATGAAAGTACTTGCATCTACTTCTGCCCTCCTAGTCTTTCTGCGGTAGATACATTTTCTTCCAAATTCGAAATAACTTTTTCTAGTTATAAAGTAAATTAGAGAAACATAAAACGAAAAAAGCTCTTCTGACCTCTTCTACTCTCTAGTGTCTCTAGTCTTTCTGAGCTGGTTACTTTCTTCCTCAGTAATTTTCCTAATTCTCTTTCACTGCTTCATAGATCTTGTGGTCGTAAATGTGACTTCTGAACGGGATGGCTACTGGGTCTTTTCTTTGAAAGGCAAATTTTCACACTAAAAAACGTTCAAAATCAATCTCATCTCGGTCGTTAAAATAACTTATCATTTAAGGAAATTAGAGACGCCTCTGAGAAATTCAATTTATTATTTTGATTTTACAATTTTTTAACTACCCGCTACCATTTCAGAACTGTCAAGAAAACGATTCAAACACCTGTTCGAAATTCAAATCTGACAACCCTTTACCGAATTCTTTACAAATTCGAACGCCATTTGACTTCAGATGATTAAACTCATTTCATTCGAATAGTCCGCCATTATTCGATTAAACTAATGGAATATTCTGATTCGTTTGACAACAAATTAACTTGATAATCGAATGTTACTTGGTACTAATTAGGCTGTATTATTACTATTGTCGGTATTACTAGTGAGTAATTAGTTATTGATTGGCAGAATGTTGCATTGTATCTGATAAGTAGGTATGTGCTGTGTTAGAGGATAATTATGGCTGATCAGTGAGGTTTTTCCGATTATTTGCAGTTGGTAGATATGTACTACTTAGGTGTAATTTTTGACAACCATTTTTCATGTGATGATAAATCATACTTTTTAAAATAAACTGTCATTGTCAAATAAATTATTTTATGTCAGGATATATTATGTACTTAGATTGGTTTCTAAGAGTAAAGTCTTTTCCGCTCACAAACTTTTCAGGAGATTAGTAGTCTATGGCTCTGAGCAATAGTTTAGATTTCTATCACTGAAATAATTTTCATAATCAGATCAAAAGGTGCGTTCAAAATTAACACACTATCAAATTTACCTTTTTATTATATTCGTTTAGAAAACCGTAACACAAATATCCAATTTCGTCCCCAAAAAACTGGTGTGTGTAAGTCCTCACTAATGGTAATTGGCGCAGACACCTATAGTTATTTTTTAGCTGGCAACACCGGCAGAACCGTTTCACACCATATGGGACGAATGCATCATTACGGCATTATTGTTATAATTTTGTTTGCCCTGGTGAGTGACCATTTTGTATCGTTAGCGAATGTGTAACAACCTTTATGTGTATGGTAACAACTCGACTAATATGTCGTGACGGAAATCGATTTGGTAATCGATGTTCGTTTTCTTTTTTTTTTTTAAATTGGTGTGTGTTTTGTGTCGCCTGTTTAATTTGACTTCGGTTGGGTGACCAAGTTGTTAACGATATTTGTTGATTTCTTAAATCAGTGATAGGCATTTAAGCAAAAACATAATGCTTGTTTATTCTTCTTAATGATATCAGGCTTTGCAGTATAGTGTTACTAGCTTTTGCCCGCGGCTCCGCCCGCCTGGTATCGGTTATCGCGTATAAAAGTAGCCTATGTCCTTCTCCATAATCGCAGAATCAGCTAATCAGTACATTTTGTCGAGTTATGTGCACATAAATGTATGGAACAGCCGATTATTTTTTTCACGATTTCGGTGTTGGTCCCATTGTAAAAGTTGTTCATAATGATGAGCACAATGACCGATTAAGTCGTATTGCGTTTATTCTGTTATACGTATAATATTAGTATATTTTTATTAAATAATTAAAAATATAGCAATAGTTCTAATGACGTCGGGGTCACGAAATTTTTCCTACAGACAACTTATTTTTGCGCTGTTCCTTTTCTTCATTTATGTTGCATTCATCATCATCATCATATCAGCCGGAAGACGTCCACTGCTGGACATAGGCCTCCCCCAATTGTCGCCACAACAACCGGTCCTGTGCGTCTCGCATCCATCGGCTAACAGCGACCCTCACCAGAGGCCCTAGACAATGTCCCATTTAAATAGAGAATGCGACTGTCGAAATGCCAAAATGTAGGAATTTCATCACGTGACATTTCGATAGCATCTGTCAATCCCATACACTTTTGACGTATTGACAATCGCCTTCGCCACGCTACCGTTGACAGTATGTCACTTGTCTCGGCCCCAGGTCATCAGGTCCATCTTGTGGTCATGTTGACCATCTATTTATTGCTCATATTACAATCGATCTTTTTGTTTCAGGGACAGTCCACCAAAGTTAACTAGAGACAAGAACAAACCCACTTTTAACCCTAAAAAAACATCAAAAACAAATTACACACCCTATTACACATATTCGTCAACATCAACACTAGTGTACTATCGTGTACAACCGAAAAATAACACTTGAAAACACACTTCGATGGAGCGGCAATTATTTTTAACAAACAAACAAATCAATGCACACGCTTACGGCGAGGCAGGGTAAACTTTGGTTAAGAAAACAATACCGTACGACGAAGCAGGGTTGTACGAGATGGGTAGGTTATTTTTAAGGATGGAATATCATCAGAGGACTCCTTCCTCCTTGATGGAGCTTTGCCTAGAAGCAACATAATTATTCACTCTTGACTTAAAAACCCCCGGGATATAGCTATCAGGAAACACTCTAGCAGGGAATTCCAATCCTTAGCTGTAGGTACCTACGCAGAATTAAAATATTGCCAAACAAGTCTGAAAACCAGTTTGCTATACTACGAAAATTCCACTTTACCAGAACCATATTTTTGCCAACACAATTTCCCATCATCCATGGTACCTACAACTCAAGTATTTGTCAACAGGGCCAACCCTAAACGACCCCTGAATCAACCCGTCAAACGCACGCCAGCGATGAATTAAATCGAAAACAATTCGTAAAAAGAACAATGGAACGAAGGGTTTGAACAAAACTTCCAGTTCGAAATTTGAATTTGAGTTGCGCAGCGCGTGCGCACACCAGGTGGGGGTGTGTGTCAATGAAGTCGGTTAAAAAAGGGTAATGTGATATCGTGTTATTGTTTTTGTGGATTTAAATGTGATTTGTATTTTGTGGTATTGGAGTTATTGTGGGCGCAATTGGATTAAGTGTTTTTTTTAAGTTTCTATTGTTTTGAATAATTTCAGGAATATTGGATTTACTATCCACAAAGACTGTAAAAACGATACCTAATATTATTAAAACACAAGTTTAAAATTGCAATGACACGCCAGGAAGAAGAACTTAATGATTTAATTATTTGAGCAGTGTACAAACAATCTCGATTAGTCTGGAAGTACCAACAAAAATATATTCTCAGTTACTTGCAAGCATAATTTGGCACCGCACTGGTTATAGTTATGAACACTTTAATAACTTTACCAGCAACACCCAATTTTCTCCAACCCTTAACACCCTCAAATCACCATTCGAAGACACCACCTACCATCAACATAAACAAAAAAAAAAGAAAACAAAAGACGTAACATTAAGACGTATGGCGGGCCCAGATGACACGAAAGTAAAGTTTCATTTGCGCACATTAAAGGTAATGGAAAAGTCAGATACCATGGGACCCCTCCCCGCCCCTAGGGGGGAGATGTCCATACTCTGTCTTTATCAGGGGACATGTGTTTGGGAGCCTGTTAAGGGTTGATTTTGGACCTTTTGAAGATAGTTAAAAGTAAAGAATTAGAGTCTTGATTGAGAAGCTACTTGATTTAATGTTTGATTTTGTACAGGCGTTTCTTTCTCTCTCTACTCATCTCAGCTTTCTTTAGGGGGTTGCCAATATGTACGGTCTCATTACCGTACATTTTTCTGCTTACTCTGTAACCTACTTTAGGCTAACGATGTGCGTCGTAATTTATCATTATAAAATAATATGATTAACCAATTTCATATTATAGTGAACTCATAACTGTGTAGCTATCAACAATTGAGAGAAACAATCGCCTTCCACTCTATACTGTAACTTACTTATACTCAAATAAACTTTACTATTGCATCTTAGTGGAAAGTGTTTCTCTATACTGAACTTACAAACCTTCACGACAAATCGGTGTACGGAGTTAACTACTACAACCCATACAGGCATAAAAGATGGGAAATCCTCAAATGACTCCTACCGCTAGGCGGAGCGTAAGGGAGTGTCAGACTCTTACTGACTAAAACCCATCCGTGTTCCTCTAAATGCCCTTTGCGTTCCAAGGCCGCGGTAACTCTTTCGAAAAAAATCCGCAACAGGCATAAATATAAACATTTACTGTTCATCATTACTTATTTTTGAAGGACGGTTTTCCCCATGACTCATCCTCATCGACGGTCTAGCCTTTCTAAACTACATTTGGGTTGGTTTCCAGTCCAACAGGTGCGTCTGAATACTCTGGACTACCTCTAGTATCCTGGATTTAGAAATGAAGGCTATTCGATAGGTTCAAATACAATTCAATGCTTGGTAACAATTTAGCTGTCGAAATCTGCTCTATTGATAAAAAGCAATGTATGACTGAATTTTTCTATACTTTGGTTCATTCAGGTCTTTCACAATTAATTTTGCATCATCTTACCTATTGTCGTTGCGATAATACTACCGTTTCATAGCTTTCAGAGCATTATGTACCTTTTCTACCGGACTGACTATAGCAGAAGAAGGAAGTAACTCTTTTTCTTCTAAAAAAGACAATTTCGTATTATTTCGATGGATTTCGATATCCAGAAACATTTTTTTACCCACCATCTATAACTACACCATTCTCAATTCTCAATCATTTCTTAATTTCTCGCAATATTTGAACACATCCCAATAATTGCTAATACACTTATCCCTTCAATATAGTTTCACGCACAACGTCACTTGCAGCGACACAAACATTATGCTGTGTCAAACATAATGCTGCGTTTGCGCGTCGCGTGCCGGGTGTCGGGTGACGTGGGAACCGCGATCGTTTGCCAATTTACTACGATTTGGGAGTGGTGAGGGAACGCAAAGAACTGGTGACCCTCTTGCTAGATATATCGGGAATGTAATAATTTTGTTTGTGAAAAGTAAGATTCTGTCAATACATCAAAAATGTATGGGACTGACAGATGCTATCGAAATGTCACGTGATCAAATCCCGACATTTTGGCATTTCGACAGTCGCATTCGCTAATTGAATGGCACATTGTCTAGGGCCTCTGCCCCGGTTAAAATATACTTAAATTATTCTTCTGCACATAAACGTATTTTTATCTAGGTATCACTTTTCGGGTCCAGATGGCAGTAAAAGATAGAAGACTGGCTAAGGCCAATGGAAGTAATTTGAAAAAGATGGAATATTGTCCTTTACGACGGTGTTATATGTATGGTACTAAGAAATAGAAAAGTGATTGACTAAAGTGTCGTGATTATTAATATTATGGCCTGAAAAGATGTTACGAAGAAAATCAAATAGCGATGGAGAACAACTAGAACTTGAGGCAAAGACCCAGAAAGCGTTTAAAAACTTGGCTTTTAATTATAACGGTTTTGGTTCTTTTGAAGATATGAGCAGGGTAGACTAACATAAAAACTGTTTCAACGATTCCACCAAACACAAGGGTCGTCTGGCTCAGGCTCGATTCCTGGAAGTGAAAGTTTTTTGCGACACCGACAGTAAGACAGAGCAAAAACGTGTGTAATATGTTTAACAGATGTTGCAGCCATCTTGGATTTTTGACTAGATTGACATTTTGAAGTAGATGAGCAGTTAATCAGGAAATCGTGTCTGCTTAGAAGAATATGGTCTATTTCGGCTGTGCTGTTTTACGCAATTGTCTTTAGCGAAATTCCTCTATTTGGGAAAGTAAGTTATCGTAGTCAAGCTCCGCCGTCACTCCGGTGTGTAAAACTCTAATAACGCAAGGTATATTATATGATTTTTAAGTTTGACATGTCGGGAGCTTGACCGGAACTGAACTCTTTGTTTAGTGTATTTATGTAAGTCTTGTATGTTCAACCTGAAACAACTTTTGCCTGTGGTGGACGGCGCCGCCGAGGCTGATAAACGTAGAGGTGGCGAGACGACCCAGACGCCTACTGCAAGGGCTGGTTGTTCGAAAGAGTCACCGCGGCCCTGGAACGCTAAGGGCGTTAGGAGGAATACGATAATAATATATAATATATATATTCATTCAGTAAGAGTCTGACACACCCTCACGCTCTACTCAGAGCAGAAGGAGTCATTTGATGATTTCACATCCTTCAAAAAAGAGCAGGCGCGAGGTGGTTCGGGGAAAGAATAGCTGGAAGGATCTTGGGGAGGCCTTTGAAAAAAGGTATAGGTGATTCAGCGAACTCCAAATACGGCTGTGACCATCAGATAGGCCACCAGTTTGATTACCACCCAGCAACATAAAAAAACCCAATGTTTTCCTTATGTTTAGTCTATCAAATCTAGACACTATTAATCCACACGTCGCGACGCCTCCACCACTTTATATTCATCAATACTTAGTACTAACCATAGAGCACTGGCCACTTCTAGAGACGGCATTTCAAACAGTTTCCATTCAAACCAAGCATGTCAGTAAGTGTTATGTTTTATCCATAGATCTTAAAGGCCCGTGGGAGTACTGACTGTGGCTATTATAGCAAACTAGTGCTCAGCGAAATTGCGTTGGTACGAATGTTGTTCCGCCCGAGTAATGGCATCTAAAGTCCAGAATCTCCTGGCGAAGTAATAACAGCTGAGGTCAGTTTGTAGATGGGTAACCATCCATAACACACCGAGACTCGTCCGTGTATCGGAAAGCATGATAGATCGCTAATCTCGGCTGTCATTTCTTCAATCGTCACGGGTCACCTCTTTTTCTTCTCGTCAGTTTCTCCCACGTCTCTCTTACAGCCGTACACCTCTCACACACAGTCGACACGGCAGGGTTGCGGAATTTAGTTCATCAGTAATTGTCTGACACCCCCTCCCGCTCCACCCGGAGTGGAAGGAGTCATTTGATGATTTCCTATCCTTCAAAAAAAAGAAAGACTTGTCTCAGACAGTCGATAGCCACAGTCACTCCACATCACACCTCTCTCGCATCTCTGACAGTTGTTACGAGCAGTCAGAAATTCTGACACCAGCCTTGTCGACCCCAATCTATTTGGGAGAAATCAAGGAAGATTGATTGATAATACAGAAGAGAACTACACGACCTCCTTTAAGATATGTTGACCTAGTACTTTTGTCTAGTGGTACTAGTTGTTTTTGGTATCGTCATCCAAAAGTTAGGCTTTTGGATGATGATGATAACGACAGCGATAGCGGTTTATTGAATACTAGCTGACACGGCAGACGTCGTTTTGTTAAAAGCGATTGGACTGTGGCAGTTACAGCTAGGAATAATTTGTAAGGCATGATATAGTACATTGCAAAATGTAGTTTTCACGTTTTTCTGTGCCATTTTTCTATTTTTTCTCTTTATAAGAGCCTTCGTCAGACTTAAAAAAAATAATTAAAAATAAACGTTTTGACTTTGACTATTGACTTTTAACGTATACATTTAAAAAAAAATGCTGAATTGGTCCAGCAGTTCTTGAGTTTTGCGCTTAGCACCACATTTAGCCATTAATTTTTATTTATATAGATTGGTACGTTCTCGAGTTTTGTTTTCAGTACATAGCTAGTAGTGCTGTCTCCGCTGTTTCGTACTCTATGGTACTATAGGTACTTAGTATTCCTAGCATAAGTACTAACCAAAATCGGTTGCTTACTAAATTAAATATAATTAAACAATGTAGCGTTCAAGGGCAGGTTTTATGTCTATTTAATCTATGCTATTTATGTCACCGCTTTATGGCATGCGTGACCGCCATGTTAACGAAATGGCGCCTGCGCAGGCGCATATTTGGTAACTTTCCATGTATTGTTAAATTGATTTGTGTGTCTGTTTGATTATTTGGATTTTTTATGAGGGGATTTTCCCTGAGTTAAATTGGGATTAAGTTTGAATTTAATGGTTTCCATAGGAGCGTATGAAAGCAAACGCTGTTGTAAAGAAGATATCGTTTGGTCGTTTTGATTGAGTTTTCGCAAGGGCAGTACAAATTCAGTCTTTTTATTACTGTTATGTGTTTTTAAGAAGACAATGACCAGTTATTATCATCTAAATGTATGGAATTGTCGTGATTTATCTACCCCGAAAGATTTGAAGAAAATCAGTATGTACATTTATACTTTTCGCTATATTAAAACATCCTATGAAATAAGGGGCACAAATCCAGTGAATTAACCATTTGCTCGTAGATTTTCAAAAAAATTAACTATAATATTCAGTCTCCACATAGATTTCCAAATAATTGAACTATAAAAAAAACCAAATAGTAAACCAATGAAAAACAATCGTCTCCAACAAAATCATCAAGCAAACCCGTAGGACCCACTAGTTAATAATACAAACAAAATGATTTAATAGAAACCACGATGCCATAAGTCACTGACCGCTTGGGAACCTGACACCCGCGTCCTTACGTGGTACCACTTGACATACGATTATCATATTTTTGATTACGACTAGTTGAAAGCCGTAACTTTGCTTGTGATTTTTATTTTTATTTTTTCATAATAAGCTAACCTTATGGGGCTAAGTTTTTGGGTATTTTTAGGGTTCCGTACCCAAAAGGCAACGGAACTCTGCTTCCACTGTCCGTCGGTCCGTCTGTTTGTCAGTGGACTGTAAGTACCTATCTCAGGAACCGTAGGTAAAAGGTAGACAAATGAAATTTTCTAATGCTGCTATAACAACAAATAACAAAAATTAAATTATATTTAAAAAATTAAGAGGTTCCCATACAAGAAACGTGTTTTTTTTTCAGTTTACGATACGGAACCCTTCCTTTGAGTGAGTGGGACTCGTACATGGCCGGTTTTTTTGGGATATTTAGTACTCGGAATATTTAAGTCACTAATGAATAGGTTAGGATTAAGTACTTCTAGACAGGCGTGCTCCATCGTCGACCACATCGTTGCTTACCATCACGTGAGATCGTTGTAAAACGCGAGCTTAGCAAGTTGCCCCAACTTTGCTCGCGTGAAAATTGTAAACACAAACCTTTTTCGTTTATACCTTTTTTTTATAGTAAAAACTGTATAATCTCGGTTAAGACATAAGTAGATACACTACAAAGCACAAAATTAAAATTATTTTGTGCTTTGTGTGTTTATAGTGGTTTTTCTTTGGAAGTAGGTAGGTTGTATTCTTTTTTTAAGTTTTTATCTTTCACTTTTTAGGGCTACCCCCCAAAAATTCCAACCAGTCCAAAATTCCAATCAATAATTTAATTGTCTATCTCCCAAGTTCTTTATCCGATCTTAACGAAATTCTGAAATAAAATCTTTCACACAAGAAGTTCGCAAGAATATTGCAAATCCGTCTAGGTATGTGTGACGGAGTTAATTTTTTTTTTTATAAACATCCGATTGATAACCTCCCCCTTTTTCAAGTCGGTTTAAAAACGGAAAATACATATTTTGGTTGATGGATAGAGTCTGCCACTGTGCCTCTGTGCATGAAGTTTTAAATAAATGAATTTTACATTTATAAAGTTCATTTTCAGAAAAGCATGTGAATTTTCTTTCAAAAATATGTACTGTTCTCCACTATGGCTCCACAGGAAGTAGTGCCCTAAACAACAAAACAACCTCATCTGCTTAAAGTCTGGATTTACTTATTGCAAAAAAAAAGAGTTGCGTAACTTGGATTTCGAACCGACACCGAATCTTTCGAAAAGCGGTCATTTTACCACCAGCCTATGAATTCCGTTGACAATTAATGTATTTCTAAATAAAAAGTCATGAAAACTATTTAAGTAGGTACTCAACTAATAAGCTGTACTATCATTATATTCAAACCTACAATTACACGGGCCTATCCGTATAGGCCCGTGTAATTGTAGGTTTGAATATAATGATAGTACAGCTATCTATCTATCTATCTAGGCTATCTGCTAAATAAAACTACATTAATGTATGAATGATATGTCTATGTACATTATGTAAAAAATATTGCAAATTTTTATTGTATTTAAATTTTCTTTTTAAGGCCGTTCATGATAGGGCTGTGCTATCGTTTTTTTTTCGTGTTGTAAGAAATTAATGGATACAAAAAAAAACATGGATTCTTAGTTATTATTTTAATATAAGGTAAGTTTTAGGGTTCCTCAAAACGAAACATATACTTATAGAATCACTCGGTTGTCTGTCACAGCCGATTTTCTCCGTAGGTACCTACAGGACAGATTCGGTTGAAATTTGGTACACAACTTATAATCTTCGGCGACATAAATACGGAAACGTAACGAAAAAAAAATTATGAAACTGGTATTTTCTAATTTAAGGGCAAAAAAAGGTTTTCAAATGTACCGTGTGACACATAAAATAAAGGGCTCATTGTAGGGGTCTGAAAACTATTTTTTCTTAATTTTAAAATATACATTCATCCGAAGTAAAAAAAAAGAAAGGCGAAGTAGAAAATGGATGAAAATTTACCACCTCTTCAAAGCTGCTAAGCCTAAAATTTAAAAAAAATCAGTTGTTCCATACAAAACTTCAATACCTACTCGACCAAATGTACGGGACGACTGATTTTTTTTTCACGTTTACGATGTTGGTCCCCAAGAAAAAGTTGTTCAGTTTGATGGTCTTTACCACCCCTTTAAGTTTCGCTAGTACGAAACCGGACACACTGTATAGCTAGTACTAAAGCGAATTTAACTAACGCGTACCCACCGTATACTTTAAACATAAAAACACCATTACGAGTATACGCTGGCCTCTTAATTAAACTTAATAAATGCTATATAAACGTTTCTCTATGCAAAATAAACTCTGCATGTACCAGGAGTGGAGAAAATAAAAGGAGTCTCGTTAACGACTATAGATTATAAGAGCTATGCATTTTTAATTAATAGTCTGTGCTTTGGGCGTGAAAAAGCGTGTTGCTTGGCAGTTGTTTAGAAAAAATAAATTAAAAGTTTCAATTAATAGAAAATTACAATGTCTTTTTTTTCTATTTTTGTCTAGTGTTGCGAAAATAGTAAAAACGGAATCAAAAACTAGAATCAACAGACACTGTTTTAAGCAACTACTTTTATACAAGAATAAAAATTCCAAAACAAAACACTCGCTTGATTGCCTACAACTTTAAGCACATCTATTTTAATAGGTCCTGTACTAAGTATTAAGTACTAGCATCTTTACCTTTCTCCCTAACAAAGGTAGACCAGTCCCGGGGAAAATTAATATCGACTCATTTAATATGCAAATAGTGTAACCGGCTCTTATCTGCGTTGTCCGCTCCGTTCAATCAATGTGTCCTTTAGGCGCGCTATCGTAGTGCGATCTTACTCCTGCCTCTTATGCCGCCCTGGTACATAGATTTATTGCAGCACGATATCATTAACAGTATTTGTTTATCTATTTTTGTGAGTAATTGAGTGAAAAAGTTTCGTTTAGAAATGTTTTATGGTATAGAATGTGGCTGGTAACACTTGTAATATTTTAACTCAATTTAATTTTACAACTTGTGTGGCGATAAGGTTGCGTTTTTATTGTTTTATTTTACATCTAAATCAGCGAGAATGCTTCACTTCAATTCTCTAAAAAAAGAAGTACTTCTAAGAATAATATTTCCACACACATTGAAGCTGTCAGACAATTTAAAAGCCTTCTAATTTAACCCTACACTCCGCAATTATGCCCAAACAAAATTAGTTCGTTTGAAAATAAACTAAAATTGTATTGAAAATATACATTTGAAAATAGGTCAATAGCTAATCAAGGGTGATTGTGTTCTAATAATGGCTGTAGGAGGGTCATGCGCCATTGTTTGGGATGTAACTGGAGCCGGCGCGCGCGCCGATCTCCCCTCAAGTAACAACGGCTTGTGGGAAATTTGTGGAAGAAACGTGTTGACTTTGGACTAGTTTGTGTTAAATTGGGGGCTTGCTTTGGCAGTGTGTTTGTGGTATAATTTTTTATTTTATGTAAAGAAATATACCACGTATGGAAATACATATTAATTGAAATGTTTTCAGGAAGATTACGTTAAATATTGAGTTAAGGAAGATATTGTTGAAACTGGTTATCGTTTACAGTATTGCAATTTTAAAGGCCCATATCCAGCAGTGGAGGTCTTTCAGATGAAATGATGGTGATGATAATTACACTACTCTATTTTTTAACTAACTTCAACAGTGGTGAATATTACTATACTGATGAAAAATGTGAGATGGAAATTGGAGATATAAACAATGCTTCAGCAATGGATACCCATCGATCACCATCCCCATTAAAACCTCCCATTATTCTAAAAATACAAACATTCCTTCTTCAAAACAAACTCAAACAAATGGTCAATCAAAGAAACATCCACACATTACGCCTACCTTGCAATGCTTTACAAAACCCAGATTATAAATAAAAAGCAAAAGATATATAGATCGAATTCATCACTGGGTTCAGACGCATCGCAGACTGCTATCGGGAGTCAGTCCACGGCGCACAGGCATTAATATTAAATTCAAAGTAAATATTCCTAGCAACAGCTCATTAGATATGCGATGTAACGGAACGGGGGCATAAATAATGCAGGGATCGTTCTCTGGTCAGCTATCGGCGTATGCTTCTTCCTATGCCACTTCCGCTCTTCACTAATTGATTTAACAATTGTTTCTATTTAAATCGCCACTTTTAATAGTTTCTTCAACATTAATTTGTCCAGGAAGTGTTTAAATTAATTTGAGTACATTACCTTTTTGATGGTGCTATTTTTTATGCTTGACATTGACTGATTAATTATTATTTATTTATGTGGGCTTTGCAGACATGTCTAAGCTATGTAGTTAATGTATCCCTCTGGTATGTACCTAAGCTAGTTATAGACTTGATTTATTTAATTATGCCAAGAAAAGTGTTGAACGGTTCATAGAAGACTTTCCTTTATGTATGTCTGTCTACTTAGTAGTCTCATTATGTCCCTGCTTGTACAATGCTATATACTTGAAGAAAGGTTCTCATAATCACAACGCTTGACTCGGGTGCCATCACAAGACCTTAGGCAATAAACCTAACCTCATTCACTAAACAAAATACAAACATGATCCACCACAGCACTATAAAACCTTAAAGTATTCAAATTCACCACAAAACTAATCCAAATCCGGAAATTCAATAATCAAACCGAACCAAAGCCCTCATTCAACTGAATGTCTATATTAAAGCATTCAATACGTTCCGTCAATAGCAACTGCACGGATTTAAATAGGCTTTTTTCACGAAGCGTTCATATTGTGAGCTCAAAGGGTTCTGGCGACAATACTCACTCGGTTAAATTAACCGGAGTTTAATGCTTAATTGTTAGAGTGGCTAAGCCTTGGCTACACGTGTCGGAGTTCCGCAGGGCGCTACGCTGGGACCGCTTCACAATTGATATTGAAATTTCTCCTTGCAATGTTTTTTAGGATTGCGGTTGCTTTTTAATGGGATTTGCGTCTGGTTATTAGCTTTTTCATTAAGTTTGATTAGTTTTTATGCGCGTGTGAGGTTCTCTCTAGTGAACTTCATTTGGTTTTGTGATTATTGCATTTTGAATTTGCTTTTAGTTTTGTTTACGATTTAGAATAATATTTTCCACTTGGATCTCAAATGGTTCCAATGGTTGATGTTAAGTGCAGTTAATAACCAACTTCACTGGGTAACATGATTGAAAAGCCTCAATTTAATAACGACATTTTACTTTATTTTACTTAAGACAAATTTCCTTCTCCTAAACACAAGACTACAAACACTAAACCAAACCAACTCAAACCGCATATTTACAACCGCAGGGCAATTCACAGGAAAACCAAACAGTAATTACAGAACAAAAACAAATAACAGAGAAAAATCATTAAGGGTGAGCGTTAGGGGATGATTACAAAGGAAAACATGGGAGCCTGAGTGGTGGAGTATTGTCGGGTGATTGTGCAGTAGTTGGCTGGCTGCCGGAGGGTAGCAGGTTCGACAATAGAGCCGAGATTACTGCTGTCGACTGTCAGTTTGACGTGGGGCTGGATGTTTGTTTGATTTACACTTTCAATAAATGTTTAGTTGTGGTGGCTAATGTAGTGGCCGCAGGCTAGTGGTATCTTTCGGCTAGCGTGTAGGGGTGTAGGTTTCTGGCTGTTTGTATGATAATTTCTTCCTTTGATGCGGTCACGTGACTTGTTATGAAAACTTTAAAATCGTTGCTATGAATCTTCTTAATAAACCTTCACTAAACTTCTCGTCCATTGCCTCAAGATTTAACGAAGTGGAAGTGAAAGTTCATATTCAAAAGAAGATTTTTAGTTTATCATTAACGTAATAAAACATAAGAAGTGCTGGTAATCTGAATAACTCTTTCAGCCAACCTGTTTCCACCGCTAAGACAGCTGTTTCCTCTTTGTAATATACCATGCAGACTCACTGCAGGTTTATCAGGGCCATAGACAACAAGTTGTTTTTGTATGTTAGAAGTGGGTTTGTGGAGTAAACGCCTAGTGCCTGGTTAACACAGGTTAATTCCTATCGCGGGCTGGGTCATGCTATTCTCTCCTCTGTAACTCACCTTAGTCATCTGCGTATCTATGTAGATTATTAAGGATACATACTCCAAACTTTCATGTTGATCATGAATGTTATTTTTCAATGTAACTACTTCCATTTGTGATTCGACCAGCATTTTTCTTACCACATCCATTCCTTCTTCATCATATTCAATATTTCATTTCTGCCTCATATTCAATATCAGACGTCTGTTTATGTTTTCGTATGTAACTCTAAACCGGGATAGATTTGAGCCCTTTGTCTTACCCTCCGCCTCCCTCACTCTGGTCGCATTCTGAATAACTATGCTTTGTGCCTTCATATTTATAATGTTTGCTTTTGAATTTGCATTATTTTGTAGTTTATTATTATTTTAAAACTGGCTGTATTTCTCGGATTATTTGACAATATGTAGGGACAGCTGATTTTTCTTTTCTTTTTAAGAGTGGGTTTTTTAATCAATCGTGTCTATGATTGATACCTAATGCTTGAAATAAATTTGGAAGGTTATAAAATAAAATAAGTTGTATAACATCAACATGTGGTGTCATTTTGAGGATAAGCTTCAGTGTTTAAAATTTGCCATCATTTAATAATGAAGTATTCTACTCAGATTTCTTCATAAGCCTTGCCTATTGGGGACTGGGTCCTACTTATGTCCAAAATTTATGTTTCCTTTCTTCAAGAAGCGAAATTACAGACTTGAAAATTTGTAAACTGTGTCTAGCTGATCATCATCATCATCATATCAGCCGAAAGACGTCCACTGCTGGACTAGGTGTCTAGCTGATGACCTGAGTTAATTTCATCTTATCACTATCCTAACCATTCTTAACAAAACTTTATCATTACCAACCAAGGTTACCAGATTCAGAATAATCTTCTTCTAAGAAATGATCTGTCGTCATATTTCACGAGAAAACGAACGTCAAAGCGCGATTTACTTTCAGTTTACTTACTGATATACCTAGTGATAAACAAGTAAAAATACAAACAAGGTCTATTTGCGCAGATCTTGCAGGTAATAATTAGCAGAAATATTAATGACTCAGTGAATTTAATGGAAAACAAGACGAAGATTATTTTGCTGACGTCGATAATAGTTAAACAAGTGGTAAGAACTAGATATGGTTTTACCAGAAAAGGTAATCCTTAAGACGTAATGAGAAAATATAATGAATTATTGCGATGTATTAGTAGATACTCTTGTTTTTGACGTGGATGAAAAGTTTTTTGAGTCAGAGAGGGACTCAAAAATGGTAAGGCAAAAGAAAATATGTAATATTATATGTAGAGATACATATCCTATTTTATATTTGATGAGTGCTTTTATCTGAATAAATACTAGAGCTGAGTTTTCCGAACAAAAATTATCTCAAAATTACTGTGACAATTTGCATACGCGTATAAGTTTTCAACGGACAATCGCATCACCTGGTTTGCGTTAAATTTGTGATGGGTCAATCTTTTTTTCCAGCACCCAGGACTAAGTAACAGCCAAATCAAGAATTACTATAATTTAATAAAATTTTCCTTACAAACTCCAGTAAATTTTAATCAAAACAAAAAAACAAACAGACAAACAAAAAACTTTTGTCTTTAGCTTTTCTCTTAACATTACAGAACACATCACATATTTTGCAATTGTCATCTTGAAATCCCGCGACTCAGGACTGTCTCCTAAAAGCATAGTGTACTCTCACGATAATAAAAAGATAAAAGAAAAAAACTTTTGAAACGTGAGGGAAAAGATGATTGAAACAAAAAAGAAAACTTGTCCCCCCACTAAGTGTATTAAACCTACTGAAGAAGTTTTTGTAAAAGCGAAAGGGGACAAAGTGAAATAATATATAAATACTTTCAATAATAAAAAGTTGATATTGATTCAAGTTTCTTTGTGTGGTGTAATTTAAGAGGGCAAGAAAAGTTTCGGAAAATATATTTTTAAAAGTGTGGGTACGACGAAGTCCTCTAACGAGAAATGAACTGATGCTAACTAAGAGTTTTCTGCAGACATAAAAGTTACAAACAAATTATGATTTGTGACTTTTGTTTTTTTTTTCGGAACCTTTGAATATTTTGTTCGAGAAAAGAAAATCATGTCCATCGGGATGTCCCCTCTTCTACATGAGAAGGTACATCTCTGCCTAAAACGAGGCATAAATAAAGTTGAGATGTTTTGTATGCAAAATTGTATTATAGCATCTTCATCATTACACTTCTATTACCAATAGGTACTGTCAAAATTATATGTATTAGAATTTTTCTTATAACAATCGTTATCATCATTCTATTATTCTAATATATTTGGAGTCAGGGAAACATTTCTGCTTCTACTTCTCTACTGATGGACATCTCAGTAGTCAAGTCACCCCTTTTCTGGACTCATCATCGTTCACACAGCCATCCATTGTTTTCTGGTCTCTCATAGCCACCCACATACGAATAAAAATCTTTTCTTCTCACTTCAAAACAACGCTAGTTCTTATAAATTGTACCACACACCCAACATATCGAAGTTTCAGGAATTTGCGAGTGGAGTCGGAAAATGTTCAGGATGCATTATGATAAGCGGGCGGCGCCGGGGGACGAACAAACACACAGTACTGCTGACTCGCTGAGTTCTGTTCTACTAAGGAATTGAGGATGTTATCACGTGGGTTCTGCAGTACGTAGTTCTGATTTTGTAGAGTAATGCTTCAGGGAATTCTCATTTTAAAGTTTGGTTTCGACCCTTACTTTTTTTCTAAGAATGTGTTTTTTGTGTTCTTGGAGTAATTCTAAGTATTCGTACATACTAAACAACTGACTAACTTTATATAAATACTACTCAACTGTATCCTGCAGGACTGAAAACATTTAAAACATAGTCGAGAAAAAGCTAGGTGATGATGATAGGCATAATTGTTTCCTGACTAATTCAAGCATTTTATCTTATTTGAAAATCCATCTGAAATATATGTTTATGTCAGAGCATTATGTCAGAGCTAATAACTACATTTTCATCATCAGTAGGGCCAAGATCAGTTAACAAGAAAACAAAAACCAATTCAAGAAAATTCTTCAATCACATAACTCCTCTTATTCGAAAAGATGTCAGGTCCCGTGAAAGTTATTGAAAAATAAGTGCTGGGATCGTCGATAAGTTTACAACTTTTATCGAAAGGACACCGGATGAATAATAAAAACATCGTTGGGAACCAAATAAACAGGTGAACGTTGTATTGTGGCTTTGACAAGTTTTCACAATTTTCGCGAAGAGAATTTGTTGAAGAATGATTTTTGAAATTGAGATACGTATTGTTATTGAAGAAAGCTAAAGTTTGAGATTGACAAATTAATGTTATTATTAGTATCAAGAAAATGTATGCAAATTACCTCTATTTTAACTCGTGACTAGTGACTAGCAGACAACTTTAATTTACTGAATTATATTAATAATAATAATAATAAACAACTGGCAACAACTCTGCTCAATGTCAACACAAGTCTTATTTTCGTCCAAGCAAATTTAAATTTAATATAACAGTTTTTGATGATATTTATGCACATATTTTTCGCCCTAAACTTCGAAAAACCAACATATTATTGATTAAAAACTTTACAATATCATACGGCCATAAAATGATAAAAATTTCAAAAAACTGTGAAGTGAAGACAGATGACATTTTATGTCATTACGAAAATATTGATGAGTACGTATAACGTACGTAAAATGTATAAAATAATACTTGTATAATGTTAACAAGAGCAGCTGCCCGACGCGCACACCATCCACCCCCGGACTCGTCGCTCAGCTCCGCCTCGCCGCCGCCGGACATCGGATCACCAGTGGTGTCACCGGCGGCTGCAGTTGCGTCGAGCTCCAGCGACGAGTATTTCTCTCCACCGACGTCGCCAACACCTGTACGTCGGCAGGGGAGAGGCCGGCCACCGAGGGGCTTGGGACCTAGGGGCCAACCGGCCCCGAGCCGGGTCCCCGCTACCGGTGGTTGTGTGCAGCGCATGAAATGGACTCAGTCCATGAACGAGAACGTCATGCGCGCATACTACGGGTCTACAGAGGGGGGAACTAACCTCACTGCGTACCGTGTCAGGATGCTGTCTCTGTTTCAGGACCTGGAGCCAACTGTGAACGTCTCGGCCCAACGATTGTCGGATCAGGTGCGGGTCATCCAACGTAATCACAAGTTGGACGATGCCGCACTTGATAGGCTGCGCTCAGAGGTACTGAACAACCTTGTCATCTCGACCCCGACACATTCCGTGGTACAGGCGCCAGCTAGTGGCGCAATTACACCGCGGGCCAATAATGTTTGTGATGAGGTAGATGATAGGGTTGTCACGGTAAGTAGCCAGTGCAACGACCGACTGAGGAGCGCGCTGGAGGATGCGCTTCGCGAGTACAGATCCACTCCGACCGAACTTAGGCCTCGAATTCCACGGTTGCCTATGCACAAAAAGAATAGGGCGCTGGTGTGTGCCTTGGACTCGCTGCTTGAGAATATTTTTGAAAGCAGCGAGAACCTCGTTGATACGCACTCAATCCTGTATTGCGGGGCTGTTGCGGCATGTCGTATAGCAAACGTAAAGTTTACAAATAGTGACGTAGCTATGCGACCAAAGTCTGCTGCACCAGCTTGGCAATGCAGGATCGAGCGGCGTATTGATGAAGCCAGGGTACTCATCGGCAAACTATACTGCTTCAGGGAGGGCAATTCACGACCACGCGTGATGCGCTTTGTGAGGCGGGCATTTTCGGGGACTGAAATCAGTCCTCAGGAGTACATGTCCCGTATTACAGAGCGCATCGACTTCCTGAAGCAGAAAGTTTGTGCATGGGCGAACCGTATTCGACGGTATAAGAGGCGGGTTGATCGATACTCGCAGAATCGCATGTTCCAGAGCGATGAAAGGTGGGTATACAGAGCTTGGGAGCGACCTGAACAAAGTGTGACGGACGTGTGCAGACCGGACGATGTCGCCACGAATACATTCTGGCGAAACATCTGGTCGGTGCCCGTCTGTCATGCCGAGGGTGGTTGGATGCGCGATGTCGAGCGCGTGTGTGAAGCTATACCACCAATGGAACTTATCAACATCACCCCATTGGATGTAGCCAAAGCAGTCCGTCCGTTACCGAACTGGAAATCTCCAGGACCGGACGGACTGCATAACTTCTGGCTAAAATGGTATAGCAGCTCACACGCACTCCTGGCATCTCAATTCCAATCATCCTTAGAGTCTGGGTCGCTACCACAGTTTCTAACAACTGGCGTTACCCACCTGCTCCATAAGACAGGTAGTCCCGCGGAACCCAAGAATTATAGACCGATTACTTGTTTGTCGACGGTCTATAAACTTCTTACATCCATTCTGAGAGTGAAAATTAATGATCACATTGAGAATAACTCAATTATGTCCGCTTCTCAGAATGGATGTAGGAAAGGGTCCCGCGGCACTAAGGAGCTACTCCTCATAGACATGGCCATAAGCCAACAGGTTCGTCGATCCCGCAAGGATCTGTCGACATGTTGGATAGATTACAAGAAGGCCTATGACTCTGTGCCACATACATGGCTCATGAGGGTGCTGGAGTTGTACAAAATAGATGCAACTCTACGCGCCTTCCTTGAGTCATGTATGAGGCAATGGAAAACGGTTCTTCGATATCCAGGATGTCGACCGATTCAAGGGAATGATGAGCCTGTATGGATTAAACGGGGAATATTCCAGGGCGACAGTTTGAGTCCACTTTGGTTTTGCTTAGCTCTGAATCCTCTTAGCACACTGCTGGAGGATTCAGGCCTAGGCTATCGGTTGAGAAGAGGTGGTCAAGCCATATCTCACCTCCTTTACATGGATGATCTGAAACTCTTTGCCCCCAACAATTTGCGACTGATGGAGCTACTGAAAGT
Organism: Melanchra persicariae; assembly: GCA_947386135.1. Lineage (NCBI taxonomy): Eukaryota > Metazoa > Arthropoda > Insecta > Lepidoptera > Noctuidae > Melanchra > Melanchra persicariae. Next base: position 18,217,281 of record OX376662.1, on the reverse strand, counting down.
AACTGAAACCTTCAGTCGTGCCATCAGGATGGAATTTGGTGTGGACAAATGTGCAGTCATGCATGTAAAGAAAGGGGAGATTATGGAATCTGAGGGAATTCAACTCTCGGATTCCATACAGGTTAGATCCCTTAGCTCAACCGAAACCTACAAGTATTTGGGTATGTCGGAAGCGTTGGGCATTAACGGTACTGACATGAAGCAATCGCTGAAGGAGCGCTTCTTTGGCCGCCTGAAAAAGGTTTTAAACAGCCTTTTGTCGGGCGGAAATAAGGTGCGCGCCTTCAACGGTTGGGTCATGCCGGTATTAATGTACTCTTTCGGCATACTCAAATGGACTCAAACCGAACTCGACGCCCTGGATAGAAGGGTCCGTACACTGCTGACTGCAAATCGGATGCATCACCCACGATCGTCGGTGATGAGACTGTACATCCCGCGTAAATGTGGAGGTCGAGGCTTTTTAAATGCTAAGACTCTCCACAACCGCGAGATGTGCAGTCTCAGAGAATATTTTCTCAAAGCCGATGTGGGTATGCACCGAGATGTGGTCACAGTGGACAAGGGACTCACCCCGTTGTCCATGGCGAAAGAGAACTGGCGCAAACCTGTAATACTTACTACAGATGACCGCAAGGAGGTATGGAAAGGCAAGGAGCTTCACGGGCGCTTCTATCGGGCTCTTTATGGGTCCGACGTAGATTTCCCGGCGTCCGTGGCCTGGCTACGTTTCGGTGATCTCTTCGGAGAAACTGAAGGTTTTGTTTGTGCAATTATGGACGAAGTTATCTTGACGAACAACTACCGGAGGCATATTATGAAGGACGGGACGGTTGACGTGTGTCGGGCATGCCACCGTCCGGGTGAGTCCATCAGACATATTATCTCTGGTTGTTCTCGTCTGGCTAACGGCGAGTACTTGCACAGGCATAACCAAGTGGCCAGGATTATTCACCAGCAACTTGCTTTGAAATACAAACTTGTGGATTCTGAGGTACCGTATTACAAGTATGTGCCCGACCCAGTTCTCGAAAATGACCATGTCACGTTGTACTGGGATCGGTCTATCATCACTGATAGGACTATCGTCGCTAATAAGCCCGATATAGTGGTGATAGACCGATTAGCGCGTCGCACAATGATAATCGATGTTACCATTCCACATGACGAGAACCTCGTGAAAGCTGAGAAAGAGAAACAAATCAAGTATCTTGACTTAGCGCACGAGGTTGTCGACATGTGGAATGTGGACTCGGCTGTCATTGTGCCGATCGTCGTTACGGCCAATGGCTTGATAGCCAAAAGCTTCGACGACCACCTGTCGAAGCTGGCGTTGCGCAGTTGGGTAAAGGGCCTGATACAGAAAGCAGTACTCCTCGATACGGCTCGTATTGTGAGGAGGTTCCTTTCTCTGGAGCCCTAACCACCGGTAGCTTGGACCCAGCTCCCGACACCGGCGGACTACTATTTTTATATTTTTAAATGTTTTTTTATTGTTTTTTTTTTTGTTATTGAAATATTTAAAAATATAAAATGTATGTGTAAGAAAATAAATAAAGAGAATAATAATAATAATTTATTTAATTAATTTGACAACAATGGTCCAATGGTTAGTACAACAATCACTTATCAACTAAGGGTTAGTAATAAACTTAATTTTATTCAACCCTGCCGCACGAGCAACCGGACAGAGTGCTTTAAAATTGGTGCATCGTGTTTCTCGGCTAGGGTTTTCAGAATGCTGTTGGTGCTTGCCCTAATTCTGCTTATAAGGGATGCGGTCTTTTTCCTCATAATGGCATAGAAGTCGTCGGTTCGCTACAGCAAACATACCAGATGCGCTGCAGAACCGGGGCAACCCCAACAGCACTCTGAAACCATTATTATATTGCACACGCAGGGCATCCAGTGCCATGTCTTGAAAAATTTGGCTAGAAAGCAAGTGACTACTGAGATGTTGAAGAAGATAGATATGAAGAAGAAGAACACAAATAAACTAGTCTTAGAACAAGTGTAGCTTCTGTCTGATGACGTGGTGACACCTGGCTTATGATAATAAGGATGATGATAAAACTCTAGCCTTTTCCCAATGAATGGGAAAAGGCTGGAGAAAGAAGCGAGCATGATCATGCTGACTTGAATGCTCATCTGCCTGTGAACGATATTGCGATATTACCTTCATGGTTCAGGTATTATAACGATATTTTCCTTAACCGTAATTCAGTACACTCAAACGCTGATATCTCAGATTCACTAAGCAATATTTATCTAGGTATAGCTACATCAAACATTTAAATCCTAGTCCAAATCACTTTACGATAAGCCCAAGTTATAAGTTGCTATAATTTTTTTCATTCAATCCGTTATCGGTCACCCAAATTCTTAGTTATCGGTTGATACGATGTGATAAGGATTCCCATGTTGCGACCAGGAATGTTACCATCAGCAAATATTTAGAATGCCGAGTGATTTACAACTGTACTGATTTTATTTAGTTTCAAGTGTCGTGTGAAATTATTAGCGATTATTTCATCACGTAGCACTTGCTTTACTGAACGCTTGAGTGAGTTTTAAATTAGATATTATGACTGAAAGAAACTAGTTTACTTATATTTTTGTATGCCCAGGAGTGGACGATCTTATAGAAAAAATATATCTATATCATCAACATCATGAATGAAATTGAAGTCTGCTGATGGACCATCCCCGTTTTATGTTATAAATGAAAAACTTTACTGAAAAGGACTGAATAGACGTTTTCTGGGAATCGATCCCAAGTCAATTCTACCAAACTAACAGCAACCATTCATTCATTGACTGTATACTTTTATTCCGAAAGCTATCTCTTCATTCTTCTGTCATACGCCTTTCATAACCTTACTAATAATAGCAATGCCACTATAATTAGTACAAATCGGAACATATTCTTATCTTGTATCCCCTTTATAATCTAAACAGGTCGCAACAAACGGTAAAAGTCACATAATAAATAATAAAAAAATGCAAATACATAACACTATCACAACCCTTCTCCTTCTTCTGGAAGGAGAAAGCACAATTGTGTTCAACAAAAGCTTGCCAAAGATTTATAGCAAATCTGTTTACATGACAACTGTAATACCCCTCAGAATCGTCCACGGAATTAATGAGTCCACGGTATCACTTGCTAAGCTAACATTGGTCGACGTTAATAATAACAGCCACCCCATACCACCCTTTAAGAATTCCCGACTAATAGAAAGTGGATAGACAGACACGATCCATCACGGGTGTCCCCCAGTCGATGTATTATTTATGGGGACATCCAAAACGCAACCCACTGCTAATCTTTCAATATCTTGAGAATTTCGGGACACTACTTGGGGATCAGATTCTACCAGATACCAATACAGATGCTATCGACCCTAATGTAATGGATATAGATGCTGTTTTTGTTGAAAATGCTCTTAGAAGTATAAAGGCAGAGGAATTCACAGATGGTATGGAGACTGCGGTTGGTGTGGACCATGTTGTTGAAGGAATAGAGGTTAGAATAGATTGGTTTGGTTACACAGATGACTTTGTAGAGTTAGAATAATTGTAGGATTTGTTTGTTTTGGTAAGGAATGAGAGTAATGGCATTGCATCGGATGCGGAATGAAATTAATGGCCGGTACCTTAATGAATTTTCGTTATTATAATGTGCGGTGGTAATGGGATTGTTTTTATTGCAAATGGACGTGGCGTTGTAAATCTTATTTATGATTTTTAGTGTTGAATTAAAAGCTTTTATTATATTACGTAATTTCGTTCATTATCTTCATGGACATTATTCACTGTTATTGAAAACCTATATTTTTTTGGTTAATGTGATCGTTAAATGCTTTTGTTTAAGTTATTTGATTCTTCTGGACTGATGGTTTGATACTTTAAAAATACTTTTCACATCACCATAACTTCCCGTGGGTGTCGTAAGAGGCGACTATGGGACTCACCAGAGAATGTGCAGCAGCATTCTCTGTAGATACACTGCGATCACCAACCTGCCTGCCAAGCGTGGCGATTATGGCAAAACCCCCTTTTGGGGGAGGCCGATGTCCAGCAGTTGATGATGATGAACCTACTTTTAGTTTGTTTATTTCTTCATTAGTAGGAGTATCATGCACTGTTTAGTATTCATTAAGACTTTTGGTGCCCAAGTCGGAGCTAAATCAAATTAATGAGATAACGATCAATAAATACACAAAATTAGCTATTACTAAGAGCAAAACATTTAATGACCCTTTATAAATAATCTTTAACACGCACTATCTTTCATCTAAAAATCTTTACAACCACATAAATTCTTCATAAACCCTCAACAATCAAACTAAATATCTGTTAAAAGCAGATTTGCCCACATTAGTATAATCTACAGTAACATTATTCAAATCCACGTTTCTACTGAAAAATCCGACATATTTACACTAAACTAAAACTAAATCAAACACAGAACGTAAAGTTCTATAAATACCACACTTAGCGATGGTAGAAAAAAATATTTTCGAGATTCGAGGAAGGGGGCCGAGAATAGATCCCTCTGGGACTCCTTCGGTGTAGTGTGCTATGCCCGTGACTTCTCTCCTATCCTATTTCTTATTTTATCGATATAATGTTAAGGGATGTGGGTATACGTATGTCTGTCTATTTGGTTTTGACGTTAGGAATTTCTGGATTAATTTTGTAGCACTTTAAAATGTCGTTTCAGTTTATATAGAGTTTCATAATATGCATATTGTCATGTTCGGTGAGTAGTGATAGCATATTATTACATGTTTCATTTGTGACTATAACTTCATCATTGAGTTTTTTATTCTCATCCATCATAGCTCTGACCAAATCATGACAAAAAAGTGACACGTTTGTTAAACTAATGAAAGTAGGAAGCTTAAATTCGACACCATTTAGTGAGTCAGTTTCATTTATGGCTCCATTACATTCAAGGTAATACATATCAACCTAATTCACAATAATCCATTGTTTTGACGTAGCTTTAACTGTTTTTATAACTATCTACAGAAAATTTATAGTGAATCGTCTATTTTATTTGATTTGTATTTTGAAAAAAACTATTTTTTCTCTGTGTCAGTTATTGGGGCTACCGCTTTGTTTTATTGGTATATAAATACCTGTGATGCAATAAATATGTAACGCGGCTGTCAGATTTAAGTCTTAGCATATTTTACATTTTTAAATGCTTTTTATTTAATGTTATGTGGGATTGTAACAAAACATTGTGTAATAGGTCAGTCACGATAGTTTAAAACTTGAGAAAAACATGAGACACAAAGCATGAGTCAGTTTTTGTTCACAGCGATAAAACGAATGGAAGGGCTATTTGTACAACATGTATTCATTTTTGTAAAACATAGATGGCAAAGAAATAACCCTAGTTCTAAAATTGAAGATCCCTATTCAGCTGCAAATAACTAAAATATCGTCCATAACTGTCTCAGAATTTTAAGAGCAAAAATATAAGGAAGAAGTTTATATTAGTCTATATCCTGCGGCTAGTTGTAGAAAGTAAATCACTTCAGACAGTAGAAAAATCATGCCATACCATACCTCTATTTCACCTTACCAACTGCTTTACTATAAAATATTAAATGAACTTACCTGAAACAAGATGTAAAAATCATGTAAAGAAGAAGAAGAAAAATAAATAAAAGTACTCGTAAAATCCAATCATAGAAGATTCTCCATCATTATTATTAACATTACTATGGTTAATACAAAAATGGCTGACTCTAGTGATGTAGAGATGTGATCCGAAAAGTGTTCGATGCTTGCACCAACTCTCGGATATTCTATCGATAAGTTTTAGTGAACCTGTGAGGTTCTTGTATGAATTTGCTTAATATAATGTGTACCTAGATAGTGTTGTGTATTATAATGAAATAAACACCAATTTAAATACAAATATTTTATTGCTAATAATCCTAATATAACAAGAATAGCATTATTTTACAAAAAGCATTGATCAATAAATTCAAAATGACAATTTAAAATTTAATCGTATACCTTTTATACATAAAAATTGCGCTACAAATAATGATAGGTAAAATTTTGTTAGTACCGTCTTCTCAAAATTAATATTTATATTTTAAATATTATTATTGTTGTTATACACCTGGCATCTACCACAGTGTAGGCTTCTTGACAACTGGTAGGGAATGCCTTGTCTTAAAGTTTAAATAAATTTAAAAAACAAAATCGAATAGTCCCTTAAACCTCTATACTCTATCCTTTCGGATATTATCCGAAGAAAAGATCCGCATCTGGTCATCACTATTTATAATCGAAGAGATGTAAACTAAGCAGCGCTCGCGCAGCTCATTACGGCGGTCGTAACGAGCGAGCGTAAATCATACGGACACCCAGAGGCCATTGTCTCTCTCAAACGCTGAATCGATTCGAAACCGATTGTAATGACCGATCCGCGAACATCGATCTCATTAACGTACTTATGATAAATGGTCATATGAATTCGTTATTAGTATTCTATTCGTTTTGTATTTTAATCGATATAAATAGTGTTCGACTTTTTTTCTCTCGTCGATCTTTGATGGCTGGTTCATCGTTTTGTTATAGCAGGATGTACTTAGACATTTTTGTTAGAAGGTATTTTTATTTTCAACTAACAAGGAAAAGGAGTGATTTGGAAGTATCAATTAATTAATTAATATCCGCCACCAAACATAACTAATCTACATAATAATTTAAGAACACATTAATTTTGAAACGAGCTAAAAAACGATCAAGAATTCATTCAAGACTTGAAAACAGACATTGTAAATTCAGCCCTAAAATCGTTGCGGTAGGGTCAGAAATGCGTTAATATTGTTGACAAAAGAGTGGTCTTGGTCGTCATGGCCCAGAATGCGCCGCGGCTCTGCCAAATAATTGACACACCCGATGTCAACGCGGCCAAAGAGTTGCCAGATACAATATTTCGCAATTTATATCTAATTTGAGATACGAACGTTTTCTCTCTTTCTTCTTCTCGTTGACGGTTACTGTCAGTTGGGAATAGAGATCCGAACTTAGGATGACTGACTCTCTGTCTTGTACGAGGACAAACTCTAGTCTAATCTGAGATTTTCACCTATGTATGAAGTATCAAGATAGTATCTACAGTTATTCTGCTGCACAGTTTTCAAGGCGCTAAAACTTTAAGAAGGCGTTATTTCTTGACTTATCATGGTTAAAACAGCTACACACAGCATCCTACTAATTCCCGCCATTAAGAAGGACTTTACTCAAATCATCAGGGCTCATAACTCGAAGTTGATTGAAGACAACGTTCATAAATGCACACATCATTGTTAAGAATTGACATCAATTTTCAGTGTTCATCGTGTCGTCCCAATCAAGTGACAATGTTACTATGTGCAAAGGACTGTTGCCAACTAGCAACTCGTTTATATACTATCAATCACGCAAAAACTAACCCACTTATTAGTAACTTTTCCTAATTAACCTCACTAGAAAACCAACTATTATCTCCAAAACAGTTAACCTTAAATAGAATGTGCGACATTCGAAATTCAAACCCGCATGTTCAAATTAATGTTCGTCCGTTTAAGAAAAACAATTGACACAATCGCGTTCGGGTGCGTTCGTTCAACTCGTTCGTGAATCATCGGGCGTGTTCGGGTTGGCATGGGGCCTAATCGTCGGACGTCGGGGCTCCAATATATCTCGTGCGCCGTCATCGGTGCCCATTCTTCGGGTGGTTGGGAGAGCTCGAAACTGTCTGGGTGTTGGTGGGCTGACAAATTGACGGTTCGTCAACACCGCGTCAGAGGCAACTTCTATTCAGTCGTCGCTTTGTTGACGCGTGCAGGGGACTGTTTTGAGTGTACACTCTGTTTGTTTTTGTTTGGGAGTGTGGGTAGATTATGCGGGGATCTATTGCTGTCGGTTAGAATTAAATCTAACGTCAATCAAGGATGGTCGAACGATTTCTGCTATGTAATTGTGCTCGTGGGCATGACGGCTGTTTGTGACCGTTCAATCAAGTCTGATTCGAAGAAATTCGTTGTGGGTTTGGGCAAATACGATTGGCACTCGGCGCCAGAAGATTTCTCTGATCCAGTTTCAGTAACCGTAAACAGCCTAAAAGAAGGTTACTCGAGCCACTAAAACAAAACATCATCGTAAGAGTACCAGGAGACAATGAACGGGTAGCAGCCGCGACATCACCCACTAACGAGTGTAACTCGACGCCGTAACCGATACGTTCATTAAACCTCCTCGCTTGTTCAGCCCGCCTAGTACCGTACAGTTAATAAAATGTTATACGTTTTGATACGAAAACTTTGTTGTTTATCGTACTAGCTTTTGCGTCTGAATTTGGTCGTGTTTCGTTTAGATTTATTTTATTGAGCTTATCTCCTTAGATAATGCGACATATCTTTGTTACGGTCCATATAAATAAGGTTATCAACTGACTTTAGATTGATCAGCTCTGTTTGAATCAGTATGATCATTTGTAGTTCGTATATCTAAGAATCTACATCAACAATTTATGATGACTCTCCAAGAGTAGCATTTCTAGTAATAAAACCAGATCTAACTAAAAACAACGTCAAACTAACATACCTACTTCCATTTAGTTATTCACGACACCTAAAACTAAAGAATGTTGAAGTCGCGTCTTAATGTTAAAATTGGACTTTTTACATCCATTTGATGCTTGAAACAAGCCGTAAAATGTCACCTTACTCCTTACTAATGTTTTAGTTAAAAAATAACTGAGAAGCGTGCTACACACTCTGTATGAAATGGGTTCTGCCGTCTTATACAAGACGCTGAATATCCCTTGAAAAAGACAAAGGTATAAATTCAAGAAATCGTAAAAGATAAATGCGTATAGTAAATGTCAAATGCCACTTGGTTAATGGAGTTAAAATGTCAATAGATAGGTAACTTTTAGGCAAGACATGGTTACTACCGAGAGCCTTGGAGAAACAATGGAGTACTAAAGCCCTGAAGAGTATGGACGAATGTCACAGACGAGAATTTTGTCCCAAAAGAGAAGCAAAATTTAGCAGAAGACAGAAACATTATCATTGATACCATTGATATGGTGTCTATGGTTATTATCATAACAGTGATGCCACCACAAACTTTGATTTCTATAAATCCTTTAATGAAAGTACTCCTTCTGTTGCCACCAAAGAACTTAGTATACTGGCAAAGTATTTAACAAAACATACAACTGAAGTCGAAAGTTTAGCACCCACAGATATCTAAATGACATCCGATTTCTGATAGAACTACGGTACCCTAAGAGCTAATTAGCGCCGAAATAATTAAACACACGATATTATTCCAGAGGCGACGGCAAAAACTATCTGGCATTCGAATTTCACTCGCCGTATTTTGAAAATCTCTGCTTATCTTTATACAGATTCCTCACTCTTGAACAGTCAGAATGTCTTAATAAACATCATCATCCAAATTAATTTCAACCTTAAACATCAAGACCAAAGAACAGTTTCATTTGCTCCTAAATGTGATATAAGATGTTTCTCAATATTCCAGCTGGAGTGTTTCAAGATGAATCCAGAGATTGTTTTCGTAAATGTGATTTGAAACCCATTAAGACTAAGATGAAATTTAAACGTTAAAATCTGAATGTGTATTTAAAAAAATATAATTCAGTTCTGAGAAAAAATATGTATGTATCATAAATGCTTCGGATTCTTATCGCTCGCTGTTCTGATTCAGTAAATGTATTGATTGTTTTCGAACCACGGAGCAGTGAAAACAATATTACAATCTTTAATATAACAACGGTTACATTGATAGTCTCATATTATTAGTACAGTGATTTTGATTTCAAACTTGAAAATAAATCTACAGAGTTCACTTTGATGACATCATCATCATAATTAGAAAACAAACTATTACATCCTGCTTCGATTTACGACTCACTTCAAACCTATCATCTGTAGCTCCAAGAGAAAGTAAACAAGATGAAAACTAAGCAAAAATAACTTGGCCAGCAATACACTCGAATAAAATCCTCATTATCATCTTAACTTATCCAACGCACGATGGGATCAACTACAAGTCTAACCAGACGCAGTTCAATGCCATTATTTTACGTATAAACACAATAACATGGTCATCATTGGAAGCATTTCAATGTACAGTCGAGCCCAGCGGTATCCCGAATAGAAAGTAGCCAGTTACATCACAAGAAAACCAAAAGTGGTGGCACAGGTTGGGTACAGTCGTTGTCAAATCTACAGGCTTATTCTTGGATTAATTCGAAACGTTTGTTTTGGATTTTGCACATGTTTTATGAATATCAATTAAAGTCGTTTTAAATGTACTTAAAACTCGCTAAAAATAAAAAAGAATACATCTATATGAACTTGTACTCAGGTGACATAAAAATGCCATTACAATTTCCTATGTCAGTCTTCAAAATTCTGTCAAAATTTTGACCATGACAATCATTCGAATCATAATTCTTAAGAGAGCAAAATTGGTGTAGATTCTTCAAGTGAACTTTGAAAATAGCTTCTTTGATTTAATTCAATATTGTAGATGAATCAATTGACACTTGAGAGCATAACATTACCAATACGGTTTGAATAAGTTTATAAAAGTGAAAGACATGCCAGACCTCACTCAAGTATGCAAAGTGAGAACAGTGGTTCTGAAGTTATCAATATCGACTTTTTACTATAGCATTAAATGGTGGAGATACTCGTAGGACAGTAGCAATTGCAATATATGATTTTATAAATATTGAACTATACGGGTTTACAAACTAATTTGAATGTATTGCAGAATTATCATTTGAAGAGGTGTCTGTACAACCATTTAATGTTGGTTGTGCAGACGAAAGATCTCATTCGTCTCATTGTCTCTGATTTAATCTAGAAAACCTAGATCGTTTATCTGGTTAACACCCTCCTATTGCTAAATAGATTCACCAACAACTTAATATGTCGACATTTTAGGTTCAAAGACATCATTCGAATACAAAATTACCGCAGCATCCCATCTGTCTGTTTAGAGATGACCCGACGACGAGACAAACAACTATGTCGCGGCAAGTCGAAAAATTTAAAATTTTAATATCAACCGGTAAATATTTGAAATTTAATAAACTCGAATCGTCCGCTTATACTTTTTAATTTTATATCTGTTCTGGCCTTCGATCCGGTGTCCGAATGGATTCATCGATTGTTTTTATCGATGCACCTTTTTTGGTGAAATTTTTATCTTTTTGTATAACGGCACTTGAGCTGTGGTGGTCTGTTACTTGTCGTGGTTTCACGTGGCCTGTTTTGGCATGATGGTGGTTTAGTTATATTTACTTTAAAGTTGTCTTTATTCTTTAAACCTTACGAATGTTTCTTAGTCAGCTTCTCTTCATCTTTAAGTCGACCAATTACATTTCACCGTCATCAGCATAGATCCTGTTTCATTGAAAAACTATGAAGTACTTATTGCTATTAAATTTAATTATAATATTGCTATATTTATACAAAAATTTCACATCACGGTGTTTGTTTTCGCAATCCTCCGAAATAGCTCGACCGATTTTTATATTTTTTTTTAAGTATATTTGGTAGTCACGGGCAAAAGCTAGTTATGATATAATTCGAAACAAGGGATTTTTAGAACCGCTCGCATTACAAACTAAAAGAACGACAGGAAATAGAAGATCAATAATGAAGCACATCTCCTAACATTAATTAAGTCCCTAATTATCTAAAACTAATTCGAATTAAAACTAGAATCTTTTCTTACAAAAAAACTGACTCTTAAAGGAAACTTTATTCAAGTTGCCAAGAACTAAGTGCACACGTGCTGGATCGTCTTCGGGTTAAAATTAGACGAACGGCGGCGAGGGGTGCTGGGGGACGGGGAGAGGCGAAGCACCTTTTTATAGAAGCTCCTTCAGAACCACTGTCTGGTATACACACGGCAGAACCAAAGAATACGTCTACAGAAGATCCACTTTTTACAGCGATGAGAAATTTTCAATGATCAGTCCCAGATGTTGCTTCATTTTTGGTACCATCATCGTCAGACTGTTTGTTATCATAACGTACTCTGCCTTCTGCATTTTCCTCTTCAGTGGCGTAGTCAAATGACGTATCAGCCGCTAACGAGGTAGTTAGATTTTTTTTTAACGCAAGATGTTTGGTTTCGCGCTTCGCCGGGCCAGTGTTGTGATCAATTATCGTTGGTAAATTAAAAATAGCTGATGTTTTCGTCAAATGTTTGGGTGGATCTCTCACAGAATTGGGCTTTTGGATAAATATCTTTATGAAGAGAATATTTTATTCATATTGCTTCTGAATATATTGGATATTACAATGTGTCTGCGAGATCTGCGTATCCAAATATTTATAAAGGAAGACCGGTGCATAATCACATCCGTAACCGTTCAGGGATTTACGAACATTCAGTCAAAGTAACAGCATCATTCTTGATGCAAGCCACACAACCTGCACGCTTGCCAATATACAGAAAAACAATAAATCCATTTGAATATCGAACCACACTTGGGGCGATATTCTCGTCGCGCGCAAATACCTCACGACCATAGACAAAAATATCGCTTTTTAAGAAATCCGTGAAAATTAACCTCATGGGAACCGCCAATCAGGTGTGCGCGAACGGAATAAAAATGGCCGATTTTTACATGATTCTCCAGTAAAACTGACGAGAGACGTGGTCGGTCTGCTGCATCGTTGCCGCTTGAATACAAAATACATTATAAGTGCACAATATTTGCATTTTGAATTACGCGCTTGAGGCTTGGCGCCTTAAAACTGTAGGTTGCGTGGACTCGCTAGTGCTATTGGCTGGGCTCGATATTTTATAATTTCTTTTGTAATAAGCTTGGGAAAAGGTGCACTTTAAATTTGCAACGGCTGACTCAGTAAATTTAAATATGAACTCGATACTTTATTCAGCACATCGATGGATAGTATAATAATCGAGTTATGTACAGGAAAAACCAATGTCCGACAAAGTATATGTTAAATTGGCTATCAATATTTACTAGGGATAGGTAAACTATTAGCATCTCTCAATATAACTTTGCCTCAAGCAAAAATCCGGAATAATTTACAATTTAACATTCAACGACTGAGACTTCTTTATATCTATGTACCAATAAAGCAGTCGGTGTCAATGTCAATAGGAATATATTTGAATTGGCAACACCAAGTTATCACATTCCATCGGAATAGCGGCATAAGTAGGCGAATTAAAAAAAAATCACGCGCAAAGATATCATCAGATCAGATTTGTATTGGGTAGGCGTGACGTGCTTCGGTGGTCCGACTGCTTGACGTTAAAATAAATGGATTATCTGTTCCATTATGACGTCATTTGACAGTTGGAAGCTTACTGGCGGTTAAGCTAGAAAGTATGACGAAGCAATTTAAACAGGAGCTCTAATTTTGTCGGCAGTTTTCGTCAGATTCAATTATTTTTGATGAAATCCTGTCTTTGAGTGGTGAACTTGTGATTTTTCATCATAGTACCGTTTCTTGACGCTTACATTAATTTGTACATCGTTGGAAAACTCTGTTTGCTGCCTGCATCTGTATCTCATATCTTCTACATTTTGTGATTTTACTTAATGCTTAGTTCATGAAAAATGTTTATCTTCTTTAAGAAAACTTTCGACATTCTCATCATCAACATCATCTATCATTTCATATTCTTTTCTGCCATCACATTTGACTAGATCAAAAATTTCAGCAATCTGCTGAGTTCAAGTACAGTTCCTACCGCGTATTATAATTTCAAGGATATAATCTTTTAGTGCTTATAATGTTGCAAGATACGCTGTATAATTTAAGTTTGTCGTGAATGAGTCTTCTTGTTTCAGTAAGTGGTTAAACTCTGCTGTTCCTGTTTAATCAGTCTAGATTAAACAAGAAGCACCTGACCAGACTAGGTCTGCTGAGCTAAACCTAGTCTGGTCAGGTGCTTCCTAGACTTCTTCATAGATTTCGTTACTAAATATTATCTTCTAACGTTTGTTCTAGTATGACCAGACTTTAAAGCCCTCATATTCATTCAGTTTTGGATATTAATATGTACAATGGGTTATTTTTTATCTATCATTTGCAGTCTTCCCCAGTAAAATTTCAGTAAGCTCTAGACGTCATTGTAAGTTGACCGGTTCTAATCAGATTCGTCTTTATTGTTTTTTGCACAATATGCTACATCTGGTTCAAGTCAACAATATGCCCATATATTATATCTACAAAAATTCCTTTACTTCAATTCTCAAGAACTCGAAATGGACCACAGCATTTCTCACGGAGGTACCCTAAAAATTCACACGAGTGGTTCCGTACGGATTAAGTTTATTTACCACGTGCAGCTTAGTTAAGCAGATAGGTTGAGCATGCGCGCCGCGTCTGTTCCGCGCGAGATTTCGATCGAATCGTGCGCAGCATTCGGGCACAAACAGGGTTGACACCGAATCACTTTAGCTGGATTGATCTGGATTTTTGGGTCGTTGAGATTGTTACGTGGATGGATTTTTGAGGTGGATTAAGAGAATTTAAAAGGTTTCTTTGAACTGGAAATAATATTATTTTGCTTGAAAAAATCAGTTCCTTATCCTTTGCGTAACTATTTCATTCTTGTTTTCTGTTGCCTTTGTTTCTATTCCCATAAATGTTTTTTTACAGGTCCTGTCATATTTTCTCCTTGTGCCAGCCCTAACCGCAACATGCTGCGTGAGCGCACCTCACCTATACTAAATACATAATGGATAAATTTTACTTTGAACCGCATTCGCTTCCATTCTCATGTCGTTTCTTGAATATTTCACTAATGAAAGTGTCAAAATGGATTTTTTGCATATTTTCACGCGTCTGAGGTCAGAGGCATTAGCTGCATTTCTTATATCTCTTCGTGTATTCTCACAATTAATTTCGTCTGTGATCAACACACGTTTATTTAAATTCAATATCTGCTCCTAAAACGATTATCTAATTGAAGACACATTCAAAACAATTTTAACCAATAACGAACCTTATTTATGTGTGCATAAATTAACAGAACTACATAAAAGAAATAATAGATAAACGAAACGAGTCCCGCCTTAAAACTTTGCAAAAAAAAGACCTAATTACAGCCATAGAAAAAGTTGGTTCAAAGATCCGCACTAATCGTGTTACTGACTTATTTGGGGACATACGAACAAACAATGGCCACTAAACAGGTTTAAATCGCAGCTTCGCGTACGAGACAAGCATATAATTAAAAGACAAGCTTACAATTTACTTGAAGTGAGCTGTAACAGGATTCAAAGGAGCTTCTATTTTCTGGAGCATAAGACATAATTTTGATAGCTAACTTTTTGTTTGATCGTTTAATAAGTTTGTCGATGAAGATATCGCTATATCGTATCGTGAAGTGAATTTTAGTTTTTAATAGTTTTTCTAAAGGAGATCACATTTTTATGACACTCACATGTGTTAGTTAATTGTGAAGTTTTTTATTGAGCTTTCGGCGGGAATTCGTTCGGCCATTATTTTTATGACTTCATCGTGGTCATCGTCAACCACAATGTTAAATAAGTGAAATATATGCAAAAGAATATTTTATAGCGTTTCGATAATGGTTGTGACTGAATGTGTCTTTATGATTAAAGTTAGTTTTATGATGCTTCTCATTTTTCAATTTATTTAAGATTCGAGGTCAAACAAGTTATTTGTAATATCTATTCATGATTTCCTTCGAGCGAAACCAGCTGCTTCAGTAAAATGAATTGTCCAATTAGTACCATCATCTGTTTCAAGAAAAGCAAATCATGAAATCTCTTCACAAACATCTTTGGACAAATCAGTCTCATATTTATTACGTTTCTGTTATTTTAAATTAATATCGAAATAAGTATCTGATAATTCTTCCGTCACTTCAAAAAACGGTGCACTAACAAGCTACCTTGGCTCCTCATGATAGATCCTGGTGATATAAATTTCGTTTCTAATTAACTCCAAGTTTCCTCAAGCATCTCGGTTCAAAGAAACGCGTGGAGTGCGCCAGCGCAGTGTCCCCATCTGTCACACGTCACAGCTACACCTACCGCCTGCTCGTGCGCAGCTAATTATAGCCGCCATGCTAATTAATTGGGAGATGGCTGCTCCTGGACGTTTTTTTTAAAATTTTTGGCTTCAATCCCAGTTCAGTTCATTTTTCGAAATCTGGACATCGAAAATTTTGACTCAAATGCTAAATTCTAAAGAGAGTGGTATATGGTTGGGATTAAAAAGAAAACTCTAAGTGGAATGATATATCCTCGAGTGTAGATCGTGTGCTAAATGGACGAAGAATTTAGAATGAGTTACGAGCTTTCTCTTAACAAGACAGCTGATTCAACAGGTGTCTGTCGAACAGGTTGCCTGTTGAAAACGTACCTTACGGTGACACTTAAAATGTTAAGACTATCTTCAGAGAGAATGTATCTATTGATTAAAGTAGGAAGCTCATCAGAAAGGAAACAATATTTAAAGCGCCCGCTTGGACCACCCGGATCATATTTAATTAGCAAAACTCTCATTCAAAGCTGACGGCTCGAATCTTCTCTGAAATATATGAACGCATTTTTGAGATATTCTCTCTCACATCTTGTGTAACACTCAGATTGATAGTCCCAACTGAACAAGTTTTTGTAATAATCTAAACATATTACTTCCTTTACTGATATTTCATCTTTTTATCGACCGTTCTCGACACCGGACGACATTTTAAAAGAATTATGACGATTTAATTTTGTTATTTTGTTACTCCGTGATATACTGTTGACGATAGTTAATAATTAAAAATAACAATAAAAAGTGCGTTGAACTGTCATACTTCAAGTTGCAATTTGCGTGAAATGTTCTAAATCCTAACAGATAAATAGAACCGTCATCATTAGACGACGGTCGATGATATAGTGCGGTGCCGCGGTGACAACCTGCGAGCGAGTAGGATAAAACATACGATAAATCAACTAGTAAGAAAGGGATAGATCATAACACCGCGAGATATAAAAACCGCGGCCGTTGATTTCATAATTTATTTGTTACACATTTGTCGTTCCGTGAAGATCGAGAGAGATACATGAGCTTTTTGTGGGCGACAGGGAAATGCGCATCAGATGTGATTTGAGCAATAATTTATAGTGTTTGTACAGCGAACGTCACTTACGACTTTAACAAGACACTTCATGCTTAGATAACGAGGCAAAATAAAGAATCTGAAACGCGCTCACGAAATTCTGTACCTTCATATTTAAATCTGGGCGTCCGCGTTCTAATTTCGAAACAGATTTATACAAACGCCATGTTCTTTTTTCATAATTAGAATAGTCAGTCATTTGCTTTGAGCGCGTTGCAGCGACAGGACGGCTCCTTACCAGCTATTTCGAAAATCAATCATGCGCATATTAGCGGGAGTTTTGGAACGCGCCAACTGGCTGTCGGGCGCGACGTGGCCGCCATATTTCAAGCACGTTTGAGATATATACAGGCGTTTTATCAATGCATCGTCGCACTGAATCCGATGATATATATCTAATTATTAGTGTTGTTAATGACATTTTCACGGCACATTCCCTGTGTCTTTGAGATCATTTGTTTGATTAAATTATCGTATTGTTTCTTCTATTGTTCAAGGGATACAGATGGTTGGTCTCTTGATGTATTAATGCTCTACGTTCACTTTGTCTTCGTAAGTATTGAAGAAAGATCTTTATATTATTTTCAAAACGTTTGAAATTTTTCTGAGCGTCTCATGGACTTTGTGCCTCATAAATGTTGGCAGATGCCAAGGGACGAGTTATGATTTATTTGGTACATGTTGTACTGTGATATAAACATGTAATAATAAACAAGGTATGCAGCAGCTTCGCTAGATAGGATACTGTGTAAATGCTTACAAAGAAATAATTCATTTGGAATGACACTGTTAGTATTTGGTCTAATTCTAAGTTCCCAAACTATCCTAAAAGTGACTATAACAAATACGCCATCTTTCCTTTTTTACACACAATAAAAAATCCAAAAACAGACATCCAGACAGATTCCAACTACAAACCTCTTAAAATTTCAAACTAAAAGTTGAACGTCCTGCAGATTCATCGGAATGATTCTGACAGTTTACGTTGCGGCCCAAGCCAGGGATAAAATATAGCTCATGTACAGACGGCACCGTAGCGAGGGGGACGGCACCGACGTCCGGGGGGCGCGGGTGCGGGGGGAAGACGTCCGCAAATAGCGACCATCTCTGCCGAGCAAAACAATACCGGTATGATATTATGGTACAGTACGCACTGCGAGATTTGTGCGGTTTTAAGAATCTCGAGTGGAATGCGGATAATTACGAGTACGGTGTGACGTCAGTTGATATTAGAAAACTGGACTATGAAAGTAAGGGCAGACTCAATGACGATGAAGAAATCAACAAGCAACTGATAGAAACGCGCTCACATAAAGAGGAATTTGAACAATACTGAAGTTGCAGATACCAAAAATGAATATGTTAAGTATTTAGAATTAAAGTCGAGACAAAGAAACGCTAGCCTCTGTTCGCTCAGCCAACACTTTATATATAATAGCATAAGCGTACAAGCAGGACAGACGGACGAGCGACAGCCGCGAGACGGACTATAAATAAATAATGCGCCAACATTTTATTATTATCATAGCATGGGCACGTGCGGGGACATTCTTGAGACGAAACTGGCAGCTTATAACGAACTGAAATAAACAGAAACGTCTGCTAGAACAACTAACGTCCAAAACTGCTAATATTGCGTCAGTGCGCGCGTAAAAACGTAGATATGACGACTTAAAACGCTTGTGACGTGGTATAACGTCCCATGTGATTATTAGAAAGAGAATAGCAGTAATTTCAATGCAAGAAAACTAGCACCCATTGCCAAAATTAAGCTCTTTGAGTTTCTTCTCACGTCTTGTCCAATTTCATGCCAAAATGTGGGAAAAAACTGACTCTTAAAATACATTTCTAATTTACTAGCTGTATTTTGATTAGTTCGGATATCAATCACATCCAAAACTAGTTTTCGAATGAAAGTATCTTCTTGATATACAACTTTTTTGTGGCTTAGTGCGCTACCGACCTCTTTCTGATGATGTTGCCAAAAGAAAATAACTTTGACAGCTTTAAGCCAAACCGTTTAGCGGGTTTCGCCAAAACTGCGAATCATGGCATTTGTAGGCAGCTGACATGCTCAGTTGGCATGTGTTGTCTCATCTAATGCCAACGTACAGTTGTCATCATTTCTGGTCTGCCACCCATGATTTCTCCTTTTAAATACCTCATACTTTCATCTCTTAGCTCCGTTTTATTAAACCACAAATTCCCTCTGTTTATTACGACTTAATTACTCATCAATAGTATTTTAAGTGCAATTAAAATGCCGAAAACACGCGTTCTACGTCGTTTCGCTGGTTAATGCCATAAGAGCCGTGGCCTAAACACATCAATCATAAAATGTTATTGCTGTTACGAACAATTCTCAATTAGAAATGGAAACCGAGGGAGCTACTGCTGCCTGTTAATATGGTAGTCTGAAGAGATGGTTTATTATACTTCTGCTTTAAGGAGTTTGAAATATCGCACTAGATTTCAACTTGGATTCAAGGACGGGATTCCATCAAATTATTATCGATACGACAGGTGCTCGTTTTATTTCAGCTTAATCATTTAAGGATATCCAAATAGAGTTCTGCACTGTAAGAGAGTATTAAAAACTATATCAACTAATATTTTAACTGTATGTACTACAATAAAAATATTACATATCCAGTTTGATCTCTCACCTTTGTCTATATTGATGATGTAATGGTTGATTATTGTCGTCAGACCTGTTACGTACCGTGGTAGTCTCAGCTGTTTCGAAATATTTGTTACTGAGGAACGGTAATCGGAAATACCATAAATTCCTCACAATGTTGCAGTGGAACCAACCCCGTTAGAACACTCGGATATGCTCGCATTATTAGTTTCTATTTGCGAGTGGTAGTCGCCTCATTGATTATTATTTTAACGGACAATTAAAATTTGATGGCTTCCACTTCGTTCATCTTCGACTTGCTTCGTATTAACTGCCTCTGCGCCCTCGAACGTATTCGTAGTCTGAATTTAAATAAGACCTTATTTAATTTTTTATAGGGTTCAATTTTGATTGACACATCCCACTCGTGTGATGTTCTTCGTTTAAAATCGCTACATATGAGTGTCGAGACTAACCGTCAATAAAAATAGTCGTAAAATTTACAAGTCTTCTTTTGATAATCTACCTTGTACGGGCTGCATAAGGTTTGTTATCGCGTGTTGTGTTGGTAAATTCAATACGGCACTAAGAAACGTGTGAATAAAAATCGTACGTACGCACATTCGTTAAGAATTGACACTTATTAAGGGGGTATAATTATTTTAATTGATATGACGACATCTCTCTGTTTAGTGATGTTGACCATTTAAGTGCAGGACAGCGTTTGATTTAGAATTCCTTTCTCGACATCTTGATTGACTTTGTTTATTTTTTTTCTTGCTCATTATCATTGATAGAGACTTTGATGTAATGATATCTTTTTGTTGGGGCTTTTCTTAGTGTGTGTTGTTTTAAATTGTAGAAGAGCATGATAGCTAAGGTTTTTGACTAAATATAATTCCTATAAGTATCTTCTAGATACTTATGTGTAAACTTATATCTCGGAGTACTTAGCAAGAAATTGATCTGAACTGAAGCCAGTGGTTTATAGAAAGTATTGCTCAGCTTTTAATTAAAAAGGGTTTCAACTACCTTCGTAATCGGTCATCAACCTAAACCAGCCGCTATTTAATCACGCAACGATCATTCACAATTAAGCCTAACGATATATTTTAATGAAAACTAATCCAGTTGTCCACGTTTATAACAGTTTTTTAGTATATCACATTGTATGCAACCGTTCCAAATTCAAATTGCCCGATTCGATGCCGAACGGTCCCGAAGAGCGGCCGCCGAGCGCGTGACCAATCGCTAATTAGGAAATGTGCTCGGATGTGTTCGGAAGCCGATCGGCGTTCTATAATTGAACTTTTAAATTTCGAAATTTTTGATTACACGAATGCTATTTCCACTTCTGGTGTTACTGTGTCGGCTTTTATGGTCCTGGGTTTTTTTAGTGAGATACTAGCAATTGCTCGCGGATTTACCTATGTGAATAGTAAGTTTACTTAAACATCACAAAATAAAAAAAACTTCAGCTCGATAAAATCTCTTATCTCTACAAGTCCATATCATACCTAAATGGATAGTGGTATATCTGTAATGTTGCTTTTTTAAATTAAAACCACTAGAAAAATATCCAGTTGCTTATTAGAGCATAACTATATCAATATCCTTGAACGAAAAGAATATTTTTTTCTTTTTCAAAGATATTCCCAGTCTCTTCTTTATTCTACCACCACTACATGCCATCTCAAAACCTTTTTCTTCAGACTCCCAGTGTAAACACGGTAAGTCCAAAACAGTAACATCACACTACAAACAGACAGACAAATCAAAAAATTATGCATAAACATTAATTTCTCTGAGAATTAAGACAAGCACACACTAACGGTTATTATATTGAGTTCAAAACAAAATTGGTTTCTACATTCCTGTAATATTCTCACACGTTTCTTTCAACGTAATTAATAACACATCTGTGTCATTTTTTTGAATTAATACGAAGTTATAAATAATTATTGTTTTTGGTTGAAAAAGTCAATCTTCAAAAATTGGTTTAGATTTTATGTTGACGCAAATTGATGGGATTGTTGGCTCAGTGGGTAAAGAGTTGGCTTCTGCGCTGTTGCAGATTCGATACCTTGTACGGAACAATTTTTTATTGCTTCCAGCCAGTAATCCAGTTAGTATTTCTGGTTCTTTGTTGTTGTGCAATTTTTTTGGACAACCAGTCATTGCAATGTTATTTATGATATTATTATTAAAAGAAAAAATCCTAGTGCTAAATGAAAATCAGAATTACAACAACCTTTAATAATATGAAATTTCTTTAGTAGGTCAAAACATAGCAGTATCTATTAGACAAATTCCTAGAAAATCTAGATACCCTAGATTAATCTGTCAGCCTTAATAAGCCACATTTTTATCTCGCCTATAAATATTATCGACTGATAACATCTCTTATAAGAAATTGATGAAGTGGTTTCTCAATGCTAGTACCTACTTACTTATAAATACTTCAAATAAGAAAATATGCGAAGAAAATTTATATTTGTCAACAATTAATTATCATTAGTCTGTGTTTTCTGATAGCTACAACCAGGGAGTCTTTAGGGTGAACAGGTTAACTTCTAGGCAAGCATGCTCCATCTTCGACCACATCATCGCTTACCATCAGGTGAGATAGTGGTCGAACGCGTGCCTATCAATTTTAAAAATTAAAAAAAAATGTGAATATTTCAACTGTCTAGCTATCACGGTTCGTGAGATACAGCCTGGTGACAGACAGACGGACAGTAATAGGGTCCCGTCTTTATCCTTTGGGTACGGAACCCTAAAAAGACATGGTGCATCAAAATAGAAAAGTGAACGAAGTATTAGGTCTTGGCTTCGATACCGAGACTGGTAAAATATTACCTGTATTCTTTTTATCTTCTTGCTAAGACTAACTGGTGCCCATGACTTTATTTCCAAACATTTTTATTTTTTATTAAGTGGGCTTGCTTTTGACTTCGATCACGCCTGATGGAAAGCGATAGATGAGGTCTATGATGGAGCGAGCGTGTCCAGAAAAGGCCTGTTCACTCTTGCTTTGAAGGCAGACTGGTTATATGTGAAGGGAACACAGACGCCGGCAGAGAGCATTTCTAAGTAGACCTTTCTTGCTTTTGAAAGCATCTTTGCTAAGTCCATGCTCCCATCTTCAGTGGTTAGAACTATGCTTTCTGTTTCAGCTCACCAGTGTAGCTAGGGACTATTTTGAGGTATATATTGAAGTTATTTGAAAACAAAATACAGTGGGTACCTCATCATCATCTGTCTAGTCTTTTCCCAACTATATTTGGCGTCAGCTTGCAGCCAGACAGCTAAATACCAGTACCTATTTTACGTGGAGCCTATCTGGCCTCCAGAACCCAGTAACTGGGAAACACGGTACTTCTTGGCAAGACTGGAGTCAGATTTACTGGCTTCTGACAATCCGTAAGCGACTTTTTTTATTTTTGGGATGCATGAAGGAGCCTCCCCGTGTAGTGCAATTTGTTCCAGCAGACACTCAATGAACCGAGCGCTCGGCGCATCCTGGACAGTCTCACCTAACACCTTATAAGACTGGCCAATCCTTCCCTTGCGGTGGTAGGGCTAACACCCGCCTGGTTCGCGACCACCCTCCCACCGGAGTTCGGCGTCAAGCAGCCTGCTGTGTTTCGTCGACGCGTGGGAGTACCAGTGCCTCAAGGCATCTTCTGGGCACGCTCGCTTCATCATGGACCTCATCTATCGCTTTCCATCAGGCGTGATCGAGGTCAAGAGCTAGCCCATTCATAAAAAAAAAAAAAAAGAAAAGACTGCTAAAGATCTACAAATTACAGCCGGGAGCAACGGCTTAACGTGCTTTCAAAGGCACGGAGAAGTCGAAGTAAGACCCATTCGCAGACCAATGGGTACCTATTATTGGATTTTTAAAGTGTGTATATGTCGCAGCCAACTAGCTGAATCGCCGTTTCATTAAAAGCCTAGCTTTTTCATTGAACTGTGCCGTTTAATCAGCGACATAAGAGACACGGTCAAGTCATCAAACGATATTGAACAAAAGATGTCACTTTGGGTGTTGAAAAATCGGCACATTTAAATGAAAAGGCTAGGCAACCAATTAAACGGCTGATTAAGCTAATTGGCTGCGACATATACACTAGGCTCACTTTTTATTGGGACTAAAAAATAATTGTGAAGAGGTGGTGATATTTGAAAGGGGCGTATTTCCATGATAAACAATTTTTCAATTATGGAGTAAAACCTTCTGACCATGAACCTGGAAATGTGTCCTTCTGTACGAAAAAGAGATTTTTGTCTGTACATTTCCTTAGGAAATGTGTGCTTTTTGTATTGGATTTTGTGGTGGTCTAGGCTAGTTTTTAACATGACAGTGACGGGATGGCATTCGTAGATTTTTTTTCTAGCAAAAATGTAAATAAGCCTTTTTGAAAAATCACTCCTCATTTGGCAAAATGTGGTGTAGGTACTACAAGTACCACAGTCTAACCCTTCTGTGATAACAAGTTCGATATTCTGTTCAAATACACTGTTAAAGACACTTATGTACAACATTTCTTTTTCTCTACACACATTGCCAAAAACCCTCAAGTCCCCCAAGATTGGGGGCGGAAATCTACGCGGTTTGCAACAAATAGCGCAGCGGGGTGTCTGCCTGCACCCCGTTGTCACGGCGTGATGGCCAGGGTTGGGGGAGTCCAGGGGATGTTTAGGTACAATTTCCGGCATGTTCCTTATGTTTAGTTATCGGTACACTTGAGTTTAACGCCGTGTTGCTTGCGGGTTTTAGAAAGAAAGAAAGAAATAATAAAGTTTATTTAGTACATACATGAAACATACATGGTGACTACACAGAAATAAAAAAAATGGAAGACAAAAACTAGTGTGTGTCTCACGGCTACCTGGGAGTGATGTCTCAACTAGAGGTATAGTTGTTTATTTGTGGGTTGTAAACTCTGAAAGTACCGATTTGATTACGAAAACTCTTTATTGTTAGACAGCTAAAGTATAGCTGAGTATTATGTGCTACTTATATCCCGGAAATATATGGTTACTGTAGCAAAGCTGCCAGAAAAACTAGTGTCCTGTTATAAGTTTAAGGTAAGTTTTTAGTCATAAGACACACAGGACACACTCAGAAGAGTTTTCAAATAGATTTTAAATATTTCCTTTATGGCAACTGTGTTTTAATGACTGTTGATAAATGTAAATTCCTTAGGTACAATACAGACTGGTCTGATGTAACGCTTAGGTAGAGCAAAATAATAATTTCAGTGTTGAGAGGTTATCGGCCACCAGCGACCCTCACCAGGTCATCGGTCCAGCTTGTGGGAGGCCTTCCAACGCTGCGACTTCCCGTACACTGGTAGCCGATGGATGCGAGACGCACAGGAGTGGTTGTTGTGGCAACACTTGGCTTGGCTTATGTCCAGCAGTGGACGTCTTTCGGCTGAGATGATGATGACGATGATGAGAGGTCATCAAAATGAGCAACTATTTTTCCTTTTTTTATTTATTTATAAATATGTTATTACCTCTTTTTACGACTACTTAAGTACTTATCTTGACCACCTACGCCTTCAAAACACAACATTATTTATTTACCTTCAAAATTTATATTTTTGAATTTGGCCAATATTTTACGGAATGCTATAAAATAACATAATGTGCATTGTAAGGCTGTAACAGCAGCTTTGCCCTGTAGCAGGAGAGCGTGGGCAAAGCAGCACAGTGACATCATCGCGACCTTTTTGGAGCAAATTGATGAGTCCTACATGCAGTCAGTGTGCTACACCGACACATACATATTAAGATGATTGTGCGCGAATTTATGGATATTTATGTTTGTCCTTAATGGAAAGTTTTTTTAGTGTGAAACTGCTTTAAGTATGTATTTATTTTTGATGATGTTGGTACCAAAAACAGTAAATGAAAGAGTTGAGTATCGAACTCCTGGTGTAACTACTGGGTGGTCTTGACTTAGTAGAAAATAATGACTTGATTTTAATGCACTTTGTGTTTTTGTAATGGCAAACAAAAAAAGGAGAACATGGCATTATTAATTGAAACTTCTCCAAAAGAACTCTGTACACGTTGTCATCATTGTCAGAACTTCTTCCCCCAACAGTATATTTTCCAACTTCACCTGCAATTCGACTTTTAACTCATCCAAGCATACAAACCCTATTACAAACAAAAAATCTTTAATCCATCGACAATCCTATCTCCATACAAAATCACATGTAACAGTTCCATCTTCGTATGGAACATTATTCACCCGCAGATTAAGACGTCGGCGCCCCGTGGCCATCAAATGTACCGGAGCACATCAAAGCGCAGCGGGATCACTTATTATTGCGAAAAAAATACCTAAAACGATCCCCTTTGTAATCTATATTTTGATTATATTGAAATAATTGAGCATTTCAAACGAATTGTTGAAAAAAATTGTCTTGAGGAAGTTGGGCGAGAAAATTTAGAAGCAGTGACGGTGTCTAAACAGGCGAAGCAAATTTAGAAGAAATGTCTGGAGGACTCTGGAGAATTTTTGGTGAAAGGTATTAGGAAAGTAAGGAGATATCATTCTTCGGGATTGTCTTTGATGGATATACTGAAGATCAAAGAAAACTTAACACAGAAGTGTAACAGATTTTGATGATCAACAATGTCGGTGATCTTGACGACACGGTTAGCGCAGTGGTTAAGCAGTTGACTGCTGCGCTGCGTGTCGCGGGTTTGATTCCCGCACGGAACAAATATTTGTATGGCCTACAGATAGTTGTTCCGGCCCTGGCTGTTTGTGTGTGTGTATGAGTTTGTAAACGCACCCACGATACTGGAGAAATTCCTAGTGTGGGGGCATCGTTTCTTTCTTTTATAAATGAAAAATGAAAAAAATTAAATGAAGATCTAAGAGAGGTGACAGAACTTTTTCCTGTTTGTGGAACAAGTAAGTAATGTAAAAGAATACTAATTTATTACTGCAGTTTTGGACGCTTTTACACACACTTGTTTTAATATATTTTGAAAGGTTGTTGATACTAAGTCTTGAACGAGTTTTTAATGGACATTAAAGACAATTTTGGTGTCTCAAGAATGATTCCAAAAAAATTTAAGAAAATTAAATACAGTTCATCACCTTTCAGTTCAAACGCAGTATACAAATTTAATTCAAACAGACAGACGTTAATACGAAAATTAAAAAACAACCTCTTACCTCGCAAACAAGGAATAATGTTATTCTTATAAAGGAAATAATTACGCTGAAACGCAATGATAATAAATTTCAAACAGTTTACGACTAATTTATTAATAGAAATTTTGCGAGCGATCCTTAGGACAGTCGTAAATAAGAAAATGCCGGACAACCAATGGGTGGCCGTAAAATTTGCTCGCGCGACGCGATTGGTCAGCTCTTGGCCAATAAAAGCACGTTCCAGATTTGAAAGCGACGGTTTACGACCGGCAGGCGGCGTCTTTTTGCTGTTTTGGCGCCAAAATTGACAGCTCAGTCTTTAAATTCGAGTTATAGGTCAGTTTGGTTGGGATGCATTTTCGTGTTAATTACTTAACCCGGTTCGCGGGTGATTCGGCTCGAATTCAGGATCATTTCAGTGCTAAAATTATGCTGATCTCAATGTCAGGATCCTCGTTTGTAATAATGGTAGTCGGAGTTGCCAAAAAGTGGTCTATTTTCAAAATCATGTTTGCTTGACATCAATTCTGGATGTCCATTTCGATCCTATCGACTGTTTTACAAGCAGTCTCGAAAACCTGAATAATTGACTGATTTACAATCAAAGCCAAAAAAACAACCAAAAAGTCACAAAAAGAAGTAGTAGCTCAACAAATCAATCTAAACAGCCCAAACACTCAAATTCCAAAACTACTAATAACGCCCACCCAAGACAGTCCAACACAAAATAAATCCTAATGACTCCTCCAACCAAAACTGTCTTCATCAATTAAACACCCAGCCTTTATTTACACAGGATCCATGTCATGCAAAGTGAAGCTGATATATAATGTTGTAAAGCAGTCAGTCTAATGAGTATGCGTTTGCGCAAGCGATGTGCATCACAAACGCTGGGGCCCTGGTATTAATTATTAATAGATCCCATTTTATTGGTGTTTGTAGGAATATCTTTAACGTCTGTGTCCGGGATTGAGTGGCTACACAATAGTCTAGACAACAGGGTTCAGTGGGAAGCCTGTTTTGTTTTATGACAGTTACTACATCTATAAACATATGACAGTCTTATGTCTTATGATGTTAAATTATATTTTTGCGGGATCCAAGACAGTTGAATCATTTCTCTGGGACTCGTCGAGCTTCATTGACTCGGCGTTTTTTTTCTGGTGTATGCCAATGTTGATTCTGGCTTTCAGAAGTAGCAGTGGCTTGGGAATGTGGTGTGGTGGGCTTGTCCAAAAAAAAGAAAGTCTTATGATGTAAAAACATGAATATGATATGTCCGGGATGGAATTGTGAAAGAACTGAAGTCAATTGTGTAGACTGCAGACAGTTAAAGTTAAAGACTATTTGGATAGCTTTGAATGATGTTCACGAGAAATCATAGGTCGTAACACGTAATGTTAATGATAATAAATCATTCAAAAATGATTAGGATGCCATCATATCGAGTTAACCATCTAAATGCTAGGTAAAGCTAGAAGTGGGGGGACTAACTGTATTAGAAGTGTGAAGAGTGGTTGTAACGATAGGATCAGGCTAGCAGGATAACTTGTCTAAGCTCTCTTTCGAAGTTGCCTTTACTTGAACAAAATCAAATTGCACTTGCCAAAGGAGGTTTTTAATAACAGTTCTTTATGTCAAAATAACTCAAACAAACAAAACCCGCTGCAAGTGATAGGGATCCGTGACGGACGCGTGACGAATCTTCTCTAGTCCAAATCCCTGCTTTGTCCCCAACTATCCCCAAGCCCCCTATTTTATTATATCTGCTCCCATACATAATTCATGGGAGCTCCCCATATTGCGCTGTGTCGAATTATTGTTATTTCTGGATACCGCTATGAATAATAAGTTGTACTAATTTTGCTGGTAGTAATTGTGATTGGCTGTTGTCACTGCTTTTCTTGGATTGTTATGGGTGCAAGTAGTGGTGGGTAGGAGCATGTTGATTCTTGTGAATTATGTGCTTTACTATTTATAGTGCTGTTACGCTTTACTGCGTTGTTGTGGGGATATGCCTTAGTAGGAGAATTTATTGAACCAATACAATATTAATTGGAAAGTAACATTAAAGATGATGTTGCTGTCAATTTCTTCTTTTTCTTCATGTGCTTCTTTGGAAGCTTATCAATGAGCACCGTGCAATTCATTTTCAGTAACACAACCTGTTTCAATTTTCTCTGTCTTTACCTCAAATTATGTTCTCAATTGAGCATTAGCTACAATTTATTTCTCCTACTTCATCTCTACACATTACACACTACTTAATTATGACATTTAATACAGAATCTTCCTCTTCTCTTATTTTGTTAACTTGATGACTGGTTTCTACTTCATTAAAAAAAACCATCAACAATAACACCCAAATTATCTTTATCACCAAGCTTTCCTTTAACACCCCACTTGTCAAAAACCTCAAGAAAAGAAAATAATAAAACATCAGATTGTCAATACTTTGGGTATATTTTAATGGCGTCTTCCCCTCGAGCAGATTAGAGGAGACGTGTCGTAAAGAAACAATTTTCGGGCTTTTCCCACGCGCCGGGGGATCGCAACTGCTTAAAGAAATACGGTACATGATAAAACTGCGATATTGTTGCGGAAAATTTTCACAGAGAATATTTTCCAAGAGATTCTGAGGGTAGGTGATGATTTTTACTGTTTTCTTACAGCTTTTTTTGTGTGTTGTTGAGGTTTTTATAAGCTTCAGTTGGCTGTTTGTGTTTTTTTAAGTGGAGTCAATAATTGCTGATTTTTATAATCCATTTGTGGAAGCCATTTTGAAGCAGGGCGATATTTGGTGTACTTAAAAGGTCCTTCAACTATTTCAGCGTCGTGAATAACATTATGGTGATTTCTTTGAAAATAAACTCGCATTAATTTCAAACAGAACATTTTATTGTTTAATCCGTTCAGAAAATAAAACTATAAAATCATAATCACATTGACATACAAGATGTACGTACACCAATTAGCGTTATAATACATTAAGAGTTAGATTTTTAAGAAAAAAATATAGTTTCCGAAGCACGGAATCTATCGCATTATATTCTAAAAACCTAACTTATACAAACAACTACAGAAAAATTTAAATGTTAAAAAGAACTCATATACAGACAAAAAAATAACTAATAATTGTTTTAGATAGAATTAATCGTCCCCAAGTTAACATGTGCGGACAAAGCCGCGTCTTACATAAGTTAAGTATGGCTTCCAATGTTAACAATTGTGGAAAATAATAATTATATAACACAAACAAAACAATTCAGTCTCAACGCCCAAAATATTCCTTAAAATATTAAACAAATTGCCGACAACAACTTGAAAGTCATCGTCGACTCAAAAACCAAAGCTAGATCCGAAATACTGAAAGGAAAAAATCTGCAAAAATTTTCACGCATTGTATAAAAATACAGCGAAACTTAATTCTTATTATTTTACTTTATTATTAAAAACGAGAGGAGAATGGGGATAAATGTACACATTAACTTTTTAATATCAGCAACACAATGAACGCCACGATTAAATTTAATTTATTCTGTATAAGCATCTAGTTCTCTATTCATTAACGCACATACATATATTATCCGTTTATGATAATCACTCTTATCTGTACATTTGTAATAAAGCAGATGCTTCATTACAATGAAATGTACAAGAGTAGAGCCAATCACACGGACATTCTTTACAACTAGCGTATACTGTGTACGTATTTTTTTTCCTTTTTTTTTCACTAACTAAGTTGTAGTTAATCGTGCTATCCCATAGTAAACGTAAAGTATCAACTATTTACGTATCTTGTTTGTATTTACTAGCCAAAAACAATAACACTCTAGCAACTACCACCGTTAAATCAATTACAATAATTTAAAACTCTTAATTAATCCTTATTATCTCACTTAGGCAAGTTAAAGTTGTATTTTTACGTATACTTCGTTTTCCAATAGGTTTTTTAATACATCTAATTACGTTTTAAAATCTAAGCTCCGAAACGCGATGCTAATATTTTGTATGGCATTGTATTAACTGCCTCAAGACAAGAACAACGGCTCTCAACTCATTCCTTCAATGTATTATTTACTTAAAAGTATTTATTAGTATACACATATTACAATCAACGTTATACGTATGTTTTTTTTCAATCGTATACATAAATTCCAGTGCAAAATAATAGTAACATGGACACAGGCGCGTATGTCCAATCAGCGTAACAATAAAGTAGAAACAAATCGAAACATGTGCTGTGCGGAAGTCCGCGACATCGAGAAAATATACAAAACGGCGTTTTAATAATTTGTCATAGTGTTCAATCGCACCCGATTTCACCCCTTCACTGTAACGTTGATATGAAAAATAATTTGGAAATTTTTGTTCATTTTTATCTTTGCTTCATTTACTTTAATTGAATCGTACAGTGTTAAGAGGTTGGCCAATTGCAAAAACGAAGATTTGTTCTAAAGGAACTTAAACTAGCGGTCGTTCCTTGACCCTCAGAGGAGCTGAGGGTGTCGGAGCGACCGGGAGCGTGCGCGCGCGTCGACGCTGTGAGCACCATGAGAAGCAGAAGGAACTGGTGTCAGCACAGCGTCGACGCGCGAGCATTACAACGAGGGAGGCGGGAATTTAAAACTATTTTGCGAGCACCCCCTTTTTATACTTCGTTTTTGCAATGGCCAAACTAAGAGCAGGGGTGCACGAGGTAGCTCGTGGTCGAGTTGGGTGCAAGCTGGGGATCACGCCTCTGAATCAGATGGGACTTGGTGTAGGGGGTACTCACGACATCGGGGGTGGAGGCGCCGTCGTGGCTGCTGTCTGGGGCAGAGCGTGGCTCGCCGTTGGTGTCAGGGGGGCGCGCGGACTCCCGCTCGTCGATGACCAGGTCAATGGGCATCTTGCCCTTGAGGCAACTGATGTAGCGGTGGCAGAAGTTGTCGCACAGCTCGTGTACCTGAAGAGAGGCTCAGGGTTAGATGATGCTGGAGAGGCGCTTCGGGATATGCACATTGAAGCTTGGGGACTAGTGGCGGTGTTACTAACTGGTTGTTGGAAGATCCTTGTTGTCCTATGCTGATTTTAGTGAGAAGTCTTTTCTCTAAAGCACCTGTAAATGCCCTAAACTTGCATAATACTTGTCGTTTTGAACTGCTTGCTGCTCCACTCAGGAATAGGGCTTCCTTCTACAATGCCTGTGAATGTCCTAAGCTTTCTTTATCTCAAGTCTGCAGAGACGTCATAAACCCTACTAAATCTAGTATAATGACTGCTGGCAATCTAGAAATTTCTATCATTACAGTGAATTTTTTTACTCTTCTATAAAAGTTTGACATCTAAATCTAGAAACTCTAGTATCTACTACACACATTGTAACAACCGTTACAGTCTAATTTATGTCTGTCTACAACACTAAACCTTCGTTCCGCTCGCCTAAACCTAACCTTTAAACTAATATCAGCATACAAAGCTAAAAAAAAACACAAAACAATACAAAAACGAATACATTTGGAATCGACCAACTGTCACACTCGTCGAAAAAAACTCGAAAATGAATCGTAAAAATGGAAAAGAAACACGATTTTTTACCATTTCTGCCTATAAAGGCACCCCGTAGGGTAGATATTAATTTTGTGCGTCAGACTTATAAATTTTCATGGGTATAATTAACTTAGAAATTAACATAGAGCCATAAAATGGGTAACGAAACTTTTAGATAGCGTTTACACGGCTCGTAATAAAATATCGGCAGGTGTAAGGGAGGTTTCTGAAATTGTAATATTAGATTTAAGAAAACGAAAATGTTGTATGGCAATTCCAGCGAGTTTGATACAGTACAGCATCGAGTTTAAGATATTACTATAAATAGATAATGATTCTGTTACTAGTCAGACCGTATTTTAAAATTATGCAAAAGTGAATTCGTTTGTTTGTCATTGCCCTAAATTGCTGAACTAAACTTGATAAATTTGGTACAGAGTTGGATTTCCTGAAAACGGTAAGCTTCTTTAATTTGAGCGAGCAAAAGCTGCTTTCCGATAAAAAGCCACCGATTCCGATAACATTGACGAATTGAACACGATAGAGGTAGATGAGAC
The DNA here is from genome assembly GCA_947386135.1 of Melanchra persicariae. Lineage (NCBI taxonomy): Eukaryota > Metazoa > Arthropoda > Insecta > Lepidoptera > Noctuidae > Melanchra > Melanchra persicariae. The sequence continues at coordinate 18,184,193 of OX376662.1, read as the reverse complement.
CCTGGAGACGGCTATAGATATAAACTACTTTAATGACAAGCCCAAAGGATCGCCAAAGTGAAGTGGCAGTGGGTAGGACATTGCTTGCAGAACAGATGGTCAATGGGGCTGAAAAGTACTGGAGTCGCGACCACGTACTCGGAGACGCATCGTTGGAAGGCGTCCCACAAGCTGGACCGATGATCTGGTGAGAGTCGCGGGTAGCGGGTGCAAGATGCACAGGACCGGTTGTTGCGGCGATACTTGGGGAAGGCTTATGTCCAGCTGTTGATGGACGTCTTTCGACTAATATGATGATAATGATGACTGTAACGCGACCAATGCCGCAGGCCACTGGTTCCTATAAAATTATGGTCTCTAAAATGGTCCTTAGCAGTCCTGTTAATTTTAACTACTCCTAACCCCATTTCGACTGCAAGCGTGACCGCTATACCATGTAAATACTACGGCTGTCACCGAAAACATATTATAATAATATTAAATTATTCATCATTGTATAATTTTGGAGTAATTAAAGTGTCATCACTATGGTGATGTATGAATGTGCGGGGGATCGTAAATTCGTGACTCTTTTGATGATAGAATTAAAGGCTGTCCACCCAGTTGAATTAGAACGCATTTGATGAAATGTTTTAACATCAAAACTGATAGAGCTGTGCATGGAATATAATAACTTAAATAAATATATCTGTCCTTTCGTTCAGTTCATCCAAAGGTTGTTTGTATGAGATTGCCTTATGTGATAAGGCCGCCCATTAGACACTTGTTTTTTATAAATATTCGTCTTATTATGAGGTGTACAATAAAGTTTATAATAAATTAAACAATGACTAAATATTATTAAAATTTAAAATAATGGTAAATAATAACGATGAAGTTTGCAATAACAATGACACAAATAGTATTAAAACCATCAAAACGTTTAGAACCGTTGAAAAAAGAAACAATACTGACGTTATCATCAATTAAATGTAAAACTTTATTCCATTGCGTAACTCAAAATACATCCAATTTTTTACATCGAAACATGGTAATATAAGAAACGACAGAGACTTTGTAAATAGAACGCTACAGCGGAAACGGATACGAAGCTCCCCGTTGACAGTTAATTATGTTTCGGGATACTAATTTCCTAATCGACAGGCTTTTCTAAATTATTTGACAACTGACGTGAAATGGGAAAAAGGAAAAAGAAATACAGATATATAAGCATCTGGCAAAAGTCTAAACTGATGACACTATACCTGGAAAAGACATGCATGATGGAGGAACAAAGAAATATACTAAAGAAAGAAATAGTGAAACAACAAAACCAATGTTTACTTTATTTGGAAAAGTCGTTATTTTTACTACGAGTATTAGAACAGGCATCCGGACAAGATTAGTCCAGAACTCTTAGTCCGATGGTCTTCATCATCATAATAATTATTTGAAATATTGACGCATTTATTAAGCAGGTTCGATGGATTAGTGATCAGAGTTTGTTACTATCAGATTATAGTAGTATGTCAAGCTCCTCCCAGGGTTGTGGAATTTGTTCGAAAGAGTCACCGCGGCCCTGGAAAGCAAAGGGCATGTGGAGGAACACGGATGGGTTTTAGTCAGTAAGAATCTGACACTCCCTTCCGCTCCACCTACAGCGGAAGAAGTTATTTGATGATATCACATTAAAAAAAAAACAAAATGCAATCAACATGAATTCAAGCTCGTTCAAGATTATTTTTAAATGTTTTTAATGTGAACTTCTTTGCAACATCTCCCTTTTTCTATACCAATTGTAGCCGCTGTCGTTGTTCACATTACATTTACTAAACATATATTCCGCACTGTACGAGCTACATATTAAATTTTTCTTCGTTCTATAACCTTTGTCCAGATTCTTCAGCTTCAATATCGGCCGTTCCCAAGATTGATATTATTAAACATATACAGTATACATAGATATTTTAGAACATACACATATATATAATGTTAGAGACACGTTGACCCCTGCTAATGAGATGCATTCCAATGCCGAACTACGGCAGTCATCTTTAAATTACGATATAACATCTGCTGTATCACTTTTATCGTAGTTTCTTACATTTTGATCAATATCGTGACTCATAGTTAGAAATGTTTCATTTAAAATGCTAGTTTTGTCCTCTTTTGCTGCCATTTAACTTTCTTCGTTGTTAGTAGATTTTGTCGAACTAATGACAGCATGTATTTTATTTAATGTTTCTTCTAAATTTGAATTAGGTGTGACATAACGTATGCTTAAGTTGTCGTTCCTAAAACTCTTTCCAGAAGTTTTAAATTTGGAACTCGGGATTAAGATACGGCGTCTCACCGATACTTTTTAAATTTGAAACGAAAGGTGATACATAACGGCTCGTGACATTTGGAATAAGAAGGGATTTCGAATATGAAATTTCAAGAACGTTCTGTTTTTAAAATAAACTTTTTCGTGCTTTGAAGTAGGAATATCTTAGCTTGGGATTATTGTTGATGAGTGTTACCAGTTTATGTCTTTTTGTTCCAGCTTTATCCTTTTCAGTCTTAGCCAATTTGATTTATTATTGAAAATGTCTCAGGTTGTTAGGCAGGTGTCATATAAAATGTTGAAATGTCCAGGCGAATGCCAGCAGTGTGGGCTGGAGCCAGAAGTGGGCCATGGCCACGCGAGTAGACAAGCCGACTCGCCCGGCTAAGGAGTGTGGGGTTCTGTGTTTCAGATGGTATAAAGAGATGAATGGCTATTTTTGACCTAATTTAAGTGTACAGATAGGGAAATCGACCCATTTACTAATTTATAGACTTTCAAAAGTGCTTTTTTATGGTCTAATTGAAATCAATGAATTGACTTTGATTGTACCTACCTTTTTTTAATAAATATTGAATGCATGTTTTATAAAAGCTTGCTAATATAATTTATTGTATTAATATGGCCGTTAAATAAAAACCTAATAACACTTTACTCAACTATAACTTCCAACCAGATTATCATTTGCCAAGTCGGTCAAAAATTACAAAACATCCCATTTCACAAAAACTAGGCACTTCTTAAAAGCGTGGGCAGCATCAGAAAATATAAAAACTGAACATTTCTATATAATCTATGCTTTTTATTTTTATTTAATCTGTGCGTTTGACAGGCTGAATGCACGGCCGCCATCGCTCTCCAAATGTCACATTATTGAATTTATTTTTGATTATTACGTTTTTATTTTTATTTGCTGTTTATGTTTTTTTCTTCTAGTAATTGGACGTTTCTTAGGAAATGAGAAGTTTTGACTGCGCCTTCCTTCATTATTGCCTATCTATTTTACTGAACATGTGTAGTTACGATCTAATATTGTGAAAATCACAAGCATTTTGTTGTAATGTCACTGTGACAATTTTTATGGGTAGGTAATGTCATAATTTTGCAATGAAACATGATGTAGATGATGGTTAAAAGAGTGTTTTAGCATTCATTGAGAGGAGCCAATTAAAAGGCCACTCATTTCAGGCTTTAAGGCCAAACATTGACTTCCAAGACAAAATTTAACGTGGCAATGTTGCCAGTCTTGGAATCAGTGGAGAAATACTTCGACGCCTAAATGTATCTTGCTTTTGTATAATATGTCGCAGCCAATTAGCTTAATCAGCCGCTTAATTGGTGGCCTAGCCTTTTCATTTAAATACGCCGATCTCAGCGACATTACTGACATCTTTTCTTCAATAAACTTTAATGACTTGCCAATGTCACTTTGTCGCTGATTAAACGCCGCAGTTCAATGAACAGACTCTGCTTTTAATGGAACAGCTGATTAAACTAGTTGGCGGCGACATATATATTGTACGTAGTTGGAAATCATCTGCCTAGCCTTTTTCCAAATATATTACGATCGGCTTCCAGTCGAACTAGATTCACCTGAATATTTTTTGTATAGCTTACCTGACCTCTTCAACCCAGTTGGTGACAGATTTTCTGGCTTTTAATAACTCAACAACTGCCAATGATCTACAATGACAGCCGGGACCAACGGTTAAACGTGCTTTGCGCGGCAGTTCCGTATTTGAAAAACCAATATAGCTTGTATTTTAATTCAAAAACTAACATCAAAAGGGAATCGAACCCCACTAATTAATATGCCAATTAAAAGTGTGAAAAACTAACAGTAAAGCCACACCGAGTCGCCACGGTACCATATAGCAATCGTATAACGGTTGTAAAAGCGGGTCGGCAGTAAAACGGATCGGTCCCGGGTTCGAGTCCTGTAAACCAACAAATCTGACATTTTGACCCGTCATAAATCAGTTAAGCATGTTACAGATAAGGTTTTTGTGATACGCAGACGAAATATGAAAAAAAAACGCTTTTGATGTTGTTATGATGTGGCCAGATTTGCGGAGTGACGTTTGATTGATAAAGTTTTTTTTTTAAAGGTCAGGGCTTAGCACGAATATTTTAACGTATAGTAACGTTAACGTAAGTGAATTTTGAATATAAAAAAACTACAACCACATAGTATTTTCGTTTAATTTTATGCGACATACATAATTTGTGCAATACAAAAATTATAAATATACCTACATACTTAGTATCCGATTGAAATAAATATTATGTGCGAAACGAATATTATAGTTGTAGTTAAAATTTACGTAACGTTACTATAGGTAGTAAGTAAGTACGTCAAAAACATTTGTGCTAGGCCCTCAGTAGGGTCACGATAAAATAGATACGTAATAAAATAAGCATAGCAACTGACAACTCTAAAAATGGCCGCCTTGCTTTATAAAATGAGAGCATAATATCAATCCCAACTAGTTATGAGACGACTAACAGCTGTTTCTCTATGAACGCAAGGAATTTCCAAATAAAACAACCGAAGACCACAAATAAAAATAAAAACGTTCCAATTTTAAAATTACTCGTTCACAATCCGGATTCGGACGAATGAACATCGAACGAGCCGTAATCGGTCGTTTTCGATATTCGAAAATTTGAAAAAAGAACGAGTCTAATAAAAGGCTGACATTACGGAGCTACATCACATAACGTAATTAGGGCACAGACAGACAGCGCGACTAAAAAAATGCACGTAACGACGACCAATCGCAGAGCCCAGCGACCGAAAAGGACTCAGCATCGAGCGATGTCGCCCGCGGCCATATTTAAAATATTATAAACATAAATCAAAAACGTTATACGATATTTTCAATGTAAATATAATTTCGGGGAGTTCGTTAAAGAGATGGCGTCCAAGAATTTTAAAACTGATTTTTTTGTCTAACGCAATAACATTATACTTCATTACCGACTATAGATGTTCTGTCAAAAAATTCTCGACTGCATTCAAAAGATCTTTATTACAGACTTGTTCTTTTTGTCAAAAAAGAGGTAAAAAACCGAGCAATTATAGTAAAAAGGGAGTAAAAAACACTGCACTTAACGAGATCTCATTGTGCGCGAGTTGGGCCGTTGGACGTTTTTTATTTTTAATTATTATAAAAGCTCAAAAAAACCACATCACCTGTGAACGCTGCGTAGTGAAGCGGAAACGGATCGAGCTAACGGCATCTTTTTTTAAATTTTATTCGACAAAAACCGTCGACGAGATAGGAACCGACGTGTATGGGATATGAACGGAGGAAAAAATAGCTTTTTAGATCACAGAGACAGGTAAACGTGTCTGTCTGCATCTAACTGACTTCCGCTTGAGTTATGTTCTCAGCTTTCATTGCTTCGGTGCCAAAGCCCACTTTCTAAGGTAGCAATCGGGTCAGACATGATAACTGGTCCCCGGGTGTCTTGAACTCTTCACCTCAGCGAAGACAAACGGGTAAATAAACTCTTAAATTTCCTGGCAGGTTACATGACCGATCCAAACCCATCCATCCGCTCTCCTAATTTTGCTCTGCCCGACAGGGTCCATATTGATCTTTTAAGTACTTTGTTATAAGTACCATCTATGTAATAATAAATATGGAATAAAATATTGAGTAATGTGTGACTGTAAAAATAACTCTAGTTGTTTCTGACAAAAAAAAACAGAAGAATCCGAATTTAAAAATCAATCATCCGTCTCGTTGAATTGAACGATTTTCTTCATTCTTGGCTCGGCTCGCTATTTTGAATTTCGAACATCGCATTATTTTTTATTTTGTTTTTTTCAAAAACGGCCTTTATCTCGCCCTCCGGCCAGCCAGTTCCGTACAGCGGTATCGCATTACACGTTATCTCGTTACAGGCTGGTATTAGTGGCGTGGCGTACGTACGTTGAACGTTCGCTCGACGTATCCCCAAACAGCTTAGACGCGCGGCGCCCGATATTTTATGGAATCCGCTGTGAGAGCGACCGCTCGAAGTATCTCGTTTCTCGAGATCGTTCGTCTTGATATAGACGTTAGTCAAACTAGTTTCGTTGAAACGTGACCATAATATTGACAAGCTAAATTAATTCCTCGCCGGGCGACACCACTCTTCGTAAAAACATACCGGAGATTTGAATTTTATGCTCCTAATTAATGCGGCCGAGCGCAAATTGTTCGATCTGATTGCAAATAGCAAAAAGCTCGCGTCCCGTCGTGTTACCGTTACATTCGAGAGTATAATGGCGCGAATTGGCGATGCGACACACGCAAGAAGCCAACCGGTCCGAACGGAACGCGCCCAAATGGGAGATAAGGGAAAAACAAACAACATTCGAAATGCGAGCCGATCCCATTCACTCGCGAGCAACACCTCTGCGCGCCACTACGACACATTTAGTTTCGTTCACTCCAAATTAGGGCGGAACACGGCCTTATGTATAAATAACGACTTTACATTTTATAAAGTTTGCATCAGCCTTTATTATAACAAGTAAAATAGGTTTATTTCTGTAAGTATCTTAACTAAACTTAACAAACTAAAACCAAGCATTAAAAAAAATCGTCTTAAACGCTGTCAGCTGGTAATGTGCCCAAAAGACTGCCGGCATTTCCACTATGTTTGGCAATGCTCAGCCTCTGGCCAAAGTAAAAGAGAAATTTCAAAATTTCATGAAATATTTTGAAAAGGCTGTGAGCGTTAATAACCGAATGTTCTATTTTTAAGTCGCACACAATTCGTTACTTAAGAAGGCTGTTTGAACTGTGCCCTTAGCCTGTTCTTGAAGCCGTGTATCAAATGTCAAGGATAGGTATGAGCTTCAATGTGACTTCAAATGTTAAACTGATCAAACAATTCGTTACAGTCATTTCTAAAATAAAATCCAACTAACTTATGCCAGCAGCTTCGCTCGCTTGAATGTCGGAAATTATCCCAAGGGAACATACTACAGGGATAAAAAGACTGGGTGCTATTCCAGACTTTAATTTATTTCTGGGCCAAATCCGTTCAGCTGTCACGTGTGATTGAGTAACATACATCCATCCATACATTTAAACTTTCGTATTTATATTAGTAGGTAGTAAGATGGATTTTTCGTGCGTGAATTCTTAATTACAAACACATTTTAAACTAGAATTTGATTAATTTAAGTATCGGGTAGTGCGTGCAGTCGTTGCGTGCCCCATCGATACCATATCTCGATTTAAAATCGTGCCTAAAGATAATCGAAAGGTGTTAGTTTTTTTTCAAAACCGGTCCAAGTTTCGATTCCAAATGTATTCCAACAACTTAGTAGGTAGATATACTTACTTTTTCTAATTCTAATAGATGAAACCGGAGAACTTGTATCGCTTGCACCATCTGTAAAGAAAAACATCGTTTTAATCACATGGTATTAATATTATTGTGGTTTGTTCTATTTGTCTATCGTGGGAGTGTTTATAATCTAACTATTAATAATGACAGAACAGTATTCTCAACGTTAAAAGTCACATGTTTCTGTGTTTTTTTTTGTCCAAAAGAGTGATGTCACCGAGAATGTCTTCTTAGTCCTTCGAAATTCAAATGCTCCTTGAATCGGTGACTTATGTTAATTCGAAACTAATCTGTCAAAATTCCCGCCGTCTTCAAAGTTTTTATTCAGTATAAACGAGATATTTTAATGCATGTTCCTGTTATACAGTTTAGGCTGTATATTTCGGGCTGTAGATACCTGCCCTTTTAGTAACAAACATGATACATATAGTCCCTCCATCGGTCGTCTCACAATGCGAACTGAGCAACAATGGCCGGACAATGTACAGCGAGTCCCCGCTGAGCGTAGTGTTGTGACACGCCAATCTTGTTTACTTTACATTGTTATCGATAGTTCTCAAGTTCGTGCTTTCTTTTTGTGCTCGAAAATTGCGTTTAATAACTAAATTTCGCAACGATACAGACCTTATTTGACCAATCATCTGATTTTCACAACTACAAAAGATAAAATCTCTTTCGTAACAATTTCAAAACTCCGAAGGCCACAGACATATTCCTTCGAATTAACATAACACACAATACGCACGCAGCGTAATTCAAATGCCTTCGTACACAGATCCTATCGACTATTGTTTGATAGTGTTTGAAGATGTAATCGGCGACTTTTTCCAAATCGATATCTATCTAAAAAAGCACTTAATGCCGTTTTAATAGCGTCTTGATTTGTTTCTGATTGCCACTTGAGGACGCGAGCTGAATTCTAAAAGCGATCTTGGGCTTATTTCGCTTTTGATTGATGATTTTATACGGAGTCGAATTTAAATTTTGTACGTTTTCTGTTTTAAGCGACGTAATCAGTTTTGATTTGGGAGTTATTATTAGATGTTATTATGGATGAAATTGTTGTTTCCGGTAAGGTTTTGTGTGTGGAAAATTGGTAATTGTAGGGAAAGAGTTATACTATGTAACATTATTGATTATAACTCAATTAAGTTCAGATATTAGTATTACATTGATCACAACATATATTCGTTATACTTATTCAAAGTAATTGAGACCAACATTAGTTTGAATAACGAGGAAGTTTCTTAATTATATTCTTTCTCTCAATAAGAATCTGCCATTGCGAATGGACAACTACATACTTTGTTTTTTATTTCTCGTAAATATCTGTCTGAAAATTACGATCTAATTTTAATTAAGGAATTGACTTTGAACACAGACTAAATCAAACAAAATTAGTCATCACACTAAAATTACAAAACGATTCCTGTCATTATGACAGCAGAATCGTCATTCGTTCTACTCTCAGCACAGAAACTACGCAGTGAACCCAAGTCCCACAAGTACTGACAACATCTGTGACTCTCGTGTCGCTGCAATATCAATTAAACAGTCGAAAGCGCCACCCCTGACTGTTTGTTCAGACGTTCCGTTGACACAGGCCCAGGCGACACTAACAGATAAAAATGTGTTTGACTTGTTTCACTCTTGCCACCGAGACGGGTCTGTTTGGAAAGGGGAGATTATGAGTGTTCTAATGTAATCCCTTGCTTAGAAACCGAATTTTGGTTAAGAAGCTTCTGATTTTTTTGTTTTAAAATTCATTGGCGAGAAAAGGCGGCTGCTGGAGGTTTTTTTGCAATTGGAATAAAAAGAAATGTAATTCGAAAACTAGTGTCCATGTTTTGTCGATAAAACTTTTGTGTTACATAATTATTATTTGTTTCACAACACTAAACTCGACTTAAGTACCATTAAAGTATAATGTTTGGTTTTTATTTAGTTTTTATTTGCGTAGTATTATACGCTTAAATTGTTAAAAACACTGTTAGGTACTTAATAATGGTCATAACACCAAGGTTTCAAGAAACATAGAACGTTTTTATAGACAAAAACATAAATTACAACTCAATTAATTAAAAGAAATTGCGCTATTAACCTCATTTTCCTCTTTATTATTAATAAACAATAATAATAATTAAAAAAACATCTAAGGCCACGTTTCTTATATATAAAAATTTCAAGGGATTAAAATAACGTCATACTATAACGTGTTAACACGATATCGCTTACTAATGACTCGTAAAACACAAAACTATTCGGTTCTATTTACCCACGCTACTGCAGTTCAACTATGTTTGAGGAAGCTTAAAGCCTCAAAAGGCTGTGACAGACCAAACACAGATGTGACGTGGGCAAACAACCTCTACGGCTCGTAACCAATCGGCTCTCTAACCAAATGGGTCAATAAAACAGTCGATCCTCTGTTGGTTTTAGTCAACTTTAGTTTTTAGCTTGACTGTACTATGTTTCGATATAGTGTACATCACTAGACTAACAACGGCACACGTGTTCTCTTTTCAAATATGTTTGACGTATGTTTTTTTTTATTCAAACTTTTTCCTAATTTAACACAGTGCCAGTATTTTTGGTCGCGTTCTATTTCAAATGAGGTTAGTCTCTGTTTGGACTTTTAAATGACTTTTAAAACAATTCCTTCACTGTTTCACCGCTTCAATCACTGTAGAAACCTCTGACCCAGCCATTACTTGGCTACCCTTGGCCCACATTCGAGCGTATCTTCGTAAAACACTTTAAATTCGTGACATAATGCAAGCGACAGACTGCATATTCCCAATTAGACTCAATAGTGCACTCGGTAGTAATAACGACAGTTGGGAATAAAGAGAACCACCTGAGGCTGTGTCGGTGAGTGTAGAGAGCCTTAAGTGGAAAGAATATAGGTTGGGTACTTGGTTTTGTCTGTGTTTTGGAAGGTTTTTTTGGCGTTTTCTACAAAATGACCACATTTTGTGAAAGTGATGTTTTGTTTTTGGGATTGACTAGTATGTGTTGGTTTTTTGGGTACTGGAAAAAACTTATAGAGCCTTCAGAAGATAAACAAAATCTAAAAGCAATCAAATTTTTGAAATTACTATTTTACCTTTCAGTCTGTTTCAATTATGATCAAGCCATTGAATTTATAAATACAAAAATCTAAATATAGAAATTCAGACAGACATATCTTCCAAGCATAAAATGTACCTTTTCATAAACCTTTAAGAATTATTATGAACTCAGACGTGTCATGTGGTTCTCAAAAGCCATCCACAAAACAGGGATATTAATTATCACTGTAAAAAATTACTCCGTTTCAATTATTTCAAAAAGTCAATAATAACGTATTGAAATAATTCTGTTAAGTATGCTTTGTTGGTTTGCACAGGGGGCCAACCACAAGTTTTTGTGGAAAAAATATATTTTGAGATACTTAGCCTTCGTACTTATACTAATTATATAGCAAAGTACTCAACAGCTTTTGAAACCTGCAGCATCGGTATGTTATGCCCCATTGCCTCTTTTGCGGTTAAAATAAAAATACAGACCAAAAATTCTTTTGAAAAGGAATTTATGTTTAGTTTTAAATAAACTTCTACTTGAATCGGTGCTCAAGTGTTACTGACCCAATTTTTTATAGTACCGAAAAATCACTTCATTTCTTATTTGAAGTAAAAAGATAACACTAAAACACCTCAAAAACAAAACTATGCAGCTAGACAAACAGCTGCGTCAGCCAGTGGCACCACATGTCAGCTTCAGGACAAAAACACAACACGATAATTCACCTATTCGTCGAGCAAAGTTTGCTCTGCGCCCGGATGTCGCTGCGTGTTTCTGTTTGGCCATCTTATCTTCAAGCCGGTTAAAAACTCCTCCATGTGGATGAATGACGCTTATCAACGAACCAGCGCTACCTCAGCTAACACTGACAGCTTAGTTTATAACCTAAAGCTACTGTTTCACTCTCCAGCTATAATTTCTCAAATTTATGAGTCACGACGCATTAGATAAACAAATCAATCTAATAGCAAAGCTAGGTCCTGTACGTGCGTGACGGGGACAGTTGATAAAACGAATTTTCAGTAACAAAGTCAAATAACATGAACGTCGCCTCCGACCGGCGCGATTCGTAATGCCTTAGATTTTATTTGTTAAAAATCGGTTAAGTACCCGTGTCGAACCGCGGCCGTGGGTGGCCGCCATCTTGCTTTTATTATTTCACTTTTTGTCCCAGCTAGCCGCGGGAGGCGCACGGTGCGATTCAGCCTTTTATGAGTGACAATATAATATCTTTTTTTTTCAACTTATTTCCCTATTCCGAGAAATATTTCTCGTTTACCTGTGTTTAATTTTGGACAGCTCTTTAGCTAATCAAATCGTAAATTAAGCTGAAATGTTTCCTATTTTATGGGGTATTAAAGTTAACCCACGTTTTATTTGTCTTGAGGTTTGTATGAGTAACAAATGAGGACAATACTTACTAACGAGTCGACCTCTGGGTCCGCTATGTAGTAGGGTTTCTCTTGGCGTATCTGTGGAAGATAGAGAAGTACATTTATTAGATATTTTTCACAATCATTATGAATGTAAAGTAAGGTTGTCGGGTGGTGGATTAATGGCGGCCGCAGTCGGGAGGTAATGCTTGTACGTGGATAATAAAATGCTCGCTCGCTTGGCTGCGCGCGCGCGCGCACAGATTAAGAATATAGACTGGACAATTTACTGACTATAAATTATAATAGGTAACTGGATTGGTTCTGACTTTGTAGAAGATTGCAAGGACTTTGAGATAATGTTGGAAAAGTTCTTGTAAACTGATAAATAATTGACCAACCTTTAATGATAACGTCTTAATATTATTTACCTGGATCTTATCTTCCTACTTTATTGAAGTATTAAAAGAAAAAGCTGCATTGTCTCAAAGACCGTGATCCAAATTCTACGTATTCCTCGATTCATTAACATAAAAAATTCAGTTCCTCTAATCCCCCATTTTTCCCACATACGTTTCTTTTCGAATACCAGTTTCTTCATCATGGGGGTAGGCAAATAATCTGACCTATCTCTTTTTTAATCTGTGGCCCATACTTAAGAAACGCTTTTTTTCGACATTTAAACCCCGTGTTGCCCGGAAATGCGATACTATCATGCACACCGAAGCGGCCCGATTTTTTACATCTAGCAACACAGTATGTATATATTATAAGTTAGTTGCCAACAATAATAATTATACTATGATTATGTACTAATTAAACTTACATGACATAACATTTCCAAAACTATACTAATTTGCTTCCGACTTATATCTGTAATTAAAATTACTTTTCTCATTATTCTTCGTGTATCTTGTTTGTTTTAAGACCGCATGTTATTTGAGAAACCTTGTGTGTAAGTTCAGTGAGTAACTATCTTCACTTATTTAGATGAGCTTTGGTATGCCAGAGAAAAGAACTGTAAATGAAGATAATGAAAAAATTGAAGAAAGACAATGAAAATAAAAGAGCTGAAACCTTGATGCGTACAAAATAGAAAACAACAATATGTAGAAAATCAATCAATAGAGGATTGTGAACAGACTACGAAAACCAAGACATCGCACGAAACCTATGTCACTAATTGTAAAACAAAAGACACAGAGTCTATTAAAAGATAACGACAATACAGCTTTAGTGCTTATAACAAATAAACATTAACGACAAAACGGTGTAGGTTGACAATACATGGATAATTGTCGATGCCTATTTGAAATACAATTAGTACTTAAACACCAATTGACTAATACACAATACGAACGAAATCGATTAAGATTTTTATGATCCCACTTATGATGCCAAAGACTCTAAAATTGCGAATAATATTGCTAGAGATAATAACTAAGCATAAAATTCATGATGAGAATCAGACAGGATGATTCTTAATGACGAAGTTAGTCCTAAACATTAGAAGTATGGTAATAAGTAAGAATAAATTGGAAACCTTCGAACTCAATGAGCACAATGTTTGTGCTCGACCATGTGACATTTCAGTAGTCCAAGACAATTAAAACATTTTGGAGTTTTTGAGAATCATTATTATAACTAATAGAATGTCTAGTTCTCTGAAAAATATGAGTGGTAATACATAAAAGAATGGGTTAGAGTGTGAGCCTTTTCCGCTGCATCAAATTAATGTGAAGTGGTTGGCTGGCGATTTTGTTGACAATCAATAGTATTAGGGAATATGCATGAAATAATATTTTATTATCTACACAGTTTATCTCAATATATACAAAAATATAATACTAACAATGAAAATAGAATCAAAATTGGTCGAGAAACCAACGATATTATATAACTATTTTAAACATTATATCTGTCCCTTTTGCGAAAACGCTGTGTTGCATGGCAGCGGCAGCTGTATAGGCGTCACGTCATGAACTTTGACGTCAAAGTCCATATCGGACTTCTCTTTCTAATAGTAAACTTTGAAGCTGTATAAGTTCATCGCCGATGAAGTTATTTTAAAAACTATTTCTTAAGTGCTTTCTAAAGCTAATAAGTATTTCATTTTGTAAATAAAAAATGTATGCAAATCCCTATTCTTACAGCAACTGTTTGCTATAAGAATTTCCTTGTTTTGAAGATTGAGGACAAATGCAGATTTTGGAGATCAAGATATCCAGAGAGAAGTTAATCCAGGAGAAGTGTTTAGCAGTACTAAGACTGCAATTTATGGATCGATGATAGGTCCTATTATCCGGTGAAATAATGACTTCATCAGCTACCAAAAAAAAAACCTCCAACATACAAACTTTTATGCAAATTACTTTTTATATCTGGCTAATTGGTTTAGGATCTGATGGCCAATTATTGCAGAACATTAATTTATTTTAAATCTTCCAATAATAATAAAATGTATCGTCTTATGACGGAAATAAATAAAGTGAAATTCATGTTAATTATCATGTCAATTAATTAGTTTGTTTCTTATGAGTTGCATTTCGCATAGTCTTCACTATATTATTATGTTCTATGGCTACATAAATATGCTAACCTTACTTAATTGTAATATTTATGTAAGAACATAAAAACTGAACTTCATACTTACAAGTTATCATGCAAATTCGACCATTGTTGTCAATTTCACATGGTAAACGGAACACAATTATTTTTATATAATCTGTGGGGCAGTTTACACTGCGTTTTTGACATAATAAATGTTCTTATTTTTATGAAAACATATTCATAATTTGCTTTATTTGTAGAGGAAAGCAAGTGCGTGAATTTGTATGGCTACTTGAGATACCCAGTGGTAATTATTTTTTCATTATTGGCCAAACATATTTTATTTATTTTTTGACATAGACATAATAATATATTGTCAGTTACTTTATAGTTGGCTTTTATGGATTTTAGTTAAAGTAATTGAAAAATTTACGAAATATAAATGTTAATATAAAAAACTTTCCTTTCCTGATTAATAGAAATATAAATTAAAGTTACTGTCGCCACTCTATCTTTTTAATTGCAATATAATTAAAACCACAGTCGCTACTCTCTATTATACCCAACTCGCAATCTTTATTATACCCAAGATCTGCTACTCCTGCTGACCCCAGAAAACAAGTGTGAGACGTATTTATAAGATCATAAATTTCAATACAAATCAACCGATCGAGCGTTTTACAAAATTTATAAAAATGACAGTTAACCATTTACCGTTTCCGACAAGTCAAAATAAACTTTATCGTAATTGAATTAAGGTAGAATTTACGCTGTTAAATGGCCGTATCTTCAAGGTATCATGTCTATTAAAATGTATGGGATCGATTATTATGGAACTTAAATGTCATATAAAAATTATACATTTTTACTTGACCACAGATGATTGATACGGTTTCCATGCAATTTTGATTGGCTTTTAATTATTAACCTTTTTTTCAGAAATATGGACTTTTTCATATCTTTGTTTATAATTATATGAGTTCCGTTTTTAAAAGTTGTGTTAGATTTTTTGTTGCATTCGTAATAATATATTTTGGAATCGGTTTTAAATTTAATGATTTTTTGTGCGATCAGAAGGTTTGGTTTTAATTAATATAAATGGCTATCAAAGTTTTCTTATTAGCATAATAGTTTGGAAGAGACTCTAGCTTTCTTCAACGAATAACTAGACCACATAGGAAAGAAGTCAGGCGAACCCTTGGCAGTTCCGTTACCCATGGTTACCAGCTAATCTTCTTCACCATTCTTCCATAACATGCTATACTTCTTCTTCAGTAAATTTTTGGCTAGATGAAGAGGAACGTTTTCGTAGTTCTTCAAGATACGGGATTTTCATAGTTTGTAGAACAGGGGTCTTACTTATCGGAAATACTCATTACTAGTTGATTCTTGTAGTAACAACATTGATGTCATTGTAATTTACGACTAATTTTGTTTTTGTTCAATAAATGATTATGTACTTACTTACAGTATAAAGTATAAATTAATACCGTTTTAAAACCATCACTTTAGTACCAAATCTAAGACCAACATAAAAACAATTTTAATAGGTACACCTAATGCCAGCCCACCTTGAGCTATAGATGGGCACAAATCATAGCGCGCAGTAATGACTGCTGTACGCTGGGTAGCGGCTTCGATCCCGCCCACGACATAATGGTTATCATTCCGCCTTGTGTCATTATTGGACACTACAAATTGTTATTTGCCTCTAGTTCAACTGCGGATATACTGGTGCACTGTGGGCTCAGTTGATTTGATCGTGGACAATTTTTTTTTCTTTTGTTCCCTATTTTTTTTTCTATAGTCTGTTTTTTTTATTTCTACTCTATCATAGAGTAGAAATAAAAAAAAAATATAATAGCTGCACGGCCCGATCTTCAAGGTTAAGCAACGTTTGCCGAGGTTGGTCTCGATGGATTGGATGATGATTTTTACTCTATCATCCATAGTACTATTTTGCAATTATATTATTGCAACTCATTTCTAATCGTAAATAATATTAAAAATGCAAAAATATGAATTTTGATACTGCGAGAGATAGGATCCTAGACACGGCTAAAAGCTACTCAGGCAAAAGCTGCTAAATAAAATTTGTTCAAAATCCTACAAGACCACATTTCTTAGGATCGTTGAACAAATACGGATATACAGCGTAATGCTGACCACAACATTATTGTAACTTAACCTCTTAAGAGTCACAAAAAAAGTGATAGATATACTTAAATAAGCGTGGGTTGCTGATTCTATCTGTGGGTCACTGATCTAGGAATGAATCATACGTTTTATGCCTTAGAAATATTCACACCTTGTGTTTTAATGAGTGTAGAGTAACGCTGTATAATTTTATTGCTGAGTCTATTTCGTGTATTAGCTATAATTGTTTGGCTTGAATCTTTAATTTGGATTTGAATCTCTATACTTTCTGTTATTTTTCTGAGTGCTTGGCTTTAGTTAGATCATCTTTATTTTTCTTGTAAATTACTTTTCCATTAGCTTTCATTACATTATTCACACCCTTTCTAGACATATCATCTTTCACACAATCGTCTCTGGCATCATTCTCATTTTATACAACCACCTCACTATTTTCCAGAAGAAAATTAGTTAAACCAATTTCATTGTACTCCGTCTACCGGTACAGATTGCTTACAAACCAACATTTCCCTCTTTCACCATCTTGGTTCAGTCATTATTTCAACCAAGAATCAAGGGGCCCTCAGTACACACACAAGCAAAACCCGCCTTCTACATACAAACATGTCATTATACGAGTAATCGTGTCGATTCATATCACTATAATGATAGACCATAGTTACCAAAATTCGACCAATGGCGAATGTACGATCAAAAATATAACAGAACGTAAATATAGTGCCTCCCCCGCCCCGAGGTAAGGAAGTGTCTCATTTAGGGGGGCAGCGACCCATGAAGCAAGACCAAAGCCCCTTTGGACACAAATTAAATGCTAATAAGATGATCGGAGGATACTCAAGACTTGGAACAACAGTTTTTGGTGTCTATAGTATACGTTTTATGGGTGTTTTGATGTGGCTATAGTGGGTATGTTTAGTAATTTGACCGTTCATGTTTTGTATCCACAGTATATAGTTGTTCTTAGTGGTTCTCTTTAGGATCATGCCTAATGTTTCGGTGAATTTGAAGAGATTGATGATGATTGACTGCTTATATGTCTAATTGCAGCTTAACCCTTTTTTGTGTAAAATTTTGTTCGTTTTGTGTTTCAAACACATGATGTAGCTACAAAGGAGAACACTTCATTTTCAGTACCTGTAGTTCTGCTGATCTTTGAGGACTAAATAGCGTGAATTTAATATTTAATGCAACAGAAGTTTTACTCGTTCACATCGGCATGCTTAATGCCTCCATTACAACTGACATCGAAACAAAAAACATCACGAATTGTTAGGTGTCGATACGGAGCAAAAATTCCCTTTCGAATCGAGTTATTGCATCCATATTTTTTATTTTAATCGATGCATCGAACTGTATTCTATCGATTTAACTCGCAAAAAGTTCGGGACAAAAGCGTTTTATATCTGTTTGTCCCGTAAAAATAAACAGGCCGTGAACAAAATAACTTTTGACTCGTCCCAAATATCTTTGTGATTCGACAATTGTCGTTTTCTCTATTCATGGCGTTTACCTGGGTCTCTTTGTTGCCTCTCTTTGTGCACTTTCAGTCGAAAAGTATTGTTTGTTTAATTGAATAAATGCCTTCTTACAGTCCTTTGTCCTTAAAAGGATCAGAGCTCATGTGCATGTAACCACCTCGGAGCAACACTCAAGTTAATCGATTAAACATTTTTTCCACTGAAAACTGGAATCGAGCAGTGTCCGAGTAACACTGATTTTAAGCACCGATACCCGCTACCTGGACTCTCAAAAAAACTACGGAACTCATCATTAAATTTGTAAGGTCCCAATCGAGACGTCCACTTGTCTCAATGAATATTAAACCTTATTTGACACAAATTAAAGCACATTATAAACTGATGGACAAAAAGCACTTATAACGATAAGTAACGGAATAACTGCTGCACCAAAATCGCTACCAAACGTGGTACCCTGTAATTTGTAATAAAAAATCTATTTATAAGATAAAATAAAGCACCGAGACGCTACCTAAGATGCCCGGCGATCGATCTCGATGGGCTTTTTAATAAATCAAGCCGTTTCGAGCCATTTTGACGCTTGTCAAAGTTAAACGTACGATATAGAATCGCGCGTACCATACGCTGGCTTTAATGTTAAGTTATTCTATAATGCTCAGAGGTCGAGTTTTGTAATTTAGTTAAGTCGCCTCCTATTTAATAACATTCTTGTACGGCCGGCGGTCGGCAGGTGATTTTTTTTCGAATTTTTGACTTAAAAAAACGGTCGTTCGGCCGACCTCGCTACTGAAGTAGTTCGAATTTTAAAATTATAGTGTATTAATACGCGTTCCTGTTACGAAACTTTTATTTATAGTGCGCGCGTCTTCGTTCGTACGTCGCTCGGAGTCGGTCGGGAGGACGCGTCGCCGCGCCGCCGCGCGTCACGCCGCGATTGTTTTGGCGACCGCGACCACTCCACATTTAATCACCTGTTTTGACAACGACGTGCGAATATATTTATTTGGTCCGCTTTACTACCGCCCATAAACAGACGTAATGAACAAATGTCTTTATGGTATACTTGTAAACGTCAAATATCAGTCATTTCTCCTTGGCGAGCACAAAAAATGCCATAAATATTCTTAACAAAATGGCTCCTACTGAATATTGTGGCCATAAACGTAGCTCTATAAAATGAGGTTTGGTTGTTTACCTTTTGTTCGAGGTCTGTGTTGGAATTAAAAGAACTTAGACGCAAGTCCGACCTTTTGTTTGCGTAGTGTTTCTTTCCATAAAATATATGTAAATCATCTAAAAATTATTCATAACTAACTGGAATTTATAAATGTTTTACGGTTTGTTTTTGTGTTGTCAAAAGTTTGTGTGCCAGTGGCCTCACGGTCCAGGTTTCATGTGGAAAGGTCACTCGCAGCGTATTTCGCACGGCGACGAAGCTCACAAGTAAAACTATTGCTCTAAAATTTCTAAATGACGCTTCTCGTTGCCTGAGAGCGTCATCCCCAATAGAAAAGGACAAAGCTCTAAGAGAAACAAGGACGGGGAGACAGTTGAGCGTTTTTCGTGCGTTTTTTGTCCCGAAATCCGTGCGTTCAAAAATTTTATTTTAATACAAGAAAAGTATTCAAAAGATACGGGACGGGGCAGGTAGACGCGCCCGAACCCGGCGTATTTGCTTAGTTTCTTTTTTTCTCGCACAAAGAATTCAAGTTGATTTATGGTCGTGGTGTGTGACGATTTGTGACCTGTAATTTCTGATGTGAGTTTTGTCACTACGGGTTTGGGAGCTTGATTTATTAATTCACGGATCGTCCGTCAGAGGGCGTGTTCCAGTTTTGACAGTTGTCAGTAACGTATAATTTTTGTGCGCTCAAAATGATATTTAATTTTTTCCTCTGTGTTTTGTTTTGAACCGATTGAGACATTACACTAAACACTGTGAAATTTTATTGCGGTAATTTGCAAATTATGTCTGCAAAAAAAATAATTTGACACAGTGTGTAATCGGCGACATGTAGACATACATATATTTGTTTGTAGCATTCCGTTGTTAATTTAGTTTATAATGACCGTTACGTAGTATTTTTTCTACGTTTCTGTTGTTATTGCACACTGTGCGAATCACGTGTTCTCATACAAAGGTATCATACACTACAGTTAGTGGCTTAACAGGCCCCAAGAGGGTCGTTTTGACCCGGAAGGTCAGTTTTTCGAGCATTAACGCGATCAGAGGGTTGGCTCGGAATTAGTGGGTAGTAATAAAGGTGGTAGGTAATTACCCACTTCGGGGCAGTCGGTTAAATGGTGTCTCAGTCGTTCAGACTATTACACTAGTCGTAAATTTGTGTTAATCGCTTTATTTTTGTTTATCTTAGGACTTCAGGAGATAGAATTGTCTTTTAATTTTGACTTGTTCTTTATTTCGAACATTTTAATAACTCATTTATGGCAGTCCTCATATTTTCTAAAGGGGCATTCGCAACTCAGTCGCAAAACCGGCCAAATACAAGTCGGACAGTCACATACGAAGGGTTCCGTAAACCGAAAAAAAACACGTTTATTTTATGCCTCCTATAATATTTAACTTAATTTATTATTTGTTGTTATAGCGGCAGCAATAGAAATACGGCACTCGGTGAAAATTTCAACTGTCTACCATTTACGGTTCTTGAGGTACAGCCCGGAGGTGAAATAAACTTGATTAGATATAATGAACTACAGGAAACAGTATAAAGTTTTGGTATTTCCTTCATTAATTTCGTTTGCACACAAACTTAGTAAAAAAACTCAACAATTTGAAATCCAAAGCAAATTGAAATTGCAGCTCTCACAAGTTGCACTAAGCTTGAATCGACCAAGTAGCTAATCAAAACGTTCATCTGCTATAACAGACCTTCTTTCAAAGTTGTTAAGGTCTATAATGCGATAGCCAGAAATTAACGAGCAAGTCGACCTAGGCTGATAGAGACGTTAAATAAATAACTAAGAGATTAATTCATAATAAATTATTATAGTTATTTTTAAAATAGGGCTTGTAAAGGTTTATATCTATAGGTCGCAACTTTTGATTATGTGATGGCTTTCGAGACAGACGCGACACGACAATGCGACAATGCGATTTTATGGAATTTTTCTACAGTTTGAACTGAAAAGCAGGAGGTTCACAATTCGACAGAATGTTTCTTTTTTGTGTGTTTTATCCTCCATATTTTCTTTTTATTTGACAGAAACATCACGACATAAAACTATGTTGCTTTTGATTGGGATTACAAAAGCTGTGTCAAAACGGTCTTCGAGAAGATCATTTGTTCAATAAAACTACACTACTAACTTTGAATACGTCAATTTTCCATCTCAACTGTCTAATTAGCACTAACCTCTATCCCTTTCATCTTCCACCAACACTATAATAAAGCTCCACTCAATTGACTCATCAAAACAAGCCGAGCAGTTTCCGAGATAGCCACTCACAACCTATTTACGAATGACTAACGCCTTTATTTACGCGCTCAAAAGCTTAAGATAACAATAATACAAAACTTTGAATTTATAACCCTTCAAGTTTCTCATGACCTCACTGGTAACACAAACAAACAGAAATACCAAAACACAAACAAACCAAAAACATGCTCTCCGTTGAAGTGCACTCCACACACCGTTTAAAAAACAAATAAATACGCAATTTCGAAAAAAAAAGGCAATATTTTTAAACAATACATATTGTTCTATCGAATAATGCTATAGTTCAACCCTAAAACGCGATCGGTACGCATGTTTGTATTAAAATAAACGCGTTTAGTACGTACGCCATTATGAATACGTAAGCATACGCACCCTTGGTTTGCCTCTTTTTTTAATCAACCCCTCCTAAATCCCAGCAGGCTAAAAATTAAAATGTAATGGTGCAGTGTTTAATAACTTATCTGCGGGCGAACTGTGTGTGTTGGCTTTGGTAATGTAATTTTTGAAGTTTAACTTCTAAAGGGGACGGGATATCGATGCAAACTGCACGAAATCATCTTCTACCATACTTTTTAAGTATTATTAGGTACTAAAAATTTCCTCATTGTTAATGACGAACAAACATATGCTTACGATTAAAATCGTTCTCTTATTATTTTATACGACATTTGTGTTGAACATATTGTATCTGTTTAATAACAAATTTATTGCGCGTGTACGTTTTATGTTTAAATAAATGCTTCGACTATTAAATGTTAATTATACCAACACTCGGTGAAGCTAATAACAGATATACATAGCCAAGACATCTTTAAACGTTTGTTTCTAATAAAACTTAAGACGTTAGTCAAACCGGGAACTTTACTACCCGAGCTGTTCTTTTACAACTTATACAATAACCCTTATTCGCTCTGAACAAATTAGACGAAGAAACTAATATCAGGAGAGTTACCGCGTTAACCCCTAATCATCGACACATTGATGAAACAATCACGTGGCCCCCGGGGTCTCACAGACCGAAGGGTTAGACGCATTACTGGACATAATCTTGATTGATCTCCTACAAATAATGTTGGTTTCGCGCCGCGTGACGTATCAACCCTTTGTGTTTTCTTTGTTCCGCGTACCGCGAGCAGTGAGAGGGTTCGATGCGCTTTTCTTGTCGTGAAAATGACTCGAAATATGTAATGTAAAAGTTTGTACCAAATGGTGTTAGAGTCGGATTAAAATGAATGAAGGGGACAGCCAACGAACGACGTCCAGCTGTGCATTTTATATGAATGACAATAATATAAAAGTACCGAGATAATGTTTCTTGAATATTTAGTAATATTTTCCGACTGCATAATCATTAAGTCACGTTGTGCAATGTAAATGATAAATGCACATCATTACGAGTAGCCATTATATGATTTTAAAACCTAAAGAACCAACGTAATAAAAAAAACAAATGATTAAAAATGACAACACAAAAACCTCATACGTCAAAAATACAGTCAACGAAAAACAAAAATGGCCGTCATTTCATTTTCGCGCCAAAACCGTACAATATGGCCGTCAAAATAGAATTTTCCGCTACCACAGACTACAATTACATTGGAATAGATTAAAAATAATTACGAGTTCACTATAACGTACTGTATCATTTGCGGCGGGGTAAATTCAGCGGGAAATTGACGACTAAGAAATAACAGGGTTTAAAGTGAGTACTTGATCGTTGCTACTATAAAATTTAAATATTCCAAGGGTTAAACCATAAAGTGCTGATTGATAGTACTACTTAGATATTTACCGATGCGTTATTATGTTGAGAAATTAGGGGAAAATTATATTTCCTTAAGAATAGGGCTGTAGGGAATTTCCTTTTATGACTCTTTTAGTAAGAATGGACTAAGTTTGTCTTGGTTAGTACATTAGTGGATTTTAAGTGATTGTGTTTGGATTTTTTTAGTGAGGTAGTAGAGTTTTATGTGTGATACCGATAATCGTTTTTAAGGAGGTCCTAGCGGAGCGTTAAATTAACATTTACAATATAAGTACCTACCTACCTTAGTACATTTCTTGAAGACTAGTTTGAGAAAAGAAATGGAATAGATTGACCAAAAAAGGCACTAGACATTAAAAATCAATGCATTAAGATTAACGATTTAAAAACTATAAGTATTTTATTCAAACTTTAGATACAAAGATGCTTGGAGGAGCACGGGGATAAAAAGACACATTCGAAAAAAATATGAATAACCTTTTTTGCACGTTTTGTAAAAATGTGTATTTTTTATATGAAACAGATGCACCGGCCTTAATCTCCGTTTGAAATATAAACACACGAATTTTAATCTAAGTGCAGTTGAGATAAAGTGTATTTTTGATTATTTTGATGCATTTTTTGTGGGTGTTGGCAGATCTGTTCGCCCGTTCACATACGAGATTATAAATATTATTGTAATAAGACATTGTGATTCATGGTAGGATTAACCATCATTTTAAGCCCCATCATGAATGCATGCATATGCGTATTTAGGACTGTTTATCTTCGAAAAGAGCGTGAGGGTATCAACTTTGATGCGTTTAGAATCTATTATGATATTAACATAGATAAATAAATAGTCTGACTGCTCTACATGAAGTTAATGTTTTTTTCCCCCTGCTTAAAGTCTGTGTTTCCTGATAGCTACAACTTTGGGATTTTTAAGTCTAGAGTGAATTGGTTAGGTAGGTACTTCTAGGCAAGCTGTTCTGTCATCAATCACATCTTCGCTTTTCATCAGTTGAGATAGTGGTCCAATGTGAGCATTTCAATAATAAAAAAAATAAGCCGAAAGACGTCCACTGCTGGGCAGGCCTCCAAGAGTCACCCCATCGACCGGTCCTGAGTTTCTCGGTCCTAGCAAATTCCTGTGGCCCTCACCAGCTCATTGATCTACCTGCCCTCCGACGCTTTTTATAGAAACTATAAAATATTTACGTTTTGTTTTTACAACCTTTTCTTGTTGATAAAATAAACTCAATTTTTTACACAATACACTAATAAGAGAGAATATAACATGATAAAGCCATTTTTCCGTATTTTCATCGTTTTCTTCGCCAACTACATCCACGTTTTAGTTTATATTCGGGGGTGAAAAGCGACCAATCATCGTTGCAACATTAATTTCAATAAAAGAGGGAGGGGGTGGCTTTTGTCTATGGCGTACCATCGACTACGGAAGTAGTTCTGTCATATTTTTTTTTGCTATTCATATATTGATCTAGTTCTCGTATTAAGAATTTTGTTTTTAACTACAATGAGGAAGCAGTTTAATAGTGCAAAGGATTAAATTAGAATAGCCTGATCTCTGATTTGGTTGTTGTGTTTCTTCCCAGAAAGATAAAGCTCATCTGGTTCTCAAATACAATTTTTTTTTAATATTTTAATTTCACTTGTTACTGTTAAAATTCAAACCAATTTACAGTAGATTTAGGATCAATTTCTAATATTTTTAGATTTGTTCACAATCATACAATGATACATGTACTTCTCAACTCTTCAGGGGAGGTGGAGGTCATTGCACTGTCGATATGGTTAATAAGTCCTTACGGCAAGGCCCAAATCTATTTTAAAACCACTAGTGCTGAACATAAACAGAGGTGAATAGAATATAACTGCACTGTCAACTTCTGGGCAAAGATTTTCCTTCCAAACTTCTTCAATCTGCACTATTTACCAAAAATACCTCAATAATTCACCCACGGTCCAAATAATCCCACCAGAACAAACAAATTCTAAAGCAAACATATGAATTTATGAAACCATTCACTGATGACGAAATTAAACAACGCCATAGGTACAGACTACCCTACGTAGGTAAAAACTCCCTCTAATCCATGTCAGCTGCTTCTGACTGGTCGTTTCTCCCCAACCTCCCCTTCGACTACCCTTATTTACACCAAAATAGACATTGACCTATCCGCCCTTAGAATCTCTATACAACAAGAGGTCAAGTTAAACTGGCAGTACCATCACCCAGTGTTATCTGGACGGTTTTTTCGAGAGAATCAAATTGGGTGAGGTGCCAAGGTATCCTGGTTGTGTCATGGCTTCTAGCTGTCAAATACATAATGAGTGGTTTTATTTTTCAGAGTTATGGTTAAAACGATCGATCGTGTCGCGAATCTTCGGTGGTGTTGCCAGTTTTTTGAAGTTTTTTGGCTGGTTTTTTGAGTGAAAGTGGTGTTAAAGTGAAAGAGCAGGATTTTTCTAATATAATTGAAGGCTTTTTGTGTTCTATGAAATAGCTTTTGATCGTTACTCGGTAAACCAATGACGGTGTATTTTTGTCAGTGGTCAGACAATCTCAAAAACAGTCGCAAGTCACTGGAATTCGATATCAAAAGTATCAACGCAGTTCCCAATAAACGGGTCACAAGTACGAAGACCAATGTTGATTCAAATTACGAACAAACCAATTGCTTCAAAGTGTTTATCAAAACAGAATGAAGGGTCATTAACCCGAATGTGAACAATTCGCTCGTTTTGCACCAAACCAGTATTTGTACGGTACTTGAAATTTAAAAATGGAATCAAAACGTTCGGCGACTGTCCGGGCAGTGTCGGCGAATGTCGGTTAATGTCGGCGAGTGTCGGTAAGTGTCGCCGACGAAATCGGCCGACGTGTCGCGAAGAATGCGCCTGAGACTTTGTAATTGCACACCACTTGATCAACAGGGTGTTGTGATTTCAGTAAACTTAACATCATGCTAAAGTAAAGTTACTGTATGGATGGAATGATGCAGAAATCATGATTAAGTACTTTGTTTTGTACATTATTGGTCTGTCCAATGATCTATTTAGTTTAAATTAATAAGTTATATTGACTATTATTTAACATAATAAAAATGTGAAAAATAAACTACATATTGCTATTTTTTTTTGTTGTTCCTGTTGTTTAGTTTTGCTTTTTTTTTTGGCCAAAAATAATCATGTCAGACACAAATACCTTGATCATCTGTTTAACAAAATACCTAAAGCTGCCAGTGATATTAACCAAGAAAAACACCTCTCATTTACGACTTTTAGAAAATTTTCCCACTTTTCCTCCACAAACATCCTCTACTCTTAAAACTGCACCTAGCAGTATTTATGTCATTATTAACCGGTGCGAATTAATACTCATTTAGCATCCATTTTTATCGCGCATGTTCTGAGGATGGCGCAAAAAGCTCATTCCTCTAGCCGGCGCGACTCGACGGCCCGGCTCCGGCTTTTTTGCCGGACGGACCGGCTTTCCACCGAAAATGGACCGCTAATCATTGTTGTCGTATAATTTATATTTGTTGGGATTTGTAGGAAAGTTTAAGATGGGTAGGAGACATTTTGGAGTGATTTTCATGAAGTTATCTTGTTTGCTTGGTGCAAATAAACTTTTTTCTTTTTTTTCATTCATTAGTTTTCATCATCATCCACAGCCCGACTTCACTCTCTGCTGAGAATAGGCCTCACTTTTCTTATTACTGACGAGAAATGTGGTGAAGACATACCCTTTTCTTTGAAGTCGGTACGTGTAAATGGATGACTGGACAGTGTACTTGTCTGATTAGATGCTGCTTAGATTCAATAGGTACCAAGATTTTTATCAAATATAATATCGGTACATAAAACGTTTAGGTAAAAATTAAAACATCCTTGAGATACCCGAAAAACCACTGACCAATCACGTCGGCGCGCGTTACGATTGGCGTATTCAAATTCGGAACCCTTGGACGAATTTAAATTTCGAACGCGTCCCTTCTGCGGCCGTGATTCGTGTTCTATTTTCCGAAATCTCAACCAGCCGCAGTGACCTCTGTACGACGTCGTATTTTCTTTATTTTTTATTTGTTTTCTAGCTGACGTCATAGTGAGTGATGAAAGAGCATAATGTTTAGTTCATCGGCATATTAATGCCGCTTTAAACGGACAAAAACTCGACGCGAGTCGGTCGACGCGGCGTGTCAGGCACTAATTGAGAGGCGCACGCTATTGCATGGTGCAACCGGGCTCAATCAGTAAGTAAAGGTTAGAGAAAATTCTCTTAATAACATACTTTTATTTAGTTCTGTCGGTGACCGGCCTTTAATAAAATTGCATAGATTATCGATGTTTGCAATCAGATGAATGACTGACCTTTAATTTACTCGAGGAATGTTTTGTATCGAGATCCAAAGAAGTCGCTCTAGTAAATTGAAAAACATTTCACATTCTTGCGATGTCGTGCCTGTACATTAAGTAACTCTACTAGTAGTTACTTGAACTAAAATTGCAATGCAGGTTTTATGGTAGAGTGTCGATAGCATAAACATTGTCAAATTGAACTACCGAAACAAACAATATACAGTAACAGGTATTTTGCTGTGCTAGGCGATAGTTACGAATCTAATAAATATTGTAACAGCTAGTTATCATGACAAGAATTCATTAGCCTCAATAGTTGTGAGTGCAGCGCGAAACGCATCTAATCGCATATAATTATAATTTTTCAAAGAATAACATTTATTTTATTAATGACCACTTTCACGGAGATGCCACAACAATAAAAGAGAAAAGTCCGAGTGCCGTAACCTTGTAACGGCGGCTGCTGTAAATTTTATTATCGACATTTTAAAAGTATGCTACTCGCATTTTCGCATGTGACTTAAGAAACGTTCGTTACATAAGGTTTTTTGTCTCTCTACGTACGTGTCGTGGCCTCACTTCGTAATTAAATGGTCGCATCAATGTTACGCGAGCAACGTCGCGGGTAATGCGTATTAAATAGGTGATATCCTTTACGCTCACGCTGGTGATTGCGCAAAAAATACAACAGACTGTAATCGTCGATTTGCGATTGCCGTTGTTTCCTTCGCATCGACGACCGAGGCCAAACGAGGTACGAAAATTAACTGAGAACTCTTGGGCAACCCGAAGGTTTCCCACGAATCGGGATCGAGTGTATCTAAAACCCAACAATTTTTATCAACAAACGAACCCGAAACAAGATGCGTAAGGAATTCCAAACGGCAAAAACCACTCGATGGGGACGATAAAACGAAATCGCCGATGCGTTGTCGAAAAAAAAATGCAAGTGCTGCGTGCGAGCGAGATAACAAAAAACGTATCGTATCGCGGTTCCACTCTAGCGCGCGCAGCTAATGAATACTGCGTGGCGTGGCGCGGGCGCAGCTGCGAGCGGACCGATCCGCCATTTCCATTATTTATTTTATTTCGGCGCGAAACGTTGAATTGGATCAGTACGACAAAGAGGTTAAATTGCGCGTCCAAATCCCATGACAATTGTCAATTATAGCGTTAAACGGAACACGGACAGATGTAAACAAATACACAATGTTCTGTCTGTTGACGCGGCGCATCACAATGCTGTGCGCACGCAGTCTCTGTGGCAGCTTGTCGGTGCTCACGGGTCGCTGGGCTGGGAAGTGATCTTGTATGCTCAACACCCCATGCTAATCCTTTTTGTAAATGAATACCAGATTGTTAAATTATAAAACGTCAAACACCTTTCATCAACTTTCGACATTCCTTGCATTGAATCATATGAATGCGTTGCACGTTGTACGTGTCTGCTTTTCTAATAAGTTGTGTTTTCATCTGATACCCTATCTGCGTCATAAATCTATATACTCCACCGTAGTAAAATTTCTTCACTAATCTTTGCAATCTGAAACCGTCGATTGCAATGAAAAAAGCACAATCCGCGAATGCAAAAAAATTCAATGACGCATAAATCTGTCTAAACCTCATATCTGCAGATACATCATCTAGTCTGTGCGTGCGGTTGCCCATTACTAGGTTTTTTCCTGCGGCGCTACTTGCCTCGTAATTGCGAAGTCTAGTTATTAGACGTTAGCACAACTGTATATTCTTTTATCGTTTAATCCAACATTATAAGATCGATTGCTTGTCTATTAATATTCAGTAAACTTGCAGTAATGGCAGAAATACTTAGAAAATGCCAGATGAAAGTGATTGACGGTGATCAGCCTGCCAAACAGCAAGCAGGCTTTGTAACAGAATCATCTAACAGCCAATACATCAGTGAGACTCAATCAAATTGATGACGCTGAGAATCTGTAATTATTTCTCATCGCCACTGATGTAACGAGGAAAGTTTAATGTAATGAATAATTGAATGACAGAACATGAAATTGATTATGTTCTTATAAAAGATTAGCTTGCATGACTGCATGCGAATTCTAGCAGAAGAAAACACTATCGTTGAACAGCATGATTTTCTATATATTCTCGGTGTTGTGTACAAACATAACAGCTACTAACAAGCGTATAATCTTAATACAAACACACACGAAGATGAGGCTACAAGACCGCACAAACACTTACGGTACAGCTGTACAGCGATCCCGCAACGCCAAGCCAGCGTGTCGGAATACAATAACCAATAAAATATACAATTAAATCGCAATGAACTAATATGAACTCAATACGGTGGAGTTTTGTGTGAACTGAACTAAAAAGTGAAGTAATGAGAACAGCATCGTAACGACATCGACGCACGCCATTCAAACATCGCGCAAGAACAATGAACATATTGAAACGTGAAAGAAAAATTAATTGACAAAAAATATGTCTTGTAATGGTTTGGTTTTGAATGGAATCGGTTGATTAAGAAACGTAAGAAGGCATTTAAGAATCATCAGAGGAATAAGTAGAAAATGGTGACAGTAAAAAGGTCAATACTAAGAGACGGATTTCAAGAGGCCAATTCTCGTACCTATACCTACTTCAAAAGAGTTTAAATGCAAGTCGCAACATGGTCTCAGTGACAATCAATGTTAAAACTTGTCAAAATGTAGGTAAAACAGCTTAAAGATGTTTTTGACAGTTTACAACTGCGATACGAATGCGAACGCTCCATATAACACAAGAATTACCTACCCTTTTGAAAAGTATCAACATTCCTAAGCCAATGTAGGTAATTACCAGAATTAAGTTAGAACTACAGCCGATAGTAATTTACATAAACTGGCAGCCAACAGCAGTACTTTATCACTACTAGAATCAGTTCCAGATATTTACAATCTAACATTGACTAATGAACTAATCAGACGTAGACACTAGCTGTCAAACCAATGAAGCGTGGTATTATGACGTAACAATGCATATGCTTGGAGAAAAAAGAAAAAGTAACATATCGACATACCAGGTTCCCTCCCCATCATTAGTGATGTGAACAAAAAATATTTTGTTATCGATTCCCACATCGATAGATCGTCTTCCCGACAATTGTCAATTAAAATTCCGCAATTAAGTTTTAATTACATCTCATTATGCTTTCCGTTTCTATAAAAATATCTTGATTTATCCAGTTATTTGGCGAAGGCGTTGTTTGCGATTTTTGTTTTAACGTTTCATTACACGATAGCTTAATAAGTCTGTCTCATAAATGGAATGTTGTTTGTTGAATGCTTTCGGTTTATAAGGCAGCCAGATTTAGCGAAATTGAGCTTATGGAACAATTTGTTTCAATTTGAAGGAAGATTAAAGTGTAGGAGGGTAAAAGAAACAACTAAGTACTTTGACGTCATTGAGAGTCGAAGAAATGGCGTAGCACACTTAATCCTCGTCTCGATTGCCTCATTAATCCGCCGGGTGCTCTCCACAACCAATAGACACGTCACACTTGACAGACATTAGAAAACAACTCAATCCAGCGATAAACAAACGAAACAGACGAACCATTGAAACTATAAAAATTGACTCACTGTCACTCAGGGAACGATTAATGACAACAAAAAGAGCTAAACTCATCGTGTGTACTCGAGTATCGAGCGTACTTCGTCATTGCATCAGCACGGTAGTGACGCCGAGTATCGCTGATGGGATGACAGTATCACAACTAAACCGATCGGCCACGGGGAGGGCACTATATCAATCATTTGGCCCACAATCGCACCGCACGCCACTTAAATAAATTTATAACATATTAAGTACGTTGAAAATAAACACTTTACGGTTTATGATTTATTTCGTGGTATGAATTATGGACGTCACTTATTTAGCTTTAGAGAGAGAAGGCAATTCATTTTATCTCTATCTATTGCGATTTCACGTGCCACGGCTACCGATAAACGTTTTATTATAGTAATTAAAGCGACCGATTAGATTTCGTACGTGTTACGCGTCCAAACATTTGATAAATGTGTCATTTTACAGTGTTAATCTGTATGTGATAGTATATTTTTATGTTTACTGTCAGAGCGTCAAACGATAATGATTTCGAAATTTAAAAAGGAATTTGGTACTCATTTGGTTCGAAAGTTTAAAACGAGAGAGAAAGGAATTAGGAAAAAAAATCTGGCGTTAGTACCACAATGAGAAACAACAAAATCTAAAGAGATACTACACAAAGCCTGCATATAAAATTAAAGGCACGATATTGTATCATTACAATTTAAAAAACCGCATGATTATTTTCGGTTTCTCCCAAGATCAAAAACATTTTCTTCGGTCAAGCATTAAAATAGTAAATATTACTTATCAGAGAGTGGAACCTAAGTCAATAAATACATAAACACTGGTCAGTTCCATGACACTGAGTGACTGGACTATCATTTATCTCGGCGGGGTCCCACGGGTCGCAGCCATTTCCACTTATAAATACAATTTAATTTCAATAATTATAATACAATAAAGTCTTTGACTGATAAAGAATCGATCTATATGTATAAACTTAGCTCTACGATATGAGAAGGGTTGATAGAAAAGTTATATTTAGTACGCTTTCTATTGTAAATCAATTCATAAACTTTCTTTTTTTAAAAACCAATTTTTTTCTACACAAAAATGATATTACTACTATTCACTACTTATTCTCCAACACGCAAAAATAACCCCTCGCAAGGATATAAACTGAATAATATAACAATCAAATTTTAAAAGTGAAATTCAAATTGCACGTCGTTACAATGACGCATCCGGTGGCATCGAAGTGAAGACGTCAAAGTTATTTTTTAAATTGCATATCAGCCGCAACATGTCAACAGCTATTGTGCCTATTGTTGGAA
The DNA here is from genome assembly GCA_947386135.1 of Melanchra persicariae. NCBI lineage: Eukaryota > Metazoa > Arthropoda > Insecta > Lepidoptera > Noctuidae > Melanchra > Melanchra persicariae. The sequence goes on along the minus strand of OX376662.1, from coordinate 18,151,416 downwards.
AAAATGAAAAACCCACAAAGATATCCCGGTAACGTAATTTTGTTACAAATTACACGGTATTTGATTGTCGGTTTGTACAGATTACCAGTTTTACGAAGCCCCGAATTGTTACAAAATGACTCCATTTTCGTTTTTTTAGTTCAATAACACGTATTAAGCGATCTGGCTTGTCACGTTATTATAGGTTCCATAATGAAATATCATTTTTATAAATGTGGCAACACTTTCTTTGCCATTTTAAACAAGTGTCCTTCCAGGAAGTTTGTTCAGAATTTGAGAATAAACAACAGTTTCTTTTTTTTAACTGGCAAGGGATTATGGTTGAAGGGACGTTTCTTTTTTTTGTTTTTGCAGACGGAGTCGTAAATCAAGCTTGTCTTTGAATGTTGCTTTATCAGCTTTTCTCGCTCCTATTACAAGGTGCTTTGTTAGTTTTATGGCCAGAGTGTCTAGTTCGAATTGAAGAGAGGGGAGGCTTTAGATCTCAAATGTTTTGGTTGTTTTACTTTATTCTGTAATGGAAACGACTTTTATAGCAAACAGAAGATAAATGTCGAAAAATTCTTGATGTTATACTGAACAGCTGATCCATAGACAAAAGTCTACTAGTACTGCTCAAAACGCATAACCAACAAAAACACAAAAATCGTCGAATTCTTAAATAGTATCAACGTTTTAATCCCATTACGTAAGCCACAATAAACTTAAAAAACTCATTCTTCTATAGCAAAACATTTCTTATCAGGAGGTAAATGAAAATTGAAAGAAACACTCGCATCAAATCGATTACAATCAATTGAATATTAATTAAAGTACTCACTCGATTTAGCTGAATCGATAACTAACCGAATAGCGAGACTGTACCGTAAACAATCGATAATCGGTACGACTCGTATTTACTCGTGCCCGAATTATCCATTACTAATTATGACTTTGTAGTTATTATAGCATTATGCAGAAGAAATAACCGCTACTGATTTACTGGGCGCCATTTTGAACGACATTTTAAAATTCGAATAAATATGCAAAGCTGCCAGTATGTTTCAGAAGACTGGTTTTAGGAATAATTTACTGTATTCTTTTTTATTGGGATGGAGGCTACTAAATTGCACTTTTTATATCATTTATGTAACAGAAGGCCTAAAAAGAATGTTATATTGATAATATTTTAAAATTTTCAATCAGGTAACCCTGCCATGTTTTTTTTTACTTGTGAGGCGAAGGTAGCAGGTGCGTTGTGCCCAGTTATTCAAGCTCCTTTAACCGAGTAATTCTAGTACGTTCCTTTGAATGTTTTTTTTTTATATAGTCAATGGTTTAGTAGGGTAAAGCGATGCTACCCTATTTGTTGTATTTGTCTAGACTTGTGTGCCATTAATCATAATAATCACATATCTAATCAATTACTTATTTTGGAGTAACATAACCCATAGTGTTAATAATAATTTATGTAACTTTTCTAGGATTTACAGCATTAGTGTCAGTGGTTGTTGTATAAAAAATATTTCAAGTAGGTACAATCTGAAGTAAAAATAACAGGCTAAAATTCTCTGGCTACCTAATTGTTTTTAAAATTGCCATGGCATAACGTCAATTTCTCAGCAGGTGGCTAAATACAGAACTAAAACGACTGCCACTTCCCAGATTGATAGTTACCTGTTTACTGAAGACTGCGATGTCTTCATTGAAGGATTCTGACGAGCACACGTCACCCCCCGCCACGCCAGGGTCCCGGGGGGTACACGTCGCCAGCTCACACTTCTCGAAGATGAGTGCCAGGAGGGGGAACAGTGGGTGCCTGGAAACAGGGGACATCGGTTAAGCATTAGATTTTGTTTTTTAACTTTGACAGTTGTGGCTGTTCGGCTTGTTACATTGTTCTGAAAAAAAGACTGTCAATGTCAATAATTCATAAGTACGTCTTTAAAGTTGAGGAAATCTTCGCCATTTACGTATATTTAAGTGCCAAGTGCTACAACATTTTTGAGAACATTCGCACAATTTCGGATAATAATGTCAATCTGTCAAAAATCTATGGAAGTTTAGGGTTTTTTGACAGTTTGCGACTGAGATGCGAATGCGAACGTTGCTTAAAAAAATCGTGAATTGGCCCTTTGGCTGTATAGCGCCCTGCCCTTGTCTAGTAAAAACGATAACTGTCAAAATTAAATGTCCTTATATTCTGTCACATTTATGATACTTGAGCATTGTTTTACAGTTTAGCTTCCTCATAAAAGATAGAAAATGAATAACAAAATCGTGGAATCCATGACGTAGTTCAAGGAAATACAAATTAACTATTTAAAAATACATTTCACTTTACAAAAACGTCATAAAGCAAAGTAGCTTTAAAAAAAAATTGCCATAACCAATAAAAAGTTAGAGATATGGTCCAATTGCTGGCGGATGACCCCTCACGCGGCTGATCGCAGATTAGATGCAGATGTGTACGTGATGTGGATATGATCTTTATAGTTCTGCCACTGTGCTGGGTGGGGTCCCAGTTATAGCGGGCTGAGTGATCAGCCTTTGGATGGGAATTTGTTAGGCCTTGTTCAGCAGCAGATTACTGAATTACTCTAATACATTGCAGTAACTCTGCACCACGGAGCAGCAGATTTTTAATAGCAGTGACTGTGCACGGGTGGACCACAGCTCAAAAGGAATGGTGTAATTTCTAATATGAAGTGTGAAAGTTATGTCATTTGTTTCAGAAAAAAAACTTACATTAAAATCTTAAATAAACATTTGAAAAAATTTGTATCCGACCACCCATTACGTTTATTTGAATTAATTTTCCATAGTTTCAACTAAACAAAAACTAAAATAAAGGAAACACTTAAAGTGAATTTACCACCTTAAGTGTTTCCTTATTTCCTTTTTGAAATTCAATAAAAACTAACAACAGTTTACTTCATACAGTAATAACTAACTAAAGACTAACATATTTTATTATTGTTATTTTCAAATTATAGATGTATTGCTTTTCCAGTCGACTGTGACCGAACATACTTCGTTTCCGTTCTACGCATCAGCCAATGGGAATTTTAAAAAAAGTTGTTAAGTGCGTAATGAAGGGTTCCATAGTCAAGAGCATGTGCAAAGACTATATTTACATTTTCATTTCATTCAGATTGCTGAATTACTTAGAAGTTCATATAACTAAACAAAAACAAATGTTTGTGGTCGCAAAATATTAATTTTATGTAATATAATATGACCCTGTCAAAAAATAACTCTTTGCTGACATAAGCATCACGCTTGGAGAAAATAAACCGTTTTTTTTTTAATTCTTTCTTTCCAATTAATTTCGTTACCATCATTATGCGGAACCCTATCAAACATGTTATCATACTGATCATAGACAATCAGTTGTTTACGATCCACACTAACTGTTAAGTTATTTGTTTACATAACGAATTGAGTAATTTTTTATTGTTTACAATAAAATAAACATAATCATAGCTTTTTGAATAATTGACTCGAGATAACACCCCTATACTAAAACAGAGGTTAATTATATTTATAGGTGCAAAGGCTTTTTATTAAACATTATCTATTTTTACAACGTTTGTGATAGTCTCACGTTTGACCACAAACTTACCTGATGGTAAGCGATAATGTGGTCAGGGATCTTCCCAAAAAGAAGGCACACGCATACTTAAAACTTAAAAAAATCATCTATTTACACAGAATAAACATTGCCACTTAAAAAAAGGTATTTAACAGGCAAAGAACCCTAACAGCTCCAGTGAAATAACTAAGAAATACATTTAAATTACAATTTAATTGCAATAAATTTTACAACAACGTTTGCTGCTTGCACAAAAACTTCAATCAATGCGAATACGATGTTCTGTCTGACCTTTGCATCGTAGAAACACAACATAGTACGAGGAAATTAATTAAAAATAAAACTTAAGGGTCCACTGCAGTTAGACACACCATAAAATTAGTTTCTTTAGTCTGCGAAGTTATAACCACACTAAGTTATATTTGTATATATTGTAAAGAGGTTTTATTCTTGTGCGTGTTTCCGCCGCTTCAGGAAAGAAATTATTGATGCATCACAAATAAATCGCAACTCAAGTGACGCGATTGGCTGTCGAAAATGTATTCAATCAAACTGCGCTTTTGAAAATTTGTTACATTCATTTTGGCTATAATAATTTTCGTTCTACAAACTGCGTTCTTGTATTTTTTTTGTAAATATGTTATAAATAACACTTTTGCACGTCAATCTTTTGCCTATAATTTCAACTAATATGGTGATTTAGATATAATTATTTAGTAAGTTATGGCTGTGTGGAGTCAAGCTTCAAGCTCATCAAAATTTAAATATAATTGCAACAAGCACTGTTCAAGCTATCACCATTATATGGTTTTCGTTCGTTAACATTTTTATAACTTCATATAACGAGTTGTTAATTCCACAATTGTTTTCTAGATAATGAGTTACTTTTATTTTAATCTTGATAACAAAAACAAACAAATAAAATGCATTTATTATTTGCATAACGCGAGGAAATGAGTTTATGGGTCTTATATTCACACTAGAACTGATTATTTTGTCATATAAAATATTGTACAGGGTCAGATGTACCTTTGTAATTAAAACAATGACTTTAAAAAGATTTAAAAATCCTTGAAACTTACTTAATCATCAATCAATATTAGCCTGTACTCGATCTCAATTTATTTGGGGCTTACAAAACATATATAGTTCTTCTTTATTAGTCGTTAGTAATTAGTCACACTTTTTCTAGACATATCATCTTCCTGATGAATCATCATCAAGAATTTTACTTTAACTGTCTTTTATCTGTCCCAAGTAATATACAGCCAATTGCACAATTGATAGTCTATAAATGTAGTCAAGCACCAATAATTATTTCCCTCATTATTGAAATCCACTGAATAATTTAATCCTTTCACTCAAAGTCAAAGTCAATTAATTTATTTCAACTAGACCATTAAAAGACTATTATCAACGTCATATAAATTACAGTTTGAAAATAAAATGTTATAGTGACTCTATGTAGTTGTCCATTCGGAAAAACTAGACTCTTATGGAGAAGAACGAACAAGACATTTTTGTTCCTTGATCCCTCTTTCACTAGGACCCCACCTCACCTCGCTCCCATAAGCGCCTAACATCAAGTTTCTTGACAACTTTTGATCAGATAACATTAAGATCGCTGCAAACGGACGGTTAAGCGTCAAATGTACCACCTTTATGTACTTAATCTATCATCTCTTAAGGGGAGACTGATAGCCAAACTTTGGCCAAAGATTGGTCTTGTTTTAAAGTGGAAACAAACATTGGTAGGGTTCACAATACTTATGATTGTTGGGACAATAGCATTTGGATAGACGGGGCAAGAGTAGATTTAATAGCTGATATGCAAAACGGCTAGAGGGCAATCTAAGTCATTAAAGTTTTGGCTTATTGGGCAATTATGGCAGTTGCATAAATGGACAGTAAACTGGCATAACTAATTCTGTTGTATCAACCAAAGAGTTTTGAAAGCCTTTAGCGTTTTGTAACTCATCTTGAGATATCAGATCTTTTGTGATTTCTAGATGGTTTCCTGGATTCGTTGTTTGTCAGTGCGCTGTGCCTATTATATCTACAAGTAGTAGAATACAGAAGAAGAAAGTCAGTTTACTATTTGAAAACCAATCAAGTAGGTACGGAATCTTATTTGCTTGCATGGATTGTCTATCATAATAATTATTGTTGCATTCCAAGACAACCTCTCAATTCAAGTGACGCAAGGCTCCCGGGGGTCAACAATCAGTATAATGTCTTTCTGATTATTTGGCACTTGATAGAAGAATCACTTCTTGTCCTGGAGTCTGTTCTGTTTTCGATACGTGATGATCCCGATCAAGAAGAGAGTGAAGTGGTACCAATTAATAGAAATACTAGTTCTACTGCTACGTGACGAACACAACCGGCTCAGTCAAGAGTATCCCAACAAAGAAGAAAGAAGAATCTTAACCTCAAAAATACCTCAAAATCACACGTTACCACTCACCCGTAAATAGCATCTTTGTCCCTCTTGTGTACGAGCGGCTCTCCCGGCAGGGCGTGCGCAGGCGCAGCGGGAGGGGGGTAGTGGACCGGCGGCAGGTGCGGGTGAGACAGTCTGTGTTCGTGGTACATCGCGCCGCCCTCCATGTAGCCTCCGCCGTGGAGGCTCTCGTCGTACTGTTGGGAAAGAGAACGTTAGAGATGGTTGTGGAGCTGTTGAGAAAAAAAGAGATGAAAGTTCTGGAGCTTTTGAGAATGAAAGAGCTGGAAGTTCTGCAGTTGTAGAAAAGAAAGAGATGGAAGTGTTGAAGGAGAGGTAGTTACAGACGTTGGTGGAAAGGCTGTTGAGAAGGAAAGAGATGGAAGTATTAAGGGAGAAGTGGAAGACGTTAGTGGAAAGGCTGTTGGAATAAAAGGGGGTAAGGGAAGGCTTAAAGAAGAAGCATATCGAAGAGCTGCTGAATCAGGAGGAATTGGAAGTAAAGGTCACGAGGAAGAGATAGTAGAAGAAGTAGTTCGTAGTAAAGCTGTTCATAGGAAAAGAGTTGGGTGTTGAGCAAGAGATCGATGGAGGAAATTTGAAGTAAAGATGACGGAAAACAGGCAATAAGAGAAGGAGTAGTAGTTGAAAGTGAGGCAACTGGATAAAAAGGGAGCTGATGTGAATGGAAAGGTAGATGGTAAAAATAATGAAGTTATTGCGATAAGTGACAAAGTGGATGGAGTCAATGAGAGCTCTATTGAAGTTAGAATAGAAAATCTTTTTATTGAGTACTTATCTGTTTTGGTAAAAAGAACACACTAGAACTAGCTTTTATGAAAAAAAAAACTTAATAATAATGTTGTCTGTGTAAATGCGGTAGTAGTACAGTTTCACCAACAAATTACTTTTTATACCTACAAGCACGTTCAAACAAACCTCATTCTCCTTTTATCTTAAAAAAAAATCAGTTAAAAGTAAAGACCGGGCATTATACTTCCTATACGGCACATTCCTCTTAAAGCAACAATTAAACGCACGTACAAAGGAGTTAAAAAAGATGGACTTGAAACGTTGAATATTCATTAAAAATGTTTAAGTCATCCTGATGGCTATCTAACATCAATGGCGACCCTCAATTAAACACCATAGGCTTTTAAAATGCGTGCCAGTGCTTTTAAGCAGATTAGAGTGGGTAAAAAAATTGACAGGCCCTCTTGTGGTTCTTTTGAGTACTATTCTTTTAATGACAGATTATATTTTAAATCTATTGCTTGGCTGTATGCGTATTGTTTCTTTGCCTATCTTAATATTGATTCAAGAAGTTACAGATGGTAACCAAATAACTTTCATTGTCTTTAACAACTAATTTTGTCAAATCATTTAAGAGAATTTTTAATACATAATGTGTTTATCTATATGCAACATCTCAGACTGTTTAAATAAATAATTAAAGCGTACAATGACCTCTGACATAAAAATAAACAGGTATTCTTATTTATTTTAGGATTATATAATTCTTTCGATCATTAAATGTGGAATTTATCATTAATAATTAATTATTTCAATGATGCCACTGCATTATACGGCTGACGTAATAATTATGCAGTTTTAAATTAAAATACCTATCGCAAAACAATTATGGCTTACGCTCAAAGAGCTTTTAGGTACCTACTAATTCCATGGTTTCATAAGTGACATGACCGGCCCATTCCATATTTAAAAAAAAATTTGTAAATCTATGGTAAGTTTCTACAAGTAATTACCGTTGTCTATGGGCATTAAATCTGTGCTAAATAGTTCCTATAAATATGTTGAATAAATAAAATTAAGTCATCTATAATGCAGTCTTGTCATTTACATGCTTATCTTTGTAATGGCATAATGAACGAAGTAACATTATAATTTTAGATGCAACAGTAATTATTTTAATTTCCGCATTTTTTAAGCTGCGACGTCAGAAACTGCAAACTGCAACAAGACCAGCAAATGATTCCAAGTTTGATTTATTTTCAAGTAAATATGTAGTTAGTTACTACATATATACACTTCAAATAAAAATTACTAACTAAGTAAACCCTAAAATATGGCGTCAAAAATTCATCCGTATCGCTGTAGCATTGCCACGTTGTATGGCAATGCGTATCCTTTGTCCAAGGTAAAAGCCAGCCCTTGGGTCAAGCGAAGTGTCAACTAGGCCTTTAAAAAGTTCTTCAAAGTGCATAGACCCCACGCTCCAATAGAACTTGAAAATTATTTTCAGTTGTATTCTCATCCAGTATTTTTCCTTTTTTTTTGTTATTTTACAGATACATTAAACCTTCATGCAGTATATTGATATCGTTCATTTTGTTCAGTCGGCCCATCAATTGGGGTGACGATGCGTTTTCCGTCAATCGATAGACTTGGCCGGTCATTACCGCACCTTTGCTTCAGTTTTTTTACACTACCACTTCAACCCCGCTTTGTCTGGTCTTTAAATGTTTTAATTTTTAACTGATTGAGATGGCTATAGAGGTTTTGTGAAATCTTAGTGTACCTTTATTAGGAGATTAATTAATTATTAACAATTTCCTGTGTTTATACGACCAGGGCCTAAACCACCAACTCTTAAAGCAGTATTACTTTAATATTACTTCCAGTGGGAAAGAGACGGAGCTGTACGTCCTGTATAGTTACGTCTCTTTCCCACTGGAAGTAATATTGATGTAATATTGGAATAATTAAGAGTTGGTGGTTAGGCCCCCCCTGGAAAATCAAAATGTGACAGCTGCTTGCCACATTTCTTTAAAACACATCACTCTTTTTTTTCTGTTTTTTTTTTTGGTACATACAGCTACATTCGTGACAATCTAAGTTGAGTAGAGAGGGATAGAAGATTGCTTTACCACTAAGTGCGAAAGAGATTTATTTTATGTCTCTTTCATACTTACTAGTAAACCAATTATGTCTCCTGCTATCAAATTCCCACTTTTTAGATTGTCAAGAATACAAGAAGTGGGATTCCCTGCCGTAGTCTGTGTTTCCTGATAACTACCTGGGCTCTGGCAAGTGAATTATTTCTAGGCAAGCATGCTCCTTTGTAGACCACACCATCGCTTTCCATCAGGTAAGATTGAGGTCAAACGCCAGACTATCAGCAATATTAAGTCTTCGTTTCTCAGATCCTATGCCCAATTTGTATTTTCTATTGATCATCTGCCTAGCCTTTTCTCAACTATAGGTCGGCTTCCAGTCAAACCGTATTCAGCTGAATACCAGTATTTTACGTGGAAGGCTGCCTACCAGACCTTCACAACCCATTAACTGGGTAACACGGTACTTCTTGGCAAGACTGGAGTCAGATTTACTGGCTTCAAAAAATCCGTAACGACTACCAAACATCTACAAATGACAGCCGGGACCAACGGCTTAACACGTTTTCTGTTAAGACGGTCACCCGTCTACAGACCAACCTTGCAAACGTTGCTTAACCTGGAAGTTTGACTTGTGCGGCTTTTATTCTTTAGCGAAGAACTCCTTACTTTGTATTTTCTATTATTCTAGCAAATACTAGTAGGTATACTACACGTTCAGCCTCTTTAAAAAAAAACTTCGAATTATTTTGAAGTTTATTTTCTCAATGCATTACTATTGGCAAGGCGTCCTGTTTACGCTAACCAAAGGTAACATGTATATAATGTATTGTACTATGAACAATGTATAGTAAATACGTATTTGTGCGATATACTAGCTCTCGGTACCAACTTCTCTTGCCACTTAATGCCAAGTAAACAATACGTTAATGTAGAGATAGCAAAATAGGTTTGGTAATTTTTATTTAGAAATGAGCTCCAAATAAAAAGTTATTTTTTCAAACAGAAACAGTTATAAAAAGGTATTTTGTTATAGTTGGATCCCGAGTGAATTAAAATAACGTCTATATTTTATGTGGTAATTTTGTGATTTGTGGTAAATAAATTATAAAGCGGTAACATTTACACTTATAAGTGAGTATTAACGAATTAACCTTACTAAAAATCACCAAACCTTAACAATAACCCATTTTTGGGGGCTTGTTAGACACTGTGACGTCGTAAAACGGTGCTATACAAGACTCATAGCATCTCATTCTCTTTAACAACGGAATCAAGCATTGACGTATCATAGTGACCCCACTGTTCTCATCATCGTAATTTCATATTGTATGGAAAAAAATACTACAAATCACCAAATCATAATTTTTATACGTATAAATATTTTCTCATTCACAGTAAACTTGCTGTCTATTGACAAGTTCAACAGTTCACCACTATCGATTCTGCCAACCGTACAACAATAAAGGAAATGGCTTACTTCTGCCAGAGACGACAAGCGAACAACATTAGTACTCAAACATAATTTATAATCTTGATAACACGTTAAAGTAACTGACTTTATTCCTGATAAACGCCATTGTTTTGCCGACCGTACCTGCGCAAGTTTACTGCGCATTGAATACGTCACTTTATTAGTACGTTACTGATGTTAAGTTCATTGTAATTGTTTTTGTGGTGCGCACGTGATTCGCCTGCTATCGGTATTGCTGGTAGCTTTTGTTGCTGACCGTATTTTTATTTGAGCTTTGACTTAGCTGTTATATATTTACTAGCGACTTCGCTCGCGTTAAAGTAGCCTCTTAATGTCTCCACGATCTCATCTATCTCTGAGCTATAACTCATCAAAATTGGTCCAGCAATGTACGCGTGGAAGCGTAAAAACAAACCTATACTTTCGCGTTTATAATAATATTAAGTGTATTTTAAATGTAGAAGTAGAATAAAAATTGTTTTTGTCTGCCTTGTTGGTTTAGAGGACGCATGCGCTGCTGTTGAACATGAGGTACTGGGTTCAATTCCTGGGATGGGCACAATTTTATTGGGTTCTTCTATCTTTTGAACTGTTTTCCAAGTTGATGGCAATATACTCGCCCCTGATTACATCGTACTTAAACATGACTGATCAAATGTAATGTAGGTACTCTTCGCGGAATTTAGTTGTGATATTTTATTCGTAAGTCCTTAAAATCTCTCTAATTGAATACAAAAATAAAAAAGCGTAATACCTTTACTTTGTAGCAATATGTACTAGAAAAATAAAAAAAACCAAACTAAAACATGGCGTCAGATTCGTAAGCATCGCTGTCGACTGGAAATGTACCCAAAAGACTGGCGGCATTGCCACGTTGTATGGAAATGCTTATGCTCTGTCCGAAGTAAAAGCCAGCCCCTAGGTCACGCATAGTTTCAACTAAACGTGTAGCAAGTTCTTTAAATAACTCATGTGCACTCGGAGCCCACGGTACAAGAGTAAAGAAGTTAACAATTTCAATATAAACCAACCAACATTGACCAATACACAGTCCAATCAAAGTTTATCTAGAAAATTTAAATTTTCGCACTTAAACGACTAAATTATACGAAGTGAATGGAACCGCCACCGACCTGTCAACCTTTATATCTTTAATTTAGATATTCCTCTGAATAACTGTGTAGTGCAGTGCTAAACTATTTACTTTCAACTAGATATTGTCTATGGTTTCACTTGTATCTTAAGAGAATAAAGGCCTAAAAACCACAGCTTTATTTTAAAAGAAAACCATGCCGCATGCTTGGTTTAAATACTGGCCACCAGAATCTTTATTCAAATTTTCTTTTGAGAATGCTATTATGTACTACTCCAGGAGATGACCTACTCGTATACCAAGTTTCATCTAAATTCGTTCGGCCGTTTTGACGTGCAGTGATAACAAACACTCAAATAGACTAAAACAATATCTAAAAATGATGAATTAATCTCATAACTCAAAAACTAAACCAGGTAAATTGGAGCGCAGTGTTTTTCCCCTGCGTGTGAGAAATATTTGAGATTTTCGCTGTACACTATACGGGTAAATGTATTATGTATTAGACTTATTTAGATTAAGTGGAGATTGTAGCGGCTTTGGTATTATCAGGACATAACTGTGTCACGAATCTTTGCTACTTGTTTTTTTATGTACAGCATGTTTTTTATTATTGTATTTGCTCATTTAAACAGTAGGTACAAGTACAATAAAAAACAAAAGCCACTTGACACACAAAAGTTAGACTGACAGTGTTAAAACGTCAAAGACAGTCCCCCAAAACGCACGCCCGGACAAATATTGGGTGTTTTAGGCTATTCATGTATTGTTTAGCGAGTCACCTACTATGATAGACACCAGAGAAATGTCCAATAACGGTCATTGACCCACATACACTTATTGACTTTCTTAATATCAAAAACAGAAATTAAAACATCAAGCTGTCCTGAATCGACTTCTATCGTGATCCTTTAAGCTGGTTCATAATTTACTGTCCGGTAATTTATTTATTTATGAAGGGATATTAGGGAAAGGTCAATGTGCTATATTGCAAATTTATCTGGCGTTCACCATACTGCTGATCATTCTCTTTTCATCTATCCTCTTTTTTTTATTTGGCCCACACTGTTACACTGCTGGGTAAAGGCCTCCCCCAAATCCTTTCAAGAATTCTTTTTCCAATTTATTTGTAGTCGAATTAACATGTCGACTCAACGACTCAGCGTTAGTAGTCTCTCTGTCTATTTTTATAGACATACACGTCATATTAATCATATTAATTTAAACCGACCGATTTTTTTTCCATCTCAAAACTATAGAAAATGTATGATCTCCTTTCTAAACCCTAAACATTTGCAATTCTTCTACTTCAAAATTCGTCATTTCTAAGTCACCTTGATCATTGTAAAAATCAGAAGGACAGACTCTCTTACTATTTATAGAGCAATAAAATTCTCACGACTTAGCCCGAACAATTAAAACATTCCTCTTTCCAGGGGTGCCGATCAACCTCACCACTTAAATTGTCATTGGCCGGCAAGGGAATTATAACAAACCGTAATTAAAAAGAGGGGTATCTACATTTAATCATTAAAAATTAATATCTGTAGTACTACGAATGTATCAAGTCTAGATTTTACAGTAGGCGCCTCACCCCTTACTTAAGTAGTAAGTAGACAAATTGCTCAGGAAAATGCTAGGGGAGTTTATTCTCCTGTTATTATGAGTAAGCGTTGTTCCTAAATGTATTCTTTTAAAAGTTGGTTCCGTACGTGAGACTATTCGTAATTATGTGAAGAGGTACAAATGGAAAATTTTGTTAGGGGGCCATTTTATGGTAAAGTTTTAAGGGGATTTAGTCAAGGATAGAATAAGTTGAAGATATTAAAAGAGAACGATATAAAGTTTATCAGGGAAGATTTACTAAGGATATTTGTATCTGTAGAAGGAGCATTTTCGTCGCAAAGAGTGGAAGATATAAAAAAATAACGATATATCAGAAGCACATTTAGATAAGGACGCAGGACGATATCGTGTTGGCCTACCCCAAAACATGAGACCAGGTTTAGAAAGAAGAAGAATATTGGAAGATACTAAATGTGTGGCGTAATTGAACACTACGAAGCGGTGACGGGAGGGCGTTTGGAGAGGCACTGTTTCAATGTCAATATTTCGGCACAAAAAACTAGAAAATGATTTCACCGATTCTTTTCCCAAGTTACATATTATCAGTTTTAATAAGAAAGGTCAATAAACACACAGTATCTGCTTACCCTTTAAAACAGTCATCTTGATAATACCTACCGCCTCGAAGGTGACAATATTAATGATTATAGTGGACATACAGACGATTACTACAGACCTTCATCAATAATGACCATACGTAAGCAAACCAATGATAGAATAAATTAATTCTAAGAAACAAGAATATTATTATTGACTAAATAATTTTCCTATTGTTGTGTGTCCTGCTAACCTCTATGAAGTCGGTTCTGAGTAAGATTTATCTAGTTTATATAAGGTCTAGAATGTAGACTATGAACGTAATAATGGACTTAGGTCTTTTTGACCTTTGTAAAGGAGCGTGCACAATTTAATTCACAGAAATGACCACAATTTTAAACTATTCTAGAAGAGGATTCTTGTTGTCCTCTACCCATTGGAAGAACTTGTGGATTAAGGGGAATTGGGCAACCGCCTTTGACTTTTTATCTATAAGAGAGGCATTGCAAGAGAGTTGCCATCCTAAAGGCTTAATGGAAATGTCTCATCCAATGACATATTATACATTAGCCGCGTAATGCACCAACATCGTAGACAGATAGGATTGCAGCAGTAGCCTTCCCTACTAATATTATAAATATAAATGCAAAAGTAGCTCTGTCTGTCTGTCTTTCTGTTACGCTTACACGCTAAAACGGCTGAAAGGATCGTCATGAAATTTGGCAGATATATATGATAGATGTCGGTTGCCAATGTTCTTCTCCATATTCCAGGTTATATATATATGCCAAATTTCATGACGATCCGCTCAGCCGTTTAGCTTGAAAGCGTAACTTACAGACAGTTTCGCATCTATAATATTGGTCTCATCTGTTTGAAATTCACAATAAACTCAATATAAATATTATTCATAGGTACAATTACCTATCATAATAATGATATTAAAATTGCACTAAATTGTAATCAACACACCTAAATAGCGATCAAAATAACTTGTCTGCTTGACGCCAATTATTATCTTAATCTAATTCATAATAATTTCAAAACACTGGTAGCGTCATTGGATCATTTACTAAAAAACCCAAGATAACTGTAGGTAACGATGTCTTATCGATAACGAAAGATAGTTTTTACAACATTCAATGAGTTTTATCTGTTATTAAACCCCTAATCATAATTATAATCTGTGTGCCTGAAGAATTTATGTGACACCTGTCAATATTCTGTCAATTTTTGTTTCATTACTTGTTTTTAATTGTAAATAATTGCTTTTGGAGTCAGGTTCTGGTTCGTGCTGGTTAAAGATGAGACGTTTGGAAAATAGGATTTTTTGATGAATGTTTAAACGTTAAGGCTAAAATTATGTAGGTAAGGAATAACAGTCAGAAGTTATAGTGAAAATATATGACCTCATTGTGAAAGAAACTGGGGATGTATCCAGTAGGTTCACCATATGACTTTTTATTTTGGTCTCGAGGTTCACCTTCACCTTGTGTGTCTCTGGGTAAAAGAGAAGGTCCCGTATTCAAATTTTAAATTGTTCAGCAGTAAACCAAGACAGAATGTGTTAGTCTATGTCTGAGTCTATATGAATGGAACATTGAGGAAGTGTGACAAAGTCAGACAAATGTATAACAGAGACATATGACAAACTAGGGCAAGGCGTCCTCGTCGCAGAGTATTTAGCAGAACCATGACGCGTTTTCGCTGAATTGACAATCAACTCCAGTTAAATGGTTATAATTAAGCAACCGAGCTTAACCAAACGTATATAACCGTACAAAATCGCAGCACTAACTATTTACAAGCGCTCAACAATAATCGGGATCGTAAAAGTCGCTTTAAATCATAATTACTTATAAACTGAATCGTACATATACATCACACGCATTTTGAACTCTATTACTACGTGATAAGGATTATAAAAATGTCCTTTATTAAACAAATCGTCGTAAAAAATCGTTTCAAGCGATTTTAAACTTTATTCTGTTGCCGAAGAGGTTATGTTTAAGTTTTGAGGTTATGTTTGTGTTGGCGCGTTATGAAAATGGCGGCGGAGTTAGGTATTTTTATTGGAGCATGTTTGAAACAATGGATGTTTGTGAACGCCTAAAATTATTTTGTGTACGTCGAAGCTCATTTCGGACTTTTGTGAATTTGATAAACGTGTCGTGAAACTTTAAGATTATACTTACAGATTGGGTATAAAACTGTGCAATTTTATGTTCAGCGATTGTTCTCAAGGAGTAAATCTGGTCATTTTATAATATTTTTTAGTTACCAACGATATTTTTAAAAGGACACAATTTATAGGTATCTATTATTAAGACTTTATAAAAAGATAATTATGTAAGTAATTAAAAAAATAACTGTCCTTATCAACAAAATACCACCAAAATTCTGTCATGGCGCCGAAAATAATTTCCCGCCCATTTTTCCAAAATGGCTACCATGGAAAAGGCACGTTCCATTCATAATATTCGACAACACGCACTGATGTTAGTTCGATAAGAGAACTACGCCTACGTTTGGGGGTGATACGGGGGTGAAATTAGCGTTTGTTTAATCGACATTACGTTTGGTCGCCATGAAACAAATTGACCGTCAAGCAAGGCCGCCATGTCTCATTTTCGAATTAATTTCATTAGTGACATTTCTTTTTAGGTTATGTCATAGTTTGATTTAGGTTCTGAGTAGATTGTGGATGGATTTATATTTTGTTTTCTTCTTCCTTTTGTTTTACGCTTTCCTTCTCAGTTAAGAAAATGATGTCATATTAATTGGCTTTTCCATTAAATTTTACTAGACAAGAAATTATCATGAATGTTTTTCTAGGAAGTGTATTGTATTTTTTTTTCCTTAAAGACGTTGTATGGCAAAAACTTAAAACTATTCAGCCTCTAAACATCCGATTATAGACCCAATAATTTTGACAGAATGAAATTCAGATTGACACCTTGACACCATTCTTTTTTTTTAAAGTTTCATCCTTTATTAAAGGTACAAACGTTATACAGTGTTATACGATGTACAGTTTTACTGATTCTAAGACGGCCTATTCATGCGTTCCGTTATATTGTCATAGAGCTTTTGATATAACATGTCCGTGTCCATGTTAACGGAACGATGGCTGAGCAAATTAAATCATTGAACATGGCCAACACTCCGGGTAAGAGAAATAAGTTCTTGATCATAAAGAAAAAAGCTTGTTTTGAATGTGAGCACTGCTTTAGGCATATATTTTATTTGATCGCTTTAATTCAGATATGTAGTTAGATACTTAATACAATTAATTACCTACATATTTATTTTTTAGTTCAATCCAAACTTGGTATAAAAATACCTACTGCTAACGTCCAAGAACCTCTTTTGACTAACACGTAAATGTTACTGTTAACTCTTTTTATTTCTTTCTTTCCTTCAAACTGGCTAAATATTACGGACATGACATCATTCAACAGACAGATTCGCTGACAGATTATCACCAATCATCTTCAAATCATTCTTGGTACCTAACGGATCCGCTTTTTATAAATAGTTGCTCATTCCCGACCTCCTTCGAGCCCTAAAACCCTTGTTATTTCTCAGCCACAATCAATCTACATAGTGACGGTCGCACGGTGACGTCACTCGTGGGCGGTTGACACACACATGGCGGACATTCTCGTCTGCTCACTCACACCGACACACTTTCAACACCCAAGAACAACACACAAAGATCCATAAATTATTTTCCCATAACGTTTTAGGTCACATTACATCACGTAAGGATAGGGGGTAATTAAAATTCTGTCCTGATCATATTCACACCTCTCGACAATTACAACGCTGGCAATTAATAAATGAAATAACTCTGGAATTGTCAGCAGCAAAAAATCGAAGGGATGTCCGTTTGGCGCGGTTGCTCTGAAATTGTTTTTGTGGCTGTACAGACACCTGATGTGGATTTCCGTGTGAATCTCCAAGGTTTTGTTGACGTTTGGAATGGTTGCGCAGTCCCTGCTTTCAGAATTTCTTGTACAGGGCGCATCATAAATTCCGACGCAACGAGCCATAATTCAAGCTTGGTTGATTGTCTGCCTGCGTTTTCTTTTTGTAAAAAAAAACTTTCTAGCTACCCAGCTGATTCTATCAGTACTTCGTTTGAAATATCAACGTTTGCTATATTGTCTTAATAAGAACGCTCATTCTGACTTGTCAGCCACTCGACAATCTGGACAAGAGGCATAACAATCAATCACCAGTCCCTGGCACAATTGATCCACTCCAAACGGTAAGGCCAGCGCTCAGTCACAGTTCATAAACAACATTTTGTCAATAAAGCCCATAATTCATAAATAGTTGTGTAATCTGCGGGCGCGGGGCGCTAAGAGTCGTCCGCCACAAAACGTGTAATGACTACCTTTTGACGGCTCGGAGCCGGTTCCAAAATTAAATGATACGTTTTAAAAATGGAATCGCTCTGTCCCGCCTTTTTTCCATCGAGATAACCTTTAGTCCATTTGGGTTGCCATAAAGAAAAAATAAGCATCTTAGCGTTTTAATTTTTTTAAATGACATTCTTGTGGTTTTTTCTCGCTGGGAATCCTACAGTGTAATAAGTTTACGGAGCGGCCGGTTTTTGCGGGCCATACTGTTTCTTCGATTTGTTCCTTTAGCAGTATCAAAATATGATTAAAATTTTCGTTGGTGGCGCATTGTCGTGGGCCATCGCCATACGTCATGCCGGCAGACGCTGATGAGTTCAGATCCCTGTTGCGCTAATTATGCTTGCTGTTATTAATCGCTTCAGTTATTTAAATTTTGCTTGAAACGCCCGTGGGGTTATCGTTTTTTACGACTTGCGGTTACGAGATTAGCGTAGGTCGATTCCGAGAAGTAAAAAATTAACTCTTTAACCGACTTCTTTTGCGGCAACGTATATGAGTGATATGTTCAAACGCTGCGGTGAGCTGGCTGGGCGGTTTGCGTTACCGCTGCAACGGAAAGCGCTTATGTAGAAAAAGTAGATAAAATTAGACGAGGTTTTCGAACGCAGGCGGTTGGGGAAGACAGAACCGTCACTTGTGCCCGACGCGGGGTGGGACATGATGAACGCCACCCTTAGCGTCGCCTGTCCCTCTCGCGCTCGCTACCGGCGCCTAGCGCTGTCGCCTGGCGGCCTGGCCTGTCATCTGGCAACCTATTCACACACTGAGGGGCTACCAGAACCGATTCGTAACAGTGAATAATGCATATGAATAGCATACATCTAATAATAATAATTGACAATTGCCAGTCTTGACGGTCTTGTCGCTATTGCCACACTAAAAAAAACAGTGCTTAATTCCCGAACAATACTTGTTACAGGCATAAATTGGCACTATAAAAATGATACATTAAAGCGAGGTAGGTAGCAATCATTCAGGTGTGTTTTTATGTATTCTTTAAATTGATAGTGGTAAATCAAGCGTCGTTAGACGCTGCGAGATGCTCGTATCGAATTTTACTGCGTCCCGAACGTAATACGACCGTAAAACTTAGAAAAATCTTTGTGTATTAAATTATTATCCGGCCGGATTGAGATGTGTTGGTCGAGGCGGGAATTAACGCCGTGCTGGCGACCTCTTCGATTTCCCAGCGACACAACATTATAGCGGGCGCTAGTCATAAATTCCGCTTCATTCATGATCCACACAGCGTAAGAGACCAAAGAATGCTCCATGCGTTTGTTTCTCGACCATAAATACTAATAAAACGGCCTCGTTACGGGGACAGTTCGAAAATCGGGCACACGACTTCTTAACGACACCTATTAGGGATCTTCTGTCTGGTCGATTTAATTGAAAAATTGTATCCAGAGCGTTGCAAGAGTTGTATCCGACTCGCGCGCCGGATGCGGGCCCAGACGTCCATTATTCCATTTGCCCATCCGCATGGGGACACGACACCGACGCGACGCTAACACGTGTCAATAAACCAATCGCGCGCCACATCCGAACTGCGCACCTACCTTAATTACTGGCAACACTTCACTGTTCTATATTTGAATTCGAATCTCGAAGGGCCCGTTCTAATTTCGAGTAAGGTTGCGCTCTCGAGCCGAATCGCTTCGATATCCATTCTACGCCTAGAATGTTTTTCTTCTTGCTTTTTTTAATAATAGAACTGTGAGCGATGCCGGGCGCTCGAACTCGGTCGATTCGCGAGCAGATTTATCGTTCGGAAAGTACCGCGGGGGGAACGTTAACACTTGTTTTAAGGCCGCGGATGAAAGTTTTACTTCCCATTCCATTTTTAATTTGAACTCTTTAAAACACAGCCGCTGTAATATCCGTCTCGCGAACCACCAATCTGTACCAGCCGACAGCTTGATAAAGTATTTTTACAGCTTATCAGAGACGCGCAATTAAACGTTTTTTATAATATTAAAATTAATTTTGAGCGACCATTAACCCGTAAGACCCGCGATTAGGTTTACAAATTGAAACTAAATGCTTCGGTTATCGTAATTTCTGCGTAATATGAATATCTTAGGTTTGTAATGTAAACAGCGAGGTCAATAGCTGGCACATGAACCGGCACGATAGCCTGCCCTCTTATCGTCTGCTGCACTCAAGGGACAGTTCGAGACTCTCTCCAGTCAGATTTCACGTAAATACGCGCTCGTTAAGATAACGATTTCCTTTCGACGCGACGGCTCCACTATCTTTTTGCTTTTATTCAAAGTATTAAAATAAGGACATACTTAACTACTTAAAGGATTTCCATGTTAATAATAAAGTGAGCGCTTGCGACGACGCCTCGTTAAAATGCTTATTCTAAGAAAATTCCAATTTCGAGTGATAGGGCCGCCAGCAAAAAGTCCGAAAAATGTGTATCATCATAAATAAGGTTGACATGTCGCCCACGCGCCTCTTATTACCGCGTCTGTCCGTTTGTCCGTTCGTTACCTCTATTGTGGCGGTGAATGCGAGATTAGCCACACCGAGCCGACGCTCGTGATTGACTATTTAAACTTCAAATTCTGAGAGTGACGCATTTCTGAACGAAGCAGTTGTTGTCTTTTGTACGATCGACCGACGCGCTTTAGGTATTTTAGTTTTGTATAATCTGTATAAGTGCTACGGCCGCCTCAGATTTATGTTAAGTGTGTTACGTCTGTCTTATAAATAAAATTCGTTTCGTCAGATAGCATTTGTAAGTGAAAAACTGTTTTTATTTTTAATCACCCGCGATAGTGTAACTCCGACGTGTCAACGTCGTTAGCCGACGAATAGTTGGCCGAAGAGAATTTTTAATTTCGTCTAAAAAGTTTTATCAAGATTTACAGACGACGCGGGATCATATGAATTGGGCGCGTCGGTCACCACCGGCGGGACTCGTTCTCGGCAATAACTTGGTCATCGCCCCGACCGGACCCAACGCCGCCGACGAAAACAACCACACCGTTGACCAAATAAATCAATACATACAATACGCACTACACAACACTAATCTAAAAGATAAGCCTCACTAATTACCAGTAACGGCTAACTATCCATCTCGCGGCGGCAATATTTCTAAAAAAGTGTCAACGAAGAAAAGCGCGCGCTAAATAGCCTAGTAACGGACCGTTCGTGATTCCAATTTCAAACCTCGTTATCGCTGCCCGAAAAAAGACGACACTGAGCGAGATATCAAAAAAGGATTTGGAAAAAATTCGAACAACAAGTTTTTAAAAATGGAACGTTCGATTCGTACACATGGAGGCACCGGCCGGTTGAGGCGGCCAGGCGGCCAGCACTCGACGCGCGCATTGTTCCAGCCCTTCCACGGAACCGCCGCGTCATGTTACTTCAATTAATATTATTTAATCTGTATCTAGATCCCGACGGCGTGTTAGACGAATTATATCGTTTCGGGAGTCACCGCGGTAAGATTTGTCGATCGCGCGATACACTAGCAGTGTTTGATCAGCAAAAGAAATAGCGTGACATGAATATACGAGAAGGAAACATATTTCGATATGAGCGTCCAAATAACTGTCGCCAGACGGGATCGCACTGATTTACGACGCGGCGTTTGATGGCGTATAGTATTTTGACTAGAACGGGCGCGTATCAATCAGTAATTCACGGGGTGTGCGCGTAAAAAGGATGTCAGTCGTTCGGCCAACAATAAACCCTCAAATTAGCGATCGCGCGAATTACCGTTGAATCTAAAGTGCGCAATTAACGCGCGTCTACAAAGAGCCAATTCGAAAATGAACAGCGATATTCAAATTGAAAATGGAACGCGCAGCGAATAAAACAATGAGGAGCGGGTACCTGCCCTCGGGCGCTCGGTATGCGAGCGAGCATCTAGAGCGCTCGGGCGCGCTCGGCCGCGTTCGGCCCGCCGCCGCCGCGAATCCCAATTCAAAAATGGAATCGAACAGCAAAATTTAAATAACAAATTAGTGGGTGCGTTTATAAAGCGCGTCGAGCTTCAGCCTGATTCCAATTGATTCTGATGTCGGAATTATGTTAAGAGTGTGCGTCCGATAGCGCGAATAGAACATTATAAATAACAGGATCAGCTCTTTAAAAGCATATAAAATCATATCTTGAATATGTTTCCTACATATTATTATAGCTGAACACATGTTCATCAGTTTGTATATGCAGTCAATTTATTACATACCTACATTTGCGGATGCAATCATAAATCTAGCTATTATAAAATATCAGGAGTGCGTCGCCGTTCATTAAACCAGCAGTGTGTACGTCTGTCGAGAGAAAATCGTGTGCGCCATCAATATTGTTCATTATATTAAAAGCTGGGACTGTTTCAAAACAGTTTCGAGTCCGACAATCTTTATCAGACACAAGAAATAAAACACGGAGAGGAATAAAAACTTACTTTACGTCACATTAGTGTAATCTCGGATGTCGACCATCGTTTCCTTAGGTCCATTAAACAATGCCGATATATGTGTATTATCTACGCCCACACTGTAGTCTAAGGCCCTACGGCTCTCCGACCAGTAAATAGCTATATTTCTGGCCATTAAAAAGTAAATTGTCCCCGAACCAGTCCCTCCGGTTTATTTTATTATATTAATATATCATATTGTCGTATACCAAGTTATATAATTCATCAAAGATTATTTATATGGTCAAGTCGGGGCGCTTGACCGTTTTATATTTAAATTAATAATTAAGATTTTAGACGGTCTGTATTTTAGTTAAAAAACCGCGGTTTGCAATCAATTTTTCATCTGAGAATGTATCTAGTAGGTATCCTCTTACTTTTGAAACCTAAGATAGGAGCCTATAGATATAAGTCCTTTAATATCATAGAAAAAACATTCGTTTTAGAAGAAAAATAATACTATCTAACACTTACTACTCAAAAACAATATCTACAGTGATATTCTAAAATGCGTCGGCATTTTAGAATATTCATTGCGTTACATACATAGACTTTACATTCCACACATACAATAATAGGATATGGTCATAAATGTTCATGCGAAACAATTTTCGTTAGTACCTAATTCGTAAAAAAACTTTTAGTTGGACATGGCAAGCGGGTTCTATCAAGTTTCAAGAATATTTTGATGACTCTTTGCTTGGACATAACAAGCGGACTCTATCAAAAGTCTACTAAATATCTATTTTGACGCTTTCCTTACACTAATGATTTATAAATACCAAGACGTAAAGGTATGAAAAAATTCAAATGCATTAATATAATAGAGAATACAAAATGTTTCCGTCGCAATTTCAGCATTTTGTCTACATTGACGATATATTGATTAGATCATGCACAAAAAGGCCTAATGGCGCCTAGCGGCAGCGTTTGACATTTTTGTAATAGATATAGGGAAGTTTTATGACTTTCAATGAATAACAACGTTTCCATCAGTATCAAGGCGTAATGAAAAAATAATTTTCGATACACAAAAACTAGTTAATCGCTGCACATTATTAATGAAAATATAATAGTACCATTTAAGCCGATAAAAATAATCGTAAGTGGCAACACTCAATTATATTTTATTATCTATTTCACTTCCCATACAACGTCGTAACTTAGCCGCGGGTTTTGCAATGTTGCCAGCGTTGAAAAAGTCGAAAAAAAAGACAACAGTAATGTTGCCACGTTATCTTATACCTCAAGCAATGGCGGGACATTTTTCAACACTTAAAACATAAAATCGAGCGTTTTTTTATCGCGTAATGTGAACAGAACTGCCTATACAATACTGGTGTTATCTTTACTGTTGAAATAAGTGCCAATAATAAGTTTTAATGTTTTAGGAATGGCCGAAACGCCCGCAGATTGGCGCCGAAGACTTAGAGAAAAATATATCATTAAATAGTGGTCGGCAAACATATGATTTTTGGAAGAAATTCATTTTATTTTTAATTCGACTTTCCTCTTTCAGTACACGTATGTAGTTTTATTATTTTTTACCAAAATAAGGTCCTTCATTGTCCTTATTTTTAAGAACAGACGTTGAGCCACAATAAGCAACAGCTGTTTTAGGTCTAGAACTTGTGAAAGGTTCCACAGAGGAGAGAGGGTGGCTGTTTACAAGTGGACATGCGACGGACCGCGGTCTAGTTCATAAATAATAATAGACTTTTTTACTTTGAACTTCATATATGCTAAAGTTTTAACCTTTATTCAACTGTAGCAGTATGTAAAATTTAAGCAGACTCAGACACCGTAAAAGTTATATTCTTGCTATTAATTTTTGATTCCTGAGAAGATATTGTAGGTATATTTTTTTCAATAAGTGTAAATGCTTTTTTTTTGTTATTTTGTACAGGTTTAGTTCGTAAAATAAGAATAAATCATCTAGAGAATCTAACACATAATTTCATTATCTTTTAGATTACAGAAACGTTAGTTGTTAGTCTAGAAATTTAATAATTACCTGTACTGGTTGTGTTTGTCAAGTTATTCTGCATATACAGAAAAAAACCATGGCACTGCGCGTAAAATGATAAAAATCAGTTTTTGGTAAATGTTCTACAAACTGTTGTGTTTAATTTTTCACATAATTATTTGATTAGAATCTTAGTACATTGTTTCTTTGGTGCATCGGAAATATAAATACTCGAGACGTTTAATTGCAAAAGTTTAATGATTTTGCCGAAAATTTTATGGATCATAAATTGTTTTTACATCCCTCATGCGTTGGCAAGATTGTTCAGAAGATAACATTAAATATTTTTTATTTAACCACTTTTATTACGCTTTAATGGCCGTTTGAGTATTTTGTCTTTGAAGATTTTCACCATATTGTTTTTGTTTTTTTTTTATATTCCTTCAGTATCAATACCTAATTCAATTGAGTAAATTGAATATTGTTTTACATAAAATCATTTCGTTTGAATATTCAAGCAACAATAGATTTAGGTGAAACAGCTGATTTATTTGTAGGTACAGGTTTTCTTGTATTATAGTAAGTTAGAAGTTTGAGAAAAAGGTATTTTAAATATATTTATTTCGTATTTAAGTGAATCAAGTCCCTCATGTGTGCGGTAACGTAGCGGGACCCCATTCCCAATTTATATTGGCCAGATCAACATGGATAAAAATTGGGAAAAATGACAAAATATTGTTAATATTGAAGCGTATCGCACAGATAGGTGTTTATAACAGGAACGAGTCAACACACCGTATCCAGTACACATGTTATCACATTATTTAGTGGGCCACCGCCGAAAACCAGCAGTATCTCCGATTATGACTAACTATTAGTAGACAAATTGATATCCTTATCGGTTATATCGTAAAATTTACGATTATACCACCGTTCACAATGAACGGACAAGTCTTGTGCAAATATAATTTGGTTCAGTTACGTATGAATTAATTTTTGTTAACTTTATTGCGTAATTGTCGATAATTGCGAGAAATGGCGCCTTTTTGTTATCGTACGTTGTTTACCAATTTTGGTATGCCGTTGTAATGTTGAGGTAATTTGCGATGGTCATTTTTTTTAAGTATTTACGATTTTTATCGTACAATTAGTATTTGATTAGGTTGCGAAACCTACCTTAATCATCAACTTTGTGATTTTTAAGTTGTAAGCTATGATACCATACTCAGTCGAAACTAAACGAATAGCACTTGAATCTTTTGCCCTTATTTCGTCTCTCTCTTTACAGTTCTCAAGAAAAACCGACGGATTTGAAATCTTACAACATTCAAACTAAAGTCTTTTTGCTCAAATTATATGTCAGACATTTAGGTGTCAATGTCCGAATTACTAAATACAATAAACAGGTCATAATCACAATAAAAATTAAAATAAAGAATTATAATTGCTATAAAAATGTTAAAACTCCAGTTATCTTTACCGTCGGTGACCATCATTATATGAACAGACAAGAAAAACAGAAATGAATCATTTTAAAATAAATACAAAATTATTTAAACTCAACAATGTTATTAGATAATGAATTTTAGTAACATGTTAATTATACTATTTATCTATTTCATGGTTTGTGTTGTGCTTTTTTGCGAAGTATTTTTTAAAACCCTAGTGCAAAAATATAAGTCATTCGTATTAGCAGACGCGTTATTATTTTCCTCTACTATTAATGTTTTATCTTGTTTGCTACTATAGCGATTTAAATTATAATTTATGTAAATTCGTATCATCTTTATTTATCGTAAGAAGTTATGCAATTAATATTTAAGTTTTATATTATACTTGAATGTGTATTTGTAAGTAACGTTCAGTATTGTCTTATAATTTGTTTTTAAATTAACTTTATTTTTGTATTATGGTATGAATACATAATTTACAACAGAACAGTTCACTTTAATGTACTTTGAACGCGTTTCTTAACATTTTAGACGTCATTTTATAATGAAAGCAACGGTTTAAGGTAACAGAAGCGGTTTTAACACTACTTCATATTAAAACATTGTTACTTGAAGTAATAATACATGTTTAATGAAAAAATCACTTATGTAATTATAATATTTCTCATTGAAGTTCAGATTACAAAAAGGTACTTAGATTATATGATTTCTTTCAGTAAACATTTGAATTCCACGAAACAGTGGTATATTTCAGCGGTTCAAACTTATAATGAAAATGGAAATCAACATTTTACCAAAGTACGGTCACTATGTTCATACTTTTTCACATTTGTTTAATATTCTGAAATAGTTAAATCCATATTTTACAATCGTTATGTTGTCCGTATCCCTATCAGAAACATCAATTCCATAATTTTCTTCTTAAATCGAATGTTCTGTTGCCCACCTTTTTATATCAGTTTTATTAAAATGAATCCGATACTAAACTATCTCGACCTCAAAATTAATGGTAATCGCATACCATCATAACTAGGCTAATGCTAAACATTATGCCATTATATGATATAATTATTATATAAATTATATGAGTACCAATATGGCGTCTAGCGCACTTAAAATGTGTCCAATTAAATGTGCTTTAATCCAAAAATACTTAAACTCTGACGGTGTGTTCAGTTTATTACGGTTGAATTTGGTTTGAAATAAGTATAAGCAAGTACCTAAAACTTATTTTAGTAAATAGTTTATAATATTTCTCTGTCACGTACTAAAGAGAGTTATCATTAGGTATAGTTTTTGACTATCACAACAATTCTTGCTACACCAATCACAGTCAAAGAAGAATTCGCGATTTACAGAAGTTTTATATTGATAACTTTTTTTATTTACTCATCAAATCAATATTATTATACAGAACCATTAATACTGAATGCAAATAGTTTCATAACTTTACAAATACAAATACACCTAAATACAAATATATCCAGCAAAAAGGTTATTAGACTTAATCAACGTCATTCAGGAATTACAAAGACTCATGAAAAGGAATATAGGTATTCTTTATGCCGTTTATAGTACTATTTCAAAATTGTGTTTGTTTGCGGCACAAATTGGTCTACCTCTTTTTATACTCAAACAAGAAAACTACATAAAAAACCAAAATTCTCGATATTTCACCACAGTTCCGGTGTGAGACATTTCAGCGGGACCACTTACTTGAATTCAGTATTAAAGGGTAACCCTTTCTGTTCAGTAGGCCATTTGATCCGAAGCTGTATATGATTGTATCTCATAAAGGTACTCGAAGAAGTTTTATGACTGTCGGAGGAATCAATGAAACGAACAGAATTTGTTTTAGACGTTCATCTGATTTACGAACTGCAAATCGCTTCCTTTTGCGTATCGTTCGACAGTTTTTATTAAATGAATTGGTTTTTTAATAACCTTTTTAATTTATAGTTGATTGCTAATTCGTGTTTTTATTTGCAATTTATGTGTTGTTCATTTCTCTTCAGTTCATTGATAAAAATTATCTGTAAAGTTGTTATAAGTTCCATTTGAGTGTTGATGATAAAATTGTCAATGAAATCTTAAAGGCCAAAATAGACAACTAAGCTTTTTTAATATCTACTTAAATATCTACCTATCACTATTCGCAATTCGATTGAAATATATGGCCATTTGTTTTGTTAGCAACATCTCCAAAATCTACAAGAACATTTTGTTTGACACTTTAATGGGTTTCGAGTTATTTATTTTTAACATTTAATAATAGTTTTTCTAAACAAAGAAGGATTAAAACTTTTATGTTTCCTTCGCAAAAACAATACAACCCTAAATCTTTAGAAAGTTGTCCCCACGAGTTCCGTTAGGGGCATCTTTGTGGCGCACACCAAAAAAAGTTTTGCTTTTCATTGTCAATTGAATTTTATTGTCGGTTTCTGAGATACTCTTTTGTGTCAAACTGTGCGTTTAAAGCCTCTTGTAACTCCAGAGATTTCACCGTGTCCCGTCCCCATTGCCCGTAAGAGAGCATTCAACAATAGACGCCCCGCTGCACGCCATTCTATCCCATTTATTGTCCCGATTCATAAACCAAAGTTGCTATTCCGTCAGGTGTCCAAAATATGGAGACTTATTCATTTATGCATCAATCCAATTTATTCTCATGACCACGTCCACATCTCGCAAAGACGTCACTGCCCACTAATGCTCCCACTGAACCGTAATGGAATCGCTCATTCATATCACAGTTAAAAGTTTTTTTATTGAGTGAGAGATACCGTCGTGATTACATTATCACAGTGTTTTACGTTTAATGCATTCATTTCGTTTTCATTATCACCGGTAATGCGTCGGTGGTGTTAGAGCGCAGTCTGTACTGCCATTATGTATTCCAAACGCGTCTCACTTGTTATAACAACTTCCCTGCTGTTGAACACGCCTAATGTGTCGTTACAAACGTCTGACCATTTTCGAAACATGTCTCAATTCTGATTTGCTTCCTTTTTTATCTTCTACTACTTCGCTTACTGCCATTATACGACCAACAAGTGATTCCCTAAGTTTATTTTGTTTTGAACACTAGTCACTGTTGTTACTATCATTATCAACTACCATAATGTCATTATCTAAGGATTTGGGATTTATCGCCTCTAGGCTATCAACTGTACTACTACCGCAGCTGTCATAGTTGACGGGTGAGTGTGTGGTGTTGTTTGTGTACTTTTCATCAGTGTACATACCCTAGGCTGAGCCATGAAAGCTCGGCCCGAGCCCGGGTGCAAGGCTCCGCTGGCCACCACGAACGTTTTCGTCACGGGCCCAATCTAACACAACACACTAGCACGTGAACACATACACATCAATTATTTGACACCGTCACAGCGGCCCGCTAGCTCACTAGTGTCATAATGCACTCGCGACGGATGTTAACTAGAGGTTTGGTATGGTTCGATCACGGGACGCGGCGTGGCCGAGCGAGGCGCGGGGAAGCGGGAGGCCCGGCGCGCTCGGCAGTCTGGCGGACACTGCCGCGGGCCGAGCAAGCAGGCCCGTCGCCGGGGCGGGGCGTTCGGCCCACCGCGCGCCGCGCCAATCGGCGGTGGGCCGGGGCCGACGCGCCGCCCGGCGCTGCGCGTGTGTGCCGCTCTCCCGCCCGCCACACCGCGCGCGCGCGTCGACACAGACGGTCGTGCGCGTTTTTTCAACGGTTTTTGCGGCAATTACATGAGAGTTTTCCTCTGTTCGGATTTTCTGTTCTGTACCTAATCAAAATTGCTGAGTTCCTCTCGCACGGAACGCGTTGTGAGTTAGGTATCGGCGTTCGACGGTTTATGCTCGCTTGTGTATGTTTGGAGCGCGCCAATGAGATGACTTTGGATCTTTATTTATTTTAAACATCTTTAAGATGTTAAATTTTACTCAAGATTTTTCTCTGCAATCAGCTGAACATTTTACAGAATCCTTTCTAATAATAACAAGTGTGTCGTTGGTTGGTTAGCGCGCATGCGCCGTCACCTCCAACGTAGGACGGCCGTAGGTAAAAGTGTTTAATGTGAAAACTTTGTGATGGCTACACTCACCCGCGTCCATTCATTGTTTAGATTCAATCTTTATATTTTGAAACTTCTCTGAACTATAATATTTACTGGACGAGACAAAAAATACAAATCAATTATCTAATAAAAAATTAAATGTAGGCATTACTACTTCCTTTTTGTTTTTTTACGTCTGTTAGAATTTATATTATTAATTATCGAAGTGGATAGTAGAGTAAAACAAAGCCGTAAAACAAGCTTTTAATTTATACTAAGATCTGAACAAACTCATAAGGGGTCACGCTAGCGCGACGCACACTTGCTTGTAGGTATTTTTTCAACAAATTTAATTCGTTTGAGATTGTTTTATTTCTTCTAATTAGTTAAATGTCTATTATTGAAGTAGGTAGGTACTAACAATCATTTATCGTTCTCCTATTACTCTTAATGCCACTTTTATTTAAAAACATCACACTTTTCGTCCACTGTCCCATTTACTTTAGTTTTGATTTATTAACAAACATACAGACTTTGAAATATGGATTTTTATTTAATAGATTAGTATCTTATCTCAGGAAATTTTACAGATAAAATAATTTCTCACATCTCTAAGATAAATAATATATCACTCCGATAGTTCACGGTTACCTATCATACTATTTAAATCAATGGAACTTTAGTGAAAATAGTTTTGTTAAAACTGCGGCGTTAACGGTCAAGACTTAGCTACACCAACAACCATTAGAAACTCTGGGTATTATATTGAAGTTAAAAAAACAATAATTATGATTAGAGTTACGGTCGGCTTATTACCAAATGGTTGTTCAACAGTAACTTTAAAATGTGACTGGACGCTGAGCTTTTCTAAATCCTAAATGAAAGAATAGAACTTACCATTCGTAATTCAAAATCGAAGCGAATAAGTAAAGCTTCGATTTTGTTATTTGTTAGATATATATGGATAATATATTAATTATTTCAGTTTTTGTTGCAGAATTTTTATTCATGTTTAAATAATTAGTTTTAAACCTTCTTGACTTTATTTAAACTCTTTATTGAAATTAAAAATAATTTTAAAACTTCTCCTCAAGTTAGCAACACGAATGATATTGTAGTTTCAAACAAGAAATAACAGTAGATATAAATTGCAAGACACGTATCTCGTATAAGACTTGGCTATTTCTATGGTGTTATAGACATTCCTTACGGTACTTCTAACTAGCACGGTATGCGTAGTTAACGCCACAAGATAATTTAAAGAAGACCCTGCATCGATGTCTATTAAAGATACGTTGAAGATGAACTTAGCTTGGGAAGATCGGAAGACACTCTATGCTTAGCATTTTTTATTAATTTATTAACAGGAGTGTTATTTATTAAAAAAAAAAATATTGAGGAATGGGCTTGTTCTTGACCTCGAACACGCCTGATGGAAAGCGATAGATGAGGTCTATGATGGAGCGAGCGTGCCCAGAAGATGCCTGTTCACTCTTGCTTTGAAGGTAGACGGGTTATATTATGTGGAAGGGAACACACGCTGGCAGAGAGTTCCACACTTTGGTTGTGCGCATAATAAATGTGGAGGATATGCGCTGAGTACGACTGGTTGGGATATCGACCAAGTGCGGATGGTGCCCAGCAGTACGTTTGGTATTCCAGTGGCAAAAGGGCGATGGTGGGATGTTTTTATTAGGTAATAAGTTAGCGTTAATCCTCAATATCACCTGAAGGAAAACGATGATATTGTAATCGATGGAGCATGCTTGCTTAGAAGTTAACTGTACTTAGCTGATTGTTGTAAAACTTATAGTCTACGCAAAATAATGAATATCGAAGTCTACTACAGTATCAAGTTTTGACAAAACTCTTTGCTTTACATCGTTAAGTGAATAATCAGGTACAATATACCAGTTGGTGATGAAGAAAATGGATCAAGCAATTATGTAACTTTTGTAAATGGTCAAGCTAATCTCGAATTGGCAGACGGATTTGGGATCGCAGAATTTACAAGATAAAAGGGCACTGTTCAGTCTACTGACAATAATGTTATAGTTCGTTTTAGGGGACTTTGGAGAAAATAATTACTATTATTAAATAGGGTCTTATTTCTTCACAATCTCACGTGATAGATGTGACGATATGATCAACGATGGAGCACGCTTGTCAAGAAGTAACCTGCTCAATGTTCTGTTCTTCTTCTTCTTCGTGTGGGCATTAAGGTCTAACAACCTCACACACCCTAGTGTCAGAGTTTCTAAACCGTCTCAAGAGCCTCTGACATGGTTTATTTGACGACCGCTATTTGGCGGCGGGGATCACTGGCTTATACGTGCCTTCCGAAGCACGGAATCATCTTTTTATCAAACAATCATGTGATTCAAGCCTGCAATGTTAGCCAAACTGGAAACAACTTTACAGAGTATGCTTCCCGTGGGAATCGAACCCACGAATGTTCTGTTAATTACAACAGAATAGGTATTGAACAGGTACTTCTTCTTTTAGTAATAGGTACATATGTTTGATACAAGAATAGGAAATGGATGGTCTGTATAAGAGATGGATTGGCAAGAAAGTGGGAGACTTTTGAAAGGCCACTAGGGAATTTTCGGAAAAGAACACATTTTTTCTTTTTTGAGATGTGTTTGCTCTTGCCTCTGGTCTAGGTCAGAGATGACAGAGACAAAGTCGACGATGGAGCGAGCTTACCCAGAAGAAGCCTGTTCACTCCAAATTTGAAGAGATTAGGGTTAAATGCGTTCGGAAACACAGACGCACGCAGAGAGTTCCGGGAGAAGAAGACAGGTTGCGCCATCCCCAAATAAATTGAGATAATGGCAAGAGAATGATAATTATTTGTGCTATATTTCACTGCGCTGACTAATACCTCTTAGGCAAGCATACTTCAAGCATGGTTATTACGTTTAGGCAAGGCGTTGATCATCGCACTGAGATAGAAAGAGAAGATAATTACTGAAAACTTAAGAGTATTAGGGTTAGAGGCTCACTTCCAGGCGACAGTGAAACGAACGAATTTTTTGACGCCATATTTTAGTTAAGAGTTTTTATTTTAAGTGTAGACTAGTACTTATAATATAAAATGTACATATTAGAGTATTAGATACATTGATTTTCAGTTTAGCTTTATATACTTACCATGTATTAAAACTTTATGCATTAGCAAAAACACTGCACAAAGGCCTTAGGCATTTCCTATCAGTCGACCTGGTGGTAGAGAGACAAGCTAGCAGCACCAGCAACAACAACATTATTTGTATTTTTGATGAAGAGATTTACCAATCGGCAAGAAGTAGAACTAAGTTAATAGTGATAGTATCCTGAGTGCTGTGGACATTCTTGCAAATTCTCCTTATAAATTAGTTAGATATTAATAATTACTATAAATACAATTTTTGAAGACGTGATTGTTTTAGTAGTTGCACTTCAGTTGGCAAAAGTACAAAAATGATGGAAATGATAGAGTACATAATAGAAACAATTTTTCCTGTATTTTCTCACCGAAATACGACAGTCGACCAGATTTACAAAATGGCTGACAGCATAAATGGCCGTCTTCAAGATGGCTGCACCAATCTAACTTCCTGGTTTATAAAACCTCACGTACGTTATTTAAAAAATAGCACTTTTAATTTAATTTTTCGATAAATTATGCGCCACGGTAAATTATCGTCAAAAGAGACAGAATATTAGAAAAAAACGGTATTGTACATTTTTTAACAAATCCGGAATCACCTTTATTCTTGAAAAATCAACAAAATTGATGAAAATCTTGTTAAAGTGCCCATTTTACTCTTTAATAGAAACTAATAAAAAGCTTCAAAGAATTTTTATCAAAAAATTTTGGCCGTTCAAACACTGAATTGCAATTTTTTCGTCTCTTGTTAAGTTTAATCGAAAGAGGTTTTTATTAGAATCTATTGAATTTTTATTACAAAAGAGTACCGATAGATTCTCTATGGCTGTAACTGCAGCAGTCACAAGTGCCTGTTAGTCACAATAATGGTTATCGTCACGGGTGTGAACATCAAAGGGAGCTTCAACCTCGGACTGTACAGGCGTAGGTACTTTCTTTCCTCCATTGCCTTTGTTACAATGAGCATAATCACTTATATTATGCCTTTACAAGCCCAACTCTGGTTAAATGTTATTTTTTTCAACTATCCATGACAACTATTCTAAATTATTTATTTATTCCCACATACAATTGTTTTTACTGTTACCTAAGCCACTCAGATTCTATCACACATAACTCTTAAGGTTGGTCAGTCTCAAGTAACACCTCAGAGATCGCTACCAGTTATACAGAGGACAACACCGGACATTATTATCAGCGGCAGCAAGCACATGTGTATATTTTTTCAAACTGTAGGAAGAAAGACTGCAGTATACTTAGGTAATAGTAATATCATGATGACTGAAAGACGAAGCTATTTTTATTCAGTACTAGATGAAGATGTAACACCATCTTCAGAACTTAAGTTGACTTACGATTAGTCACGAACCTGAACTAAGAATAAATGTCAAATCGTATTGTCCTTCATTCTTAGTTCGGGTTAGGGATTAATCGTAAGTCCGTAGGTAATACGGAGTAGAAAACGCCCGACACTAAGGCCGAAACTACGGACTTCGGGCTTAGAGAGTAGACCCCCTAACACTGCGTATAGGTTCAGTCTTTGTATTAAGGAAAATACTGCGAATCATAATAATATAAATGGCCCTATCTGGCTAGTTCCTGATACTTTTCAATTGGCTGAAAATATTGATGAAAAGTACTTTGAGTTTAATGCACTCAGAAGAAATAGTTGATATACCTGTTGTTATACCTTCAGTAATTAATTGGAGAGAAGGCTCCAAAAGAAGAAATACACGAGTAGGTAATAAATCTTTAAACAAAAAGCTAACGAGATAGAGCCTGACAATATCAAAGTTTCGAGCGAATCTAGAAAAGCTTACACAGTCGTCGACGGCATTACAACTTATCATCAGGAGCGACAGTGTTCAAACGAGAACCCACCTAAAAAATTAACCTTTACAAGTAATTGAATAGTAAACAAAACAACCAACACTTACTGCGTTTTAAAACACAAATTGATGTTTTTAACCAAGTAAAGTAGTCAATAATATTCGCAATGTTAATTATTGCCCAGTTGCATGTTTCAGCGCGCCCCGCCTTGCTTCACAATCAGGATTATAGACTGCATAGGGTGTGGGCTAAGAAATAGGAGTTTCAGTCTTATTGGCTGAAGTATGGGGTGTTTTTGAAATTACAGGGTTGGAAATGGCACTTGATGTATTTTGTACAGGTTTTTTTTCCTTTGAGTTATTAAAATGGTGTTCGGTGGTTGTCTACCTGTTTAATTATGTGTAGGATATACAACGTGTAACAGAATAAACGCAATACCTCTTAACGGGTCATTGTACTCATCATTATGAACAATTTTTACTATAGAGGATTGCGTTTTTAGCGATTGGCTGCTGAGCTGCGTCGATTCCCGCACGGATCAAATATTTGTATGTCCTACAGAGATTCCGGGTCTGGCTGTTTGTGTATGTGAGTTTGTATGTTTGTAAAGGCACCCACGATACAGGAGAAATTTTGGCCAAAGCGTCATCATGTCGGGGACCGTGGACCGTCACCATGTCGGGTACGGTATACACCGTATAAATAGGTACCTACCTATTTATAATTTCTCGAGCAGCATTTCCTTCTCCGAAGGTCAGTGGCGATAGCAAACAAATAATAATGACATCGAACGATTAATTTAAAATCCATTTGAAATAAAATAATACAAATCACATATTTATAAGCATTTAAAAACATGTTGAAAACATCAATTTTATCGATGCTTAAAATGTCATAAAATTAAACGATGCACTTAATTGGCATAGCAGCAGGTTTAGCTAATGCCAATGATAATTAATAATAGATAATAATAATAGATTACCTATATTATAATACCGAAAGATTAGGAACCATAACTTAGACTTACTTCAAAATGTCTATGATGATAACTCATTATCTAGAAAAGCATGAAATATATTAGCGAATGTATCTACTTAATAAGTAGATAGGCACATTTCTTCTAATAAATATAACAGGTGGTCAACCGAAAATCTCCATCTGATCCTATTTGGGAACCAGCAGTACCTAAGTCCTAAGTCAATGATTGCTGATATGGATAAATACCACTTTTAACTAAATATTTCTAAGAAATAATTGGTACCTCCGTTACACTAAATATGACATCTCTGTATTCCTGACTTGTACTGAATCATTTATATTTTAATTTAACTGTATTGACCTCGAACTTGACGAATTTATAATGCCATATTATTAAACTTATCAGTATGTTATTGTATTGCCTGTTTCAAATAATTTCATCTTTACATGGTAAACTTGTATTGATATTACTGAATGTGATAATAATGTACCTACATATTGAATCAGTCTTTATTATTAATGTTATTACAGCTCAAACTGTTTGCTTGCCGTAGTTAAAGTTGTTAGTACAAGGATCATTTTTAACGTAACTTGTACCAACGAAAGAACTATTCTATTCTATTCCAAAAACTGCTAGAAAACTGCTAAAAACCATCAGTAAGTTAATAATCCATTAAGAAAAACAAGGGAATCGATTAAAATTATAATCTGAAGCAATTCATAAGTTTCAGTTCCCTCTGATACGATTGATTTTAGACGATTACCTATTAAGGCAAATACGATTGGTCGGTAGTTAAAACTATCCGTAGAAATCACCGATAGATACCACCTATAACCATTGATAAGAAGAACGATTAGTTTCAGATGGTAACTTGAACATTTATTGGCAGCAAAATCAACGAAAACAAAATCTTTTATAACAACACAATCCCTAAGCTGGAGCTTGCTAGTTATATTGGTGATAACACAAATTTTATAGACCGAAGGACGCCTCCCATAGTGTTGACATCATCAAAATAATAATTAATAATATCGAAACAATACCTACTAAACATAAGTACGGTCATAAATTATGTTTTATGGTTTTGGGCCATTTTTAATGATTTGTTGCCTGTTGATGAGTTAATGAAGAACGTTATTTGATCGAAGATATTGGTTATTAAAACTTATAGAAAAAACTTTTTTCGCAAAGCGAAACCTCCTAAAGATTCTAAGCATTACAAGGTTAGGTAATAAAACACAGGTACTACATAACTACAATTATTTCATATTAATTAGGTACTGTAACAAGCGAATGTTAGTAAATGTTAGATACAGACTTTGATTACAATCCCGGTACATAAATAGGCGTTAAATTAATCGTAATAATTATGCCTACATTCCAAGTGTGCAATCACGATTTAAAAAATTACTAAAAGAACTCAACTCACAAGTTGAGTTCTCATATTTAAAGGTATTAATAATTACAAAATTAACGATTACTTACATCATTATCATTATGAGAAAATAGTGTTAAAAGCGTCTTAAAAATAATGACAAGATAAATACTAGTTTTAGTTACTGCTAAGTTGCCGTCGCTGAACTCCGAACGAATCTCAAGCTGTATAGACGTACTACTAGCGCCATCTCGTATGGAGTAGCGGAACTATTCGGAAGTTTTAAAGGAGCTTTAAACTTTTTGTGGTTTCTTTTACTTTACCTGTTTTAACACGTTTTTCGTGAGTATGAATTATTTATAAAAATAATAAATTGCCCATTACTTATACTAGAGTGCGTATAAAATAGTCAGATACCTAAATATTTTGTAACATGTTGTTTCGGCCCTTTTAATTTCTCATTCGGGACAACTAAGGAAATTCGTGATCATAATTGACACCAATATACCTAAGTTTACTATATAAAATAATCGGTAGCTGATTGTGGTCATTGGCAGGGTGTTAAACAGCAGATGACACCCATCGGCTCTTCATCATATACTTTTTGTATCACTCACTATTTTACATAAGGTTTGTATTACATATCACTAACGCTGGTTTCATCCTTAAATAGGCATCCAAACAATTAACTAATTGAACAAGTTTTTTTTTTATTTTTATCCAATCCAAAAAAAATATTTATTTATTTAAAAATCAATTTTGTATGTCTAATTATTGTAATAATTAATACATGTTTCAATCATGTATCATATTTTATAATTTTGTACAATTCATTTTTAGTGTACTTATGTTTTTTTGGGAAATAAAAGGCTTAAATAAATAAATAAAGGCTGGTTTCACAGCTGTCCGGGAGATCCGTACGGGCTCCCGGAACGGAGGTATAGGACATGGATTGGTCGGTACACGACCCGCTCCGGGTAGAGCCCGTATTCCCGGACAGCTGTGAAACCAGCCTAAGGGTATTTTTCAATATTCAGATAACTTTTAGCAGAAGAATAACTGATTGGTTTATTGACATTCTTTTCTATAGGTACAAAAGCTGTCAAATCACCATTTTTAATCCTCAGAAAAGTAACCTGACTATTTGAAAAAACGTTTCAAAATACGAGTACATTTAGAGCTATTTAACTAAACATCATTATGTCTCTGTCAACTTCGAACAGTGGACAGAAACAAACCGATGTTTTAAATTCGTTTAGCGCTAAATGTGTTTAGTGATACGTTCATGGATTTGCGCCACAAATCACTTACGTTTACATACTTAAATCAGTATCGATGGTAATAAGTCTTTTGTTCGCAGTAAGAAATAGATTTGCTAATAAACCTGGTTATTAGAAAATCAATTCCTATTCGTTATGCACTTATTTTTCCAAAGCCACCCGTTCCTAAACGGGTGAGAAAATCTACGCGGTCGAAGTCGCGGGCGAAGTGAAAAATGACGATTCGACATTTTCGTAAAAGTCGACATAATATTTGTTACATTTTTCGCGACAGATGCTGTCTAATAAAGAAGATTTTATGAAACAACCGGCGTGCGTGTATGACCAGCCTTTTCTACAAAATTTTAAACCACATACGCATTCGCCTGTCAGTCGCAATCTGTAAATTTTTATTGGAAATTGAGGCTTTTTTGACAGCTTGCAACTGAAATGCGAATGCGCACGTTGCTTGAAAATTAGTAGAATTGGCCCTCAGACGAAACGAAGCACCTGGAAGA
Organism: Melanchra persicariae; assembly: GCA_947386135.1. NCBI lineage: Eukaryota > Metazoa > Arthropoda > Insecta > Lepidoptera > Noctuidae > Melanchra > Melanchra persicariae. The sequence continues at coordinate 18,112,371 of OX376662.1, read as the reverse complement.
CCTTTTTTACTGAATGATTAAACATTGATGCTCAAGACATACAACAGAAGAAGCCGTGGCTAAACGATAGCAGCAGCAGTTCAAGCCATGGTCCAGAGCGAGAGGACATGGGAGGCAGTTTTCAGTAATGCAAGCGAAAGAGGAGGCAGAACGCCCCGGGCGTCGGGAGACGCAGGGCGAGTTCCGGCCGCCGTAGGCGCGGGCCTGCGGACATGCAGTGATGGGTGTCTCGCCATTCGACAAGGACCAGGCCCGGGTCAAAGGAGCGTTGTGTTCCACACGCACTTCAAAGAGATGAGACTCGACAGCCAGTGCCTGCCAGGGTTCCGAATTTTAGGAAAGAGTTACCGCGGCCGCGGAACGCAAAGGGCATTTGGAGGAACACGGATGGGTTTTAGTAAGTATGAGTCTGAAACTCCCTTCCTTCCCAGAGCGGAAGAGTCATTTGATGATATAACATTCACAAGTCAAGCAGTGGGATTTACCTAGTTCCAGGCCTTTGCCCTATATCAGGACAGTAAGACACATAAAGAAAGCTCTCCGTAAAACATGGTTTTCTTCAGAAACCGATGAAATTTAAATGTATAGGTCTTATAAAAAACATTTCAGGCACAAAATACATGATATTTGAAATACCATCGACTAGAAAGTATTTATGGTTTATTTTTATTAAATCCGCTAGGCTTATAGTTTGTTTATTGCTAAAATTCTAACTTTGCTGGCATTTTGATCGGTTTATCGGTTCACAAATTAAGGTGTATTGAAACAGTTTGTTTTACAAAAGCGACGGAGAAAAATATCCTACCGTTACATGTTGTGTTTATATTTCCGTTATTTAAAATACTGATTTTCTATCCTGGAAGATGTATGGGCTGTGTTTCTTTGATATAAGTTAAGAAAAACTGCAGAAAAGTGTTTTATATGAAAATGTTTTGATTTTTTGGCCCAGTTTTCGTTGCAAAATGAATCGCTGTCTACACTAGCTAATTGTAAATTTTGTACCTATAGATAACGAAACAGGAACAAATAGAAATAAGTTTACAAATACTGCAATAGGTATGTTAATATATGTGATTATGACTTTATTATTTCCATCGTGTTGAATATCCTGAAAAATAATGAAAAAGGTAGATATCTACTACTGGAAACGTTACAAGATTGAGCGGCGAGATTACCACAGATATGAATGACTTATCAAAAAGAAAGAAAAAGAGTTTATTTGCGCCAGGCATGAAGCACACCATAAAAAAACGAATAAAAACAAAATGAATAACCCACACAAATTGTGAAGATATGCGTCACATTAGCGCAAAAACACCATCGTTCAGCATAATGCTGGAAGATGAGGAACAGCATACATTACCTTCTTTATATCCGCGTTTTTTTTCCAGAAATTCAAGGCTCAAAGGTCGCTACACCGCTCCACCATATTAAAATATCTACACTGACAAATCTTTACGCAGAAAGCCTTGAGTTGATCCCATTACAGTTTTTTATCCGATTCCACACAAAACGAGGTTCCACACATTATTAATGACCAGGTTTAGTTCATTTTTAATTAAAAACTTCTCGTTTTACCTCTTTGATTCGTTTTAGTTTGTAATAAACGATTTTTGAGAGTGTTTTATGGTAAAATGGTGGTCCGACGGTCATTTTGTAGTATCGAGATGTTGGCTTAGGTTGGTACCTTATTCAGCCGGGGATTACGGAAGTCGTGTACTTTCCCGCGATCTCCGGCGTAGGTGAGAGATGGAACACAGGGGTGGTTTTAGTCAGTAAGAGTCTGACAGACCCCTCCACCCTGGAGCGGGTGGAGGGGTCTGATGAGGATTTCGCCCAGTAAAAAAAAAAGGTTGGTACCTTGTTGCGGAATTTAAATAACTTGGACCGCAAAGAGCATTAGGAGGAACACGGCTGGGTTTTAGTCAGTAAGAGTCTGACACTCCCTTCCGCTCCGCCCAGAGCGGGAGGAGTCATTTGATGATTTCCCATAGGTACTTAAAAGAAGGTAGGTACCTTTTTACGTATGAGTAGATATTTAGGTCGATATGTTTTGTTTTATAGAATGTTTTCAGTAACATTTCAGCCACCTCTCAAAATAACCCCCACTTTCTACGTCTTGTCTCCACTTGAATCAGTCAAATGTAACGTTACCTATAGCTTATTCGAGGGTTTTTTTCATAGTCGTGGTTAGTAGTCGTGAAAGTTGGATTGGTGGGAGTTTCCTTCTGAAAGATTTTTAATATACCTAATTCTTATACCTACTTCTTCTTCTCTAATTTCCTTTAAAGCTATCTAGGGAAACGCTACAGTTAAAGTTTTTTGTTAAACATTTTCCTCAGACATTTCCATTTCCCAATACCTGAGCACAGCAGACACTGTAACTACGCAGACAAGTATAAACTATCATATCAATAGAGGTGCACAATATATCAATAAATGTCACATTTTGACATGACGTAGGTAATAAATTACATAAAAACCACCTATTATTTTTATTTCAAACAACAGTGCTACCCACCTAAGCACACAAATACCTACTGACAATTTAATGTCAAATGAAGTTGTTTAAAAAGTATAACTTCATTTCGCGACATGAAAAAACGGCGCTATGAAAAAATTTCGTTGTCACGTTGTCGTATCGTGCTAACTGCTGGAGCCTTTACTGTGGGAATGTCGTAAGAAACCCTGTGTCCACCTCTTCAGAGCCGATGGATGCGAGAAGCACCGGACCGGTTGTTGTGGCGATACTTGGGGGAGACCTATGTCCAGCAATGGACTTTCGCTGGATATAATGATGATAATGACCTCTTCAGTCAAAAGAGTTCTTTTGGAGTTTCTTGCCTGTACTTTTCCATAGTAAACGCCAAGTTGGAACCGAGCAGCTACTCGTAGTTTCTGATGTTTCATAAGTGTCCGTGGAGGTTTATCTAGCATTTGCTACCAGCTTTATCCCCCTGGCCTGCTTCACAGACACCATGCAATTTTCCGGGTTTATAAATCTTCAGAAAATCTGACACCAGTCTTACCCATCTAATGGGTTGTGGAGGTCTGGTAGGCAGCCGCTCCACGTAAAATACTGGTATTCAGCTGAATCCGGTTTGACTGGGAGCCGACCCCAATATAGTTGGGAAATAGGCTAGACAGATGATAGATCTTCTACAAAAAGATTATTCGAAATTCATTGATATCCCAAAGTTAGTTAACGTCAAACGGGGGTAATATAATTGGTGATTACTTAGTCTAAGTTCCAACATAGACACGCCTGTCGAAAGAATGACGAAGAGAAGCAGTCCCAAAATTCTTATTTTTTTATGGATGGGAAATCATCAAATGACTCCTTCCGCTCTGGGTGGACGGAGCAGGAGGGAGTGTCAGACTCTTACTGACTAAAACCCATCCGTGTCCTTATGCCCTTTGCGTTCCAGGGCCGCGGTAACTCTTTCGAACGAATTCCGCAACACTGGAATAATGCTAGGGAAAGAAAGACATTGTTTTTAGAGCCTTTCATAACAACAACCTAAGATTGTCCATGTGCGAAGCAAAGGCCTCTTATGTTACAAGAGGAGTCAGAATCACTGATCACTACAGTTACTCCTTGCGTGTAGCAACGTCAGATATGTTTTAGTGCTATTAAAGTCTGTAAAACGAACAAAGACAGGGGTAGAAGCTTGTATTTAATATGACATCAGTACAAATAACTTTATTCTAAACGTATGTATTTATCACTAAAGGTTAATAAATCATAGGACAATGCGCTGTGAAACTAAAAATACAAAGAGCTTGAGTTTTCAATGTTTAAAAAAAAATACTTATGTATCTGTGACCTTAGCGCCAGTATTTTAATGTTCTCGATGGCGTTGGTGTAAACGTTAATTTGTATTGAAACTGAATAAGCGCTGTTTTTTTTTTGAAAAAATCATTCATAATGAATGATATCACGTCTTGGATTTTCTTCGTCTCGATTTATCCAGTAAATAGGATATTCTAGGAATATGTCTATTTTAAATTGTTGACTGCATTATCATAAATTTCATCTTTTACCATCGAAGCGGCAGTGTATGGTCAAACTAAATTAATATTGTATAATAAAAATAAGAATATCTTTCACGTTGATCCATCTTCAGTTCAGCTGTTAGCTGGCTGGCCAGTCAGTCACGGAAATTATTTATGAAAAAAGTAATCAGTTAATCTCCAAATGATTCCTTAACGATGCATGAATCAATAATAATAAGCTGATTGATAAATATCTAGTGCCATTCATTTCTTTACGGACATTTAATCGCGTCATAAAACTTGTGACTCTTTCAAGCTCGTAACTCGGCGATTATTTACGTCATAAAATCATAATTATTATAATAATGTCGTTATTTCACGTTCACATCGCTTTAATAGTTATGATTTTAGAAAAATAATAGCCTTTTAATAATAGCTTTGTTGTAATTAGTTACTTTTTTAATGTTATTTGGCTATAAAAATGTCTTTTGAAAATATTGTAGAGTAGTTCACTATTAAATAGATTTTTAAATTTGAGAAAAGAATCTAATGTTTCTTTTTGACAGCTATCGTAAAAGTCAACTTTGAGTTTTACTACCGGCCAGTGTGTTTGAAAATGCGGTGAAGCAACCTATCATTTTTGTAATAAAAACTTTTTTCTATTAATAGCTAAATATAATTTATATTTCTGCTTAAGACTGGCCAGCTCATCTTGGGTGTCATAAAAACCTGAATCATTGCTTTTATTAACCGAGTTTTTTTTTAATTGACGTCTACGTAACTCTAAATTATAACATTTAGGTAGGTACCTGCTTTAGAGTGAATAGGTTACTTCTAGGCAAGCGTGACCATCCTCCATCGTTGACCACATCATCGCTTACCATCAGGTGAGATTATGGGCAAACGCCAACTTATCAATGTTTAAGAGAAATCTTGTTGGCTGTAGTAAACTAGAAAATAATTATCCGGGAAGTAACATTAAAGGATCTAGTCATGGTATTTGACTTGCATCATAAAGAGAAAGAAATCCTCACACCTAACTATTAAAAATTAAAAAAAAAAAACTTATTCACATCACAAAAAAATAAAAACAAAAAAAAGCTATGACCGCGCGCCGCCAAAATTAGTGACCGTCCCCGCAAATAAACAAAGTATTCTGTACTTAATTATATTTCTGCACTTAAAATATAGAAAAATATAAAGTATGTTTACTTACTTTTAACAACATAACCGCCTTATGCACAGCACTACAGTATTAATACAATTAGCAACTAGAAACGGATAATAAAATTTTATTGTTCCCAAAATCCATCATGGCGACCAAAACGTCGCACAAATAAAATGTTGAAGTTTTTATTTCAATGATAATTATACCTACTAATTCAGAAGCATTTCGAAGATTTTATCATTTATTTTATTTTGGTACCTAATTAAGTTATTAAACACTCATGTAGGTAAGTTCCGTATTTGTTTTAAAATGTGTGTGAAAATGACTACATAATATTCTGCTAATTGAAACAACGTTTTTGGAAATGAAATGTACATAATTAAAGTTTTAAACAGTCATTTTAAATAAGTAGGTATGACACTATACCTATTACCCGAACAATAGTTTTTATTTTAGTTTTATCACACTATCATTATCATTATTATCACAGACACTATTGAAAAACTTCGGTAAAAACACTGAGAATTAATTTAATAAAAATTTAACACAGAAAACGTATCTTTCAGTCGAGTAACTTAAAACTTTTAAAGTCTGGAGACTACTGGGAGGTTGGCACTGCAAACTCAACCTGAAGAGTGTTGTACCAAAACATTATAAGAACTCTTCGCTTTCAAGACGGAACCACTTGAAAACGATGTAGAAACAGGGCCTTTCAAAGTTTCGCGAAGCTTTCACGAAATAACTGAATAAATAAAACTAAATATCAGAGTGCCAATTCTACAAATATGCAAATTGAAGTTTTTTTGACAGATTGCGACTGAAATGAATGAATGAATGATGATGACTGAATGTGAATGCGATCGTTGTTTAAAAAATAGTAGAATAAATTGGCACTTAATGGGTTTTACATGGGTAAAACGAGAGGGCTATTCTACTTATTTTTGAAAAAACTTCCTATTTGACCCCCACAGCCTAGTTATAGGTGTCATTGTGTTATTGGCTGTGGAAGACAAATAGGCAGCATGTTAAATACGAATTAGCTAACAAAAAAATGTTATTTTATTAGGTTTACTTCGGTTTTATCCCAACAATCCCTATTATAAATGCAAAAGTAACCCTGTCTGTCTGTCTGTTCATGTTAAAACAGTTGAACGGATCGTCATGAAATTTGGCAGGTATATTAGCCGCGATAACCGACAGCCAGCGGGCGGAGCCGGGGGTAAAAGCTAGTTAAATTATCTAAGCTAGTTAGATTTCATTACATTACGGATTACTATGAAGTAGCTATAAACTTTGCATATTTACAACGGGTGTTTTCTCTTCAACCCTGTCTCAGAGACAAACCTATCAACAGTTTTCAGGTGAAACCAGATGTATGTGCTAGTTGATAAAATGACAATAACTAGGTACTAGTTTACCTACTAAAACGTCTATATTTTATCTGCTAAGGCCATCTCGTCTCAAGGCAACGCTCATAATTGTCTCATAATTTTTAAGAATCCTTGCACCTCTGAGCTGAGATTGCGGCTAGACATCTTGAAGAATAGGTACCTACTCAATAATATGTGCTTTTTCTTCTTTATTGGTTGGTCCTACTATCTACATATTATATTTTGAATACTTAACCATACAACGCGTAACAGAATAAACGCAACCCCTGAAAGGGGTCATTGTACTCATCATTATGAACAACTTTTACTGTGGGGCCATCCTCAAAATCGCAAAAAAAAAACTGCTTTTCAGTACACTTTGTCGAGTTATGCGGACATAAATGTGCGAGAATCAATATATATATAAAATTCTCACGTTACTGAGTGACTGACAGACAACACACAGCCGAAACTACTGGTCGTAGAAAGCTGTTTGGCATGCAGGTTCCTTAGGGAGTGCAATAAGGGAGGATTTCCCGAAATTCGTGCAGGAACGAGAAAAAACGAGATATTAATATGCGGGCACGAAGTATAGTAAAATATAAATGTGCAAACTTTGAATACCATAGCCAAGTTTCATCTACCTTCACTAGAGTCAAGAGCAAACCCATCACTAATAAAAAAAAAAACCCCTTGAACATTTTTTCGGAGAAGTTAGAAAACTTTTTGCGCAACTTTTTTTGCGATTCTGCCCTTCGACCCTTGGTGTCTATGGCAATATTTTGAAAGAACAACATTTATGGACTGCGAAAGTCGTCGCCGATGAAAGACGAAACATTTCTTTTGCTCACTTGAAATGCAAACATATGGCTCCATTTTGAAGTTTTAAATATCATGGATTTAAATTAGGAATTAGTATCTTGGAATTGGTTCACTTTTTTTTCGGAGAAATGGGCCTTTTGAGAGGTTTAGGGACATGAATCAAGATTGATTTCTTTCAACTGTTTTTTTTTAATTGTAGCGTTTCATTTTTGTGCAGGGATTATAGTAGGTTAAAGTTTTGTTTCTTTGTAGCGGTAAATTAATAGGATTAAAAACGTGTCCTAGTCCTCATGACTTAAAATATTATAACTGTTGAAATGTGTACTATAGTTATTTGCAGTTTTTCTGTCTTTGGGAATTGGGTGATTTTCAGAAAAATTGACCCTGTGACGATCAGGAATATTTTTTTTTTCATTTCATGAAATTGTTTAAATTGACTCTGGTAATAAAGAGTATATTATTAAGTATCTAAATATGCTATTTATATTAAAATTAAACCATAAACATCAGAAATATTCAAGATTTTCTGTCAGCATATAGTATATCACGTGACGCACAGGATGTGACAGTTTCATCCCTCAAAACTTTTAAAATTAAAAATAACTAATATTTCGTTAAATTACCGTGTTTTTACCTTCACTAATCTAAAATAGGCTACTTTATTGTTTTAAATTCAATAAGATAAAGTAAAGAAAACGAGTTTATTTGCCTTAAAATACTGCTACTATCCAGAAAACTTTTTCTGTGCACCGAAGACACCAACACTTTCGTCTCAGTTTTTGTCGCAACTGACGTTTAAAACAAGAAAAGCAGTACCATAAACGATCACAATGTTGCCAGGGAGGCAGAAAAAATACTAGTTAGTAGATTTTGTCTTGTGTAAGATATCAAATTCACCGTGACGAAACCGGATTTTCCGGTACTATCGTTTTCGTAGGACAACATTAAAATAATGATATTTCGTAAAATAACTATAAATTTATCACATATTAAATGAAAATACACTTATAGACTTACAGAGACTATGTTCAGATACTAAAACATACTCAAACACTAATATTCTTTAAGTGAGATGTGTTTGAAATCACCGAGACCACCGTGGGACACGCGAAATTTTCACCTTTTATTTTGCTTTTTTTTTATTATAAAAATAACTGTCTACTTTTTATGGTATTTTTTAATTTAATTCAATGTAGAAACATTTACTTTAGTCATATAAAATTTCATTTCGACACATGCCATATAAAAAACTTTAAATAAAAATGTTTACAGTCGTGGGACAGCCCGATTTTGCTATGGTCATTTTTTGTGAAAAACACCCAATTACAGATGAGATGGTTTTTTGTACACAATTCTGGTATTGCGTTTATATATATAAGGGGTCATTGTACTCATCATTATGAACAACTTTTACTATGGGAGAACCCCGAAATCTCAAAAAAAAAATCAGCTGTTCAGTACATTTCGTCGAGTTATGCACACAGAAATGTATGGTCAGCAGTCGATTTTTACAGGCTTAAATCACAGAACCGAATTTGATGAGTTTTGGTACAGAGATAAATGGGACTCTGGCGATGGTTTTATGGCAATAATTAGGCTAGGTATATATAGGCTTTTTAATACGTAAATGAAACTCGAACGCTAGCGAAGAAGCGCTTGTTGGGTCGCGGATTTTGTTCGAAAGAGGCACCGCGGCCCTGGAACGTAAAAGGCACTAGGAGGAGCATGGATGGGTTTTAGTCAGTAAAAGTCTGACACTCCCTCCCGCTCCACCCAGAGCGGCATTTGATGATTTCCCATCCTTAAAAAAAAAATGCCGTGTTTTAGGCCCATATTCCAAAACGTAAACTCCAACTCAACTCAACTCCAACATGAGCACGAAAATGTCAATGAAAGCTTGTCTAATTGACGTTTTCGTACTCGAGAGATGAGCAAACAATTAATGCAAAAATTTCAATTTATCACAAACTCCGATGGAGTTGGAGTTCAAGTTAGCATAAGTCTCAGCTTAAAACCTCTTTTTACTTTCATACGAAAATGACCACAAATTCATTTTACAAAAACTAAGTTCTTTTTAAAATGTAAATATGCGTGGCCTCTGGTGGCTTCGTCGTAATGATACGGAGCATAAAGTAAGTATGTGGTAGACCACGCCCACTTTAATTTGCATGCCTCGCCTTTCGGCCTCTCTCGCTTTTTCTACTAATTATGTTAAACATACACCTTGTTGGTGTGTGTGGCTGTTGAATTTAAATATATAGTTTACATGCCTAATTGTTTTGTATGTGTAATATTTTGGTTTATTTTAGTTGGCGGTAAAATGAAGTGTAAATCGAAGTGAATCAAAGATATGTATTTTAGTTATTTTGTAAGATATTTTGAAGAAATTTCTTTCTGTTTTGTTGGTGTGCAGCTTAAACTGCTATTTACTTTATCTTTTAAGGATTATCCATATATAATATATCAGGGTCATGCCTGGGGCGTGGAAAAAAGTGATCCGTCAAGAGCCCAAAAAGATAGTCGGTGGTATTAAAGGTGGAAGCACCAGGGCCAGGCTAGAATATGATTCGCGGCCGAAGCAAGTATGTAATTAAAAATTTATAAAATTAAAACCATCAATACAACTCCTTCAGTTAGAATTGATGCCAAATGTTATAATTTCATGAAATAGGTACTACATTTGGCATCAATTCTAATTGAGAGAGTTGTATTGATGATTTTAATGATTACAGTTTCTGTAATACGTACTTCCTACGGCCGCGAATCATATTTTGACCAAAATACAACCGCGCTTCCCTGGCTGGCTACCCTGGTGCTTTCGCCTTAAGTTTCAATATCGCGCAATCGTTTTCCCGAAGATAGACGAAGACTCACGAAGCGTTTGGACAGGATATCTAGTCTCTATCTAGTTAACTATCCACATTAAACATTTACTAGATTTTCAATGACCCGCAGGTTGTAGCTATTAGGAAAAACAAAGATACCTAAGTCGACCTAGGTCGTCAACGAAAAACTAATAACCGACCCTCAAAATTAAACTATCACTTTACACAAACCATACAATTTAGCCACAAAACATTCAACAGTCATCATTTCTCTGCTTCTAACAATAATGGATAGTTCTTTAATTGACATGTCATCTCGAATCCCTTTTCCAAGTCAAGCACCATTGTGTCTAGCTTAGGCAAATAATAGTTCAACAAAATTAATATAATCGTCGTCCAAAGGTGATTGATTGCGATGACTCAGCCATTTTGGATTTTTTGTCTATGGTCCGGAGTGAAATGGCGGGCTGTTTGATGTTAAACTGTCAGATTCGTTTAGTTTTCACACTTGGTTTTAATATGTAACCTGTTTGGGGTTTTTTGCTGCGGTTCTTTTTGTCAGGAATTTTGCATTTTTATTTTTGGAAGAACAGAAGGGCATTTCCCGTATTTCTAATATTAAGTTGCACACACAACAATATTTTCTCAATAAATGTACCGAAGTAAAAAAAATCACTACGGTACATTTATTGAGAAACTGTACCTATCTAAAATTATATTTATAGTTCAGAATCGTACCATGTACATCTATCAACAATTCATGGGAAAAAAAAATTAAGAATGCAAAGCATTTTATTTAATAAACATATTTTTGTGTAAAAAAGTAATGATTTGACTACCCATTTGTAGATTGATTGATTTGTGTACAACTCTGTTTCAATCTGACAAATAAGTACCGTATCTTTAATACTACTTTTTTCAAATTGCAATATATTTTTGTTGTACTATACAATAAGATCAGTAGATAATTTATTCCACAACAAAAATAGTTACACAGCTCACGATTTAGACACAAGGGTACAATGGAGGTATAATCGCTGACAGCGATATCTTCCAGACAACTTTTGGATGGACTGAAAATACTAAAAATTATAAATAGGGTACCTATTCTCTATTAATTAATATAATCATTGATAGCTCGTCTTTGAAAATGATCTCACCTGATGGTAACCGATGCGACCGGTACCTGAAGTATCAGTCAGTCCACGTAAGGAACATTACACAAAATGCCAAAATATACCTTACAGTAATTAACATACGTGACATTAATCGATAATGCAGAAATGTTCGTTGCGTTAATTGATACTTCTGGCATCAAATGGAGCACGCCATGTCATGCTAGTCACTCTTAACTTAAAGACCACGTAAGGCTATTAAGAAACACAGAATCTGGCAGTGTTGCTAATGTGATATTGCGAACGTTACTTAAAAATAAATTGGGCCTCAGATTATTAACGTTTTTAAATAAGTTGGTATTAACCTAAACACATTTTTTCCGGCATATCAAATATCTATATTAATTTATTTATTCACAGTTAGGTATGTACTCTACATCACGTTCTAAGACCCATAGACCCACCGTTGGGCAAAGATCATAGGTCACCATCTGATCGACGATAGTGCGTGCGCAAGCGCCGCCGGCACAAGTATGTTCTATCTTTGAATTAAAAGTTTTATAAGCGATCGTATGGAGTCTCTTATTGTTTTTTTTTTCATAGTGAGGTGACGCTGAGGTCACTGGAGAATGATTGAAGAGTTACGTAGATAAACGAAAGATAAAAGTTGATAAAACCTGTGTGAGGTATTTAAGGAAGTTTTCTGTGTTTTAATTAATCAAACAGCCGCATGGATCGATCTTCAAGGTTAAGCAATGCTTGCCGAGGTTGGTCTGTGGATGGGTGACCATCTTAACATATCGAGATTCCTCCATGCCTCGGAGAGCACGTTAAGCCGTTCTTCCCGGCTGACATTTGCAGATCTTTGGCAGTCGTTACGGATTGCCAGAAGCCAGAAACTCTGACACCAGTCTTGCAAGAAGTACCTACCGTGTTACCCAGTTATTGGGTTGTGGAGGTCTGGTAGACAGCCGCTCTACGTAAAATACAGATAATCAGCTGACTCCGGTTTGACTGGAAGCCGAGCCCAATATAGTTAGGAAAAGGCTAGGCAGATGATGATATTCTACACGAGTTAAAGACTCGTAATAGGCATTTACAAAGGTAGCAAGATAGGGGTAAATAAATACTGATTCTGATACAGAAATTTCCAGATACATTACAGTATGTAGGTATTAAAATCAGATAGGAACTGGTCGAACTGGATTCTAACACTTCTCAAAAAAACACTTCTAAGTTGTTATTTTTTTATTATTTGAGATGGGTTTGCTCTTGACTCTAGTCTAGGTCAGAGATGACAGCGACAAAGTCGACGATGGAGCGAGCTTACCCAAAAGAAGCCCGTTCACTCTAACTCTGAAGAGATTAGGGTTGTATGCGTTCGGAAACGTGTATAAATTCAAGTACCATGAGTGTTTTATTTGCCAGGTGTAAAAACAAATTCGTGACAAGTAACTCAAGACGCAGCGTGTTCTCTCAGCTATATTGAGCCCTGTCCAGTTTCTAGATCCTTGATAACGATGTAACAAGCAACCTGAGCGGTTTTACAGCTGAATATCGAATGTATTGTAATTAATTGCCTAGTCATATTTCTAGCCTCGGAATTAGTCGGTTATAGCTTGGTTATATCGAGGGTTTGGGTCTGGAAACCTGCTTGTTTAGGATAGGTTGTCCAAAACCTGCTATTTCAAGTCATTTCTTAGATTTTCAGTGTCCCATGTCATAATCAGTTAATTCATTTTAATTAGTTCTTGTGAACTGGTGATGTAGTATTGAAAATGGCAAATAAGTGACCAGTGGACCAATTCTATTGATTTTTAAGCAACGTTTGGCATTTCAGTCACAATCTGTCAAAAATGTAGAGAAATGTAGGCTTTTTTGACAGTTTACGATTGACATGTGAATGCGAACGAATCTGTTCGTCAGATTTTGCTTTCTACCTAACACATAAGTACCTACTCCTTTTTCAAATAATTTTCCTAACAAAGCTCATCACTGAATTACATCAAAACCAGTCAGCTAACTAACTGACAGTTGATTGGTGGAGTTCTAAGTAGCGATGTAATCGTTCTGCCTGCCCCCGCGCGTTCCGTCATGATGACAGATCATGATGCTCTATGGTACGTGCAGTAGTTTCGTATGGTGATCATAAAGTTACCCAGTTACTGGGTTTTGCAGGACAGATAGGCAGTAACTACGTGTAAAATATCGGTTTTCAACCGCATCGGTTAAACTGAGATCCGACTTCAACAGACCTTCCAACTTGGAGTACAGAATGATGATGATGTCTTCTGGACTTCTATACCTACAATAATTTTCCTACCTATTGTACCTCTCATTAAAAAAAATACATTTGATTTTTTTTTTAAAGCATATTATAACCTCCTGCTTTTTGAAAGAATTCGGTTAAAAACAATATTTTTTTTAACACCTAGTGTTTTAGCCGACTGCGGCGAAGCCCAAGAGGAGTGTTATGTGTTTGAACTGTAATATATGTATTTATGTCGTAATGTCCCTTCGTAACACTCAACGGCTCAACAGATTTTGATAAATGATACGTCATTAGATTCGTCTTGATGGCTTGAGTGTCTCTGACTCAATCAAAATGGTGAATTTTAGGCGCTTTAATTTCAAATAATTTTATATCATAATATTAACATCAGAACCAGTTGATCAATAGTCGAGCTACATAAACTACTGACAGTTGACTAGTGGTGTTCTAAGTAGCGATCTAATCGTTCTCTGCCTGCCCCTGCGCGCCTCGTGATAATGATAGATGTTGGTATATGGTAGGTACGTGCCGTGGTAGGAAATGGTGGTCGTAAGTTGTTGGTATTTTTGCGATCAGTACCTACTAACAAAAGCCCCAAGTATTCAAGCATGAAAGAAGAAGAAAGAAAATCTTTTACTCTTTCTTATGAACAGAATTCATATTCCAAAATTAAACATAAAGTAAACATAGGTACTTAAAAAAACAAATTAGAGGTGTTTTTGACAGTTTGCGTCTGCGATGTTTCTTAAAAATATGAGTGTTACCCCTCTAGCTGCCAAAGATAGAACTACAATTCAATGTTAAGTCTTGGTAAACTATTAACATAATTATTCCTTATGGAAATAACCCAATAACACTGCCAGACCTAGAGATTCAGGAACCCCATGTCCCACAGACGCGCTCGCGATTACTATACAACGAATAAGTTTTTATAGAATACATATGTTTGTTTACAACACAAATATAATGTTGCCTTTACAAAATAGAATTCAATTTCCACAGTTCTTTAATTGTCAACAGAAAATAAGCCATAAACAAAGAAAGCAAACGTTTTAAAAATCGAACACCTATTTTTATGGCGCGTATTTCAACCTGTCACGGAAACTATTCAAGCAATCGATTTTTAAAAAGGAAGAAATTAAATAAAAAATGGAGATTCTAGTTTACAAGCGTTTTTAATTATTTTTACAGGTGTAGTAGAAAAGATTACTAGACATTGAATTACTTATTAAGCAGTTACGCTTGCGTTAAATCGTTGAACCACATCTAAAATAGCCGATTAAAAATAAAAATGCAATAAAATATTGGCTATTAAAAGTAATGACCAATCAAAGGAGTTTCTATACAAATTTTACGATCGATTCACATTAACGAGATGTTTTAAATAATCTAGCACGACAAATCGTGTCGCGATTGGTCTTAGCTCGAGTCGGGTGGGTGGAACAATTATCGTCCGTGACGGAGATGGATTTTTTCGTAAGTTGAGTGTTTAGGTACTTATTAGATTTAGGAATCGGTTACGTTTAATCAATGTGTTATGTGAAATCGATAAGTTGGTTTGAGTTCCTAATAGTCGGCTGTTTTAGCAAAACTTTTTTAGTTTAAATCAAAATCAAAATCAAAAGTCATTAATTCAAATTAGGCTGAGAGCCAGCACTTTTTGAACATCAAATTTTACATAAAGACAGTCCCCCAAAACGCCCACCCGTCACCACTTCCTAGTGTTTTAGCTGGGAAGAAGAAGAAGTGGCGCAACAAACTCCCCAGCAACACATCAAATGGTTTCCTTGTTATCCAGCACATCCTATTCTAAACTTCTCTTTACCATTAAACGTATTTTATTTATTATTAGCTCTTACCCAGGGCTTTGCTAGCGTGAATGTAGCATTTTACTGTCTTTAGGGTTCTATCTATCTCTGTACCAAAATTCATAAACATTGGCTATTTAGAGGTGAAAAGGTAACAAGCAAACAAACCCACTTTCGCATTTAAAATGAGTTATGATTAACCCTAACTGCCCCACTGCTGTGCAAAGGCCTCTCTTATCTCCTTCTACGTCTCTCTACCCAGAAACCGAGAACCAGAAAGTTTCAGCTCTCATCTGGCCTCCCTCGTCTGGAGCATTTTTTTTTTGTATGGTTACAGTCCTTTCACCCCAATGTCCTTTGCGTTCCAGGGCCGCGGTGATGCTTTCGAACAAATTCCGCAACCTCGTCTGGTTCTGTCGTCATGATGCAATTGTAAAACGTGTCAGATATCCTCAAAATTTCAGATAATATTCTCATTACTCCTTATACATAATATCAGATGGCCCTTACAAGCCAACAACCGCCGCGCTTCGCCACAGCCCATCGTATAATAAAGCTACCGACACAATATCTTCACCGATACTAAAGTCGTAACCTCAATCAAAATGACGATAAACTTTGACAAAAATTCCACGTTAAGCCGTCTTATAATTATCCATATATTTCCAAATCCCTGCTTGAAACTACCTGGCGGTAGTGTCGCCATGTTTTGAGTGATGCGGGAGAAGAGTCCGAGATCAGATATTTATTTTTACAGATATTTTGATGTTTAATACTAAGCGACAAGCGGTAAGTAGGTACCTATATTATTCAAATAATATCTATAATTTTTCTCCTTCTTCGGTAACTGAGCCGATGACGAAAATTCTGCCCGCATCATGTGGTGACAGCAGCACGGAGAGGAAAGCCGTCGAACTTTTAACTTTGTGAACTTTGTGGTTGATCACCTATTGTTGGTTGTCTGGTATTCTTATTAACGGTTTTTTGCATGATATTACAGGTGCTTTAAATACTGGTTTTGTATAATGACTGTACATTTTTGAAAGCTTATCATACATTCATAACGTGGAAGTGGAGTGAGGAATCCCGTCTTTGCTTCGTAATGGAAAGACATAGACTTTAAAAAAATATTACAAAAATTATGCCGTAGATACAAGTAGGCAAGCTGTTAACCTGAAACAAAAAACCGCAAGTCTCAGAACATCACACCTAAAAGCACAATAAACTTTCAAAAGACACCTTAAACTTAAAAACAGGACATATCCAGAAAATTACAAAACTGATGCGTCCCAATCCGAACAGCAATTATAACCACGCTCACCCACGTCAAAAACGACCCGCGCACTGACGTTTATGAAAGAAAAAAATATCTTAAACCTTTTAACAGAACTGGCCGGCGATAACTCAAGCGAAATGTCCAAACTGTATTGTAAAAAAAAAGAAGATTTTCGAATTTTGAACATAGAAAGTGTTAGCGACAATAGGATATTCAAAATCTTGTTAATAAAGTCTCTAGTGGGTCGGGATCGTCGGCTCACAGGTGAAAAGATGGTATTGTGTGTTTTTACGTAAGTATAGAATTTACCTGGCTTTTAAGTGTATGAAGTACAAAATGGCTAACTAGAAGAATTTTACTATTATGATGCTAATTTCAGATCCCACCCTTTTTTCGGAACTTGCATTTATTTTTCGTAGAGTACTTAGATAACTTTAATCTAACCCGATAGACTTCACAGTTATCAATACCGCACCCAGTTTAATTGCTTAAAAGCTTCGATGATTCACAAACCCCACTTCCGCAAGTTAAAAGGTGCTTTTACATTAGTCATCACACGACAAAATCTGTAGGCACAAAATTTTTCATAAACTTTTATTCATCCTCAACTAAATTCGCAGATTGATTCACGAAATAATATTTAAATTCTTTAAATCGAGGCCAACACTGGCAATACTGGCATCCAGCCGTGACAATGGTTAGAAAAAAAAATCTGTATTCGAAAAAAGAACGAGTCAGAGAGAATATTTTTTTTCAATGCGCTCACAGCGTGAGATCGGTTTTGGAGGGAATTTCGGATAGAAGGCGTCATATGCGGATCGGTTTTTTCGATTTCATTCGAAATTGTCGGACATATGCACCAGCGGGTGGTACCTCGTCAAGTGTCAAGACGTTATTATTATTTAGATCAAAATTGAGTATAATTATGGTTTTGAGGGCAATTATTGGTAGGTACTCTTAAGATTAGGATAAGCGGTTAAACCTTTGAGCGGATCATGATGGTGAAAGATGTTTATTGAATCGGTGTTGCTACAGAATTTGCTCCTAAATACTTAGTCCGACTTCCCATGCTTTGCTTCCGATACGAAACATTTCAAAAATCTGTTAATATCTTTTCAAAATAGACCTATAGTAGATTCCAGATAAATGTGCAATAACGGTCATTGACCCACATACATTTATTGACTTTCTTAAAATCAAAAACAGAAATAAAGACTTAGAGCAGTCCTGAATCTACTTCTATCGTGATCCTTTATGTTCTCTAGTAATGTAAAATGGTTCATAATGTATTGTTCGGGTATCTACGAAGGGATATTAGGGAAAGGTCAATGTACTTTATTGCAAGTTTATCTGGCACAAAGTACCTATAGTGCAAAATGAAAAAAAATACATCGTAGTACTTACTACGTAATCTACATTAGTCAGATTCGTTTTTTGAATTTCATTAGACAACGAAATAAAATAATAAGAGCTTTTCTATTCCCCTAAGGAGTCGTTGAAGGTGTTTATTAAATCTACATTTCACCATGATTAAGTCCCCGCAAGGAGCGATCCTATTAATTCCGATGGACAAGTAAGTGAGAAAGTATGCTAAATACCACTGATCAATTAATCAGCGTATTTGTTCCTATCTGCTGGTCATAGAAACATCCTGTACATCTCTCCCAAGTAGTTCTAGAACACCCTTTTACTTAGCCCTCCGCATTTAAAATGACAGCGCGTCAATGGAATTTTCAGGTCATCGAGCAAGGAGTGCCTTTAGCATGACATATAACATAGAAAAGTGACATTGTTTTCATTTCACCATGACCGCTACCAAAATGTCACCGGGCCTACATTTTGTTTGTTTGACAATCGTCATAGCTGTTGACGGTTTACAGATGTTTGACATCGACCATCGATAAATAAATCTAAAGATTGTGGCAAACCTAACCCAACTTTTATCAAACTTATTTTTCAGCCCAATCTAGAAATCATCAAATGACTCCTTCCGCTCAGCGGGATGGGAGTGTCAGGCTCTTACTGACTAAAACCCATCCGTGGACCTCCAAATGCGTATTGCGTTCCGGGGCCGCGGTGACTCTTTCGAACAAATTCCGCAACCAACGCAGTCTAGAGTCTAGTATGTAAAATATTTACTATAATATATTTTCATTGTAAAACACACAGCAGTCCTACGAATTTTACAGTATCTACTATTTCCATACAAATAAAAGCATTAATAAAGTTCTAAATCTAGTTCAAACTTCTTTCATTCATGAACACTTTATATTAGGCGTTTCCAGTCAATGGCTTATTTTAAAGCGATGTGCTGCTTGTTTTAACGTCCGTTTTGCTCTGTTATTTACTTCTTTAAATATTTAATTACCGAGATTCCCTTGAATTTGTTTTGGAATGCCACTTTTCATCTGTTTAGTTTCGGCATCGGGGAGAGGAATTCCGAGTTCCGTTTTAAGCTAGGCAATCATCGATGTTGTGAAATAAGGCAATTATTGCTACGTTCCTTTAATTTTAAGGATATAAGGTTATTCGTAGTTTAGGCTGTGCTGACTTGAAAGCAAGTGCACTTACCACATAATCATCATCATCATATCAGCCGAAAGACGTCCACTGCTAGACTACTTTATTATGTGGTAATGTGGTTATGTGAGGGTGGTGTCACCCTTACATAACCACATTACCACATAATAAAATGCAGAAAATTCTGTCTAACCACTTTCAGAATCTTATTTACACAAATAAGATTCTGAAAGTGGTTAGACATTGATTGAAAAACGAGATTATCACACGATAATCTCGTTTTTCAATCAATATTTAGCTTGACCAAAGAAATGTTATGGAAATAAAAAACTTTTAATCAAATACTATTAGTTAACTATATTAATTTGTTCGAAAATGGACCCGTAAATGTTAAACTCACTCACTCGCTTCATCATGGACCTCATCTATCGCTTTCCATCAGGCGTGATCGAGGTCAAGAGCTAGCCCATTCATAAATAAAAAAAATTATAAAAACAATTATATCACAACAACAAAGAACAATTCTATCTTCCGAAAACAAAATTCAAATAACAAGGGCTAATACTATAATTCCTAATTCAAAACTTATCAATGGCGACGTTGTAACGGTAACTACATATTTACAGTTCTCGCTCGCCATAACGTTGTCAATGTTGACATACTAGAAAGTTTCAGTTGGAAGAGCTATATTTTCCTTTGTTTCCATATGAATGCAGTAATTAACTTTGTTCGGTACTTACTTTTCTTTCTCCAGTCATTTATCAAGAGATAGACTAAACATTTTATGTAGTTTTTGCCTCATTGTTTAACGATGTTGGCTTTCGCAAAGACACGTTATTTATACTTAGGTATTTGTTATTAAGTAGGTAGTCGCTGCATGTAAGCCACTGGTACTGGTGCATCCGGTTTGCAGACCCCAATATAGGTAGCTGGGAAAAACCTAGGCGTATTAAAGAAGTTATATGAGTAAATATTCAGGAACTCGAACGTAATGACGACTAAATTCTTACAGCCCTATTCATAAAACTTTATAACTACCTGTCACTGAAAAATTGCTAACTGTTTTTTCTAAATAACACATATATATTGGAAACTATTTTATTTGGATGGGATAGAAAAAATCGTTTTGTATACAATAAGTAGGTATACCTACTTACAAAAATATTTTTTCATAGTAGGTAGGTTTTCCGGTGACATAACCATTAGGTACTTAGCTAAATACTGATGCAGATTCTTTATACAAAATTTTCTATGGAGAATTTGAATATAGAATTTCTAAATTCAAATTCAAAAATTGAGCTTTAATCAAACGATGATTCGAATCCAACTTAGCTTACAGGAGAATGCGCCAAAATGTACAGATTTTGCCACAATGAGGACTAAGTATTTTCTTTTTGTGAGTCGTTTGTTATTCGGTGAATACTTATACCAATATAAAAGTCTTTTTCATTGTATAACTTCTGAGGCGTTCAGCTATCCACTAAAGTAGGTAACATTTGTGATCAAATCGATGAGTATTCAAAATAAATTATGAAATATTGGCCAGCGCATTCTCAGATCCTTCTCATCTAGTTCTTCGCAGCCACGGGAAGGCCCATCAAAATGCTATTGGCAATTACTGTTTTTGATGGTTAAACCTCATAACTTCAAATAATAATTATTTTCTTTTCAAAAGAAATTAATAAAGTTGACATCTCTGCACTTTTAGAAGTAATTACACCATAGATACATCTCTACTCTATGGGCACTTAAACTTAATTACTCTTCGTAATTTCGTCGTATTATGTAATACAGGATACAGACCATCGACAAAGATTAGCTGATTTTCTCTCTGCCATAGACAATGCGAACATCAATTTTAAACTTCGAAAAACGGATGTGTTGTCTAGCCTTCTTCATTTAGAAAGCCCGTAATATCTCCAGCGAACAAGCGTACATTACTTGAAAGAAATCTTTTTAAATTTAGACATAAACTTAACTTTACGGATCGGAAACAAAGCAAGCAATCTTCCTCAGTTAATATAACAATAACGCAATAAGAACGCCAGGCTAATTAACTAAAACGTCGGCCATTTTAACCTGCCGCCATTTTGTTAAAATATTACCACGTAAATTAATATTTAAATTGCTCTTTCAGACGTCGAAAACTAATCGAAAGACACTAACTGCCTTTTGTTTACTGTACAAATAAAATTATAAAGCATCATTTAGGTTTCTTTTTTAGAAAAAGGATAATGCATTGAACTTGGGCGATTAAGCATACATAAAACACTAAATAGTTCCCTATACAATGCATTTTTTCTTCATTAACCTTATTAGGTAGACGATTTAAGAAAGCAATGGAACAAAAATCAATGACTGAAAGCGATATGATCGTTTCCAACGAGCTAATAATGCTACCATGCACATTCCAATGTCAAATTTGAAATTCAAAGATGGCCGTTCAGTGGATTTTTTCATTTGTTTCGTCGCGTCAATTTGACGAAATGTTACCGTCAATATAACGAATTCACATTAATTTTGTTGACTTTTATCTAATCGATCTCGTTTTGGACATATTGCGGTCGTAACAAACACCTTTTTGACTGAATTAGCATTTTGTTTTGTCAACGATTTTAGTTTTACACTTAGAATAATAACGCCTAGAAACCTAGTACGAGCATCAAAAGTGAAGCAACTCAGACTACTCCATATACGGAGTACTCGGCGCAGCGAGCCGTCAGTGCTCAAGGTCACGCTCTGTTGAATGCACCTCCCGAGAAATATTTAAAAATGACAGTTTGTTGCATAAAAAGATGCTCTAACACACCAGGAAAACAAAAAAAATGTGATAAAATCACGTTTCACAAGTAAGTACTTACATTAAATCCATTATTTTTACGTAAATCGATCTTCAAATTAAAATTTTCATAACCTAATTTATCACAGTGTAGTGTTGCCAGTTGTAAAGAAAAATTACCCATAATACAGTAAGCACTAACTGTTGGAGTCTACCTGTATTACGATGCTTATTGTTTAAAGTTGTAAGTATGAAACGAAAGCTAATAATTACGGTTGATTCAAATAATTTGCGCATTTTTTTAAGTGAAAAGTTCTTTAGGCGCGTTGGGCAGTTTTCATATGGGAAAAAACCATAGTCGCGACACCGACACCTGTGTATGAGATCGTGTCTTAAAATTGAAATAAAGGAACATCAGACTGGGCGGCCAACCAGGGGGGGGGGGCAGGGGGAGGCGGGAGCCTTGTCGGCCCCGCGGGTGCCGACCAGTCTTTCATGGGTGTCATTTTCGCGATCTTTGGGGTCGCTAAAACCGATTATGGGGTCAAAATCGAAATCCAAGATGGCGGCGACGAAATTTGCTAACTTTTCGTCATGGGTGTCAATTTCATGGTTTCTGGAGTCGCTGAAACCAATTATGGGGTCAAATTCGAAATCCAAGATGGCGCTGACGAAATTTGCTAACTTTTCGTCATGGGTGTCAATTTCTTGGTTTCTGGAGTCGCTGAAACCGATTATGGGGTCAAAATCGAAAACTTAGTATGCATACGCCATCTAACCAGGTCTAAATAGTTAGTTGAGAACATTTTCTAAAAAGAGTTTAGAAGGAGACAGAGAACGATTTACAGTTTTCTATAAAAGTGAAAAACCACTATCTTTCCTCCTGATGTTTAAAATGTCATGTCGAAAAGTTAGCAAATTTCGTCGGCGCCATCTTGGATTTCGATTTTGACCCCAAAATCGGGTTTAGCGACTCCAGAAACCATGAAAATGACACCCATGACGAAAAGTTAGCAAATTTCGTCGCCGCCATCTTGGATTTCGATTTTGACCCCAAAATCGGGTTTAGCGACTCCAGAAACCATGAAAATTACACCCATGACGAAAAGTTAGCAAATTTCGTCGGCACCATCTTGGATTTCAATTTTGACCCCATAATCGATTTTAGCGACCTTAGAAACCATGAAAATGACACCCATGACGAAAAGTTAGCAAATATCGTCGGCGCCATCTTGGATTTCAATTTTAACCCCATAATCGGTTTTAGCGACCCCAGAAACCATGGAAATGACACCCATGACGAAAAGTTAGCAAATTTCGTCGGCGCCATCTTGGATTTCGATTACAATAAGTACATACCGACAAGTTACGTACTTAACATTTTTTTTATATTGATCTATGATTAGTCCCAAGTATATTAACATTTTTCCCGATTTTAGGGAAAGTGTTCATTCCTAGCAACATTTTTTTACGTCTGTGGCTGTAATTACATACCGCTCACTCACACATAAGTACGAAAGTTGCTTCATTTTTTGGTAGAGAGCGTGTATGAGACTCTCCTTCTAGGCGTTATTATTCTAAGGTTTTACATAATTGTGTTGTTTTTTCATGATTGGAGTTCTGGATGCACATGTTTTATAATTTAATTAGTTCTATTCTAATTCAGTACAGCTTGTTGCTTTTCTATTTGAACATGTGTGCGATTAAGTATTTTATACAAACTGTAATTATCAGTTCATTTTACTTACAATTCTTAGTTAAAACACCTTCAAAAATCTATCAAACAAAACGCAACTTCCTTTATATGTACACTAACATAACTTGTCAAGCCCCATCAAAATTCGTTCAGTCGTTTTCGAGTAACGCGCACCCAAATACACACATATCATTGTCAAGAATAAATAGTTTTGTATCATACGACCATAGCGGATCGGAGATAGCCTTTATAAGCTTTTTTATGGCTCATAAAATAATACAGGTGGCCGCCATTCCACCTGTAGGAGTTTTAACTAATATAACACCCTTTTACGTATGTAATATGAACCAGAAATGGCTTTAAGAATGGGAAACTTATTTACTTTTATTGCATAGCTTCTGTGGTCATACTATTGGTAAATCGATCTGCCTTAATTTATCCCAACAAAGTTGGGGACAACTTGTAGTGCAACTGAATACCAGTATTTTACGTGGAGCAACTGCATATCTGACCTAGTTTTACATATCTTCCTAACTTATTTAAGTTACCTATTCATTTTTTGTTTATTCATTTTTATGGTATGCGTCATGCATGGTGCAAATATACCTACTTTACTACTTTTCTTCTTTTCAGTAGCTGGGTGGCAAGACTGGATGCCAGACTTTCTGGCTTCTGACTATTAACGACGGCCGAAAATCTACTAATGACAGCCAGGACCAACGCATTGGTTCAAAGTGCTTTCCGAAATAATAAGGGGTCACATGCCACCCACCGACGGGCCGACCTCCGCCAGCGTCGTCGCGAAGATTGACCCAAGCATTGCAGAATGACGGCCGCCATGGCTCACGTACAATGGTCCACAGCAGGCAGGACTAAGTGCGGAAACCATACCCAATAGCCAGACAGATAGATCTATAAATAGATCCATGACGCTGTTACTATTTATCCATGACCTTTAAGTATGAATGCGGAGGCATAAGGCTAGAGAAAGAATAATGAATGAGTATTTAATGGGGTTTTGTGAAAAATTTTATGACCTTTCCACCGCAGCTTCACTCGATTGATTTTAGAAAAAAATAGTCGTTTACGGTCTCCGGAGTTCCATCTATCTCTGTGCCAAAATTTATTAAAATCGGTACAGCGATTTGGGCGTGAGATTGTTACAAACGAATAAACGCATTAATAATATGTAGTAAGTTAGGATAAGGAAAACTTCTACATTTCTACGGAATCCTAAAATATTCGATAAGTAGGTAGGTAATGGAATTTTATTAAAATAATTGTTGTCATTGTATTCACACTCAATACTTCACCTTGGTCATGATTTATTTGATCGCATGGCACCGTCCTCTGTGACGATTAATTGTGGCGATAATTAGAAGATAATATGAAGTTAATGGTGACTGAAGTAGGTAATTATGATTTATTTTATTAATTAATGAGTAGGTAGGTAACTAGGAGACTTAGGAAAAATGTCATTGTAACAGCTACAGTTCTTCTAACTCAACGGACAGATGCGTTGCTGGGGACTTTGTTGCGCCTCTTCTACTTCCAAGCTTAAACACGAGGAAGTGGTGACGGGCGGCCAATTTGGGGGACTGTCTTTAATCAAATTAGAACTTTGACGTTCAAAAAGTGCTGGCACTCGCCTATAATTTTTTTTTTTTCGACCATCAAAAAATCGAAAAGGACACACAATAATTATATGGAAATGAGTTTTAGCCAATCGTCACCGCTGCCTGATATAATCTCACACTGTCTAGACCCACACGGTAGGTACTGTAAGAGCCTCCTTACGCAGCATCTGGCTGTTCATATCTACTTTGGAAGTGGCTGGTAAGAATAAGAATATTTGAATTCGGAAATATTAAAAGAACGGTCAATCAGATTTCAAAATCTGCGCAGACAGTCAGTGCCTATTGTGTGGACGCACAAAACGAGTTATCATTTTCAACACCATAATAATTCTTCTATTTCTACCGCAAACTATTTGTCTCTAAAGTGGTCTCTAATTAAATAAACATCCTTATCTTGCCCTTCTCCTGTCGGTGCAGAATGTCTTTTCTTCCATATATCTCTATTCTCCGTCATCTCAACAGTCCCCTCCATCCTAGCCATATTCATCTTTCACACAATCCTACCCTCTTTCTTTGGCCTTCTTCTGTCTACTACAACCATCTTCACGCACACTCAAAACTTTTTTCACGCCATCTTCCTCATTTATTCCTGACTAATTCTATTCGATCATACTCATGACATGTACAGAACACGTCAAAAAATAATTTAAAAAAATCAAATAAGGAATAGGAATCTATACTAATATTATAAAGAGGTAAAGTTTGGAAGGTTGTAGCGGGTAATCTCTGGATCTGCTGAACCGATTTTGAAAATTATTTTTGTAAATGGTAGCCACATTCATGAGGAAGTCTATGGGCTATACGGGAACGGGAATTTCCTACGGGTTATGCGCGTACAAAGTCGCGGGCAAAAGCTAGTCATTCATAAAGGTAGGAACTTACAATTTTTTCGCCAAGCAAAACCCACTTTGAGTACATAGCCAGACGTCTTCATTTAATACCTACAGTGGTGTCTTCAAGTCTCGTGTTATTGTTATTACTAATTGTGTTCTTACTTACTTATTATTTTAATAATTTGTTTTATTTTATGTGGTTTAAGGCAGTACCTATTCACATCTGTCCCCGAATGGGGACAAATGGGAATTTTCGTCGACGGATGACACAAAAATTCCCAATTATCCCCAATTGGGGACAGACATTCGGGGACAGATGGGAATATTCCGGTTGTAGTACCTTCTGAGAGGACATTCTGTAAAGCTTACATCCAATTTGGACCTCACTTAACTGACAGCGAATTCGAAAGAGCTTTTATTTGATTTTTATAAATTACTTAATATTACCTATGCTATGTCTACAAAACGAAGTAAAACATTGGTTGGCTGGCATAAAATATCCATCTATTGAGAATATTGAGATGGATATTTTATGTTTGATGGATTTTTTATGATGGAAATTCGACACATGGAACCAAATCAAATATACCTTTAATACCTTTTATTTGGTTCTATCTGTCGAATTTCCTTTTCTTTTACCATGTCACATCTTATCCTCATTGCAATAACCCTTCCACTAAATCAGTCATGCAATCTCATTTAAAGACACCTTATTATGCCAACACAACCTGGCCATGCATGAATGACTTAATTAAGCAAAAAAGAAACATTCATTAACAGATAACAAACCTTTTTATCAACTCACCCGTCCTCCCACAGACACAGTGTGAAAATACTGACAGGATAAAAGGAAAGAAAAAGAATTTATTTCCGCAAAACATAGATATTTCATTCTTTTATAATCGATACTCCGCCAAACGCGTCATTTGATGAATAATTTAAGTATGCACATGTCTTTATTGCGAGTGAATGAGATTGATGAATGAAATGGTAATCATTCGTTCATAAAATTCCATTTTGCGAATGGCATTATTGTTCGTAATTGGCTTCGTCAATATTATAACGGCTCTATTTCAAATACGTTTAGAATTAATAGAATTTACTTCCGTGTTTGTTCATTGCATTCTGCAGGTGATTTTCCTTGTGGTTTATTTTTTTGCGAAATAATTATATACTTATAGTAACTTTAAATTAGGTAACTGATCGTGAGTAGGTAAATTTATTTACATCAATTTCACCTGCCCTTGATTCAGATCTTCATCAGAGAAATGGTTTGACGTTTGATAAAATTAGATAATTTTTGTTACTTATTAAAATCCAGTTGAATTTTGTGCAAATATGATTGTTTCTGACTACATTTTTTTCGAGGAATTACTAGATACCTAACTATGCAAAAATTGAATACACAATTCTTATTTTACTTATATATTCATATAATATTAAGAAATAGGTTCGTACCGAATTAGTTTGAATAGGTAAGTATCCCAATTCTACAGAATAATCTAATTTTTTGTATGGAATCCAAAACTGATATTTTTTATAGTTAGTTCTAATCATAAAGTACAATATGATAAAATAATATGATAAAATCAGATACCTACTCGTACCTATGCTTGTACAAGATCGCGCTGTCTGGGAGTGTAATAAAACAAAACGCTTAAGTATCTACCCACCTACCTGAATTTTAGCTACCAAAATTATCTAGGCCGTCAAAAAGGGACTTTAGATAAAAACAAATAAGTAAAAAAATGCTTGCCAAGCTTTGTGAAATTAATGAATTGCGAATCACGAACCCGCTGATCGGGTAATCATTATTACAAATATCTGTACCTACTCGTTACGACTTAGCACCAACAGACAAAACAAAAATCTGTTTAAGTATCTTCTTTAAGTAAATTAAGCTCCTTCATGAATAAACCATCCTTAAAAATGACAGATCAAAACAACTTTAAATTCGACAGCAGCGAAATGAAAACGTTAAAACAATAAGTTGATTCCAAAATGTGCATGTTTGTTAGTGTGTGCGAGGTCGGCGCGCTGCATGTTGCGCCCGCGCCGGCCCGAGATAGTGTCTCCGACGAGCCGACGAGCCGACGCTTGCTAAGCCCGCTATCTCAAATCTCCTCAGGCCTGTTGTTTCA
Source organism: Melanchra persicariae (assembly GCA_947386135.1). Lineage (NCBI taxonomy): Eukaryota > Metazoa > Arthropoda > Insecta > Lepidoptera > Noctuidae > Melanchra > Melanchra persicariae. The sequence goes on along the minus strand of OX376662.1, from coordinate 18,084,113 downwards.
TGTCTTTATCTAAAGAGTTTTCGTTTTAATAACAACTTCACATTGTTTGCCAACTAATCCTCACATCCTCGCTCTGTTGGCGGATGCCAAACGGTAGCTGTAACATGACATACGGCTCTATCTTATCGTACCCACTCCACAACATATGTTCACTAAACGCCTAATGGAGTTATTATAATTCAAACATTTCCCTAAAATCCAAATCGTTTATGCAAACGTTAAAACACTAACACACAGCGTGTGCTTTTTTTGTTACGGAAATATTTGTTAATCTGTATCAATGAACCGTGAGTGTAATGAACGAACAATGCGAGCGTCTTAAGGAATCATTCGGTCTACGTCCGGTCGGCTAATTTCGCGCCCTTTCACCTGTCAATCACACGTCACAGCGCGCGTAAACGACAGCGAGAAACTGGTATTAGCCTTAAACGAAAACGTACGTATAGCTATTTAAATTACGTTTTATTACACGAAATAAGAAACGAAGCCTGTGATTTAGTTAGCGGGTGATAGGGAAATGAGTGAAATTACCTGTGAAAGTGCGCAGCCATTAAAGTTTTCGCGCGTTAATATGTCAATGTGACGTTTAGTTTCGCGCGCAAACTTGCCGCCGCGTTCGGCTCCGTCGCCCAGGTATTTCTCGCGCGTCCGATTAAATTTTAAACGAGATTAATAACGAGAATGAAACAATTATGTTGACAATATGGCTTAATGTGGGACGTTCTGACAGACGAATGGCGTTCCCGGACGTCCAGAACACTTATAATCGTGCGATTTTCAAAACCATAAATAAGTATAGTTTTTTTCTTAATGGCATCATTGCGTGTCGGCATGCAATACGTTTCTAGCTAAAATGCAAGGTTTTTGCAAGATTTACGTAATTTTTTTAGCATTTTTAGTTCGTATTTTCCATTTAACGCATTAGAAATGTTTTAAATTAACGTTATAATTTATATGCGGTAAACTGGCCGGTTATTAATACTAGGCATTTCAGCTTGAATATTTTTTCTGTGGCCGCGTTAAAGCAATTTATTGTGTATCAGTTTCCTAGTGTCTTCCGTTGCGTTATTTATTTACATTCTACGCAAATAAAACATGAACTAAGTAGGCAGATATCAAAACAAACGACTAAATAAGTCATTACAAAAGGGTAATTATGCTGCAGTTTTCTTTCACCTAGTTATCCATTCTCAACACGACTTCAACATTTCTTTAACACCTAGGTAATTATGATGCGTTAATGTTTTTTCATCCAATCATTGATATTAATTTTTTTGCTTACTTTGTACATTGAAATGGCTCATAAAATAAAATCAACATTACGGCTTAACAAGTTCCAATTAAGTTAAAGTCAAAGTCAAAGCATTTATTTCAATTAGACCATTTACAGGCACTTTTGAATTGTCAAGGTCGGTCGGTCAAAAAAAAAAAAAGATGAAGCTATTTGCACGTTCCAAAGCGTAGATCTCTATGGAGAAGAACGTGCAAGAAACTCCACGGACACTCTTTTAAAAATAAGTTTTTGTTACAAAATTATGGTTACATCATTCATATTGAGATTATACATATATGTGAGAACGATGTAAAAGACGTGCAGGATAGTCCGGAGTAAAAAAGAAACAATTCAAAGAAATAATTAAAATAGACCATGGCAGCCGAGAGATGACCAGTCTCAGCTGACGGCGCCCGTTCACGAACATGACGCATACGCTAGCACCATTCGGCTCGACCATTTTTAAGGGAGCCAAATGATCCAACGCAAACGCCACCATCAGCCAGACTTTTGAGTGAGCATGACATCCCCAATCGCCAGGGTACATTCAAGTCAAAGACCTACCCAAAATGATCATTATAGTTTAAATTTGAGGGACCTACATAGTACTCACACATGTGCCGTTAATGTATGAAATTATACAATGCTAAATAAATTGAGTCTATACAATAAAAATAAAAAAAATATAGCATTCTTACAATCTTCATCCGGTCCAACAATATTTCCAAATGCTAACAGATTACTTTGTGCGCCCTAATGGCTGTGGAGCAGGACCAGCATTGAGCCAAGCATTTTTATCTTCAATATACTCCCCTAACTTATAATATGCTTGCCTGCATAGTGTGCGTTTAATACAAGATTTAAATTTAGTCTCATTTAGTTCTAATATATGGGGAGGTATTTTATTATAACATTTTAAACAGTACCCCATAAAAGATGAGGCTACTTTAGCCAGTCTGAAACCTGGTTGAACTAATTGGTCCCTATTTCGAGTACCATAATTATGTCTGTCGCCTCTTTTACTAAAAAGATGTAAATTCTTTCTAACATACATGATGTTTTCGTAAATGTATTGACAAGGTACCGTCATGATGTTAATATTCTTAAACAGTTCCCTTAAAGAATCGCGCCGGCCGAGTTTGTATACGGCTTTAATGGCTCTTTTCTGCAGAATAAAAATAGACTCGATGTCTGCAGCCCGTCCCCATAGTAGTATACCGTAAGACATGATACTGTGAAAGTAACTAAAATAGACCAGTCTCGCGGTATCTACATCCGTAAATTGGCGGATTTTCCTGACAGCATATGCTGCTGAACTTAGCCGTCCTGCAAGAGATGTTAAATGAGGACCCCATTGTAGCCTTGAGTCAAGAGTAATTCCCAGGAAAACCGTTTTATCGACGAATTCAAGTTTTTCCCCGTTCAATACTATGTCACAATCACTGCCTCTGACATTTGGTAAGGCAAATCTTATGCATTTCGTTTTCTTTTCATTTAGAACTAAATTATTGGCAGTAAACCAATTTTGGACTTGCATTAGGGCGTTATTTATGACGTCAAGATTATTGGTTCGTCTATTTATCTTAAAAATCAAAGAGGTATCGTCGGCAAACAACACCATATCAAGTTTTTGTTGCAATAAATGGGGCAAATCATTTATATATACTAAAAATAAAAAAGGACCTAAAATTGAGCCCTGGGGAACCCCCATTTTCACATTTAATCCCGACGAATTGACACCGTTTACTTGAACTAACTGCTGTCTATCATTTAAATAAGATTTAACAAGGCTTAAAGCTGTTTTGCCCAGCCCGTAATGCCCAAGTTTCAGAAGTAATGTCTCGTGATTTACACAATCAAACGCCTTAGATAGGTCACAGAAGATGCCTATGGCATCTTGTGCCTCTTCCCACGCATTAAAGATGTGCTTCAATAAGGTAACACCAGCGTCAGTCGTGCAACGTCCTCTGGTGAAACCATACTGTTTATCATGCAAGATGTTATTGGTGTTAAAATGATAAAGCATCTGATTAAGCATCACTTTTTCAAATACCTTGCTGAACACTGGCAACACGGATACTGGTCTATAATTGTTTGTGTCTTTACTATCCCCGGATTTGAAAAGTGGTATCACCTTACTGAATTTCATTAGGTCCGGAAAGACACCTTGATCGACACACAAATTAAATATTAAAGCTAAGTAAGGCGCTATAGTTTCAATAATTGAGGTACACACTTTGATAGACAATCCCCATAAATCCTCGGTCAATTTAACCTTGATTTGTTTGAAAGCTTTCATTACTGTTATGGGGTTTATATGCTTGAAATTAAATTCAGTCGGGCAGGCTGAAACATTTGCCTGTAACAAACCAAAAGCAAGCGAAGGTGACGAATTCAAGGCTTCAGTAGTTTTAATTGGAATACTGGTAAAGAAATTTACAAATTCTTGAGCAACTTGTTGGTTATCGCTAATAAGACCCTGAGTGGTCTCCAATGTGTAATCAGTGTTATGTCTTTTGTTCCTGTTTGTTTCATTATTTATAATTTTCCAAACAGTCTTTATTTTATTGTCTGCTGTTTTCACCTTATTGCTTATGTAAAAAGCCTTAGCTACCTTACAAGTATTTTTATAAATTTTTGAGTAGGTAGCTACATACTTATTAAAAGTTTCAGTGTTAATATAAGGCTTAAGGCCATATAGTTCATAAAGTCTATCTCGACTTTTTCTGAGTCCTTTAGACGCCCAGTCACTAAATAAAAACTTAGGGCAAATAGTTTTAGTTATTTTTTTAAAAGTGTTATTGAACTCAGTTTGGACAACAGAAAAAAATTCTTTATATAAAATATTACCATTGTTCATTGTGAAGCCCTGACTACTTAACTTGCTGCCTAAAGTGCTGTTAAATTTGTTTAATTTACCGGCTGTTATTGGACTTGTTTGTATCTGCACTTTTTGTAATGGTATGGTAGACTCAAAAGTTACCGTTAGCCCACTGTGATCAGAAGGGACACAATTTACAATGGCTTTTTTTAAGTAGTTGCAGCAACAAAAAACATTATCAATGCATGTAGCAGTCGTTGCCGTTGATCGGGTTGGTTCTATGAACACATTTGATAAATTGAATGACTTAAAGAGATTTAAAAAGCGACTGCTATCTGAGTTAATAGTCATACTTAAGTATTTTTAACAGACTGTCCCAAGAAGGTAGGTAATGTTTTAGTTATAACAGTAGATTTTCATTGCTATCCAAATGACCTAGCTATATAGGCAATTATTCTTATATATTTTTGGTCTATAATCTATTCTCTACAATAATACGTTTTTTTTACACGACTGCCTCCATATAAAGGATATTAGGTACATTTACAGAATCTTCATATTTAATTCATTTATCATTCACTCACTCCACTCACTCTTCTATTTCTGTCAACTTAAGTGCGAAATAATTAAACTTTTACAACTAATTCGAAATTTTGAATTAAGTACGAATATTCTTTTTTTAAACACACTCTGTACTCGGTTTCCGCCAGCCGGCACTCAGATGGAGTGCGCCACTGGTCAGCGTAACATGTGTCAAACACTACTTTCAGATGTCAACACGTCGCTAAAAGCTGATATGATAAAATCCATCATGGTGGTCTGTTTGTATGACCTATGCTATGAAGAAGGCTTTTAAAATTATTTACGGTACACTGTTGGAGATCTAGGATACACGAGTTGGATATTGGTTTATCGTGGGCAAGATAAAAAGTAACACAATATTAGTCGTGTGCAATTGGCCGGATTTACTTAATCACAACTGTTAGTAATTTACTTGTTCGTCATTTTCACGTTTCTAAAGTCTGATTTTACTAGCTACGGTTAGATGTAATATGCTATAATTTAGATCCCCCATGGTCGTAACACTTTTCTGATCAAGGGCCACATAGGACAATCTGAGGTATCTCTGCGGGCCGCAAATTCGTAAATTGGGCATTGGACACCATTTCGATTACCCATCGATTTTGTATGTCAATACAAACCATACGGTGCACAAATGTAATAGCACCCTGGGAGGTCGTGTCTACTAAAACCATTGTAGGTACTTACAAAAATTATAAGGAATGAGTATTTTATGACGGTCATTGAAAGTAGCCTGACAGAAAAGTTCATGTACCCTATCTGAATGAATGAATGAATGAATGAAATCCTAATTCTATAAGTAACACACAATTTATTAGCAATGCCTATAAGTCTAACGAATAAATAAATAAAATTGTTGACTTATGTGGCGGGCCGCATAAATATCGTCCGCGGCGTGCAGTTTGGCAACTAGTGATTTAGATAGAACCTGTATTTGAACCAAATTATATCGTTATCTTTTATACGTCGAATAAAAAAGAATGTTCGAAACAGCTCTTAAAATTTCTTCCTGCAATCGGAGAAACATCTATTGCAGGAGTGAAATGAAACCAGAAAGTCGAACTCACAAAATTACATGAAAAGCTAAGCTAGATAGGAAAGGTATAATTTAGTGGCCACAATAAAATGTCAAATCATTCAAATAAACTTCTTTGAGGAATAGATGGAAGAGGCTGAAAGCGTAACTGTTAGAAGAAATACCCAGAAGTTGTAATTCAAAATAATAAAATTATGAATAACAATGTTGATCAAATAAAGATAATTAATACTGTGAAGACGAAGCAAAGAAGGATAAGATAAGGAATGAGTATTTTTATAAGGGTCATTGAAATTAGCGCCTTACAGAATAGTTAATTTATCAGAATGAATGAATGAACTGCATCCTAATTCTATAAGTAACACACAATCTGTTAGCAATGCTAATTTGTACAGAATTCATTGCGTTAACGATTTCGTGTAGATGAATTTTCAAAGGTAGTAAAGGTTCCAAGGACACTATCCGCTAACCAATAATAATTGTATGACATATAAATATTATTTTTTTTGGGAGTGTTTATTTGTAGGTAGTGAAGTATTTTTTTAAAACGGCTGTTATTTCTAGACTAAAAAAACCTTTAAGTAAATAAAATTTAGAATTAATTTTATTTATAGCAATTCGTGTAGGTATTATTTTCTAAGGGATCTATTTTTGACGATGGCCATCAAAAGAATCGTTTGCATTTGCATAGTACCTACGAGTACTTAATGGACGTACTTAGGTACCTACTTATAAACTTGAACGAAGCTGCAGGTGGTGTCCACCTATAGTTAGTCTACCCCATGGGGAAAGTTTATGTCATCATGTTTTCTATGTCTATGACATGCAGTTGCAATGGTCGCTTGCAAAGTTGCTACGTTATAATTTATTTGAATGTCATTGAATTTGAAAAGGGCACACTATTTAGTTTGTCAGTAATTAATATAATAATAAAATGAATTTTAGATTATAAAATTATAACTACCTACTGCAGTTAAGAAGATGTACGCCATGAGTGCAGGTAACAGTACCTGCACTCATGGCGTAGGTACATCTTCTTCACATACCTAGAAAGAAAGAAAAAGTAGTACCTATATTTACTGTCAGAGAACTGACATGCATAGTACGTACAAATTTTAAACTTTTTACGAAAATTCTGTGTAAATAAAATAATATTTAGTGCTTATATTATGTCATTAAAGAGTAAAAGGCGCTGTGGCTCTATCTCGCACACAAGTTTACAGCATTATGCTGAGAGATGGCCGTTTTGCGCGCATGTGACGCAAATCTTCCCAACGTTTGTAAGTCGGCAAATAAACACTTTTTTCTTTTTTTTCTTTACAAATAAATATTAAGATAAGTAAATATTAGATGCTCACTCAGCATGTGCTCGTGCCGTGCCGTGCTTTGCCACGGACGAACCCACAGCACGACGCTGATTTTCATTTGTTGACCAAAAATATAACGTAGGTATGGAAACCAAGTAGCTATGCCATAAAGACACGAATGGACTTGAATTGATCACCACATCACACGGACTGCTGATTATTTTGAGAAGCTTTGCCACCAATACCTAATTGTCCTGCTAGGTTTGCGGAATAGTTCGAAAGAGTTACCGCGGCCCTGGAACGCAAAGGGCATTTTGATGGAACACGGATGGGGTTTAGTCAGTAAGGGTCTGAGACTCCCTCCCGCTCCGCCCAGAACGGGAGAAAAAAATACACTAATTGTGAAACGCAATCGAAATGAAAATCCCATGCCAGTAGCTTGGTTATTAGGTGAGTTAGCAAGTATGACTATTATTATATTGTTTTGAGGATTTGTTCTGCATTTACCTATGATTCGGCCAACTTTCAATAAAAACTTTACTTAAAGGGATTAAAAGGGTTGAAAATTGAGCGAAGACGGAACAAATCCTTTCTCTCTCGCGCACGAAGGGTTCCGTACCATTATCTATAAAAAAACGGCAGAAAAAACACGTTTGTTGTTATGGGAGCCCCACTTAAATATTTATTTTATTCTGTTTTTAGTATTTGTTGTTATAGCGGCAACAGAAATACATCATCTGTGAAAATTTCAACTGTCAAGCTATCACGGTTCATGAGATACAGCCTGGTGACAGACGGACAGTTGAGTCTTAGTAATAGGGTCCCTTTTACCCTTTCGGTACGGAACCTTGAAAACACGCGTGACGTCACTATGATGGTACAATTTTTACCAGTGGCGTGACGTCAGTTTTCCAGTAAATCACCCTATTGGGGAAAATTTAAAAGCAGGACATATTTAGGCTTCCCAATAACGCAAACCCAATCATAATCTGAAGGATGTCTTCCGTACCGTAGGTACCTAATATTCATTCCGTCATTTTGCTGTCGAGCAGAATGTCGAGACATTTTTAGGGTTCCTTATTTTTACCTTCCGGGAAAGGTCTGCTAGCTAAACCGGATTGAGCTGAATACTAGTATTTTCACAACCCATTAACTGGACATTTTTACCTAACACAAGCGCCATCACGCTTAAAAGGAGGTTCCAATCATAAACTAATTTAGATTTATTGGTACAGAAATAAACTTTTTTGACCGACTTCAAAAAAAGGAGGAGGTTCTCAATTCGATTGTATTTTTTTTTGTTTTTTTTTCGTGATTGATATCTCCGTCATATATGAACCGATTTGAAAAATTATTGTTTCATGTGGATGTACTTCTCGATTGGTCCCATTGAAATTTTAACAAAATCAGTTCTTTAGTTTGATTTTTAAATCTAAATAGCTGGAATAAATATGTGGAAAATTATACATGTATACGAAATTGCGTATTTTTACTTTCCTGTGATTTTCCAGTGTTGTTGTTAGGTGTGTTACCACAAAAAAGTTAAAAATAAAAAACTTTTCACAAAAAAATACCGACTTCCAAAAACACTACAAAGTCCAAAATAACTTTCATTTCGGAAGTCGGTGTCAAATAACGAAGAAGCAACCAAAAACACCGACTGCCGAAATTAAAGTTATTTTGGTATTGTAGTGTTTTTTTGGAAGTCGGTTTTTTTGTATTTTTTTTTAAATTAAGGTTTCTATTAAGTTCGTCCATCTGTCTGTCAGTGGGCTGTATAAGAGTCTGTATTTCTATTGCCGTTATAGCAAAAACCAATTAAAGCAAAATTATGTTTTTTTTTTATTGTTATCTACATTACCTATCCCATATCTACAAGACTCGTCATTTCTTTTTCTTTAACGATGGAAAACTCTTCAGTGCATACTCTTTCTTGAGTGGGTCGTTAGGTTATCGTTAATCTATATCAAAAACCACCAGAGATTCGTTGGAAGATATTGTAAAAAAATAGACTTGCTTCGTTGACCCGAATGAAATAGGGTAAACACTAAGAAGCTAGTATTTTAAGGTACCTAAGATAGCAAGAAAGGGAAAGAAAGTCTGGTAAGACTGCAAGTTGACTGGTGCAGAAAATAAGTACGTACGTATGTAAATTGAAAAAACAATTCAATGCAGCAAGAGAACCATATTATTCGAAATTCAAATTAATAAGCACTACATCACAAGAATTGCTCAGCGGATTCGGAAACAAAAATAATCGCGAATAAAGATGCAGCACTTAACGCCATTCCCTTTAATTTGTTTCAGTACCATTAAATTACGCAACGTACTGAAACATTAGCATGTCTTAGATAACTATCAAGCTATCAACGTATGAAAACGTCTAACATAAACCAGGGGGTAGCCGCCCACCTCGAATACAACAGATTTATCGATCAATTTGTAACTAAACATCAAATAAATCAATCAACCCAGACATCCTTACGTGTTCATAAATCTCCAAAGATTTACTTTATGTAACACAACCAAGTTTTGATGGCCCTATGATCGATACGAACCTTCTTGGACAGGGTGTCATCAGAACTGGCGACCTAACTGCCGCTGAAAAAACATTTACTTCAAAAATAGAATTTGGATTCCCGCGCTTAATTGCAGGCCCGCCAATGAGCGGGCGGTGTGTGTGAGCGAGAGAACTGAAACATAGAGCGAGATGGCTGTAGTTGTGTCGGAGGCTCCGCCCTCTTAACAATATGGCGGTCGTGTTGATTGGCGGGAAGGAGGACTCCGGGAAAGCGCGCGGAAATGGAGGCGGCGGGAAAAGCCGTTTGGTTACCACTGCAATGGCTTGTTTAATTAGTATTAGTAATTTAAATGCGCATTCAATGTGTTGAGTTATGACTGATTTAGTTAATAGGTCAATTAAGGATGTGTTCTGAGATTACTCTTTTACGTTGAAGGTATGTGTTCTTGGTTATGTATGTTTGTTAAGCTATTTTTCTTGATGGAGACTCTTTTGCTCTATAATAACTGAGTTTGAAATTGTAGATCTCAATTTATAAACAATTATGTTTTATATCCCACGTAATGGGGCGAGCCTAGGTGCAGCCATTTACCGGCCACAAATGCGGATTTCGGGTTAAGGTAGGTAAAAAAATTAACTGATGGAAAATCCCAAAATTGTGATTGTTCTTTTCATTACTGCGTGATGGCCCACTGAAACTTAACTGATAGAAAAAATGTTTAATTTCTTACCATTTCAGGATTGCTATTTAGTTGCTAAAATGGGTCTCATTTACCTTTTTTTTTAATAAATTAAGTAGGTACAACTATTAATAAATCACCTACCTACCAACTTGGAAATTGTGCATTTGTGAAACGTGCAATCGCATTCCATCGCGATTTCTTTTCAAAAACATACACAGGTATGTTTTCATTTTGATTCAACTAGTTCTACCTTATAAGTAGCATTTCTTGCCCCATGTGAACTCATGTCATTATGTATCATGTCTAACTAGCTAGCTATTGCCTGCGATGTTGTTCACATGCATATTACCTATAACTCGTATTCTAAGACAGGAAACAACCTCCGACATAATTAGTTCGGATTCTTCGAAAACTTTGGTACTTAAGTGGTTTATAATATCACTTACAGTTTTTAAAGGAAGCTTGTTGGTTGGTAATTTTTTGCTTCTGTAAAATAATTAAAATCGGAGAAACTTCGCAAACTTCGGTGAAGCATTAAGGTACCGAAATCAATATTTCAGGCGGTGCCTCCATTGCAGCCTGCAGTGCTTAGGTGATGTGAACATGAAGTGAACTGTCATTTCATATTATTGGTAAGGATTGACAGCTGACTTCACGCTTATTCCAGCACCTAAGTTTACACAGTGAGATGTTGTCAGAATAGACCGGCTGTTTTAGACCACAAGTGGGTGAAGGTATTACATGGCAGACATACAAATAGGAACCCTGTAGAAGCCACTTTACAGGGCCAGGCCTGTAAACCGCCGGTTGAGGATTAGTGCTAAAAGATGAAGAGAATATTGCAGGATGTAAGAACAACCGAAGAAACCTCGAGAAAAATTTACCAGTATTCAGATTGCGTAACGCATTTTCTATCGTAATTCTAAGGATATTGAAGGAAGCTCCTTCCTTTGCAGCTTGGCTTCCTTTGCACTTATGTTTTGCCAGGGTTGCGGATATTGTTCGAAAGTTACCGCGACCCTGGAACGCAAAGGGCAGTAGGAGGAGCACGGATGGGTTTTAGTCAGTAAGAGTCTGACACTCCTCCCCGCTCCACCCAGAGCGGAATCATTTGATGATTTACCATCCATAAAAAGAAAAGTTACTTATGTTTTAAGTCTAGGTGATAACTTAACCAATGCAATGAATGTTGTTGAACATCCGGCTTTCGGATTTTTATGTAGGTATTAATAAAGATGATTCTTCGCCTCACCACCATGTTACAAATTCAGTATCACGTCCAAGCAGACCTAGACGTAGACCTTTGATGAAGCTCTACAAACGGAACTACCTTCAAAGGGTTCTACCTTCTATCAAATATTTCAACCACCAAACAGCTGTGTTGGGGACTGAAGGACATAGAGCCACCAGTCGCGCGAGTATTTGATGCGAGTGCACTAAAGAAAGAAAAAGAAGTAGAAAGGACTAGTGTACACAGATACACACAATGTAGGTACGTACAAATAAAAGGAAACTTATTTTTTTAATAGCATTGTGTGCCTCGCGACTGCGTCAAATAGGTCCAGTTCAGCAAAATGCCAGACAACTAGGTGCTGCCTGACGCTGGTTTTCAACTGAACCTTACGTTGATGTGTACGGATGTAAACCAGTTTTGTTAGGTGTTAAATATACAGGTAAATAGATAGGTATACCTATATCGACTGTGAACTAAGTGCTGCTATTTAAGATAAGGCGGGTTTGCATTTTTTGATGACACGGTAATCAGCCAAAAAATTCTGAATCGATGAGTTCAATCAGTATTTTTTTTACTAACAATAAATTCCGAGATCAACACATTACCGTTAAGTTCCCTTAATTTCTTTACAACTTAAACCTGCATTTTAATACGAAACTCAATATCAGATTTTCTTGGATAACGGCAAAGACTTGGGGACGGCCACCTGTGCTCCCAACACATGACTGCTGGAACGCATGGCTTACGGGATATAGGTCGGTAGGGACGGTCAAGGAGTCAGATGTACCTACCCTCCATTCTACCCAGACAAGGGATTTCCATGAAGATTTTTAAAACAAGCCATCCAGGTCGTGCCGCTATCTCCTTCTCATTTCTTTGTCAGTACTGCAGAACACTTTTAGGAATCCTCATCAAATTGTTCGTCGCTTTTATTCATTCATATATCCATATTTACTGGACTATGTGACTGGTCGGGTTCAAATCCGTAACCTCTTTCTTAAAATAGGTCCAAGAGCTCAACCTCCGTGCCATAACAGAATTCTTGAGTTCTTGACATCATTGATTCAATAAAATAATTTCGTTTTCATCAACATAAATATGCCCGAAGTCAAAAAAGGAAGATACAAAAGGCATGACATGATTAATTCTCTTTTAAACCAGTTTGGCAAAAGCCGGTTGGACTCCGCACCACCGTGAACTTTGAGCCTGAAGGTAATACAGAGTAATACGTGTTATAACATCACATCACAACTGTTTTTTCCAAAGGGGTAAGCAGTAGAAGTGTACAGGGGCAACCACATTTTCGAATAGAATAAAATAGAAAACATTTATACGACACAGACAACACAACAGCAACAAACACAGAGATTTTTTTAAATTTATTTATGAATGGGCTAGCTCTTGACCTCGATCACGCCTGAAAGCGAAGAAAAAAAAAAAAGAAGAAGAAGAGAAAGAGAAGAATAATATTATCTACAAAATAGTAATGGGGCGCCCATTCAAATTCCAATAGCGCCTATTTTTCCACTATGGGTACGTTCCTATGTTAAGTTCCATGGAATTGGTGACTAGCCTATTGCCATAGATCGGATAACCTCCGCTTCTAGTGCAATATTTCTAACGGAAAGGAAACTGATAGAAAACGAATCCAGGACCTGAGGGTCAGAAGTAATGCTTGCAAACCAATCAACCAACGATTGAAGTCAGAAGTTGTAATTACAAATATTCATCGTTCGTTGCGGCACCATAAACCTTTTCCATAAAAACTTTTTAACCATAATTTATGCTTAGTTTAGGTAACTAATGTTTAACAGATTCTTAATTCGAATTTAAGTAGCAGAACCCCTAACGTTGATCGACAGAGAATGCCTAGGGGCATAGGCATTCTCTGCAAATCAACTTAAGGGCCTTAAAGAATTTGAACTTACGTTACGTTCGATTTGTATGAATAAGCCTGAAAATGTTTAGTTAAAAATACTAGGCCATGCACTGGTTGGTAAATAGAGTAGCCAATCACTGCCTGAGAGTAATGCCAGAAGCCATTCCAGAAGCTTTATATTTACACAAACAAATGCCTCAGAAAATAACAATTGTCAAAAAAACCATGATGTGCCGCTGGGCGGTGGGGAGGGAGAATCAGACACTTACCTACTGACTTAAACCCACCTTGCGTTCTACGACCGTGGTAACTCTTTCGAACAATCCCGCAACCCTGGCAGGACGAGGTCGTTCCCTTACATTTTATATTGCGTTCGTAATCCTGATACAAACAAGACACAAACTGTCAAAAAGATCTTTTTCCCTACACAGAAGGTTGTGTTTTCCCTACACACATTGATCGTCGCTGAGATGATATTGCGTCTTAAATTTGAACCCTTTATCATCTGCCTAGTCTTTCCCCAACTATATTGTGGTCGACTCCCAGTCAAACCGAATTCAGCTGAATTTATGTCGAGCGGCTGCCTACCAGACCTCCAAAACTAGGTACTTGGCAAGACTGGTGTAAGATTTTCAGGCTTCTGACAATCCCGTAAGGACTGGCAAAGATCTCCAAATGACAGACGGTACCAACGGCATATCGTGCTCTCCAAGGCGCGGAGAAGGAGGAATTTGAATGCTTTATAAGTAGGGAACGCCAAAATGAGGGTGTATACGAGTTTCCAGCTTTTTTTATGTCTCTAATTCCGAGGTTAACCCATTTTTTTTGCTTATTTGACTGTACTAGATAGAATGTCACTTTGTTGATATTACCTGGGGCCTTGGGCACCTTGGCTTTTAGACAAATGACATTCTGACGTAGTAGTGTGGCTAAGGCGCTATAGTAGGTATGCGCCAGATAAATGAAGAATAACGGTCATTGACCCACCTACATTTATTGACAGTCTTAATTTCAAAAACAGAAATAATGACATAAAGCTGTCCTGAATCGACATCTTTCGTGATCCTTACTGTTCTAGTAATGAAAAACGATTCATAATTGACTGTCCGGGGGTACCTACGAAGAGATATTAAGGAAAGATCAATGACCGTTATCATTTATCTGGCGCCTACTATGGTCAAGACGTCAAAAATGTACGGGATAGACAAACGCTGCCGAAAAGTCACGTGAATAGATCACATGACTTTGGAATTTTGACAATTGCAGTCGCTGGTATAATGCCACTCTGACTAGAGCCTCTACATCTCCATTATGCAAATAAAACAACACTTTAATAGCAACACTGCAAAAGCCTGATTAAAATGTCATAGCAATAATTGCTTCGTGCCACTGTAATTTTTCACTGCATTACTTAGCTAGGTAGTTTATCATTATGTACAGAGCACTACTAGGCTTTACACAATGTGATTCCCGACTTAGATTATGCCACCCTTCCGTATTTCTAGCCGTGAGTTAAAGGTGGTCAACTGCTTATACTACCTATTCCATCTGGCAATCATTTGCATATTCGAGTAAAAGAACATAACGTGAAGGAATACGATTTTGCTGTGATAATATTTAGGTCCTGGCACTAAATGTTAGGGATGGAGAGGGAGAGGGAGGTCAAAAAAAAGATGGATGGATTGTGTGAGGAGTGATATGAAAGAAAAGGGAGTTAGTGATAGTGTGATGGCTGATAGGACAGAATGGAAGAAAAAAACGACCGTGTGGCCCATATTGCACTAATACTAAACCTATACCTATCTATACTAATATAATAAAGCTGAAAGTTTGTTTTTTTTTGTACATCCAGTCAGATTTGGAAAATTATTTTTGTATTGATACAATAGCCACATTCATGAGGGAGGCGAACAAGAAAAAACGGGATATGCGCGTACGAAGTACATAAAACTGAAAGGTGATGACGAAATATCTGACGGAATTTGTACTTGTTGCTAAAGAAAGAGATGCGGTATTAGCTGCATTCCTTTTTAAAGTAAGTATTAGCCGAAAAGTAGGTCCTGCTGTTTGACAGCACAGGTTCATAACCCTACTTCCTATCCTGCTATCATTACCTTTTACTTATTTTAATTAATTAACGTGAAAGTCTGAGTATATGTCAGTTTAAATCACGCCTTAACGTCCGTACGGGTTTGGATGAGCACGGGTAGATCATGTTCTGCATAATAACATATAAATAAATTATCTCTGTAAATTCTTATGGAAAATTTTTGATTTGACGCAGGCGAAGTTGCTACAAACAGTTGTAAATAAAATGCTAGCTTTAAAGCGTTACTACCTATTTAAAACCGTCAAAGTTTTTCGTCATTAGTTCTTAGTCCCCTATTTAGAATAGGAATTTGTCATAGGTTCCCATTACGGTTGACACCTTCGCCACTAACGATTCATCACAAGCAGTCACATCGCCCTTTCACAGCCAGACCCAATGACCATTTGTCCGAACAACGGCATCTGATAACATCGACACATTAGATTAATTCACACGTTGAGGTATCCCATATTACCGGCCGAAGGCGGCAGATGGTTAGACTTGTTAGTAAAAGCTATTCTTATAAATTAGCATAGTGTAATAAATGTTAGTTTTTTTCTTAGAAAGGATAGGTGGAGATGGTATACCACACATTTCTAATTCAATAGGAAGCGAGCCTTTAGCAGGGGCGCAAACTGCAGGAGATCTAGGCAAAGTGACACTTTACCAGCAATTAAGATTGGAGAAATGCCAAAATGATTGACCACGTTACATTACTATCGTTCCTATTCTAAACTTTTTGTCAATTTTTTTAGACGATAGAAGTCACTTTCCCTAGACCCCTGAATCACACCAGAATGCTCTTGAAAATATCCCAATTTACACATTCATCATTCATTCATCTTCTTCATTTGTTTTATAAATTAAACAGTTGCCTCACTTTCTGCCACCGAGCAGTCTTTTTTTTTTAATTACTGCCAACTAACAACTGCTAGAATTTCTGCCCAAACCATAGATAGTGTAGAATATAACGAGGTAGGTACAAGTTGAAGAATGGAGTGAATGAATATCTATAGTCTTAGCTCTTCCTCACAAATCTGTCAAGTTTGCGCATGATAAAGTGAAAATTGCAAGAATATTTTGAGTGAGATTGAACTATGTAAATACATAGCAAAAAAATGGCTTACCATTTTGGCAACTCCAAAAAAATAATTGCAGATTCAAAAAGCTGTACAAAGTAAACAAACTATAATAAACATTTAGAGCACATGTTGTACCACCTACAGCGTTTAAACAGAAGGTACTTCATAAATCAATCCGTTTCACCCCATTTTGACAGCTTCAGACGCCATCTTAGATCGGTGGCACGCTGCTCTCTTGTGTGGTCCCACTCTTGAATAGCAATGACAAAATATTGATAAAAACGTTAAACACACATTTTAGGATAATTTTAAAAACCTGACCTATAGTTTGAAAAGTTTTTGTCAGGGATGTTGTGTCAGTCACTGTTTTCCTCCAAAAGGTGTGTTAAAGAGTTTCTTTGAGGTGGGCAAAAACGATCTTTAATAGAAATGAATCGTTTAATTATGGATAGTTCATTATAATCTGCTAGCATGGCGGATAATAGATGTAACCCAAACAACAGTATTTCGAAACTTAGTGCTACATATAGCAAAGACACAAAGAAATGGCTTTCTTTGGACACGGATGGAATCATAGTGCTGCTATTTTGACTATTGTATTTTCTACAAGCTGAGACAAGCTCATCTACCTCATTGGTCTATAGAGTTGCTATTTGGTAGTAACAGGTCTTTGTGTCACAACCTATCATCTATGAAATGGTAGGTAACTGCCTCATTCCGTATTTCTTTGACGTATGTCAACTGAACGTCCGTTTTTATGGACGGGAAATCATCAAATGACTCCTTCCGCTCTGGGCGGAGTGGAAGGGAGAGTGTCAGTATCTTACTGACTAAAACCCATCCGTGATCCTTCTAATGCTCTTAGCGTTCTAGGGCTGCGGTGACTCTTTCGAACAAATTCCGCAACCCTGGTAGGCTCTGGCCCAGGCTCGCCTTTTATAGTAATTTGCATGAGACTTTTGGTAGGTACTTACATCAGTGGTGATTTGCGCGTCGTACTACTAAGCTTTTACCTGGTACCCATACAGACGTGAAGCCATAGAAGTAATTAGGTACTTCGTCCGTGTAGATATCGCCTTCAAAGACTTTCATAAAAAGTTCCCCTCCTATTTCTTCCCATTAGAGTTGAAATTTCCAAAATATCCTTTTGTTTTCCCAAATTTCAACTTACTGTGCGTTCGTAGTCAGCTATAGATCGTACCTAGTTTCAAACAAAATCTATCAAAATAATGTTTATTACAATCCCAAACGTCAATGCCCCTACACCTTACTTATCCTTCCGTATCAGTTCTATCGCAAACAGTTGCCTTCGCTACGGTATGCAACTCGCAACTATGCAGTGCAGGTGGACTGCCTCTGAACGGTTTCAAACGTTGCAGCTAGTGTTGTCTAATTGCATTGCGCGAATTTCTGATCAAATATAGATACGGTTTGCAATGGTGGACAGCGGTTTAGTAAATTACAAAAATATAACTCGAACGTTTTAAAAATAAAGAGAAAATGGTTGATTAAAAAAATACCTAAGTAATATTTTCGCCGAGGATGGCCTAGGAAACGCTAGGTAGACTTGAGGGGTTGATGATGGATTTTTCGGAGAGAAGCCATAACTCTCAGTTTACCAGCATAAATTAACCAACATAGATTTTTCAACTTTGATTCGGTATCGTCTGGTTTACTACACATCATATTGAAGAATTTAAAATACCGTCATTGCCTGTGTTGACGACTTTTGATTCTTTGACGAATATTGTCGCTGACTGTATTAATTTTACTTTTCTCAACCTAC
This sequence comes from Melanchra persicariae, assembly GCA_947386135.1. Lineage (NCBI taxonomy): Eukaryota > Metazoa > Arthropoda > Insecta > Lepidoptera > Noctuidae > Melanchra > Melanchra persicariae. The sequence continues at coordinate 18,065,820 of OX376662.1, read as the reverse complement.
ATTGCCTGCTGGGACTGCTGTGAAGATCGCCTCAGGCCTTTCCACTCCTCCACTCCACCTTCTCCTGTCAGTCTACTGCAAACCACTTCCACTGTTAGACGACTGTAGTCCATCTCACTTTATTTATATTCATACTAGCTTCTACCAGCGGCAAAGCCAGCATGAAAGTCGTAAATTGAGCGTGCGTTGTCACTCAATCACTCTATAACGGAAGTCCTTCTAGAAATTAGTATAGGACATAATTAATAGTTTTGAGAGTGAGAAATTGTTTTGAGTCATGTAAGGTAGCCTGACGGTAAGGTAGTAAGGAAGCCTGATGCCATCAACAAGACAGAAATCCGAAATAAATAATTTTATAGCATTCTCCCAACACGAACCTTACCAAAAACCATTCGTTTCAGAAAAGAACCCATGGTTGTGAATGCCCGCAGCTATCTAGAACTGCGCTAAGATCCGATTGAACCGGGCAGCTAGGAGCTAACGTGTTGATGCATGCTCTTTTCTTCTCTGTATGACGAACTGGCTTGTTTTGAAACGTTTTTATAGAATAAAATTCCTCTGGAAGTATATACGTATATCTGATGTAGTAATAGACAAACGCACTTCCATTTGTTATGTAAAAGACTGGGCTTACGACAGCTTTTAAAAATAAAACCTTTAAGAAGGTAGTAGATAATTGCCACATAAAGAACGTAAGTACAATAAAAAGCAGATAAGTAAACAATGCATGCGGAAACAACTCTCCGGAAGATGGCGTGTTGACTCGCTACCGCGCTGTGGCGTCGGGTGGGGTCCGATATGGCGCGGGCAGTTTGACACTTTGACAGTTTTGTTTTGTAATTTTAAAAGTAGAACAGGTTGCCAATTCTCTTTAGCAAAAAGCATTCAAATTCATGTCAGAATAACATCTCGGCGACAATCAAATTGAGATGCCGATGCGAACGTTCCATTAAAATACTAGGATTGCCTCAGTTTTGTTTTTTTTAATGAGTAGAATCCTGTCTTCTTTCGTTTGGTATTGCATTTCCAGAGGTTGAAAGAGCTGTAGTCGAACCTGGGCAGAGAAACAGCCATTGCTTCCTATGTTTGAATAGTTAGCCAAGTCGACAGCAAACATAACGCAATGGACTATGTTAAAATGTCTAAATGAAAGGGATTGTCATTTCGTGTATTTCGCAAATTTTAAGGAAAAATATATAAACATAGTGTGCTTTCTTTATTGCAATATAGAAGGCGCATTATATTTATGTATTTCGGGATCATAATATATTCTAGCGCCTAATAGGTACATATAGGTATTAGCTGCTAGAATTTAATAGGATCTCGATGACACTAGAAAAAATAATCAGTAAAATCAGAATTTTAACAAAATAATAAAAAACATCTAAATCAATAAAAAAAACTTCCGGTTCACCAACCAAAATATATTTGCGTTCACCTCCGTAACCTAAAAGTGCCAGTTCTACTTAAAGCTACAGAAAAAAAAAAAGAAACAAAATAAAGCAGAACTACTTTCTATCAAGTCGGACCGCGCGACGACTGGACACGTGTTTTTGTCCGAGAGACCGATACAAATTACGTCAGCAGTATAGTCGTGTGAAAGTGAAGTAGCGGAAGGTCCACTTATTCCAATCATGAACTTGTGAAGGCCAAAAGTATAGAAAGTATAATGTAGGTACTGAACAGCTGATTTTTTTTCCCGATTTCGGCATTGGTCCCATAGTAACAATTGTTCATAATGATGAGTACAAAACTTACACCTTTTCAGGTACCTATCGCGTTTATTTTGTTACACGTTGTATATGTCGCAGGCAATTAGCTTAATTAGCTGTTTAATTGGTGGCCTAGCCTTTTCATTTAAATGCGCCGATTTTTCAGAAACCTAAGTGACATCTTTTGTTCAATTTCGTTTAATGACTTGCTTATATCACTTACGTCGCTGATTAAACGGCGCTGTTCAATTAAAAGTCTAGTCTTTTAATGAAACGGCTGATTAAGCTAGTTGGCTGCGACATATAAATCTTTATTTTGCTTTCACGCTGAAGTTCGTTACTTAGAACCTTCTGCATCATTTCTGCCTAGTGATAAATGCACAACTGTAATAATCTACATTCGCGTACGATCAATTAGTTAATGGCTACGAATTTGCATATTTTTGCAATTACTCCACATTTTGGCGCGATCAGAGTTGTTTAAATAAGATGTAGACCAAGGGGCATTGTTCTCTTCTTCATTATGTTAATTTCTTATATTACAGCATAAAACAGTATTTTCAGGGTATGTCCGGGTTGCCACAAGAATTAGAGGTTCATATATTGAATAACCAAGGTTTTACGAATCTAACCCTCAATAAATGCGACAGGATAACCCCTGGCCACGTAAGATTCGAAGAAATTGACTGTTCAACGGCAAAAGTAACGCAGTGGATTTTGATGGAATGGCTTACCTAGTCACAGAGAATGTCATTCCGTGTACACAGTAGGTAAATGTAATTGTAACAACATAATATATCTAATATTGACACCATAAACAAAATACGAGATAGAATGAATAGATGATGATAAATAGAATATCATCATAGATTCAAAAAAGACAATAACATTCACACCAACAAACCTGCCTGTATTTCCCGAAGGGCTGAGAAGAAATGTTAAGTCCATCCACATTTGGCGTTCTTATAAGTATCCGCAAAGAACAGGTTCTGTTAAAAAGTCCAATCTCTTCCAAATTCCTGTTCTTATATGTAAAAGTTACTTTTGGACTTCAACTAAAGTGTTGGAACTACATTCACCTTTTTTCAAGCCTTATTATTTTACATAACTGATGTTAAGTGTCGACCACCTCTTAGTGATAGTGAGATGTTATTCAAGTACCTACCTTCGAAAACGTTACGACCGCAATCAACGAAAAACTAGGTCTATTTCTTGTATTTTAAAAATGTGTACCTCATCATCATCATTTCAGCTGAAAGACGTCCACTGCTGGACATAGGCCTCCCCCAAGAGTCGTTACATCCACCGGCCCAATGCGTCTCGCATCCAGCGGTTTCAAGGGGCCTTCGCCAGGTCATCGGTCCATCTTGTGTATGGGAGGTCTTCCAATGCTACATTACAGAAAAACAGAAGCATACAGAATTCTTGTTTAAGGAGGAGCTCGTAGCTAAATAATAACAGCCTCATGGGTCGATCTTCAAGGTTAAGCAACGCTTACCAAGGTCGGTAGGTGGATGGGTGACCATCGTAATATACCGAGACTCCTCCGTGCCTCGGAAAAGCACGTTATGACTTTGGTCCTGGCTGTCATTTGTAGATCTTCGGCAGTCGTTACGGATTGTCAGAAGCCAGATAATCTAACTCCAGTCTTGCCAAGAACGTAAAGAGTCTGGTATGGAGGTCTGTTAGGCAGCCGCTCCACGTAAAATACTGGTATTCACCTGAATTCGGTTTGACTGTAAGCCGACCCCAATATAGTTGGGAAAACCCTAGGCAGATGTTGACAGAATCCTTGTTTAAAAACTCTGATGAGATTGACAAAGCATGCACTTGGTGTCTTAGTTGTATCTGTCCCTGATCCTAACCCTTGTAGCTATAAAAAAGTAAGTTTTAGCCCATAGAGTCTGGCTGACTGTGTTTTCTGTACTTCAAAAGCCTCATCAGGTTTTATGTTTCATCAACTGACCCGGTTCACAATCCAATGAACCACATGTGGTCTTGCCGCTCAGGCCCAACATGTGAAAATTCCCTAATATAAAATAAATCTTATGTAATAGGTAAATAAACATTAAATTCGCGATTAATTCGCGACACACCGGTGTGTCGCCGGGGCCGGACAGGTTAACTATTGTGTCTGCTGTGCGGACAGTAAACCTATTTCTTCTTGACCTTTGCGAGGTGAAATAGCTCCCCAACACATCAGCAGGACCCATCACTCTAGTTGACTCCTGAATAGTTTCATGGAATATAATAAACTAGCTTCGCGTGAAACTGGAGAATTATTCCTACCAAGGGAAGTTACTCCCGGGATGAACAGTATCATATCTATTCCAAGACTGGTATACCTACACATTCAGGTTTCAACCGACTTCAAAAAAAGGAGGAGGTTCTCAATTCTGTCGTATTTTTTTTTAACGTTTGTTTCCTCGTAACTCCGTCATTTATGAACCGATTTGAAAAATTCTTGTCTACACATTTTCCAATTGGTCACATAGAAATTTTACCAAATCGGTTCAGTAGTTTAGTTTTTTAAAAGATATGTCATCCAAGTAAACGAAATTGCGTTTATTTTTCTTTCTTGTGACTTCCCAGTGGTGGTTACGAAATACCAAAAATGATAAATTACTAAAAAGCGTAAAATAAAAAAAATCTTTTACAATAAATACAATACTTCCAAAAAGTTTATCGATAAAAACTTTTTGGAAGTCAGTTGTATTTTTTGTATAAAAGATTTCGTACGTTCAACCATTAAGAAGATTTAATTTCACATTTATAATATTAGTATGGATGGTCTGCCGAACTTTATTACAACCATAATTCATGTAGTCAACCAGTATCACATAAGAAATGCCTAGAAACTAATTATCTATAAAATTACCCTTGGCAGTGACAGTAATTAAAACGATAAAATAAAACAATATGTCTCATAAACCTAGTTGGCTTTTTAATTTAACTGCCGTACTTTCTATCGGCCATAATATTAATAATAACTTCAAAAAGAATTGAGCACATATATAAAGAAGAAGAAAAAAACAAATCAAGAACTTGGTATTAAGTTCTCCTTGTTAAACCCGAATAGTACAATCGAACTTCACTATCGAGTTGCATATTACTGTATGAAACGAATATGTATCACATACATTGCTTGTTTAGTTCGTAAACCAAAGCTCCACTGTCGTTGTCAAACTGCAATGTACGCCAACAAAACAGAGTCGTTTTATCAGATCTTAAATTCGATAACATCATGGTACGAAGATGCTATCACTGAATGGAAAGGCGCGTTGTTCATTTCACCAAGTATAAAACGCTTGTGGGGATCTCAGATTGCACCAGTCAATACTTAGAAGTCGACAACAGCATCTAAACTATTCAACATGATCGCTTTTGTAAGTGTTTTCTTAATTATTTAATATCAAGTGACATTACAACGGCAGTAAAATGGATCGGAAAATTGTGGCGGGTTTCCTGGCTGTATAATGTGATTCCTTTGCGTGGAAGTTCTGTCTTTAAAAGTGGAATCTTTAAATAGGGCGGCTATTTCGAACTGTCAAAATATTTGTTTTTTTTTAAATGTTTATTACCTACTTTCTCACGCTCTGCGTTAGAAGTAATAATACATTATGCATAGTTTAAATCGTTGATTGCTTGTGACATAATGGCTCTGATACCAAATTACATCACAACTTTGCTACTGTCTGTTCTATGGTGACTGGAACTGCTATTACGCTCAACACTATAGACAAAAAAAAAGCTTGTGCAAATGTTCCTCAAACTAATTAACTTCTTTGAAAGGGTAAAGAGGGAAAACGTACCTTGCTCTCCTGGACAGAGGTTAAAAGCATTCAAGTGCGAGGCGACAGGTTCAAACCCGACAGCAATATAAGAAAGTTTTGTGAATTTGATTAGGACTAACTTAAATGTTGTTACCTTAGTAAATTTTGGACTTCACTGACAAGCTTTGGAAATTTACCAGCCTGGTCAAGCGATGTGACATTCTACCCTATAAATTCCATAAATAACACATGGAATTTGGAGATCCCTTGCAAACCTACTAAAGAATATATTCTTACCTTTCAGAAAACAGCAGCCATCCTCCTCCTAGTGGCCTTCGCGTCCGCCCGACCATCAGACGAGTGGGAGCCCGAAGGTCATTCCCACTCAGAGCACACGAAGCCCTACCACGTCACGGTGGTGAAGAAGATCGGTGTCCCGGTACCCCATCCCGTGGCGGTCTCCGTGCCGCAGTACGTGAAGGTGCCCATCCCCCAACCTTACCCCGTCCACGTTACTGTGGAACAGCCCATCCATGTGCCAGTTTATAAGGTAAGATTTTGAAGACTACTATCATCCTAATATATGAAATTCTTCCGTTATTGACTGAGTGACTGACAGACAACGCACGGTCGAAACTACTGGTCGTAGAAAGCTGAAATTTGGCATGTAGGATCCTTGAGGAGTGTAGGGGAGCACTAAGAGAGATTTCCCGAAATTTCTATGGTAACGGGAAATAATCCGGTAAAAAATACTAAAATAGAATACATTGCGTTCATATTTAGGGCTAAGTTTTTATGGCATCCGTTAATTTTTCATTACATTTAACTTTAAGTAAAATGTGTACTAAATCGCTCCCTTCATTTAATACATTTGAGACCAGCCGGTCGATTCTGTCGACATCTCTCGGTGTTCACCTAGGCGTAGTGAACGACAATAGAGCTGTCATTCTATCTTATTTGTATGGTTTGACAACTCACCCGTCGTGCGCCCCGCCCGGGTGTTCACTACGACATACTTACAGAATCGCACTGCAGGCTTTGTGTAGAGCGTTCATTTTAAACAGGTATAATCATGAATTCAAAATATGTATGTCACTGGAAAATTGCACATTTCGTAAGTAATCTTGATTAGATCATAATTTCTCGATATTTTATGAAAAAATCGTTTTGTTAACTATAAATCCCGTCCAAATTCAATAAGATTCCAATATATTCGTGTCTTATTTAGAATTTTGCTTACAATTTTATGCGATACTTTACAATCTTACGGCGTTTGCCATTTTCCGGTCACCCAAAATGAGAATAGCAAATATTCTCATTATCATAAGTCGGTACAGACATACTTCAAGTGTTCAATACCTATATAAATATTATGAGCTAGGTCCTAGCTCATATGTAATATCTTGCTAAAGATTAGCAATTTAGTTTGCCACTGGGCTGACAGACAAGACAATATGGTCGTCCGATGAAGCTATTTGAATACATCTTGCATCAGAATTGCGTAACTCCCACGGAATACGTTACGACTTGCATTTCACGTGCAAGTCGTAACGCAGTGTTCACTGCGGATCAGTGTTCACGTTTTTACACAAATTAGGGTACAGATTTGGGATACTATTTCCTTTTTAGTGGTTAATATTAAATTCGTAAGCTTTGGATTTGTGGAGTCCGACCTGAAACTGTTAGTTTTGCGGTAGTTTCAATTGACTTCTTATAGGAGTAAAATGCCTACGTATGCAATATTATTCTTCTTGTGAATTCCATGACACGACCGCTGCTCTGTCTGGGTCAATAATTTAAAAAGAAGTGTTTATTTTGAAATTATACGAAAATATAATGTCATTTAGCTTGAAAATCTAAATTTTGTTTTACTAAGTGATTGCTACTCAATTTTCCGCTCAGAATCCTTCTCAATTCAATTGCATTCATTGACTCCAATAATAAAAAATATACATACTACTCGGATCGTGTGACTGGCAACACTTAGGTAATTGTCCTCATAAATCTACTCATAATTAGTCATTAACGTCATTGCGGCTTATTACATCATTGCAAAAACAGTAGGTGCAATGATTTTTCATCTGCCACTTATTTTTACTATACATTCTACCCTTGAACCAGTCTGTCTCACTTTTTAATCGACTTAAAAAAAAGGAGAAGTTTCTCAATTCTGTTGTATTTTTTTATGTTATGGGCACACTAGTATGCTCTGACAAAGGTGGTAGTTCCGGTCAACGTCATGTCTGATAAATAAATTAAAATTAAATTAAAAGCAGTTACTCGTAATAAAAACAAATAAAAATGCGATACAATTTAATACGCAAATAAAACGGATACAACTCTTTATGACTTTCACGATTGGTTTCATAAAAAAGACATATAAACAAACCTTTCTTTGTCTGCCCTCTTTAAAACTAATTACGGCCATTTTAAAAACTTATGCCACCTTTCACAACAGCCATGCCATAAACATGAAACCAATTAGCTTTACACTTACTCCCTAAAGAGACGGTGACATTCTCTACTAACATCAATAAAATTCAATTAATTTGAAACCACAAAGGTAATGCCAAAGAGAAACTATGCAATTATTTTACACGGCAAATAAAGTAGTACAATGTAAGTGTTATATCACAGTTATTGTGTCTAGATGCGTTTTTGCCATTATCTCATAACGGCACCCATTCATTGCTGCATCGGTTACATAATGCAGCCGGCCATGACAGAAAGTAAAAGCGCGGGCAGTCAAGCGTACGTTTGAAAAAAGAACAGTGCGTTTGTGACAGTTTGTGGCCAGTTACATTTGGATACGTTCTGGACTCTCAAAATTTGTGACAACCAATATTCATAATTATATCAATATCCAATGCGTTTCTTCCAATAATATGAGAAACACGTTTTTAAATCTGCTTTTAATATTTCTTTATATTCCTTTTTCCAAAAATACTCGTGTAATTAATGTAATTATGCTAAAATAATCTTACCAATTTTACCATAATATGATTTTATTGTAGGATGTTGAGCCGATCCCTCTATACCCTCAAAAACCACCAGAAAACAAGACTCAATCCCAATTTCTTTCACAGGTCGTGCCCCAAATTGTGGAGAAACCAGTCCCTTACACCGTTGAGAAGCCCGTCCCCTATGAGGTCGAGAAGCCATACCCCGTTGAGGTCGAGAAGAGAGTTGAGGTCCCAATCCCCAAGCCTTACCCAGTCCATGTTCCCGTCTACAAACACGTCTACCACCACAAAGGAGGCCACAAGCACTAAATAAAAAAAATACAAAATTTAAGAAATGGGGCAAAGAGGTTCTATAGCTTATTCTTATAAGCAGGGGTTGCCAGTGTAAATATACAAATTTCGTAGATCTGACGGAGATGTAATTCCGTCAGTGTTGACTTGTGTAATAATGTTGTGATATTTATTGTTGTTGTGTGCATACAATGTTGTTGTCTGTGCTGTTGATCGCGTTTTTGTTGACTATTGTGTAATTGTTGTTGATTATTTTTAATTTTAAGTTGTACAATAAACAAATGATTTTAAACTAATTTTTGTATGATTTCTTTAGTCCTTGACTTTTCTAACCAACTTTTAGATCTCCGTAAATAAATATATAATATTATTTTAAATAAATTTTATAACATATAAAACTAGCTCCTGGCAGCGGCTTCGCCCTGATGAAAGTCCAAAACAATCCCAAGGGAAAAAATTCCCGGGATGAAAAGCAGCCCAAGTGATAGGCATTCTAGAACATGATCCACCCGTGCAGCCGTGTTCCAAATCCGTTAAGACGTAAAGAGGCAACAAACAGATTTACTTTCGTATTTATAGTATTATACTAGATTTTGCCCGCGACTTCGGTCACGTTTTTTCCCGTTTCCGTAGGAATTTCCAAATCCAACTGGTAGTTCCAGAGATTAGCGCGTTGAATTAAACAAACAAACAAACTCATCGACTTTTTTACATTAGTTTAGATAGTATTGATATACGAGCTTTTGCCCACGACGCGCATATCCCGTTTTTTCCCCCTTTCCTTTATACCCTTCCCCATGAATGTGGACAAAAATAATTTTCCAAATACGACTAGTATTTCCAGAGATTAGCGCGTTCAAACAAACAAACACTTCAGCTTAATTGTAAAGTATTTAGTATAGATAGATAGTAAAGATTAATTTGCATAGTTTGAATATGGATATTTCTTATCCATACCTGAGTTGTTTATCTCCATTCAAACACCTTTCCTTGTATCGATTCAACTGTAAATCGATATCTCAAAGTATCTTGTTTAGCATCACTGCAGTCCAACTTTCACTGCGCGGCGGTCAAGGCTCCGGTCAGTGACTCCAAGCCTGCACAACGAGAGTCTCGCATCATCCACCATACATCGCTGCACATGTATAGCACACAAACACTCTGAGTCATTGTAAGCCAGTAATGAATGGTGTTCGTGGGTGGTGTTTAGTCGATTCTTCAATTGATTGCTCGCAATTTATATCGATCATTCGTTTATTTTGTTTTTGTTTACGTTTGAGTCAGGGGTTATTTTTAGGATTGAATTTAATGCTTGCAAATTAAGCAACCAACTCAGAATTAAGAGGACAAATTGGCGGCATGATTTGACATTACCTGTCAAAAAAACAAAAACCTTAGAATAATAACGCCTAGAAACCTAGTACGAGCATCAAAAGTGAAGCAACTCAGACTACTCCATATACGGAGTACTCGGCGCAGCGAGCCGTCAGTGCTCAAGGTCACGCTCTGTTGAATGCACCTCCCGAGAAATATTTAAAAATGACAGTTTGTTGCATAAAAAGATGCTCTAACACACCAGGAAAACAAAAAAAATGTGATAAAATCACGTTTCACAAGTAAGTACTTACATTAAATCCATTATTTTTACGTAAATCGATCTTCAAATTAAAATTTTCATAACCTAATTTATCACAATGTAGTGTTGCCAGTTGTAAAGAAAAATTACCCATAATACAGTAAGCACTAACTGTTGGAGTCTACCTGTATTATGATGCTTATTGTTTAAAGTTGTAAGTATGAAACGAAAGCTAATAATTACGGTTGATTCAAATAATTTGCGCATTTTATTAAGTGAAAAGTTCTTTAGGCGCGTTGGGCAGTTTTCATATGGGAAAAAACCATAGTCGCGACACGCGGCGACACCGACACCTGTGTATGTGATCGTGTCTTAAAATTGAAATAAAGGAACATCAGACTGGGCGGCCAACCAGGGGGGGGGCAGGGGGGGGCGGGAGCCTTGTCGGCCCCGCGGGTGCCGACCAGTCTTTCATGGGTGTCATTTTCGCGATCTTTGGGGTCGCTAAAACCGATTATGGGGTCAAAATCGAAATCCAAGATGGCGGCGACGAAATTTGCTAACTTTTCGTCATGGGTGTCAATTTCATGGTTTCTGGAGTCGCTGAAACCAATTATGGGGTCAAAATCGAAATCCAAGATGGCGCTGACGAAATTTGCTAACTTTTAGTCATGGGTGTCATGTTCATGGTTTCTGGAGTCGCTAAAACCAATTATGGGGCCAAAATCGAAAGCCAAGATGGTGGCGATGAAATTTGCTAACTTTTCCTTATGGGTGTCAATTTCATGGTTTCTGGAGTCGCTGAAACCGATTATGGGGTCAAAATCGAAAACTTAGTAGGTATGCATACGCCATCTAACCAGGTCTAAATAGTTAGTTGAGAACATTTTCTAAAAAGAGTTTAGAAGGAGAGAGAGAACGATTTGAAGTTTTCTATAAAAGTGAAAAACCACTATCTTTCCTCCTGATGTTTAAAATGTCATGTCGAAAAGTTAGCAAATTTCGTCGGCGCCATCTTGGATTTCGATTTTGACCCCAAAATCGGGTTTAGTGACTCCAGAAACCATGAAAATGACACCCATGACGAAAAGTTAGCAAATTTCGTCGGCACCATCTTGGATTTCAATTTTGACCCCATAATCGATTTGAGCGACCTCAGAAACCATGAAAATGACACCCATGACGAAAAGTTAGCAAATTTCGTCGCCGCCATCTTGGATTTCGATTTTGACCCCAAAATCGGGTTTAGCGACTCCAGAAACCATGAAAATTACACCCATGACGAAAAGTTAGCAAATTTCGTCGGCACCATCTTGGATTTCAATTTTGACCCCATAATCGATTTTAGCGACCTTAGAAACCATGAAAATGACACCCATGACGAAAAGTTAGCAAATATCGTCGGCGCCATCTTGGATTTCAATTTTAACCCCATAATCGGTTTTAGCGACCCCAGAAACCATGGAAATGACACCCATGACGAAAAGTTAGCAAATTTCGTCGGCGCCATCTTGGATTTCGATTACAATAAGTACATACCGACAAGTTACATACTTAACATTTTTTTTTATATTGATCTATGATTAGTCCCAAGTATATTAACATTTTTCCCGATTTTAGGGAAAGTGTTCATTCCTAGCAACATTTTTTTACGTCTGTGGCTGTAATTACATACCGCTCACTCACACATAAGTACGAAAGTTGCTTCATTTTTTGTTAGGGAGCGTGTATGAGACTCTCCTTCTAGGCGTTATTATTCTAAGACAAAAACATTACTTACTCTATAAACACGGAGACTATAAGATGATGGAATGAGCTTTTACCAAGTAACAATCATTTACAAAAGTCTAAAGTACCGATGGTACCAGAAGTAGTGTAAATTCCCAAAAAGTAGGTGATTCAGGACAATATGACTAGGCTATAAGGAGACCTGGGGCCATAATAACAAGTGCCAATGCATCATGATTTCGTTGTGAGAAAGGAATAGTGCTATTCATCCTGCATAGCTCCGTCTCGCTCTCACAGCGGAATCATGATAGTGCTATGACGTCATAGAGGGGTGTCTGCCCTGATCGTTAGAGAGATGCATTTCTAGGTACTAGGACTGCCAATACCTACTTGCACAGCTTATGGCTCTTGAAAGGTCTTATCAACGAGGCCATCATCATGTCAGTCGAAAGACGTCAAACGCTGGACATAGGCCTCCCCCAAGTGTCGCCACAACCACCGCACTATGGGACCAAACCGTATTTTCCATCTCGAAAATGGTTTTGGCGAAAGTCGTATATTCATAGATTTTTTTAGGGTTTAATACTCTTAAAGGATGGAACTTACGAATAAATCTCAAAAAAAAAAAAAAACTTAGTTTTACGTTTATAAACTGAACCTCAAACATTGGGTATAAATATTTTCGTGCCAATTAAATTAGCGTTAAGGAAGTTCAACACAAAATTATTCGGAAGTTTTCCAAGGAAGTATGTTAGTGTTATACATCATAAGAAAGCTTAGAATGTACACTTTCCAACCACGTTCGGTTTTTGTACAAAAATATTTTCGTTTTATTTTATTTTATTTTTTTTAGTGAAGTAAATAAAATTTCGTTTTTGTTTATTTCAATTGGAGTTTTCATTGTTGCCGAAAGCTGCCGGTGTCAAGTTAATCACTCTAGTAGATACCTTACCTATTCAGTAATATGAGGATTGAATAAAAACTTGCGCGTTTTTTGCGCAAGGGTGATTTAGAAGCAATAATGTCAATCAGGGGAAAATAAAAAAATCTCCGAAAATTACGTTCTTCTTTTTTATTATGAAATATTATATTTAATTGTTATATTTTGATGCTCCCAGACAAATGAATGATCTTTTAAAAGTCACAACGAGAGTTGAGAATGAAAATGCGTTTAAATACGGATTGTCGACACTACACGCATGGATAAGATTTATGGAAATGATCCTCCATATTTCTTACAATTTAGGTTTTGAGAAATGGTCTGCAACAACTCCAAAAAACAAGCAACTTAAAGAAGACAAGAAAAAATATGTCCAAAAACGTTTCCGAGAAGTGCTTGGTTTGCACATTGATAAACCACGTCAAGGTTCCGGTAACAGCAATGACGGAAATACGGCAAGGAGATTTTTCCAAAATTACCAATGTTCTGCAGAGATAACCGGAATTGATGAAGAATTGATTAAGAGATTATATGTAATTCTTCAAACTATGTCATCGGGATACCCTATAAACGCAGAAAAATTCGGCCAGTATACATTGATTACCGCGCAATTATATGTAAGCAAATATAACTGGTACTACATGCCATCTTCGGTCCATAAAGTACTTATACATGGTGCTAAAATAATAGAGCATTATGCAGTTTTGCCTATAGGACAATTATCCGAAGATGCCCAGGAAGCCCGAAATAAAGATTACAAGAAATATAGGTTACATCACGCTAGGAAGTGTTCCAGATCAGCAACAAACGAAGACGTTCTGCATATTTTATTATATACATCTGATCCTTATATATCTAGCTTGAATAAACCAAGTTTTCTAATATCCAAAGAATTGTTTGACGAAGTTAAAGAATTGTTAGAAATAAAAGGTGATGAATAGTATAAGCGCTAAAATTTTTAATTTTTTTATCATGTAATGTTTGTTTAATAATAATAATTAAGTTTTAAACTTATTTTAAGCAAAAGTGTAACTTTTACTGCTATTTTAATGTTACTGTATAATTTTTTGCATGAAATTTCGTATAACTGTAACTTTGTAATTTTTTTACTAAAAATATATAACTTTTATAATGTTGATGTTTAATTTCTTTTATTGCCTAGATATTCAGAAATACGCAAAAAAAAATTCAAGGAGAAAAATCACAAAACAACAGAGTTATCGATTTTTGAGATGGAAAACACCGATTGGTCCCATAGTGCACCGGTCCTGTGAGTCTCGCACCCATCGGCTACCCGCGACCCTCACTAGGTCATCGGTCCACCTAAACGAGGCCATAAAACAAAAAACATCTGTTATTATGGCAGTCCATGTAAAATATATACCTACTGAATGATATTCAGTAACGCTGTCTGGGTTGAAATTGAAACAGCCTACAAAATGTACAAAAGCTGAAGCCCCGGGGTCCTACCTTCTTGTGACAATAATTATGCTGGATGAAGTACTTAAGTACCTAACTTTGTCTACAGTTGGTTCTATACTATGAATAATGTTAAGGTTTTCAACGTCAGAAGTAGTTTAGAGGCTAAATTAGCCAAAAAGTTTATGGTTACATTGGCAACCCTGTCCATCCCACAAGTGGTTTTTTTAATAAATTACTGAAGCCCGCTTGTACCAGCCAGTTTTATTAATTTCAATTTAGTTGCTGGGGCCGATTGCGTATGGAATTTTTGTTACTTACTTTACCTCGTGATAGAAAGAAACTTTGAGTGAAGTTTTTGGCGCAATTAGGCCTTAGAAAATCAACATTTTTTTTTGTGACTTCTAGTCCACATGATAGGTAAGCTGATTAGCCTTCCAAACTGACGAAAGATACCTGACTGCACTCATTATTTAGTAATCTAGCACAGACAGAAATGATTGGGTATCCTAGAGTCGCTTTCACATTGACAGCGAGGATGCAGCGACACGATAGATATGTTTGTGGGCTGGCATAAGGTACAGGCATACAGCCGTACAGCTAGAATCAGACGTACTGGCGGCTCGAACACTCCACGAGTCGCTGTAGAGAGGTACCGCGCAAACGAACTTCGACGTTTGTTTCGACCTGGGGCTCGAGTCTGCTATTGCAATCGTGTTTCAATGACCGGTCATTGATCGAATATTTGACAACTTTGACAGTTTTTGTATGGGAAATGTGTCATAAGTTTGACGTTATACGTCAAAAATCGATCATTGCAATCGTGTCTCAATGACCGGTCATTGAGACACGATTGCAATAGCAGACTCGACCCCCTGACCAGGGGTCTATTCTCTAAGCCCGAAGTTCGTAGTTTCGGCCTTAGTGTCGGGCGTTTTTAGTTTGTGTTTAGTCTTCTCCCTATCACCTACGGACTTACGACTAGTCCCGAACCTGAACTAAGATGCAGGGCCAGAACGGCAAAGGCAAAGGGACAGTTTCTTTTTTTTTAAAGATTGGATATCATCAAATGACTTCAAATGTCAGACTCTTACTGACTAAAACCCACCCGTGTTCCTTCTAATGCCCTTTGCGTTCCAGGGCCGCGGTGACTCTTTTGAACAAATTCCGCAACTAAGTAGGGTAGTCTGGAATAGCACGTAGGCTACTTTTATCCGGGAGTATGTTCCCTTAGGATAATTTCCGACAATCACGCGGGCGAAGCCGCTGGCAGAAGCTAGTGAATATTTATAGCTCTAACGTCGCTTGTGTTCGCTTGCTATGAAGCAAAGCCTTAAAATTGACCACAGCATGATGCATAGGTTATGTAACTAAACTTAAATTATCCTAGATGTCGAGATTGTGCGAGCTCTAGAGAAAGTGAGATTACTTGAACGCAACGTGAGCGCTTCCTGTTGCGCCACTCAATAATTATGCCATTGACATTATACTCGCACCATACTTACATAATACCTAGATATGGAGTTCCGGGAGCTTACCGGAAAGAGAAGTGGACATACATAGAGATGTTTGTGAAGGAGCTCAACCGGGTAAGTTGGTACATATACTACCAAGATACAGATTTTGAAGCAGCGTTACTGTGATCTGGCTCGTTGGTACACGACATGGTTTTTCCACACGACATTCACTTTGTTCGCGAACCTCTTGCGCTTCGCGTTTCTGCAACTGCTTCACATAATGGATACCTTTGCGAACTTGGTTCGCAAACCAACGTTGTGGAAAACACTCGATGAGGGACGCACAGAACCGCGAAGTCAGAAAGTAAAGGAGCTTAGGCTTATACGCAGCAGTGGTGCATTCCTGGCTTATATTATATCCCTGGGTTATTTGTAAAACACCAACAATCTTTCAGTGGGTGAAAGTAATCATGAACAACCTTTGTGATGAGACCAACCCTGAAAAATCTAAAAAAAATATCTGCTGCTTCATACATATTGCCTTTTGTATGAAACAGCTGATTTATATTTTGATATTTCAGAGTTGGTCTCATAGTAAAAGTTGTTTCTCATCATGAGTACTTTCACCCACTGAAAGGATATTAGTGTTTTACAAATAACCCTGTATAATAATGAGACTGTCGAGGTTGAGGCGCGGTACTAATAATAATTAATATTCGTATTCGCCTCGTTCAGTAGACTATTATTTGGCAACCCGAGATGCAGCTCTAAAAGTTCACGATACCTTTGACAGTGCTGATCTATCACAGACCACACTTCTTCACAGCGTGTCGATGACAACAATAGTTTATTATTTATGAAATCCCTAGCCTGGTCCAGTATTAGGCCACGGTAATGCTGTTCACTGACGCAGTCATTCGATCCTTCCGAGAACAGATGCGGCGCAAGATGAAAGTTGGGTCATGGTCTGCAGAGAGTCACCGCACAAACATTGAAGATCGAAACCGTCGCCCCACCTGTGGAGATTGTCTTTGCTGCAGCCGACCAGAGTGCGGAGTCTGTTCATAATCCCGGGCTCTATGGTTCACAATCTTATCGACAAGAACATCGGCACAACGAGTGTCGATATGAACCTCATCTCTATTAAGAATCGACCTCGGAACAGCACTAGGTACCACAGGTATCGATTAGGGACTCCTGCGGCGCACGAGTCACATTTATAGCGTATCCTCGTGTAGTTTTATTTTACTTCGACATAAAAATGCACTCATAAAGTAGCATATTGTTATGAGAAAATGCGAATATTTTTTAATAAATTAATGTTGAAGGTCTGAAATGAATCTTTGATGAGCTCTCTGCAAGGACTCAAAATTATACTAAGCCTGCAAGTAGTTAAATTATCATTTTCTTTTTGTATTATTCAGAAACCGTGCATCTTCCGGACAAAAAGCAAGTAGTCAACACCAAAAAATATCGACCCGTCACCAATTATACGCGAGGTAAGTGATGTGATGACATTGGCTCTTGAAAACTCATCAACGTGCGTTTGACAATTAATTTGTTCCAAATATTTTGTGAAAATTTATTTCGAGAAACTGTGCCTAAACTCTCAGGTCCAAGTCTCAGTCAATAGCAGGTAAAGGCAGTCATCAGTGAAAAAAGTTAAAACAGTAGGTAATTATTTATTTATTTAACACTTAAAGCACACTTAAAGAAGCCAAAGATTATAATCCTACAAACAATAAAAAATCCTTTTAATTTTTTTTATTATTTGTTGTTATTCTACCGTTACTTAGCCAAACTTAGAAGAAGAAAATGAAAGAAAGAAAAAGAATTTCGCGACTTTCTACATTCAACAAGACATTGTTAGCCTGCACACCCTTCAAACCACACAAATCTGCATGTGAACAATTATCCAGAAATCCTGTATGATCCTGTCTGAGAACATGAAGTAATAGTGACACCGTGACCGAACGATTACTTCCGCCTGCTCGCCGTAAGGGGCGCTGCGGGCGATTCGACCTTTTTTTATTTTTACGACTTTTTAGAGATCCCTGGTCAAACAAATGAATCGTAACTGTTGATGGCTAAGTAGACAATCATTATCAAACCTCAGCAAACAACTTGTCAACTTTTCACGTGACAAGAAGGCTGAGCTTTTCTTCGGCCAAAAAATCAGCATTGACATTCAACACGGCAATCAAATGTGTTCTGTGGACTATTCCAATTGACAGCAAGTGGATGATTTTTTTTTTGGTGATCTTTAGCTTTTGTACATAATAATTTTCTGATTAAGAAACAATTTATTTTAATACAGCAGAGGAAACTACATTGCAGGACTCTACAACCTACTACTACTTACTTTCTGACTTAGTCTGACTAGACTAAGTCAGAAAATCGGCTTCCAAAATGACCCAAAGTTCAAAAAACAGGTTGTAAAGTAACACAATGGCGGGTTCACACTTGTCCCCACATTTTTCCCGGTCGCCTACGCTGCGCGCACGCACCTGCCTTCCCCCACGGGGGGCCGCTCGGCCTCCTTTCATGCCAACGGATTAATGCCATGATTTCTTTGCCCCTTTTTTCATTTATTTAAAAAATATATCTCATATCTCTCGCGGATCGAAGATGTTAAGGCTTGTTAGATGATTTTTTTTTTTAATTTTGAGGCGGATATCATGGGTTTAAGCATGTGTAAGCTATAAATGATAGATATACTTAACCTAGGACTTAAAAGACTGTACACCACAAAAAAAACTTACCTCCATTGTGATGGATGTATCTCTAAAGTTATGGTTGCAAAAAACTCAAGTTTTCACCTTGGTACATAAAATTTAATTATCACATATCTTGGTACAGTGTAGGTATCTAAAATAAATTATTAAGGATTAAAATTCAGTTAAAAGTATTGGCAGAACACATAGGTAATTATTTTGTTACCTACCCCATCTTGGTGTTCGGGAACGAATAGAAATCAATCATAGAGTACAAATCATACCATAGTGCCCGATCAATCTCTATACCCACTTCAGCACTCTCAATGCATAAACACATAACAATAACGGCTTTGTAATCCTAAATTAATAACAAAACAAACGAAATCCGCGCACTGACCAACACCGGAACATTTTCAAAACAAAACGAAACATAGCGTCAATCTAAATAACCATTGAAAAATACATCACACTTTAACAGTCCCTAATTCAGAGGGATACAGTTTAAAATTACATAAAGTTATTATTTCTGTAACGGGTGTGCTGACAAGCAAAACGGGCGTATCTGACCAAAACAAAAATCATATTCCTAGCCTTTTCCCAACCATGTATATTGGCGTCAGCTTCCAGTCAAACCGAAATTAGCTGCATACCAATATTTTACGTAGAGACAGCCTATCTGACCTCCACAACCCAGTAACTGGGTAACACGGTACTTCTCGAACTGCTGTCAGATTTTCTGTCTTCTGACAATCCGTAACAACTGCCAAAAATCTACAAATGAAAGCTAGAACCAACGGCTTAACATGATTTCCGACGAACGGAGAGGCAGTCTCTGTATGTTAAGATGGTCCCAACCCATCCACAGCCCGACCTCGACATGCCTTACTTGTCCTGAGGATCGAACCATGCGGCTGTTATTATTTACCCATGAAACAACCAAAACAAAATACCTGCAAAAAAAATACAAATAAAATATTGATTAATAGGCGAAACTATTGATATCCGAGTCGAAATTAAACTTTTCAGTAATGAGACTCCAACCGAAGCTTGTAGAGAAATTATATAAAAAATATCTGTTATGTAACACATCTGATCTATGTATTACATTTTGAAACTAATTTTTCCTCAAATGTCAGATGCGCTCGTTTTCTTTGGATGGCAGAAATATGCTTTTGTCAGGTCATAAACAAATCCAGAGCGCGGGAGTTTTGCCCGCGAAATCTGGATAATTTCGCGCGCTTCGACAACAAACATGGCCGCGCTGCCAACAGCTGAAACCTATGTGTCGAAATAAACCAATTAATTACGTCATTGGGAGCTTAGATTAAGAAATAACGTGCAGTTATCCTGGCTGGAAAACATCGAATTTGTGGGGAAACCTCTTGAGCACGTGTGATGAATAAAGCTGGCGCCTTTGTGAGGAGATGAAATGGACCTGCTTACAGTAGTAGGACAGTTTTTTGAATAAACTTTATTTATTTAGTTACAGGCTGGTATTATTTTTATCCTGGCAGACTACATAACTAGGTACTTGTGTATTATTTAGCGTAGGGCACATCAACCCCAAATTCTATTCCAACCAAAATTCAAGATTCTTAGCAGTCTTGCGCCAGTAGTCACGCCAGCGTTTGCTAAACCTTCCTCGGCGATGACATCAATCTTCTGGCTCCCCTGAGCAACGACTTTGGCCTATCTCTCCTGATGCATTCTAGATATATGACCCGCCCAATGACACTTCACCTTGGCACCCGATTGGACAGTAAGCCTATGTTCATTGTCCAGCAGTGGACTGCCTAGACTCATGATGATTTAAAAGTGAAAAAGGCAGCAGTAAATGAGTAAGTGCATTTACTCACAGATACTTATGCGAATTTAGTTTGAATTTATCTTCACAGCAAAAACAAAAGCAACGAAGCAACTTCTTCACACAACTAAATATCGTACGACGTGCAACAATGCTAATTCTAGTCTCAGGAACTCTGGCATCCACTTATTAAGTAAACCATTTAAGATAACAGCATAAATTTAAATACCACAGTTCACTAACAAACTACACAGCCTTATGCTAATTTAGCATTAAACTCGAAGGGAGGAGCTCGTGGCTAGTAATAACAACAGCACCTTTGGATCTGAGGTCTGTCTGAGGATGGGTGATCATATATTATCCACCGGGACTCCTCCATGCCTCGGAAAGCACGACAATCATTAGGATAGTCAGAAGCCAGTAAATCTGTCAAATCTTGCCAAGACATATCCGTGTTACTCAATTACTGGGTTGTGGAGCTCAGAAAGGCAGTTTTTGCTCCATGCTAAATACTAGTACTCGGCTGCATCCGCTTAGACTGGAAGCCGACCCTATGTGACAGTGGCAGTGACCAATTTTCTGACTGCTGACTACCGTAACGACACGGCAGTTTAGTATTGTCAAGAGGAACTAGACAAAGTGACATTTAATTAGCGATGCGAATTTGATCACGTGACATTTCGATAGCGATAGACAATGCCACTCTACGGATGACAGAATCTTACTTGTCTCGAGCCCACAGAGTATTGTGTTATTCAGGGATAGACATACGTTTCATGTAAAATACTGGAGGCTGACTCACAAATTTTCTAACTAAAATTCCTAGCTTCTAGACGCCAGGGGTAAGCCATTACAGAAACTAATTAATCAACCCTAGCGATGCGATTGCATGTGTTAACGTACTATTAACGCGATAATAACAGGCGGTTGCGTGCGGTCAAGTAGCGGTGGCCGGACGATGCAAATTGCACGCGAGAGCCGCGCCCCGGCCCCGCCCCTGCGCGGGGTTGGCCGCCTGACGATTAATATGCCCTTAAAAAAGGCCCTTTACACGTTTGCGATGTGTGTGTGTGTGCTGTTTTGAGACGAAATTGGACGGAGACTAAGGTGTTAAGCCAGGTTAGGGATAAAAATTGTGTTTAATCATGGAATTGGACGTTAAGTGAGAGTAAGGGCGAGAAAAGAATCTCTAAAATGCGTATTTCAATCAATTATTAGCTATTATCTACCCAGTTAGATACCTAATAGCTAATAGTTATTAATTTGTCCATTGGTCAAGCTAAAAATTAATGGGAAAACCCTCATTAACGTAATTTAGGTGCCTATAATTTTAACTATTGGTTAACTACGGTTAAAAAAACTCGCCGTATGATGTATTTTTGCAAAACTGGCTAAAACACGCGTTTATATCAAACTAGCTTTTGTCCGCGACTCCACCCGCGTTGATGTCGGTTATCGCGTAAAAAAGTAGCCTGTGTCCTTCTCCATATATCCCCGGCTATTATATCTGCCAAATTTCTTGATGATCCGCTTAGCCGTTTTAACGTGAAAGACAGACAGACAGACAGACAGAGATCCTTGCGATGATTTCCACATGGTATGATTAAAAATATTCAGCTTTTATAGGTATGTTAATATCACAAACTCTTAACAAAGACTCTTTACACGTTTGCAATGTTAATGTGTGCTATTTTGAGACGAAATAGACTAAAATAAAATAGACCAAGGTGCAAAGCAAAAATGTGCATTCCTTTTAAATGATTTCAACTTACAGGTTAAAAATTTTGTTTACATGATTAAACAAAATTTTTAACCTCTAAGTTAATTGGACGGTAAGTAAGACATGTAAGACTAGCTTAGGCCCAGTTTCTCAAACGAAAAATATGACAAACTTTATCGTCCAACTCGTGTTGTCTTTCTGTGATTGATTGAATGAATGAGTTTTCATCAGCTAATCGCATTAGGTACTAGACTTGTGTTCTGTACTCTTTTATTTAATCCTGACACTACCTAAGTGTCAGGATTAAATAAAAGAGTACTTAATCCATAAATGATTTCAACGTGGTATGGTAAGAGTTGAAATAATTGTGTTTAATCATGGAATTGGACGGTAAGTAAGACAAAGCTGTGTATTTAAGTCTAGCTTAAAATGGTTTCAACGTAATGGTTAAAAATTGTGTTTAATTACGGGTTAGGTTAAATATTGCGTTTATGCATGCAGTCGTAGATATTCATTAGTTCGTTTTAACGTCTTAACTTTGTAGCAGATGTTGCATTCCTCTGTTGCTTTTATTTTGAGTGACTGACTGATGTCAGGTTTCCGAGGTACTTTATCGGTCGTTTATGTGTCCGTTAACCACTTACCAACCAATGGCGTTATGACAAATAGCGTTAACGGACGATTCTCCAATCTACTTTGGACATTGGCAGAATACTCGACATCGGCTTTGTCACAGATTACTGAATAGTTACTACGTAAGCTTTGTTTGCCATATATAAAAAATAGAATAGAATAGCGTTACGGACAGATTAATGACAGATAAAATAGTTAATTTTTAAGAGTGCGTAGTCTATTTTGGGACACATATACAATAAACTTGACGACACGGTTGGCGCAGTGGTTGAGCGATTGACAGCTGCGCTGCGTGTCGCAGGTTCGATTCCCGCACGAAACAAATATTTATATGGCCTACAGATAATTTCTCCGGGTCTGACTGTTTGTGTATGTGAGTTTATATGTTTGTAAACGTACCCACGATACAGGAGAAATTCATAGTGGGGCAACGTTTAAAAAAAAAAAACTTACGCCTTTTTCCAACGAATAGGCAGTACCTAACTTCAGACAGCCACCTGCTACAATCCTTACATCTTTATTTCGCTTCGTTTATGTTCAAATGTTGGATAGATCAGGAAAGACACAAAAATTGATAAATACTTATACTAGTATTTACCAATAAGCGGTAATTAAACGTAGCACCTGCAATAGTATAGCTTCTAAAGAACTAGCTTAATATCTTATTTAAATGTTAACGTTGGTGAATGCGTTGTTAGACAAAAGACCCGTGGACTCAATAACATACACCAATACATTTGATAGGTACATAAACAAACACTCGTCCGAACACCGGTTGACATTCCAACCTCGGAACACTCAGCCTGATAACCCATCTGCTGTCTAATCGAAACCAGGGATCGAAGAACCAATAACAAACAAACATACAACTATAAATAACAAACACACACGAAAATCGACCATAAACACAGCTTCACAAGGGTTAACTGTCAAAAAATTAAGAGCAGCGATAGTTTGTGGTTTTAAAAACACACGGCATACCTCTTTATCGATGGTACGTCTCAATTCTTAGGAATATATCTCTCATAACTTGAAATAACTGCGTCGTTTTGATGTGGAGTTGACTGATGCGAGTAGGTTTTGTGACGCAGCACGGGTATATCTTTTGAATGCTAGTTTCCTGGTACTTGATCTTTATGTAGACCGTTGTAGTATGAGGCTCTAAGGCATGAATCATGGCGAAATGTGGGTAAGACTATGTGTCATCTCTGCCTAAGGAAAACAGGTGTGACAATATTTTTTCTGAATCCGTTGCGATGACTATTATTTTATTTCAAGGGCCTGTTGCAACCGCCATATTCCTGTGACAATTAATTTATGCAGATAAAAATTCTTTTCCAACGTACCGTAAGTAAAAACTTAATTTGTAGGTAGGATACTGCCATTATCCTAGAACAAATACACATCCAGAAACAAATAAAAATGATACAGTAATCTCCTTTCCTCTCCAAAATCAAACCAATTTCGCAACCAATAATTTAGTCCCGCCATCCAAAAGATCTATCTGACGTCATCAGTCCATCACAGTGCCATTCCCGATAATACCCCAGATGTCGACACTGCCATTCTACGTCTTAATTCACCTGTCAAACTTGAGCATCGACTATAGACTTACATTAGTCAAACTGTCAAAGTACCACAGCCAACTGTCTATTAGTTATGCGTGAACACGCAAGATTGCCGGTAGCTGAAGTATTAAAAAAATGCAGGTAAAGATGGAGTGAGATGTCTGTGGTTCCGTGGTGAAGTTCTTTAGCTGAATAAAAAGAATTAGGTAATCTACCTAGTGAACCTAGGAAACTTGATATGATGACTTGACATACTTTATGGATACCATTTCGAGATTGGCCTAAACACCTCACAGTCTTATGTTCTATATAAAACTGTATCTACATGATTTTACTCCGAAATTAAAATACAATCTTAACACCTCAAGATTCACAAGAAAAGTTATAATGTCAAATAACCTTACTAGAAACATCTCCAAAATAGCACTTCAAGTCTGATCGCATGGTCTTCCTCGCTTGCCTCGCCAACATTAATCTTAAGCTCTATAATTTGACCCACCTCAAAAAGCCCAAACATTATGGCATCAAATCACTCGTGGGAATGATTTTGACAAACTACATCTCTAGTGACGCGCCGTCAAAACCGATGATAGACTCCGGATTTAAAACATAATTAATGGACATCTCTAAACGAATTACAGGCAAAGGACCGTTTATCAAGTTAAGAAAAAAAACGGAAACTTTGGCAGACAACAATGGCGGTATTTGAATTGAATCCTCTAAACTTTTGTTTGGACATCTAAGGTTTTTCAATGAATGTAGATAAATTAAGTCAATTTGCATGTGCTTTTGTGGCTTTAGTATTTTTAACGGCTGCGATAGCAAGTTGAAGTTGTTAAATGGCTGCGGTGGCACTGAAATGTGGGTTGTAATGTGGTTAAAGTGACGTCATTTTACTTTTTATTATCCGATCGTTATTTGATCAGTTCATGACGGTATTTTACGTCCTTTGAAGGATAGGTATTTACGAATATGATATAGATGAAACTTACTTGTAAATTAAACGTTTTATGATGTGCTAGGTACCATTATATTCTATTGCAGATATCAAGGAATGTGTCCTACGTTTCGCATATTATGTTCTGTCGTTCTGTGTTCCAATTTCGAGACTCATGATGAGTCTCCTGACAGAAAACAACGAGTCAGTTATTAAGTAGCATAAAATGCATTGAACACCCGTCGAAGTAATTTCAATAAGAATGATGCTGTAACAAGACAAGACAGTAGTCTAAACGCCAACCAAAGGCACTGGCCCACTCTGTATTCTTTCCCGTCAGATCATATGGAAATAAAACCCATACAATTCCATATCAGCCTCATAGATTTTATTAATACCTCCTGAACTCCAATAATGAGACATTAATAGACTGTTACAAAATTATTTTATAAGACAAGCTACCAATTAAAAAGAGTAATGGCGGCTTGACTTTGCAGGTGAGCATTCGCAAGCTGCGTGCGCGCAGTTAAATTACACACAATGTAAATTAACCGGAGGTATGCGCTGGAGTCATCTGTCATAATCTTGGACAGATTCTGGCTCTGGATAAAAAGAAAGATGGCTTCGCTCGCGTTTATGTAGCCTATAAACGTCTCCAGGATCTCCGTACATCTCTGACCAAACTTCGTCAAAATCGATTCGCTGATTTAGACGATAAAACTCAACAAACTCACTTTCGCATTAATTAATTAATTTGTCTGTGGGACGATACACGCACAAATCGTACAGCGACCTTCGCGTTTAATATAATAATGCGTTCAGGATATTGATGGGGTTGTCCCGCTTCTGGGATGTTTGCTGAAGCTCGAGTCGACTGTTTTTATACAACGATGTGCTTTTTGATGCGCCGCGTGCGGGCTAGCCCCAACCTTATTCTGCGCTGTGTGCCGAGCAGACTCGATTGATTATAATGTGATTGTGAGTAGCTGCTGCAAACTGTCCACCTCGGCGTTAGGCGTGTGGCAGTGATTCACATGTATGCATGGTTTTAGGATAGAAATACTAACATAGGGATAAGGAATATTGTTACTATCTAACACAATTGAGTCATTTTACTTTCTGAATAAAGATTATTAGGATAATAAGTAATATACTCAGTAGGTATTATACTCGTTTTTTTTTAAAGTGAATAATGGTATGACGATTGACAGAAGAGAGAATGGAAGAAGAAACCGTGTTGTGCCAATCCCATTAAATAACATGGCGCAAGGGCAGGAACACGATTGATGGTGACTAGAATTTTATGCCGTGGTGCTTCAATGGATATTAGCCAGGAAGCGTCTGACTGTGTCAAGTCTCTAACTAGGCTATTTCTAGGATCTAGTGCATAGCGATGGTTTTCGGAAATATTCACGCCACCAGTCGGTAGATACCACTTATGCGAGAAACACTGTCGGGGGCCCGGGATTGACGAAATCACGCGCATCCCCGACTGGATCATTATCATGTTATGCCTAATTGAATGTAGAAACTGCTGGAACTCAAGCCTCCTCTCTGTGAGACGGAGTGCTTACCTAACCACCACGCGGGCTGACGCGGGCCCAGTGCAATTTGGTGGAATGTATTTATTTATTTAGGATTTCCAACAAAGGATACACTATTATCCTCCAATTTTTGATTCTAACGTTTCATCACGAGTAGATTTTCGTAGATTTTTTTCGCCGTTTTAAGAGAAAAGGTGATGAAATACTAGGGTAATTTTCACCAATTCATGAAAATGATAATATTTACATTCTATGCCATAGTGACTAGGCTCTCGTGCACGCAGTCAAAATGTGGCTGGTGAAATCCGTTAGACGAAAATCGAGATCAATGTTGATGTTCAAGCAGAAGTAAGTTTTCTTAAACGCGATTAACTTTAGAAATGGTGAAATCCGCCCTTAGTCGTTATAATGATCACCGCGTTCAATTTCTCCATTATTATCAAAGATCTTTTAAAAGATGCTTTATTTATTGATATGTTTTATGGGTTATTTATCATTATATACATGGACTACCTAGGTAGGTAAATATTTATTTAAAATTGTTCCGTATAATTTTATCATTCCAAGCATACAGCTTACTTATAACTCCTAAACCCTACATTACCCTTCATTTGACAGGAAATAGATTGGAAAAAGTCGGCCATGTTAAAATTTTAAAAGGGCGCCGTCCCGTTCAGAAATTCACATCAATTTGTCAACGGTAGGCGTTCCGACCACAGTTAATTGGTAACGAAACAGCTGATGATAAAAAAACTTCTTTGTTTATTTAAAATTTATACGACACGCCCAGCGTTATTTTTTACACTGTATCTAAATAAAATGTACTTACTCGTAGGCATATCGAAGTAAATTATCGTTATGATAAAACGTTTATCATAGTATCGTGTTAGCTGGTAGTTTCGTTAAATGCATTAAAGATAAATTGTTTTCAAAACATTGTTGAACTAGCTTTTTCTTGCGTTTTCGTCTCCTTGGTTTATCTCAATAAAACCTTGCATTATTCCGTGTATACAAAGTAAAAGTAACGTAACAAGAACAAATCTACTCAATTTATAAAATAAGTTTGATAAACTTTTTATTTTTATCGAGTATAGGGCTTGCTCTTGACCTCGATCACGCCTGATGGGAAGCGATAGATGAGGTCTATGATGGAGCGAGCGTGCCCAGAAGATGCCTGTTCACTCTTGCTTTGAAGGCAGACGGGTTATATGTGGAAGGGAACACACGCTGGCAGAGAGTTCCACACTTTGGTTGTGCGCATAATAAATGTGGAGGAGAAGCGCTGAGTACGCCTAGTCGGGATATCGACCAAATGCGGATGGTAACCAGCAGTACAGTATACAGTAGTTGAAACTCATCATCTTTCTACACTTTTTCCCACTTAATTTGTGATCGCAGCACGCCTTTTTTATACCTGGCCACCATTTCAGAGCTTTCATAATCTTAACTTCACTTCTTGTCATATGCTTCTCATTCTTCATGCATCTGCATCTATATCATTTAACTCACATTATCTTTATTTTTATTCTTATGTAATTGTTACTTTGTCTTCACTAACATAATTTTAAGAACTACTAACACTATCGTGTACCTATGTTTCAGTAAAATCAAGTAGGTATATAATTATGTCGTTTGTTGGCGATTAAATACCTACTTTTTCTTTCTTCTTTTGTCTTTATTCTTTTGCATCGCATGCATGTCCATGTCGCAGCCAACTGGCTGAATCGGCCGTTTAATTGGTGGCCTAGCCGTTTCATTACCGACTTCAAAAAAAAAGAGGAGGTTCTCAATTGATTGTCGACACGGTTGGCGCAGTGGTTGAGCGATTGAATGTTGCGCTGCGTGTCGCGGGTTCGATTCCCGCACGGAACAAATATTTGTATGGCCTACAGATAGTTGTTCCGGGTCTGACTGTTTGTTTTTATATCTTTTTTTCGTTCTGTTTGCTGTTAGTTTTTTTACAAAAAATACAACCGTCGAAATCGGTGTCAAATTACGAAGAAACAACCAAAAACACCGACTTCCGATATTAAAGTTATTTTGTACCTACTTTGTAGTGTTTGAAAGTTGTTGTGTTATTGTAAAAAAGTTTTTTAACTAACATGTCAGTTGCCATAATTATTATCAATGTTGGAAGGCGACGGAAAGTAAATATGACACTTTTTTATAGGGTAGTTAAACTACAACCTGCCTGATTCCTAACTCCGCATTCGTAGAGGGCAGTAGCACAGTTCGACACTTTTATACACCTTTTATTTTCGATTTAAATTAGATACAAGCTATCTTCAGGCGACATCTAAGCAGCGGAATCAGCAGTAAATTACCGCTGAACTGGAGCGATGCTCCGTGGCATTGTATGCAGATGCACGGACATCCGACCGCGTCCTCCAAGACAATTTGCATCAACTTTCGGAACAAGAAATTTGTAAATAAACCGCCCTCGTACCTAATTAGGTATAACCTCTGTAGCTATACACCGTAAAACATTCCACGTTAAAACTAAGTACTTAATACCGCAGATATTATCGTAAAAATACCACAAATGAAAGTTGAGATACTTTAATCTGACAATTTATCGTACGCAGGTGCCGCATCTAAACACAAACGTACGTACCCAACCGTCGTTATCGAATATCATTTTCAATTATATAAACAATAGCGATCGCCAGCCATTGTTCAAATCACAATAGCATCGCTCATTACTCAGCCGCTCGTTAACTCACCGGCCGCCGCGAAACACTAACTTTATCAGCGGCCCACGTCAAAATATCTACAGATCTCAAACTATATCTCCGTCCGACACAATCGAACTCAAATAAAAGCAAAGAACCGAACATGACGCCTGAACGCAGCCCAGAAGCCAGATGCGTATCGACGCGCCAAAAAGCAAAATTCGAGTTTCGAACCCCGTCGGTGATATGACGTTTCCCGCGTTCCTTTTTCGAAAATGCCCGCGAATTGTCAACCGTCGCATAGACAACGAGCGCATTTGAATACCGCCGATTTGAATATAAAGGTCGGCATTCACGTGTCGCCGCCATACATCAACCGGGAAGGCTTTAAGTCTTTCGAGCGCTTTTCGGACACAAATAAGCGTCTGATGTTCGACAGGACGCGCATAATACGGTCAGATTTAGTTCGGCCCCGACGCGAGCTGCACCGCGCCGCTATTTATGAGACGTACGTGATGAAAGCGCGTTTACTTTGGCGGCTATTTTGCGAACGGGGTGTGAATGTTTTAACTGCACCGGGCTCGTCTCAACCTCATTCCATCGGCGCTTATGTAAATGACGACTTCAAATGCATTAAGATAATCATTTAAAATATTTATAGCGTGTAAACGTCGATATTAAGGCGGGTAGACACCCACGACACTGAGTCCGTATCGTCTTCGGCCATATTTCATTTGGCCACAATTACAACCATTAAACGGGGCGCAACTCTTTGATATTTCTTATTTTATTTATTGTAGCAAACTTATTAGGATACCGTGGCATTAATGATGACAGATGAGGCGGGGTATCGCGGCTTAATGCGCTATGGCGAGCTGGGGACTTGTGCGCTCGGTCGCTTGTTGATAGTTATTAAAAAATATATTTGGGTAAATTATTTATTTCATGTCGAAACGAAAGCAATTACCGTGCGTTTGTACTATACATGCGTTCAGCAGACATACAGATGTCTATTTCTGTATTTTATCTACCCACTTAGTTGGGCATAGAACTACCTGTAGGTACCTGCCTGTAAGTAATTACTTAACGGCCAGTAAACGCAAATGGCAAAGATATCAAGTATTTAAAATGCGTAATTGAAAACAATATTTAATGGTATTTTATCGCGACAGAACGTTGCATTTTATTAATGTTGGGCCGCCGTAATCTGCATAACAAAACTATTATGCGCTCAAAGAAAGGCGTTGGAGTGAGCCCTTTTGTTTATCAGACAAATGTTCATCATTAACTGGACAATATTATCAACTTGTTTTCTGAGAAGCTCAACGAGGTCATGCTACTAACAAGATTAAGTATTTTTTAGGGGAATCAATTCAATCCAGAACTAGACGGCGGCGGCGTGACCATTTCGTGAAATATCTAATCTACCTACTCGTTAAATCTCTGTTTTGGCAGAAAAGCAGATATAGTCAAGCACTTTAGTAGTACTTAAACTGTGCAACTGTCTTTTACCTATAGATAGGTATGAGTTTGGTATGGAGAGAAAACGATGGTTACCTCTGTGTTATAGACACAGAGGTAACCATCGTTTGCGAGCTGCGGTGTTAGGTACTTACAATTTTATTTTGTTTTTGCCTTCCTTATCTTTGGTACTCAGTAACCATAGTTTAAAGTCATAGACAAATTAGCACAGATCGAATCTCCCGAATTTGAATAGCGGACGCACAGAACGGAAACACATTGTTTTTACCGCGTTTTAATTTAATTTGAATTTGGAATGTCGTTGCTGCTGGCACCCCGCAGCGCTTACAAATGGCGGCTATACATCACGCTGATGATATCTCTTTCAACTTTTGAACGCAACCCGGCGTGGCCAGCAAATTAATAAATTGTATAATGTTAAAAAAATTAACCCTACGTAGTGAAAAATTAGGAGGGGAACATGTTTAAAGTTACGGATTTTGACAGTAGCTAGGTAATGGATACTTGGGTACGGTTTTAGTAGAAGAGTTAATTAATCTTTGTGGACGAAAGAGGTCAGTCGTGTGTGGATTGATGTGCCTAACGTAAAACTATGATGAAAATGATAAGTCACCACAATAAATACCAATCAACAGTGTGCTACATTAATTTTAGATACAGTGTGTTGAATTGCTATCAATATTGAAGACAAGATTTACTTTTACAGATATAAACTGTACAAGTAATGTAATTGCAAGCTAATAGCTATAAACATCTGACAAACGACACGACAACAAATTATTGTTGTAGCTATGTTTTGCAGTACAACCCGCTTAGAAAGGGTCCAGCTGTTATCAATATTAAATTTGAAATAATAATTTCTTTCAATATTCCAAATTGGTTGTTGTCTTTGAGTATTCAGTGCCTACTGCATTTATTGAGCAACTTTTTGTAACTTCAAGATGTGTGATATTTTGCATTTTGTATGTGTCAGGCGTTTTATTTTTCGAAATTGTACGCAACACATACAGTGAAAATTCAATTATGTTTTTTTGTACAAAAACCGGCAATACGAAAAAAGAAACGATTATACAAAATAATTTTATTTATTTTCCAAGAATCTAACGAAGTGGCAACACACTAAAGGTCACTGGCATTTTGACATTGACAAGATTGACTTTACCGCGGTCACTGTCACTGTCATTACTGTGAAGTGAACAGTGAGTGAAGTGTCAGATCCACAAGTGGAAGGAGGATCCAAACAGAAATTAAAATTCAATCCCCACCACGGAGTTCAGCTTTCACCATGGTACCGGACTTCCAGAGTCACTGCTTCGCAGCGTCATACAGTAACCGCCGGCCGACTTCTGACGCTAAACCTAACTGTAACTGTTTATTTACCAGGCCACATCAATGTTCGCGAGGGTTACTTTCTATCCCACCTTACTCTACAATGTGGTCATGGAAAAGGTGACCAGCCGGCGCTGGTACGATAGGATGGACGAAACTGTGATTTTAGGAGCCCTACCTTTCCAAAATATGACAAAACAGGTATGAATTTGTAGGTTATTTTGACAACCGATTTTTTTTCTGTAGATTGTTTTTTTAAATGAAACCATGGTTTATGGTGTGTGACAAAGGTAAATCTCTGTAGCCTTGAGGTGGTTAGCATAGTAAATAGTGTCATCATTGTGTACTTTGTAGTTATTTCATTTTTATTATTCATGTGTTATGTTCTGTCTTTATGGAAATTTAACTGATGATGTTCCTCCCTTACTGTATTTGAAAATTTATTGTATTGAAATTCCATAGGAAGACTTGAAAAATTTAGCTTTTAAGAATTCAAATAATTTCAGATAGGTATTGTTTTTAACCACAATGAGTCAGGCATACTGAGTTATTAGTACTTTAGACAAAATTCACTATACCCTATGTGCTTCTTTTCCTTAAATTACAAAGTCTGTGACGCTCCTCTCATCAAATATATTAAAAATGCTTGGGTTTCCATTGTAACACAATCTCACACACAAAAAAATCATACCTAGCTAGTTTACACAATAAGAACATTCTAATCTTTGTTAATTTTAAGTCATAAGGCAGCTACTTACATCATATGACACAGTCATAAGAATAAGGATGTATGCACCTAGTAAAGTCAAAAGACAATATACATCTTGAACAATACATAATTGCAGTCAATACTTTGGGAGATATGTAGGTAATTTTAAATTGTGTATGACACACTGTCCTTGATGGCACCCAAATCATATTGTAGATGCAATTTTCGTTTTCCTTATTGCGTCACACATCCATGACTACGTCTTTGCATATTTTGCAAAATAAATAACAATGGTAGGTAATTATTATATCTATAAATTAGTATTTTTAGTGAAGTTTAAAAATTAATTCATATTATATTAATATGTTTTTGTCTACCATGTATGTTTGTATTGTACAATACAAACCAAGTACTTAGTTTATAATTAATGATGACATGATAAGAGAATTTTAAGTTTTATCTTATAAATAAATAATTAATTAACCAAGGTTTTAATCAAAATAAACAAATTTCTAAAATGCTCACTTTTCCCTCTGTGGACAGTGAGGGCAATGTTTTTATGTCAAATGAATTATACTTCCCTTTTTTAGGGTTCCGTACACAAAGGGTAAAAACACCCTATTACTAAGACTCCGCTGTCCATCTGTCTGTCTGTCACCAGGCTGTATCTCATGAACCATGATAGCTAAACAGTTGAAATTTTCACAGATATTTCTGTTGCCGCTATTTAATGAACAAATACTAAAAACAGAATAAAATAAATATTTAAGTGACAACGTGATTTTTTGCCGTTTTCTATCTTCATGCGCGTTTCCGACTCGCACTTGGCCGTTTTAATTGCTTGTATTACAAAAGTATTCATTAATGTTAGTTTACTTTATTAAACAGGCCATACTTATTAAACCATTATCATTAGCTTGGTAATTACAATATGAAATCGGAATGCGTCATTTGATGTTTTTATATGTACTTCTTAAAAGTAACAATTATTATTGACTTAAATCAATCATTTGTCCTAAATATAGCATGTTTACAGGAAAATTATTCAGAAATAAAACCTTAGCTCTAACTTAAGCACCAATAATTGTATCAACACCACAACTTGCCTAATCAAATTACAAAAATAATACTGCTATGATTTTCTTTGAAAACAATTTTAGGCTTGTTTCACACGTACCACAACGTCGCAACACAAAGTAATCAAGCTGTGGTTACATATTGTGAATAGTGGCGCTGTGGCTTCTTGCGGTTGCATTGTGGTACCTTCAAAATGTGGATGTGGCCGGACACTAGTTCGCGGTGTCGCTGGTGGTTACGTTGTGTTTGCGATGTGGTCGTCAGCACACACGCACAGACCCCAGCATATCAAGCTACCCAAAACTGTAAAATTTTCCCAATCAACCTTGAACCTAATTCTTTAGCGAAAAAGTTGAAAATCTATTAATGTGTGAAACAAGCTTTATGGCTCTTTTGGCATCAGTTTTGATCTAAACTCCCCTCCCAGCTACACTGACAATCATCTCTCGCCTTTTTCCAACTGTTGGGGTCAGCTTCCAGTCTGACCGGATTCAGCTGAATACCAGTATTTTACGTGGAGTGACAGCTCATCCGACCCCCATAACCCAGCTATGAGTAACAGTAACATTTGACAAGACAGGAAGTGTATAAGGATATAATTAAATTAAATTTAAGTTTAAGTTAAGGGCAAACAATCTCAAAGTTAACATTGACAAAACATGCTATATGTCCTTTGCAAATAAAAATAAAAAATTAAAAAATCTTCAAATACATTATAAGGGTGAAACGCTGAAGGAAGTCAAGACCATAAAATTTCTTGGCTTTCAAATTGACTCTGGACTGAACTGGAAAACGCAAGTTGACCATGTTTGCAAAAAACTAAATCAGTTTTCTTACGCCCTCTATATGTTACGAAAAGTTACAAGTGAAAGTACTTTGCTGAGTGTCTATCATGCATATGTGGGTTCCACATTAAGATATGGCATCCTCTTCAGGGGTAATTCAGTAAACAGGGAGTACGCTCTTAAAGCCCAAAAAAAATGTCTCAGAAGTATATGTGGCCTTAGAGAGACTGACTCGTGCAGACCAGTATTCAAAAGATTGAAAATCTTGACCTTACCTTCATTATATATATTCGAAGCAGCAATGATGGTAAAACGCGATATAGGTAGTTATGAAACATTGAGAAGTGCGAGACACAAAACTAAACTAAGAGGCTTTATTTGTAGAACTGTAAAGTATAAATCAAGTGTGTTTGGGATGGGAATAAAAATTTATAACAGACTCCCAATTTGTATTAAAAATATCCCGTCCTTGAATATTTTCAAGGTCAGGCTAAAAGAGTTTCTTTTAAGTAAAGCTTACTATTCAATGAATGAATTTCTGAATGACCGAGCTATTGATTAAATGTGTATAATATAATGTAATTATAAAACAGCTAATTTGACTTTTAATGGTATTATTATGACTAATTATTGTATGATTATAAATTACGATTATGAATCCTAAACGAATTTGACTATATTGAAGTAAAAAGTTTCCATGACATAATTTATTTTAATTGAAATTGACATCTTAATAATATTGTAACCAGTCATGTGTTTTATATTAATTGAAATTGACATATAATTATTGTAAACTGAAAATGAAAATGACATGTGAATATTGTAGATGACCAGTGATGTATTTAATTTTATTTTAATTATTATTCTCTTTATTCATTGATATACATATAAAATACATTTTTAAATATTAAAATACAAAGATATAAAATTATTTAAAAATGTAAAAAATAGTAGCCCACCGGTATCGGGAACAGGGTCCAAGCTACCGGCGGTCAGGGCTCCAGAGAGAGGAACCTCCTAACGATGCGAGCCGTGTCCAGAAGTACTGCTCT
This sequence comes from Melanchra persicariae, assembly GCA_947386135.1. NCBI lineage: Eukaryota > Metazoa > Arthropoda > Insecta > Lepidoptera > Noctuidae > Melanchra > Melanchra persicariae. The sequence goes on along the minus strand of OX376662.1, from coordinate 18,029,932 downwards.
CTGAATCAAGCCCTTGATCCAGCTGCCTAACGAGAGCCTCCTAAGATGTTAATTATTATTCTTTTTTTATTTTTTAAACATTGTACACCCCATGGGTATGTTACAGAGATATTATAACAAATAATTATAAGAACTGACCATACACCTGTAACAAGCAATAAATGAATTTGAATTTGAATTTGAATTTGAATTTGAATTTGAAATTATTTATAAATTATTAGGATCCTATGATTTTTTTTGTTAGTTACCTATTTATTATATACTTGCTTTTGCCCGCGACTTCGTACGCGCATATCAAGTATGAAATATACTTTACGATACGACCTATTCTCATACCTAATAAATATACATTAAAAATTCATAAAAATCGGTCGAGCCGTTTCGGAGGAGTGCGACCACAAACACCGTGACACGAGATTCTAAAATATATTAAGGATATAGATTTATTGAACACCTCATAATAAGCACAGGACAAACCTGCAATGTACCTGCAATCTATGCAAATCAATTTTACATCACTTTACTTTAAAAACAAAAGTATAATGGGTGATCTTATTGCGCAGGGCAATCTCCTACAGAAAACCTTTGGTTGGATAAAGCTTACTTAAAATTATTTGTATGCATGCCAGTCCTGTGACAATTAATACTTTTTCTTCCGCAGTAGGTACTATAATTGCTCAAATTATTTATGTTTCAGTTAAAAGATGAAGAAAACATGAAAGGAGTAGTGTCAATGAACGAGACTTATGAGTTGAAAATATTTTCCAATGACGCAGAGGTAAGGATGACTCTTTTTTACCCTTTTCAGCGAATACACTAAACAACAAAAAATATTATGCATCAACTTTTAAATTCTTTTCAAGTAATCCTATGAAAGAGAACAGGTTCAATTTTACGCAAACTAAATGACATGTCTTTGTTTATTAAAATAAAGAAAAATAAATCTTTTGTGTACTTGCTTACATATCTTGTGTGTTAATAACAACAATTTATCAAGGATTTTGACTGTATTTTTTTATAAGTGCATGCACATTAGTATCAGCACAAAGGATTTGAATTCGTAATACGAAAATGTTGAAGTTCGAAAGTATTCTATTTTAAGTTAAATTAAGAATGAGCTGCTGATCCTTTTTCGTCGAGCAGCTGAACGAATTTGGATAAAACTTGACACACAGGTAGACTTTATCCTGGAACAAGACATACCCGGAAGTATATGCCTTCTTTTTTAAGGCGGGCAAATCATCAAATGACTTCTTTCGCTCTGGGTGGAGCGGAAGGGAGTGTCAGACTCTTATTGACTAAAACCCATCCGTGTTCCTTCCATTGCCCTTGCGTTCCAGGGCCGCGGTAACTCTTTCGAACTTATTCTCCAACCCTGGCAGAAGTATATGCCCTTGAGATGATTTCCGACTTTCACGAAGATTAAGTCGCTGGCAGAATATAGTATAGAAAAATACAGGCCCATTTTAGTTGATAGTCTATAACTCAGCAAGACATTTTGGAAGGTTTTATGCAACCCACTGTTACTAAGATTCAGAAAATGTAACTTTAGCTAGCCTTCAATAATCCTAGGAATTCATAGTGAACTCGACTCGAGCTGATAATAAAATTGATCAGTTATCGCCAGTTTAGAATTAGAAGCATTGAACAAACAGACAACCTTTGTGTTCGTATCTCAAGAACAACGGTTCATCTGTACACGGCGACATGCAACTTATTAGAATTCGTTTTGTGATGCTAATTTTCTATATTATTATTTGAGACGTATGGAGATCTAAGTGCAGATATTAAGAAGCGTTTTCCTTCCTGTTTGTTTAAAAATTGTGGCGCTAGCGGGAAGTGACGTAAGTCAATTTTAACTTTATGCCATAATGTATCAATTTTAGTTTTTTAAATTGTATAAGTATTGCCCGCGACTTCGTACGCGCAAATCCCGTTTTTTTCCATTCTCGTATAGCTTAAAGCCTTCGTCATGAATGTGGCTATCACATACAAAAATAATTTTCGTAATCCGACCGGGAGTTCCAGAGATTAGCGCGTTCAAACAAACAAACTCTTCAGCTTTATTCTATTAGTATAAATATTCGTAAGTATTTAATCCAAAGAGTACAGGTAAACAGTAATGAGCAGGGATTGGATTAATATGGTACCATAACTTGGAGCGAGGAGGAAGCATTCTCCTTCATATAGATAGACGGATTTGCAAAATTTCGAAATAGTCTAATTTTCTCGTAAACAAATAAAGAGAAAAAAAAATTGGGAGTTGGGTCAGTGGATACGAAACGGGGCACTATACAAAAAAGACGGAAAATTTTCGCGACAAATTTCGAGGCAGCGTTCGCCGTCCGCTACCGCGGCACCGCTCGCTTCGCTCGCTCGGCTCGCACATAGTTGGTCACAGTTCTAACCTAACCTATGGATATCTTCGACATCGTTTTTAAGACCAACGGTTAGTCGGGAACAAAAATCACCCAAATGCTTTTCGCCTTATTTTTAAGTGTTCTATACGATAGAATCGAGAAAATAAACAATTTACCGAAAAAAAAATATTTTTTCCTCAGTGCCCCGTTACGTATACTCCAACCGGGAGTCGGTGTCAAAAAACTAAGAAACCAAACGAGCAACACATTTAAATGTTTATTTTGTGAGACACGAGCTTAAGAGTTGAAATGACCGGGTCAAGGGTCTTCTATAACTTCTTAAAACCACCATTATTCCTACTTGTATAGCTCTATCTCCTTAGAGCTGCCGTTTCTGGAACCAAAACTTACAAAATTAAGGTGAGATATTTTTAAACGCGTGAGATCAGTTAATAAAATGAATTGTCAGCAGCCAAACCTATGAACTCCCTAATTTTGCATTCCAAAAGTTGGCTGTGAGGTTCCAATCGTGGTGTCAAAAAGTAAAAAACAAAAACATTTTATTAATGAAAATGGAGAAGAAAATCGTTTGTAAAATTCTGAAGGTCTAAAATTATTAGGTAAATTCATAAACAAATGCGCGCAATTTGTTACTTATATTCAGCCTTGCGCGTTTGACTTTGCAGAAGACGTACTTAATGACACTGTAATAATGGTTTTATTTAAGTATGTAGGTACCTAGGTGTATTACAAAACTTCACCTTATGTAAGTAATTTTTATACGAATACGCATGATTGTCATCAAATGATGCGGAGCGAAAGGGAGTTTCAGACCTTACTGACTAAAACCCATCAGTGTTTCTCCAAATGCCCTTTGCGTTCCAGGGCCGCGGCGACTCTTTCGAACAAATTCCGCAAAGAGCATGAGGTCCTAGGTATTATCAGGTAGTGCACTGCCTCGTTGGGTTTTTTCCCATCTAGCATTTCTCAGTAGCAGTCCCGACTTTGGCTGTCGCAGTCGGCTCGCCCCTTATAACATGGCATGGCAAGTCCGCCTCTGTACATTTGTGTGCATGAAGTATTAAATAAATAAGGACTTAAACATAGTTGGCGAAATGTGGGTGTACCATAGGATATAATATAACACCTCTGCTTCATCTTTCGGGGATTAGGGGCGTGAAGTTGTTCGAAAGAGTCACCGGGGCTCTGGAACGCAAAGGGCATTTGGAGGAACACGAATTGGTTTTAGTCAGTAAAAGTCTGACACTCCCTTCCGCTCCATACAGAGCGGAAGGAGTCATTTGATTATTACCTATGCTTAAAAAAGCGAGTCTATTCCCATTAACCATCAACAGAAAAAAATACTGGCAGCGATTAGAATTTCTTACAAGAAACCTTTAACAGTTTTCCCAACAGACATTGACAAAGATGTGTTATGTTTCAGAAATGGCGGGAGCAAGGCGTGGAGTTCCTTCAGCTAGCAACGACAGACATATTCGAAGCGCCCGACCAGGACAAACTGTATGAAGGAATCACTTTTATCAATAGGTGAGGAAATTAATACTAGGGAATGATAAAATGTACAAATGCGGAAGCTTAAGAGCTTGTTCAGTAAATTGAGGAAGTATGTACCTAGTTGTTTATCAAAATATCGAAAGTTCCAAACATAGATGTTACATAAACTACTTAGTAATGGCATGTCATTTTGTTATGGCTACGATAATTAACAAGGCAGATATCATCTTTAACAGGGCAGTTTCAGTGCAGGCAAGTTACACTGCACATGCTTCGAAACCGTTTCACACTTCATTTTGTCACATGTTAACTTGCTATAAAATTGTTTGGATCTCCAGTTATGGAGGTCCGATACTCCATACAGTGATGACTGGAACCGAAACGTGGTCGCTCACAATGGGCCTCATCAGAAGGCTTAAAGTCACCCAAAGGGCAATGGAGAGGGCAACGCTAGGAGTTTTCTTGCGTGATCGAATCAGGAATGATTGTTGATATCCGCAAGAAAATCAAGGTTACCGACATAGCCCGAAGGATCGCCAAACTGAAGTGGCAGTGGGCAGGGCACATTGCTCGCAGAACAGATGGTCGATGGGGCCGAAAAGTTCTGGAGTGACGAACGCGTACCGGAAGACGCAGCGTTGGAAGGCCTCCCACTAGGACAACCGATGACCTGGTGAGGGTCGCTGTTAGCCATGCGAGACGCACAGGACCGGTTGTAGTGGCGACTCTTGGGGGAGGCCTATGTCCAGCAGTGGACGTCTTTCGGCTGATATTATGATGATGATACTATACATATACTTATTTACTCAGTCGGATCCAATGTAATTGAATCGTTACTGCAGGGCTCATTCATCTCATTACCTCTGCACTTTTCTGTTGGACGTTACTGCTGAGTCTGGCCTTCAAGAGTTTCAATACTTGGGAATAGTATCCCAAAAGATAGATGATACTATAAAAGCGTATGGTTTGTCTTCAGGTTCCTGCCAGCCGACAGGAAGCTGTCAGGCGTGCCCACGGACTGCCAGCAGATCAACAGCGGCTCGGTGTACGTGCACTGCAAGGCGGGCCGCACGCGCAGCGCCACGCTCGTGGGCTGCTACCTCATGATGGTACGTAGAACTGACTTGCATTTCGCCTTTCGTCTGTGCAGTTAACAAACAATTTTTCCCCTTGTCACCCGTTCTCCCATCATAAAAGGATGCCTTGTGCAAAATTTCATGTTGCTAGCCTCAGTAGTCTGGGATGTCGTTGATATGGCAGTCAGTGAGTTTCCTTCTTATATATGTACGAGCTTTTGCCCGCGACTTCGTTCGCGTATATCCCGTTTTTCTCGTTCCCGTATGGCCTTCCTCATGAATGTGGCTATCATATACAAAAATAATTTTCCGAATCCGACTGGTAGTTCCTGAGATTAGCGCGTTCAAACAAACAAACTCTCCAGCTTTATTATATTAAGTACCTCTATATAACTGAAAAATGCTTGCACTGTCAGGACAGGTCCACTCAAATCTCTATAGTGCTTTCTTCACAAGACCACGAGCGTTTGCGCCGTACGGCATTTCATACAAACTTTCAAGTCCTTATTTTTCGAAATGTATGAACCGATTTTAATTAAACTTCCTACGCATACGCAGGATACATAGATCTAAAAAGTTATCAGAGAACATTCTCACTTCCATTCCGTGCTGTCCACCGTCACAATATCACTGACTCCATTTTCTTTCATAACAGGGTAGACGACTAAAAATTCTAATTAGTCCGTCGGATAGATTTCCAAAAAATATTGGACACGTATTTTTCTTTTTTCACGTAAACAAAAAATGAAAACGATACAGTGCGTTGAAAACTCATGTGACGCCACTTGTATGTACACTTTTTACGTACACGTGGCAACACCAGCCCCCACTCCTGAACTTTGTTACGTTTTATCTTCTTCATTTTTTATTGATATGATAATTTAATGCAAAAAATACGTGTCCAATATTTTTCGGTAATCTAACTGACGGACTGAATATAATCATACATTTTTTAACCAGGAATCATCCCCATTAGCCTTTCCCCTTCCATCCACATTTACTTATAACTCTTTCTCTTCTTCACATGTCCAAACCAAGACAAACGATTTCCTTTCAACGTTTCTCACTGGCGCCATTTTCAAACTTGCTCTACTCTATTCTCGTCATTCCACAAATCTATCTCAACATTCTCATCTTCGCTACATGCAATGTTTTTTTGTTTTTCATCCATCTTCTTGACGGCCAAAAGCTTCGATCCATACAGTACGATTACTAAGTTAAATAATTTGATCATAACAGAAAAACGGCTGGTCCCCTGCCGAGGCTGTCACATACATGCGGAACCGCCGACCTCACATCCTTCTCCACACGAAGCAATGGGAGGCTCTCGACATCTTCCATAGACAACACGTCACTAGGACCAAGGAGCACGCGCAAGGATGAGTGTTGCCAACTCAGAAAATATGCACAAATACTGACCTCATTTGTTTTTACTGTAGTGCCCGGTTGCTATGTTCACTTTTGATGATGTTTATACAAAACTGAATATGAGCTAGTCTTCAAAACAGTATGTATTTTAATTTTGCTATATGGGCCATTATTTTTACAGCTATTTATGGCTAAAATACGTTGCCAGCAATATTGTAAGCATGGCTGGCATTGCCCTGCAATACATTGTATATTGCAGTAATTTTTTCAGTATGCCATGAGTCCATGACCAATATACTTAGTCTAATGTTATGATGTTCTCGAACAAAGTACTGCTTTTTTAATTAATGGCAAAAGTACAGTCAGGGAAATGTAAAATTGAACTATATTTTATTAATTATTATTGATGTAGTTAGATAATTACATAGTTACAATTTTGAAACAAACACAAGTACATTTTCGAATTATGGCGCTCAAAGGCGATGTTTTTTGTCTGTGAGTGCCATTAGTAAGTAGTTTAATTTATTGTTGTTACAATTAATAATATATATTTTATTGTAATATTAAATAAATGTTTTATTTTTTATGTCGGTTTTATTTACTTTATCGTCACCTGCCCATGCGAAATAACGCAATATTGTTTTTATTGTACACGCAATATCAATAAATCAAAATTTACTTTGGTTTCATAAGACTTGGTTTGGTGTTGGCGGAGTTTTTAAATAATAAAATAAAAAAGTTGCGTGTCGCTTTTTGGGAAAGCATTTTATTTTATTTCAGTTTTTAATAGTCAAAAGATTTTACACAATTTCAACAACATGGAAACAGTGCAAGTAAGTTATTTACTAATTAAAACTTGTTATGAAAAACTTTTTATAGTAATTATTCGCACGGGTGCAATAGGGAATTCTACTGAAAAAATCTAATAAGTCCGTCAGATAGATTTACAAAAAAAATATTTTTTGGAACGTTTTATTTATTTTTTCACGAAAACAAAAAATGACAAAGATACAGTGCGTTAAAAACTCGCGTGACGTCACTACGATAGTAAATTATTTACTAGCGACATGACGTCACCAGCCCCCTCTTGAACTTCCATGCGCTTAACTTTATAATTTTTTAGCGATTTGAAATGGCAAAAAATACGTGTCCAATAATTTTTGAAAATCTAACGGACGAACCAAATAGAATTAGGTTTTTTCTACCCAGTAGAATGCCCTATTTATAACACCGTCAAATTATTTACAAATTAAGTAACTTCCTCATTTATCGCTCTTTCTATGAGTGAAAAACTATCAGAATCCGTTGCGTGGTTACAAGAAGTAAGCGTAGAAACCGAACGGTGGTTGACAGTGACTTTCCTGCCAGGGTCGCGGATTGTTCTAAAGAGTCACCACCGCGGCCCTGGAACGCAAAGGGTATTTGGAGGAACACGGATGGGTTTTAGTCAATATGAGTCTGACACTCCCTACCGCTCCGCCCAGAGCGAAAAATCATTTGATGATTTCTCATCGTTATAAAAAATAGACAGCGAGTTTGTTTTGTACCATTTAGTGATTGATCATTTTTGTGAATTTTCTCGTAAGTACTATTTTTTGTATAAACCAACTACCCACACACTTTAGAACATAACCTTTCTTCTCTTCTAGGCCCAGATAAACGCTGCTTTATTAAGTGCATTCCTGGTTCTTGTAAGGTTGACGCAATCTGCGAATATTTACTCTGAGCTCGACGTGGCCAAATACTGTACGGACCAGCGGTCGTTGTGCCAGAACACTGGGAGTTTCATACATATCGTGTGTGAATACTATGTAAGTATACAATAGATAAATCTTCTAAATTCATTTTAGAGGAAATGCAGCATATTTAATGGGTACTGCATATTTAGAATCATCGAATATCTCAATAAATTAATTCTTGTTGGATAGGACCCGGGAGCGTAACTGTGCGCTTATGAACTAGTTAATGTTAATATTACTTAATGCAGCGAAACTCTGTCAAAAATATAAATCTGATAATCATCATATCAGCCGAAAGACGTCCACTGCTAGACTTAGGTCTCCCCCAAAATCGGGGGGGTTTAATTAAAAAAAAGGCATTAATCGACCTACCAACAACAGAGTTAGTTTTATTAACAATAGATACTCTCTTAAAGAGGCTTAAATAAATTTATTATTTATTTATTTTATACTTTATTGTACACCTCATTATAAGAACAGGACAAACATTTAAAAAATAAGTGTACAATGGGCGGTCGGATTTTGCCGAGTAATGTGGCCAAAAATGTAGGTACTGAACAGCTAAATTTTCTTTCATAAATCGTGACTTTTATTCCTTACCTTGGACAAAACAGGCTAGTCATTGAAAAGTAACCCTACTCCTGTATACGCAGAATTTGGAGATGATTAAATTATTATTTCGTATTATGTTAGGACTAGCTGTTCCCCGCGGCTCCGCCTGCGTGGATGTCGGTAATCGCGTAAAAATAGCCTATGTCCTTCTCCATATCCCAGGCTATATATCTGCCAAATTTCATGACGTTCCGTTCAGTCGTTTTAGCGTGAAAGCGTAACAGACGGACAGAGTTACTTTCGCATTTATAATATTAGTAGGGATTGTTAGATACCTATGTTCTAATCTATTATTTAACTTTGAACTCTACAGGGAAAAGTAGGATCCTCCTGCTCAAAGTTCAATGAATTTCCATTGGAGGACAGTAATGAGAATGCAATACTACTCCGAATTAACACGTATGTACCACCGGTAAAGTACCCGAACTCTCGACCTTATTGTCTTAGATATATAGTTGAAAAGTGGTCGACCGGGATTTTACATACTTAATATGTTCGTGTCTTGGTAAGAACCAGATTGTACCGTTCAGGCCGATCCATAGCATGGCCCATGGCCAACTACGGTCACTTATATCTATTGAGAAAACTAACGACTTTGTCCAAGCTGATAGTGGCCTAACGCCATACGAATAACGTTTGTTTTCGAATAAATCAAACGTAAATTTGTATATTTATACTATACCTACGTGCATATTATACACTTTTGTTTTTTCACAGTGTTTTTCTTTTGTTTAACCATAATTTTAGTTATAAGCCCTTTTCTGATTCTTGCTTTTCCTGGCAGGAATTCTTTCTCTCTCCTTCCTTTCTAATTCAGGAATTTCTTTGGGGGCCTGGCGGGTTTTTAACAGATAAATTTAAAATTCCAGTATGAGGTTTCAAGCAGCCAATGGTAAAGCCGTAGGAAAAGACCAGCAAAAGTTACCTCGAGCTTATGGAATGAAGAAAGTAGTAAGTACAAAATATCACTATTCAGAATTGAACCTTATTCTGAATTAAACAAACTTTCAAGTCCTTTTTTTTTCGAAATAAATGAACCGATTTTAATGAAACTTCTTACGCATAATTTTCAGGATATCATAGGTCTTAAAAGTTATCTGAGAACATTTTCGAAAAATAGTTTAACAGCTTCTCGTGTGGGCAGCAAGGTCTAACGACCCCACACACCCTAGTGTCAGTTTCTAAACCGCCTCTAGGGCCTCTGACATGGTTTTACAGCTGACGGATCCTTAATTTTCCATACAAATTTCCAATTATCTATTTTTAAATAAGACATTTCGAAAATGTTTACTAATAACTTTTTAGACCTATGTATCCTGATTATGCGTAGGAAGTTCAAGCATTTCGAAAAATAATGACTTGAAAGTTTGTATGAAATGCTGTACGGCGTCAAATACCTTGGTAGAGAAGTTGTCAAGGCCTCGTAGAGCATTATAGTGGGTCCACATGGTAGTCTTTTGTCTGTAAAGACTTAGAAGTCTGAATACGAAAATCTATCACACCAACATTTGTCTGCCTACAGACTTTGTACACAGACAAAATTTTATAAAGTTTATGGAATTTCGTATCGTGTCTGTAGACAGTCCACTAGTATGATTGTTTACATAAATCAGTAAGTTAACTGTTAAAAATACTGATTATTGCAAATTTTTCAGTTCTGGGACAGCGAGCTGGCAGCTTTCGCAAAAATTATGATAAATCAGTGCTTATCAAAACACAGATACAGCTGCGCCGCTTCTAGTAAGTTACCTCGTTTTTAGGGTTTCGTAGGTAAAAACGGGACCCTATTACTAAGACTCCGCTGTCCGTCCGTCCGTCTGTCACCAGGCTGTATCTCATGAACCGTGATAGCTAGACAGTTGAAATAAATTTTCACAGATGATGTATTCTGTTGCCGCTATAACAACAAATACCTACTAAAAACAGAATAAAATAAATATTGAAGCGGGTCCCATACAACGAACGTTGAACGTTTTTTGCCGTTTTTATAGATTTTGCGCGAGTTGACTCGCACTTGGCCGGTTTTTAAATCAATGATCTTAATTATTGAGGAGGTCGTTGCTAAATAATAACTGCCGCACGGGTCTATCTTTGAGGTTAAGCAACGCTTGCCGAGGTCAATTGTTGGATGGGTGACCATGCATTGCATATCGACCCTCCGTGGCTCGGATATCACGTAAAGCTATTGGTTCCGATTGTCATTTGAAGATCAATTCTGTCACTGTCATCACCCTCTGGCGGCCGGAGATCATTCTGCGCCGGCGCCGATACGTCTGCCGAGCATAAGGAGGAAGCTATTATAGTTTTTATTTTATTTTAATTAAATTTATGATAGACTCGCGATTGACTCTCACTCACCTGATGGTAAGCGATGATGGCCCAGCAGTATAAGCGGCTGTACCATACCAACGACCATACAGCCCATGGTCGGTGGGCTGCTGTACCTACCTACGTTAATTAAGTATAAAAGAATGAAGCTCTATTATTCTGACTATAAATATCATCGTTTACTTTTTAAGAAACATTCACGAGTCCCATGATGGCCTACTCGTTTACGAACTCGACAACTAATGCCTCAGAAATCATAGACAACATATTGTCAGGTTGGGAAGCCGATGCATTGCGAACAACGCCTGATGAAATATTACATTCTCCAGATTTGAAAGGGTAAGAACTTTTATTTAATATCTTTCTTTATCGTGTGGGCAGTAAGGTCTAACGACCCCACATACCCTAGTGTCAGAGTTTCTAAACTGCCTCAAGGGCCTCTGACATGGTTTAACGACCGGTCCACTGGCTTATACGTGCCTTCCGAGGCACGGAATCATCTTTTTTATCAGATAATCAGGTGATTCAAGCCTAAGCTGCAATGTCCTAGCCAAACCGGAAACAACTTTACAAAGTATGCTTCCCGTGGGAATCGAACCCACGACCGATGATCGGTCACAAGGCAAACGCCTAAACCAGTCGACCACGAAGGCAGTTTATTCATATTCATATTCATTTATTCATCAAATATAAGCTAACAGTTTACACCAAATCGCTTATATCTATGCTAATTCTACAAAATTACATTAAAATTTGTAAACAAAAAACAACCTTGAATACATAAAAATTCAAAATTAAACAATATTATTTCTTCATATTTAAATAAATATACCTACACATATTTAGCTATTGTCCATTGAGAGTCAAAAAATAAATCTGCCTCAGGAATATATTTTAGAAAGTCATTTATTAACTTTATTGCTCTGGCAGTGGGACTGTTGTTAATTCCAGGAGCACGCCATGTAGGCTGCTATATAGCAAATATTATTTAATATAATATCTTGTGACAGTATAGTCTGTGTTTCAGAGGTCTACATATTTATTTTTACTCGGGAATCATCAAAACCATTTTAAAGAATATGTTTCCGTCAGTTAGATTATCGAAGAATATTGGATACGTATTTTTAGTTTTATTCAATCGTAAAAATTTACGATGTCAAACGCATCAATAATCAGGAGTGGGGGCTTGTGACGTCATTTTCCAATAAAAAGTGTACTGAAATGTGACGTCACACGAGTTTTTAACGCAGTGTATCGTCTTTAGAATGTTACCAATTAATAAGTTTAAATGTAAAATATTTGCTTGGCTCTTAGACATGTGTTTTTATTCCGTCAATGAATTTTTAAATCATACATTTTGATATAGTAATTAAGATCTTAATGACGACTTTTACCTTACTACGAATTTTTTGATAATGTTATTTTCATTTTCGACATTTTGATTTATTTTTGACATTATGATTTGTATTTTCGACATTATGATTAATTTTTTTGACATTATGATTTATATTTTTGATTTAACTATTTTGACATTATAAATAATGCATTTTTGATGAATCTTGACGTCTATTAATTTGTCATTAAAATTTAAAATATGAATTTATTACATACCAAATTTCATATACAATATATTCTTATAATGTACCTTGACTGCATGCAGCATCTAGTTTATATTTAATATTTCTACACCAACAATGGTAGTATATGTGAAACAGTGTTTAATGTAAGATCTCAATGTACCATATACTGAGAAATAAATACTTACTTACTTACTTACTACTTACTTTATTTTCTGTTTACGTGAAAAAAGAATAGATAGGTACCTACGTTTCCAATATTTTTTGGAAATCTATCTGACGAACTAATTAGATTATTTTAGTCATCTAACCTATACAGTAGGATGTCTGGGAATGTCGCTTTTCGATGCGCTGTACCCAACCCCTCAACCACGCTAGCCGAAAAATACCGAGGAATATTCCGAACCGCCATTAGGTTTGATTCTACCTGTAGGTACTCCGCAATAATTGCTTTACCACTTTTGGACAAAAAATCACAGCAAAATGAAAAAATCTTTGTCAGTGTATATCGGCAAATTCATTGGCCGTGCTTTGACTTTGCTTTGCTAAGTCAAGTTGGCGATTCATTTGAAGGTTCACATTCGCGTACCTATGATTGGTCCGACTTCCTCGAAGACGAATAAAGTGAAATTATGGTTTTTTTATTGGGACAAGCCCGCCACACCAAGCCAAGCCAAGTGATGGAATAATACCTATTTTTATTGTTTACATTCTTTATTTTTCATAACCAGAGGAGAAACTCGTTTTTACATCAAGATGGTGGTGGCCGACGTCACACACATCGGGTGCGCCGCCGGAGTCTATGAACATGAAATAAGACCCATTGCTATCAAGGCCAGAGATAATATCAGATTAGTGAGTACCAACTTTAATACGTGTCCATTGTGTTGACAGCTCATCATCTTTCCTTCCTTGTTCCGCATGTTTCCTGAGTAAAAAAAATATGATTCTATTTATCTCCGTCAGTTAGATTATCGAGAAATATTAGATACGTATTTGTTTTATCAAATCAATAAAAATTGACGAAGATAAAACGCATCACAGATCAGGAGTGGGGGCTTGTGTCGTCACTATCCGGTAAAAAGTGTCGATACGCTTTTTACCGGAAAGTGACGTCGTGAAAACTACGCTTTCAACGCTCTGTAACAGTTTAATTCTTTGTTTTTTCCGTGAAAAAAAATTACGTGTACCTACAATATTTCTTGGAAATCCATCTGACGGACTTAATTAGATGTTTTTCAGGAAACATTCCTATTGGTCTTGAGGTTGGCGAAACACGTTTTCTTCGTCCATTCTTCGCTATCACTCATCACGATATCATTCACTCCCTTTTCTGTCATGTTACTCCCTTTTCTGTCATGTTACTCCTCATATATTCCATCTTTCTTTTCTTAGGGCTTCCATCAAAAGTTTTTATCACACTTTTAGTCAGATTTCTTGAAACTGTTTTATTTTTGTGTTCTTGGTGTTACCCAGTAATCAGTTCAAGAACACAAAAAGGTTGACAGTCGCTCCATTTAAAATAATGGTATTCAGCTGCATCCAGGTGAACTGGAAGCAACAAAAAAAGCAAATAATGAAAATGTATAACTAACAAATCGATGGTCCTTCTGATGATTACTGGTCACCACATTCCATAATCCTATGGGATTGAAACACAGGGCCATGGGGAAAAGTGCTCATTGAGTTCTTCATGAAATCAGCAAGCAGTTAGTCGACTCCTCACGTGCCCAGGGGCTGGCCTTTTCTTTGGCCAACGAATCAGCATTGCCATTCAACATGGCAATGCGGCCAGTGTCCTGGGCACTTTTCCCGTTGACAGCGATGTGGACGAATTTCTCGATGCCCTATGAGTTCTTCCCCTACCCTTTTTACTCCGCTGGTATCTTTTCTACCAGTTTGTATGTAGTAAGTACTGATCAATAAGTTTTATGTATTTATAAATAATAATAAACACCTATGGTACCTGTCCGGCCCCGGCGACACACCGGTGTGTCGCGAATTAATCGCGAATTTAATGTTTATTTACATATACATAAGATTTACTTTATATTAGGGAATTTTCACATGTTGGGCCTGAGTGGTTAATTTTACCATGGATAGAACTTCATATTATAAATGCGAAAGTGATTTTATTTGATCGTTTGTTACGGTTTCACTCCTAAATCGTTGAACCGATTTTCATGACTTTTGGCACAGAGATAGATCGGATCCTGGAGACGGTTTCATAGGCTACTTTAACGAGCCAATCCGCGGGATAAGCTAGTTAGAGCTATAAGAAAATAATTAATAACTTTTTTTCCAGTCTGGCCATATAATATGCTACTTATCGGACTATTCAAGGGAAGGCGCTCCCGTCTATAATACCACGGAACCGGTCCGCGGTACAGGCTGGACTAGATGCGGCTGTCCTCCGAAGTACAGGGAAACTAAACACTGCCTTTGTGTTCCTAGCCCTACTTCAGGCCAAACACTTAAGCGACAGACAACAGCAGCGATGGCGAAGACAACATATGGGATAAGTTAGTAAAGAACTATTTGAGCCATATTTATATGGGAAAAAAAGAAAAAGAGTTTATTAGCCCCCGGCACGAGATGCACCATACAAAAAAAAAACGAATAAAAAGTTGAGTCTTGTAAAAAAAAACGATAAAAAAACCAAACGAGTCATTTTTCAAACAGTCTGACAGTTGGTGGCATTTATTTTAGTCAAAGTCAAAAGTCATTTATTCAAATTAGGCTGAGAGCCAGCACTTTTTGAACGTCAAATTTTACATAAAGACAGTCCCCCCAAAACAAGCGGTGACCGCCCGTCACCACTTCTTAGTGTTTTAGCTGGGAAGAAGAAGTGGCGCAACAAACTCCCCAGCAACACATCTGTCTGTTACGTTTTAAGAACTTGAATTTATACAATAGTATGCAAAGTAATTAAAGACACAGGGGAAAAAAGTTAAATCACAGATTTGATGCCACCAACTGCATTGAATCAGCCTTTTTGACACAAGTCAAGCGATGTGTTGTGTGAGCCCTGCAGCTAGATGTGCCAACCGACCGTAGTAATAAGGGGCTGGGCCAAATTGGATACAGAGCCGGAGGCCCGGGTGTGATGCAGCTTGGAAGAGGTCTATGTCCATCAGAGGACTGGACTATCATATCTACTTACATCATAATCTGCCTAGCCTTTTCCCAACAATATTGGGGTCTGCTTCCAGACAAACCGGATTCAGCTGAATACCAGTATTTTACGTGGAGCGGCTGCCTACCAGACATCCGCAACCCATTAACTGGGTAACACGGTACTTCTTGGCAAGACCGGTGTTACATTTTTTCTGACTTTTGACTACCGTAACGACTGCCAAAGATCTACAAATGACAGAAAAGACCAACGGCTTAACGTGCTTTCCGAGGCACGGAGGAGTCTCGGTATTTAAAGATTGTCACCCATCTACAGACCAACATCGGCAAGCGTTGCTTAACCTTTTAAGATCGACCCGTGTGGCTGTTGTTATTAAGTCACGATTTAATGTTGAAACCACTAGAAAAACCCACTGCCCCGGTTTATTACCTACTATTATTTGCCTTACCTATTCACTTATAAATTTCTTCTTTTTCTCACTCTTCACTTATCTATTTATTCTTTTTATTTACAGCCACTTCCACACAAGCGTATTATGATGATTTAGACAAATTTATGCAGCAAATAGATGATTTGGGTATGGCAAAATGTGTTATTATTTACATATTTAAGTTTTACATCTAAAGTTTTAAATTACACTAGTAAGTGAGCGTCTTCTTTGAGTCGGTCGATGGTGACCCTTAAACTGTTTGTGCAAAGTAGGTGGCCACCCAGGGTTGCGGAATTTGTTCGAAAGAGTTACCGCGAAGGGCATTTGGAGGAACACGGGTGGGTTTTAGTCCGTAAGAGTGACAATCCCCCGCTTCAGCCCAGAGCGAAAGGAGTCATTTGATGATTTGCCATGCAAAAAAAGGAGCCCACGTTTTTAGCGGCTTCAGTGGCATTCATAAGGTAAGTGAGCTTACTGGAAGCCGGTGACACAGTGGTCACGTGCTGCCGTGCACAGGGGAGACCCCTTTACAGTCTCCTTAGAGTTGTGCCCTAACAGGCGTTGCACGAAGAGGGTAAAAATCCCACACACCCTGGGCCTTGTCCCCAAAAGTCATGGCGTCTTTTGAATGTTTCCCCCCGATACCAAACAAAGAACTCCCTGGATTTTTTTAAATAATACTGCTTATGTACCTACATACTGTAGTAAGTGCGTTTATCTAGCTGGCGACGCGGCGACGTCGCTCGACAATTCTAACGAGATCTTAGACCACTTAATGCATTTAGCGCTGTAAGAACATTTGTATTATAGTTTCGCCTGAAGAAAAAACCCAGCTATTGGATTTGGCAACGGGGAAACAGCTGAACATGATAAAGCAACCAGAGCTGGAGTCATCACAGCAAAAACTGGAATGGTCACCGCAAGTATCTATAGCATCTGAAATGCAGCAATTGCTGGAACCCAAAATACAGCAGAAACTGAAGGAGACCGAGTCAGCCCCAAAGGGGGGGACTCCAGTACCAACGTGTAGCGGTAGCGGGCGCGAACCTAAGATTGTAATGCTGCCAATATTAACTATTCAGAATGCACCTAAGCATCTAAATCGTAGAAGGGGTCGAGGAAATTATCGCAGGTAAATTTGATGACTCATAGGAGACTAGCCAACTGCTCAGGTTGGTTTAAAATTGTGCACAAACACTAGGTATGTACACTAACAGTTTTGTGCTCTCTTCCCCATCTCACATAGGGCAAGATTCATGGAAAGGACGGTTTATTCCAGAAATCCCCACTAGAGTTAAATTGGTGCAAGAGCAAACGAAGCGAGCTCGGGACTTGGGGCACCCCGACTCGGACAGTTTAGGTTAGAAGGGGATGGCGGGGTCAAGTGAGCGAACGAAGCGAGCGAACAGACCCCGATCACCTTCGTGGTTATTTTTTTTAGTTCATTTAACTAGTGGGGATTTCTGGAATAAATCAAAAGGACGTAAGACTTTACTTTGCTAAGTCAAGTAAGGGGCACATGCAAATGTGAACATTAGGTACACGTTTTGCTTTACGTCAATTTTAAAATAAAATTTTATTTTTGTGGCTGATTGTAGTCAAATCCCAACGTGTCTTTTTCGTGAATCTTGCCCATAAGCCGATGGCTTTACCCGCTTATCAAGTCACGAGCTTGATTTTTTTCTTCTGCTTAGTAATATGTGTCTTGTACCTACTTCTTTTTTTAAAGAACTCTTTTTGCTTAATTTCTTTTTACAGATCTGTCAACACTAGTTCGACATCAAACACTAAGGCAATAGATGATATTAGTTTTTCTAATGAAAGTATTAACGAGGTACCTAATATTCTCTTAAAATATCTCTCCCCTATATCAGTATCTTCCACCCACATTAATTGACTGGATTTTTTCATTGTATTTTTCAAAACACGTAGAAAATATAACAAAAAGTATACCTAACAAATTTTATAATCTCATAAAATGGCAAAGTTGTAAGCGTTTCTATATTAAATAATCATTTTTTTTAATTAGTAGTGTTATTTATTATCATTCACCAACTAATCGTATTTAGATCATTTAAATATTATAGGTATTAAGTATATATATAATATTATTATTACAATAGGTGTAAACTTTGTTCCAGCCACTTAAAAACATGAGCATACGATCAAAAGTCCTGGAGACCATGGCGAAAATTAGAAACAGACAAGCTGCCGACATCTTCAGCAACGAAAATGCCGATCACGGCCAGCCAACTACAGAACCCACAAAACATACTGTGCAACCCTTCCTAAGCACGAACAAACGATCTCAGGACGACCACACTGAAGACTCTAAGAAGACAGTACTGAACATTTTGGAGCTTTTGGAAGAACAAGGAAAAATTGCGGAACCCATACAAAGCATTGCGGAAACCAGCCCTCCAGTTGAAAACAAGCGAGCTCGCGAAGATCCCAATGAAAGGGCTAGGAAGAGAGTAATGCGTCTCTTGGACCTGCTAGAAGAAAAAGGGGAAAAAGCCCAGCTTAGTAGCCGGGAAATAATAGAGTTTGATGCGAAAATGAGAAGGATTTATATGAGTGTGATAGGCACGCCACGCGCTGGAGGGAACTTTATCAAGTTGCGGGACTCGAAACCCTTTTAGATGTGATCATAATACCTTATTAAACTGTTCTCGTTTAGTGTCCCGAAAAGTATTAATAGGTATAATATCAATGGAACTACAAACTAAATGACATGACAAGACAAAATTAAATTTCCATTGCAACATTGTAGGTACTTAGGACTTCTTCCAGGGACTTTTTAAAACAAATATTCAAATCAAAATCGACTTAAAATACACCACGCTGAAGTCGATTCTTCAGTTGGTGGCGATAAATTCTTAGGAACTTAGGGGTGAATAGAAACAAAACTGAAAAAGTTTTTCACTTTAATATCACAATATTGATTGTCTAAGAAAAAGCAGCAAAGCTTAAATGAGACTGGGCCGGACACGTCTGCCGCATGTCAAACGATTCATGGGCTAAAGCAACCACAATGTGGGTCCCAGAAAATGTCCGGCGGCATCGCGGCAGACCCAGGCGAAGATGGCGGGACGAGCTTGACGCCTATCGACAGGATTGGTCAACACTAGCCCAGAGCCAGGAAGAAAGGGAGGCCTTCGTCCCGCAGTGGGACGTAGTAGGTTAAAAATAAAATAAATAAGAAAGCAACTTTTATTTTATTAAAAGGATTTAGGAGGATCCTCCGACCAGACGGTTGTTTGTGTCTGGTGGGCAACTGCCCGAGAGTTGATATTCGGGCTTTGCATGTGTTCTAATCGCACGGTAAACTTTGATATCGCGATTTAGGATTTTGTAGTTAGTTCGCAGCTGTCGAGATAGATGGCGCTGCGAGTCTCATTTGTTGTGATGTTGATTCTGCTACGTTGATTTTTGTGGCGCTACAATATCAACTAAATAAAATTGGAGACCGACCGTAATGCTGCAAGCAAGATAACGTAAACATCCCCTTCAAAGTTTTGTTTCGGTTCACCCCGTTTGTAGGTACTTTGATCTACGTACCTTTTGGCGCGTTCGCGTCTACAACTAATGTTATCACCAAGCAAATATCGGTCTTGACCATTTGAAATAAAGTTTCGGTGCATCTGGACGACTTGACAACAATTTTCTTATTCTCAATAAGTGCAGCTTCACTCCACCCACAAATTTGAAATGGCTAGTTTTATTTCGAGTCATTTTCTGAAAACATCTTATTGAAATTACTCTTCTTGTCTCTTCAACCCAGTCTTAAAATTTTCTCGTTTTGCCACCAATTCTTTTATTTTTCGGCTACTGAACTGGGCTTTATTTCATTTTTCCGCCAAAAAGTCTAGAAGCTTCATTCTTTCTAAGCTCGAAAGCAGAATGTAATCTAAAAACATGCGAAAGAGTCACCGCGGCCCTGGAACGCAAAGGGCATTTGGAGGAACACGGATGGGTTTTTAGTCAGTAACGGCCGCTTTCTATAACATATCTCAATCCCAATCTTGATCCCGATCCTTGTCTGTAAATAATAATATAATTTGATGCAAAAATGGAAAGGAGTCACAAGAACGGCCTTGTGAATCCTTTTAATTTTTTCATCAAATGAAAAAAAAAAAAAAGGAAAGTGAAAAAGCGTTTATTTTTGTTTTTGTAACTGTTACAATAAAAATATTACCTCTGCCAAACTGTAAAGCAGTTTGTTGGCAGATGCAGCTATTTGAAGAAATTGTGGTGTTCCTAGTACGGGCTAAGCACACACCAGAGGGCTAGTTGTTGTCAACCTCGACAATATCAGTTTTTCAAGTGACAATTTTCTGGTCTTGTGAGTGGTCTCAAGTGTTGCTATATTATTATTACCCGACTACCCCAAAAGGAGGGTAATTTTTTTATTTTTTTTTTTCTTACAAGGATGATTGCGATTACTTTGTAAGTTGTAGTTCTATTTGTCTTTTATAATGGACGTAAAAGCCAGAAATAAAACGAATATTTTTTCAACTATCATTTATTCTAACAAATAAATTAAATCCCACCAGAAGGCGTGTAATTACAAAATGTAAATGAACAAATGATTAACGGTAAGCAATAAAATAATAACTCGTAAAAACGAAATTTCGAAATCTTGTGCATTAAGTACCTACCAATTTCAATATTATTGCCGACTACCCCACAGTTCAGAACTCCGCTAATGCAAATTAATTATCAAACATTCATTTGTGTACTTCAAAAGGACCCTTTTATTCAAATGAATGATCAAATAGTGTGGTTGTAAGCAGAGTCTTAATTTCCAACTGTTGGGCAGTCATTGCACAAAGGACCTTGTTTCATCGCCGAAAAAAAATTGCAAGCAACCTCTCTATATTGTCGTTGATACAGGCAGAAACGTTTGACATTGACACATCAATTTTTAGAAAGAGACAAATATGAGTGAATAAGATAGCCCTCTATATAAACTCGATGTGTCAAAACCGTCGATAATTATACAGTAATACTATTAAGAGCGTTCACGCGGTACGGCTTTTCATACTATCTTTCAAATCCTTATTCTTCAAAATGAATGAACCGATTTTAACGAAACTTGGTATGCATACGCTAGATATCCAGGTCTAAATAGTTATAAGAAAATATTTTTGAAAAAGATTTCAGAGGGAGAGAGAGAGCGATTTTAAGTTTTCTATAGAAAGTGAAAAATCACTATATCCTTCCCCCTGAACTCTTTTAGACCTGGATATCTAGCGTATGCATACTAAGTTTCGTTAAAATTGGTTCATTCATTTTGAAGAATAAGGATTTGAAAGATTGTATGAAAAGCCGTACCGCGTGAACGCTCTTAATCACTAATTTTTATCCATACGTAACCGAATTTATGATTTTTGGCGGTCTGACTTGATGGCCCAGATCTGCCTGATCATGTTGGCGATACCGACGTCGTGGCTGATGATGTAGAACAGGCCTCCGAGGGTTGCGATGGAGATTAGGTACACGAGCCCGAGAGCAATTTTAGGGAGAATGGGCCCAACAACGCTGGCGCGGACATAATCTATGGCGATTGCTTCCAGTCCCCTGAAAGAGAAATGCATACAGTTAATTAAACTCTAAGTAGTACGTACTATTTAGGTGGGCCGCAACGCAATAGCCCAATGAACAATGAGCATGTTACATTCCCATTGCTAGTAACTGAGTGTCTTAACCTAACTGTTTTAGGTTAGGAGAGGTTGAGGTTGAGGTTTGTTGATGGGTGGCCACAATATGATGTCGTATCTTTTTTCAACCTTGGCACACTTCAGTTGGGCCACACGATTTTTTCTATGAGAAAATATCAAATGACTTCTCCCGCTCTGGGCGTAGGGGAGGTAGTGTCAGACTCATAAAGAATACAACCACGTCAGATAAAAACAGAAAATGACGAAGATGCCGTGCGTTGAAAACCCGCGTGACGTCACAACGATAGTACAATTTTTACTAGCAACGTGACGTCACTAGCCCCCTCTCGAACTTTGATGCAAATATTTTTTTAAATTTTTTAGCGATTTGAAATGCCAAAAAATACGGGTCCAATATTTTTTGAAAATAGAATTATATTTTTTCTTCCTAGTAGAATACCCTATTCTCCATCCCTGGCAGGTTCCGTCAGCTATGCTTACATCTCAGTAGGGCCACACCAGGACTAATCATTTTTCATGCCTTGTTGGTATATAAGGTACATTTTTCTTTTTAGGGTTCCGTACCCAAAGGGTAAAAACGGAACCCTACTAAGACTCCGCTGTCCGTCCGTCCGTCCGTCACCAGGCTGTATCTCATGAACCGTGATAGCTAGACAGTTGAAATTTTCACAGATGATCATAATTCTGTTGCCGCTATAACAACAAATACTAAAAAACAGAATAAAATAAATATTTAAGGGGGCTCCCATACACCAAACGAGATTTTTTTGCCGTTTTTATACATAACGGTACGGAACCCTTCGTGCGCGAGTCCGACTCGCACTTGGCCGGTGTTTTTCTTTCATAAGCTGCGTGGAGCCCTGGGTGCCTAGATACAGTTTCATGAGTACTTGCCTATGCCTACTCCTTAGAGGAATACAGGCGTGTGGAAACTATATCAACACTACACCACTACCTACAACAAACTAAAAAATAACCTTTATCTATGGGCATTTCTTGCCACCCTTTCCGCGCTTCTTCACATATTTGGGCTTTTTCATATTCCTCCATATCCTCCAGAATGCTCTGCAGAGACCGATATCATTGAAGACCAGGTAGAACAGGCCTCCAAGCATGGACACGGATAGGAAGTAGATGATGCCCATGGCAACTTTAGGGATGAAGGGCCCGAAGAGGAGGACTCGGACATATTCCACGACCATGGCTTCCATGCCCCTGGGGAGTGGGAAATATGGGAACAGGATGGGTAAGGAAGCACAGGACTGCAGGTGTTATTACACCATAGACTATTGGCTATGCCTGATTCTCTGCGGGAGTAAGCAGAGATGCAAACGTCTAGTGGCCAAGGGTATGTTTTTCGACAAACAGTCTCAACTCCTTGGCTGAAGGCCACTGGCACACAGGTTAGTCGTTGGAACTTTGGAAGCGTCTAGCAGAAATATAAATAGTATTTGAATTTTGAATGTAAAAATAAGTATTGTTTTTACTACCTCGTCAGTCATGTATTTACTACCTTCTAAGCTAGATGGCGTAAATAAATATTTGTTTGATCATAATATGTGTTTTATTTATTACTAGGTGTTGCCCGCGGCTCCGCTCGCGTTGATGTCAGTTATCGCGTAAAAATGTAGCCTATGTCATTTTCCATATCAGCCAAATTTCAAAGCAAGTGAAAGCATAACAGACAAACAGAGTTACTGTCGCACGGGCGAAGTCCTGTGGTGCTACATTATGTCGTAGAGCAGTTTTAACGCTGGCTGAGGCTTGGTGATTCCATACGTGGTAGCTCACGAATTTAAGTTTTTTGCAGATTGTAGTGCTGTTTTACGTTGCACATAATGATGATCTAAATACTTGCTACATTTCCAAATAAGACGGTTTTCCATGAAAATCTTACGATTTATAGCAAATTAATTTGGGAAGCTATCAATCTATCTACCCAGCTTTTCTCCCAAATATGTTGAGGTCAGCTTCCAGTCTAACCAGATGCTATAATGATTTTTTAAACCGTTATTTTTAAGTCAAACTTGGATTTGATCATCATACATCACTATCATGGCGCTGCAATATGCAAAAAATTGAACAAATCAATTTCATGGACTGCCAGTTGAGTTTTTACTAAAACGTAAACTTACCAGAAAGAATGAGCTGTGATGAGGATAGCGAGCGCCGCGTCGAACAGCTTGTTCGGGAGGAGCAGGCCCAGAGGCAACAAGGGTACCAGGAGGACCGCCACTCCCTTCTCGATAACCCACAGTTTTGAGTGGTCGTGAGCCTTGCCCGCCATCACCGGCGACGTGCGAAGTGACCGCACCTGGAAATCCCATATTTTGCCATCAGGACTAAAGGTGCAGACACACCGCGGCGCACGGAGAGGCCACACACGTGTGTTAAAGCTTCGTTTTGCAAGAAAATGTATGTGATTGTGTCCACTGCAACACACGGACACACTACGTATCAACTGACGTCATTGGTAACACGCGTGGCTTGTTTGTTTTTGTTTCTTTTTCAAACGTTGCCTCACACTAGGAATTTCTCTTGTATCGTAGGTGCGTTTACAAACATATAAACTCACATACACAACCAGATCTGGAACAACTATCTGTAGGCCATACAAATATTTGTTCTATGTGGGAATCGAACCCACGACATGCGCGCAGCAGCTAATCGCTCAACCACTGCACCAACCGTACCGTGCGTCATATGACGCTCATATACAGCTCGCGTCAAATAACTGTGCCCCACTGAAGTTGGCTACGAGTGGCTGCGTAGCAGTCAAAATTACGAACAAGACTGCAACTGCGCATGCGCGAGACATGGGGGCGGGGATTATGGCGGCGCGATTTTATGTCTCAGTCGCTCGTTTACGTTCGATGCATGCTTGCGTCCCGCTTGCTCCGCACGATAGACATTCGATGCCACAAGCGTTGCGTTATTGTACGTGTTGTTATTTGTTGTTGTTGTTAGTCGTTTTTGTTTTGTTATCTTGTTTAACTTTAACACGTTTACTCGAGAAGCTACAACGCGATATAGATTTTAAGGGATCTGCAAGTAGCCTTAGCAGAATAATTAAAGAAGTACGTTACTACCTATCTTTTAAAAATATATAGGTATTTATTTTGTTCAAACCCTTTTCTACGTGACTGCACCTGCGCGATCTTTGCAAATGGCTAACTTCAGAGGGGCAAAGTTATTTGACGCGAGCTGTAGCTCAACGTTGTTAATATCATGCACGCTGTGCATGCGGTGCACACGTGGAACGGATGCGTTTCGTGCCCCTGTTCTTGCAAAAACACGTGCGAAGCCTCTCCGTGCGCTGTGGTGGGCTACGCTACAGTAGTACATAGTTGAGGGTGTGTAGTGTGTACTGCAGTGGAAACGTAGACCCACGTTGTCTAACAAATGAATCCACACTGCTAAAATGCGGGCTCCCTGTCACGGTTAGGTTCCTTAAATAAACCCTGCAGAATCAACTCCGTTTTCGATTCTACGATATGGCCACAAATATACAATTCACAATTGTTTACAAACTTTATAAAAACGGATCTGACTTGTTCTGTATAATGAATACGAGTGAGTACACAAACTAATGGAGTACAAAATAAGATTAGCTTACAGAGTTGATGATTGGTGTGCTGGTGCTAAGCTCCTTGAAGAGCTGCGTGCTGGCGGGCAGCAAGCTAGCCACGGGCCGCTGCAGGGAGCTCTGTGTTGCCAGCATCCTCATTTGTTGCGAGAATGCCAAGCTTTTGCATGCTGAAATTTAAAATATCCTGTGTTACTATGAGTAGAAAAATAATTGTTTGTTCTAATGTAAATATAAAAACAACTGAATTCTAAATTGTTTGTTTGTTAATTGGAGGTTATCTCTAGATGCACTGACTCAATCACGAAAACTTTATCACTGACAGAAAGCTGTATTATTGCTGTGTTCCATAAGCATTAATTTATACCCTAATCTATCCATATAAAAAGTTAATGCCCATGGACTACACATACATAGAACCACAGTTCCGAGACCGTAGTAGCAAACCACCGGAAACAACTAGTTCTTTAATTCAGATCCTTCAGAAGAAGATTCTCTCGCAGATCGGCTAAAAGAGTAACCTCTATATTTAAATTGTCAGACAGCAAGACAATATTCTAAATTCATTTTTTAAATATATGTATCTAGCTTTTACCCGTGATTTCGTACGAGTATATCCCGTTGTTACCCGTTCTCGTTGGAATTTCTCGTTCCCGTATAGCCTATAGCCTTCCTCATGAATGTGGCTATCATATACAAAAAGAATTTTCAAAATCGGTTCAGTAGATCCAGAGATTACCCCCTACAACCTCACAAACTTTACCTCTTTATAATGTTGTTTTTTTAATGTTGCCCCACTCTAGGAATTTCTCCTGTATCACAGGTGTGTTTACAAACATACAAACTCACATACACAAACTATCAGACCCTGAACAACTATCTGTAGGCCATATAAGTATTTGTTCCATGCAGGAATCGAAACCGCGCAACGCAGCGCATCAGTCAATCGCTCAACCACTGCGACAACCATGTCATCATCATCGTCATACGTATTAGTATAGATTATAAACCGGTTTATCATTGTCATGTTAACTGCTGGATTGTTTGTACATAAACATTACAGTCCACTTACATTTAACAAAAGTGTAAGATTATTAAAGTAGGTATGATTCTCTGTGCTCACAAAATATATAAGTACAAAGGCACAAAAATAAGATGACATTTGGTGTTAATCTATGAGTATGTTATTGTGTTGTGTCATGTCACGTCACAGGATAAACCAAACAAACAAATGTATCTACGAGGCCTACCATAGTTTTAGTTATCATGATCATATCACCATGATTTCTGTAGCTAATACCATCAGTACCACACAATAACACAAAATAGTAATATAAACTGGATTTTGTACTGTCATTAATTGAAACTGGTTTGAATAAATGTTGGCATGCCAACCAGTTTAGAATCCTTTGATGACTTTTTATTTATCAAGCAAGCAAAATGTTAACAGAAAATCATAATGGCTGAATTGATTGCATGTAATTAATTATCACAGTAAGGCTAAATCAATTTCTTGTATTACCTACTTGAAAGTTAGATACCCAGTTGAAGTCTCATGGAAAATCCATTGCTTATTCCCAGAGGGTTATTTCAGGGCCTTCCTATTGACTGGAGGCCTAACTCTACAAGTCTAATATACAACCAGATAGAACCCAACCCAAACCTGAACATTATCAAGTGTTCTTGTTTAATTTATTACAACCAAACATTATGCCTAACTCTTATTGGTTGATCTGACAATTGCAAAATCTTAGATTTAAGGGTAAACGTAGGCCTTGAAGAGCGAAAAGGCTTGAAACAACACGGTTATGTAATAGCAAAACAACCACTTCAAGTTTTATTACCTGGAGCACGAAGAAACGTTGAAAAGGCCATTTTTTAACTTATTTCAACGGTATTTACAACAATCAAGAAAAACTATCTAATTATTTTAACACAGCATCAGGCTTCGAAATTTTTCATTCGTCAACTCAAAAAAAATTCATCGATTCAAAAATCGAAATCGCATGACAATGACATGACCGACACCGAGATCACTTGACTGCCAATGTCAAACTCACAGATTATGTCATAAATGGCAAGGAAAACTATGTGGTTGCTACTTTATCTATACCTTCATGGTTTCTACCACTTAGTCTTATTTCCAGTTATATTTTCAGTCGTTGTTTTAGCAACCAAAATAAAATAATGTAAATCGAATGCCATAGTCCCACAAAACCATTGGCGATGCAAAATTTACGCGCGCGCCTCTAGTGGCGAAATTTAGAAGTTGCCTTAGAACGACACTTGCAATGTTGCCAACACCTATTTTTAATATTCCCTGAAAATCTTAGTCAAATTCCCTTACTTGAGATTACCTGCAGTTTGGGGAATTCCCCACACGTTGGCAACGCTGTGCGAAAACTATTTGGAAAACTTTCAAAGTATCGGTCTTAGACAGCTTCAAATTTTGACACCAGCGGCGCTAGTATCTTTGCATCGCCATAGGCATTCGATATATATTTTACATTTACATTATTGTAAAAAAAACTGAGATCCTTATTATATTTTTGGTCGCCGGTCGGTGTCTCGTCCCTAAAACCAGAAACCAGAAAGCAGAATCTAATCTGTGCTGTGGGCAGAAGGGCAGAATGACAGAATGACAATTCATTTTGGTGACTGCAGGGTTTTGTAGAATTTTGTTTTGCTTTTACATCGTTTCGGCAATATACCTGAGTCTCTCACAACAGATTTGGAATAAATCTGAAAATGGCTACAACATTAGAGGATAAATCGATTTGGGAAGATGGCGAGGAGGCTCTCAGCGAGGAAGTTCTCCGCATGCCGACAGACGAAATCATCAGCCGTACGAGGCTCCTAGACAATGAGATCAAAATCATGAAAAGTGAAGTTATGAGGATCTCACATGAATTGCAGGCACAGAATGACAAAATAAAGGAAAACACGGAGAAGATCAAAGTGAACAAAACACTGCCATACCTCGTATCGAATGTGATTGAATTGTTGGATGTTGACCCACAAGAAGAGGAGGAAGATGGGGCTGTAGTGGACCTGGACTCGCAGCGTAAGGGAAAATGCGCAGTCATCAAGACTTCCACCCGTCAAACGTACTTTTTGCCAGTCATTGGTTTAGTAGACGCTGAGAAGCTGAAGCCTGGTGACCTAGTCGGTGTGAACAAAGATTCGTACTTGATACTCGAGACTTTGCCAGCCGAGTACGACGCGAGGGTTAAGGCTATGGAAGTGGATGAGAGACCAACTGAGCAGTACTCAGATATTGGTGGTTTGGACAAACAGATTCAGGTCAGTTGTCTGTTTGTTACAGATACTAGATTTTTGGCATTCTTCAGTATTTTAATTTTCAAATCATGGTGTTTGTGGGCAAGATAACTTCTTGGAAACAATGAACAAGTCACCCAATCTTTTGATTAATGGAAACAAATACCTAATTAAAATAGTAAATTGTATAATTTGCACTGCACTCAACACTTTATAATTTTGATGTTTAACAAAACTCACAACCTAGCAAATTCTTGTTTCTTAGTTATATTTACCCACAATCATAACCAAAATATAAATTTTGATCTCCAGGAGTTGATTGAAGCTGTGGTACTCCCAATGACACACAAGGAGAAGTTCGTAAACCTTGGTATCCACCCACCCAAAGGTGTACTGCTGTACGGACCCCCTGGTACCGGCAAGACTCTGCTGGCAAGAGCCTGTGCTGCACAGACCAAGTCTACCTTCTTGAAGCTGGCTGGTCCTCAACTGGTGCAGATGTTCATTGGTAAGTGTCCTACCTCTATTTTTACCAATCTTTATTGATCAGCTCAAACAAAATGATGTCTGTGAAGTTTGCTTTTCACTGAACAGTACCACCACCCCTCACATATGACAAATTTTTAAATTTTGCAGAGTGTACTGAACTGACATTACTTTTATTCTATTTGTACACTGTTTGCAATAACCTCAAAGATAGCCTTCCTCCCTTGTACCTCATGAACGTGGCTATCATATACAAAAAGAATTAACCAAATCTGACTGGTAGTTCAAGATATTAGCCCGTGCAAACACCACCACCATTCGCACCGTTCCTACCATTGTTGGGCAAAGTTTGGGTTGAGTTATGTTAAAACAAAGAGTTTGCTTACATTACAAACAACCAAACTCTTTGTTCCTGTTTCATGTAACTAATAAGATTCATAACTTTCAGGTGACGGTGCGAAACTCGTCCGTGACGCCTTCGCCCTAGCTAAGGAGAAGGCTCCAGCAATCATCTTCATTGACGAGCTTGACGCTATCGGTACTAAGCGTTTCGATTCTGAGAAGGCTGGTGACCGAGAGGTGCAGCGTACTATGTTGGAGCTCCTGAATCAGCTTGATGGATTCAGTTCCACTGCTGATATTAAGGTAAAAATAAGATTGGTTTGGACTTTATATACTGCCTAGTAAACTATACATAAAATCAAGAGATACCACTTGAAGAAGGGTGAGCAACACACCTGTGGCACCCCTGGTATTGCAGATGTCCATTGGGGGTAGTGACCAGTAACAATAATATGTGCCACCTACTTGGTTGTAGGAGGTTATCTACTGAACCGATTTTGTATATGATAGCGGGTAAAAGCTAGTTATTGTTATGATGAGACATCATACATATGACATAGAGTGCTATGGCATAAAAAACACTAAAGGAAAGTGGAATTGTTCTCAGTTAATCAGAATCAATAAACTAGTAATTTTTATTGCAGGTCATTGCCGCTACAAACAGAGTGGACATCCTGGATCCTGCCCTGCTGCGTTCTGGACGTCTCGACAGGAAGATCGAGTTCCCTCACCCTAATGAAGA
Organism: Melanchra persicariae; assembly: GCA_947386135.1. Classification (NCBI taxonomy): domain Eukaryota; kingdom Metazoa; phylum Arthropoda; class Insecta; order Lepidoptera; family Noctuidae; genus Melanchra; species Melanchra persicariae. Next base: position 17,999,672 of record OX376662.1, on the reverse strand, counting down.
GGCGAGGGCGCGCATCATGCAGATCCATTCAAGGTATGAATCAAGGCCTTCCCCATTCCGACACATCGACCGGTCCTGTGCGTTTCGCATCCATCGAATTTCCGTGGCCTTCAACTTTTTACCTAATCCCACATAATAATAATGTCAAAAATTCCCGCAGAAAAATGAACGTCTGCCCCGACGTGAACTTCGAAGAGCTCTCCCGCTCTACGGACGACTTCAACGGCGCGCAGTGCAAGGCAGTTTGCGTGGAGGCCGGTATGATCGCCCTCCGCCGCTCCGCCACCTCCGTCACCCACGAAGACTTCATGGACGCCATCTTAGAAGTCCAGGCCAAGAAGAAGGCTAACCTCAGCTACTATGCTTAGTTGTAAAATGAGTTTAAATGAGCCTCTGTGTATGAGTCGCGTATTAATTGTAAGTTAATTGTATAATAAAATTTTAGAAAAATGTTTGGAGTGTTTTCTTGTCATAATAGGGATTCTGTACCTCACTTGTGTGTGGTATGTTATCCATTTGTAAAAACTTACTCAAAATGAAGTCTTGATAGCTGACAAGCTGACTTGGCAAATAAGAATATCTTAGGTGCAGGGATATCAGACAGGAATTAGTGCACCCACATCCACGTGTCCCATTTATAAGTCTCACTAGCTTTTGCCCGCGACTTTGTACGCGCCGCTTTCCTCATGAATGTGGCTATCATATATAAAAAGAATTTACCAAATCCGACTGGTACTTCCAGAGATTAGCGCGTTCAAACAAACTCTTCAGCTTTATAAAATTAGTATTATAAGTAGATAGATTTATGATGGGCTTAGTGTAAGAGGACATTTTCGAACAAGGGGACCCCGCATATTTGGTTTGCGGCTAGATAACGGCGGGGCAGGCTACAAAACAGCGAAAAAAATTCGTAACAAGGGATAGGAATCACTGAACGTGGCGAAATAGGGAAGTAGGGAACTAACATGACATGTTGGACGTGGATGTGATAAGTTTTTGGTAGTTGAATTTTATTTTTACAAGCAGGATCAACTAACCAACATCACATTCACTATGATCTACTTGATGACCAGAAAAAGACCTTGGTGTCTTAGTTCCTCAAAAAAACGCTGAGTACCTACCTATACGGCAACCAGCACTCTAATGTTATTCAAACTATATTGAATATCAAGTCTCAATGGTAAATCTGTTGCGCTATTTAGTCGAAATAAATGTTGAGAATGCGAATTTATTTATTCACAAGACAATTACAACAGGTTACAATCAAAATAAAAATACAATCGAATAATTTCAAAAATTATAAAAAGAGGTTTTTCCAACAGAAATAAATATTTATGAACGCATCCTTACAAATTGGCAACGCGCGTGCGTCTGTCAATTTTGAAACATAAAAATAGAGATCAAAATTTTTGTAGATTTTTTGTTGTAATTTAATTTTTAAATAGCCAAAAAAATACTAAACCGTAGAAATGTGAAATTATTAGTTTTAACAATTTAAACTTCGGTATAGAGCAATACCACCGGCGAAGAGATACTGGCCTAAGTCGTGAGTATAATAAATATAACCTATGCTTGGAAAATTGCAATTTTACATTGGCTAAAGTAAAAAATGTGTAGGTACTTAAAAGTAATTTGTGGATAATTGCCGCCGTTGTTTTGTGTATTTTTTTTTCCGGTTTGCGGTGTGTACGCTTAGAGCTTATTATGACTTGTTATACCCTCTTGTCTGCATTCTGTCGTATTGCCTACTTCTGCAGTAAATGCTTAGGGGGTGCCATGCAGATATTTAATTATTCTATGTACGGACTACCTTAATTGTGATATGTTGTATACTTTTTTACTGCTCAATATAAGTAAGTATTTGATTATGTTAAAGTCATAAACAGGAAATTCTGTAGGAGCCCCAATATTATAAATAAGTACATATTATTTATATATAAATATTAATTAAACTATCCAGTCTTAAGTTTGAACAGCCTAAACAATAAAATAATATTTTTACTAGAATTAATCCTAGATCCTGAATATTATGGGAATTTTCAGAAAGCTAGATACCTGTATGCAAACCTTAGTAAATGGAAACAAATTGTAAGTAAATAACTTTGTTTCTTTCTGCTACAAAAGAGCCATGGATCTGGAAGATGAGGGTGAGCCTAGCTTTAGATTGCCACCGGGCGATATTCCCAAAGTACACTCGGTACTCAACCAACGCCGTCCACACACCAGGTTCCTTTATAATAAAACTAGTTTTTTTTATACTAAACATATGTACATTTATTCCTCTAATTATTTTTTCTAAACATATCTCATTACATTTTTTTTTCTTATAAGAAATCTAAAAATAACATTAATCAGGACCTTGCTCTAAACCAAACAAAAAATTCTTTCAGAATTTTTTTGAATCAGCCTTTTGTTACTTACTTAAAGGGGCATTTTGTTTTTGGATTTCAAATCTACACTTTATTTCCTCCTTCACATTTTATGATAATTATGTATTTTTTATTACCCTTACTTGGGTTTAGATCTGCATGCACCACAAATCAATGAATTCCACAAAACTACTAGGCAAAGGTTTCTACCAGTTTGACAATATAGGCTAAAAAGCCCTGTTTCTAATAGGTACAATCTTCCACTATTTCTTGTTTGTTTGCTGTCTCTGACCAATTTCCCATAAACATAAAAAAACCAACCGCTCAAGCACCGGCAACACATTGGTGTGCGCCAAATTAATCGCGAATTTAATGTTTATTTACCAATTACATAAGATCTATTTTTTACTTGAGAATTTTCACATGTCGGGGCTGGAGCGGTTAATTTTATCTCTATCTACTTTTAAATACAGTTGATAGAACATATTTAAAAGTAATTTCGGATTTATGGTGCAAGCAGGTCTATTATATTTTTTAAAATATAAATTTCAATTAACCTAAACCTATTAAAACCAACATTACAACATACACACAGGTAGAAAGCACACAATTGCTACACACAATATTTTTTTCGACTTTTTCACTCATTCATGCAGCTTTCAAGTTTATTAGACACCCATTTATGTATGTATTTAGAAATATATAAGTATGTTTATCAGTTGTCTGGTTGCCATAGTACAGGCTCTGCCCAGTTTGGGACCAGATGGCGGTGTGTTGATTGTCCCAAGATATTATTATTATTATTTAATATTTATTGATTTAATAATACTGCTGTCTCATTTGTTATATTATAATATAATGTATGTATGCATTAAAGTATTGCATTAAAAATAACACAGGTGATTTTAAAAACTACATATTTAATAATTGATTTTCAACTTCAAAAGCAGAAAAGATTAAAAAACAATCACAATTTTCTAATTTAGGTTGACTTAATAAATAAGATAGCATAACATTTACGCATTTCTAACCGACTTCCCAAAAAGGAGGAGGTTATCATATACTAGTGACTTAAATGTGAATGATAAAAGCTACGCATTTTGAATCACATCTTTTATAGTAAACCATAGTCAAGAATTGCTTCTTACCTATGTAAGAAGTAATGGACTGCAAAAAAAAATCGCAATTAACAAATGGAATCTGTTGCCACTAAATTAAGTACTTTTTATGTCTTAGTTACGGTTAAAAGTTTTAACTACCTACCGTATTGCGACGGATTCAAGTCAGTTGTGTTTTTAGGGTTCCGTACCCAAAGGGTAAAACGGGACCTTATAACTAAGACTTCGCTGTCCGTCCGTCCGTCCGTCAGTCACCAGGCTGTATCTCATGAACCATGATAGTTAGACGGTTGAAATTTTCACAGTTGATGTATTTCTGTTGCCACTACAACAACAAATACTAAAAAACAATAAAATAAATATTTAACGGGGCTCCCATACAACAGACGTGATTATTTTGCCGTTTTTATAGATAATGGTACGTAACCCTCCGTGCGCGAGTACGATTCGCACTTGGCCGGTTTTTTTATGTCTCAGTTACTGTTAAAAGTTTTAACGTACTAACCGTATTGCGACGGGTTCAAGTAGTTGTGGTTTTTAAACCTTGCTGAGGTCATATTTATTGTTCACTAGGTTTTGCTAGCGGCTTCGTTCGCGTTTCAGTAGCCTAGCTTCAGGAACGACTGAACCGACTAAACCAATAATTTTTCATTAAATAAAGCTATCGTTACGAGCTTGGGGTTCGTGAATAAAAACGGCCGATTAAATAACCAAAATCATCATCATATCAGCCGCAGCTCGCAAGACGACCACTGTTGGACATAGGCCTCCCCCAAACGGTGTTCCTTGGGCAGGCATAAGGCAGGTATAATTTTATGTACCTACTAGATATCCTACAGACTACCGACATTTAAAATTCCCTCATCTTTCCCGCATAATGCCAAACGACTTGAGATTCCCCGCAGTATGGGAAATTCCTCACACGTTGGCAACGTTGTACGAAAACTGTCAAAGTGTCGTTCTTAGACAGCTTCACAATTTGACACTAGAGGCGCTAGTTAGAATCTTTGCACCGCCAATGTTAAACACACTACTTACTATCCGTCTAATAACTACAGCGCCGTATATTAAAGCCACTTCAAATCCACTTTATACAGTTCAAATAACATCTTTATTTTATTGCACTTCTGTCACCCTTAGCCCCCAAACCCGTCTTATTGAGTTAGTAGGTACTTCCAGTACCCCTTGAGTAGTCGCTTTGTTCACGCGAACCCTGTGCCAGGCACTGATGGACGGTTTTTTTGCCCCATCATGGTGTAATGGAGCGAATCAGCGTGATACACCTACTGTTGTCACGAAAATACCGGATGTACTGTTTATACAACTTTATTTTCGGTGAAAAACACAGCAAACCAATAATTACTCACTGTTCACAAAAGGAAGTTTTGAAATAAATATAAGTTTTCACGGCAATTAAGTTGAATGCTTGTTTTTAGGGCCAGAATGAGTTCTCGAGCATGGCGGTCAATAAGTCAACTAGTGGAGCAGAAATATAAAAGCACAAAAGTACCTCTTAAAAGCTCCTCGGCCGAAAGCAATTGAAAGCATACCTTCCGAGCTGCCGGCCGCGGCTCCGCCCGCGTGAATGTCAAAAATTATCCCAAGGAAACATACTCCCGGGATAACAAGTATCCTATGTGTTATTCCAGACTATAATCTACCTCTGTGCCAAATTTCATCAAGATCCATTCAGTAGTTTTTGCGTGAAAGAGTAACAAACATACATACATACAAACTTTCGCGTTTACAATACTAGTAACGATGTTCTTCTTCATTTCCAGTCGGTGGTTAGCTTTTTAGATACTTAGGGTTCAGTAGGCAGCCACACTACAGCAGCGTCAAGTGGCGTTCGTTATATCTTCAAAAGTGCAAGTGTATGAGCACGTGCTTGCCGTATTGTTAAAGTCAATTTCAGTCTGATATTCATACCATCGTCCAAAAGGAGTCCATCACGATGGGGCCACGAAAACTGGGTCATCAGCCAGTTCCCGCACACAAAAATATTCGTAAACCTTTCTGACAGTAGCTCGAATAAATTATACAGGAAATAATGCAAAAATGCAAAAATATATTTACTGCGCGACCTATTTAGAAGTAATGCTCTCCAACTTTTTGGATCAGTCATATTTGCTGTAACGGCATTTATGGGAATTGTGCACGGAAACGGGTTCAAGAAAATTAAGGTTTTTATTATTATGAAATTCTATGTTTTCCATAAATTGTTGTCGGCTCGTGGCTGATCAATTGGTTTTTTTGTTACGGGTCGTGGCTTCGATTGCCGCACGGAACAAAAACTTGTAAGTAAGTACATGAAGTAAAAACATTACGTGATTGGTTTCTATCCAAGCTTTGTCTACTTATGTGCAATCTTCTTTCCGGCGTTTAAGGTCATTTGAAACGCCATCAGTAGTTTTTTTTTACTTATAAAACTAGGACAATAAAACAACAACATGGTCCTGAAAAGAATCTACTTAGTCATTAAGATTAGTAACGTGAACGAACTCCAAAACGAGATTCAACTCATATTACCTACGTGTTTTCGCGAACCATTTCAATTCGTGTAACACGAACACCTGAAACGAAAAACCTTAATAAGTACCTACTCTTGTTTTTCTACCAAATAAATGTCCAGTCTTTAAAAATGAAGCTTTTTCATCAGACTGGCTTCATAGGTACCATATAATAAAATTGTCTCCAAAGTTGGATTAGTATTCAAAGTTAAAGCTAATTCAAAAAAGGACATAGGCCTCCTCTAAGTGTCGCCACAACAACCGGTCCTGTGCGTCTCGCATCCAACGGCTACTCGCTACCCTCACCAGGTCATCGGTCCACCTAGCGGGAGGCATTCCAACGCTGCGTCTTCCGGTACGCGGTCGCCACTCCAGAACTTTTCGGCCCTATCGACCATCTGTTCTGCGAGCAATGTCCCCTGCCCACTGCCACTTCAGTTTGGCGTTTCTTCGGGCTATGTACCGACATAGCCCGAAGAAACGCCAAACTGAAGTGATATCCGCAAGAGAACCAAGGTTACCGAACCTTGGTTCTCTTGCGGATATCATCATTCCTGATTCGATCACGGAAGGAAAGTCCCTGATTAATCCCATTGTTTCTAAAAAGTAGTGTTTGATAAATTAATTACAAATTTTGCAACCGGACACACAGATACTAACGAAGGAAGTTTATAAAAAAAAACCTTGCAGTCCTACATAGTCAGCAAAAACATTCACTATTGTCACACAGTTTTTGCTTGATAAATAAAATAAAACAAATTCAAAGAACTATTTCAATATTTAATATTTTGATCCGACAACAATACAATAACATTGTTACAAATCTGACGCCGGTAACTGGCTACCTACCTAACCTGCCCTACTGTGCTGTTCGGGACGGAGACATATAACAAATCAAAAACCATGAAAATCGGTCCAGCCGTTATCGAGTTATTATAAGTGTTCGAACAAACCCGACTTTGTTTTACATAATAGATTTGCATTAACCCTTTAAACACTAATGAACACATGCATCCAGTTGCATGACTTAACACTATACCTACATATGTGTATCTTTTTTTAAAAGCGTTTATCAAATCCCTAACGCTGCACAATACCCTCACTAACAACTTGTCAATCTAAGTCATTTACCGAAGTCCTAACCGATCAGCAGTCAGTGTGCATCGCTCACCCGTGACGGACGCATTGTGCGCGCGATCATTGTTTATTTACTTCGACGCGAACTTATTTAGGACGCTGACTCACTTGATCGGTTTGCGTAGCCATGGTTTTTGTGTGAGTATTTTATAACAGTTTTATTTCGCGACTATTTCTTTTTGTTTTGTGTGATTTTTTCATTAGAACTTGGACGTTTTTTGTGTCTATTTTTTTTTGTTTGAAATGCGTGGAGTTTTACGTCTTTAAGAACCGCTTGATCAAATCAGTGTTATCTATTAACTCACACAGAGTTAGTTGCTAACACGAGTTTAAATTAAAAATATTTCATTCATAATGTTTCCGGGTTAGCAACAAGAAAACTGTGGTTGGTGCAAGTGGGCATAAGAATAAGAATCTTTATTTGGAAAAAATACGAATTTTCATCTAAATTTAAACCCTATACCCCACACTAGGAGTCCTTGTATCGTGGCTTCTATCTCATTCAGCCCAGGAAACGCAATAGAAATAATGTCATGTTTTACATTAAATACAATATCCGTGGTTCGGGGTTAAGATGACTGTCTTAATAAGCAGTACACAATTAGATTTATAGTGACAATTATATTTTTGGAAAGATTCAAGGCCGCTTGCATCTTTGTGTGTTTGTGTCAACGGACAATTGCAGACTCCGTGAGATTGTAATAAATCTTTATTAGATTATAATTTCTCGATGTATTATGAAATATCAATTTGAATACAATAAACCCCATCCAAATTCAATAGATTCCAATAAATTCGTGTCTTATTGAGAAAAAGTTATAGTTATATAGTTTACAATTTCACGCGATATTTTACAATCTTACGGCGTTTGCAATTTTCCGGTGTCATTTGCGTTTTAATAATAATAATAATAAACCATTTATTTTCAGGTTACAAAGACCCATAGATAAATACCTTAACCTACTATACATATAATAACAATTGTGTTAGTATATAATAACTTAAAACTATGTTAGTATCACTTGAACTACTACTTCTACTTGAGTAATGCGTGTCAAAATATTTTTTCTCAATTGTTTGATAGTGCTAAACCTCATCAGTTGCAGTGACTTGATAGCATTATGTCCATACAACTCTTTGTTTATTAATGTTTAATTTACAATGTAAATTATTTACGGTTGTTCAATTCACCCTGTACGTACAGGGTGAATTTAATGCCTATTATTATCAATACTAAATAAACAGGGTGGATTTTAATTCATTGGCAATTTAGGGGTGTAAAAGCATGAATTTATAGAACTGTGAATAACATACAACAAATCCCTTAGTTACCACTACATACAGTAGGTACTTTTTTATATCAACTGTTCAGCTTTTCTACATGTATGTAGTGAACAGCTGCTGAACCCTGACAGGATTCCGTACCCGATGGGTAGTCAACAGAACCCTATTCTTAGCTGTCCGACTGTCCGCTGTTGGTCTGTCAGTTACTGTATCTCATGAACCGTATAGGTTGACATTTTCTGTCTATCTCTATTGATGCCCTCACAAAAAATAAAATGACTGGCACCCTTTTATTGTTAATAGCTTTTACCCGCGACTTTGTACGCGTATATCCCACTGTTTCCAGTTCCCGTGTAGCCTTCCTCATGAATGTGGCTATCATATACAAAAAGAATTTTCAAAATTGGTTCAGTAGATCCAGAGATTACCACCTACTACCTCACATATATCTCTTTATAATATTAGTATAGATTTAAAATAAATGTGCTTGTTAGGGTTCCGTACCCAAAGGGTAAAATCGGGACCCTATTACTAAGTCTCCGCTGTCCATCTGTCTGTCACCAGGCTGACCGATTTTATGAAAAAAAAAAAACAAAGTATGTCAGATTTGGCCGCAAAATTAAAGTTGTTCATATTACTAGGAACTTCAACCTCTTGAAAGATTGCCAACGAATCAAGTCACCTTTATTTAATAAAATATAGCTTTAGATAATGTTAAAACCTACATCAGTCGTCATTTTTGTGTACAATAAAGCATAATTCACCTTTTTAGTCATTGAAAAAATAGGGCCTTAATAAAAACAATTACTTATTCTAAAAATCATAATTTTGGATATAAAAAAACCGGCCAAGTGCGAGTTGGTTCGTCGGTTCCGTACCATTATCTATAAAAAAAACGGCAAAAAAATCACGTTTGTTGTATGGGAGCCCCCCCACTTAAATATTTATTTTATTCTGTTTTTAGTATTTGTTGTTATAGCGGCAACAGAAATACATCATCTTTGAAAATTTCAACTGTCTGGCTATCACGGTTAATGAGATACAGCCTGGTGATAGGCAGACGGACAGCGGAGTCTTAGGAATAGGGTCCCGTTGGGTACGGAACCCTAAAAAGGGCACGCTTGGCTTTCATACAGATCGTGATACTTGCTTTATCTATGTCTATCTATATCTGTGGATATAGGATACAGACTGATGGTTCCGTACTGCATCCGATTCCTTTCCGTTGAGAAAAATTAGTCCGAAGCTACGGCTGCTTCGGACTAATTTTGTACTAATACGCGTTAGATCCGAACAGCGTTTGTCCTAATTCAGAATATTTTCAATTCGGATAGAGCTAGGAACTCATTTTTTTTTTAAACTAGGTCAAATTCTATATAAGAGCCTGTATAACGTGTATGTTCTAATACATATTTATAAATACCAGTAATTAATGCGAAATTATCCGCAAATAGCAGTAGGTCGGGAAGCTTGCACGTTATTCTGACATCGCTGCATCGTATCGTAGCTTGCATCAGTAATCCGCACGGTATATTAGGTCCGTGACTCATTGATGAGCGGAGCGGAAATATGGGAGAATCTCTGAGCTTTGCTGCTGTTTTTAGTCAAATCAGAGGCAACAATTCTATTCCTTTTGAAATGTGCGATGTAGCACCGAACGATGTTTAAATCAGCCCCGGATCTACGATTTTTCCAAACCGGGGCAAAAACTTGATAGTGGCGCCCTCCTCTCTTCTACACTTCTTCTAATATATACAATTCTCGTGTCACAGTGTTTGTAACAAAAACTCCAGCTAACGGAAACGGCTTGACCGATTCTTGTGAAATTTTGTGTGTATATTCAATAGGTTAGCAAATATAGCCAAATTGAAATTGAAATTTTGTGTCTGTGTTCTTTTTTGGTAAATGTAATTTATAGGTCATCCAGTCAACGCCAACTGAGGTTTTAATTTACATTTGGTTTTTCTTTTATCATAATAAAATGACTAAATTATGAAGGTCGCACGTGGAAGCCAGGTGAATAATGCTCGTGTCTTCCCGTATTATCTATTAATTTCATGAAATGATGAAAAAGTGAAAGTCGAAATAAAATTAAATCCCCAATTTTATTGACTAAAATAATGATAATGAGATGTAAACAAGCATTTATAAAATCATAAACTACGAAACAATAAAATTTATGTCCTGCCCCAATAAAGAAACACAAAACATATTTTCCCAACTCAGTACTTTATCCTCACCCTAAAACAAAGGGTGTCTCCCTTATCCCTCAGCATGTGGCCATAAAACCGGCGATCAATACGCGTAGGTACGCGTTGCTAAGGTTACTCTCGTTTCGCACCAACCCCTGGGTTATTGGCTCAATGGTCTGCCGCCACCCGACAGTTCGTCACGGTGGGTGGACACCGTTTTTTATTATTGATTACGTATAATTTTATGAATTATATGCGTAATGATAGCTGATTCAGCGTTATTAGGCCATTGTCACAAGAGTAACCAATGTAACTCTATTACTAACTCTCCGCTGTTCGTTAATCCGTCTGTCAGCGGGCTTTATCTCGTGAACTGTAATAGAAAATAGTTTGAAATTCCCACAACTACAAAAAATCCCTACTAATATTATAAATGCGAAAGTAACTCTGTCTGTCTGTTATACTTTCACGCTAAAACGAATGAACGGATCGTCACGAAATTTGGCACATATGTACCTGGGATATAGAGAAGGAGATAGGCTACTTTTTTACGCGATAACCGACATCCACGCAGGCGGAGCCGCGGTCAAAAGATAGTTAAAAATAAATTTAAGGGCCCCAGCCAAGACACGGTTGTGGTACGGAACCCTTTGCGCGCAGTCCGTCTCGCTCTTGGCCGGTATTTTTATCAACACCTTGCTTTTTCTGCGGCTTCACTTCCGTGAACTATGCCTCAGGAATCGTGTACCGTTCAAGGATAGAAATAAGCCTATGGCTCGGCGATAATGTACCTTTCTATAATTGAAAGAATTATCGCAAGCGGCTGAGGAATTTCAGAGATAAACTGAACTTACAGGAGCAGGAATCGTTTTTTTTTTCTTTTTTTTTATTGAGGTATGGCTCTTGACCTCGTTTCCTGCGTAGTGTAGTTTGTAATATGCTTTGTTATTAAGTTAAGCTTTTAAATAAATTAACTATTGCAAGCCTTAGCCTATTAGGTTAAAACTATAATAACTTTAAAAGGTAATGATGTGTTGTGTGAACGATAATGTAATGTGTTAATTTAACCCGTACCTAACTAACAGATTACAACACATAATAATAGCGTAAATTACGACTACAAGGACCATAGCTCAAAAAAATCAGCATTATATGCTGTATTATGCTAATACTCAAACATGCCAAAATATCTTGGTAACAACTTGTACCATTTCCATCAGGATTTGACATAAGTTGCATTCATAAAGTTCGACGTACGATGTTTTGGTTGTAAGTTCGCGTGCAAGTCCGAATTTATTCGCTATTTGGTGCTAAGCGCCGAATTTCAAGTCTTTAGCCATAGATTATCTGAATGTCTGACTGGCGGTTTGGCGCCCAAATGGGACTATCGAATGTAGCATACAAATCTAGTAATTAGGGAAATCAGTGTGGTGAAGATTTCTATCACCTGTCTCGAATACAGTAAATCTATACTAGGTAAGATATAATACAGAAAAAATATTAGTATGTTTGTAAAAAGTAATCTCTGGAAGTATAAACCTAGGTACAAGACTTTCACTCATAGAAATACGATATTCCGTAGTGCCATAGGATGTTTTTTTGTAAAAAAAATGCAGACGAATTTGCGGGTAGAAGCTAATCTATACTTAGTAGTGAGGTTGTAGAGGATAATCTGTACCGATTTTGTAATTTTTTTCTTGTATATAATAGCCACATTCATGAGGAAGGCTATACAGGAACGGGAAACAACGGTATACACGCGGGGTACGAAGTCGCGGGTAAAAACTAGTAGTAAATAAATCACTTATGACTGCAAACAATCGTATTTATCTTCCAAGTTCTACTTCACGAACTCTTCCGTTTCTAACCCGTTTATATTGTACTAGAAATTTCTCAACCCTAACATGATCTTACTTAGGAATTGGTGCGTTGAATTTTAAAGCTCATTAACAATTTACTTTCCGTGCCAATATTCCTGTCTACAGTTCAATATTCAATACACTGTAGAACTTTTATTACCCTTTCCTCCCACATTACAAAAAAGGATACGGTGCGCTGATTAGAATTTTTGATGAGAAATTCGAAATATCGGCGGGTCAGTGCCCCAGTGGATACATATATTCTGCGACAAACGATATACAAAGAAAGTAAAAAATATTGCCAACTTGCCAGCCCTTTTTTTTTCGAGATGTTTTTTTTTTTTTTGATAGAAGAAAAGTTAATAAACAAAGAAAACATGTTTATTCTGCTACAGATGACGCACAAAAAACACAAAATGAAAAGAAAATAACTTATCAACTAAAACTAAATAAAACCGGTTTCACTGTCCAGCTATAGCTAGTAGGTAAGGTGATCGTGTTAATAGCAGCGTCAGTAGTTAACAAACACGTAATGTTTTCAATTTTGCCAACTGAGGACCTTTAACAAAAAAACATAATAAGTAGGTACCTTTCATACAGAATTTCAGTGCAGTAAAACAAGTTTGATATCAAAGCGTTCCATGCCATGCTATAATCGGGACTATTCGTGACTGTCCTGTGTGAATAAGTAAAGAGGCCAAAGTTCTTTATGTTAGAGTAGGTACAGACGCCAGCACAAGCTACAACAATCTGTCAAATTTCTTTAATAGATTATCAGCTTTATCGCTGAAACTTTAGGTTCAAGGTTGATTGGGTAAATTTGACAGTTTCTACTAACGCCACAAAAACCGGCATTAAAATTCTGGTATGCTAGTCTATAGATAAATGGAGCAATGCCTTAACAGGTGTGAGTCTGGAGCAATTTATTATGGGACAATTTATTTCATGTGAGCCACTAGCGTTTAGTAAAAACTTAAATATAATCAATGCAGCACTTTTGGTGATACACGCTTGCGTACATACAGACGGCGTACCTACTATTTTTCATATATATTTATACTATGTACTGTACATATACCTACACTATACAGGTCAGTAATATGTATTCGGTCAAACATTCAGCCATAAAGCAACTATGTACCGAACTGATTCAATATAATGTACCTTCATACACACCAACCGGCCTTCACCATATACGGCGACACAATCGCCTCATTGATTGACCATAGTGACCACATGTTGTCATGGCTTGTTGCAATGCTTCTATGTGCCTATAGAATATAGAACAACGTTTTTTATTTTGCACGATTGTGTGATTTCTTTTGTCAATCGTCACTCAAGGTTCATTGGAAGACCAGCTTCAGACAGCTTCATTCTGTCTGGTAACATTACTGAAATGAACCTTTTTGGCGCAGCCGTGAGGTACACACCACGTTTTTATTTTTGTGTGTGTACCTGATTTACTGTCGTGTTGTCAAATAAATGTTTTACCTTTATTTCTTTCTAAATCTGCTTTGATAAAAGCGGCTTGCTATGTCATTTTAATCTTAACCCGACTGCAATGGACGGTTTTATTTTTCGCGCGTAATTATTTAGTCAATCGATAGCGTTTGTCCTTTAGCTGTTTTATTTGCGTCCGTTTATTTTAGAATCTAGATGTAAATGAGGCAAGTTTATAAATAAACAAATGCTGCATGCAATACCTGTTATAGGTTCTTATTTTCTTAACACAGTAGTAGTAAGTCTTCATTCCCCGCCAGGTATCCCCGCTAACACAAGTAAGACATTATCCAGACTGCTATCATAACTCAATCGACACATAACTTAGTACATTATAATATATTTAACGTAATCCCGTTTCTAGTCCACATGTATCGTCAGACACCTCGAATCCGTCTACATCAGGCCTTACGACAGACAAGCACGAAGACAAAATGAGAAGAAATGACGAAGATGCCTCAGCCAAAGAAAATGAGGGTTCCGTATCCGACTGGGTCTCCGGCGGGCCCATCGGCACTAAAGGAGCAGTCCTGGTCTTCAGATCATGCGTCCTCGCATCCAGGACGCCTTCCATGGAGTCGGAAACGAAAACGATAGGAAACAATACAGGGACTACAATACTACTGAACAAAGCTAAGAATATGGCGCGAAGACTGGTTGCGGAACCTCACTCGTTCTCGGTGAGACCGAAGAATATCATGCACGATGTGATGGAGACGTTTGGGAGTGCTAACAACAAGTACAACGGAACTGCTTATGTGGTGCGTCACGTGAGCGACACCACTGTTCCTGAGACGGTGTGCAACGACGAACAGGGGCATGAAGAACGGGACCCCGTGGGGCACAAGCGGGATATCGAAGATGTGCTCAATGACTTGAGCAAGATTACGCTCAAGAAGCATCTGAACATCGAGAATACCACCGCCAATATCAAGCCGCCGGAAGAACCGCCACCGCACGGGTCTAAAGGTAAATATTGTTTACGAAATTCGCACTTAAGGCTGAATTTCATAAGGTCTGAGCGAAGGAAAATTTACCAATACAAGAACCGTTAAAATGATTGATTTATTTTCCTCCGTCCGTCTCAACGGATTGCTATATTTAAAATAGTAGTGGAATGCCCCTTATCAGAAGTATAACTAAGTACGAACTTAAGGAGCCGTACTAATGCTTCTGAACTGTTAATTTATCTTTTTTTATGATTGTGCAAACTATGGCACTGTCATAGTTTAGAATGGACCTTTGTTGAAAAGGACCATATAAATAAATTAAATTTCGCAAGACCAACTAACTAACCTAATTCTCGAAACTTGTTAAATTTAGTTGATTAGACTTCGGGCACTCAAAACTTATTTCACAGCACGTTCTCAAGAGAGAACGAGTGAGTGAGTTTTACAATTGGTGAAAAAAAAAAAATGTTCTATGTATCTGTCACCGGATATTTGCAGACTCCGTAAGATTGCAATAAATCTTTATTAGATTATAATATCTCGATATATTATGAAAAAATCGTTTTGTATACAACTAGCAGCACGCCGCAGTTTCACCCGCGTAGTTCCCGTTCCCGTGGGAATACGTGGATAAAATATAGCCTATGTTACTCCCTAATAATGTAGCTTTCCATTGGTGAAAGAATTTTTGAAATCGGCACAGTAGTTTTTGAGTTTATTCATTGCAAACATACACACATACAAATCTTTCCTCTTTATAATATTAGTATAGAAGTATAGATAAATCCCATCCAAATTCAAGTTTTCAATATATCCGTGTCTTAATAACAACAACAACAACACAACAATACAATTCACACGCGATATTTTACAATTTGACGGCGTGTGCAATTTTCTGGTGACATATCCATTCTTCTTTTCTAGACACTAAAGACGACAAAAAAGGCAAGAAGAACAAGGGTAAGCACAAGCGCAAGAACATCCCGGTCTGCCAACGTTCCACGTCACCCGTCCTCGACAGCGATGACTCAGAGCACCTGCTGGTCAAGGAGGTCGAAAGCGTCAAGGTAACACGAAGGCCCGTATTAATAACCTAACGTTTGACGACAGATCACGGATGACAAACCCAAGGAATAGGTTGACATCTCATAAACTTTCATATGAGGGTACTTAGAACAGTTCTTTCAGGTAGACACTGTTTTTTTGTTACTGTACCGACTCATTTTGATGGCGAAACAGACGTCAAGTTTGTTTTTTTGGTAACAAGAAGAAATGGTGCTTAACCATTTCTTCTTGTTACCAAAAAAACAAACTTGACGTCTAGAAAAATCTCAACAAACGAGTCAAGTTCATCTCCCAAGTGGAGAGATGAACTTGACTCGTTTCGGAAGGACTGACCAGCAATTGCAAAGGATAGACGCGTGTGGAAAAGGGTGAGAACGGCCGGACATAACAGGCTAATTAGATTAGATTAAACCTTGAAAAGTAAACTAAGCTATCGCTTCTGTCACTTGTCCAAGTGTCCTTACTGGGAGTCCCTTTTTGGGCCAGTTTGACAACCCAATCACCACTTACCTAGCACTATTCACCTAGCAGTGGCAGCACTCCCAGAAACTGGGAGTCTTTAAATCAAGAGTGAATAGGTTACTTCTAGGCAAGCATGCTCCATCTTCGACCACATTATCGCTTACCATCAGGTGAGATAGGGGTCAAAGGTGTGCCTATAAACAGTAAAAAAAAACAACACCTATTATTAACAAAAATAAAACGTCAATTCCCACACCAGGTCTTAGACAGCAGCCACATGCCAGCTCGCCTCCTCAAAATCACCTACAAACTGGTCAATACAGAGACCAAACTGCTTCACCGGTTGCTTCAAGCCCATGGCCTTCAAGAAGCGATGGCGGAAGTCAAGGATTTCAATCTCATGTGGTCAGGGCTGCACCCCAAGCCTGATGTGCTCAGGGCCATGTCGCCTTACCAGAGAGTCAACCACTTCCCAAGGTGAGGATTATAGTAGGGAAACGTGAATTACTGTCAGTATTTTTCAATTCGGTTTTAATTTTAACATAAGTTGGTAAGCTGAGGTCATAAACCTCATCATGTTGGTAGTATTCATCATAACAGAACTTCCACTTAACTTTTGTATAAGAGGGAAGGGTCAGGCAAAGTCAAAGCATTTATTTAAAATAAACCATTTACAGGTACTTTTGAATTGTCCAAGTCAGTCAGTCAAAAACATGAAGCTATTTGCACGTTCCAAAGCGTATCTCTATGGAGAAGAACGTGCAAGAAACTCCACGGACACTCTTTTAAACCATTTTATGATTTACAAAAATCCTGGTTACATTATCCTTGTTGCTTTTACTTGCAAAGCAAGCGTTCTTGATGGTATAAGCTTTTGCCGCCACATGGCCTTTTATTTTGACTGAATCTTATTTTCCACGGTTTTCCGTGCAACATTACAAAGTGCCGCGCAGCTGCTTTTGCTATAGACGGATTTTGTGTTAGGTCATCTTTTTTTTTATTGAGGAATGGGCTAGCTGTTGACCTCGATCATGCCTAATGGAGCCTGCACGCCAGAAAATGCCTTGAGGCACTGGTACCTCCACGCGTCGACGAAACACAGCAGGCTCCTTGATGCCGGATTCCGGTGGTCATCTAGTTCCATATTTATCCATTCAGGAAAATTACACAAAATGTGAGTATCACAAAATCATTAACTGTACAACTCAATCATCATCATTTCAGCCCAACATCGCCCACCACAGGGTACAGGCATCCTTTCATTAAGAGTTCCTAATTTAAGAATATTGACAGTAGTTCACTGTAGGCCGGCGGCCCTGCTCCGCAAACTCCTGGATGCCCACGGCTTGCTCCAAGTGGAAGAGGAGTCCACGAGGTGGAGGCTCATGTGGTCCTCTCCCCTGATCCCCTTCGAAATCCTCCAGGCCTTGACTGTTAAACAGAGAGTCAATCATTTCCCGAGGTAAATTGCTTTTGAGAACTTTTGCCAGGACCTGGGCACGAAATAAAGCTCTGGGCGAACTCGCCCGGGATTTGGGACCCACCCCGTGTCGATTGTTTAAATTATTAGGAAGTTACGCGACTATGGAGCGTGCAGGAACTTTAGGCAGCACAGAATTGTCAGTGTCAAATATTTACCTACAACGTGTAACAGAATAAACGCAATACCTCTTAAGGGGTCATTGTACTCATCATTATGAACAACTTTTACTATGGGACCAACCACGAAATCGCGAAAAAAAATCAGCTGTTCATTACATTTTGTCGAGTTGCTCGCACAAAAATGTATGGAGCTGTCATTTTTTTTTATTTGATTTATTTATTGACACACCAACGACATTCACTAGTTTGGTACATTATAATTTGGTTTGCACGGAAATAGTTTGCGGTGAACTATAATAAAAGGCACTGTGGAATCGAAATCGAAAAAGAGTGTCCGTGGAGTTTCTTGCACGTTCTTCTCCATAGAGATCTACGCTTTGGAACGTGCAAATAGCTTTATGTTTTTGACTGACTGACTCTGACAATTCAAAAGTACCTGTAAATGGTTTATTAGAAATAAATGCTTTGACTTTGAAATCGAAAGCAAAATAATGTCGCCAAAACAAAAAGTGCAGTTTTTGTGTAGCAATTTTATAGCAGAAATAAAGAAACGAATTAAGAACTGGTGCCTAACCACCAACTCTTAAAGCAGTATTACTTCAATATTACTTCCAGTGGGAAAGAGACGGAGCTATACAGGACGCATACCTCCGTCTCTTTCCCACTGGAAGTAATATTGAAGTAATACTGCTTAAAGAGTTGGTGGTTTAGGCCCTGAGGGCTTGGATATATCGTCTGAATTCATTCATACTATTCGAAAATAAGTCTAAGTTGTTGGTATGTGTACTCAGTTTGTAACTTGACAGAAACCTGTATAAAGGAGCGGAACGGCCAAGATTCGTTCTATTTTTAGGTATTACAAATGTTTCCGTTTTTAAATTGTTTTTAATTTTAAAAAAATTAAAGTTGTTCATAATGTTGCGTTCATAGTGATGACCCTTTAAGAGGTATTGCGTTTATTCTGTTACACGTTGTTTATGATAAAAGCTCCGAATTTACAACACTAGATGGCAGACTTCTCAGTACACGCCCCCCTAAAGGGAGCGGGTGGGTGGTACAATTTACAGTATATTTTGTAAAGTCCGAGAACTTTATTGATGATCGAATTGAATTTAACTTAAAATGACCGTCAATTTAAATCGTATAACCTGCTACACTTTGTTGTATGTAAAGGTAACATAAGGTACCTATTTATGTTCCCTGTCGACAGCTTTTCAACCTTACTGCTATATATGCTATAAGGGCGAAAAATTGTCCATAAGAAATTTTCGCGATTTTACTTACATCATCTACACTAATATTATAAAGAGGAAAGATTTGTTTGTTTGTTTGAAATGAATAGGCTCCGAAACTGCTGGACCGATTTGAAAAATTCTTTCACCAATAGAATCCTCCATTATCGGTGATGGACATAGGCTATAGAATATTTTCAAAAAAGTTAGGGATCCGTATGAAAACTTCGATAATGTGACCCATGGTGTGAGAAAAAATCCTTATATCGCGTACGCTGCGGAATCTATTGACAATTGAGCAAAGTGATGTACTACAGTTTTATAGAGGTCATCAATATCTACATAAAAGTCCGCGATACCATGTGTCTAACTATTATGGATAAGTCACCATGACCGCTTTTTGTTCATATTAGTCAAGCAAATCCCATGGTGAAATAAAAAATGGTGATTTTAGTATCATTATATTAATCCTCATCTATTTAAATGGTTTGATAATTAAGGTTGATTATGTCCGTGTAAATTACACTTTAAATTATTCAAATCGGACCTTTCGTTCAAAAGTTACGACGGTAATAAACATGCTCGGAGTAAGAAAAATGAGCTTGAGCGAACTGGGGAGAATCGTATCAATGCTTGGTCCGATAAAGTTGAAACACCACGGCATTTAAATGTTTTCGATAAAACAATAAGAATAACAAATGTTTGGATTTTTCGAAAATCAACTAGGTACATACATAATAAGGGGTGAATAAGTTTTTAGGGGAGGAAATTATAAGCTTGCTTCAATTTACGTCGGAATTCTATGAACAAACTAAAAGTGGGATAATTGAAACAGATCATGTACCTAACATTTTTTGCATAATCAACCCCTGACGGGCTGAACGGGGTGAACAGTTGCGCTGAACCAATAATGAGAATCGTTGTGCTTAATTTTCCAAAACTAACCTTTATAAGGGGATATGTATAGGGGGCGTTGCAGTTTGTGGAGTACCTACTATCCCCACGCGGACGAAGTCGCGGGCGAAGTGCTAGTTGATACCATAATTTGCAACTGAAAACTTAAGGTGTAGGTAAACACAGTCATGTGATGGCTAAACACCTTCAATTAGAAGTCAAAGCTCAAAAGTCTGCAAGCAACTTTCTCACAAAAAATCCATTCCGCTACTCAGATCCTACGAGCTAACCCGCAAAGACAAACTCTTCAAGAACATAGAGAAGATGCAGTACTTCCGCGGCCTGAAGCAGTTCGACTTCATTCCCACGACGTTTCTGATGCCGGCGGAGTACAAGGACCTCTGCACCACTCACTACAGGACCAAAGGACCTTGGATTGTGAAGCCAGCGGCGTCTAGTAGGGGTCGAGGGATTTATATTGTTAATACTGTAAGTAAAGCTGAGGCTGAGAACCAGCACCTTACGAACATCAAAATTACAAAATTGACAGCATCCGAAATTGCCCGCCCTTTCACCACTTACTAGTTTTTTAGCTGATAAAAATTGATGATTCTAAATCCGGGTACAAAGACACCGTTATACTAAAAATTTTCATTTGGAAAAGTCCAATAACTATAAATTTAGTATCTGATCTCACAATATTTTAAATTATTAATTTAATAACTAGGAATTTCACGACGACGTTCTTGAAAATAATAAGTACAAAAATGAAAAACATAATCTATTTTTTATTCCAGCCTGAACAAATCCCAAAAGGCGAAAACGTAGTAGTCGCCAAATACATAGACAAACCTCTTTTAATCGGCGGCCACAAGTGTGACCTCCGCCTCTACGTGTGCCTCACCTCCATAGACCCTCTGCTCATCTACCTGTACGAGGAGGGCTTGGTCCGATTCGCCACCGTCAAGTACGACAAGTCTAACAAGAATCTGTGGAACCCCTGCATGCATTTATGTAACTACAGCATCAATAAGTACCATACGGATTATATCAAGTGAGTTGGTCTTGTTTCTTTTGGTAAGAAGTGTTTGAGGTATGGGTCCATGCATATGTAAGAGTTGAACTACGAAAAACATTCTTATTGCAACGAAATAAAGGCGGTGTCAAAGTTTTGTAACCATAGAATTTACGATGGCTATATCACGCCATTTCGTGTATCAAACCCTATCAAGTAGACTTGTGTGTAATCTAGGTATTTTTGGAGTTTACTCTTTCATATTTAGTCCGCGATATGAAAATTTTATGAGGAGTAAATTCGAGCGTTAACTAAAAGTGAGGCGTTACGTTCCTTTGCTCAAGGTACTTTGCGCGCACCTTTCCACTTATGTGTGTATACAAAGTATACTCAGCTTATTTTTTCATTGGAATTATGTATAAATGAATAAATATTTATACATGCTTTGATTATTTTTTAAAATACTTTCATTTACCCTCTTTTTACATAATCTACACAATAATAGTCCTTAAGGAGTCAACTACAGTCGTGCGTCGGAGCTGACACACATTTATTTTTTTTTCTACACTCACAACGTAATGTTCCAAATATGAGTTCAAAAACGAATGCATAAACACGTACTTTTTTTCGTGGATAGGTAAAATTAAAAAAAAACCATTACAGTTCAACATTTTCCTTCGATTTTTAAACAACTGCATCATAAAATAACTTTTTAATTTTTATAGCACCCTTGTTCTTTTTAATTTTTGGCGCGGGCTGTTTAACAAGTCAAGCCAGCTTTTATCTTTGTCTATAGATGAGCCCGCTGCGCAGTCATTCGAATACGCAATGAGAATATCCGCCATATTGGAATAAACTATTTTTCCACTTATTTAATTTCAACTGTATGAGTGAAGATAAAATAGTGTATGCAACGACATAATTAGGTATTAAAACACTCGTGTGATGCTATTATCACCAACACTCGTATTTTGATAACCCTTTTTATATGGTCGTTGCATAAACTACTATTCTGGTATTGTATATTATCAAGACTCAATTTACTGTGTCCCCCACAACGAATTGAAGGTGATATAAAAACATGTAATAAAATTAACTTAAATCTTGCTTGTCACTAATCATCATGAACAATCTAAAATCCCAAAAAACGATTTGAGGTTTTCAGTTATTTAAATTACATTTTGTATTTATCGTACAAGTCATAATTACCCTTATATTAACACTGCACATAGTTTAAAATCGGTCGACACAAGTATAATGCTATAGACTCCTTGGTAAACCAACAGATGCGACGACCCAAACGCCGGCAACATAGGACACAAATGGACTCTCTCAGCGCTCTTACGTCACCTCCGCAAACAAGGGCGCAACACCACGGCTTTAATGGCGGCCATCGAGGACCTGGTCGTCAAGTCCATACTGTCCTCGGCGCAGACCATCACTGCGGCCGCCAGAGTGTTTGTGCCCAACTTCTTTAATTGCTTTGGTAAGTCGGCCTGCCAATCTTGACCATACTTAGAATCTTGTTAAACCATGCACCGTAAACGTTCCCTACGTGCACGGCAAAGACTGCGCTTCTGTACTACCTATAGCTCCTAAACGCTCCCTTTACGGGATCCACAACGTAGACTGTGCCATCTAGTGTTGTATGTTTGGAACTGATCATAAAATATTTGACACTACACTCTATGGGCGGTTCAAGTATTACATAAGCAGGATTGTAGTCATTTTAACCCCCCCCCCCCTTCCCCTTTGTCAGCGATAGTAAGCAAAGTCCCGATGCTTTGGTCAAAGCGCCGAAGGTACTTCCTTTCCCAACTTCGATTTTGTTCTACTTAATTATAGACCACCGCATGAGAACCAGTAAGCAACTATTTTGGCAAATCTCTATTATAATGTTAATGATATAAGAATTTAGGAAATAAGAAGGGAGGAGTGGAGCGGGGTAATGAGGGAAATAAATGTTGCTGACGTTATCACAATTCAGACCCTCCCGTCCCCCATTTCATCAAAAATAAGCAAAGCAACCCCCCCCCCCCCCTTTAGGTGCTTATGTAATATTTGAACGGTCCCTTAATACTTGTCATAAAACTATTGCCCGCGGATCCGCCCGCATGTATAGAATGGTGGAAAAAAAAGTAGCCTATGTCCTCCTTCATATCCCAGGCTATATGTATATGTCGCAGCCATCTAGCTGAATCATGGGCAAGTCATTAAACGATATTGAACAAAAGATGTCACTTAAGTCGCTAAAAAATCGGCTAATTTAAATGAAAAATCTAGGCAACCAATTAAACGGCTGATTAAGCTAATTGGCTGCGACATATTATTATACATGCTAAATTTCATAACGATCCGTTCAGTCGTTTTAGTGTGAAAACGTAACAGACACAGACAGAGTTATTTTCGAGTTTATAATATTAGTAGGGATTAGTACGATTTAAATGACGTATTCCTGATGATTCCGCGCCTGTCCTGTTTGTGCCCAACTTCTTAAGAGCGCTGTTACAAATGGGTAGTCAAATCATTACTTTTTAACACAAAAGTATGTTTATTAAATAAAATAATTTGCAATCTTAAAATGTTTTCTGAGCGTTTTGTTGATAGAAGTGCATGGTACGATTCTGAACTATAAATATAATTTTAGATAGGTACAGTTTCTCAATAAATGTACCGAAGTAAAAAAAATCATTTCGGTCATTAACATATTTTATTTAATAAACATACTATTGTGTTAAAAAGTAATGATTTGACTACCCATTTGTAACAGCGCCCTTAAATACTTTGGTAAGATGGCCTGTCAAAAATCTTGTCACACTGTATGATGTAGGTGATGTCTTCCTGATGAACCCACTCCTGAGGTCGGTCTAGCCTGATGGTAAGCGATGGATGAGGTCTACGATGGAACGAGCGAGTCCAGAAGATGCCTATTCACTCTTGCTTGAAGGCTGATTGATGCTGATGAGTCAAAGTGGTAGGGAATACAGATGCAGGCAGAGAGATCCACACTTGATGAATGACTGTAGGTATAATAAAGCTAGAGGAGAAGGGTTTAGTATGACTAGTCGGTATATCAACCAATTATCTTTGTTCTTTCTATACAATCATGTGATTTCTTGAAATCGATTGTTTCAGAGTTGTTCGGCTATGATATTCTGGTAGACGACATGCTAAAACCCTGGCTGCTGGAAATCAATTTGTCACCCAGGTAACAATTTTGTACCTATTAGCATCCAAAAATGGTTTTAATGTAGTAGCCAGATCGTTGAATTGACTGTTCCACGAAACTGAAGTGGCAATTAATAGATCAAAATAAAATAATAAAATAAAGTTATGTTTTTCGCACGTATTTGTGGTTGTATAAATATTGCATTCTTTCCTCCCTCTATTTCTTTGTCTACATTATGGTATTATTATTGTGAAAATTGTACCAAACTCTGATATATATCTATGGTGTCCCGTACCTAGCCTGGCCTGCGAGAGTCCCTTGGATGCGCGAGTGAAGTCAGCTCTGCTAGCTGACACGCTGACCCTGGTGGGGCTGCCCGCCGTGCCCATGTGCAAGACGGACATCTCCACGCAGAGCAACTCACTCAAGGTGCGCATCGGCGCGGTAAGTTCATCAGCTCTGCTAGCTGACACGCTGACCCTGGTGGGGCTGCCCGCCGTGCCCATGTGCAAAACGGACATCTCCACGCAGAGCAACTCACTCAAGGTGCGCATCGGCGCGGTAAGTTCATCAGCTCTGCTAGCTGACACGCTGACCCTGGTGGGGCTGCCCGCCGTGCCCATGTGCAAAACGGACATCTCCACGCAGAGCAACTCACTCAAGGTGCGCATCGGCGCGGTAAGTTCATCAGCTCTGCTAGCTGACACGCTGACCCTGGTGGGGCTGCCCGCCGTGCCCATGTGCTAGACGGACATCTCCACGCAGAGCAACTCACTCAAGGTGCGCATCGGCGCGGTAAGTTCATCATCATCAGCTCTGCTAGCTGACACGCTGACCCTGGTGGGGCTGCCCGCCGTGCCCATGTGCTAGTCGGACATCTCCACGCAGAGCAACTCACTCAAGGTGCGCATCGGCGCGGTAAGTTCATCATCATCAGCTCTGCTAGCTGACACGCTGACCCTGGTGGGGCTGCCCGCCGTGCCCATGTGCTAGTCGGACATCTCCACGCAGAGCAACTCACTCAAGGTGCGCATCGGCGCGGTAAGTTCATCATCATCCGCCGACATCATCCATCTTCAACATTGACCATCCAACTCGTATCATTTATCTTCATCATCAGTAGGTCGAGGGATGTCCACTGCTGGACACCTCAAGAAAATTCAAATTAATCAACGTGTTCAATATAAGTTTTCATTCATGTAGATTTCTGATAGAAGACAAAACCCTATTTTCTGTGAACAGTGTCGGCGCGTCCACTCGGCGGAGAACGTGTGCGTGCGCGGCAAGGGCCGCTCGTCCGAGGCGGGCGGCGCGGGGGGCGCGGGCGGCGCGGGCGGCGCGCAGGGCGCAGGCGCGGCGCTGGCGGCGCTGACGGGCGAGGAGCTGCGCCTGGTGCGCGCCGTGCGGGCGCAGTACGCGCGCCGGGGGGGGTTCGTGCGGATCTTCCCCTCGCAGAACTCCTGGCAGAAATATTCGCAGTATTTGGGTACGTGCTTGATAAAATATGTCGTGTATGTGTCCACCTGGATAACTGTCATTGGCTGGATTTCATGGAAGATTAAGTTATCTATCTATCTATCTATCTATCTATAGAGTAAGGTTTCTGCACTTAGTTCTGCTGTGGACCATTATGCGTGAGCCATTTCGGCCGTCGTTCAAACCAGCTAACCTCTCCAGAAGCAGATCGGCCCACTCAGTGTGTTCAGGATGTCTGTGAGTGAGTTAGGTGTCCTTATTGTTTGCCTCCGTATTTCGGTAACGCCTGTGCACTCAAGGAGCACGTGCGAAACTGTTTCCTCCTCCTCCATGCAGGCTCTGCACAGAGGACTGTCCGTTATACCTATTCTGTGGAAATGTTTGTTCAGTGAGCAGTGTCCGGTGATGGTCCCCGCCACCATTCGTAGGCTGCCCCTATCTAGTTGCAGAAGGCGCCTGGTAAGCTTCCTGTTTAGGGATGGCATAGCCTCCTTGGACTGCCTACAGCCTGGTGCCAAGGCCCACCAGCGTTCTGCCTGTGTGTGGGTATGTTCTTGTAGCCACGTGCGCAGCTGGGTAAAAGGGAGTGGTATAATGGGTTCGGGTCCAACAACCATCGCACCAGATCCCCTTCCGGCCAGCTCATCGGCTGCGTCATTTCCTAGTGATCCGCTGTGTCCTTTGATCCACTGCAACGTCACAGTGTTGCGGTTGGTCACCGTGACGCGTTCTAGTGCATTGTGGCATTCTTGTATACAAATACAAATACAACACCTCCAAGAGGGGAGACGACAGCGTTCCAGGCATTCTTATTATGTATAAACAAAAAAAAAAAGAAATATAAAATGTTTTACATTTTAGAGAACAAAATCTTAAGCACTATTAATATATTATTTATGCATGTGAGTGTGTGTGTTAATGTGAATGTAGGTGTAGTGTATGTATGTGTATGCACTTGAGTTTGTCAGTTTATGTAATTTGGAAGGCAGTGGGAATGAATGGAACATTATTATTATTATTCTTTTTTTTTATATTTTTACAAGATCTTCAATCTCTTCATAGGTCAGGGAACCGAGCCACTTATGTACAATTGATTTACAATCACGTAAAGTAAGGGGGTAAATGTTCAAAATCTCATTTATTCTGTTATACAAAATTGGACTTATAAAGTAGTATTGACGTCTAACTATCATGATGCTAGCTGATACTACAGGGCAGACTTTAACAGGTCTACGTTTCTGCCTACTTTGGCTGTCAAAACTCCGATCGAAACTAAGCTCTGAGTGTTTTCGTAGGATTGAGTTCAAAAGAAAACTCTGTCTTACCCTAAGTATTTGCAACAGAGCATACAGTTCATCGGTCGGAAAACGGACTGGCTTGTGTGATATGACTTTCAGAACCGCTCGCTGCGCCCTTTCTAAACGAAGCATTGAGCACTTTCCGGAACTACCCCACACGGTTATGCAATAGGCTAGGATGGAGTTTGCCAGAGCATAGTAGACCGATTTAAGCGTAGGAAGATCCGCGGACGATCTCAGTTTTTTAAACACAAATATTAGTTTTCTAACTCGTGCAACCAATGACTCAATGTGATCGTTCCAGGACATGGTGCTATCAATTGTTACGCCTAAGTATTTAATGTAAATTAAATTAAATAAATGTATAAGTTTCGAGGTAATGTAGTTCTTTTCTAGGGATTGGAGAACGGAGGCGCTGTCGGAGAGTATGCGAATGTAAGTGTCCGTAACCCTCCTGGCTTCTAGGGCATGGGCCGCTGGGATTATGCCCACGCATTCCGCCTGATAGACGTTGTTTAGCTTTCCTAGCGACCTGGATATTTTAATGTTGAGGTCGCTGGAGTAGACTCCAACTCCAGTTCCAGTGCTTGTCTTAGATCCGTCAGTGTATATTCTCAACTCTTTGGGACCTGAGTAGTCAACCAGTTCCTGTGTTAGCACTATGTTATATGCCTCTGGAAATGGTGTGTCTTTTGGGCCTTGTCATTAGGTGATATCGTCATGGGTTGTCGCTTGACAGCGTCCTCCATGATGCGTGTGTGCTTGACTCTGGAGTCTGTACGTAAAGTGCCCGATGTGCTGAGCCTGAAAGCCGCTAGGGCTGCCTCCTCTCGTACTATAAGATGTAGTGGTGGCAGTCCCAGCATGGCCTGCAGGGCCGCAGTGGGTGCTGTTTTCATACTGCTAGTGATTGCCATACAGGCGAGTCGTTGCAGCTTTTCAAGATCTTTTTGTGCCGTGCTCAAATCTGTCCTGGGCCACCAGACTAGAGAGCCATATGTAACCATTGGTCTGATAACTGTGGTGTATAGCCAGTGGGTTATGTTGGGACTAATGCCCCAGTACCTAACCTACCTAGCATGCGTCGCATTGCCACATGCATATGCTGGCTTTTTTGGTGGTGTATTCCGTGTGTTTCGCCCAATTCAGTTGTTTATCCAAATAGATGCCCAGGTATTTGGTTTCAGTTGAAAGGCTTAGGGTGGTTCCGAAAAACCGTGGTAGTTCTAGTGCTGGCAGTTTCCTCTTTTTGGTAAAGAGGACAAGTTCAGTTTTGGTAGGGTTCACTGCTAGCTGATATTCTTTGCACCAGTCCTCTACTATTTTCAAGGCTTGGCGCATGAGGTTGCACAGCGTGTTTTCGTGTGTCCCGTTTATTATTATGGTCATCAGCGTAGCCAACGGTAAAGTATCCTTTATCGTTGAGTCTTCTGATTAGGTTATCTGCAACCAGGTTCCATAGTAGTGGCGAGAGGACGCCCCCTTAGGGGCAACCTTTCGCCACAATGGCCCTTGTTGTGTTATTTATGGTGACTTGTACAGCTCTTTGCTTGAGCATGTTTGTGATCCAACCACTCAGAGTAGTGTCCACACCATGTCTTTCGAGAGCTGTGCCAATACTCTGAAACGTAGTCTTGTCAAAGGCGCCCTCGATGTCAATGAAGACAGCTAGTGAGGAGCATTTATGGTGTATTGCGCTTATAGGTCTGTACGCTCTGGGTTGTGTGTAGTCTGTTTTTCCCGGCTTCGGGATGAAAATGACTTTCACTTCTCGCCATGCTAGGGATATGTATCTGTGTGCTATGAAGATTAAGTTATTGCGGAAGCCAAATCAACAGCGGCGATCACCAGTAAACGCAGAGTCAATGAAGCTCAACGATACTCGGAGAAACGATTCAACTGTATTCGATTCCGCAACGAAATTAATTACAAAATAACAGCCCCCTGCTGTTATTTTGTAAAAATATGCTGGGCAAGAAAATTTAGCAAAATACTTTGTTTGTCCCTCAGATCCAGTGACAGGCATCCCGGTGTGCTCAACATCTTTGAACAACAACATCCCGTATCAAGTGGTACAACACAACTACAACCTGCTGGTACACTCGCACGTGTTGCCGCACTTCCAGCACGCCACTGTCGCCACCAGCCTCACTGACACACCGCAGAGGTACGTCATCATCATATCACCCTGGAATCACCTAATAGGTACAGGCCTCCGTTTCTTTCTGCTACACATCCGCACATTTGAGCCGAATGGTGATCCATTCGGCTCAACCATTTTGTAGGCAGCCAAATGATTAAAAAAATAAATGAAAACTATTAAAATTCTAAATTCAAATGTTCTTTACACACATTCAAACTATGAAAGCCGCTCTTAAGGCTGCACAAGCCACGCATTTCTTCATACAATTTTTTTAGGACGATTACTCCATTGTTTGACATTTTTTGTTCCAAGACGGGCATAATACTGTTTTGTCTTGTTGTGATCTATGCCTGTACCAAAACAGAATTTAAAAATATTCAGTCATTTTAAAGTTATCAGCCTCAAAATTCAACTTTGGACGTAATTAAATAACAGAAGGAGTATGAAATCTCTAAAACTAAATGCGTACAGGAGTAGTTTATTTATTCAAGAATTTATATAACTTTACTTCGCATCAAAAAATTCAGTTATTTTGTCATAAGAACACTAATTCTAGAAGCCTACTCATCAATTTACGCGCCCGTTTCTAACAACAATGATTGTGCATTTCCCTTTCTTGCGCGCCGCTTGATGAAATAGCAAGCGTTTAGGCCACGCCCACCGTTGAGTTCGACCGGGCGGCATGTGTACTCTTAAGGACGCGTTTACAAATGGGTAGTCAAATCATTACTTTTATACACAAAAGTATGTTTATTAAATAAAATGCTTTGCATTCTTAAAATGTATTTCCCATGAATTATTGATAGATGTGCATGGTACGATTCTGAACTATAAATATAATTTTAGACAGGTACAGTTTCTCAATAAATGTACCGAAGTGATTTTTTTTTACTTCGGTACATTTACTACTACATTTATTGAGAAAATTTTGTAATGTTAAACATAAAAATCACTTACAAATTTTATCATTCTTAAGTTTAGTGCCATCTCATCGAACTATGAGAGTAAAGGAACAGAGTACACCTGTATGTTCGCACACACTTGACTTGCACTATAACATATCCTGCGTTACCTGCATAGCTGTCTAATTTCCGTTGATATTAACTACCGTGACAGTAATTGAATCAGGAAGATATTATTATTACACTCTGCTATTTAATCGTCTACTACCAGCAAAAAGATATTGCATTCTTAAATATTTGCCTCTTTACAGGCTAAAACGTTATGAAGCAGTGAGCATAACGTGCCAGGCTCCGGCGGTGTGGCTGGGGGAGAGCGCGCCGCAGCACCACGACACCCGGCGAGCCAAGGAGCTGGTCAAGAGACAGCTCTCGGAGGGCATGAAGCTCACGTGAGTACCATCATACATTCTAGATACGAAAATTGAAGCTAAGAAAGAAAATACATTTACAGTTCTCGTCAAATAACTTTGCCCCTCTGAAGTTAGCCATTTACAAAGATCGCTTGGTGCAGTCACGTAGAGGGAGCAAGCGGGACGCAAGCATGCATCGAACGTAAACGTAAGACTGAGACATAAAATCGTCTCTGGCGCATGCGCAGTTGCAGTTTGTTCGTAATTTTGACTACTACGCAGCCACTCGTAGCCAACTTCTGAGGGGCACAGTTATTTGACGAGAACTAACAAGCATTCCCTACTTCCTGCCCGAACGTTAGGTTTTCGTAAGAAAAATCTAGAACCTGATTGCAGCGCCACCCAACTATCAAAAGCTTATATTATGAAACTCTAACTTCATTCCTTTTTGGAAAATGAGGGTATGCATCTCTTAACTTCTACGAAACTGTGTTAGATATTTGAATGAAACCAACGCGTTATTCACTTTTTGACAGATGCAACTAGTAATATGGAATATGAATGCCATTTTTTTATTAACAAAATGAAATACGTGTAATACAACCACCCCTTCAGTTCGTACAGTCCGAAACCAGACACATTGTCTAATGATAGATTTGATAATATCGGGAAACAATGTATTATAAAAATGATGAATTATATTCTCAGTGGGGTTGTTGGGTGGAAAGAAATATATTTAATCCACCTCGGATATATAGGTTTGAATTTCTCTTTCATTATTCATACTTAAATAGAAGTAACTTTGCTGACTGGTGCACAAATGCAAAGGGAAAATGTACAAGAAGATTCTTTTGACTAATGTAGGAAAATTCAATTAGAAAATTTTGCACCCTGGATGAGTTGTGGAAAGCCCTGCCCCCGTAGTCTAGAGCCCGGCTGGTAAACGCCACCTCGAATGTATGGCCAGTCCGACCCTGACTACTTCCATCTGTCAAATGTGATTAACCTGGTGGACAAGGTACTACAGTGCAGCATCCATCAGCATTGATGTCGTATGTCGGGTAGCACGGGCGAGTCGCGGCGCGCGTTCGGCCTGTTCCTGACGCACGTGCTGAAGCGCGTGTCGTCGCCCAGCAACGAGCTGGGCGTGGCGCACGCGGCGCTGGTGCTGCGCTTCCTCAAGCGCGCCTGCGCCTCGCTGCGCATGCCTTACAATGTAAAGGTGACGAGCTATAGCATGCGCTGCACTAGTAGCACGAGGCGCTATGTACGACGAAATACGATATTTGACTGATTCAATCAAATTAAATCAAATCTAAATAAATATTTGAACAATGAAAGTAGAAAATATTTTCAAACCAAGTTTCATTAATATCGGTTTATTCGTTTCGAAAACTAAAGACTTGAAATTTGTTTTGAGATGTCGTACGGTGTAATCGTTCGCGTACACGACTTAAGGTTGATTCATACATAGCCGAGCCGTGTCCGGGACATGACCGGGCCGTGGTCCGTCCGGAACTCAAAAAAACATAGTTGCATACATTTTGTATGAACTTGTTCACACACGTCCGTGTCCGGGCAGGCGCCGGAGCTTCCGTGCCCGACGCACAGACGTGCAGATACGGATGCACGGTCCCTGCACGACCACGGCCCGGTTATGTGTGAATCAACCATTAAAGTGTACATTTTTGATAGAAGTCAAATATCCTATTGCAAATTTCCGATCCGTTTCTTGCTTTTAATCCAGAATTCTAAAGTAATCTGGTTTCACTTTGTCGGATTCGTCGTTCTATTTAATTAGCATTTAACTTCAAAAGTTTTACCTAGCGCCTCAACACACTGACAATAAGTAACTATGTATTATATGTATTTCTATTTATATATGCCCAAGCAAGGTTTTTAATTAACTAATGAAACTTCACAAATATGATGGACGTGCTCATGGTAAAACATGAAATTCGGAGGCTGTATTTTTCAACTGCTAAGCAAAGTTATCTGAAGCAGTAATGCTAGTGAAGGAGGAGGCCGACCGCGTGAGGGAGAGACAACCCTCACCCCCCCCCCCACAGCCGCCGCTACATAAGGAGACGCGGGCGGAGGGACGAGCAGGGCGATTCCAAGCCTCCTACTGCGCGGGGCTGCGGACGGTGAGCGTTGTGTGGCTCGCCGTGCGATCACTACCAGGCCCGGCCCGAAGGCGCGTTGTGTTCCAGCGCGCCTCACACAGGTATCAGCGTAGTAGCGCTGGGGGCAGATCCTGCCAGGGTACAGGAATTCGTTCGATAGAGTTACCGCGACCCTAGAACGCAAAGGGCATTTGGAGGAACACGGATGGGTTTTAGTCAGTAAAAGTCTTGACACTCGACATTTGATGAAATCCTATCGTAAAAAAAGACAAAAAGGCAAAGGTCTCTCCCTACTCGTTCCATTCTTCTAGGGAAGTTGCCTTCTCCGACCAACCGATCATAATGGACTGTTAGTCATCACGCCAGAGTTTCCTAACCCTCCCTCTACGATAGAAAAATGCTAATATGTACCTCAAAAACACATTTTTTTAATGTTTTTGTGTCTTTCTGTCTGTCGGTTTGCTTCGGAGATCCCTAGAGCGGCTGGACCGATTTTGTCAGGACTTTCATTGGCAGATAGCTGATGATATGTGGAGTAGCTTATTTCAGAAGAAGCATTAGGGTTCCGTGCAAAAAAGTTATAGGCCATGAAACTACTACTCACGCAGGCGAAGACGAGAACAGAAGCTAGTCTGTCATATACAGGGTGAATTTTTCTAGTGGGATGGCCAAGTCAGAAACTATGAGGAATAGCAAAATATACTCAAAGGAGTCTCGAGCCCGATTTTGATGACAACTAAAGGCCGTTTTCTATAACATATCTCAATCCCAATCTTGATCCCGATCCTTGTCTGTAACCAATCAAAGGTGAGGATTGTGTGGTGAAGGACACAAGCTCGGCCGTAAAACTGCATCATTGGAGTTTGAGATTGTATTGAGTATTTTTCGCGATTTCTCATAGTTTCGTATTTGGCCACGTACGCCCACTTGAAAAATTCATTATGTAGTTCTGCCCGCAACTGCAACCCTTGGTCATGTGGTCACAAACGACTGCCAAGCGTGGCGTCACGCCCGTGCCTCAGTGCTTGGTCCTGCACCGGATCTCCGCCGTCGTGTCAGAATGCCGTCCCATTGGACTATGAGTCTAAATGGACACACATGACGCCTGTCTATCCTGTGTTTGCGCAAAAACTTGTGCATTATAGTATCTTCCGTGTACTTGGCCTGACCCCGCTACCCTCCACTAGTCTCCCGCAACGAACATTTAAAAATTATATCAAATCCCCATGGATGACCTTATTAGCTATAGATAAGTCATTAACTCTAACAATACTCTTCACATCTTCTGAAGTTTTGTCAGTTCATTTTTAACCTTGTTATTGTTGAGTATTAGTATCAAATTGTTGTTGTAATGTAATAAATATTTAATTGGTTGTTAGTTGATGTTATTAAAGTGTGCTTAAAGTAAAAATAATAATATTATATTTATGTATTGTGTCTGTCGCAGCCACATAGCTGAATCCGCCGTTTCATTAAAAGTCTAGCATTTTCATTGAACTTTGCCGTTTAATCAGCAACATAAGTGACATGGGCAAGTCACTATATGATATTGAACAAAAGTTGTCACCTAGGTCGCTGAAGACTCAGCATATTTAAATGAAAAGGCTAGGCAACCAATTAAACGGCTGATTAAGCTAATTGGCTGCGACATGGCTATTTTAACTGTGCGCGTGTACTAATGTGTTCTTTCCTCTGCTGTCTGTCTGCCTACCCGGCAAGTGGCCTGGCTTGACGATACAAATGTATGTTTGAAAGCTTATTCTAACCTATTTGAGTTGGTTCCCATTGTGACGTGACAATTTATAGTTGGACGGTCTCCTATTTGTGTCCAAGTTGCGCACACTCCAAATACTTCTAGGTAAAAAGTTTAAAACTAGAAGTAAATAAGATCGCTTAAAACAGTACGACTATTTCCCGTCACAACACAGTGGGAACCGAGTCTAGCACGCTCCACAGTGGCCTTGCGTAATTTTATTTTATAGTCTGAAATATCCCACATATATTTATTAAAAATATGTTTACAGTGCTTGAGAAATTCAGACCGAAGCACTTCTTGCTCCTCTTAATTTTTATTTTTTTCTCAGAATACGTGAATCTGATAATATTGCTTCAATTTCGTCAACATTCAATTTATCACGTTATTCAATCTTAAAATTCACAAACTTCATTCAAATACAATTGAAATTGTATAACTGCGTCTATACTAGGCAAGCCAAGCACGATCGGGCCACAAGTTCGTAGAGAGCAGATGGACTTCATGCCTCGAACGAGCACACTACGCCATACTCACGCGCACTCCCCATATGCTCGGCTCGCATAGTGTAAATGCATCTTAAAAAACAATATGGTCATTTATTCTTGCAAGCGTTGGTATCGCCACGATAATTCAAACCCATCACTAATAAAAAAAAATAAAAAAATTGATATCTCTGTGTGATTCACACCTCAATTTACAGTTCTCGTCAAATAACTTTGCCCCTCTGAAGTTAGCCATTTGAAAATATCGCTTGGTGCAGTCACGTAGCCGGGAGCAAGCGGGACGCAAGCATGCATCGAACGTAAACGTAAGACTGAGACATAAAATCGCGCCCCGCCCCCATGTCTCTTACGCATGCGCAGTTGCAGTGTGTTCGTAATTTTGACTACTACGCAGCCACTCGACACAACTTCAGAGGGGCAAAGTTATTTGACGAGAACTGTAAGTACCATCATATTCAAGCCATTCCCTTAGCACAGCCCCTGTAACCTTCCCAAATTGTACCGATTAATTCTTGAGCTCATAGGGTCCGCCGGCGAAGATGTGCGACAAGGACCGATGCGCCGTCATCGCCAAGCAGCTCAACGACTTCCTGTACATGTACTACCGCGAGACAGACCTGTACACTGACAGCGAGGACAAGGAGGGCTGCGTCTCTAATATACACTTCGCGCAGTTCCTCTACTCGGCGAGGTGAGGACTTGTATATTTAGTGTATAACTTTACCGAGGAGCAACGTAGTGGGACCAAGTGGACCTACGACTTGGTGCAAGTCCCGAGGATCAGGGATACCAAAAACACAAGGCCAGGCGTTGTGGTAATTGAGGACGAGGCTTATATGCAACAGTATCTTTCATCATAGACTTAAAATATTGATATTTTTCTCTTGCCGAATCATCTGCCTAGCCTTTTCCCAACTGTATTGGGGTCGGCTCCCAGTCAAACCGGATTCAGCTAAATACCAGTATTTTACGTGGAGCGGCTGCCTACCAGACCTCCACAACCCATTAACTGGGTAACACGGTACCCCTTGGCAAGACTGGTGTCAGATTTTCTGACTTCTGACTATCCCGTAACGACTGCCAAAGATCTACAAATGACAGCCGGGACCAACGGCTTAACGTGCTTTCCGAGGCACGGTGGAGTCTCGGTATGTTAATATGGTCACCCATCCACAGACCAACCTCAGCAAGCGTTGCTTAACCTTGAACATTGGTCCGTGCGGCTGTTACAATTTAGCCACAAGCTCCTCTTTCTCTTGCCGAATATGTCCGAGATTAAAATCGAAAGCTAGATGAACGATAACTTTTATCCTGGATTCCGTGTACGTGATTCTAGACGCCATAGTTTTATTTTTGTTTGAGACTAACGTTACGCTACGTTTCCAGCGAGGCGGACTTAGAAGACGTGCTGCTCCTGCAGCTGAAGATGGAGAACTACCAGACCACGTTCCTGGGCGACACGCGCAACAGCTTCTGCGTGGACCTGCCGCCCTCCAAGCTGTGCGCGGAGCCGGCGCGCCACACGCTGCTGAAGCACCTCGCGTGCCTGGCGCCCAACAACACCAGGAAGTACAGGTACAGCTCCTTAACTCCATGTTACCTCCATGACGAGGAGCTTATGGAGTGGCGTCACGTTTCCATACAAATCAGAAAACCTACGCAGCCGGCGCTATTTTTCAAGATGTTTTCTATCTGTATTGCCCGTAGTCGTTGTTATGACAACTACATTTTTTTTAAAAAAAAACAAGGTTTTATAAAGCATTGCCTCATCATCATCATCATCACATCACATCAGCCGAAAGACGTCCACTGCTGGACATAAGCCTCCGTGTCGCCACAACAACCGGTCCTGTGCGTCTCGCATCGAACAGCTACCAGCGACTCTAACTAACATAGTATTAAGTGCTACGTAATTACGTAGCACTTAATACTATGTTAGTTAGAGTCGCTGGTAGCTGTTCGATGCGAGACGCACAGGACCTGGTGAGGGTCGCTGGCAGCGACCCTCACCAGGTCATCGGTACATCTTGTGGGAGGCTGCGACTGCTGGTAGCGTTCCCTACCTGTGTTAAAATCGATTTACAAAACTCCGCTGCTGTACAGACTTCAATTCGACGACGCGTTTGGCCACAATCTAGTGGGTGGAAAGCGATGATGTACCTACGCGTGCGTGTAAGTGCCTAAAACTGCCTAGAAGTAACCTATTCAGGAGATTCAGGCCCAGATTGTAGCTATCAGGAAACACAGATATAACACAGCAACATTTTGCTTTACGAATATTTTTTGTTAATAAATTCGCTCTCTTTGACCCCCAGATCTGAGTGGCTGACGTGGATCAACACAGCTTCTAAATTGGGGTATTCCAAATTATATACGCTTTGGAAATGCTTTCTTTTAAATTCTTTCTATTTTTTTCTCTTTCATAAATTTTTACTAACTATTTTTGTGTCTGTGTGCTGCCTTTCATGATCACGATTCTATTTAGGCACTTCTATATTATAGATATTGTTGTCTTTAACAAGCTGAGATTAATAACGACCAAAAGAGCTTTGAGGATAATTCAAAAGCCGCCTCAATCCCAGTATTACTCGTTAACAAAAGTTACACAACATAGTTGCTGCAACATGATTTCGTGTTGCTGCAACATGATTTTGTGTTGCTGGAAACATTTTGGTTTCATACCATAAGCATTGATGGAGGATGGAGACAAAACGTGTAACTCTCGACTATCTGTGACGTGTTATTGACATCATGAATCAGTATTGAAAAAGGGGTAGTGTTATTCGTCATGTATCTCTATCTCCCTCTCTCTCACAACTGAATCATGGCGGAGTTGGCACGCCTTAGTAACATGAGCCATTGGCACGAAGATTATGATTTTGTATTCAGTGTGACCCGCAACACAAAAGTAAAAAAAAAACTTTTTTTACCACAAATAAGAAAATTTACTTTATACAGGGTTATTTGTAAAACACCAACAACCTTTCAGTGGGTGAAAGTACCAACTCTGAAATATCAAAAAAAAAATCTACTGTTTCATACATTTTCATTGGGTGAATATTGCATTTTGTATGAAACAGCCGATTTATTTTTTGATATTTCAGAGTTGGTCTCATAGTAAAAGTTGTTTATAATCATGAGTACTTTCACCCTCTGAAAGGTTGTTGGTGTTTTACAAATAACCCTGTATAATAAAGTTGAAAATGATTCGTTTTAGACAACAAT
The DNA here is from genome assembly GCA_947386135.1 of Melanchra persicariae. NCBI lineage: Eukaryota > Metazoa > Arthropoda > Insecta > Lepidoptera > Noctuidae > Melanchra > Melanchra persicariae. Next base: position 17,961,475 of record OX376662.1, on the reverse strand, counting down.
GATAAAACTTATAATTTAGTTTGTGCACTAAAGAATCGTTAACAATCTTTGAATGTCAAGATTGGCTTATCTTTGCTTTAAATGTTAGTTTTTCTTTCTCTAACAATAAACCGTTTTAAGGTTCCGTATCCAAGTGGCAGATAAGCGTTTTCTCATGTCGAAAATGTAATGACTAACTACAAAAATAGTTTTTGAATAATTAAACTTATCAGACAGAAAATTAGCATAAACCATTTATTTTAATATTGCTATAGCCAAGCAGATACTTGGCTACAATAGTCTCCTAACATTGTAACTACGGAACCCTACAACGCAAAGCTTCACCATTCTAACAGCGGCAGCAAAACGAGTTCTGACGGTATTTGGTGTCCAAATTATAATCCAGCCATGCCTCCCTAGTTACCCGGTGGGGAACGGCGATCTTGTAAGTCGGGCTCTCGACAAATCTGTAAAGCGGGGAAAGAAAACCACAGCGTAACGACTTGTTGTAAGACAAGTATCAAGACTGTGTAAGTCGCGGTATGATCCCTTCGTGTGGCTTTAACTAACTGCGTAACATGTGAGGTAGTTACTAACGGTGTGGATGCATGCAAACTAATTCTAATTATACTAGTAAAAGGGAGTTGATTATGGCGCGCTCTGGGCGCTCTGTGACTACAATGTACGGTGTGTGTCCGCGCGCCCGTGACGCTAAGTGTACTTCGTTCCTTTGACGCCATACATTTTATCTTGTCAGCGCCCTGACCGCTTTGTATATCAAGTCTTCTAGGCTTAGTTTTTTATTCTATAGCCAACGGCAGAATAAAATTATATTGCACATATTGCTCACTTGTTGCACTTTTAATTTAGGTACAAACAAACAAGCACTATGACACCCACAAGAGTTTTAAAATTGTATATGTTAGAAATGGTATTTTGTACGCTGGTTTTACTTGAAATGATTGAAAATGGCTGTCTAATGAACTACATTTAAATGGCCGATACATTTAGCTATCACTTCTCTAGCCACTTCTATGATGGACTTATACTACCATTGATTCATTCTACGAATAAACTCATGATTGATGAATGAAAAAGCTCATAAAGTTCAAAAGAAAAAATAAAAAAAACAATTACCTACATATTTAAAGAAAAGGTATTCATTGTCGTCAACCAATTTCCATCAGAGTGTTACCTATTGAGTGTAGACAAAGAGACATTCTGTCAGAAATAACGAAAGTAGAAAAAACAAAAAACAAAAGCATTTCAACAGTTATCGCCGAAAGAATGTCACTTTGTCTAGAACCCCCAAATCCACCCATCAACTGAAACGTTCTCCACCTAATTTCCAGGGGTTCTGAGTCTCAAAGCCGTTCGGAGACGGACACAGAGAGCGAGCAGCCCGTGGCGCAGCTCACCAGCTCTGACATGGTGCTAAAGGACTCCATGAAGGAGGAGAAGCCTCTCACGCAAGCCCTGAAGTATGCGCGCTCATAACGGCGTTAGTATACCGCGACGTTCTTATATTCTGGCGAGAGATTTTGAAGAATATATAGAAGAATGATAGAAGTACATAAATAAAACTTTCAAATACAATACTTGCTTGAGTGTGAGCAAACAGTTCATACAGAAGGTTGGCTCCAAATATCGAAAAAATGCCATTCACAAGTGCAAAATGCACTCATTGTACTGGAATGAATTTTTTTATCATATTTCCGTGTTTTTTCAGGCAAAAAGGTATCGATAGATATCATTCAAAGACACGTTTTATACAAAAAACTTGTCGCAAAAAAGAAAAAAAATAATCTGCACATTTTGAAGAGTACTTAATGATAAAAAAACTAAAGAACAGATTTTGTTTCGTTTTTAATCGTTAAGTTTTGTATTAATTGTTCTTCGTTTGATATATATAAGACCTGGAAAGATTCGGACAAAAAAAACGTTGTATTGCAAACGCCCCACTGGTTGTTTTAATATTTATTTTCAAAGACAGACAAACAACAAACCTCTTAATTAACTACCTGTAGTATTTTTAACCAACTTCAAAAAAGGAGGTAATGTATTTGCGAGTTTTTCTTCAAAATCTCTAGTCAGTAAGGCGTTAACATAATTCTTGCTAGTCATTCCTTGCTAGTTACCTCTCCCTTCGTGTTTCAACCTGCCTTTGCTTCTACTCACCCCCTTTCCACTTTAACCCACTGATAACAGACTATCCTGATGTCCGAATGAATGTACAAATGATACCAAATATAGATGAAATATTAATATACAAAATGTAACGTCAAAGCTTACTATGTACCTAACGGCTAAATTTAATTCGTAATATCATCTCAATTGTCAAACAAAATTTTATCAAATCTCTTCTACAAAATGTCGCTTCAATTTTCTGGAACGAATAGCAACACAAAAATAAGCTAATCGGCAGCAGACTGGCGGACGGGACGCCAGAAGATTTTTAATTTATCAATTGAATTTAATAGTTATTCAATCGAAATAAAATTACATTTCAATGCTCGGTGACATTTTGGCATTTCGAAAATCGCATTCGCTAACATGAATCGCATTAGCTACTAACTTACATTTCAGAAATCCGGTATTAGCGGTGTATTATAGTTTCAAGAAAACTCTTAAAAACTTATTAAGCAACGAGCGCATTCGAATTTCAGTCGTAAACTGACAAAATTAGAAGTGCGATACGAACGTTACTTAAGAGCGTTTACGTTTATTTTTCGAAATTAATGAACCGATTTTAATAAAACTTTGTATGCGTACGCTAGATATCTAGGTCTAAATAGTTATCAGTAAAAAAAAATCGAAAAAGAGTTCAGGGGGAAGGATATAGTGATTTTTCACTTTCTATATAAAACTTAAAATCGCTCTCTCTCTCTCCCTCTAAAATCTTTTTCAAAAATGTTTTCTGATAACTATTTAGACCTGGATATCTAGCGTACCTATGCATACCAAGTTTCGTTAAAATCGGTTCATTCATTTTGAAGAATAAGGACTTGAAAGTTTGTATGAAATGACATACGGCGTACACGCTCTTAATTAATATTAGTAGAATTAGCACTCGGATATCGTAATCTCCAATTCATGGCAGAAAATAACTAGAAACTAATGTGGTTTTTACGTCAAAACGAAAAGATTTAATGGCTGGTTTGGTCTATAGTAAGCTTTACAGTCAACTCAATTAATTACATAACATAGAGATAGAACTACCAACCATATAATATCTCTTTAAGTAAATAGGATAATTTCCTTAATTTAAAAAAATATTTAGTCCGTCAGATTACCAAAAAATATTGGAAATATATTTTTTCTTTTGTCACGTAAAAAATTCAGACGATAGTGCGTTGAGCGACGGTAGTCGCGTGTTGTCACGTCAAGACAAGAACAGAGGCCTAACCACCAACTCTTAAAGCAGTATTACTTTAATATTACTTCCAGTGGGAAAGAGACGGAGCTATACGTCGTGTATAGCGCCGTCTCTTTCCCACTGGAAGTAATATTGAAGTAATACTGCTTTAAGAGTTGGTGGTTTAGGCCCTGACGTTACAAACCCCCACTCCTGAACTTGTATGAGTTTTATCACTGTCAATTTTTATTGATTTGATTAAGCAAAAAATACGTGTACAATATTTTTTGTTAGTCGAACTGACTAAATAGAATAATATTTTTGTATCCAGGAATCATCTCTGTTATAAAAATTGTAAATCAGTAGTGCGATGAAATGTCCGCGCATCACGGCCGCCTTCCTTAAATAGTACAATCAATGCACGATTTGCCTTCTAAAGTTAGCAATAATAAATATAAAGAAACATGGTATGTTATTTAAGACATGTTCTATTTACCTGGCACTAGATATTATAATGATCTGACGGTGCTATGTTTAACGAATCAGTTGGTAGATTAGTGGCGATCGTTTGCGAAGCGACTAGCAGTAGACGAAATCTAGCCAGTCTTGAACCAACTATGTTGAGTCGGTTTCCAGTCTAACTGAGCACAGGACATTCTGCCAGGGTTGCGGAATGTTCGAAAGAGTTTCCGCGGCCCCCCAACGCAAAGGGCATCTGAGGAATATTGAGTCGCAAGAGCCTGACGGTAATTTGATGGTATCATACTTATCTGTTAAGCCCGGCTGATGTTGTCCAACTGCTAGTCTCATCGTTATATGATCGCCTATCAAGAATGCTATAGACTGAAGTAGCAATATGTACTTACAAACAGCTCTTGACATTGTGATTTCAATAATTATGTATTAAAGTAGCAGTTTCGCTTGCTTTGGTTAGTATGGTTTGATGTTGTTCAGTTTTAAAAGATTTTCTTAGCTCTAGGACTTTTAGAGTAGGCACAGGAGTTGATACAAAGAAACATAAGGCCAGGAGTTACCATTTTCATGTATTCGTTGTGTTGGGTGACAAACTTAGACCCAACTAACATTATTTTTTCATTTGGAAATTTAGGCTTGAATGGCTGCTCTCATTCATAAATAATTCTAGTTTAATATATAAAATGTAAGAGTGTACAAAAGAATGATACGCGGGAGAGTTTTTATATAATGGCAATCCTAAATTAATATGTGCTACTTCTGAATCAAAGAAGTCTTAAATGAATTGGTGGAGCGGGCAATAAAAGTTTGAGAGTAAAGGCCCTACGACATCAATATGAACATGTCATTAGAAATGTAATGAAATTTTATTATAACCTATGTTTTTATATAATTCAGCGAGTGTATGTATGCCGCGCAATCTCCTATTTATGTAGTATTGTAACTCGTTGTGATTTGACAACCTATGCTAGTCGACATGGTCACACTGCGCTGACGCCAAAGTCTCGAAATATTTATTTTATTATTTAAATGAATTAGCCTTTTTAAATAATATTAATTTGGAATTTCAAGTGATAAAGTCGTAGCTATTTTAAAACTTCACATCTGTTATCAAAGAAAAGAATAACGAAATTGTAAGCAATAATATTTTTTGTACTTTCAACGATTTACCGTCCACTGCGCATGATCGCATTTTATTTAAGAATCTCATGAAATTTTAATTTGTACGATATTTTTAACAAGTATTACTAGTTTTAAGCGAGCAGTGTTTAGATTAGTTGAGTTTGTTTGTGATATTTCAAAATTAAATTACAGTTTAGCTCAAAATCTACAATGATAATATCTTTGCAGCTAGAATGAAATTAGCATTTATGGCAGCATTACGTGGCGATATGGTAAATTCAGATACAATTGTAAGTATACATTGTAGCTGAAAGTACCGTTTGTGAAGCCACTGAATACCGATCTCTTTATATTTCATATTATTATTCTAATATATTTGTAAAATTACTTTTATTTGCAGCTGAGCTGTTTTAGATATTCCCTTATTTATTGAGTATTCGATTCTCGTTTTTAACAAAAATGTCAATGTTTTTTTTTTTTTCATTTTATAAATGCCTGTTTGTAGAACTAGTGCCATATCCCAAAGATGTAAGAAGTCGCAGTGAATCTTGTAATATTGCCGTCACTGACGACTCCGACGAGTGAAGCTTAGCTTGAGTACAAAATGTGAAATAGTGAGATACATCGGCAAAGTTTTAATCTCATATAATTATATTACTTACGTGAAAATATATTTTGAATATGCTAAATAAAAATTGGAAGCAATTTTGCTGGTTTTATTTTAGAATGCGTGGGAGTTTCTCTACCGGTTACCCTCGGCGAGTACCATATTCTAACCGAATGACTTCGGTTCCGCAAGGTAATCACGGAAGATATCCAGAACAACACCTCTTATGCCTATAGATTCTGTCGAAGGCTTTGGATAAATCGAGAAATATACCTCATCATCATCATATCAGCCGAAAGACGTCCACTGCTGGACATAGGCCTCCCCCAAGAGTCGCCACAACCTGTACGTCTTGCGCATCCATCGGCTAACCGCGACCCTCACCAGGTTATCGGTCCACCTTGTGTGGGAGGCGAGTATGACAGAATCGGACAGTTTCCGTCCTCACCCGACGCCTTGTTGTTTTTAAGCTGCTTTAGAGCCATCCTAATCTCATACAGGCTGACGTCCGGGATGTCTTCGGTATAGAGCCGGGTCATCCTAGCTGCCGATTCACAGCGGGTTTAGTCATTGACGAAAAATATACCTATACAATTATTACCCGAACCTAATGTTTTGCGTCAGCTCAAAAATTTCATCTTCGGTTCACCTACCACGCCTAATCTAAACTGATTTTGTGCAAAAACATTGTGTGTATTTTTGAAGAAGTTAATTTAGGCGTTTTTTTTTCTGTTGGCGATGCAAAGATTCTAACTAGCGCCGCTAGTGTCAAAATTATGAAGCTGTCTAAGATAGAGACTGAGTTTTCTCACAGCGATGCCAACGTGTGGGGAATTCCCCAAACTGCAGGGAATCTCAAGTTAGGGAATTTGACTTCGATTTTCGGGGAATTTAATAAATTGGTGTTGGCAACACTGCAAGTGTCGTTCTTAGGCAACTTCTAAACTTCGCCGCTAGAGGCGCGCGGCGGGAAGTCGACATAGTTACCGATCGCCTAACGACTCTGAAGTCTGAATACGATCTATAACTCCTAAAGCCGCCCGTACACTGTCAATCTTGAACGCGATCCACAGATCATTGGTATGGATTTCATAAAGTCCACATTGTTTGATGACCATTTCTTTAACACGAAACCGCCCCTTTTCATCATCTTCAGTTGGCATCTGGCTTCAATAGCCGTTTCTACTGTGTCCATTCCAGATAAGAGATCATCGACGTAAATCGTTTAAAATTTAAAATCAATCAGACTTTAGGAGTTAGGGTCGATTTATACTAGCGCAGAGTCGAAGCGCATCGAAGCGTCTATCCAAAATTGAACATAACAAATTCAACCTTAACTCCACAGCGTAACGCACACATTACTTCGGAGATTTTAAAAAGACGCGCGCATTCGTCGGAATTCGCGCGTCTGCGCGCGATAACGCTGATTGGTGCGCGCGCATTCTCGTGTATCCACGCGCCCACTAGCGAACCAACGCGTCATCAGTCGGAAATTGGCCTGCGTCGGTGTTAATCACACTGGACTCGGACGAAAAATTAATTTACCTGGTGCAAAAATATGAATGCCTATTTAATCCAAAAGCTAAAAATTATAGTGACAAACATTCCAAAAATAATGCTTGGGAAAAAGTTAGCGGGGAAATGAAATTAACTGGTAAGTAAAGCAAGTATTTATTACTACGCAATATTTTCGCTGTCGTGCGATGTTGCCGTTGTGGTGCGGCGCGGGGTGGCGCCAAAAAAAACTTTTTGACAAATTTATTATCTCTTGCTTAACATCGTGTTATCATTTCATTTTGCCATGGTACTGCCCCATGTTCAGAAATGAAATAAGTTTTGAAGTTCTCTCTGATATTCATCGCGTCCACGTTTTGATTACCGGTTATGTCCATGTCTTGGCTGTCAAATGAATAATTTTGTAAATTGTTGTTATTAGACAGGGCAACGTATTCAGACCCAAAATCTTCCAAAGTGCAATTATGCAGGCACGTGCATGCAAGAATCAGCGTATCTAAAAACTTTGATTGCATTCTTATACGTTTTTGAAAAACTTCAAATTTCTGTTGTAATATTCCGAATGAACTTTCCACTAGACGCCTTGCTCGACTTAAACGATAATTAAAGATTTTCTTCTCGCTATCGTTTAATACCTGACTTCCAGGATAAGGTCTCATAATGTGTTCACACAGAGGGAATACTTTGTCCCCAACAAAAACATGAGGAACTGGTATTGTCGTACCTGGCAAGCATTTATTAGGCGGTATACCAAGCATATTATTTTGTAATAGTTGTCCAAATTTGGAACTGCTTAATATGCCGCTATCGTTGTTACGCCCAAATGCACCAACATCTACTTACTACAATGAATTTATATTTAGCGTCAGTAATAGCTAACAAGACAGTGCTGAAAAACTTTTTATAATTGTAGTAGAGACTTCCGCTGTTGCAGGGTGCCCTTATATTGACATGTTTGCCGTCAATCGCTCCTATACAATTAGGGTAATTCCATAATCTTCTAAAATCTTCCTCGATTTTAACCCATGACTCTGTCGTTGGTTTTGGCATAACAATGGGTCGTAAATATTTCCAAATTGCGGCACAAATTTCGTGTACAATCTTCCAAACTGTAGCATAGCCCATTCGAAAAGTATGAGCCAGTGCTTTGAAACTGATAGCAGTAGTTAGAAATCTGTAACAAATTAATGAAGCTGTTTTTTTTTTCTAGTGGCCGAATGTCAGAAACAATGGAAGAAACTTCGTGACAGTTACAAAAAGGCTCTTAGATTGAGACAATATAAAAGCGGTTCTGCGCGAAAAACTGAAAAACCAATTAAATTTGAGAAGGAGTTAGAATTTTTAAAGCCACACCTTCAAGACAGATCACAGACATCAAACCTTGATTTTTCTGATAATAGTTTAGACGTGGACACTGAAGACATCTCAATTATAGAGTCACAAACATCTGACGTCGGGGAAAGTTCACGCTCTGATTCGGCATTATCAAATCATACTACCAGAAATAAAACACTACCTCTATCGCAGAAATTATTCAGACAATATGTCGAGGCCAAAGGAAAGGAAGAAGATCCATTAGATGCGTTTTTTTATCTATGAGTAAATCAGTAAAAAAGATGCCTATACGAATTCAAGCTGAATTAAAACGGGCAATACTTGGCCTGGTTACTGACGCAGAAGTAAAACTTGCCTCCGAGGAAAGTAGCGATACTCCATCATCTATGACTAAGTGCTATGGAACACAACAACAGCAAATTTATTCCTCACCATCAACTTCAACTTACATCCCATCCACTACCTATTGTCCACCACCTACTTCAACCACGCCACCCAACCATACAAATTACGGCACTATATCCAACACAACATCATCTGCTCCACCATCGCCTTACATACTACAACCTATTTCGAGAACACAGCAACAGCGGCAATCGAAGTTTGACGATTTCGAAGAATTTACTTATAATGACTGATAACAATGATTAATGACTTAATAACTGATTTCACATGGTGAATAATTATTTCAAATTTTTAAATAAAGAGTCTTGAAATATAAGCTTGTTTAATTATGCTATTCTATCTAAGGCATGAAAATATTGATTTTTTTGTTGAACAACCAAGAAGTGTTTAACACCTTGCGTGTAAGTTAATAAAGTGCTACAATCGTAAGAAAGCATAAAACTCACCTTAAGCAGACTGATATTCGCTCTTCAACGGAAATGGGTATCGTTAAATTTGTTTCTTGTTTCTCAATGTGTGGTCTCAAAATATTGACTAAGTTTGTAAATTGATCGTAGTCCATTTTATAATAGTCGTAAAAAAAACTCGGGTATCGATATAAATCAACGCAAAAAGTAGTAAATTCACCACAAATACGTCTTTTCTTCCACAAGTTGTGAACACTATAATTCCGCTTTCTTTTTCTTCTTTCTTCGTTTTCTTCTTCTTCAACTTCAGATATAAGTAATATCATAGCAAAATCAATGTCAACCATTTTACACACATTTCAGCTACGAGAGTCAACTGGCAAGTGATTCAATAGCTCTGCTGTTGATGCCCATTACTACACGTGAGAGTGCGCGCGTATTCTGGCGAATACGCGCGCATTCTGACATTCATTTGACTGGCCTGTTGGTCTAGTGGTTAGTGACCCTGACTGCAAAGCCGGAGGTCGTGGGTTCGATTCCCACCCAGGACAAACTTTGTGTGATGAGCATTATTGTTTGTTCTGTGTCTGGGTGTAATTTATCTATAATATGTATGTATTTATAAATTATATAAGTATGTATATCAGTTGTCTGGTTACCATAACACAAGCTCTGCTTAGCTTGGGATCAGATGGCCGTGTGTGAGTTGTCCCAAGATATTATTATTATTCTTGCGAATACGCGCCCATTCGTGCGGCTTCGCTTTAGTTGTAAAAAATTTGACGCTTCGACTCTGCGCTAGTATAAATCGACCCTTATCGACCGTATTATCGGTAGCCGATCGGTAACTGTCGACTTCCCGTCGGAATATGGAGGAAATAGGCTACTTTTTTACGGGATACACGCGGGAAAAAGCTAATTAACTATATTTTTGGAAGAGCTGGGGGAGACTCTCCAGATCAGCCAACTATAAACCCTTATAACTTTTAACCCAGTGACGGACATCCTGATATTTGGCGACAAATTTTTTGTGTTATCAAAATTATAAATTCTTGATGGTGGCCATGCCAGTGTCTGACACTTCTTGATCTGTTTGTTTAGGTGTTATGAAAAATAGCTACTATGAAAGACCTTTTATAATATTTAAATAAATAAAACAACGATATTATCAGTATAAAACATTTATTTACTTGCATCGTCCCTGAATGTTACATGATCTTTGGCCTGGTCCAACAAAGGAGCGATAAGAAATTCTTCCAGTTTGGTCACATGTTTCCAGACTTGATAATTTTCACCCAGGCGCCCAATCCCTGCGGAACATAGACAGAATGAGCACCATTTATTAATATCTAAAATGTAGAAAAGACGTTAAGGTTACCATACACAAGGTATAAAACTGAACAGTAATTCTGATCGGTTTGTCTGTTGACGAAAATGTTCGGGCGCTTTGGTTTCAACGATTTTCCGGCCGTCGGAGACGATCGATTTTGTCACACCATACGGATGTCGACTCTGACCAGACGGATCTAAAGAATTAACCATGTATGGTAGCCTTGAATGTTTACAGTTGAGCGTTTACGTAACTTTATTGAAGATTGTAAATTGTAACGTTTGACTTGTAACGCCTGGCAGTCATAACTTTTTATAGGTGTCGACGCCGGCTATATTCATGCGTACTTCAGATTTATGCGCAAAACAAAATTCGATATTTTGATCTGATGTGCAACGTTGTTGGATTATAGATATAACGCACTGTACGCACATTGTTTTGGTAGATCGATTAGTGAGCTCGTGGCTCTTCTAACGCACGCATCAACGTCTGCTTTTCTCAGCCGTACTTACGATTGGTAATTTTTCGCATTCTTGTGTCTTCTGCCGTTGTCGCCTAAAGTATACAGCGTAATGCCGTCGCTTTAGCATCGACTAAGCATCGCCGCCGTACGCTCGTCATCATCATGCCGCATCTAACTATCTGAAAGGACTCGCACGCACTTTGTCGCCGTTCGACAGTTATGTAATGTTGGCAGCGCCCTAAGCGTATTCGCTCCGGACTTGTCGGTTTGCTGTGATCTCGTATTGGGAGCCAGCAGAGCAGTCAAGCTGGGGTGCGTTCGCATCGAGTTACGTGGACGCAATTTTAGAGTAGTTCTCTGGTTATTTTTGAATGTAGATTTAGAGGCGGGGTTTTAAGAAGCCTAAAACGAATCGCATCGAGTTGTAAGTTTTAAGAGAGATGTTTTATATCTTTAAGAGACAAGAGATTAAGAAGTTCGCTAGATGTCAATGAACGCACCCCTCTAAGAATCTCTGCTAGCAAACAGTCATATATTTGCAACAACCAATGTCAGATATCGGTCAGCACGAGCCGACCGCGAGACATTATCCTGCAATAAAACCACAACATTTAAACAGTAGTACCGCAACCAAGAAGAAGCAGTATTCCAAGCCAAGATCTGAAGGGTAACATGCATGAAGAGTTTAGTGTCGTAGGAGAGTAATTAAAGTAAATAATATGTTTCTAAGGAATTTAATCTAAAATGTAAATATACAACTTAACAACATGTACCTTAACATTTAGATTTATCATTATCGAAATTAATCAAACAATTTATATAAAACTAATTCGATCTTGTGTGACATGGAGCATGTCATCAATCAGCGGGTGTAATGAAAACGTTCCGTCAGTAAAATCTCTCATTTTTACAATATAAAGTGATTCACATAATTTTTCACTCGTACTGGACTTACAAGCTACGCGTGTGGACGTGGTCGCGCGCACTAGGCGGCTAGTACGTCGTCACTAGGTACTATTTGTTCGTGTCACGTGGTGCTATGAGCTCTAGGCTCGGCGCTAGTACCGGCGCGGGCCGCCCATGCCGCCCAGCTCTCTACCGCGCGCCGCGCCTCCGCCGCTACGCAAACAACACGACATCACACCGACCCTCAGGGAAACAGTGACCACCGCCTTAGTTCATAGTGAAACCGCACCTCCAATAGACCGCATACTATCGTTACTGTATCATCAATCGTGTACAATACATTTTGCTTGAACGTTTAATTCACTACAACCTAAGAGGCGTTGCACAGTTATCTGGGAGCGAGCGTATAATCAACATTGATATTATGACAGTAGGGACTAGGGACCTCATGTTCAGATCCACGTAACTTTAGGAGCATTGAAAGTATTTGTATGTTGATCTTGTTTTATGAGATATTTTTTGAGTATGATCCATTATGATGGCGATGCCGCGTCGCATGGCATGTAACAGTTAACAGGAAGTAGACAGGTGATCAGCGAGTATTTAAAATGAGGTCAGTCTCGCAGTATGATATTAATGTAAAGGAAAACGTTTTGCTAGTGAAAGGAGGTGGCACAATCTTATTTGTTAGCATGTTTTCCCATTTGTTCAAAATGAATGTTTATGTGGCATATTTTTGCTGTGCCTGTCCTCATCTACTATTATGATAAAATTTAAAAGCCGCAGTTAAGACATGATACAATTTACATTTGAAAATTTACGTTACAGGGCTGTTTAAATTGGAAACGCCGTAAATATGAAACGTGACGCCCGACGTAATGACAATGACGACGCTTTGGTTAATTCTAAATTACCAAAAAATCTTTCACTAAATAAATTATAATCAAAATTCCGACTCGCATTAGTCCTCCGCTGGTGCATTTTCATAATATTCTTGGTGCACTCCTCTCTGTGTAGGTCGTATTTTTTATATTAAGTTATTTTAGTACCTATTAATTTTGTACAGATAGGAAAACATGTAACTAAAACAATGACTGTGTACTCCATGCCAGCTGTTACTAGGATACTAAGTGCAAGATCTTACCGTCCCATGGGTGGGTACTGCTGCGCGTAAGGGTCTCTATCATATCCACCTGGGGCTGCACCGTGCCTGGAACATTGAAAGTAAGAAAATTTATAAATTATTAATTAATAGAATACAGAAATGTTATCTTATTACTGTTGAAGAAAATAATGTTCAGTTGACAATTTATCTAGTGACGTAAATCGCAAATTTGACCCGTTGATTTTTTGTTGTTATACTCCTCAATGAGATTAATGTTGGACAGTGAAACATGATAAGACGGATACTTGTGAGGGATGCTGATGCAGTTCACTACCAATATGATTGTCTGACAGTGTAATTGCAACTTGTAACACATAAGTATGAAATTTTGTGTTACTCGGGTCAACTTAGGATATTGAAATTTGTTTACTTTAGTGTTTTTGATTACGTATACAATGTTTATGGTGAACATGAGGCTTAAATAGATTATCAACTGCGATACAGCATCTGAGTAGCAGGAATCATTTAGCTGTACACAATTGTTGTTAGAATTGTTCCAGTAATGATAAAGTTATAAGCAAATGCAAGCTAAGCTACTCACATAGGGGAGCGCCTGCTGAACATGTCACCGTTGGACATCTGCTGCGAGCGCTCGTACGGCAGCTGCTGCGGCGCCGCGCGCATGGGGGCGCGCCGGTCCATCATGTCGCGCTCGTCCGGGTACAGCGGCGCGCGCCGCTCGTCCGCGTACATGGGCGGCAGCTCGTCGTAGCGCCGCTCCTCCGGGTACATGGGCGCTGCGCTGGCGTACGGGTCCCGCGCGCCGCGGTCCATCAGCGCGAACCCGCGCCTGTCCTCCCCGCCGTACCCGTTGTAGCGGTCGTCGTACACCTGCGGCGGCGGACGCTCGGACCGGTCATAGGGAAGTGACCGGGGAGCCATCGGTGGTGGACCGCCAGGCGGAGGGCCGCGCGGGTGCGAAGGACGGTCGCGCGAGTACGGTGAGTCACGGGGTGGCGGGCCGCCTCGCATGGGGCCGCCGCCGCGCCGGTCCATACCACCGCGCATGCCGCCTCTCATGCCACCGCCACGGCCTCCACCTCCGGGTCCTGAACGCTGACCGCGATCCTTGATGCGCCCGCGCTCCACTGTGATGACGCCGCCGTTAAACGACGAATTATTGAGCGCACGAATAGCGTCCGAAGCCTGGTCTTCTGTTTGCATGTGTACAAATCCACACCGGTTCATTATATCGCACTCGGTCACGACGCCGAAGCGCTCAAACAATTTTCGAAGCTCCTCCGGCTTCGAGCCCTGCGGCAGGCTGCCGACGAACACCTTCGTTTGCTGAAATGAGACGAAATTTCATAAAGACGAGCTCGAATGATCGTATATTTGTTAAACAAGCACATAAACTTACACTCACCGGCAGCATTATCTATTGATTTACTAATTTAATCTTGAAAAACCTCTGCCGCTATTTTAGCGCTGTAATAACGACCGAGTCCGACACTGCCTTTCAATCAAAATGGCGGACCGGAATTTGCAACAAAATGACGCATGACGCTAACCGTACGATGTCATTGAATGTTGAGATGTATGAAATATGATGATTGGTTAGAAAACAAGCACAGTTAGTAAATTCGTTTGTCATTGGTTGCAATTTAATGACACATATTGTTTGGCCAATACAGAACAAGCAAATCTATGCGTTCCAGTTCCACAGCCAATTTTTTTTTTTTTTACTCCGAAATGAAGTCTTTTGACCAAATTGCCTAGGTACTTTTTATAATTTGTTTTGCATTAGGAAGCGGGTTTAGGTGTAAACAAACGAGCAGGAGCTTATATTTGCTGGAGTGGCAGCAAATATATTGAGTCAGCCATCTTGGCAAGCTTCGCTGTGGTAGTCATAATAGAACAAATTCACAGCTCCACTTTACCGAGCAAACACCCACTTCACTCGTTATTTTAAAATCCCGCCAAAAACTCTCCACAGCCTAATAAATAGATAAAAGGTTTTATTTTTTTGACATAACGCAACCTTGTTATTTTGCGACCACCATAGACATCAAAATAGTAATGGCGACCACGCGCCATCATCATTCATCATCTGTGCGAGCGTGACGTGACGCATTATATTTACGTGGGAGTGAAGGAGACAGATAATAAGAGGTCATTGTACGGAATTCTTCCTGCTCCGCGACCGGACTTTAGTAGACTATAGCGTTACATTACTCACGGGAATCACAACTTTAGGTACTGACAATCTTCTTATATATAAAAATGAATCGCAAAATGTGTTGGTAAGCACATAACTCAACAACGCCTGGACCGATTTCACTTTTTTTTTTTTTGTTGTGTTTGTTATTGTAAGGAGAAGGTTCTTACGAAAAAAAAAAAAAAAAAATTGCGCGGAAAATTAGAAAATTTAAGAATCCTTAGGGTAGGTGTAGGGTAGGTGAAGGGTAGGTAGCCAGTTGCCGGGAGCGAAGCCACGGGAGACAGCTAGTGCATAATAAAATTATGATTTAATTTTTACATGACTGCGTGAAAGGAGACCTATGTTCATGTTTTCAAGGTTCATGTATGTTTGAGAGTTTTTTCCCCCATTATCATAGCATTCATAGCTATCTACATACAGTCGCCACCTGAAACTGTAAAATTTTCCCAATCAACTTTGAACCTAAACTATTGGCGATAAAGTTGAAATTCTATTAAAGAAATTTGACAGAGTGTTGTAGCTTGATTTGCTGGCGACTGTAGGTACCTACAGTCGCCAGCAAGTACATTCCACAATATTTTTTACATGTCTTTAACTACCTTGGCACCCCCGTTATCGGCCTTTTCTATCACTGTCCATTTGGTCTTCTGGGAAGAACGTGTTTGCCAGTAGTTCGACTGAACCTTTGGTAGGTATCCAGCACCTCCGCGTCCTTTACCAGCGGTTGGTCCTCCCCCTAATCTTGGTCCTTCCTATCACCCGGTAAATCCCTTCCCAAACCCCTTCTTTACCTTTGTTTGATTACACTTCACATCGTTGTTGCTAAAAGCCATAGGTAATCGTTTTAGTAAATAGGAACATGAAAAATAAGAAGAATGCCCTAAGATGACCCACTGACCATACTATGAACTAGGTACCGATTTGCGAGTGCTCGCCCGCATATCATTATTCAAATAATTATTATATCTTATTTTGACTGGATTAATTTTTACATTTCTCAAAACCTATAGAAAAGACAAGCAGTAATAAAAAATGTTCCAAAATCTAAAAGAATAATACGGTTGTGAACGAATCAGACATTGTGTGGCGTCACTCCAGCATAGATATAATATTATAATAAACAAGATTTCTATGCTCTCAAGTTATTACGCATGGTTCGCAAGCCAGTGATTTTGCGCCATCCAGTAGGTAGACCTACAAAACGACGCTTTGCTTGACAAGAATAGAGGAATATGAGAGGTAGGTATAACATAAAAGCGTGTAACTATTTTCCAGTGTAATTTATTTTTGACAAATCGTAGTATTTTAGTAAAATCTTATAATTTGTAAGTACTTAGTTATCCAAAGGTGTTTAGTTACTCCGGAATAAAAAAATGCAGTAGGCATTTTTGTCTATAAAGCTGAATCGACGCTCGAGCCGAAGGCGAGGCCATAATGGAGCCGAGAGACTGCAATGTCTAATGCCTATTCAATATATCTAACGACGTTTTTCAACATAGTTCTCGGCCTGACATAGAGATTGCGGATAAAAGGAAACCTACACATTTAGATTTTGAAATGCCCGTTCCAAAGCTAGAACTTTTTCGACGGAGCTGCGTTTACATGGCTCCCCTAATTTACAATGCTTTGCCTAGGTCAATTATTCAACTACCCTTCAATAAGTTTTGTGTTGCGTTGCGGAAGTGGTTGTTACAAGAGTTTTTTTATTCGATAGATGAGTTTTTTCAAAAGAGTCCCTGTAAATTTTATAGGTACATTAGATAAAGCACAGATCTGTTATGTAGACACAACAATTTACAAAATGTAGATAGGTACCTATAGTAGGTACCTACCTAATTAATATCGTAAGTGTAAAAACTTGTAGGTACTTAACGGCCCGGTAGCCATGGAAGGATCCATGGCTACCGTTAAAAAGTGGGCAGCTAAGTTTAAAAGTCGCCGCACGGTCAATGGATTCGCTGTCTGGAAACTGCTGGAAAATTTATGGCCAGCGTGTTTTGGGATGCGAAACGGATCCTTTATTGACGGAGGCATACGCAAGATCAACAGTCATAATATCAACAGTTAAAACATCAACACCGTAAGACCAACGATTCAAAATCTCAACACTTCAGAATCTCAACAGCTTAGTAAGTCAACAGTTCAGAAGATCAAAGTTTAAAATCCCAACTTTGACATGGGGCACCCCGACTCGGACAGGTTAGGTTAGAAGGGGATGGCGCCATACCCTTCGTGGTTATTTTTTTCAAACCCTTGAGCCCCGCGAAGCGGGGCTCCGACTTGCTAGTATTGACCTAATAGGTACTTTCAAAGTTGGGATTTTAAACTTTGATCTTCTGAACTGTTGACTTACTAAGCTGTTGAGATTCTGAAGTGTTGAGATTTTGAATCGTTGGTCTTACGGTGTTGATGTTTTAACTGTTGATATTATGACTGTTGATCTTGCGTATGTATCCCGACAGTTACCTCGAAAAATGAAGAACAATATTACAGGCGAATGTTACTCCAACGTTCTTGACCAGTCGGATGCCAATGTTCTCGAAAAAAGGCCTGCATAGGAGATGAAAAAAAAAAAACATATTTCGCCAGAATAACGCACCTGTACACAAGCCCCCCTATTCCCCAGATTTGGCACCCTCAGACTTTTATATGTTATCAGAACTGGCAAGCGCTTCGCATCCAATAAGCAATGAAGTTGAGAGGGCCGTAGATAAGTATTTTCTGAGCCTTCAAGACCCTCATTTCCGGGAAGAAATAGTGATGTTGGGGAAGCGCTGGACCAAGTGCGATAAAGTCAAGTGATAGTCAAATTTTTGTGAAAAACTGCTGTTTATTGTGGGGGTTTTCCGGCAACCTGGGGCAGGCGCTGCCCGGTGACCAGCCTTAGCCTACAAATACAGACAATTGAACAGGTCGGTGCTGGCAAGCACATTTTTTCGCCATGCCATTTGCATGCCTAAAAACGGTGGGGTAGGAACCAGTTTTCGAGGAAGTGTATTGCAAAGTATATTTAAACTTATAAGTAAGTAAATCTAGGCCGAAAAAAGCTACGCTTTTTGGCGACAGTAAAATAAAAAATACGATTCTTCATACATAAGCTTAATAAACATTATACTTACCCTCAGAAATCACATTATGAAATAATCTTACAGTTATGTTACAATGGAAAGGAAGACAATATTTTTGTACATAAACTTTTCTTCCAGTGAGTTCTCGTCTTCACCATTAATTTTATATTAGGTACCTACACATCGTTCCATTCGTTCCTCATAGTTGACTCAAATCAGCGAGAAAAGTAATACTTCTTAAAACTAAGTATACAAGATATTGAAGTAGAGAGGTTTAAAGACCTACAGAAGTATCAAAATTGAATGTCAGCTAAGACTATCTAAATACAAGGAGGCGTTATTGACAGCCCTCATCAATTTCGTTACTTGGTAATTAATAGAATTTTTGACGAAGTCGGCCAGGTTATATTTATTCAGCTCACCGCATAATTGACTGCAGTTGAATAGTTCTATCAATTTCAACTGGATTTTATCTGGTTCATTCTGGTGGATCAATTTCGGTGGTATCCTTTTGGCCTTCTTGTAAATACTATCTGCTATGACTGTAAGGTTGTAAGTCAGTAACGATATGTTTTTTCTTGGTTCCGGACGAGCCACTCGTCCCAGTAGATAGCCTGCAATAAATAAATTGCATATTAAAACACTTCAAACTATTTGGAATAGTTCGACAGTCTGTGGGTTCGACTCCATTATGAGAACTATTTATTTTAATCGTTATGTGATGATGATGATGAATCATATTCGCCCGCTTATGCAGAGTTGTAAATCCAATGGAGTCTCTTTTATGTCTCCAGGGTTTAAAGGAACCTAACACGAAAGGGATGATGATGACGAGGTTCCCGAGCTCGCTTCGCTCACTCTTTACTAATTCGTGCCGGTGTGTGTTATAAGTTCAAATAATAGGGGTCATGTTGTTCCGGAGTTGCGGTGTCGAGCTGTCATTCATGATAGCAATCAATTTATAGAAGCTTCGTTTAACTAAGGGTCAACTCATAGACAGGATGTGTGAAAATATGTGTGCACGCTACCAGAAATCTTAAAGTGTACTAGGTACCTCTATGTATATTGTGCCTACCTACAATGTGAAGTCTGATCGAGTTGCAATTGAGTTCATTTTAATGAAAACCTGTTTGTATTGATTTTAAGTACCAACCTGTTTGTATTGATTTTAAGTAACTTTAGGTAGGTAGGTACAGTAAACGTTAAAATGTATTTTCTAATATTATTTGGCATTTTGTATTCTTCCACACGCCAGATGACATTGAGCATTTCAACTGTTTTGCTTGTTATTAATTTCATTCATAAACGTTCAACTTAATACCTACATACCTATTTTCTCTTCACCTCAAAAACAGCCGGTCGTCGTAAATAACATCACATACTTATGTACGTACCTACCACTTAATTTGATTACCTATTTATCGTGCTCTCTCCAACACAACTCTTATTCCCATTATTATAATTTACGACTGACATCCAAAATTATTTTTTAGTAAATTGTAATGTACCTTACCTCCGAACATGCAGAGCAAGCCGGTCATCAGCACTATGATTGCTAGAAGGCGCTTGGTGACGTGGGGTGCCTGGCTCACGCAAGACCTGCGCTCGATGCTCATAATTAAAAAATAAAGTAACTTTTTTATTTAACAAAATATTCGCGGCACTCTGGTCGTTTCCCGCGCGAAATGGTAATAATTCGTGAGCTGCGGTGGACGGCCGTGATTCTTACTTTATTTTTAGATAAGTGTGCATGTCGTGTCTCGGTCGGTGAATGATCTGTCCGTCTTGATATTTTTTGAAGAATTCCTGTATGATTTCGTTTCCTTTTCTGTGTTGTGAGTAGGTAGTGACGGTGAGTTTATTTTTGTTATGTATTAGGTGCTTCTGTGGTGCGTCACTCTCTTGCTGTTTGTGGACATGTGGTGTTGTTTCTCTCTGACGTCCCTGCGTTAGATCTTGAATTTTGAATAAATAAATAGGTTCGGTAATTAATTAAATAAAATCCCGTGTGTCTAGTGGAATTTCCCGTAGGTACAAACTTCGTTCCCCTTTCAATCTCTTACGGTGATTTTGTATAAAAAATTCTAGCACTTCGCCCGCGATTTTAGTAGGTACTCCATAAACTTCAACGCCCCCTCTACCCCTTTAACGGGTAGTTTTAGAAAATTAATCACAAGCATGTTTTGCTGCTGAGGGCACAGGTTAAAAGCAACTGTTGCAACCTTTCCTTATTCCACTTTCAGAATGTTTATACCAATTTTAAAGTGAAGCCAGCTGTGATATCATCCCCTAAAAACTGCATCACCCCTTTGTACCCAGGGGTTGAGTTTATAAAAATAAAACAAAACGTACTTTTTTTTTCAAAACAAGGTGGAGTATCAATTTCATCGAACCATGTGAGATTCTTCCATTTAAAGTTTAACACCCCCTCTAAAAATTCAAGAATAAGATTCGTCTGTACAAATTTTAACACCCCATTTTAACCCTTTACAGGGGGGGGGGGGATCCTTTCTTAGCTGGGGTCTCACTCATACATAATCTACCTACGTCCCAAATGAATCTTTGTAGGTCAAGTAGTTCTTGAGATTTCGTGATTAATCAGTGAATGAATGGATGACTGAGTTGATTTTTTTTCAATGAAATCAAATAAAAAATATTTTAAGTAGAAAGTAGTAATCCAGAGATAAAAAAAACAATCCTAGATTACGTAATTATTTATTGTAAACAATTTATTATAATCTAAAACATTACGAGTATCAAAAATAATTCTTTAATTCTATATCTTACAGCATCATACTCATATTAAATGTAGCGATAAAAATAATGTCATTCTAAATTAAAAACAATTTGGTGGTCCCTGCCCGTTATTTGGATAAGTAATACACACTGTGTTTGTTTTGGTCATTATTTATACAATCTATAAAGTTTAAAACCAGGTTATCTGATCAACGAATTGACTATGTTTTAATTAAAAAAAAAGACACTAATAATGTAAAACAAGGACAGACAAGACAACTGGTACAAAAATATTGTGTCAGTAGTTACAGGCGTGTGTTTTCTGATTTTTTGAATGCTCACATTTTAACATTACTATTCGCATTCACAATATAAATTATCATTTTTTAAATGGCACATCCACATAATAATATTTCCTCTATAAAGACATATTTAGGAATGTTTTGTTTTGCTTTGTTATGAATTCGTTTCGAATTCGAAATTATTTAACTTTTCACCGCCGAGCCAAATTCAAATAAAAGCGGATATGACGCCATAATATAATATTTGACGGTTTAGGGTCCGTTTGTACTTCAAATCACTAAATTCAGCGTTTAGAGCTAAACTTATATAAAACAATATTCTATAGACAATGTATTAACAAAAACAGACTTAAATTCGTTTAGCGCTGAAGGTATTTAAGAATTTTTGTGTATAGTGTATATTCTGTCTATCTAAGACGGATTCGGGGCCTAAGCAAGCCGTTTTCCGCAAAGTAATCTTGTTATCTTCTTGATTGGCTTTCCCTTTCAAACATGATAGCCCATTCTGACGTCTCCTTCATTAAAGATCTACCCAATGTCTACTGGCCCATATTGAACAGCACTTTCAGGTCTTCTATGGTGAGCTTGGAGTTGTTAGTATTCTTGGCTCCGGTAAGCACGTTCTCTGCCAGCTCCAGCTTGGCTTGCTGCAGCTTCCTGATGGATTGCTCCACTGTGTCAACGCACATGAACCTACGGAAGAAATCATCATCATCATCATCGTATCAGCCAAAAGACGTCCCATGCTGGACAAAGGCCTCCCCCAAATGGTGGGGGTTTGCCATAATCGCCACGCTTGGCAGGCGGGTTGGATCCCAGTGTAGCGGTCCTACGGAGAATGCTGCTGCCCATTCTCTGGTATATTTATGATCACGAACTTCCGGAACAGGCTGTGCACTTAACTAGCTTTTACCCACGACTTCGTACGCGCATATCCCGTTTTCCCCTTCCCGTATAGCCTATAGCCTTCCTCATGAATGTGGCTATCATATACAAAAATAATTTACCAAATCCAACTGGTAGTTCCAGAGATTAGTTCAAACAAACAAACAAACAAACTCTTCAGTTTAATTATATTAGCATAGCATATTTTAGTATATAGGAAAGTAACAGCCGCATGGGTTGCTTCGAGGTCTAGCAACGCTTGCTGAAGTCGGTCCTTGGATGCTGGCTTCGGAAAGCACATCAAGCCATTGGACCCGGCTGGCTATTTGTGGATCTTTGACATTCGATATGGGTAGTCAGAAAGAAGAAAATATGTCATTTAGCGAAAGGGAATCTTGCTATCGTCGTCAATCAGTCGTTCCCAGTAAAATATTGCTATTCCGCTGCATGCGGTCAGACTGGGAGCAAACCCCAATAAGTTTGGAAAAGGCTAGGATGATGGAACATGAGAACATCAGCACAGAAGGGGTAAGTCAAGGTTTGTAGTAGACTCACCTTACGTCACAGGAGACTTTTACCATTAATCATGAAAACCAATTAATTAATTCAAATTAGGGTGAGAATTAGCACTGTTTGTAAGAAAGTTAAAATTCCAGGCCTAGGGCTGGTGGGGGAATTTGTTCTAAAGAATGAACGCAGCCCTGGAACACAAAGGGCATTTGGAGGAACACTGATGGGTTGTAGTCAGTAAGAGTCTGACACTCCCTTCCGCTCCGCCCGGAGCGAAAGGAGTCATTTGATGGTTTCCTATCCTTAGAGACAAAAAAACTGCCTGAGCTGGAGATCAAACCCCTATGCTCAGTAGACAATCGTTATTACGGGGTTATTTTCCCATAAACCAGGGAAAAACTGTTAGCCAAATAAACCTCATCAAATCATTTATCTACACTCACAACGTTATGTTCCAAATATGAGTTCAAAAACGAATGCATAAATACATACTTTTTTTTCGTGGATAGGTAAAATTAAAAAAAAAAAACCATTACAGTTCAACATTTTCCTTCGATTTTTAAACTGCATCATAAAATAACTTTTTAATTTTTATAGCACACTTTTTCTTTTTAATTTTTGGCGCGGGCTCATTGACTTAAGGTGAATGGATGAATGCTCTCACTGCCATTTTGTCGCTAGATGGCGACACATCTACAATTTCGAACATTTTCAATTTTTACACCTAACATAGAAAGTTTTAATAGACAACTTTATTATAGGCGACACCTAGGGCATTACCTTGATTTTTTTTAGATAATCACTATGCTTGTTAACTGCTACCATACAAAGATTACAGCAGAATAAAGATTTAGCCGCATGAATTTACTCTTAACACACACATGCAAAGTAAATAGTAGTAACTTTCGACCCTACTAGATGTCGTTTTATTCAAAAATGGTTGGAAATTAAAATGTCCAGAGGACCAAATTGTTATATTCCAATCTATTTCTTATTAATATAACCTTAGCAATGATTATCATCACGCTATACTTTCGGGAAGCTGAGCAGCTAAAAACCTTGACATAAATAAGGTCGGCTATTTGAAACATTTATCAACCGTACAAATAGACTGTCGGTTTAGAGACTGCCTTTCATTAGGCTTGGTGTGGGTTCAAATCTCAATAGTTGTATTTATTTTTGAATTATTTTTCATCTTTCTTTATCCTTACCAAACCTAATATTTTCAAATATTAATAATAATATAATTATTGGTCTATGCATATTTTTGTTTCTAGGCTCGATATCCTATCGGATTTGGTGGTGAAAAGGTATCCCTTTTCACCATAACAAATTAGGTATTCAGATAAATTATTTTGGGTAATAAACATTGCATGTTACGCTCTAACATCGCAATCAGTAAACATGGGCTCGGCGTACGACTATGCACCGAAACTCACACATCTGTGATCAGTGTCATCACAGTCGCAACCTACTGTTACCGATAGACAAGGATAGAGATAGGAGACGGCGCTGTCGTGCGAGCGAAATCGCGTTAGCTGCCGAATGTTGACGAATGTTTACGATTATGAATGACATGGCATGTGGTAGCGTTAGCAAATAAAATAAAAAACATTAATTATTTTGAGGTACTTAAAAAAAGAAATATTGTTCGCTCGATCGCGCAAGGTTACTAAAGCTTTACTTCTGCCTTTGTTTTCGGACAATAACAAGCCACTTTTGTCTCCTTAATTCATCTTTAGGAAACCTGAATAAAAAAGAGCCTTAAGTATCACCATTATGCATTTATGTATAAATAAATAAAGAATATGGCTGCACATGACGTGCAGTTTGGGAGTTACGAGGAAGCCTTGAAATCATAACCGTTTGCTTTGCCACAGTCGCGTAATAAAGATAACTAAATATAGTGAAGTAGTGATTCTGCACTAACAATTAGGTACTAAAAACTAGACTTTGTCTTATAAAATATTTTTTTTTAAATAAGTACCTGTTGCGTAAAACATAACTGTTATCAATTATTAATAAAATTGACTTGAATTTAAATAATCATGGTTGGTAAAACAATAATAATAAAAAACTATTAATATGTTTGAAGAAATTTGTGTTGCTAACCTTACGTAACCTCGTTCTGATACTAGTCGTCGCGCGCGTTGTTTACAAAATCTCTCAACAACTCGCGAATTGTGCGTATCGTGTCTCTCACGCATGTTTTTAATATCTATCTCGCTCTCACAAACATGGCGAAGCAAACGATAAAATATTTTTGTTATTTTCAACAAATTAACATTTTTGGCTGTATTTACGAGTGGTGTGTCTTATTTTTATTCCTAGTATTATTAAAACACTGTTGAGCTGCAAAGATTAAAGATTTTATTAGGTACAGATTTTTGGTTTCCTATGTTTAGGTAGGTACTACTTGATACAGAAAGTCAAGTGAAGTCAATTTTTTTTCAAGTCTATGCAGTGAAGGTAGTTCAATTTACACGATAATTAGTAATAAGTACTACTAATTAATAACAATTTCCGAGATACTGATAAAAGCTAACATGTGGGTAGAACTAGGTAAGTATATTTATTCATAGTACCTACCTAAACAAAAAATCTCTAATAAAATTCTTTGCCTTAAAAATCTAGAAAAAATATAGGTATGTTTAGGTATCAAATAGGTACTAAATTTTTGTAAAGGCGAATTGAAATTTTTGAGCCTTTACGTGGAGATCCTAAATGTCGGCAGTCCATCCTGACATCAGAATGACTGCCCATTTTTTAAATTCATTTTCTCAGTTATTAATTAGGTACCAATTATTTAAACAAAGGTATCAAATAGTAGCAAATAGGTATTAGATCTTAGTAATATTTTTAAGCTGATCAGTCATTTTGGCCAATCATTCTGAAGGTCACATCAATGATTTTCCGTGCGCGACTGAGTGCCAATTACGGGCAATCACTTAGTTGAGTAGGACCGCTTGCTGTGACTAAGTCCCGTATCTAATGGTAATAAAGGTATCAGGTTGTTGTAATGTGACTGAACCTAAATAGTACCTAACGTGTAAATAAATTGTGACGTGTAGGTACTAAATAAATAAAAGATTATTTATGCAATTATTCGTCGCGATCTAAGAATGTTTTCTTTAGGTGATACAGTCGTAACATTCAGTGATTAGTGTAATTACTGGCGTTCTTTGGTGGAATGGTTTTAGATGGCAAAGCAAAGGGTTGTTATCAGCTTAGAATATCTTGGTATTAGTTGGTTAGAGTAGGTACCTACCTATGTAAGTACTCGTATGTGTCACCGGATAATTCCAAACATCGTAAGATTGTAATAAATGTTGTTTATGTTTTAGACTATAATCTATGATTATGTTGAGAACAGATAATGGATTGTGGAGGTCTGGTAGGCAGCCGCACCACGTAAAATACTGGTATTCAGCTGAATCCGGTTTGACTGGAAGCCAACCCCAGTAGGTATAGTTGGGAAAGGGCTAGGCAGATGATGTGTTGAGAAGAAATAATTTCGAATACACTGAATCACACCCAAATTCAATAGTTTACAATACTTGTCTTATCTAGAAGAAATTATAAGTAAGTAGGTACTTGTAAATATACAATCTTACGCGACTTATAATATTACAATCATGCGATACAAATGCAAAAAAATACATCATCTGTGAAAATGTCAACTGTGTAGCTATCACGGTCCGTGAAATACAGTCTGGTGACAGACAGAGACGGACAGACAGACATACGGACCGACAGACGGACGACCATTGCGTAGGTAGCTAGGAAAAAAATAGGTAAGTTTGCCTACGCTGATCGCCTGATTTAGGTATAGGTACCCTAAGTATACCTACATGAACTTCTTTTCTCTGATTTGATTCAACCCAAATTAACCAATGAATTAGTACTTAACCGTGTCAGAAAATGTTTTATCAGTACCTACTTACATACAGTGGAAAGATTTTTAAATCTTTAGGTAGGTAGGCACTATTTATTTAAAGTAGATAAGTAATACAATAATAACATTAGTATTGTATCTGTGTGAACCAAAGGCAGATCGCAGATAATTGTTTTCACTTTCTAGCATTATTTCTCATTCCCTAAAAAAAACATTTCATCAATCATAAAATATAAAATCCGCGGGCAAACCCGCGCGCCGGCGCTAACTTGCTAGAAACACAATTTTGACACACAATCACGCATGGACTGGAACAATTTGGCAACACGCGTTGTTGCCAAATTGCGTCTTGAATGGCAACGTCGCATCGCCGCG
Organism: Melanchra persicariae; assembly: GCA_947386135.1. NCBI lineage: Eukaryota > Metazoa > Arthropoda > Insecta > Lepidoptera > Noctuidae > Melanchra > Melanchra persicariae. The sequence continues at coordinate 17,934,480 of OX376662.1, read as the reverse complement.
TCCGTCACTCGATAACCTTGGCGCTTGTTCGAATTTTCGAACAGCGCCATCTACTTAAAATGTTCACCGCACGTAAACTCGTAACACAACAGCAATGAACTTTTTCTCGGTGGTTCTATAAATTTCTGTCAGATGGCGCGATTCAGGTCACTCACACATGTAAAGATTTTTCGTTTTTTATTGGGTCTAATTCTCATAGAAAGACTGTTTTTTTTCTAAAATTTGGGCGATAGGCGATCACAATACATTATAAAATCTCATTATACTTGCTTTATTCTGCAGAAACTGTTTATTTACGGAGATTACAGCTACTGAAAAATGTATGGCGAGGTCTCTTTAGGGATCCCCCTTAAGTCAATGAGCCAGCTTTTATCTTTGTCTATGTTTGAGCGCGCTGCGCAGTCATTCGAATACGCAATGAGAATATCCGCCATATTGGAATTAACTATTTTTCCACTTATTTTATTTCAACTGTATGAGTGAAGATAAAATAGTGTATGCAACGGCATATAATTAGGTATTAAAACACTCGTGTGATGCTATTATCACACTCGGCTACGCCTCGTGTGATAAACCCACACTCGTGTTTTAATAACCCTTTTTATATGGTCGTTGCATAAACTACTATTATTCCTTGTAAGAATCCATGAAACGTTTATTATAATTAGGTAATAGGAGCAACTATTTAATGATGTCACAAATTACTCGGCGGTGTAAATATCTGGCATGCATTCTCTTTTCAGGAAAGGAGCTATGAGAAAACTTGGCAGCCGGCGGAGTCGCGCAATCACAATGACTTTCAAACGTGCCAGAGATAGCACTGTGATGCGCTGCGACTGATGTTTTTACTAGATTTCTATAATACTGGAACTTCACTTGGCGTATTTGTCAAAATATTTGTGTAACTTGTGCAAAATAAAATTAACTTTGTTTCGTAAACTATAAGGTATATTTTGTATTGCACAAGTTATGTAAATCTTTTGACAAATACGCCAAGTGAAGTGCCAGCATAAAACATACTCGTAATATAACATCAAGCTTATGGTCCCATAAGAGTAAAGCTAAGGTCTACCTATACTAGGTACATTTCCAAATGGGTAGTCAAATCATTACTTTTTTACACAAAAGTATGTTTATTAAATAAAATGCTTTGCATTCTTAAAATGTTTTTCCCATGAATTGCTGATAGATGTACTTGGTACGATTCTGAACTTTAAATATAATTTTAGATAGGTACATTTTCTCAATAAATATACCGAAGTAAAAAAAAACACTTTTTATTTTATTTAATAAACATACTTTTGTGTAAAAAAGTAATGATTTCGACTACCCATTTGGAAACGCGTCCTTAAAGGATGCAAGCCTTTAGCCGTCAGAAATTCATGACGGAAAAACGCAAATATACTTGGTCGACCTTCGAATCGAACTCAGGACTAACAGTAGGTAGCGCTTGCAACTTTTAGTAAGAGCTCTTCGGGGTGAATCGACCACCTTAATCGCGGAAATTTGCTGCATAAGGTAGTCATAACTGGTGAAATATGGATGTTGATAGGTGCTCCTCTTCTTAACCCTTTGAAGAATACCAAGGACGTATATAAGGGGGATGATGATGGGGTCCGGAACCATCCTTAGCATGCGTCGAAAATAAAAATCTCAAGTAAAATATTGGACGGATCGCAATGTTTGTTACCTACTAGTACTTGAAATGAGATTGGCGTTAAAAATTCTATGTGAAGCCCAGGAAAAAACTAGTTTATTTTTGTACATTTTTGGACCCTCGAACCGGTCCGTAAAAGCTATAGCTACGCCCTTGGGGCATACAGGCATAAAGTTAAGCTTTACAAGTTCAATGTCTGCAGGATTTGCGGATCCAGGGATTGAGCCCCTTCGCTGGATCCGCCAATAACTGTCTGCGCAGCACACACAATAGTTAAATAATGATTGAAGACCCTTGTGGTTCATGGGACTGAAGCACGGGACTTATCTGTGTCCATCAATGTTGGTCTTTTGGCTGAATTATGATGATAGTTCAAATTCCCAGCTTTTATTTCAAATAAACCACTAAAAGGCACTTTTAGTGTTACCTGTATATGTTGACGTCCTTAGTCTGCCCGACACGGTAGATGCGGTCCTGCGCCTGTTCCTCTAGCTGCGGGTTCCAGTGAGGGTCCAGTAGTAGAAGATGGTTGGCCCCACACAAGTTCAGGCCTACGCCACCCGCGCATAGGGATAGCAGCATCACCTGTAATATATTCATAGATTAGCAATTAGTTTATGTTCAGCCTATTTTACTTTGGCGTGATTTTGAGTTCGTTTGCGCACTGTATTTATTCTTATTATTATTTATTTATTATGAACCTGTACTGTCCCACTGCAGGGCAAAGGCCTCCCTTCCTTTCTTCCACTGTCCTCTGTCCTTTGCCACATCTGGCCAATCCTTTCGATAGGAGTCTAATTATTCATCACGCCATCTCCTCCTGGGCTAGTAGCTTTTGCCCGCCACTTCGTACGCGCATATCCAGTTTTTCCCACTTCCAGTAGAAGTTTTTCATCCCGTATAGCCTATATATAGCCTTTCTCATGAATGTGGCTATAATATACAAAAATAATTTTCCAAATCCGAATGGAAGTTCCAGAGATTAGCGCGTTCAAACAAACAAACTCTTAGGCTTTATTATATTAATAATAGTATAAATTAGTACAGATTCCGTTTACCTTAACATCAGACTTCGGGTCATTGATCTTCTCCAACAGCGGTGGTCTTGCAGGTACAGGCACATTGCCGCTCAGCGTCACGCAGCGGATCTTGGCTTTTTTTAGCTGCTCCTCCACCAGCCGTAGCACGGACGTCCATTGAGATACTACCACTGCCTTATCGCCTGAGGTAACATACTCAACATTACGAATAATACGTGACAATGAAAGCTTGAAAAAAGCACTGCAAAATTTTCGTAACAAGACATCAACGTAACTAATATAATTATGACGTTCATTGAAGAGTTTCCTAATTTTAATGAAACGGGCGAAGAATTTTACAGATTCAATTTGCATCAAGTAACTGCATGTAAAGGTAGGTAAATATAACCCCTCAACCTTTATGCTCCTTCCTACCTTTGTTAGCGAACACCTCGTTGTTGAGGCAGTCCATGACCGCAGAGATCTTGGAGGAGGGGTTGCTGAGCTCGAACACCGGGTTGTTGGGCGACAGCACGGAGCGGATGGCCTCGGCTGCTGTCGTGCCTTCCTGCGCAGGGCCCTCTTCCTCGTCGTCTGACTTTCTGCTGTTACTCTATAAGGAAAACATACAAAGCGTCATTTAAATAAGTTTTACTACAGGGTGAACCTTTAATTCGCGAAAAAAAACATTTCCCAACTCATTACGTTACATACCTAGACTCTTGGCCCGGAAAGAAGTTAAGCCGTTGGTCCCAGTCATTTGAAGATCTTAGTACAGTGATAACAGTTTGTCAGCTAATCTGACGCCAGTCTTGCCAAGGGCCTTCTTAACCAGTAACTGGTTTGTGGGTGGGATACACAGCCGGTCCACGTAAGTAGTTGAATCCAGTTTGAGTGGGAGCCGACCCCAATATAGTTGGGAAAAAGGCTAGGCAGATGAAGAATGCCCTGACATATCGAGACGGGGTCGCCGCAGACGGGGGGACGCCTTGGGTGGCTTTTATTAAATTGGCATGAAGTAGCACAACAAAAAGAGAAATGGAAGGTATGGGGGGGCAGCCATTGCCCTTGCACATTCTCTTCGTCCAACATGGCGGCTATGAGGCCGCAGTGGCAACATACTTGTCGCAGGCGCAGCAGTAGCACCAGGATCTCACTTACCTTCCTCTTCCCCCGCGACTCGTCCAGCGACAGCTTGTTGAGCTCGGCCAGCAGGTCGTGTCCGGCCGGGTCCTCTTGCACGTCGGCCGCGCTCTCTTCGTCCAACATGGCGGCTATGAGGCCGCAGTGGCAACATACTTGTCGCAGGCGCAGCAGTAGCACCAGGATCTCACTTACCTTCCTCTTCCCCCGCGACTCGTCCAGCGACAGCTTGTTGAGCTCGGCCAGCAGGTCGTGTCCGGCCGGGTCCTCTTGCACGTCGGCCGCGCTCTCTTCGTCCAACATGGCGGCTATGAGGCCGCAGTGGCAACATACTTGTCGCAGGCGCAGCAGTAGCACCAGGATCTCACTTACCTTCCTCTTCCCCCGCGACTCGTCCAGCGACAGCTTGTTGAGCTCGGCCAGCAGGTCGTGTCCGGCCGGGTCCTCTTGCACGTCGGCCGCGCTCTCTTCGTCCAACATGGCGGCTATGAGGCCGCAGTGGCAACATACTTGTCGCAGGCGCAGCAGTAGCACCAGGATCTCACTTACCTTCCTCTTCCCCCGCGACTCGTCCAGCGACAGCTTGTTGAGCTCGGCCAGCAGGTCGTGTCCGGCCGGGTCCTCTTGCACGTCGGCCGCGCTCTCTTCGTCCAACATGGCGGCTATGAGGCCGCAGTGGCAACATACTTGTCGCAGGCGCAGCAGTAGCACCAGGATCTCACTTACCTTCCTCTTCCCCCGCGACTCGTCCAGCGACAGCTTGTTGAGCTCGGCCAGCAGGTCGTGTCCGGCCGGGTCCTCTTGCACGTCGGCCGCGCTCTCTTCGTCCAACATGGCGGCTATGAGGCCGCAGTGGCAACATACTTGTCGCAGGCGCAGCAGTAGCACCAGGATCTCACTTACCTTCCTCTTCCCCCGCGACTCGTCCAGCGACAGCTTGTTGAGCTCGGCCAGCAGGTCGTGTCCGGCCGGGTCCTCTTGCACGTCGGCCGCGCTCTCTTCGTCCAACATGGCGGCTATGAGGCCGCAGTGGCAACATACTTGTCGCAGGCGCAGCAGTAGCACCAGGATCTCACTTACCTTCCTCTTCCCCCGCGACTCGTCCAGCGACAGCTTGTTGAGCTCGGCCAGCAGGTCGTGTCCGGCCGGGTCCTCTTGCACGTCGGCCGCGCTCTCTTCGTCCAACATGGCGGCTATGAGGCCGCAGTGGCAACATACTTGTCGCAGGCGCAGCAGTAGCACCAGGATCTCGTGGGACTTCACTGGTTGGGCACCTGAGAAGCAAGCATAACGAAAATAATAGATTTGATGCCGTGCGATTTGAACATATAAACAGTCCGAATACCAACTATCGGGCAGTTGCCCACCAGACACAACAACCGTTCGGTCGGAGGATCCTCCCTTTTCTATGCGGGACTTTACTCTGTACCGCATACCTCTTCAATCCACGTGTTAAAATGTTATTTGTTGCTTTACCATTACTTGTTGTTTTATCACTTTTACTCTCCTATCCCGAGAGGAGAGTCATTAAGAGCGGATTTCACCAATGAAACTGAACGCGATCAGTACATCTAAACTGCGTTCAAGAGCTGTCAGCGTCAATATTCCATAGAAAAATAGTGACACTGACAGCTCATAAACGTGGTTTATACGCTGATCGCGATCAGTTTGGCTTGGTGAAAATGGCCCTTAGTCGTATTTGCAAGCGTTTAGAACATCAAGCTCTAATTTATTCTAAGAGTTTGACCACTAGGAACCATGAAACACCTGTTTAGATTGTTAATAATAATTAATCTCGACCTACTCTTTTTTTTAATTTTTTAAATTGGTAAGGTCGAAAATTCTCAAAATATTTAGAAAAAAAATCAAAACTAGAAAATAGAATAGATATTTATGGAAAATCACGGAACATACGGGGTCATTCGGATACCCCACGATACGAGGAGCCAAATTTTTGGACGTTTGTTATCCCGGCACCCTGTATAACGCTAAAGAGGATAGTCTACAGACGTGTGTGGAGCGGGGTGTAAAGTCTTGCACATCCCAATTGAAAAGGGAGGACCCTCCGCCCAAACGGGTGGGTGTACAGTTCTCGTCAAATAACTTTGCCCCTCTGAAGTTAGCCATTAGCAAAGATCGCTTGGTGCAGTCACGTAGCCGGGAGCAAGCGAGACGCAAGCATGCATCGAACGTAAACGTAAGACTGAGACATAAAATCGCGCCCCGCCCCGTGTCTCTTGCGCATGCGCAGTTGCGTTGTTCGTTATTATGACTACTACGCAGCCACTCGACACAACCTAAGATGGGCAAAGTTATTTGACGAGAACTGTAGTCTGGCAGGTAATTGCTCGATGGTTGTGGTCGGGTTGTCGTTTATGTTCTAATCGCGCGGAGAACTTTGATAGCGCGATGTAGGATGTGTGTGCCATCAGGGCGGAAAGTCACGAGATAGTTTTCGATCGCCTACCGATCGAATTCGGTCGGTAAGTCCTAAGGCCGCCCGTACAAAGTCAATCTCGAACGCGATCCTCGGATCAGATCAATGATTTTGATCTATTTTTCTGCCGTGCTAAGCGCAAAAGCGGTATCTCAAAAAAGAAGGTAATTTTTTATATCATCGGATAGCTTAAAGAAATATGCATCCAATGAACTAAGCTAAATAGCGGTATCTTTTATAAAACATATAAAACCTCTTAAAAAAAGTTTATAGTATAGTATAGTTTCGAGAAAATTGTAAGTTTAAAATTACAATTTTCTCGAAACTCGCTTTCACTGAGCCCTTTTGCGTTTAGCACGGCAGTTTTGCAGATCATATGTAGCGTTATAGATGCCACCACAAGTTACATAAGTGGCAGTAGAAGTAAATTAAACTAAAACCAATTATCACACATACCTTGTAAAGCGATCATTTTCTTGTGCATCTTGGCGTAGGCGCTATCCTTGCCAATGTTAGCGAATCCCTGCGCGTCCGCATTCTTCTCCGCGCGCTGGTGCAAAAATTGGGCGAACAGCGTTTTGGAGAACACTAACACCTGCATAAACAAGGAGTACGAATAACATTCATTTCAGAGGGCTAAGTGCGAGTTTTTTACGTCGATCGAAAAGTTTTTTACGGCAGATTATGCGTATGAGTAATTTGGTGTTGTACATATTTTTAATAATGGGATCAGATAAGGACGATTGTGAAGAAGTACCGTGTTACCCAGTTAATGGGTTGTGGAGGTCTGGTAGGCCGCTCCACGTAAAATATTGGTTTTCAGCTGAATCCGGTTTGACTGGGACCCGACCCCAATATAGTTGGGAAAAGGCTTTGAGGTGATGACGATTTGAAGAAAGCAACTGAAGTGGCATTTTTTTTTTTTTTTTTTTTTTTCTAGGATGGGAAATCATCAAATGACCCCTCCCGCTCTGGGTGGAGCGGCAGGGAGTGTCAGACTTTTACTGACTAAAACCCACCCTTTAGTCCTCCTAGTGCCTTTCTTCCCAGGGCCGCGGTAACTCTTTCGAACAAATCCGCAACCCTGGTAGGCTCTGGCCCTATTGGGCTCCGACCCATGCTGACGTCTGCTGGTTTGGCGCGCGTAGGACACAGCGCGCCGTCAACCCGGGCCTGTTCTGATCGGACGGCGAGCTACCCATTGCTCGCCGTCCACAGGCATCAGTCACTGCGCCATGCTCAGGAGCATCAGTTCCTGGGCGGCGCAGTGGCTGACGTTCAACAGAAGGGGGTGAAATGGGGCCATTACTGGCACTCCATTTCAGCCCCCTCCGGAGCCCTTTGTAGGGGCTCTACTGCGGCTGCCGCAGTAGCAGCAGCCGCAGTGGAACCGGCAATGGCGGTAGAAGAAGCGGCGGCAGCGGCGGCGGTCGCGGCAGAGACGGCGGTGGCGGAGGGCTTCCTCCTGTGACTGAAGTGGCATAGTCCGGGAATGTTAACGCAAGAACAAGACACTGACCTTCTGGTAGACGTTCATCTCTTGCTGCGAGAGCGTGACTGTTTTGACGTGTGCGGTGCGCTGCGGCAGGCACGCGAGCTGGCCCTTCTGCACCAGCTGCACCTTGGTGCGCCGCAGCAGCAGGCACTGCATGATGGTGTTCAGACGCTCCTGGCCCCCCATGCTCTTGTTGTCGATCCATTTCTTCCACATCTGAAGACGAAATTAGAATGACGTATAGAAGTGAACTTTTCTTGTTTTTTTACAGCAGCTTTTTTAATACCTACTACAGCATACAGGTACACAACTGAAAAACAAGAGCGCAAATATAATAGTAAATCCGCAGTGGCTAGTGAGGGCCAGCGCGCAGCGGGGAACATGTGCGTGCGGCGCCGGAGGGGGGGGAGGGGCGGGAGGACACCTCCTCCTGCCTGTCCGCCGGGGGACAACCTATCCACCCGCCTGAGGGTGTGCCGCCTGCCTGCAGGTGATACACTTCGTCTGCTGAGTTATAGTATCTCTGTGTGGACTCACGGTCAGGTCGTCGAAGGGAGAGCAGCGCAGGAACTTGAGCAGCGCGAACAGGTCGAGGTCCTTGTTCTGCACCGGAGTGCCAGTGAGGCACCAGCGGCGCTGCGCGTTGAGCGAGCTGACGGCGGCGCACGTGGCAGACTTGTGGTTGCGCACCACGTGGGCTTCGTCCAGGATCACGCGGCGCCACGCTATGCGCATCAGGACTCCTTTCTGGATATGGCGAATAAACTTTATTGGTCAGAGGAAGAACAACAATTTTACAGCTTTAGACAACGACAAAAATCTTTATGGTGAAACTAAGTAGTCATCTATTAAATCCCAATAAATATTCAATGTCACTGTTGCTAAATAATTTAACTCGAATATGTCGCGAATCGAATCGATCAACCACAGAATAATGCACCCTTTGGTGCTTTGTCATTTTTATTAGGGACCCAAAGGGTAAAAACGGGACCCTATTACTAAGACTCCGCTGTCCGTCTGTCACCAGGCTGTATATCATGACCCGTGCTAGCTAGACAATTGAAATTTTCACAGATGATGTATTTCTGTTGCCGCTATAACAACAAATACCTACTAAAAACAGAATAGAATAAATATTTAAGTGGGGCTCCCATACAACAAACGTGTTTTTTTGCGGATTTTTTTTCTTATCTCACAAGTTGAAAACTAGTAAGTAACCACTTTAGGACTACAAATGTAATTTTTTATGCTAGTCGTTTTCACATTTGTAAATCATAGTATATGTTATCCTAGACTAGAACTAGGACACATTCCGAATCTTGAATACAGTTTATGTTTTTATTGTTCTGAGAACAGTTGCAATTGTTTGTGAAGTAATCGGGTGACGGTAACACAAGCCGTCCCATTTCGCGGATCATTAGCTGCCGTACCTGGCCACCCGCCAAAAGATCCGCTTTCAACCTATCAGTGTACCAGTGTGATACACTTCTCGTAGGTGGAGAATTGGCAATCCATATGAAATTCAATTGTAACTCATTAACTGTTAATTTTTAAAAGACGCTCGGAAAATAAATAAAATGTTTCCAAAATTTGTATACCTAATAGGTTAAACATAGCGATCCTGACATTGAAATTACACCATAATATATTGTACCTATGTTTTACAAATAAAAGATTTGAATTTGAATTTGAATTTGAAAACGTTACTTACATGTTTGAATTCAGAATAGAGATGATTCCTGGTTAAAAAATATATGATTCTATTTAGTCCGTCCGTTAGATTATCGAAAAATATTGGACACGTATTTTATGCTTTCTCAAATCAATAAAAAATGACGAATATAAAACGCAACAAAGATCAGACGACACGGTGACTTCAAGTGTACGTAAAAAGTGTCCATACAATTGACGTCACACGAGTTTTCTTTTTATTTTTTGTTAACGTGAAATAAGAAAAAATACGTGTCTAATATTTTTTGGAAATCTATCTGACGGACTAATTAGATTTTTTTAGTTATCCAACCCTATTCGAGATAAATAATCACATTTTGATACAAGCAGCTCTAATATCATAATTATCAAACAGTAAAAATTCCATTGCAGCCCATGCCTTTTTAAGGCTTTTCTAATACAAGTCAAAATACAAAACACTAAACAAGTCTATATTCTTGGTGGCAATGGATTTCAATGATGAATTTAACTAAGAAATAAGAACGCTTAACCCCTGACATAACAGGAAAGCTGTTTTGTTGGGGGTACAAAGGTAAAAGGGAAGAAAACCGAGCTAACTTAGTCCCTAGAATAGACAAAGTATCTTAGGCAATCAGCAAAATTGAGGATAACTTAGAGAATAGAAACAATACTATGAGAATAGAAGAGAAACTAGATATAATATGATTGTTGACATACCTTTTCGTTATCACGCTGCATGATGTTGTAGGTGGTGAGCACGAGGTCGTACGAGGCGAGGCGGTGTGGCACCGTGGCGCGCTGGGCGCCGTGGTGCAGGCACACGGACAGCGCGTGCGCCGCGCAGTGCTTCGACACCTCGCCGCCCCACTGCTGCATCAGCGACGCGGGACACACTACCAGAGTGCCGCCCTTGGCTACTGGTGGTAGGAATAAAGGTCCGTTTAGGGACGAATAAAAATGAAGCAAATCCCGATGCGGCTGCCTGAGTACAAGCCTCGATTTTTTTTAACGGCACGCGACTATTCACCCCAGTTTGAACATATCCTAATTAGACACCACACACGAGCGAATTTTGACCTGCGTCCCGCGACTCTCGCGCGGTATTCCGCTCAGTTAAACCAGAGCCGATGCACCGGGCGCCGAAGTAATGGTCTGTTGCCTGGACAGTGAAAGGCCTGAGACGGAGACCGCACCGAGTTCTGTGCATGCTGAGCTAGAGGAATTGCGGCCGCAGAGGCTGACGAAGTCCGCTTGAATGCATGGGGACCAATACCAAGCCGTGGAAGCGTGGCGAAATGCGCAAGCACTCCAGCGTCCTGGCCAATGGCAATTGTAGGAAACCGTGATTCAGAGTCTGTCAGACCCCTGCACCCGCCGCAGGGTGGAGGACATCCATGAGGATTTTCACACCATAAGAAAGGGTTCCAAAGCACAATTAATTTCATAATTTACTTCATTGTTATTTTGTCTGAAATACTAGTAAAGCTAGCACTGTGACTGAAGTTAAATTAAAATACTGGTTGTACGCTTACTAGTGTCCCATTGTCACCATTTGTGGCCAGAACCCCTAAAAATAGACTTTAAAGCTGTGTTACACAAACAACATTTCCAATAAACAAGTATAAAACACTTACGCTTCTTAGCGGGCTGGTCGTAATCATCATCATCTTCGCCGTCATCGATCTTGTCCTCCTTGTCGCTGACGATCAGCGCTATCATGGTGATCGTCTTTCCCAGCCCCATGTCGTCCGCTAATAGAGAGGCCAAGTGTAAGAAAGACATATTTGACACAGTTAATGACAAATGGTCAGGTTTTGGCTAAATAATATAAAAGCAGATGGTCGATGGAGCCGAAAAGTTTTGGAGTGGCGACCGCGTAGGTACCGGAAGACGCAGTCTTGGAAGGCCTCCCACAAAGTGGACCGATGACCTGGTGAGAGTCGCGGGTAACCGATGGATGCGAGACGCACAGGACCGGTTGTTGTGGCGACACTTGGGGGAGGCCTATGTCCAGCAGTGGACGTCTTTCAGCTGATATGATGATGATGATGAATATAAAAGCCGCTGGGTCGATCTTCAAGGTATGGTAACGCCGGCTGAGGTCGTTATATGGATGTGTGTGGACTGTTTATTACACACAGAGACTCCTCCTTGTCTTAATGTAGGTGTCGGCTGTAAGTTGTAAATCTTTGATCGTCTTACGAGTGTCTGAAGCTAGATAATCTGACCCTAGTCTTGCTACTCCATGTAAAATAGTGTTATTCAGCTGCATTCGGTTTGACTGGAAGCCGACTCCAACATCTTTGAGAAGCTAGGCAAATTGAGTGATCTTTTTTTTAAGGTTAGGAATTCATTCAATGACTTTCTTTCGCTCTGGGCGGAGTGGAGCGGAGTGTCAAACTTACAAACCCATTCATGCTCCTCCAAATGCCCTTTGCGTTCCAGGACCGCGGTGACTCTTTCGAACAAATTCCGCAACCCTGGCAGAAATTGATTGATCCTGGAGCTTACATCCAGGATCAGGTTGTATGTATGTTAGACTGGTCTACTCACCCAGTATGCCAGCCCGGGGTCTCTGCGTCTCCCTCCAGCGCAGCCAGGCCAGCGCGTGCAGCTGGTGCGGCATGAGCGTGGACTTCATGGCTCTTGGAGCAGGTGCCTCCTGGCTCTCCGCCGGCCGCGAGCCAAGAGACTCGTATAAGTCGCGCAGACGCTCCAGGATCAGGTTGCGCTCCGCCATGTGGGTCGCCATGGCTGGATATGGGGAAGCTCTGCTGTAATTTCACGCTTGTATGCCCCGAAGAGACAGGTGGAGTCACTTACGAAAATTTTGAGCAGTTTTTTTTAACTTTGTTGCGATTTGTCAGTGAGGGTTTTCAGGAAAATTCACGCCACCAGTTGGCGTCACTTATTAGATATTTTACAATCTTACTGAGTTTGCAATTATGCAGTGATGTAAAAAAAGCTAGGAATTTAATTAAACGGCTGATTAAGCTAGTTGACTGCGACATATACATTACCTGCTAAGTTTAAAAACTATGAAAGCACTCTCATTACTGACGAAAAATAAGTAGAATTGAAGGACAAACTGTAGTCGAAAAAATGTTCTCCCATACATCGATGTATATACTCAGTCATTTAGTTTGTAATTGATCCTGTTATAAATAAGAGGTTCTGTAAATTTTCAGTGATTTTGCAATTATAGCCAACGGCCTAGACGAGTTTGCTGCACTGTAAGCGTTTTGACAGGTGCCTTGACCTGACGGCTCACTTGTGCACGTTATTTCGTAAAACCCTCACTGTTGGGGCTATATTTAATCAGTTCAAAGTCATTTATTCCCTCTTCACATTGGTTGCCTTAAACTGACCATAGTTTGAGACTAATATTCCACCATTAATAAATCTGACTATGTTCCACCACTGTAAGAGACTGGTGCATAAAATAGGTTTTTGGAACAAAACCCTGGTACAGATCAACAGACTCACTTGTACGTTACATTATTTTGCACCATTTTGAAGTCGCCATTTCCAATGTCTTAAGTGTGATCAAGGTTTTCATAGGTTGACTGTACACCCACTTTGGGCAAACTACGTTTGAGCCGTATAAAATAACAGTAGCGACGACACCTTGCTATTATACTCTCGAGGAAGTCACAATACTGAATATTATTTAATCAAAGTCTTATGTGAATATTTTTCGAAACACTAGTTTTTAAATCAAAAGACAAGCTAGGAACAGTACACATGAACTCAAACACAAAGCATGTTGTTCTAAGCCATTTACAGGCACTTTTGAACAGTCAAGGAGTTGGTAAGTCAGAAGAGATATGAGGATGCACTTACCCTGCTTGCCAAACATCCTGGGCTGGACCGCATTGCTGGCTTTCTGCAGCTCATCCCAGCTCATTGGCTTCTTGTCCTTCCCGAAGCCATCTCTGGCAATGTCAGCTGCAGTGGGATTGTCTGAAAGAGTGTAAATATCGTTAACAATAGGGAATATATGCATGAAAAAAATATTTGTGTTCTACACAGTTTATCTCCAAATATAAAAAAAAAAATCACAAAAAAATATTTGCCATTTTGTTCCTTACTTGCCTTAGTAAGACTAAGGCAAGGAAGGAACAAAAGGACTATGCTAAGACATTTTGGCGGGTACCTACCACAAAAAAAGAATCACTGCTTTAGTCGAAATTAATGCCGGGTACATTAAGATAAAAGTTACTACTAGCGCCATCTAGTATCGAGTAGCAGAACTAGTAGAGTCAAGATCCTTCTAGACTTTTCTATGCTAGAACATTCTAGAGTTATCGATGTCTGGTTGGTCCGGACCGGTATGTACTCGAACTTTCTAGATGTTTCTATACTGGAAGGTTCTGGAATTATCTACCGACCTATATAAGGCCCGCATAGCCTGCGACCGAGTCAGTATTGAATTTGCGATACAAGCGACAACTTCGAGAGCGAACTTCGACGGCGAATTAAAGTGATCAGTAGTGCAGTTGTGATTAGTGTTGATTAATAATTCAAGTGTCATTTTGGTTTTTTTTTATCGGCTGATTTTATTGTCACGCACCCTAAGCTCGTAACATTATCATATAGATAGACAGACAGTTTTCTGTTAGTCGCCTCAGTAGATCCTGGCGTTCATAACACGCAGTGGTTGGGAAAAACGAGGACGTCTTATCTTTATCTCAATTACAGTTCTCGTCAAATAACTTTGCCCCTCTGAAGTTAGCCATTTGCAAAGATCGCTTGGTGCAGTCACGTAGAGGGAGCAAGCGGGACGCAAGCATGCATCGAACGTAAACGTAAGACTGAGACATAAAATCGCGCCCCGTCCCCATGTCTCTTACGCATGCGCAGTTGCAGTGTGTTCGTAATTTTGACTACTACGCAGCCACTCGACACAATTTCAGAGGGGCAAAGTTATTTGACGAGAACTGTACATAAGGACTACATTAGAACACACACAACAACAGTAATTCCAAAAAGAACTTCATCCCATTGAATTAAAGTACAATCTTCCTCACCTGGTTCCACGACCATGTTGGCGACCTTATCTCCTTGACGCCTAACCTGTTCCTCCAGGTGCGTCAGACGCTCGATGAGCTTGCTACCGCGGTCCGGGAGAGTGTCCACGTCCATCTCTTCTAAGAGGTACTGGAAACGAGAGGGACTTTTAAAGATGTGTGGATGTCTCCTGATTATTATTCAAACACCGAAAATTGTAATAAATCTTGATTAGATTATTTTTCTTGCCACGGACACATAAAATATTGTAAACTGTCGAATTTCGATACGACATATTGTAAACTATCGAATTTCGATATTGAAAACTATCGCGTTTGGATAGAATATACTGTAAGCTATCGCATTTGGATAGAATATACTGTTAACTATCGGTTTAAAATATATTCAAGATTTATTGCAATCTTACGGTGTTTGCAATATACCGGTGACATGGACACAGCTGTTAATCTTCGAGTTTGAGTATGGCCAAGCGTGGTAATTTTGAATACCACTCTCATTGAATTTTGGTTTAGTTTTAAGGATTTTGTATTGTTCAGAAGTAACGCAAGTAGACTTACAAAAAAATATTTTTACTGGACAATTCACAAACGTTAATTTATCGTTACATTAAAATGATTAGATTCTGGAACATTTATCGCAAAATTGATACGTAAAAAATATTTAATGAAAACCTATTAGGCCTCTACTGAACTCTTCGTGTACGGAACCCTATGAAGAACTTATCTACAACTTACCCTTATATTCTTAAGGTCTTCCTTCAGCGCCTCTAACTTCATGAGCTCAGACTCCCTGACCTGCTTCTTGACATAGACCACCTGCTGATTGGGGTAGCTCGGCGGTGCGAGGTACTTCTTGATAGTTAGGGACTCTGGCTTCAGCCTTATAGTCTCTTCAAGTTTAGGAGTCGGAGACTTTCGGGGCTTAGGTGACTTCTTTTCGGTTGGCACCTAGACGGACAGAAAATGATGTAATTGCTTTTTTTTTAACTAAAACCTACGTTGTTCCATAGCTGGGCAACGGTCTGCCCCATATTTTTCTAGTTAACTTTATCTCTTGTCTGATGCAGCCTGACACATTTAATTTACAGGATGCACAAGGTAAAATGGGCTGGGATCCTGAATAGGGTAAATGACTAAACAAAATCTAATTAGTCCGCCAGATAGATTTACAAAAAATATTGGACACGTATTTTTTTCTTTCTTCACGTTAACAAAAAATTAAGACGTAGTGCGTTGAAAACACGTTTGACGTCACATTTCAGTACTTACACTTTTTACCGGAAAGCGACGTCACAAGCCCCCCACTCCTGATCTTTTACATTTTTTTATTGATTTGGTAAAAACTAAAAATACATACTCATCCAATATTTTTCGGTTATCTAACTGACGGACTAACTAATTTTTTTTTATTTTTACTCAGGAATCATCCCTATTGTGACTTAGTGAAAATTAATTAGCAGTTCTATTTGCGTCAGCTCGTCTGCTCCTAAGATGCCCGCCCCGTTGTCGCTGGATATAGGGCCAATTTTTTCTGAAACTCCGGTATCTACCATGAGCATGAGATAATCAGTAAACCCAGGGCGTTCCTCGCCTACCTTGAGGAGCTGAGGCGGGTCTAGTGACGCTTTTGTTCCACTGATACGCAAAATATGCGCTAGGACTTGGTGTTGCGGACACCAGTCTTACATACGTACGATTACGACCAGTAGCACATGGTGTCATTTTCTATATCATTCATCACGAAAATCTTGATATTCGACAGTCATTTTAAATGATGCTCAATTATGAAATTCAAATTAAAACCGTGTTCGTAAAATACACAATGTTGGTATACAATTTCTTGCGTCCAAACCGTATTTCTACCAAAACTTTCCAAAAATCTATGAAATGCTTGAAAGAATCGTAGTTACATTGTACGTATCCTAACATTTTAACCAAAAAATTACTTACAAGTCTCGGAGTCGGACTTCGAGGCATCTTGTCCTAATTATCTGTTCACAATTTATTACGAGAAACATTAACGATATCACACATACAATTATTATCTTAAAAAAACTTCCAACAAAAAGAAATATCAATAAAAACGAAATAACATCACAAAATTAAATAAGCAACACGCAAAATAATGGCTCGCGTAAAAAGTCCGTTCAAGTACTGAATTTGTCAAAAAAAAAATCTATCTACCTCCACTTTTTGATAACATTAATTTTAGCCGAACTTAAAACAAATGCCATTGGACTTTAAAAACTTTACACGAAACCATAAAATAATATGATTTTAAAACCCCTCTGATTTTATAATTGTGAAAATAATTTAACTTTAAGTACAATTAAATGGATTCTTATTTCTTTTTTATTATTATTGTTAGGCACGCGCTTGACCACTATCTCACCTGATGGTAAGCGATGATGTGGTCAAAGACGGAGCACGATTGTCTAGCTAGAAGTAACCTATTTACTCAGACTCCCGGGTTGCAGCTATCAGGAAATACAGAATCTGGCAAGGAATTCCACTCCTTTGCTGTATGTTTACGTTACTTATACAAAACCAATCGATTTTTTTATATCTGAAGCGTCGACCGATTTAGATTGGACTTTCAATGGCAGATGGCTGATGGTATAAAGAATAAATTAGACTACTTTTTGGGTTCCGAACCTCCATTTCCACAGTCGATTTTCACTGTATCTACCGGACCGATTCAGTCGAAATTTGGTACAGTTGGCATAACGTAAATAAATGAAATTTGATATGAGATCACTTTTAGGAGACAAATTAGACAAATTAAAAAAAGTTCACCAGATTGGGCCGTGTGACATTAAATGAAAGGGCTCATCACAGGGGTCTCAATGTTCGTCCATAATTTTAAAATAAACAATTAATATTATTATTAAAGAAAAAAAATCGAAAGTTTTTTCTATTTTTGTGTGAAAATCTTAATGCGGTTCACAGAATAAATCTACCAAGTTTCAACAGTATAGTTCTTATAGTTTCGGAAAAAAGTGGCTGTGACATACGGACGGACAGACAGACAGACAGACATGACGAATCCATAAGGGTTCAATTTTTTGCCATTTGGCTACGGAACCCTAAAAAAAAGAATTGCTCACCTCATCGTCGTCATCACTGCTCAGCGCAATAATCTCAGGCTTTGTATCAATAATAGTGACGTCATCATCATAGGGAGTAAAATTCTCCCTCTCCTTTTTAGCTATCAAGTGATTTAGCACCGTATTCTTAAGGCTTTTAGACGCACTTTTCTCTGTGATGTTATCGTTTATTATGATACATTCAGCCTTATTTCCTATGGACTTCCTAGAGAGTCTTGATTCGTTGGTTATATCTTGAAGTGGACTTGAGAATGGGGAGCAGGTTATTCTAGAGGAGTCCTGGTCTTCTGCTGTCTTCTCAGGGGTCTTGGGTGGAGCTGGAAGACTAGTTCCTGATAGAGTAGTTTCTGGGAGATCTGATAGGCTCACTGTGGAGCCGTGGTTTGAATTCCGAGGGCTCTGAAAGAGATTTTAAGTTCGGGTCAATCAACGAAAAATAATAAACACGTCAGCGTAATTGCGACACCGCGCTCTATGCCTTGAATATTTTATGTATTACAAGTTAAAATAGTCAGTACGTTGTCGGATAGCGTATCGGGCGCGACTCAATCTCACCTCATTAGTTTCTAGTTGTTATCCCATTTGTATTACTGAAATATACCTATCTTTATAATCTTTAATCTTAGTATATCTTAATCTCACCCCAACCCCGAACCACGAGCGTAAGAGTGATAAATTACAAATTGGTAGAATGATGCATCAAGTGTCATATCTCAAGTATACTATATGAAATGTTACCGATCGGCATTGGCGATCAATGAGTCTAGCACTCAAAAGTTATTCAGGTGTAAACAAAGACAATAAAACTAATAATAGTTGTAGATCTATACAGGTACAATCAAATCGAATGGCGGCTTAGAAGACTCCGGGAGTCGCAGCGCACTAACTAATTCTTATGACAGCAGGGGTACGGTACGCGTGACCGCAATGGTACAAGAAGCGCTTTGACAACAAGTGATCAGAAGCTGATTCAAACCTGCAATGTCCTAGCCAAACTGGAAACAACTTTACAAAGTATGCTTCCCGTGGGAATCGAACCTACGACCACCGGGTCATCACGGCACGGTACCGCGCATGGAAAAGCTAACTTCACAGACGTTATTAAGTTTAGCTTGATAACTACATGTCAATAAAAAATCTATGAATACCAGTAACAATTGGCAAAATTGCAAGAAAAATGCATACTTACATCATCAGACTGAATAAAGTCCGACTCGTCACTTTCATCGTCCTTCGGTACCACACCCATGATACTCATGCGTGTGGCTCTGGACATAACCATCTGATCTTCATCTGGACCTTCATCATCCGTTTCACTTTCATTGTCATCCGTAGCTACCTCGCTATCATCGGTACCATCATACTTTAAGGGTAAAGTTCTGTCAGTGTTTGCACTGTCATCTTTTTTGTTTACATCATCGTCACTGTCATTACTTTCAGACGGATTATCATATACCATACTAGCTTCAAGTACTTTGTTGTCTTTCCCGCTGTCAATCTTCAACGGAGTGTCTTTCATACATTGTAATTTCTTATGTTTGTCGTGTTCTATGATGATTGAGTTTTCAGTGTCTGAGTCTATCAGTATCATCCGTTTCTTAGTTTTACGTCCGATGATGGACTCGTTAGGGTTGAGAGATTTTTTCCTCATTGGTGGTCTGCGTTTTGGTACTATTTCTGGTGATACTTCTTCTGTTGAGGAGGTAATGGAATTGTTTTTGTTAAGTGCCTCATAGGCTTAGAATGAATAGCTTTTTTACAGGTAACTTTTGCTATAGTTATTACTTTGAATTTTATAAGGAAAGATATTACTGATAATTTCTAGACATTTTTTTTTTTTTTTTTTGATAAAAAGCGTTGCCCCACACTAGGAATTTCTCCTGTATCGTGGGGCGTTTACAAACATATAAACTCACATACACAAACAACCAGACCCGGATACAACTATCTGTAGGCCATACAAATTTTTGTTCCGTGCGGGAATCGAACCCACGACACGGAACGCAGCAGTCGATCGCTCAACCACTGCGCCAACCGTGTCGTCATTTACATATAGATAAAATAAATAAATATATAAATTCTTTAATTTCAGACTAAGTCCATTTGGTTAGTACAACACACAACTTAGGAACTAGATCTTGCTTAGGCATAAATTTAATCATTATATAGCTTTTTTGATTAAATAAATCATACCTTCATCAGATGAACTTAAAACTACTTTATTGGAAGACTCTGACTGCCTTCTGATGCTGCCCTTGTTGCTGGCATCTATGAAAATAAATTTATTATTGTAAAAGGACACTTTCACCTGGTACCAAAGACATAACATGTATGTAAATCGGGTGGTTTCCGCAACTCCACAACTAAGCGTGTACTTTGCGTGCAGAAACACATAAGATGTTCAATGCCGAAGTTACCCGTCGAATCACAATCAGTGGCCACCATACAAATGGCTTGCTACATAATATTTCGTAGTTGGCATCAGGGATACCAATAAGTTATAGAAGGATGCCAGGATAATATTACAAATATGCAATATTGCGTAGGTAAGCATCCTAGATAAAATAAATATTGTGGTGCCTATGTATTGGAAGAAGGACCTACAAAATATTACATAGTCAGCCTCTGCCATTATTACTAACTATTTAATATTGCGTAGTAGTCATTCAATGCGTTAAATAAAATACAATAAATACTATTATTAAACTGGTAAAATGTGCTGCTATTTGTTGCATTGTTTAACCTTTTAATAAGGCTTGCAGACCTAGCATAATGGAAACATGTAGGAATTCATAAAATAAATAGATTTAACTATAAACAATACTTACCATCGTCACTACTGGATATGACATGGCTATTGGCAGCACTACTTTGTCTAACTACTGACTTAGACACATTCTTTGGCACATTGTCTTCCGTTTCACTTTCTTCTAGAACATAAATACAGTAAAAAATTATTAAAAATTAGTCTGAATAGGTAATAGTCTCTTGTTGCTTTATACCTAGGAAAAATTGACTGAATACCCTACTGTTATGGTTGTTGGCACATAGTTTTGAGTATACGTGGTTTATAGTTACTAGCCTGAACTAATTTAGTTATAAATTTCACGACAATTGAGCTTATTGAAGATGAAAGTATGAATCAACACACAACAACACACAACTCTAAATTCTACTCACAGGGAAGACTCTTTTGCAAGTATAGATCGAAAGTGACGTATAGATGGATGTATTTAATTACCGTCTGTAGTAGATTCATCAGATTCTGCTACAAAAACCGTGTGGTTTTTCTTCTTTACTCCAATAGATTCGTCAGCTAAACTGTTGTCAATAAATTCTGATTCGGAACCGCTTTCAGCGGCTGTCTCATTGCGGTATTCAAAGAATGAATTCTCCATTGTATTGGCAAGACAACAACAATAAATTCACAATTAACAAATTTTCATTATCTAATGAAAATAAAAATAATGACCATCATTCAAAACATTTTTTGAAAGTAAATTGTCGTTTTCAACGTTTTGTTTTTGCTGTTCAAGGAAAAAAAAACCGTGATAAACGGTGAGGAAAGATCACGGAAAAACATGTACTAGAATATATGTAAATAAAATTTAAAATTTTAAAAATGCAAATGATAAACACAAAACCTAACATATAAAAAGCTATTTTTACAATACGTTTTGTTCCATTTTACCATGAAGTCTCCAGAAGTCTCAGTTTTTTTTTTTGAAGCTGATGACATTTGTCATTTGTCCGTTCCAGTTGTTCCAAATCCAAGCGATTATATTTTTTCGAGCATGCACTACTTTCAATTGTCAAGAATTAGTGCTAAACATGTACAGTATTTTGATGGCTCGAATATGAAACGTAGTAGTATTTCGTGTTTTGAATTGGATGCACATCTGCTTGTTAGTGAATCGACTTTTAAGACTGAACAGGGTTATCATAAAAGATATTTGATTAAAAACAAATAGGAATTTAATATAGTTACCTATTAAAATGACTGAAGTTCAACTACAAGAGTTCAAACTAGACCCCGATTCGGAGCTTAGATTTGAAGTTGAATCGAAGAACGAAAAAGTGGTTTTAGAGGTAATATCTATAGAAATCGGTGCAAAATGTTCAACTTTACAGTAATTCTAAAATCTGAACAGCTGTCGTAAGTATAAACTATTTTTTGGTTATTATGTTGTTGTAGGTCAAGAGTGGTTATGCGGAGCTGTTTGGCACAGAGCTAGTCAAAGGGAAGCCCTATGAGTTCCACACGGGTGCGAAGGTGGCCGTCTTCACGTGGCACGGCTGTACAGTGGAGTTGAGAGGCCGCACCGAAGTCAGCTATATGGCTAAGGAAACACCTATGGTGAGTTGAAAACAATACTCCTCATATATTTCTTTTTTACACGCTCAAAATAGATTTGTATTGTTGGGCTGCTATGTAAAGGTCTCGCCAAAACTCTTTGAAACCTTATTGTAGCAAATTTTTAGGCTAATCAGTTGTGTAAGTATTGTATCATTCAGACTGTCTCTATAAATTACTGTATTAATTGCTTTTTCAAGTGCTCCAACAGTTTAAGGCCAGCTGCATTTATACAATTTTCAAAACAATAAAACTTTTAAATATATAAACTTTTTAATTGAGTTGAGTGCTTGAGATGATTTGATGACAATCAAACAGTTTAGTCGGTGAAAGTGCACTATATAGTCTTACTAAATCTACGTCATTATCTATACTAGTGCGGATCAACTGTTTAGTCAAGCGGATGTCCAAAACATTGATTTATTAAAAAACAATCAATGTAATTTATTTGTTTGTTGACCAACAATCTATAGTATGCGGATATCTGTTGTTCTCCATATACTTTGGACACACATTGTTTGATTAAAAATTGTGTATAAGCGTCTGGCCTAATTTGCATTTTGTAATTGCAATAATCATATCATATTTTCAACGTAATGATAAAAGAAAAAGCAGGGAAAATATTTAGAAGTTCCAATTCAATATTATTGCTGTTAGAACCCATAGTTTCGCTTTGTGCCATAGGTTAGTTATTAACCTAGAAAAATGCATGATGCCAAGTCTGGTGTGGTCACAGGAAGACAGTTGATCATGTCTGAAATGATTTTACTATGCTGTGTAATGATAAGAACCTCTTCTCTTCCCAGGTTGTTTACCTCAATGTACATGCAGCTCTTGAACAACAGCGAGTGGCCGCAGAACAGGAGTCTACTCGGGGACCTGTCACCATGGTTGTGGGACCTGGAGATGTGGGCAAGTCCACCCTGACCAGGATACTGTTGAACTATGCTGTGCGGATGGGACGGAGGCCTATTTATGTGGAGCTGGATGTAGGCCAGGGTCATATCAGTGTACCCGGCACTATTGGTGAGCAGTTCTACAATTCTTTCACTGGTATTTCATGATATTTCACAACAAAATGTGTGCATACATATTGTGGTGAAATATTACAAAGTTACTGATGTCTTGAGATCGAATATTCAAATGCATATTTACCTAAAGTAAATCTTTGGCTAACATATTACGGAGGTGGCATCTTTTTAGAATATTTTTATTTAAAAAAAAAACCCAGGATTCCGGGATTGCATAACTAATCGTAAATAAAAAAACATAAATGGATGTAGTAGAACTTGCTTATTACAATCACGCTTAATACGATTTCCCGCACAAACCAGTCACTATCTAAAATATAGTAAAAGCCAAATGTTTCATAATAACACTTAAATTGTACTGATTGAATTTAATTTTATTGCGAATTTTTACGTAATGGATGACAGTGGGCTCGTGGCTAAATAATAACTGCACGGGTCGACCTCCAAGGTTAAGCAACGCTTGTCGAGGTCTGTGGATGGGTGACCATCTTACATACATACAACATATCGAAATTCCTCCGTGCCTCGGATAGCACAATAATAATCATAATCATTTATTCATTTGCAAAGCACGTTAAGCCGCTGGTCCCGGCTGCCATTTGTAGATCTCTGGCAGACGTTACGGATTGTCAGAAGCCAGATCTGACACCAGTCTTGTCAAGAAGTACCCTGTTACCCAATTAATGGATTGTGGAGGTCTGGTAGGCAGCCGCTCCACGTACAAAATACTGTTATTCAGCTGAATCCGGTTTGATTGGGAGCTGACCCCAATATCGTTAGTAAAAGGCTAGCAGCTGAAGATGATTACATGATTGATGACAGTCTAAAATAAATCATTATTTTTTGTTACCCTGTTACTATACCAGATTATTATTATATATATGTTCCTCCTTCCAAACCTCTATAGTCCAATATTACAGGGAATTCTAATAAAAAGCTCCTTACTCCTTTTAGTTCTGTATATAAATCTAAATATGCCATCAACAGGAGCACTTCTAGTGGAGAGACCAGCGTCAATTGAAGAAGGCTTCAGCCAGCAAGCGCCACTGGTTTACCACTTTGGTCACAACTCTCCGGGAGAAAACCTGGAGTTGTACAATACTATTGTGTCCAGGTTAGCTGAAGTCATTGCTGAAAGATGTGAGAATAATAAGAAAGGTGAGTACAGTTGGCTTTTTATTATTTTTACTAGCACTTCGCCCGCACAAACTTCAACTAATCACCCCGTTCAACCCGTCAGGGTTTGATTATGCAAAAATTGTTAGGTACATCTGTTTCACTTATCCCGCTTTTAGTTTGTTCATAGCATTCCGACGTAAATTGAAGCAAGCAATTATGTCCTCCCCTAAAATCTTAATCACCCCTGCTTCACTCCTTATTATATGTAGTTTATTTTCGAAAAATCCAAACATTTTTTATTCTTATTGTTTTATCGAAAACATTCAAATTCCGTGGTGTTTCAACTTCATCGGACCAAGCATTGATACGATTATCCCCAGTTCGCTCAAGCCGCGACATTTTTCTTACTCCGAGCATGTTTATTACCGTCGTAACTTTTGAACGAAAGGTCCGATTTGAATAATTTAAAGTATAATTTAAACGGACATAATCAACCTTAATTATCAAACCATTTTAATGGATAAGGATTAATATCATGATTCTAAAATCACCATTTTTAATTTCACCATGGGATTTGCTTGAATAATATGAACAAAAAGCGGTCATGGTGACTTATCCACAATAGTTAGACATATGGTACCGCGGACTTTTTTGTAGATATTGATGACCTCCATAAAACTGTAGTACATCACTTTGCTCTATTGTCAATAGATTCCGCAGCGTACGCGATATAAGGACTTTTTCTCACACCTGGGGTTACATTATCGAAGTTTTCATACGGATCCCTAACTTTTTTGAAAATATTCTATAGCCTATGTCCATCACCGATAATGTAGGATTCTACTGGTGAAAGAATTTTTCAAATCGGTCCAGTAGTTTCGGAGCCTATTCATTTCAAACAAACAAATCTTTCCTCTTTATAATATTAGTGTAGATAAGCCTTCTGTCAGACATTTCAAAATTAGTTAGGTTCTTTAGTTGTTTCATTGGTTGCAATATCTGTGTGCTTTATTATAGCAAGGGCCTCCTCCAACTGACTCCACTTTTCTCTTTCTCTGGCTAGTGACGTCCAATTACCGCCCGCCACTGCCTTAATTTCGTCACCCCATCGTCGAAGTGGTCTGCCTCGTTGTCTTTTCCTGTTGCCTGTGTATAGTGTGTATTGTACAGTTGGCTTACTTTCTCCTAATTGAACTTTGGCTAGAAACCATTGTTATACGAATCGAATTTCTGAGTCCCAGCACGGGCTTTGTGGGCTCTTGTACACCTGTCAGTATATCAAAACCCTTTTTAGGGTTCCATAGTCCAAGTTAACGAGGAATAGTTGACCAACTTATAAAATGTAACTGTTTAGGTAAAATTTTCGTAGTAATAGAAAATGATTTAAAACTAAGTGTATTTGTAACTTTATAATGTCATAGAAAAATTTGTTATTTTTTGTCATGTCTTACGGGATGGTTAACTACGGAACCTTACGCTGTGCGTGGCTCGACACGCACTGGGCTGGTTTTTTTTATCAGGAACACGTGCAGGTATTGTTATTAATTTTAAATGTCCTTACTCAATACTCAATTATTTATTGCATTCCATAATCTAGGCTTAGGTTAGGTGGTAAACATTTGCTAAAATAACGAATCGTGGACCCTGTCGGGCACAGCAAAAGAAAGATACGTTGAAAGAAATACATAGGTTTTTCTTTTTATGGATGTCTCGTCTCGTTACTGACTAAAACCCATCCGTGTTCCTCCTAGTGCCCTTTGCTGTCCAGGGCCGCGGTAACTCTTTCGAACAAAATCCGCAAACCTGGCAGGAAATACGTAGGTCTACGGTCCCTTGAAATCAAAATTCCATGTCAACTCAATACAAAAATATGGCCATTTATGCGACATTGTCATCGCACTACGCCGTGGCGCGTATTCTGATTCTCTCACTCAAATGTCTGCCTTTTTGTGTTGGAAATAAAGTTCTATATTCTTTTGCCATATCATAAAAGGCGTGCCTCGTCGTATCTGTGTGAGCTGACTGTCATATTTATCTGGCAACTCAAATGTATATTTTTCTTGTAGCTTCAACATCAGGAGTGATCATCAACACTTGCGGGTGGATCAAGGGTGCAGGGTACAAGGTGCTCACACACGCCGCGCAAGCTTTTGAGGTAAGCAGGATTGTGGAAGAACTAACAGATTATTTATTAAAAAATGTTCAAAACTGTTTAGTTTAAAACCTTGATAACGCAAGCTGGATTCGCTCATTGGCTTAAAAAAATGTGTATAAGACATTTAACGAGAACATATTGTTAATAATAACGATAAAAAAAGAACCGTGTAGGTACCTATGTGAACCTCATATACTTACGTTGTTTTAGAAAAGTTGTTAACAAAAATATTGATAAAAAAAACACATTTTGCAATAATTTCTCTTAACCATTCATAGTTCGGTTTTGTAGAGCGTCGTCTCTGTCGTTCATAATTTCTCTTTCTAGTGTTCAATGCGTTCTTGACCCACCTTTTGTTTTTTATGAATATTGAAGTAGTTTGTATAACTTTATGGATCTTTTTGCTCTGTATTCTTTCTGTAAGAAACAATCCTGGCCAACAGTTAATTCCAAATTGAAAACATAATTTCCTCGCGACTTCGTACGCGCATATTCCGTGTTTTCCAGAGGAATTTCAGGAATTCCTCTTAGTGCTCCCCTACACTCCCCAAGGATCCTACATGCCAAATTTCAGTTTTCTACGACCAGTAGTATTGGCTGTGCGTTGCCTGTAAGTCACTCAGTAACGGAAGAATTTTATATATATTTTATTGATGCTGATTGATTGATATTATCCACTGAATGAATGAATCAATTTTGTTAGACTATATACTATAATATAGTAAGGATTTTTCCCATTTATTATACAGGTCGATGTCATCCTAGTGCTAGATAACGAAAGGCTATACAATGAGCTCAAGAGGGACATGCCTAAGTTCGTCAAAGTTGTGTACCTGCCCAAGAGTGGAGGCGTGAGTATTATTAATTCAGTTTTATTTCACTTATTTTGACTCACTCGTTGATGTAGTGGTCGCAAGACCAACAGTTGAACCTGGAGTTATTTTTCTGGTTTTCAGAAGTTTCCAGAAACTTTAAAAAAAAATCTTAACTTACTTTGAAGACCTAGTTATCTGACGTAACGTCATCATCATCTGCCTAGCCTTTTCCCAACTATATTGGGGTCGGCTCCCAGTCAAACCGGATTCAGCTGAATACCAGTATTTTACGTGGAGCGGCTGCCTACCAGACCTCCACAACCCATTACTGGGTAACACGGTACTCCTTGGCAAGATGTGTCAGATTTTCACACACAGAATCGAACACACGACCACCGGTTCACAAGGCACACGCCTAAACCACTCGACCACGGAGGTAGTTAAAAAATGTGTGGTGTCCTACAGGTAGTGGAGCGGTCATCCACGCAGCGCGCGGAGACCCGCGACGCGCGCATCCGCGAGTACTTCTACGGCAAGCGCACGCCGTACTACCCGCACTCCTTCGACGTCAAGTTCACTGATCTCAAGATTTATAAGGTAATATAATACTAATTTAAAATGTTGGGATCTTCATTAACTCTGTCGTACATTTGTCTTGTTTGTTATTTGCCTAGCCTTTAATGTAGACGTTCATAGAAAGCGGTGACCGCTTACAGTTCTCGTCAAATAACTTTGCCCCTCTGAAGTTATCCATTTGCAAAGATCGCGCAGGTGCAGTCACGTAGACGGGAGCAAGCGGGACGCAAGCATGCATCGAACGTAAACGTAAGACTGGGACATAAAATCGCGCCGCCATAATCCCCGCCCCCCATGTCTCTTGCCCATGCGCAGTTGCAGTTTGTTTGTAATTTTGACTACTACGCAGCCACTCGTAGCCAACTTCAGAGGGGCAAAGTTATTTGACGAGAACTGTACCATAAGCTGGACCGCCTGTTTGCGTCCCACTCAATGTGCTCAAGTTTGTAAACGACGTTTCACACATATGAAGAAAACTAGCTTTTGTGTGATACAAAATTTAAGTACAAACGGCTGGAACTAGAAGAATGTAACCGAAATTAATGAAGACTCAAAAACTCAACTCAACGCTTTTATTTCAATTAAACCTATATAATCTACAGGCACTTTTGAATTGTCGATGTCAGTCAATCAAAAGAGATGGAAGCTATTTGCTTGTTCCAAAGCGCAGATCTCTATGGACTTCTCCATAGAGATCTGCGCTACGTAACGTGCAAGAAACTCCACGGAT
Organism: Melanchra persicariae; assembly: GCA_947386135.1. NCBI lineage: Eukaryota > Metazoa > Arthropoda > Insecta > Lepidoptera > Noctuidae > Melanchra > Melanchra persicariae. The sequence continues at coordinate 17,906,120 of OX376662.1, read as the reverse complement.
ACCTTTAAATCAATATTTTTCCTTACAATGATATGGTGACATCATTCGTGTGAAAATTATACGAACACATAATGTGAGAACGATGCAATGTAGAAAGAATTGCACGATCAAGTGTCCGGACTAAAAAAGCAACAATTCAAAGAACAAATAATTAAATTAAACCATGGTAGCTGTGAGATGACTAATCCTAACTAACGGCGCAGCGAGATATAGATTATTTCTAACGTACATGATGTTTTCATTTGAGAATTGCGCCGGCGGATATGGTATATGGCTCTTATGGCCTTTTTTTGCAGAGTAAAAATTGACTCGATGTCTGCAGCCCGTCCCCATAGTAAGATACCGTGAGACATGATATATATGAAAGTAACTAAAATAGACTGGTCTCGCGGTATCAACATCCGTAAATTGGCGGATTTTCCTAATAGCATATGCTGCTGAGCTTAGCCGTCCCGCAAAATATGCTAAATGAGGACCCCATTGTAGTCTTGCGTCAAGCGTAATTTCCAGGAAAACCGTTCTATCGAAGAATTCCAGTTTCTCCCCGTTCAACACTATGTCCCAATCACTATTTTTGACATTTGGTAAGGCAAATCTTACGCACTTCATTTTTTTCACATTTAAAATCAAATATTAGCAGTGAACCAATTTTGGACCTGCAGAAGGGCGTTATTTACGACGTCAAGATTATTTCTACGTCTATTTATTTAAACATCAAAGAAGTATCGTCGGTAAACAAGACCATGTTTAGCTTGTTTTGCAATAAATGGGCTAAATCATTTACATAAACTAAAAATAAGAAAGGACTCAAAATCGAGCCCTGGGGGACGACCATTTTCACGTTTAATTCGAGGAATTGACACCGTTCATTTGAACTAATTGCTGTCTATCATTCGAATAAGATTTGACTAAGTGTAACGCTATTTTGCCTAGTCCGTAATGCTCGAGCTTCAGCATTAATGTTTCGTGATTAACGCAATCAAACGCTTTAGACAGGTCGAAGAAGATGCCTATGGCATATATGATTGATTATAACTTTAAAAAGAGAGTTGTTGGAATAAAAAAAGGACTGCAAAAACCCCAATTTATTTAGGTACGGGGAGGATGATCATGACTGGCATCTCTTGCGGCGAAACTGCCAGTTACCGTTTGTAATAGAAGCGAAAACACCACCCAATAATCTACATCCCTTTCAGGTGGGCGCCCCCTCCCTCCCCGACTCGTGCATGCCGCTGGGCATGCGCGCCGAGGACGCGCTCACCAAGCTAGTGAGCGTGTGGCCCTCGCCGGCGCTGCATCACCGACTGCTGGCAGTATCCTTCGCCGCGGGGCCCGACGACGATGTGCTGCACTCTAACTTGGCCGGCTTCGTGTGTGTGTGAGTATTACATGTCGTGTACAGAGGATGCGCTCACCAAGCTAGTGAGCGTGTGGCCCTCGCCGGCGCTGCATCACCGACTGCTGGCAGTATCCTTCGCCGCGGGGCCCGACGACGATGTGCTGCACTCTAACTTGGCCGGCTTCGTGTGTGTGTGAGTATTACATGTCGTGTACAGAGGATGCGCTCACCAAGCTAGTGAGCGTGTGGCCCTCGCCGGCGCTGCATCACCGACTGCTGGCAGTATCCTTCGCCGCGGGGCCCGACGACGATGTGCTGCACTCTAACTTGGCCGGCTTCGTGTGTGTGTGAGTATTACATGTCGTGTACAGAGGATGCGCTCACCAAGCTAGTGAGCGTGTGGCCCTCGCCGGCGCTGCATCACCGACTGCTGGCAGTATCCTTCGCCGCGGGGCCCGACGACGATGTGCTGCACTCTAACTTGGCCGGCTTCGTGTGTGTGTGAGTATTACATGTCGTGTACAGAGGACGCGCTCACCAAGCTAGTGAGCGTGTGGCCCTCGCCGGCGCTGCATCACCGACTGCTGGCCGTGTCCTTCGCCGCGGGGCCCGACGACGATGTGCTGCACTCTAACTTGGCCGGCTTCGTGTGTGTTTGAGTATTACATGTCGTGTACAGAGGATGCGCTCACCAAGCTAGTGAGCGTGTGGCCCTCGCCGGCGCTGCATCACCGACTGCTGGCAGTATCCTTCGCCGCGGGGCCCGACGACGATGTGCTGCACTCTAACTTGGCCGGCTTCGTGTGTGTGTGAGTATTACATGTCGTGTACAGAGGATGCGCTCACCAAGCTAGTGAGCGTGTGGCCCTCGCCGGCGCTGCATCACCGACTGCTGGCAGTATCCTTCGCCGCGGGGCCCGACGACGATGTGCTGCACTCTAACTTGGCCGGCTTCGTGTGTGTGTGAGTATTACATGTCGTGTACAGAGGATGCGCTCACCAAGCTAGTGAGCGTGTGGCCCTCGCCGGCGCTGCATCACCGACTGCTGGCAGTATCCTTCGCCGCGGGGCCCGACGACGATGTGCTGCACTCTAACTTGGCCGGCTTCGTGTGTGTGTGAGTATTACATGTCGTGTACAGAGGATGCGCTCACCAAGCTAGTGAGCGTGTGGCCCTCGTCGGCGCTGCATCACCGACTGCTGGCAGTATCCTTCGCCGCGGGGCCCGACGACGATGTGCTGCACTCTAACTTGGCCGGCTTCGTGTGTGTGTGAGTATTACATGTCGTGTACAGAGGATGCGCTCACCAAGCTAGTGAGCGTGTGGCCCTCGCCGGCGCTGCATCACCGACTGCTGGCAGTATCCTTCGCCGCGGGGCCCGACGACGATGTGCTGCACTCTAACTTAGCCGGCTTCGTGTGTGTGTGAGTATTACATGTCGTGTACAGAGGACGCGCTCACCAAGCTAGTGAGCGTGTGGCCCTCGCCGGCGCTGCATCACCGACTGCTGGCCGTGTCCTTCGCCGCGGGGCCCGACGACGATGTGCTGCACTCTAACTTGGCCGGCTTCGTGTGTGTGTGAGTATTACATGTCGTGTACAGAGGACGCGCTCACCAAGCTGGTGAGCGTGTGGCCCTCGCCGGCGCTGCATCACCGACTGCTGGCCGTGTCCTTCGCCGCGGGGCCCGACGACGATGTGCTGCACTCTAACTTGGCCGGCTTCGTGTGTGTGTGAGTATTACATGTCGTGTACAGAGGATGCGCTCACCAAGCTAGTGAGCGTGTGGCCCTCGCCGGCGCTGCATCACCGACTGCTGGCAGTATCCTTCGCCGCGGGGCCCGACGACGATGTGCTGCACTCTAACTTGGCCGGCTTCGTGTGTGTGTGAGTATTACATGTCGTGTACAGAGGACGCGCTCACCAAGCTAGTGAGCGTGTGGCCCTCGCCGGCGCTGCATCACCGACTGCTGGCCGTGTCCTTCGCCGCGGGGCCCGACGACGATGTGCTGCACTCTAACTTGGCCGGCTTCGTGTGTGTGTGAGTATTACATGTCGTGTACAGAGGACGCGCTCACCAAGCTAGTGAGCGTGTGGCCCTCGCCGGCGCTGCATCACCGACTGCTGGCCGTGTCCTTCGCCGCGGGGCCCGACGACGTACTTCTTACGCTTTCACGCCTAAACTGCTCAATCAATTTTGGTAAAGAGATAGATTAGACCTTGGAGAAGGATCTAGGACGCTTTGTATCCCAAGATTGCGTTCCATTGGAATAATTTCCGACTTACACTCGGGCGACAATAACTTAAATATGTATGTCGTAGATTGATGGCGCAAGTGTGCAATGGAAAGCGCCATCTAACAAATTGCTTCGAAACCTAATAATCACGTGATCGGAATCGCAAGCGCGCCCTACCGCTTGGGTACGATCGTCGGTAGAGGGGACAGCGAGAACTAGCAGAGCTAGGGCGTGCTCGCTCTAGCGCTCGGGTACTCTCGGCTGAACGGTCAAAACCAACGCACGTGTCTGTTTCCTGTGTAAATTGTTATCTGAAAAAAGTTATTTAAATTATCTTTCGTTCGAGTACCTGCGCCAGTGTCCAAATCCAAAACTATATCGGATTGTCAAGAAGACCAGGTGCTTCGCATCTCGGCCATACATATAACCAAAATAAGAAATTTTATTGAGAAACCCGAATCCAAATAATCTTCCAATTTCTTGCAAATATGTTGACCTACCTTCAACTCAAGAGAATTAACAAAATATTATCTGTACCCACAGCACGGCAGTAGACATGGACCGTCAGATGCTGACCATCCTGTCTCCGCAACCCCGGCCGCTGCCCAACACAGTGCTGCTGCTGTCGGAGCTGCAGTACATGGACAATCACTAGTCCGTGCTCTTTGGCCCCCGAGTGCGTCACGTTTACTCTAACATCTCGCTCTCGCATTGAGTGAGTAAGATATTGGAATGTGCTCTTTTCTTTTAGCTTGAAGTGTTATTTGAGAGGTTACCAGTTGAAATTATACTTGAGCGCCTAATCCCGACTATGCTGGGATTCAGCTTCCAGTCTGATGCAGCTTGTCTGGCGTCCTCAAGTCGGTATACTCTATGACTGGACTTTGGTGGTCAGATTTTCTTTCAAGTATATCGTACGAAAATTGTGACAGTTGATTTTTAACGGTGTCTTTGCTGGGTACCGCAGTAAGGGCTGTTTTCATAGTTCCTAGTTATGTGCATTTACTGTCAATGTAATGATTGTTACATTTACGCTAAATGTAATGAAAAACAACCATTACGTTTTTTAGTTCCTTCTTACGAATTGGCAGTTTGAAAACACCCTAAAATGTTTGATGAAAAAATTGTACTTAATTTTAATTCAAGCTAAATATAAAGTAAAAGAGCACATAGACAATTGTTATAAAACGTTACGCAGCCGGGAGTCAAATTCACGTACTTACAGTTATGTTTATTCATGTTTACGGAAACTAATGCAATTATTTCGGGGAACTTTCGAACTTCCAAGTTGCCTTATGGCGTTGTTAGAGCCGAATTCTGGAATGAAAATAATCACAAAACAAATAAATGATTTAAATGTGCTGTGATGGGTTGAATGAATCAAGTGACCTTACTAAAAAATTGCGATTTATTGGGAATGACCAAGAAAGTAAATATAGTGTTGAGAAAATTGAAATGTATCTTTTCCGTAACCGATGTATAGGCTGTCCCGTTTCTATTCATAGTTCGGTCTCTTTTTTACCACAGGATTTTAATAGGGATGCGACGTATTACAAAGTACGGCGCCCTGGTACGGGCAGCAAATACTTGCAAGTGAGCACGGTACGAATTAGACCGAAATACGAATAGAGAGCTACCAATTACTTTTAAGTATTTTTTATACCTGGTATCTGACCCTGGTATTTTTACATACTCGTACTTGCACGCCTTATTGTTGAATTTTGCAAGTATGTATATCTATTTCTATTTTAAAATCAGAAGTGAGATTAATTATAAGCTTAGAATTTGGAGTTACGTTACTTTCATTCTAAAATATTCAACAGCCACTTGACTTTGTTTAATTTACGTCTATTCGATCATTTATTTCGAAAAACCAAGGATTATAGTTAGAAAGTTTTGGAGGACCCGTAATAAAAACATAAGGAAACCCGTAAACATGATAAACATAAAAAAAATCTCACAAATGTTATAAAATACAAACTTATAGTGATGTGTGATGACTTGATAAGTGATACGATCCGATGTGGATCTCAAACTGACTGTACATAATATTTAACTAGCCTGTAATTAAATAATAAACTAGTTTTCTACAAAACCTTGTTGAGTATGTTATTTGGCAGTGTTGCCGATTTGTGTATGAAATAAATAACATGTAATCGAGGAGTTGTCTTGTCAATTCTTTGCTTTCATTTATATTATTATAGTTTATCCCTATTATTGACTTTTATCCGCTGGATGCCGCCTAACATCTATAATACGTCAAACATCTAAAATCTACACTTGGGCGCCGCCTCCACGCTCGACACGGCGCACGGTGGGCTGAAAATCGGCTTTCATAGACTTAGGGATTTCAATTTGCAAGTGCTTGTTTTTATGTCGGATATCGCTTCTATTAGTCATTACTATGTACAAAAATGACACCCGAGTTAATTCTGCCCAAAAACGAAGGAAATATAATTTTTTTACGATAAATTTGTATGAAGCTAGTATGAAAAATCGAATTATCTCCTAAACGGCATGTTTAACCGTAATATCCTTGGAGGTGGTCATAGTGCTAATTATTTATGATTTTTTCGTTGGCGATCGGACGAAAAATTTAATGCCGTTTTTTTTTTAAAAATCGTCAAAATATTTTTATTTGTTTTTACGTATGAAACGATTCCTTTTGGTGTTTATGTTGAAGAACACGGACTTTTAACTACACATAACATAAAATAGCATCACTCCTATATTTTCGAAGGAGTTGGCAGAGGTTTATAGTACACCCACACGTAGACAACTATGTTTGAGCTAGATAATTATCAACACAAAATGAGTTTTAAAACTTTTCATACAACCAAATGACCAATTGTTTACTCTTCTAATGAGTCCAAAAAGAAGTAATTAAGTAACTACACTGATTAGGTCTTCTAATGAGTCTTAATAGGTGATTTAATGATTTTCAATATCTCACGACAATGCCAACTATGGATTACATTCAACATTTCCTGATAAGTAAGCTAATTTGTTAATTAGCAGTGCTATGAGTTCTAAGAATAGTTAGTGACAATTATAGATTTTCATTAGCTAATGAGGAGATAACTAATGAGGGTAGTTAAATAATTATTGGCGTTTTGCAATAAAAGGGCTAAAGTTTTGTTTTATAATTTAATTTGTTCACAACTGTGTAACTGCTAACACTAAATCAGCGACTATAAAATCTTAGAATGGAAAGTTTAATCACCAATTTAGACTTGTTTGTTCTTCTACGAAGTGAGAGTACTTCATTTGATCATGAAGTATTGTTCAGTGCAGTTGTATCCCGCATAGGCGATTGCCTGTCTGACGAAGATCGTGTTGTTCTCAAAGAATTTTGTCGGAGATTTACGCGAGCCGCTTTACAAAGGTGGCAGAAATCCAACCGATTCCTTGATAATTTCAGGAGAAAGTACGAGAATTGGTTGGGAGCAAATATTGATTGGCCGAGTTTTGTGCAAACTTTAGTTAATCAAGAACCAAGTGTTGATAAGGCACCAAGAGCGCCCTCAGTCTCTCCAGAACCGTCGACATCAACGTCCATTGGAACAATGACGAAAAGATCCCGTAAACCATTCGAAGATCTGGGAAGTAAACAAAAAAAGAGAAGATCTGATGAACACACAGGCGAAGATTCCAGTGAATTGGCATATGCAGCTGCAGCACGTTTAAAAGAAGAAGAAAAAAAAAAAAAATTAAAAAAAAAAATGAATGAATGGATGTGAATGGCTCAGAGGTAGTTAAGTTGTGAGTTGACGAAAACCACAGATTTCACCTTAGTTCAGTATATTTGTAAAGTTACACGTAAGTTATGTTTGGATGCTAATCCGCGGTTATAGCGCTACGGCAGCTATTGGTCAACTAACTTAATAAGTATAAGTAATTATAAAAGTAAACTAAACGAGTAGCGTAAAGTAGGTTGCGGCGTTAGCAATTTGCCTGTACGTGAACCGTACATGCTCCCGAGGGAAAAGTGGGATGAGCATCCATTACAAAGCAAATAATTATCTAAGAAAAGTGCAAAGTAAATAATAAAAGTTAAATAGTAAACAAAAGTTAATGTGTAAAGTTATAAATGTAAAAGTATAGGTATAACACTCAATTTAAATCGTCAAAGTGAAATACTTTCTTCGGCTGTCTTGCTTCGCTGTAAACGGGCTCCGCTGCTGTCGAATGTATTTCTTGTAGCTCGATGTCTCCTCCAAAGTTCTCCCTTCCTCTAGGTGTCACTCCAGTTTTGGAAGAGAGTGTTTTGATGCCTTTCTTTGTTTTGCACCTTCGTTTGATGATATGATAGAGGGCAAGCACAGCGATTCCTCCCAACAACAAAGAAGTAACCGAATAGAGATAGATGTCGTGATTTGACATGTCGGATGCCTTCGGTAATATTTCCCTGTTTTTCTGGAATGTCAACTGCTGGTCTATTTTTCTTATTTCTACAGCAGTTGGTGATCCTTGTTCGGTTATATTCAATTTGGCATTATTCCAGCCGTGGTCAAATATGTTGTTGATTGTTGAGTTTAAAGTAGGTATTTCGATCTCTGGTTCCATGTTGTAACTACTTCCCAGCTGATTGTGTGTAAATATTGTGGCGTCGTTTTTCTGCAGTAAGCATTTTGATTTCAAGGAAATCACTCCAGTCCCGTCAATGACCGCAGGCGTAACTTGACCGTTACATATGACGCGCATCAGCTGTTTTCCGCACAGTGTAAATAGCCACATGTTCGGTTTGTGCAGCTTTATCCAGGTTTCCTTGCATGTTACGTCTTTGAGGACGCATGATAAAGACTCTTGTTGGTTGAAGACTTGGGCCTCACATGGAGCGTACTTGTCGTGCATGTTGTAGACAGGATTACGTGAGACACATAGGAATTCGTCTTCTCCGTATGATGTACATTGCCGCATGTCTTGGTCTTCCATTGTTATGTAAGAGTTCTTTAAAAAGTTGATTGCGATGAAGCTTGAACTTGCTTGCACGAGTTTTAAACGTCCTTGTGTAAGGATCGGTGTTGGTATAACTCGGTATATTTTGTAGTCCTCATCGCTCAGCAAGGGGATGTGTATTTCAAATAGCATAAAGTTGTTTGTCATGCGAGCCTTCACGTGGATGAGGTCATAAATATTTTTCAAATCCCTTTGAATGTCCTTTACCGGTAACGACAATCCCTGTGGCAACCTGCCTGATATTATGTTGAGCTGTTCGATCAGTTGGTTAGCGGGAAATAAATGTGTATCTAAATGTCCTCTATAAATGTTGGCGAGAGCATTTATCAACATTTCCACTATTCGATTTAAATCACTAAAAATCAGAGTTGCCGTCATGGCTGCGGTATTTATGTCATTCATCGTGAATAGCATTTGCGCCCTGTTTACTATTTTTGTGATGTCGCTGCTAGTTTGGTTTATATAGGCGCACAATGTTTTGAATTGTTCATCCATAAAGGCAGTGTTTCTTTTTATAATGTTATTTTCAGCCTCTACAATCAGTGTTTGGTTTTTCATAAGTTGGAGTAGGTAGTCATCGTTTGATTGTAGGTTCTGTATGTCTTTTTCGTACTTTTCGGCAAAGTCTGCGTCAAGAACTCCAAAAAGAGTTCTTGATAGTTTCCCAACTCCATCAAAGTAACCTCGTTTTGGTCTTGAGTGTTGAGTGAGCAGCATAGAGTTGTAGTCGGTTAGGTGACTCAGTTCATGACGTATGTGGCCGACAATTGTTTCACAAGGCGTGTAGTCATGTGATATTCTTTGGCATAGTTTATCTATTTGGTTCACGTAATCATTGATTCGATCAGTTGCTTGCCAGTATGACGTTAAGTTATAGTAAACCAATAGATTCCATTCGTCATGTATTAGTTGTATTGTCCCTGCTTCATCGAAGTAAATCGGATGATTGCTCGGTATAGGTGTAACCTTCCAGTTATTCGTCGTTGGCGCAGATTGTGCAATTCCCGTCATCGCTACTATGGATAGGAGAACAAGTGACAGCCAATTGTTTTTGGTTTTAGCTGTGCCTCCTAGTTTTTTGGTTTCCGGAGTAGGTGTCCTTTTCTCTTCCTCTTCGTTTACTCTTGTTTCTTCTAGTTTCAGCGGTAATGGTGAAAGCTTCGTTATTGGTCGTTTAAGTGAACCTTTTCCAGTTTTCAAGGTAACAACTCGTACTCGACCATCGGCGCCTGGATGTAGTTCCTGGACTCTTCCTAAAGCCCAGCGCCCAGGAGGTAAGTGTTCATCTTTTACTAGTACTAGGCTTCCTTGTTTCAGGTTTTCTTTTGGGTGCTGCCATTTGCTACGGGTTTGGAGTTGATGTAAATATTCGTTCGACCAGCGCTTCCAGATGTGCACGTTCATTTGTTCAACAAGCTTCCATCTGTTTCGTAGATCGTGCTCAGCAAAGTCTTGCTCTTCTTGTGGTAGTGACAGGAGGGGGCCGCCAATGAGGAAGTGGCCTGGCGTTAGATATTCCAGGTCTTCGACATCCTCTGTTAATGGGCACAGCGGACGAGAGTTTAGACAGGCTTCAATTTGATTAAGTAAAGTAGTGAATTGCTCGAAAGTAAGCTTCTGTTCCCCCAGTACTCGATGTAGGTGATATTTCATTGATTTGACGGCAGCCTCCCACAGGCCTCCAGCTGTTGGCCATAGTGGCGCGTTGAAATGCCACTCAATTTGTAAGTGGCTCATCTCATCGGTGAATTCAGAAGTCTTAAACGTATTGTGTTTTTCAAATCCCTGTTGAAGAAGTTTTGCTGCGCCCACAAAATTCGTGCCGTTGTCGGAGAATACGTGGCGGGGTGTACCCCTGCGGGCACACATCCTTTTGAATGCGGCGAGGAACGTTTGCGTAGTCAGGTCTGACACCAATTCCAAATGCACGGCTTTGGTCACCATGCATATGAATATTGCTATGTAAGCCTTGCAAGTTGTAACTCCTCTTCCTTTGTTGATTTTCACATCAACATGTCCGGTATAGTCTACACCCGTGTTCGTGAACGGTCTTGATGGAGTGACACGCTCCTTTGGTAAGTCTGCCATCAGTTGGACGTTTCGGTTTGGTTTGAACCGATGACATCGGATGCATTGTCGAAGCCCCTTCTTGACTGTCCTGCTACCTCCAATGACCCAAAATTTCTGACGTAAATGAGCCAAAGTGAGCCGGGCGCCACCATGGAGAGTGTCACGATGAGCCTCTTGAATAATAAGCTCCGTTAATCTTCCTGTTGCCGGAAGAATAATAGGATGTTTAGCTTCGGGAGATAAAGTTGAGTAGCCTAGTCGCCCCTTCACGCGCAGTATTCCACTGTTGTCCAGAAATGGGGTTAACTTCAGCAAGTTGCTTTTTTTTGATATTGGTCGGTTTTTCTTTAAACATTCTATATCGTCGGCATAGTTTTCCTTTTGAACGTTCTTAATAACCAATTCTGTTGCTCCCATTATGTCTTGTGTTGTTAAGCACAAAACCTCCTTTTTATTGCCGCAGTCGGTTAAGTTATTGGTTGCGTTTAGTGCGCGTTTTTGCTTACGAATATTGCTGAGTCGTAGAATCCATCCAAGCACTCGTATTACGCGTTTATAATTACTGTTTTTATTCAGTAATGTGTCAATTATTTCACATTTCTTGTATGTGACAGCGCAGCAGTTTATTTCTCGCAACTCAGTGTTTGTTGTGTAGGTCAAGCGATTGTCTTGATGGTTTTGTAACGTATTTGTTTGTAACCATTCTGGCCCATGCCACCAAAGTTTAAAATCGAGAAGTTGTAATGGTGTTAAGCCTCGAGTTGCACAGTCAGCAGGATTTTCTTCTGATTTCACATAGTCCCAGCAGTTTGCCGAGATAATGCTGTTTATTTGTTTCACTCTGTTAGCTACATATTTGTCCCATCTGTTTATATCGCCCTGGAGCCAGGCTAAAACGACCTTGGAGTCGGTCCAGCATCTTATGTGTAGGTTTTTCGTGTAGAGAGTGTTTCGCACCTTTTCTAGCAGTTTAGCTAGTAAAACGGCCCCGCAAAGTTCCATTCTAGGTACTGTTATCTTATTGCTGATTGGTGCAACCTTTGTTTTTGCCGTAATTAGCGTAGTCTTGTATTCGCCGGTTTGATTTTTAACTCGGCTATAAATGACACATGCATAAGCTTTTTCGCTTGCGTCGCAAAACCCATATATCTCTAGGTTGTTTTCTTGACATTGCAGCCATCGTGGTATGGAAAGTTTGTTAAGCACTGGGATATCTTTTCTCATAGTTTCCCATTCCGTTGCGAGATCTTCGGATAAACGTTCATCCCAGTTGATTTTGCTTATCCAGATTTTTTGGAACAGGAGTTTGGTTTTTATTGTAAGTGGCGATAGTAGTCCAAGTGGGTCGTACAGTTTGCTAATTTCGCTCAGTAGTACGCGTTTTGTCAGCTTTTTCTTGAGCGGTAGATCTCATTGGTATGTGAAGCTATCGTTGTCTTGATTCCACCTCATGCCCAACATTTTTGAGTTTGTTGTTTCTTCTGGGCTAAAGTCTATGTTCGTATTCTGGCTCTTTTGATCATCTCGCAAGTCCTCCAAAATAGTTGGTTCGTTCGTCCTCCATTTTCTCAAGTTAAATCCTCCTTTTTTTAGCAACTCAATTAGTTGTGTTACCAGTGTTTTCGATGCAGCAATAGTATCTTGCCCGTAAACCAAATCATCCATGTAGAAGTAGTTTTTTAGGACGTTTCCTGCTTCCGGGTAAGTATCTTTTTCATCTTCTGCGAGTTTATGCAGAGTGCGCATTGCCAGATAAGGTGCACTTTTTGTTCCGTAAGTTACTGTGCCCAACTGCCAATCTTGTAGAGGTTCGTTAGGGGAAGATCTCCAGACTATAGTTTGCAGATGTTGTTGTTTATCGTTTAGCCAGATGAACCGATATAGTTTTTCGACATCTGCCGTGAAGACGTATCTGTATGTTCTCCAGTTAATAAGTAGTGTCAGTATATCCTTTTGTAAGTTCGGACCGCAGTACATGTGATCGTTGAGACTGCTGTCTCCTTTTGTCTTGTACGACGCGTTGAACACTACTCTTAGTTTTGTTGTAGTGGACTCAGCTCTTAACACGCCATGGTGAGGTAGGTAGACTTGGAACTTACTTTCTCCTGAGACAGGTTTCATGTGTCCCATAGCGATGTATTCGTTCATAAAACGCTTGTATTCGGTACTGAGTTCTTTGTTTTTTGACATTTTCCTTTCCAGTTGAAGGAATTGTGCTAATGCTTGCGACTTTGCGTTTTTTAAGTTTGCTTCGAAGTTAGGTTTCATTGGCATTTGTACCACATATTGTCCGTTCGCCAGTCTTGTGGTAGTTGCGTTATAATGTTCCTCACAGTGTTGTTCCTCAGTAGTTGATGATGGTTTGTCTGGAATTTCCTCTGTTTCCCAAAATCTTGTCATGTTTTCGAAATCGTTAAGTGTCACCAAGCAGTTGAATGTCTTTACATTCCCGCATAGAATCCAACCCACTTTAGTTTGTTGAGCTACTGGGTATCTCTTGTCACTCCTGATGACGCCGTTCAGGATAAGTTCGGAATAGATGTCCGCGCCCAAGAGTAGGTCGATCGGACCCGACAGGTTGAACTGTGGGTCCGCTAGTTTTAAGTTTTCTAAGTAGTCCCAGTTGCTGATTGAGAACGATGCGGTAGGTAAGTTGCTTATGAGTTTTTTCATTATTAACGCTTCAAAGTTGAATTTGTAGTCTGAATGTATTGACTGACATTCTAAGTTCATTGCCCCTTTGCAGTTGCCGCTAAGGGTTCCCACACCCGATACAACAGCGCTCATTTTTCGTCGCTGCAATCGGAGGCGTTGTGCCGCGTTTTCTGTTATTAGGCTTACTTGGGAGCCTTGGTCAAGTAGACCTCTCAAGTTTACGAAATTTCCGTCAATTGTTTTGACTTTCAGAAGTACTGTTGTCAACAGCACTTCCCTCTCTTCATTCGTTAAGTTATTGACCTCATAGGACGTCGATGGGATCGAAGATGGGTTTTCCTCCCTTGTTGCTTGTTTGTGGCTTGTTAGCTCAGTTTCATCTTCATGCATAAGTGTGTGGTGTGCCTTATGACACAATTTACACGTCTTTCTTGATTTGCATTGTTTTTCTCCATGGCTGAATAGGCAGTTTTTACAAATGTGCAATTTGCGAATTGCGTCAATCCGTTTGTTTATGTTCATCGCCAGGAATTGTTCGCAATTCATCAAAACGTGATTAGTTTTGCAAATCGGGCATGTTTTTGCTGTCGTGAAGAAGGTTTTTGGCGAGTTTTGTGACTTGTTAAAGTGCGATGACCCCTGCGTTTTATTCTTGTAGTTGTTATTTCGGTTTTCTGACCCTTTATGCGGCTGCTTTTCCGTTTTCCATGGTTTGCTAGATGATGATAATTTTTGACTATTTCCTTGCAGAGCTTCCAGTGACATGAATTTTGATTCCAAAAACTTGATAAACTCTTCTAGGTCGGGAAACTCCCGGGGATGTTTGACCTCCTTTATATATTCGTTATATGTAACGCTATCTAGTTTTTGAACCAATAGGTGAACCACGATCGGGTCCCAATTGGTGGTGTCTAGCCCGATGTTTTTCAGCCCGTTCAAGCATTCCATCATGATGTCGTGAAGTTTCCGTATGCTTGCAGCGGTTGGTTGCTGAATACTAGGTTGATTCAGAAGCGTGTTCATGTATGAGGTGAATAACAGCCGTTTGTTGTCGTAGCGGTGGGCCAGCATCTCCCAGCAAGATGCGTAGTTCTCAGCACTGATGCCAAGATGCTGAACCAGTTTCCCCGCCTCACCTTTGAGTTTTGTTTTTAAGTGCTGCATTTTTTGTGCCTTTGAAAGTGTCGGATTGTTGTGTACACTTTCAAGATAGAGGTCTCTAAAACTCATCCACTGGTTATAGTTGCCATGAAAATCCGGTATTTGTATGTTTGGCGTAGATTTCTCATAATGCGCATTTTTCCATATGTTGTTTTGAAGTTGCCTTTTCAGGTCATCATAGTGGTTTTCCGCTGTATTATATTTTAGTTGGTAAGTTGAGTCGTCATCTTGTAAAATATAGTCTAACTCCCAATTTGCTTTTTCTATGTGCTCCCATTTCGTTTTCAGGGTGCTTAACTTGTCTTCCAATTCCCATTTTTCCATTGGTGTTGCCAATGCTATGGTGATCTTCTCCACAGTGCGTTCGAATGCTCTAAAGTTACAGTATTGTTGACGCAAAAGATCTTGTTGTTTCTCCGTCGACTCGCTTGTTCCCCGAGGAGGTATGTGGAATTGGATATCGTCGAAAGTAAATTTCGATTGCCCCTTCCCTTGGTTAGGCGTCGCAGGTGGTTGCTCCGTCTTACTAGTAGACGGAGGTGGCAATTCAGACTTACGTTTCAACATGTCTTGCAGCACTTCTTCATACATCTTCTTCGTACTGTTGAAAATGTCGTCATTGAAGTATTGAAGGTCTGTCGCTCCAGACTCTTCCAGCAGTTGGTGGTTATGAACAAACTTCTCCCAGTTTTTGTTCAACCGAGAAAGACGCTCCTCCAGGTATGCCAAGTTCTTCCTGGTGGCACTGTCCTTCTTGTAGTTTGTGCAGATAAGTTTTAAGTCTCTGAAAGTAGTTTCCTGATGACTTATCAGTTCTGCCAAGCTCTGAACCATTTTTGTTAGTTATTGGGTTGACCGTTGGTGGAGTAAAGTTGTATCACCACAGGTACTAGTTCACCCAAGTTGCGAAGTTTTCGCCGATAGTTCAGCTGTAGCAGCAGACGTGATCTCTGCTAGCTCGTAAGTTACAGGCACTCAGTGTAGATCACCCTCCTTTACGCTATGTGCAACGTCTCAATGCTACTGGTGAGACCCGCTTGTGGGAGGCCAATAGCACCGATTTGCTAACGTAACTGGGATATACCACGCTAAGCACTCTGCTGATGAGAAGACACGACGACTCACGAGATGATATGCCGTGTCATCCGGCTCGAAGGACCACTTTTATGTATGGCTCAGAGGTAGTTAAGTTGTGAGTTGACGAAAACCACAGATTTCACCTTAGTTCAGTATATTTGTAAAGTTACACGTAAGTTATGTTTGGATGCTAATCCGCGGTTATAGCGCTACGGCAGCTATTGGTCAACTAACTTAATAAGTATAAGTAATTATAAAAGTAAACTAAACGAGTAGCGTAAAGTAGGTTGCGGCGTTAGCAATTTGCCTGTACGTGAACCGTACAGGCATGGAGATATCGCCTCTGTCATCGAATACATGATGAAAAATCCTGAAGTAGCCGCTAAATTAAATGAAACGCTTAAGAAACCAGCGAAAACAATCATATTTACGCCAGAAAAGGCACTTGGATTGCTTCTTTCGCTAAAACTCTCAAAATGGCAATATATTACGTTGCGTGAGGCTGCCATTCGGGAAGGTGCTAAGGATATTTATCCATCTTACTATAAAGTGCAACAAACTAAGCTTGATTGCTACCCTCCGAAGCAATCAGTGACAGTTACTGATTCATCGGCTAGGATTACACTTCAAGCTTTACTTGATATCACGGTTACAAGAATCCTTCAAAGCCTTTCTAACGAAGAGCATAACAAGCAGTTGAAGCTGATATCCAAGTGGGGATTTGATGGTGCTTCTAACCAAAGCCGATACAAGCAGAAAATTGAGGGTGAGGAAGATGACTCGAGCATTTTCATGACCTCCTTGGTGCCACTAAAACTCATAGATGGAGACAACATTTTATGGACGAACCCAAAACCATGCTCAGTTTTGTATTGTCGTCCAGTTCAGTTTACTTTTGTAAAGGAGAGTGAAGCAGTTGTCCTTGAGCTGAAAAAACAAATTGATGAAGAAATTGAGGCCCTTATCCCCACAGAGTGCAATAATAATAATAAGGTGACTCATCAACTAATGATGACGATGATCGACGCTAAAGTCTGCACTTACCTTTCTGAAGCTAGATCAAATGCATCGTGCTACCTGTGCTTAGCAAAGCCTACAGAAATGAACCGCTTAGATGCTGTAACATCAAAAATTGTGTGTTCGGACCTGTATGAGTTTGGCTTGTCATCCCTACACGCCCGTATAAATTGTATGGAATGTCTGTTACACATTGCATACAGGCTCGACTTCAAACGGTGGGCAGCGAGAAGTGATGAGCACAAAGAAATGCTACAGATAAGGAAGAAAATAATTCAAAATAAATTCAAAGATGAGCTCAATCTGTTGATTGATATAGTAAAACAAGGCTCGGGAACCACCAATGACGGGAATACTGCAAGAAAATTCTTTGAGTTTCCTAATAAAACCGCAGCTATAACCGGTTTGGATGAAGACCTCATCAAAAGATTTGCTGTAATTTTACAAGCAATTACATCTGGAGAGCAGGTCGATATAATAAAATTTAGAGATTATGCTCGCAAAACAGCAGAAAAGTACGTATTATTATACGACTGGTACTACATGTCGTCAACCGTTCATAAGTTATTAATCCATGGGGCTGACATAATCGAGAAAAATAATATTGTGCCGATTGGGACTCTCTCGGAAGAAGCCTCAGAGTCTCGAAACAAAGATTTTAGGAGGTTTCGAGAACATCATTCGCGGAAAAGAAGCAGGCAGGATTCTAATCAAGACATTTTAAATATGCTTGTTATTTCTTCGGATCCTTTGCTAAGTGCACAAAGGCCTAAGTTAGATGCCAAGAAAAAGCAGAGCTTTTTTGCTGAAACTCTCGACTTAATTCAATTTCAGGAAACTGAGTTCGAGTTTTTGGATATATCCAATCTGGATGCTGACTCAGAATTGGAGTCTGACAACGAGAGTGATAAGGAAAATTTGTAAAAAAAATATATATGTACATATTTGTAAATTTGTATTTGAGTGTGTTTGGGTTTTTTTGTAATATTTAATGATATTTTTTATTTTTTTTTATTTATATTACTTTATTTTACAAATGCGTAGTGTTAATTCCTTAAATTAAATTATTTTGTATATAATATAACTTTAAATGTTACTTTAATAATAATTTGATAATCTTTTTTTATTTAAATTAATATAAATGTGTCAAAAACAGCAATTTTTTTATTTCATTTTTCTTGATTCGTGTGTTCTTAATATTTGGGTTAATAACATATCGAACTTTTTAACTTGGACACTAAAAGGGATCGTTTTACATGTAAAAATAAATAAAAATATTTTGACGATTTTTTTAAAAAAAACGGCATTAAATTTTTCGTCCGATCGCCAACCAAAAAATCATAAATAATTAGCACTATGACCACCTCCAAGGATATTACGGTTAAGCATGCCGTTTAGGAGATAATTAGATTTTTCATACTAGCTTCATACAAATTTTTCGTAAAAAAATTATATTTCCTTCGTTTTTGGGCAGAATTAACTCGGGTGTCATTTTTGTACATAGTAATGACTAATAGAAGCGATATCCGACATAAAAACAAGCACTTGCAAATTGGAATCCCTAAGTCTATGAAAGCCGATTTTCAGCCCACCGTGCGGCGATGTCATACCCTGCAACTTCATTCTTTAACAATTCTCTGAAGGTCCACGTGTCATAATAACCCTACCATGACGTGTCAATGCCATCGCTATTCCGTTGTGAGAGAAACAGCTATACGGAACTAGTAGCACTATCCCTTTCCTACAACAGAGCTGATGACATTGACTTATTGCATGTGAAAGTGCTCTCAGGAGCGGGGAAAAAGTTGTTCGTTATAAAAAAAAGGCATCTCGTTTTCAATAAAGTTTTATTTACAAAAATAGAGGTAGACGCTATTATTATTTACAGGAAGACTTTCGGCAATTCTTTTCGAATTTCATTCAAACTTCAATTCAATATTATTAAGGCAGTTTACTCATGGCAATACAGCTGTAAGTTTAAAATATATTCAATGAGAAGGCCAATTCTAAATTTAGAAAAAGAAACATTCGTATTAGCATTTTAGTCGCAATCTATCAAAAAAACCTCTCGACTGAGGTGCGAATGTGACCGTTGCATAACATAATATACATAGTAGAGTTGGCCCTCGGTTATACTGGATAACTTTTTTTCCAGTGCGCAAACTTTAAGAACCACTTCTGCCCATGTAAATGAACAACTTTCCCCAAGAAAGCCATAGTCAATTCCTAAAAAAAAATTTGAACTTCCCATACAAAATTGTCATCAACTGACCACAATTTGTATGAGACTCAATTTTTTTTTTAGGAATTGACTATGGCTTTCTTGGGCAAAGTTGTTCATTTACATGGGCAGAAGTGGTTCTTAAAGTTTGCGCACTGGGAAAAAATTTACCCAGTATACAACCTTATTGCCCGTGCTAATAAATCTAAGAAAATAAAACACATTACATTGCTACAAAATAATAAATAATACCATTTCCAAAAACACTTCTACGTTTCGTGACATAAATTATTAATATCATTTAGAAACAATATCATTCTGTATCTGGGAGTAGGTACAAATCTGCTAAATATAAAATAATAATTAAATATTATGCTATAACCATAACGTTTAGTTTTAAGCACTTTGTTCTCATGTTAGGCCAGGCATAAAGGCTTGTCCAGACCTACGCAGTATTACCAAAAACGGCAGCAATTTTCAGACGGAATAGACCAAATATTTTTTTATTGCAGCTCCGCGCTAGACCGGAACTTGGGCAATCAGTATCGCTATACCGTCCAAGTAGATGGTATCTTTAGATTTGCTTTGCACGGCGGCGATACGGGCAGTTACCACACCCTTGAAATCTAGTGACTAGATGGGCGAGCGAAAATATTTTCGCAAAACGTTTCGCTACCTGGGTAGCGAATACTGCGTAGGTTTCAACAGGCCTTTACTCATGGCTAGGGACAGGAAATCAACCGGGTTTGAACACGATTATTAGGCTTAAACCTAACTCGAATTAGGTGCACAGATTTTTAAAGTAACACGATCGTTACTTTCAAGAATTTTACAAACTTACAATAGTTTATCCAGTTCTCGGTGCAACAAGATTGCGGTCGACCAGCGACAATCATTTTTATATTTTTATATATGGCAATCAAAGCCGATGTTAATTATTCTGCCAATTTCTAAAATAGATTGGAAAAGCAAGTATGTATGATATATGAACGGTAAACAGACAATAAATTCTTCCATTGGTCGATATAGTTGAACTCTTACTGGTTTAGTACGAAGCGCAATCTCGATGTCATCCTTCGACCGCAATCTAGGTTCAGTGTAGATAGAGTATGAGCAAAAGAACAATCACTAAATAACAATGAGACAAGGGCCCTAGACCAAGGGAAATTCTATCAGCGACTCATCATATTAGCCCGCAGACTTCCACTGCTGGACATGGGCTGCCCCCAGCTGTCGCCACAACAACCGGTCCTGTGCGTCTCGCATCCATCGGCTACCAGCGGAGCGGAGTGAACGACAAGTGAGCTGTCATTCTATCTTATTTGTATGGTTTGACAACTCACCCGTCGTGCAGTCTGCCCAAGTGTTCACTTCGACAGTATCGCACTGCTGGTCAAAAAGGGATTGACCACGTGACATTTGGCTAACGATCGTAACGAGTTAACGATGCGATTTCGTCGCGCGATGAAAATGATCTCCTGTGCTCGCGCGATGATTTGCAAGCTTCAATTAGGACACTAAAGAAATGTGTGTGTTTAATCTCATCGTGCGGAGACATTGCATCGTTAACTCGTACGATCGTTAGCCAATTAGGACGACCCCTTAAATCAAGGTTTGACACTTTCTCAACTCTACTTGATACAGAAACCGAGGTTCACCTTTACAAGCTGCCTCCATAGAGTCAGTATGTTCTATTCTCGTCTGCGACGTACGTGTGATCAGTTCTGTTGCCTGTTCTGCGTACTTCTAGAGTCTTCTGTGTTCTCCTTGGTGTGGGACTGCGCGAATTTGATGGCGACGCGCATCGCGTCTTGGACTAGTTGCTCGCAGTTTATAAGGCTCACCTATAAAACAGAATATTAATTTATTTTAATAATTATAGCTATTTAAGAAAACTGCTATTTTAATGTTACTGACGTGCAGTAACTGGTGTATTGTCACTTTGTAAAATAATGGACATTGGCACACACAGTGGTTCCCAACCTTTTACAGTGCACAGTACACCCCATTGGAGTATTCCCATCTGTCCCTGAATGAGGACAAATGGGAATTTTTGTTTCATCCGTCGACTAAAATTCCCATTTGTCCCCATTCGGGGTCTGGTGGGAAAACTCCCTAAAATCATTGCTTGTACTATAAGATGCCGTGAGATAATTCAACTTGGTTACAATATTCAGGTGACTGCAAGCTCTTAATTGTTAGCATCAAGACTTGTGTCACTTGAAGCCTCAGGTGCGCGACGAACCGGTTGGCAATAGTGCACATAAGAAATATCGTTAATAATGTTAATGTAAAATGTACCCTATATGCTATGAAACAAAGCTGACCTTGGAAGGCGTCATCTCAGCGAGCGTGACGTCAGCGCTGTGCTGCAGCGCGGCGTCGAACACGCGCGCCGCGCAGCCCAGCCAGCCGCGCGCTGTGAACGACGCCGATACCATGTCCTGGACATTACAAATAATTCGTTTCACCCAGAGTCAGAGGCGGGGTTGTGTGATAGTCCTACACACATAAAGCATACATTTTCGGCAATGGCGGCCAGGCCCAGCTAAAACGCCAGCTAAGAAGTGTGTGCGCACAAACAGGCGTACTCTCTCTTTCTTTACTCGCAGTTCCGCCTTGGAGTACGTCAAATTCTGGGTTCTAAAAGATTAGACAGAGTAAGGAACACTTGGCTGCTCACCAAAACAGGAATATTAACGGGCAAAAAAGGCTGCCAGGGTCTAATGCACTTGAAGTGACAGTACAGTAACAGTACCCTGAGCAACAGTACCCTGGGCAGCAGGCTCCACGCAGTCAGTGGCAGAGGATGGACGGCGTCGCCGAGGCCCAGAAAACGGTGGCCGATAACCCGGACGCTCACCACGAAGGCTAGTTCTGAATAGGAATCACGGTAGGAACGAGTTGGCTTAGCTGCCACCGTGATTCCTATTCAGCAAGATATTATCAACTTGGTATTCTGAATATACTTTTTTTTAGATTAATAATCTCTGGGTACCTGCGGTACAGTGCAGGCAGCTACGAGCACTCCGCCAGCACAGCCAAGCACCATGGTGGGCATGCTGTGTCGCTCAGTCAGCACTGACTTGACGCCGTCGTGCTGCATGAGGTAGGAACAGCGCAGGAAGTGAACCACGAAGCGGCGCCCATCTTGAGCGGCTTGGGATACTGCTTCGCGGATCTCTGTTTCTGCTATTGAGCTGGAAGAATTGAAGAGGGGACATAAAAAGGTTGAGTGAAACTTTCGGGTTTCTGTCTACCCGCCGATTGCCAGTAAATTGGGTATCCGACTACCCGCTGGTTGCCAGAATTTCTGGTTTCTGATTACCTGTAGGTCCTGTCAAAGATATATTTTTTTTTATGGATGGGAAATCATCAAATGACCCCTGCCGCTCTGGGAGCAGAAGGGAGTGTCAGACTCTTACTGACTAAAACCCATCCGTGCCTCCGGGCCTGTCAAAGACGTGCAAGACGTGCGTATAGGGTCGTCATACTACTAAGATACTCACTTCAAAACCAGCTCATTCTGCTGCACCTCCCTCTTGGCGAAGCTGTCTACGAGCGCCAGGCAGTGCGCGTAGTCGGCGTAGGGGGCGCCACTGGTGCCGCACAGCTGCGACAGCTGCTGCTTGATGAGGGTCACCTCTTCTCTCTTCCTAGCGGGGTCTATTAAGTCTATGACTTGCTCCAGTTTTTCGGCTCGGCAGAATAGCTCGCGGGCCTGTGGGTAGAAAGTTGTATTTTGGGTTAGTGAAAAGTAGTTAAATTTGAACAAATTGCAACCCTTACATTGATTGACAAGGCCATAAGAGAGAGCGAAGCGAGCTCAAACATTTTACGGTCCCGTAAGATACAGTTTAGGTTTTAATCATTGGTATACAAACATGATTGACTTTATCGACTCACTTATGCAGAAAGGCGAATTTAAGCTCTAAGACTACTGCTTGTATTAAAACGTGGAAAAGAATCCCATTACTTGCCGATTTACGGCATCTATTTTCCATAAACTCAAGAAATGTGCCCCGCCATTTAAAGGACCGGTAATTTATTTTAGTATAGTCCTCCTGACCGATTTCGGCAATGTCGGCCAATCACAACAGAGACTAGCCATCGGCGCGGGATATGTTATAGTGCAGGCGCAGTGTGTGCGCAGACACAGGTGCACTCCCTCTTCCATCACTCTCATATTCCTCAGGGACGACAACCCAACACTCGCGGAGAGAGATCAGGCGCAGGAGCAACGGCGACACGAGCGCACCGATGCACGGGGCATTTTATCTTAGTATTACCTACGTCTACAAACTAAAATACAGGTTAAAGCTACCTTTGCGTTTAATTTGGAGTTTTAGACTCCGTCTGGTTGAAGCCCAGGGGCGTTGCACCGTCCCCTATACTCACGTCTGTTTGGGACATCAACTCGTTACTTGTTAAGATATTCTTGGTCCAACCGTACCTGCTTGGCCCGCTCGCCGGTGAGCGCGTGCAGGGTGGGGCTCTGCCCCCCGGCGCCCTTCACCAGCGTCACGCAGAACTCGCGCAGCACGCCCGTCGACGGCACGTGCGTGCCGCAGCACAGCTCCCTGACAATACATTTGTTATTACATCCGATAAATATAACGTTATATGTATACGTTAATCCTTAAGACCTAACTTACATTACGGAGCTCAAAAAAAAGACGATGTTTTCAATTTCTTGGATTACAGATTAGATAAAAAGGTGTTCTAGGTTTTGCCTGCGCCCTAGACAGGAGTACCGATACTCTTGTCTCGGGCGCGGCCAAAAGTTAGAAGTTTAAGTAATAACGATGCAGTAAGGGATCAAACGAACACCAATTACAGTTTTCGTCAAATAACTTTGCCCCTCCGAAGTTAGCCATTTGCAAAAATCGCGCAAGTGCAGTCACGTACACGGGAGCAAGCGGGATGCAAGCATGCATCGAACGTAAACGTAAGACTGAGACATAAAATCGCGCCCCGCCCCCATGTCTCTTACGCATGCGCAGTTGCAGTGTGTTCGTAATTTTGACTACTACGCAGCCACTCGACACAATTTCAGAGGGGCAAAGCTATTTGACGAGAACTGTACGACTATGTATCGTTTCCTCGGTCCCCCTTAAACTGGGGTCTCAATCCTTAGCCTCAATTGTAATGACAGCTGACTTCATGTTCAAATCACATAATTTTCAAGATCAGTTTTTTCCCAGACTCAACCGATAGATTCTTAAAGCTGGGACACAGGACTCGAGAGAGGTCCTGTGAGATAGATCCGATGGGCACACATATCCTTACTAATATTATAAACGCGAAAGTTTGTATGTAATGTTTGTTACTCTTTCACGCGAAATCTACTGAATGGATCTTGATGAAATTTGGCACAGAGGTAGATTATAGTCTGAAATAACAAATAGGATACTTTTTATCCCGGGAGTATGTTCCCTCGACATTCACGCGGGCGGAGCCGCGGACGGCAGCCAGTTCCACAATAATGCCAGCCCAGTGTGGGTTGGTAAGTACAATGAAATGAGGTCGAACGGTCCATTCAATTGAGCTAAGTAGACGTAGGTACTGACCTGGAGACGAGTGGCGGGCCGGCGGCGACGAGGCGCAGGCCGCGCTCGGGGTAGGTCTCCCCGGGCACCGTCAGCACGCCGACAGCTGCACGCTGTCCAGCACACGCGTCGCCACGTCTAAGTAGACGTAGGTACTGACCTGGAGACGAGTGGCGGGCCGGCGGCGACGAGGCGCAGGCCGCGCTCGGGGTAGGTCTCCCCGGGCACCGTCAGCACGCCGACAGCTGCACGCTGTCCAGCACACGCGTCGCCACGTCTAAGTAGACGTAGGTACTGACCTGGAGACGAGTGGCGGGCCGGCGGCGACGAGGCGCAGGCCGCGCTCGGGGTAGGTCTCCCCGGGCACCGTCAGCACGCCGACAGCTGCACGCTGTCCAGCACACGCGTCGCCACGTCTAAGTAGACGTAGGTACTGACCTGGAGACGAGTGGCGGGCCGGCGGCGACGAGGCGCAGGCCGCGCTCGGGGTAGGTCTCCCCGGGCACCGTCAGCACGCCGACAGCTGCACGCTGTCCAGCACACGCGTCGCCACGTCTAAGTAGACGTAGGTACTGACCTGGAGACGAGTGGCGGGCCGGCGGCGACGAGGCGCAGGCCGCGCTCGGGGTAGGTCTCCCCGGGCACCGTCAGCACGCCGACAGCTGCACGCTGTCCAGCACACGCGTCGCCACGTCTAAGTAGACGTAGGTACTGACCTGGAGACGAGTGGCGGGCCGGCGGCGACGAGGCGCAGGCCGCGCTCGGGGTAGGTCTCCCCGGGCACCGTCAGCACGCCGACAGCTGCACGCTGTCCAGCACACGCGTCGCCACGTCTAAGTAGACGTAGGTACTGACCTGGAGACGAGTGGCGGGCCGGCGGCGACGAGGCGCAGGCCGCGCTCGGGGTAGGTCTCCCCGGGCACCGTCAGCACGCCGACAGCTGCACGCTGTCCAGCACACGCGTCGCCACGTCTAAGTAGACGTAGGTACTGACCTGGAGACGAGTGGCGGGCCGGCGGCGACGAGGCGCAGGCCGCGCTCGGGGTAGGTCTCCCCGGGCACCGTCAGCACGCCGACAGCTGCACGCTGTCCAGCACACGCGTCGCCACGTCTAAGTAGACGTAGGTACTGACCTGGAGACGAGTGGCGGGCCGGCGGCGACGAGGCGCAGGCCGCGCTCGGGGTAGGTCTCCCCGGGCACCGTCAGCACGCCGACAGCTGCACGCTGTCCAGCACACGCGTCGCCACGTCTAAGTAGACGTAGGTACTGACCTGGAGACGAGTGGCGGGCCGGCGGCGACGAGGCGCAGGCCGCGCTCGGGGTAGGTCTCCCCGGGCACCGTCAGCACGCCGACAGCTGCACGCTGTCCAGCACACGCGTCGCCACGTCTAAGTAGACGTAGGTACTGACCTGGAGACGAGTGGCGGGCCGGCGGCGACGAGGCGCAGGCCGCGCTCGGGGTAGGTCTCCCCGGGCACCGTCAGCACGCCGACAGCTGCACGCTGTCCAGCACACGCGTCGCCACGTCTAAGTAGACGTAGGTACTGACCTGGAGACGAGTGGCGGGCCGGCGGCGACGAGGCGCAGGCCGCGCTCGGGGTAGGTCTCCCCGGGCACCGTCAGCACGCCGACAGCTGCACGCTGTCCAGCACACGCGTCGCCACGTCTAAGTAGACGTAGGTACTGACCTGGAGACGAGTGGCGGGCCGGCGGCGACGAGGCGCAGGCCGCGCTCGGGGTAGGTCTCCCCGGGCACCGTCAGCACGCCGACAGCTGCACGCTGTCCAGCACACGCGTCGCCACGTCTAAGTAGACGTAGGTACTGACCTGGAGACGAGTGGCGGGCCGGCGGCGACGAGGCGCAGGCCGCGCTCGGGGTAGGTCTCCCCGGGCACCGTCAGCACGCCGACAGCTGCACGCTGTCCAGCACACGCGTCGCCACGTCTAAGTAGACGTAGGTACTGACCTGGAGACGAGTGGCGGGCCGGCGGCGACGAGGCGCAGGCCGCGCTCGGGGTAGGTCTCCCCGGGCACCGTCAGCACGCCGACAGCTGCACGCTGTCCAGCACACGCGTCGCCACGTCTAAGTAGACGTAGGTACTGACCTGGAGACGAGTGGCGGGCCGGCGGCGACGAGGCGCAGGCCGCGCTCGGGGTAGGTCTCCCCGGGCACCGTCAGCACGCCGCGCTCGCGCGACAACTGCACGCTGTCCAGCACACGCGTCTCCACGACCGCGTCGCAGCTTATTGATTCCCTGCACATTCAATAAAGAAAAGTTTTTATTCTGGCATGAGAAACAACGGGTTGCGCCCGGCAGCGGCCGGCAGAAGTGAAAACTTGAACATTAACGTTGTGCATTTTTGAATATTTTGGAATGGTAAGGGAATAATTTCGCACGAATTGCTTTATTTATCAGTATAAAAGTACTATCATTTATGTGGTTAAATACAATATTCATTTATTGCGCTTTCGTTCACAAACATGACAATTTATATTACATATTACATTATCCGTCTTACGAATTTTCGATCAGGTCACGTGTCCTGACGCGAGTTTAAAATTTTTTACCCGTCCCAAAAAGTGCACAACGCCGCTAAAGAAGTTTTCACTTCAAAAAAACATTTAGAACGATCGAAACCCACAACGCTGCGATATGCGGTGCCAGACCCATAGGCCCATATTCCAAAACGTAAACTCCAACTCAACTAGAACTCCAATTCCATAGGAGCTTTTCATAAATTGAAGTTTTTGCATTTGTTTGCTCATCTCTCGAGTACGACAAACGTCAATTAGACAAGCAAATTTATTTGATATTTTCGTGCTCATGTTATAATAATCATAATAATCATTTTTATTTGTGTAACATAGGTATAGTAAATACAGTTCTTAAATTAGTTCATAGTTCGCTATGTTATGCTAAGAAGCGTACAAATATAATTGCATGCGAAATAAGAAGAAAACAGAACAGTCAATATTAAGAACAACAATTATATCTCATTACAAATCACAAATGTCAAAATGAATTAAATAAATATAAATTATAAATGTCACAATATGGAGTAATTTCTTCAGTCAATGCATAAATAAATAACAATAAATTACATTATGTCACAATATTCAAATGTTTCTTTAGTCAAATAAATAAGTTTACATAAATTTATCATTCAGAAATTCATCTGTCGTATAGTAACATTTTTCAATTAACAATAGCTTTAATTTTTTTTTGAACAGTTCAATATTCAATTTTTTTATGCCATCTGGTAGTTTATTGTAGATGCGTGGTGCCATGCCTAAAACGCTCTTTCTCACTAAGGCAGTTTTACAACGCTGATTGATTAAAGAGTTTGCGTATTGGCTACGAATCGTAACATCTCGTAACGTTGACACTTTTTCGAATAATCTCATGTTTGTTTTGACGAATACACTAATTTCAAAAATATATAACGAAGGCAAGGTAAGTAATTTCAGCGATTTAAAGAAAGGTACACAGCTATCATCAATAGTCAGACCACACATTGATCTTATGCATCTTTTTTGTGCCTTAAAAACGATATCTTTATTAGTAGAATTGCCCCAAAAAATAATGCCATATCGCAAAATTGAGGCTACCAAGCCGTGATATGCAACTAGTAGCGCATCCATATTAATTTTTTTTGAAATTTGAAAAAGTGCGTATACTGTTTTATTTATTTTTTTACTTAGTTCATCTATGTGGGCCTTCCAGTTAAGTTGGTTATCAACAAATAAAGCCAAGAATTTTGCTACTTCAACATCCTCAATGTCACAGTTACTATGTCTGATGTTTACATTTGGTACTGCAGTTCTTTGGTGAAAGTGCATTATTTTGGTTTTCTGTAGGTTTATAACTAAATTATTTTTATGAAGCCAAGTAATTATGTCCGATAGCGTATTATTTATGTCATCTTGATAAATATTGCGATCAATACATTTCACTATGGCAGTACTATCATCTGCAAACATCACCATTTGATTTTGAGTTACCTTTGGCAGATCATTTATATAGACTAAGAAAAGTGGTGGCCCAAGGACGCTACCCTGTGGGACACCAAACTTTATCAATCTAGAATGAGATAAAAAACTCTTTTCAAATTTTGTTTTTTCACATACTCTTGCAATCTCTGTACATTGTATTCTGTTGGAGAGATAGGATTCAAATAGTTTTAAAATATTACCTCTGATACCGTAACTACGCAGTTTGTCTAATAAGACGTCGTGCTTTACGTAATCGAAGGCTTTGGTCATGTCTGTGTAAATAGCACAAATAGGAGCTTTTTGGTCTACAGCTAACATAATACTACGTAAAAAATAAAAAATAGCCATGTTAATCGTGGTATTCTTTCTAAAGCCATTTTGTTCCTTGCATAATATGTTAAATTTATTGAGATAGCAATATAGAGACTTATAAATAATTTTCTCAAAAATTTTGGAAAATACAGAAATTTTGGCTATTGGCCTATAGTTCTTCAGTTCAGTTTTATTATCTTTTTTATGAAGCGGTTTAGAATAGAATAGAATAGAATAGAATAATTATTTATTTGCATAGAAAGTAGGTATAAAAATGCAGATGTTTTAAGTAGTTAAGATCCTTATACAATCTACCTTAAATTAGGCATGCAAACATTTAGTACAAATGATTGGTCTAGAATAAATGTCAATATGAAAATTCTTACAATATCGTCAATTAAATAAAATAGAGAATTCAAGATGTCAGGATATAAGGTAACTACAGAGTTTTATCATTTAGAAATTCATAAATGGAGTAATAACACTTATCAATTAGTAAGACGGACAATTTCTTTTTAAATAGTGGAATGGACTCGTTTTTTATTCCATCGGGTATTTTGTTAAAAATAATCGGGCACATACATATAACACTTTTCCTTAATAATGCAGTGTTATGCCCACTAACACGTAGCATGTTTGTATACTGCCTTCTAAGTGGTCGTGTTCTATTGTCAGAAGATTTATTAAAAAGATGCATGTTCGATTTTACAAAGACAGCTATTTCCAAAATGTAAAGTGATGGGAACGTTAGCAAATTTAGGGACTTGAATACGGGTACGCAACTATCTGTGACTTTCATATTGCACATTGCCCTTAGGCATCGTTTTTGAGCCTTGAATACCTGTTCTCTTAGACTACAATTTCCCCAAAATATTATGCCGAATCTCAGAATTGACGCCACCAAACCGTGGTAGGCAACTAATCTGGTGGGCATATTCACTTTCCTGGATAGATTAAAAAGCACATACGCTGCTGTACTTAATTTTTTGCATACTTCTTCTGCTTGTGGCTTCCAGGTTAGTTGACCATCTATCATTATACCTAAAAATTTTGAACTTGTACTTGGTCTAGTTTTTGTCCATTGTAATTTAAATTTAAAGTTTGTGGTAGTATCCGTTGATAGAAATGCATAACATTAGTCTTGAATATACACTTCTGGACACATCTATTGGCCCACCTTAGAGTTTAGGTTTCGATGGCCCCTACCGAAATATGATTGCTAGATTGAACAAAAACTGTTGATGCAGTTTTAAACCTGATACATTTTACCATCTTTTTCGATCGTATTGTTTTAAATTTTAATTCAGAATACCATACTACATGGAGCTACGCCTAACAAGTCGGATATGCGCCTTGTTAAAGGCAATTGATTTTTGAATAAAAAACATGTTTTATCAAATAAAGGTTTAATTTAATAACGCATGTTGCCTCCTTGGGCATCTACCACAGCTCTCATACGATTAGGCATAGAGTTTATCAACCGCTCTATGAAATTTTGAGGGATCATCTCCCATTCCTCTTCTATGGCAGTTTTCAACTCCTGCATCGTCTGGGCAACTGGCTGACGAGCCCTAACACGTCTTTTTAGCTCGTCCCACATGTGCTCAATGGGGTTCATGTCTGGGCTTCTGGCTGGCCAGTCCATAACTGTGATGTTCACATCCCGAAGATATTCCCTGACGATGCCGGCCGCATGGGCTCTTGCATTATCATGCATAAAAAGGAAATTTGGGCCCACATAGTCCGCGTATGGTATCACGTGAGGTTCTAAGCACTCACGAATGTACCTTTCAGCATTTAATGTTGGCAGCCGTGGTCCTGTAACAACCTCAAGTTGAGTTTTGCCGCTCGCGGATATACCGCCCCAGACAGTCCATGAGCCACCGCCATAAGCAACCCTCTCTTCAAAGCAGCATTGTGCGAAACGCTCTCCCTTACGTCGATAGACCTTCTTCCTTCCATCATTGCCATGTAACACAATTTTAGACTCATCAGAAAAGAGTACACGGCTCCAATCTTGCTGTGTCCAATTTAAATGACTGCGTGCAAAATGAAGGCGCGCTGTTCGGTGGGCTCGCGTTAGTTTGGGCCCATTAGCTGGCTTGTGTGGTACCATATCGCGTTCTTTTAACCTTCTCCGAACAGTTCGAGCGCTCACAGATACTCCGTGGAAGTCGCGAAGTTGGTTTTGTATCTCAATGGAGGTAAGATGACGATTTCTCAAGCTGGTCGTCACGATGAATCGATCCTGCCTTTCAGTTGTGACCCGAGATCGTGGCCTTCCTTGGCGACGAACAAAGCCGCCAGTCTCTAGGTACCTCCGATAAACATTTCGGACCGCAGATCGACTTAAATTAAGTTGAGCACTCACGTTTCTTTGGCTGTGTCCGGCCTGAATAAGTGCCACAGCTTGGGCGGCGACTTCAGGTGAAGTATCCATAGATTATTGATAGAACCTCACCTTAATGTTAAGAATAAGTAATGTTTGTTGCAAAACCAAAGATATCAATCACTTTTTCAAGAATTAAATCCAAGTAAACCAATAAAACCAAGTTTTCTTAGTATTCGATTGTTTGATATCAACAAACAGGCTCCAAATTGTCTTTTGTTTCTTTAAATTCTGTGTTCGAAATTCAAAAAAAGACTATTGAATGAAATTGTGAATGTGCCAGGTTCAAAACTGCATAAAAACTTTTTGCTCGACCTAATATAAAATTTTAGCTAGGACCAAACGAAACTGAAAATACAAGGTGGGCCAATAGATGTGTCCAGAAGTGTATTAATCATTAAATTATTTTGATCAAGCCAGTGTATAATGTCCGTTACAGTATTATTAATGTCATGTTCATACGTTTCTAGGTCTGTACATTTAATCAAGGCAGTGCTATCGTCAGCGAATAAGACCATAGGGTGTTCTATGCTTCGTAGCAAGTCGTTAATATAAATTAAAAATAATAATGGGCCCACTACAGTGCCCTGTGGTACGCCATACTTAATAAGTCTGTGTTCCGATAAGTATTTTTCCTCACGCTTAGTTTTTAAACATATTTTTGAAATTTCTGTGCGCTGTTTTCGGTTGCTTAGATATGATTTTAAGAGATTATGCATATTTCCTCTGATACCTATGGTGTTTAGCTTGCATAACAGAGTTTCGTGGTCGACACAGTCAAAGGCCCTCGTCATATCAGTTAAAATTGCACAAACTGGTACTTTTTCATCGACGTTTCTTAATATTATACTCATTAAATCGTAGACAGCCGTATTAATACCTCTATTTTTTCTAAATCCCTTTTGTTCTATACTCAAAATATCATGCTTAGTTATGAATTTATTTAACGCCTCATAAATTATTTTTTCCATAACTTTTGAAAAAATTGTGATTAAAGCTATTGGCCTATAATTTGCCAAATCTTCTTTAGAGTTTTTTTTTTTTAAAAGTGGCTTAACAATAACGGTTTTTAAATTGTTTGGGAATACTCCGGAACTGATACACAAATTTAGTATGTGACTAATATGCAAAGCAATGTCACTCGATACAAATTTAACGACCTTAGTTGAAATGCCGTCGTAGCCAGTACTAAGTTTATTTTTCAGAGAATGTATCGCTCTCATAACATCTTGAGGTAATACTGGATGCATAAACATCGAGTGAGGGTTACTTTTCAAATTACTTGTGTCGGGCTTTGATGTCATAATATTTTTTGTCTGGTCAACAAAATAATTATTAAAAGCGTTTGCAATCTCTGTTGGATCAGTGATTATGGTATCATGAATTTTTATTTGGGAAATTGGTTCAGTAATTGGTTTATTTTTGTTTATGACTTGCCAAGATGCTTTTGATTTATTTTTTGACGCGTTAATACAATAGTTATTTTGCGCTATTTGCGTTAATTTTATGATTTTCCGAAGCCTTTGCGAGTAGTTTTTAAAGTTACTTTTATTAAGGCTTGAAGGTTCCCGCCTATATTTCCACAATAAATACCTTTGTTTTCTACTGCACTTCCGAATGCCCTGGGAAACCCATTTAATATTTTTGTTTGAGTTGACGGTTATCCATTTGAAAGGGAAGCAAAGATCGTATAGGAGACGAAAGTGCTCTAGAAAACAATCAAATGCTTCATTAGCATCATCGGTTTTATATATATCAGAAAATGAAAAACATTGTAGGAAATTTTTGAATTTAGTTAAATTTTCACTAGACAGGTCACGCTTTTTGATTCGAAAATAATTTATTCTACATGATTTCAGTACTTTAACTTGCAGAAACTGTGCTGTGTGGTCAGACAATGCTAAGTCTATCACTTTGGATTTACAGTTCAGTTTAGAAATGCGGGCAAAATTGTCTATACAAGAATTGCTAATAATTTTCATAATAATATTCATAATAATTTAATAATAATTTTCTTCAAGTCTTCAGGATAAACTCCGTCAACAATACCAAGGTTAATAATATGTGCTAATACGGGTGCTATAAGCTCATTTACAAATTTTATCACCTTTGTTGATACACCGTCAAATCCTACCTACCTATACAGTACTTGTATTTTTAAGTGATTTTATAGCCGAAACAATGTCGGTTGATAGAACGGGCTGCATAAACATAGATTGCCTTGTCAAATTACCTAATTTATTGTCGAATTCCATGTCAGTTTTAATATTATTCTCGATTTCATCTATAAAATAGTCATTAAATGCATTTGCAATGTCAATAGGTTTTGAAAAAGTCAGGTCACATTTATTAATAGTCAGTATTTGTTCTTTAGGAGAGTTATTTTTTGTTCTATTAACTATTTGCCACGTAGCTTTGGATTTATTCTGCGAGGATTTTATAAAGTAATTATTTTGAGCTTGCTGTGTTAGTCTTATAATTTTCTTATATTGCATAGAGTATTTTTTAAAGTTAGTTTTATTCCTTAATACAGGATAGTCTGTATGTCCACAGTAATTTTCTTTGTTTTTTACTACAGATTTTTATGCCACGCGATATCCATTTTACGGTTTTATTAGTAAGAATAGTTATTATATTATCAGGGAAGCAAAGTTTGTAAAAGAGAGAAAACGTTTCATAAAATCTTTTGTAAGCTGCATTGGCATCGTTACTTTCATGTACATCCTTAAAACTTAAACTTCGAATGCATTCTCGGAATGTCATCTCTCTTTTTAAGGTTCTCTGCGGAATAGTCTTTTTTTACAATTTTCCAGAATTTTAAGCGGCCTGTACTATTTATGGGGACCCTGAGTATTTGTGACGTGTGATCAGAGAGGATAAGATCTATAATTTCAGCTTTACATCCCCTTCGTATGTTATGCGCGAAATTATCGATACATGTGTTACTACTAAGCCTGGTAGGTTGATTGATTGCTAATGTCATGTTGTAACGTAATAGAAAATTCTCTAGTTCCAATGTAATCTTATTCCTTTTTAGCGTATCAATATTTAAATCGCCACATAGAACAATTTTTTTCCTATTTAACAAACACAATTTAGTCAAAATAATGTCAAGCTTATCATAAAATGTCAAATAATTGTATTTAGAAATTCTATAAACACAAATTACAATAATAGAATGAGTTATCAATTCAATTCCACAAATTTCAAAAACGCCTGACACAGAGTGCTTAGCAATATCTGGCAATTCTTTATATTGATGCCCGGTTCTGACTAAAATACATGCCAACATGTATGTTGTTGGAGTTCGAGTTGAGTTAGAGTTTAGGTTATGGAGTATGGGCCATAATCGTATGGAAAAAGTTTAGAAAGGATTTTTTTCCGTGTCATTAAAATCAGTTCATTAATTTCGAAAAATAAGGACTTGAAAGTTTGTATAAAAATGAAAGACCGTTGGGTGTAAATGCTCTTAAAATAACAAAACCTCCTAAATAATCCTGAGGTATATGTATGCTGCCGTATAGTTTCGCTATGCCGAGATATTTAGAAACAAAGACCGCAGGTAGACTGTAGCATGGATCACAACTTACGGATACTTTCTACAACAGTAGTATATTGCCATTTTTAGAACGTCAAAATTTACATGAAGCCAGTCCCCCAAATGGGCCAGCCCATCACCACTTCCTAGTGTTTTAGCTGGGAAGAAGAATTGGCGCAACAAACTCCTCAGCAACGACAACAAAAGACATTCACACGAGCCGCTGGTAAAAACTACTAGTTAATATCACTGGCCCGAAAATTTCTCACTGCAGGATAAAATCCTCGTTTCACAAAGGGGAAAGGAGAAAATAATTCCCTATCGCCTTATTTAACTTTGTATGGACTTCAAAAGAGACTGTGACCTCTGAGTTTGTTTCGGTGTTTCTTCTCAGGGTAGTCAGCTAGGAAACACCGGCCTCATCTAGCTTAAAATGACCAAAAAATGTTGACGTGTAAAAGTGTTATGTTTAACCTACTTACAAAATAAATATCATTTATCATTATCATTAACTAATATTATAAATGCGAAAGTAACTGTCTGTCTGTAACGGTTTCACACTAAAACGTCTGAACGGATCGTCATGAAATTTGGCAGATATATAGCCAGGGATATGGAGAAGGACATAGGCTACTTTTTTACGCGATGACCGACATCCACGCGAGCGGAGCCGCGGGCAAAACCTACTAACTAATTAAAAAAGCAAACTCACCTAATAAGATTCTGTACATCCAACATCACATCTTGCGACAGCTTCTCACCATACACCGACAGGTTCAAACTCAGGCCTTTATCAGTAACACTAGACCCTGTAGGGCAAACTGCACTATTGGGCAACACCCTTCTCACTGCCGCATTCAACAAATGGACACCGGTATGATTTTGCATCAATTTCAACCTCTTTTCTTCATCAATTTCTAGTTCTACATCCATATCACATTGCACACATATCCTATTCCCTGCCACGGAGAAAAGACCCTTATGGAAGACGAAATCTTGAATCTTAAACACACTTTGGACATCCAAGGCAACATTTTCATTGATGAATATCATGCCATCATCAGCCGCTTGCCCGCCTTCCTCGCAGTAGAAGTTTGTGTCTTTTGTAACGATGTAATAAGGTCGATTTTCGCATGCTTCTAAACAGTCTATCCAGACGCAATCTTCGTTTAGAATGGCGATTATTTTTGTTTTTAACGGTTTGAATTCTATGTTCTTTCCGTTGTAGGTGTAGTCATATTTAGGTTGGTCATTGGTGAAACTATGGCCATTTTTCGTTAAGTTTTTTATAGCTTCTTCGAACATCAATCCTTTAGACTTGTCTTGTTCCTTTGCGGCAGTCTTGTGCCTCGTCTTGTGTTTAGACAAGAGTTTCCAGAAGCCTGTGTTGTCTATGGTCAAATTGTTGAGCTGAGCGATGCGACTTATGATGTTTTCTTGAAAGCCGTGCGTGTCGTACAGTTTGAAGACCAGTTCCCCTGGTATTTCGGTCGACTTTAGTTTGGCCATTGTCTGTGGAATTTGGGAGGATTAGTAGATTTGAAAATGTACCTAAATTAAGTGTTACCAACAAGATTTTAAAAAAAGCTCCTCTATTAATCCGCGCAGAAATTAATTAGCGCAGAAAGTGCCTTGGGTTTTTTAAAAGAGACGTTATACAACGAGCCTAATATGATCGCCGACCATTAGTACACTAAAAGCTATCCCCAAATTCATTTTCATGACGGCTGTCAATTTGCACCCATTGTTTAAATCGGCACAACCCTCTTTTTTTTTGCCCCAATTGTGATTTATTACGAAACCTAAGCTTTATTAAGTTACATGGACATGTGTTAAGAATCAATTAGTACTGAACACACTGAGTGGGCTGATCTGCTTCTGGAGAGAGGTTGGCTGGTTTGAATGACGGCCGACATAGCTCACGCACAATGGTCCACAGTAGGACTAAGTGCGGAAACCATACTCTATAGATAGATAGATAGATAGAATCAATTAGTAGTAGAATCAATTTGTTCTGCCTTAGATTTTGCCACTCAAAAATGCGTTTTCACAGACTTAAATATTCATGAAACCCCCCGTTTCCCCGAAGGATCGCCAAACTGAAGTGGCAGTGGGCAGGGCACATTGCTCGCAGAACAGATGGTCGATGGGGCCGAAAAGTTCTGGAGTGGCGACCGCGTACCGGAAGACGCAGCGTTGGAAGGCCTCCCACAAGGTGGACCGATGACCTGGTGAGGGTCGCGGGTAACCGGATGCGAGACGCACAGGACCGGTTGTTGTGGCGACACGCGCGGGGAGGCCTATGTCCAGCAGTGGACGTCTGCAGGCTGATATGATGATGATGATGATGAAATATTCAACTTTGGCATGAAATACTTCTCCACAATTACCTCTTTAAACTCCTTATACCCCAGTGCGAACGATGAGAGCTCCACATCGCTCAACTCCTCCACCTCGGGATATTGGCGCGACAGTTCCTTCCACTTCTTCTTCAGACCCAGCCTCATCTTGGCAAGAAATAATGAAAAACAGGTTATTGACACAGAAAAACGTTACTAGAAAAATACAATACCAAAAATGCTATATTATAATATTAGTAGATTATACTTAGATACGGTATTTGGCTGGTTTAGTTTAATAATCTTTCTCAATACCAAGAGAAAAGATAAGACACAGTTTACCGATCGATTTCATTTTATGTTACAGTTCTCGTCAAATAACTTTGCCCCTCTGAAGTTAGCCATTAGCAAAGATCGCTTGGTGCAGTCACGTACACGGGAGCAAGCGGGACGCAAGCATGCATCGAACGTAAACGTAAGACTGAGACATAAAATCGCGCCGCCATAATCCCCGCCCCCATGTCTCTTACGCATGCGCAGTTGCAGTGTTCGTAATTTTGACTACTACGCAGCCACTCGACACAACTTCAGAGGGGCAAAGTTATTTGACGAGAACTGTATTTGCATACTTTTGATATTAGTAAAATGCCGATCATATATCAGTAGTAGTTGTAGCGGCATTAATGCCGCGACAAGAAATACTAAGTATACTAACCAAGCGAAATTTGTACAGCAACAAAAAGAACCGCAACCCCATCTATCCCGCCTACAGCAAACTACTAACGAAATCCTGCATCGCGGTATCAGAGTTTTCCGTGCGATTACTATCGGGCAGTTGCTCACCAGACACAACAACCGTCCGGTCAGACGATCCTCCCTGTTCAATGGAGGCTTGAGGGACTTTACACTCTGCTCCGCATACTCTCTTTATTGGTGACCCTCAACATTGAAAACGTCAGTAGAGCCTTCGTGCAGCTACTTCAGCGTGACGAAAACGACATTTGATAAAAAACCATATTTACCTTGGCATAAGCCAGTTCCTCATGGTCGATGATGAGCTTGGCGTCCGCCTCTTTAGCCAGCAGCTCGGGGTAGGTGGCGCCCAGGGAGTCCACCACCTCATTGTAGAGGATCTTCAGCAGTTGAGGGTTTTGGAACACATCCGTCGAGATCTTGAAGGATTTTCTCATTATCTGTTTTAGGCTTAGACTGGAACAAAGGCTTCTTGTTAAATTGGAATTTAGTTTTTAACCTTTCATGAGTAAAAATCGGCCAAGACAAACTCGCGCATTAAGGGTACTGCCATACCACTACACGTGACTGTGAATTAAAACTTA
This sequence comes from Melanchra persicariae, assembly GCA_947386135.1. Classification (NCBI taxonomy): domain Eukaryota; kingdom Metazoa; phylum Arthropoda; class Insecta; order Lepidoptera; family Noctuidae; genus Melanchra; species Melanchra persicariae. The sequence continues at coordinate 17,867,925 of OX376662.1, read as the reverse complement.
TATTTTGTCATACTTTCTTGTTTTAAACCTTCCTTGGAATTAGTTCCAGATTCTTATATTATTTGGAAGGACAGACATACCCACAAGTACAGTTCTCGTCAAATAACTGTGCCCCCCTGAAGTTAGCCATTTGCAAAGATCGCTTGGTGCAGTCACGTAGACGGGAGCAAGCGGGACGCAAGCATGCATCGAACGTAAACGTAAGACTGAGACATAAAATCGCGCCCCGCCACCATATCTCTTGCGCATGCGCAGTTGCAGTGTGTTCGTAATTTTGACTACTACGCAGCCACTCGACACAACTTCAGAGGGGCAAAGTTATTTGACGAGAACTGTAATTCTATATGGGTTCCGTTTACGGAGAATCCGAGTCCAAAAAAATTTTTCATTTTTTGGAATCATCGACACGACGAAGCTGAAAGTAAGATAAAACTTACTTCGAAGCCGGGAACACTCCATCAGCCAGACAGACGCTGACCATTCGCGCGTGGTCGGCGAGCCGGCGGTAGGCGGCGTCCAGCACTGCGGCCGGCTCGTAGCTGCCGCCGTAGGCCGACGCGCCTTTACTGTTCTGGACAATACCGACACATTACATCACGCCTGTACTACGAAATAAGGCTAATTGTGCCCCACTGATGGGCAAAAGCCTTGGCCAAGTTTGACCGGCAAGCCTGATCAGATCATCACACTGTAAAGATATGGGAAACAGGGTTGTAAAGTCCCGCAAACCTACATCGGAAAGGGAGGATACTCCGACCAGACGGGAATTGTGTCCGGTGGGCAACTGCCCACTTGTTGTTTTTTGAGCTGATGTTGAAATCGCACCAAAAACATTTATATCGCAATGTAGGATATGTGTGACGTCAGGTCCTCCCTTAGGGTCAGCTCACACCGAGACGCGACGCTGCGCGCACACTTTAAAAGAGCGACTCAAAATATAACCTAATTTTCTACACGATAAGCTACACATTTCATTGTGAGAATTCAGAATACGTTGCACCATGCAGCGCTGCGCCTTGTGATGCCTCGCGGCGTAGAGCGATGCATCCCGACGCAGCGGTGCATCGACAGTACGCGCGGCGTGCAAGAGCGGGGCTGCGCCTCGCGAACCCGCGAGGCGCAGCCGATGCCGCTGTGGTGACTTGTCTCTACTATTTCCGTCAAGACTTCGAATTGATGCAGATCGGTCGAGTGCTCGAGTGAAATTATAATGATAGACCGGGATCCTGTTATAATCGGGCGAAGCGGGGCGGGGCGGGAATACGTGGCGAATGTAGACACGTTCCGCTGCACCGCGCGGCGTCTCGCTGCGCAGCGAGGCGTCGTGTTGCCAACTATTTTACGATGCGCCTCGCGACGTTGCGATGCGTCTCGCGGCGGGCGCGCGGCGCTACGCGAAATCACTGGCCTCTTCCAGTATCGTCTCGTCGCGTCGCGTCTCGGTGTGAACTGACCCTTAGGCGTCCAGTGAGTGACGATTTTCGCAACAGCTTAATATTTGATAGTCCCACTAAGTTTCATAGTCAACACAGAGAAAAATCCGTGCTATTTTTTGCATCAAAACAATAGTAGACGAAATCGCAGAGCCAAAGCGCACAAAGAGTTTGAACATGCTAGCAATAGTTAGACAGTTTTCGGGCAGTCACTAGAAGGCTAAAAGAAAGATTAACCAAGACCATCATTAAAAAATAAAAAGAATAAGAAAGAAAGAATAAAAAATGACTGTAAAAGTAGTATAGTATGTAAGAGCCTTGAACAATGGCTATTCAATGTATCCTTTGCATAACACAAGCGCGTTGCACTTAACTCTTATTCAAATTCACATAAGGTTCAAATTACAAGATTACTCATTAAATTCAACAACTATTGGTACATGCCTTTTCAATCGCCCTGATGATTGGCTGGAACAGATCCGTATCGTAGTTGGAGGGCACACCTTGTAGAATGGAGGCCATGCGCTCCAGCCCCATACCGGTGTCCACATGCCGCTTGGTCAACCCCTTCACCTTACCATTGTCATCTCTAAGGACAAGACAATAGGGTTAAGTACTGTTAAACAACCCAGCAACCCATCTAATCAAATGCCAGCTAATTATTCAGATGAAATTTTTGTGTTCAAGTGTGTGTGCAAACATAGTTTAGGAGGTGGGCCTTTTTACACAAAGTCCGACGGGACGGCGTACGATATATGTGTCGCAGCCAACTAGCTGAATCCGCCGTTTCATTAAAAGTCTAGCCTTTGCATTGAATTGTGCCGTTTAATCAGCGACGCTGAAAAATCGGCACATTTAAATCAAAAGGCTATGCAACCAATTAAACGGCTGATTAAGCTAATTGGCTACGACATATATACGAGACGGCCGTAGAGAGAACATTTATGAGGAGAGACGATTACGGAGGGGGCATTTCACAAAAAATATTGAAACCTTAATCTCTAGTTATTTGACCGAAAACTTTTTTTCCTGTACCAACAAAAAATATTCCATGGTGTGGATTATCATCATCATCATTTCAGCCGAAAGACATCTACTGCTGAACATAGGCCTCCCCCAAGTGTCGCCACAACTACTGGTCTTGTGCGTTTTGCATCCATCGGCTACCAGCGACCCTCACCAGGGGCTCGAGTCTGCTATTGCAATCGTGTCTCAATGACCGGTCAGTGATCGAATATTTGACAACTTTGACAGTTTTTGTACGGGAAATGTGTCATAAGTTTGACGTTATACGTCAAAAATCGATCATTGACCGGTCATTGAGACACGATTGCAATAGCAGACTAGACCCCCAGGTCATCGGTCCATCTTGTGGGAGCCCTTCCAAAGCGACTTCTGGTACGCGGTTGCCACTGCAGAATTTTTTGGCCTCATCGACCACCAGTTCTGCGAACAATGTCCCCTGCCCTTATCTTGGTTCTCTTGCGGTTATCATCATTCCTGAATCGATCACATAAGGAAACTCCAAGCATTGCCCTCGCCATTGCCTTTTGGGTGACATTAAGCCTTCTGATGTGGCCCATTGTGGATTATACTTTTAAATAAATCCAAAATCAAACTCACCTGTGACAGTGAATAAAGACTAGATTCCATATCTCAGTGAGTGAGCCGTCAGGATTGAGGTAGTGGATCTCAGTGCATGGACCGCATGGCCCAGTGGCGCCCATCTCCCAGAAGTTATCCTTGGCTCCTTTGGCTATGAGCCTGCTTTCTGGAACACTAGGAAAGACAATGTATTAAAGCCATGATATATAGGGTCCAATTAAAATAGGTGGACAAATTTTACCACAGCGCTCAGTAGGTCTAACCAAAGATATCCAAGCAAAAAAAAAACACTGATTAAAATGATTTTATGCATTGGGTAACCAACATTTATAAGTGTATTTTTGTTCACTGATTATTTTAATTGTAGGTTTCTAATGCGATTTTCTTATATTTTTTTTTTACCATTGTCCTTATTTTGGTGGTCTGAATGATTCCTAAAAGTTTGTCCACCTATTTTAATGGGACCTTATATAGTGAATTAATATGTGATGGAAATATAGGGTAGGTTCACAATAAGATGTGAGCAGTACCACTAACTTAAGTCCTGCGGCGGTGAGTCGTTCGAGCGAGAAGGAGGGATGGAGCTATATAGGGTGTATAGCTCCATCCCTCCTTCTCGCTCGAACGACTCACGCTTTAACACGTCATGGTAGGGCCGCAGGCCTACGCGGTATTCGCAACCCAGAGCAGTAGCAATAAATGACGCTTAGTTTGCGAGGTATCACACCAAGTATTTTGAACTGCCACAATTAGGCAGCACCGTGGGTATAGCGGCATGTACAACAGTCAAAGGTCTGAACAGGCCTTTACATTACAATAAGATGCACGCACACAGTACAATTATACATTTTCATATAGTAAATAAGTTTTATAATATTGTCATATTTTAATATGTGTCGGTATTACTTGTTACCAACAGATTAGGTAAATTTATTTATTTATAAAAAAAACTTTTCATTGAGGATCCGCCCACGTGGATGTTGGAAATCGCGAAAAAAAGTAGCCTATATCCTTCTCCATATCCCAGGCTATATATCTGCCAAATTTCATGACGATCAGTTCGGCCGTTTAGCGTGAAAACGTAACAGACAAACATTTATAAAGAAAGAAAGTAGGGAAGTAAGGATTATGAATGATATAGAACTTTTAAAAAAATCTTGAAATTATGTTCCCCTACCCTATAGCCTTCCAGATATCCCTGCATTCAGTATCTGCCTTCAGTCCTATGGCAGCATCACCTGAGAAGTATGTCACTACCAAGTTCTCTGGTTTCAGGCGGTAAGGACCAAGGAGCAGATCCCATGCCATTTTACATGCATCTTTCTGTGAATAAATATAAGAATCATGTTATTGTTTCAAAGAGTTTTGAATTAGAGAAAAGCTGCTTGTGTTGTGATTGGCTTAAAAATTAAAAACTAGGAGGCCTTTGCACAGGAGCAGATGAGATGATGAGTGTATGAACTAAATAAAAACATGATTCTGAATAAGAATAACAGATAGTAGCTGAGTTGGATACGTGATATCATTTTTATAGATTGACAAATCGTCGGTGATACTGCAATTCTTCTAGTGATTTTTACTTTTCAATGTTTCATGTTTTAAAATCATAATAAAAACATGTAATACTTGGCAGTGACCAGAAAATTAAAAAAAAGAAACCGACTTCCAAAAAACACAACAAAGTTCAAAATAACTTTAATTTCGGAAGTCGGTGTTTTTGGTTGTTTCTTCGTTATTTGTTTTGTTGTGTTTTTTGGAAGTCGGTTTCTTTTTTTGATGAAAAAGTTTTTATTTTTCACTTTTTAGTGGTACCCCACACCTAACAACACCACTAGAAAGTCACAGGAAAGCAAAAATACGCAATTTCGTGTACATGAATGATTTTTCCACATATTTTATCCAGCTATTTGGATTTAATAACCAAACTACTGAACCGATTTTGATAAAAAATCAGTGGGACCATTTGGGAAATACTTCCCAAATGGTCCCACTGAAATACACAGATTTGAAAAATTCTTTTTTTGTTGGAAAGGGTATACACCCTTTCCAACAAAAAAAGAATTTTTCAAATCTGTTCGCAAGCGACGGAGTTATGCCCGAACAAACAAAAAAAAAAAATACAAACATCCGAATTGAGAACCTCCTCCTTTTTTAGAAGTTGGTTAAAAATTAAAGTATGTATCTGCCAATTAGTAATTAAATTCAATATTTTTTAGGGTTTATTTTCATTTGTTTATATTTTCATAAAATTGGTTCTTTCGGACGATAGAGGTTAAATGAAACTTGTAGTTAATTATTTTTTATGAATAAACATATTTAAACCTCAAATATTATCCGTACTATGATGTATGTAGCAATGTAATATTTACCTTGTAATAATCACCAAAAGACCAATTGCCGAGCATCTCAAAAAAAGTGTGATGGGTGCCATCTGTGCCAACCACGTCCAGGTCATTGTGCTTACCACCAACCCTCACACATTTCTGCGAGTTCACTGCTCTTGCACAAGGGGCAGCCACTTTGCCGAGGAACACACCTTTGAACTGAATAAAAGACAATAATTAAGTTTTCTGTGGTGAAGTTTTAACTAAACAGAAATTGAGACAGCAGATTCACAGGTGAAAGTTCTCTCTGTTAAAAAAGAGTATCGTTTGCTAATTCGTGCATCAAATCAGTTAATTAATAAAGTGGGTAATCCATAAAGAAAAACAATTAATTTAAAGATGACCCCCTGAGTCAAGACAAACTACAAATTGAAATTTTAGCCAAGTCCGTTTTTAAGATTAGGATCGAACCAAAATCAACTTCTCAATCTCAGAACCTAAAATGAGCAGTGTTACTATTTTTATAACAAAAATACGGAAAACTTACCTGGTTCATGCCAGCATTTACAAAAGGTACACTGGGGTCGTATAGAGGTACCACAGAGCTCGATGTGACATGTTTATGGCCATGACTCGTCTCAAAATATTCTATAAAAGTGCTCCTAATAAAACTGCTAGAGGATTTTAACCGAATCCTTAGTTGGCGCAACACGATACCACTTTTAACTGGTGCCCGAAGCATTTTAGTTATGGAGCAGCTACAGCCCCTCTTATACAGATTTAATGGTTTCAACACAATTTACATTAGTTTTCACGGCAAATGAACTATAAACATAACGTTTTACAGTTTTGTAAATTTTCGTAAAATTCGGCAAACTCCTTCAGTTTTAGCTGTCATTTTTTGTCAGTGTAAATGTCAATATTGTCAATAGTGTCAAAATTGTCAAATAGCAAGCCAGATTATTAAAAAAAGAGAATGATGTGATTTCTTCATTTTGAAAATATATAGGCAAGTCCAAAGTCCTTATATATTTTCAAAATGAAGAAAAACATCTTCTGTTAACCAATCGATATTCTGTTTTTTATGAAAGTGATATAGGTAGTATTTTTCTGTGATGATAAATGATATCAAAAACATGTCAAAAACCAAGCGCCCATGCCATGCCCACCCGACGACATCTCTCTAGTAGAAGAATCAAGAAGAATGAAGAAAAGTGTTCTGTGAGCGACATTGACATGTGTAGAAAACAGTGTTGCCAGATTAGGCGACTATTCGTATTTAGGCTACATCAGGAAAAAAATGGGTGATTTCAGGTGAAAATCCTGAAATCGCCAAATACACATTTTTGTCTAATACAACGTTGCATATCTACATACTGTTAGTCTGTCCATGTGTCTCTCAGTCCGTTTGTCCGTCTGTCAAGACTTTTTCTCAGTAATGCGAGGAGGAATAAAAATGAAGTATCAAATAAAAGGGTCTGCTACCCCTTGTCATTAAAATTTTGTTATTTTTTAAAGGATTGCTTAAAAATTGGAGACCCAAGGAGGCGAAGAGAGGTTTTCTCAATAATTTTCATTTCTGGAGCTATTGCATTGAATTTTGGTTGTCTGTCGGGACTGTCAGATAAGAATAATTTACATTTCAAAAGGAAAACTTCTAAATCATCTAAAACCTTGTCTACATCAACTCTTAGGGTTCCGTCAACTAGATCATCATCATCATCATCATCATATCAGCCGAAAGACGTCCACTGCTGGACATAGGCCTCCCCCAAGTGTCGCCACAACCACCGGTCCTGTGCGTCTCGCATCCATCGGTTACCCGCGACCCTCACCAGGTCATCGGTCCACCTTGTGGGAGGCCTTCCAACACTGCGTCTTCCGGTACGCGGTCGCCACTCCAAAACTTTTCGGCCCCATCGACCATCTGTTCTGCGAGCAATGTGCCCTGCCCACTGCCACTTCAATTTGGCGATCCTTCGGGCTATGTCGGTAACCTTGGTTCTCTTGCGGATATCATCATTCCTGATTCGATCACGCAACGCAAACCCGCAGCAAATCTAGCGAACGACCCAAGAGCTAGATTGACCCGGCATTATACCGAAGACATCCCGGACGTCAGCCTGTATGAGATTAGGATAGCTCTGAAGCAGCTTAAAAACAACAAGGCGTCGGGTGAGGACGGAATCACGGCCGAACTCCTGAAGGCGGGTGGAAAACCAGTCCTTAAGGCCCTTCAGAAACTGTTCGATTCCGTCATACTCGAGGGGAAAACGCCACAAGCTTGGAGCAGAGGTGTGGTGGTACTCTTCTTTAAAAAGGGCGACAATGCCCTGCTTAAGAATTACAGGCCCATCTCACTTCTGAGCCATGTCCAACCAAGCTGTTTTCCAGAGGCATCACAAACCGTCTCGCACGCAGGTTTGACGACTTCCAGCCTCCCGAACAAGCCGGATTCCGAAAAGGCTTCAGCACCGTAGACCACATACACACGCTGCGGCAGGTTATACAGAAGACCGAAGAGTATAATCTGCCTCTCTGCTTAGCGTTTGTGGACTACGAGAAAGCCTTCGATTCGATCGAGACTTGGGCTGTGCTGCAGTCTCTCCAACGGTGCCAGATCGACTATCGGTACATCGAGGTGCTGAAGTGTTTGTATGAAAACGCCACCATGTCAGTCCGACTTCAGGATCAGACATCAGAACCTATCCTCCTGCAGCTGGGTGTGAGGCAGGGAGACGCATTTCTCCGAAACTGTTCACGGCCGCAATGGAGGACGTCTTCAAGGTTTTGGACTGGAAAAGGCTAGGCATTAATGTCAATGGCGAGTACATCACTCATCTTCGATTTGCCGACGATATAGTCGTCATGGCTGAGACCACGGAGGACCTCAGTACAATGCTCGATGACCTCAGTAGAGCTTCCGAAAGAGTGGGTCTTAAAATGAACATGGACAAAACCAAGGTCATGGTAAATACCCATGTAGCACCCACTCCTATCAAGATTGGAGGCTCTGCACTCGAAGTTGTTGATGAGTACGTCTACCTGGGACAAACGATCCAGCTAGGTAGGGCTAACTTCGAGAAGGAAGTCAACCGTCGAATCCGACTCGGATGGGCGGCGTTCGGGAAGTTGCGCGGTATCTTCTCGTCTCACATACCACAGTGTCTCAAGACGAAAGTCCAGTGCGTGTTGCCAGTGATGACCTATGGACTCGAAACGTGGTCGCTCACAATGGGCCTCATCAGAAGGCTTAAAGTCACCCAAAGGGCAATGGAGAGGGTAATGCTCGGAGTCAACTAGATATCAAACATTAATTTTGGAATTTAGATTTCGAATGATTGGGTGAATGGCTAAACCAAAGATGACTGGCCCGAGAGGATAACCTTGTTTACAGCCAACAGCGGATTCTAGAAGGTTGTCCCATTATAGTAATTTAGATGGATTACTGTAATATCTTTGGTTACAATACAAGTTTTATTACTATCTATTATTTATATCTACTAAACCTAACTATATACAAACTAGACTAAAAATTGCGAATTATGTACAAAAACTGTAAAAATCAAATTGATCATTGGGCATCAAAAAACTCATCCACATCGCTGTCAATGACAAAAGTGCCCAGAACACTGGCAGCATTGCCACGTTGAATGGCAATGCTGATTCTTTGGCCAAAGAAAAGCCCAGCCCTCTGGTCACGTGAACAGTCGACAAGTCGTTTGCTGATGTCCCGAAAGACTCGGTGAGCACTCGGACCCCATGGGCCTAGTGTTTCAACCCCAAACGGCTCAAATATATAACTCCTAATAAGGTTGTTATATTTGCGCCGTTTGAGATTTTCTGCACCTGCAGCAGCCGCCCCAGCGCAGCCCGCCGTGCTAAGAAGATGGGATGGCGCAAGGGTGTCGACACATGTTGCATCCCACACCAAAGGCCTACCCACCTTCCAAGGCATTATTGTCATCCCATCTGGCCTCTTCCCATCGTCACGTGCCAAGCCATTAGGTTCTAAAACAGCTGGCACCCCGGCAGTGACAAGAGCCCGACGGATGATGTCATTAATGCTGGCGTGCCGCGCTAACCGACCAGCGCTCCTACTGCAGGACAGGCCATGGTGTCCGAGGCGGTCGACTGCTTCACCGCATTGACAACGATGTGGAGCTCCGCTAGGAGCACCCAGACGCAGACACGTAGCGATCCGGAAAGTACCGTACTCAGCATGGTACCTATGTTGGGTGACGGTAGGGCCTGTAGCCAAAGACCCGACTCCCATTCACCCACAGCCAGCAGGCGGGCACGCTCCGCAGTATTGGTGGACGTATTTATGAGGTTATTCCGTACCAACCTGCAGAGCGGCTCGTCCCATTGTCTTTGGGAAAATGGGTTATCGGGCAACGCCGTGTTCGGGCAAGCCACTTTCCAGGCGCTCACTGCATCGGTCAAGCACGGCACTTCACAGTTAACCAATGATGAATTTAAAATTCTTTTGGTCAACTTTTCAGTACTGTGGACCGAAGACAGGAACGCCGGTAGGCTAACACTAGAAATTTTGCGGATGCCGAGCCCACCAAAATGAACGGGCAGTGTGGCTTGCAGCCACGCTCGGTCATCCAAAGCCACATTTAGATGGATAGTAAAAAAAAATGATATCAACTTAAAAATTTTAGGCTACGAGGTTAGGCTACTTTGCATTTGAATTGGGCGAATTTAGGCTACTCGGGATCCAATTTTCGGCGACTTGGGGTTCGACTCCTCTGGCAGCACTGGTTAGACAGATTTAGTTTGACAGACGATGATTGAAAATGCATTTATTTCGAGAAAAATTGGAAAATAAATTAGCTTAATAGCAAATTGTTTAACTTAATACCAGTTTAAAGTATGCAAGGACACGTGTACGTTCGCTAGTGGTTATTATTGTGTGTTTTCTTTCATCAATTAAACAAAATTCTTGTTCCAAGAAGTGTTGCGCCTAGGGACACGTAAGTCTTTTGGACCGATGCGTGATAATAAATTGAAAAAATGAAGCGTTTGGAACTTTATGTCTTGTGTCTGTGCGTTGTGTTGTCGGCCGGTGAATTGTTAGGGCCTGACTCTCGTAAGAAAAGTGAAAAAACTGATGATGAAGAAGATGAAGCGAACGAAGGAAATGAAGGCTCGGAAACTAAATACACTGGACAGTGGAATACAGTAGACGCCGACGACTTTAAAGAGCTGAAAGATGCTATGAATAAGGAAATTGTGACGCTGCAGGAGTATGCAGAGGCTCTGCGAAATAACAAAGATGTTCCTAAGGATGAAGATTCTAATAAGGGTATTGTAGTTTTCTTCTCTCTTTATAATGCTGATGATAGTACTTATATTTCCGATGTTGTACTGTTAGTGTTTGTACCTAGGTCATACATTATCAGCTGTAGTTTCCTCCCGCCCTGAAGATGTCTAATAAATTATTGCAGTTTGCTTCTAGATGTTTAATCTGCTTAGACTTTTTTTGTTTGTTGTGTAGTTGGCTTCAAGTCTAACTGAATGCAGCTGACCAGAATTTTACATGGAGTAACTGCCTTTCTGACTATAACCCAGGAACTGGGTAAAAAGATACTCTTGGCAAGGATGGTCTTAGATTTTTAAATTAATGTTGTCCCACATGTGGAGCTTTTTCTGTATTATGGGTGCATAGGCACAACTATCTCTAGGCCATACAAATATCAGTTCCTAATTTAGGATTCTGACTACCAATAACTACTGTCAACAAACAACAGTTAGGACTTGTGATTTATGAGGCAGAAAGGAAACTTTATGTTAAGATGGTTACCCCATCAACAAACTAAGTTCAGCAAGAATTCTTTTTATTTCTATTTTTTTTTTAATCTTCTCCACGGCAATCTGTTGTACACAAGAATAAGCCACTGTTTTGTCTGATATTTTATATCTGTTTAAGGCTTTTAGCTTGGAGATACACTTCTCAGATGATTGTCTCATTCCATCCTGATGAATCTGTCTTGTAGAGCTGGTACACTATGTATCTTTAATCTTCTATATTGAAGAAGATTAAAGACATACCACCTTGGTCTCCACTCAGTCTGACAGCAAGCTCATTTTTGTGTTTCGAAAGACCTTTTTGGTAGGCGTTGCTATATTTTGCCATCTCCTGTTTGATAGTTGGTAGTTTTAAGTCAAAGTGTTGATGAAATAAAGAAAAGTATCTAAATAATGATTTTCGCTGTCTGCATAGGACAATAGAACATTATTTCCATTGAATTCCCACTTGTTATCAAAACAAAAATGTTGAGAATGATTGTCTTGCAGATAGTCACTTAGACCAAATGGAGTACACTCTCAAGCTGTTAAAGAAGAGTCTTCTGAGGCACACGGAGGCAGCTTGGTTACATGACCCAAAGGCTTTGGAAGAATCCGAGCATGATATTGAGGTAAGCAATTGCACTTATGTCACATAGTTATAAGAAAACATTTTTGAAAAAGATTTCAGGGGGAAGGATATAGTGATTTTTCACTTTCTATAGAAAACTTCAAATCGCCGTACCGCGTAAACGCTCTTAAAAACTTTAAAGAAATTCATATATTAAATTATGGTAGCAAAAATTTACTCAGTTTCCCAACTGCGTAAAATATTTTCGTAAAACATAAAACTACCAAAGTAAAACTAATGTCAGTAATAATTAATCATATTTCTAATACAGAAATTGGATGAGAACCCACAAGACATCCTGGACACTTTGCCACCACTGCCTGAGGAGGAGGAACCTGAGTTGTCACCGGAGCTAAAAGAAGGTATCACCAGCTGTCTTTTTTTTTCCACTTAATTGTGTATATGATACAAAACAAAACATGGAGAGAATGATTGAGGTAGATAGTGAGTTTTTGAGAGTGTGTGTAAATGCGGAGGTTAATCTCCGGAAACATTTTTGAATAGGCTGTTACTGAGAAAATCCTAATGGAAAACGACAAACCCAGGACCACTCGCAAGTTGCGCATAGAATCATGAGCCCAACGGGTCAACTTTGGAATTAAAGTGGGCACTGAGAAGTTCTTGACTCCAAATACTCAATTCAGAAACCAGCCCTAGGTCTATGCAGGGTGCAGCGACCAAACATCACCCTTAAATATGACCATGCACTTCTGGTATACCCTGTATGTATGTGTTTGATTGGTCCATAAACATACATGATTGAGCAATTAGCTTGATTCTCATTATCATTCGATTTTATCACCTCAAGTAGTAATTAAATGTGGCTTTTAGTATGTTATCAACAAGCATGCAATTTTTATTATTGTTCTGCAGTCAACATTACAAATTGTTTTTTTTTTCCATTTGCTAAACACTGTAGTTGACAATAACATTCCAAATTTGGGAATGCGAAAGTATCTCTGTCAGTCTGTATGCCTGTTATCTAATCACGCCTTAAATCTGAACAGATTTGGAATACAGGCACGCAGGCTGGAAGAACATCTATCTACATATTGTAAACTCCTTGGCTGCAGGTCACTGGCAGACATGTTAGTCGTAGAACCTTGGAAGCGTCTAGCAGAACAACAAAATGTTTTTGAGTTATGAATGTAGAAATATGAATTGTTTTTATATGTCAGTGATGTATTAGCTACCTTTCAAGCCTGATGGCCTTATTAAGTATTTGTTTGACCATACTCTGTCTTTTAATTATCAATATTAGTATCACAGAATCAGCCCTGAGGTGCTACAATATCTAGCATATTTTGTCCCACTGCGGGGCAAAGGCCTCCCTCTACCTTTTCAACACAACTCTGTCATTTGCTGTCGGGCCAGTCCTTTCGGTAGAAGTCGAGCTCGTCCCGCCATCTTCGCCTTGGTCTGCCGCTTTTTATTCCAGGAATATATTTCTTGGGATAATGTCCGACTTTCACGCTAGCTAGTATTGATAACTCCCAGAAGTATCAAACCCCATGGGATTTAGACGTAACTGGCAAAATATTTCCACTACGCCTACATCTCAGCCTGTAGGAAAACAGCCATTACATTCGACATTTATCTCAATAGCCAAAGAACTATACGACGTGGCTATGGCGAAGCTGAACCGTCGTTCTCCGGACCTGCGCGGCGCCATCCTTCAGATCAAGCAGGCGGCTGACATTGGCTACGTCCCCGCTAAGATCAAGCTGGCCTGGTCCTACATCTTCGGGGAGGGGGTCGAACTTGACCTCGATAAGGCGAAGGCGATATTTGAGGTGCTGGCTGAGGGAGGGAATGCTGATGCTCATGCTGTAAGTTTTTTTATTTATTTAAGGATCTCCCTGCCAGGGTTGCGGAATTGGTTCGAAAGAGTCATCGCGATCGTGGAACAAAAAGGGCATTTGGACGAACACGGATGGGTTTTAGTCAGTAGGAGTCTGACACTCCCTTCCTCCCCGTCCAAAGCGGAAGGAGTCATTTGAAGATTTCTCATCCTTGCAAACAGAGTTTATGTAGAAATTGAGCTTTTTTCAAGTACATGATGGTGGTTCATGATGGTGGTTCATGATGTGGTACGGTAAATCCCATAATGTCCATGGTACAATTAAATGTAGTGTATCTGCCTTGGCGCACAGGACAATCTCTTACATTTTGAATAGGCTCAACGAAAGGAGATTAATTCCCCTTGATAAGCTTAATTACGTTTTTGGTAGACTCAGGCTAGTCTATAACCAAAATTCACTTTCTTCTAGGGTATGGGTTTCCTTTACGCCACTGGCATCGCAGTCCCAGTGTCCCAAGGCAAAGCCCTGGTGCACTACACGATGGGAGCTGTAGGGGACAGCGACTACGCACAAATGGCGCTGGCGTACCGATACTGGAGCGGTAACACCGTGCCTAGTTCCTGTCCTAAGGCCATGGACTTGTACATGAAGGTGGCTTCGAAAGGTAAGTTTCTGATGGATTGAATGTAGATGGACATAAATTTAAGTAGATGGTCTGATATTGGTGGTCATTAATTGTATAGCCTGACTGATATAGTTGGTCATAAATGGGTGACCCCTTTAAGATGAAAAACGATCTACAAAGTTAAGCTTGAGTTTGTCAACAAGGTAGTGATGACGAATAACTTCTAAATGGAGACCATCATAAAGACGACGGCGGGTGTGTGGGTTTACTGTTTCAAGACCTGCTTATTATTAGGAACCCTATCTTTTTTTAAATGGGAAATCAACAAATGACCTCCTGCTCTGGCTCTGGGCGGAGCGGGAGAGTGTCAGGCTTTTACTGACTAACACCCAAGCAGCTCACAATTTAGCACCCATTACTAGTGTTAATGTATAATCCATGGTGCTTGGCAACCCAGTTATAAATGTCCCTTGGTGCCTATTTGGCCTAGCTCTGTTCTATCGCCTGCTCGATAAAGAGGGAAGTGGAAATTATATTTTTTTTTCTACTCCTCTGCTGTTATTTTCCGATTAATTTCGTTGCGGGATCAAACACAGTTGAATCGTTTCTCCGGGGCTCGTCGAGCTTCATTGACTCGGCGTTTTTCTGATGGTCGCCGCTGTTGACTCTGGCTTTCAGGAGTTGCAGTGGCTTGGGAATGTGTGGCGGGCTTGTCCCAAAAAAAATACTAAAACCTACCCGTGTTCCTTCAGATGACCTCTGCGTTCTTAATTCTTTCGATCAATTCTGCAACCGTCATGTCGATTGACGGCTTTTGTCTTCCCAAACCCGTTCCTGTGCTTACGTTTGACGCTGATTGCTAATGAATGAATGCAATAATTTAAGCAGACTTTTTTTAATTTTCATCCTTCAACACTCGTAAGTGTTGAAGGATGAAAATTCAAAAAAGTCTATGAAAATTCATGACACCCATTTTAATGATAGCGTTTAATCGGTTAATCCTTGTATAAAATGTGATTTTATTCGTATAGTGGCCAGCCAAGTAACGTTCAGCGGCGGGCCTGCTATCCAGCGCACGCGCCTCATCGACGAGGCGGAGGGCGGCGGACCCGGCACGCTCGACACCGACCTCATCGAGTACTACCAGCTGCTGGCCGAGAAGGGCGACGTGCAGGCGCAGGTACCTTACACATAGTGATGCTCGTCCGTCAGTGTCAGTGTCAGTGTCAGCCAAGTAACGTTCAGCGGCGGCGACGAGTACCTACATAATAATTCATAATCCACACCTTAGAGGGGTGCCACACGCTGCGTTGCGGTGCGTCGACGCCGCAACAATGGAGCGCTGACGCTACGCTGTTTTATATACAAATCAGAACGATATGCCACACGGTGCGTTAAAACAACTTGCGTCGACGGAACGTGCGCGCTGCTTAGCGAGGGATGAGAGACCAAGCTGGGAGGCGGGAGCTGCACTGCGACGACAGAGCGGCAACGCAGCGTCGTCAAACTCCATTATTGTTCAAAGCAGTGTTGCCAGAATTTTACGTTACTCTCGATTGCACGACTAAAAAAAAATTATTTTCTCAAACATGTTTGGAAATTTGAGCATTATTTTGACAACCTTCTTCGAGATAAATCGAAATTGCTGTACTGGCCAAAAACATGCGTGATGCGAGCAGCAGCCGGCAAAAGTTTTACACGCTGAGGAGCCTTGTTGGCCTCGCCCAAGTCTTTTTATGTTGTTAACACTTTCTTTCGCTCTTTATTCAGGTAGGTCTGGGCCAGCTGCACTTCCAAGGCGGGCGCGGCGTCACGCTGGACATCAACAAGGCGCTGCACTACTTCCAACAAGCCGCCAAGACGGGCAACGCGGTCGCCAACGCTTTCTTAGGCAAGGTATGTAAGCACTTTCTGAAAAGGAGTGACATGAATAAACAAAACCAGTTGACTAAGAACTCTGGTAAGTAACTAGAAATCGACATCAAATCAGGTAAAACAAAAAAAAAAATCAGCTAGTCACATGTACCTGAAACACGCACAGGGCACAACCAAAAAAAAACGGTACTTATGCTAAAATTAAAGAATGTGCCTGACCAACTGATGGCACTATGAAGGTAGCGGAACAGAAAGTAAAGTCCCGCAAATCTCCATCGAAACGAGAGCATATCCTCTGACCGGGCGGTTGTTGTGTCCGGTGGGCAACTACCCGATAGTTGATATTCGGACTGTTGTATCTGTTCACATCGCACGGTAAACTCTGATATCGCGATTCAGGATTTCGTTAAGTTACTTCGCAGCTGTCGGTTGTTTTTGTTGCAATGTAGATTTTGCTACGTTGATTTTTGCTGTCTTGTAAAATTAAAATAAGTCGTGAAACTTAAAAGACGTCATGAGTATTGACATCAAAACCAATAAAAGTACAGTACTCTACTTTTATTGGTTTTGATGTCAATACTCATAAAAATCTTTTAAGTTTCACGACTTATTATTATTTTATTTTTTTTAAACGTTGCCCCACACTAGGAATTTCTCCTGTATCGTGGGTGCGTTTACAAACATATAAACTCACATACACAAACAGCCAGACCCGGAACAACTATCTGTAGGCCATACAAATATTTATTCCGTGCGGGAATCGAACCCACGCCCCGCAGCTCAGCAGTCAATCGCTCAACCACTGCGCTAACCGTGCCGTCAAATTTTCCAAGACAACAATGTGTTTATAAGAGAAACCAAAACCTTAAATAGTTAAAACATACATCTCCAGACTATGGTCTATATATATATATATGGTCATTTCGCAAACTCCAAACATTCCACTACATAATTTACCAGGAACTTGACATAGAAAAATCCGCCATAATGTGCCTTAAATGTAACCACAAGTCTATTGCAGATATACCTGGAAGGCGGAGACGGTATTAAGGCAGACAATGACACAGCTCTGCGTTATTTCAAGAAAGCGGCGGAACTGAACAACCCTGTCGGTCAGAGCGGACTGGGCATCATGTATTTACAGGTGAATAAATAAATAATAACCAATAATAATAGACTAACCGATGTTTTTAGGAATCTTATATGATAATGAGTATTGCGATGCAAAGGTTACGCGCGCGCCTCTAGCGGCGAAATTTAGAAGTTGCCTAAGAACGACACTTGCAGCGTTGCCAACACCAATTTATCAAATTCAAATTCAAAATTATGACGCGTTGGCCGCTCTTAAGGAGTAAATTCCAAGAACCCATTATTTTATTGACAGGGTCGTGGTGTTTCCAAAGACACGACCGCGGCGTTTAAATACTTCACAATGGCGGCCAACCAGGGCTGGGTGGAGGGACAGCTGCATCTGGGATTCATGTACTTTGGTAAGTACATTTTAATTTGAACTTGTCTGCCATAGGTCAATATTTAAAAAATGCGTATCAAGAACTAATGTATGATGAACTGGCTGGCGTTTGGCTTCGCCCACTTGAAAGTTGAAAATGATCCCACAGAAACGTAGGACCTGGATAAACTAAGTTTTTTTTTATTATTGATAGACACTCGTTTGACCACTATCTCACCTGATGGTAAGCGATGATGTGGTCGAAGATGGAGCACGCTTGCCTAGAAGCAACCTATTCACTCTTAACTTAAAGACTCCCAGGGTGAAGCTATCAGGAAACAGACTAGCAGGGAATTCCACTCCTTAGGAGCTTAAGGATAATAAAAAGTATGTCCTGCTAACGTAGGTGTTAGCAGGACATACTTTTTATTATCCTTCGTACTTCTTCCTAGTCCAGTTCAAAGTTTGAACGTATGTTAATCAGACGCGCCTCCACGGCTAAACGGATTTGAATAAAACTTGGCACACAGGTAGACTGACTTGAGTGAAGATACGTGATACTATGTAAGGTAAGGTTACGTTTGGTGTCGGACGTACAAGAATAGCACCATCCCATCACTTCCCGTGGGTGTCGTAAGAGGTGATTAAGGGAGTCACCAGAGAATGGGCAGCAGCATTCTCTGTACATTGCAACAGCTACACTGCGATCGCCAACCCGCCTGCCAAGCGTGGTGGTTATGGTTTGGAGGTAGCGGTACAGAGAGTAAAGTCCCACATACCTCCATTGAAAAGGGAGGATCCTCCGACCGGACGGTTGCTGATTTTTTGTGGCGGCATCAATGCCGCTACAATGGCAAACCCTCCCCCCATTTGGGGTAGGCCTATGTTCAGCAGTGGACGTCTTTCGGCTGATATGATGATGATGATGATGATGATGATGATGTTTATATCCCAATAGCATGTTCGATTGGAATAATTTTATATTTCGTCTCTAGCTAGCGTGAGTATATCCTGTTTATTTGTTTTTTGTTTATAGGCGGTATCGGCGTCCGCCGCGACTTCAAGCAAGCCAACAAGTACTTCTCCCTGGCGTCGCAGACGGGCCACGTGCTGGCGCTGTACCACCTGGGGCAGATGCACGCGCAGGGGCTCGGGGTGCTGCGCTCCTGCACCACGGCCGTCGAGGTGACTCCACACACATTTTTACCTGATTTTCGGCGTTAGTGCCCCTGAGAACCTTATGATACCCATAGTGAAAAAATACTATGTAATATATAAAATTAGTAGCTGTCCCCCGCGGCTTCGCTCTCTTCAACTGGCTACCTACCCTACCCTACGAAACTCAGGAACATTTTTAGAAAATTATTTTACATTAATAATTATTTTTTAGTAAAGTTTCCATTGTTTTTAATATTTAAAACCATGAAAATCGGTCCAGCAGTTATCGAGTTAAGTGTTGTAACAAACCCGACAAAAAATGAGTTCTTTCCTTTGGTTTGCCATGTTTTAATTACTTCCCAGAATTTGATTCTTATTAACACTTTCGGATGGTGTGTTTATTTTTTCAAAATCAACCGGTTCTATTCCTTACTAAGAAATACGATTTTTTCAAAATTCAATGATGCAGTTGCTGGTGCAGGCTTGAGACTCCTTTAAAAAGGCTATTTATAAAAGCTCGAGCTAAAAGGCTGCCACCATCTTGAATTTTGATTATGAGTTCCTCATTTTTGGCACCAACACCCTTGAAAACCTTGTCATTGACACCCACGACGAAAAGTGCAAATTAACAATCATAGCCGCCATCTTGAATTTGGTTTTGGACCCCTTTTCAGCGTTAGACTGCCCTGAAAACCTCAAAATTTACATTTAATGACGAAAAACATAATCTCATCTATAAACCATCTTGGATTTTGTCTTTAACATCATTTTCGGCGTCAGCACTCTTTGAAAATTGACAAAATCACATGCCCAACAATTATCTATGCCGCGATTTTCAAAAAATAACAACCGATTCGCTTTTTTGTTAGCCTACACCTCTGTCTCCTTCCTATCCCGACTGTCCTGGACGGGATAGGAAGGGAGTATAACTATGTATTAAACGCATATAATTTAAAACATATGATCTCAACGCCTACTAGAGTAACAGATATGACACAGACTTGTATTGATCACATTGCAACCACCATCGAAAAAGGTTCTGCGAATGTAATGGAGTTGGGTTTATCGGATCACTCGGCCCAATCTTATTCCTGGGCTGTCAATGAGCGAAAGCAACCGGTTTTGAAATGGTGGTATGAACTCAAACGAGATTACAGTAAAGAAAATAAGGAAACATTTTTGAATTCGATTTCATGCTTATCTTTTAATGACGTGTTTGAAGCAACATCAACAAATGAATCATTTCTTAAGTTTTATGACATGTGGTGTCCTCGTTTGCTGCTGGGTTCGTAAATCAAAGCCAAACACTCGTTTCACCAAGGAGCGCATACACGTCCGCACCGGCCGGCGGTTGGGCAAGCAATGCCGTGACGTGCATGCGCCGCTTGTACTTTATTAATACGTCACACCTCTTCCTTTACATAAGAATTTAAACAAACAAATATAATAACTGATTAATTATTTTAACTTAATTATCAAATAGTTAATTAATTCTCCACATTCTATAATTTCTAACCAGGTAAAATTTATCTTCCACTGAATATTTATTATACAATTTAACAGAGTTATTTATCTATTCTTTTGCTTCTATCGAATCACTTTTATCCTCTGAATCATCTGTTTGATAATAATTTTTCCCCTATTTCCAGGTATATACCATACTTTTCCCTTTTTCCTTCACTTGCTTTCCAAACTGTGTTTCATAAAAGTCTAAGTCAAAACGTTAATTTCAATAAGGCCATCAAACGGCTCTTTTGAACGTCATCATTTACATCCAAATACTATGTATACAAAATAAGGTGACTCTACTGTCCGTTCGCAAAGGTAGATTCTTATGGAGAAGAACGGACAAGAAACTCCATAGTTACTCTTTTCAAATAAATGTTTTACAATATTTTGAATACACACATTAACTTTGATAGGTATATGTGAGGTTGATGCACCTAGAGTATACTGCTTATAGAAATAAAAGTATTACCAGCAGAGGTAAATTTTTCATTTTATTAATAAGTACATGGTACTCACATATTTACAAATATTGGATCCATTAATAAAACAGTGTGTGAGTTAATAGAAAAATAAAAACTCAAAAAAAGAAAGAGTACATCAATAAGGTTAATACATAAATTGACCAGTTTGATTTTGTCTACACTACACCCTTGGTTGCTCTATGCAGCAGCCAATGGCGTAGTCATTTATACCGTAGCGCCATGATTCCACGACACTGCCATCCGTGACTAGCACCCATCCTCGGGTGTAGTACAATATCCAGTCATGGGGGCTTTGTACACAGCGCTCCCCGCACAACATTACTCAACGGAAAGATATCCGATCTAACAAAATAAATTTCTGAAATGCATACTCACTCATGAAAATTCCGTTATAATCTGTGCACCAACACAGACCAGAATCGCAACAACAATTTGAAAATATCTAGCACGATATGTGCAACAACATATTAAGCGCTGTGTACTTGGTGCACAGACAGAATTTGTACCAACGATTCCTTGGAGACCCATCGCCTCATGTTATTCATGAGGTGCGGTCAAGAGTTTAGTAAACAAGCCATCAGACTTGGTTTCATTATCACTGTCATCAACTATGTCATCTAAGTCTCGAGGCAGTGATCGGGGGTCTTTCTCACTCGATCATGAAGGTATTTATACATTCGCTTAGAGTCAAGCGCCCTTATTCGAGGTATACCCAGGTCCATCTCCTTGATAATTCTTAAATGATCCTTTGAATTTAGGATTTTAATTAATCCAGTTTCACTCTTAGTTTACTAATAAATCGTTATCGTTTTTTTTTTTTTTACCTTCTTTGCAATCTAATTGAGCTTTACCTTATACCACACAGCGCTTAAAACTCTCTAATGAAATCTCACGGACCTCATCTAATCGACTTTAGTATCTACATCACTAAACATCAATAATAACGGTCTCGCAATTTCTACAGATACCGCCTTTTACGCAATATATTGCACCTATTGCGTCTTGTTACGATTTGCTATCGTTAATCTCTACGGTAATTGTCTAAAAACTTTTCATGTTACAGAGCTTTTCCATGTCACTATAATGTCGTTCAGTCGGTAAACCTTTGACAGACTGACAGTGGCTGTAAATGGTTTCATTGAAACAAATGTTTTAGGTTTGATCCGCGATTAGCTAGTATTCATGATTACCAAGTCCAAGCACCAATAATAGTCATCGAAATCACATTAATTTGAACAAAGAAAATAAAAACCTCTGACTCTACGTGTAAAATTGTACGTGATTTTACATTAGACTACATTCGATTCTACATTCGACTTTACATTTGACGCTTTTCAGTGTTTTGGTCGATAATATACTCCTCTTTATTATGAAATTGACCTTTTCCGGCATGATTTCTCAAGCTTAATAAAATCGTTGAAATGTTTCTACTTCCTCCTGTTTTCTTTTTCTGTTAGAAAATATAAATTTCGTTAATCCGACTTTGTTTCGAACTTAAGGAACTGTCTCATTTCTTTAGAGCTAATGCAAAGACATCGACACCTTCCCCTTCTTCAGCATGAACGTTGACTATAATCTACCCGGAAGATTATAGTCAACTTCTTGTTTGTAGTGCTATTCCCCCAACGTAGTAGAGAGTAGCTCGTTTCTTAGCAGGATTGTCGATGATGACAGGCAATGTGTTAAATTCAAGAGCCCTCTTCCATTTCTCCCTGCGAGTGTCGATAATTATGTCTGATCATCTTCGCAATCAGGAAGTTTGGAAGTGTGGATGACGCATGAGTCATTTTAGATTTTAATAAAATTTACTCTAACGTTTGCGTGGCTTTTTACTGAAAATCATTAACAGAAACACACAACTGCGTAGCCCTAATATAAAGATGCAAGTACTCTTTACGTGGCCCTTTGTGTATTATTTACTCTTTGCGTGGCCCTTTGTGTGTTATTTACTCTTTGCGTGGCCCTTTGTGAGTTATTTACTCTTTGCGTAGCCCTTTGTGAGTTATTTACTCTTTGCTTGGCCCTTTGTGAGTTATTTACTCTTTGCGTGGCCCTTTGTTTGTTATTTACTCTTTGCGTGGCCCTTTGTGAGTTATTTACTCTTTGTGTGGTCTTTTGTGAGTTATTTACTCTTTGCGTGGCCCTTTGTGAGTTATTTACTCTTTGCGTGGCCCTCTGTGAGTTATTTACCCTATATCAGTAATATTTAACTAATACTTATTAATACGTATCACTTCACGAATGTCAGAATGATTGAGTGAGTCTAATCCCACCGATCCGTGTCAAGTGAATGGAATCCCAGATTATGATAAAGATTATTGTACATGTTAGTAATCTGTGGAATATGTGAATATTAAATATTAGCATATATTAGTTCGTCGGATTACTGACACGTGAATCCATGGAATATTACTAATCTCTTAACCAATACCAATATGTTCGTTACACTCCTATTCCCAACTACATTGGGGTCGGCTCCCAGCCAAACCGGATTCAGCCGAATACCAGCATTCTACGTGGAGCGGCTGCCCACCAGACCTCCACAACTCATTAACTGGCTAGGTAATACGGTACTTCATGGCAAGACCGGTGTCAGACCTTCCGGCCTCCAAGAATTCGCAACGTAACTGCCAAAGGTCTACAAATGACAGCCGCGCCCAATGGCTTAACGTGCTTTCCGAGGCACGGAGTAGTCTCGGTACGTTAAGATCCACAGACCAACCTCGACAAGCGTTGCCTCACCCCGAAGACCGGCCCGTGCGGCCGTTATAATTTAGCCACGAGCTCCTTGCTCCTTTAGGATTCTCTCAATATAAATTGTGCTAGTATACTATTAGACAAGTACCTAATCGCTAAATCTTACCATTGCCCGTTTTTTTTAATGGTACTCGTATAATGGAGTGTGCTAGCTAACATGTTGTAAATACTATTTAAGTTTATGATTTCCATGTTATTGGATACATATTTATTTTTGTTCCTGTGTCTTAAAATACTTTGCGTACTATTGTTTAATTCAAGTTCTTAAAACGTAACAGACAGATGTGTTGCTGGGGAGTTTGTTGCGGCACTTCTTTTTCCCATCTAAAACACTAGGAAGTGGTGACGGGTGGGCGTTTTGGGGCACTGTCTTTATGTATGTAAAATTTGACGTTCAAAAAGTGCTGGCTCTCAGCCTAATTTGAATAAATGACTTTTGATTTTGATTTTAATTTCAATATTGTGATGTAATTGTCGTTAGTAATATAATAAAAGTAACCATGAAAATAATACATCTTTCATACCTTGTCCAAACCCAATTGAATTGTTAAAAACGTAAATAATTGTAAATGTGGGTACCAAGTAAAAACATTTTTTTTTTTTTTTTAAATTTGTGTGGGTATGATATATTTTTAATGGGCTGTAAATACGCTACTCGACATTATGTCAATGTATAAGTAGACTAAGATAAAACTATGAGTTTTATATGTGTGTGCCAAATAAACTCATTTTCTTTCTTTCTTGGAACAACCTTCGCATTGCAAGGGTTCTGCCGGTGGTAAATTGGACATTTTGAGCGACCTGAAACAATGTCAATTTGCCTTTGTATTGCACCCTTATCGCCATTGATTTGCCTTTGTATTGCACCCTTGGCGCCATTGGATAAGGTGTTTCGTATTTTATTTATGCTTTCAGTAAAATACAGATTACTGGTTCTAAATTTCCTCATAATATTGTTATTAGCAATCTGTAACCCAATCTTTTTTTTTTTTTTTTGTATTTGTGATGGGTTTGCTCTTGACTCTAGTCAATGTCAGATATGACAGAGACAAAGTCTACGATGGAGCGAGCTTACCCAGAAGGAGCCTGTTCACTCGAACTTTTTTTTTTTTTTTTTTTCTTTTTTTTTCCAAAATTACTATCTGAATGTGTATACCATGTTCTCACACTGCAAAATCCTAGATAAGTCCTAGATATATTTTACCACGATGACTGTATAACGAATAAACTACAATATATGTCTAATTTACACATTATTATGTCCCTGAATTGTATTTTATTATTATTTTTTTTTTATTTTTTTTAGCTAGATGCGGCGTAAATGGACAATAATAGAATGAGTATTACAGTAGCTTAGCATGGGTGTCAGCCGCCCCCTTGTTTAAGTTTTAAAGGGGCCGCCCGGGGTGGGTCGCCCCTCGCCCCTACTACGCTACGCCACTGGAGTGATATAAATCTTTATTACGCGAAGTAGATATGGGTTATGCCGGTGACATTTATTACATTAGGTTTAGTGATATTTAATGTTGCTAAAACTTCAAAACGACAAAGGAATCAATCAATTGATCCATGTAATTTGCATTTTTTATGGATATATATGCCCTTGGCAAAATTACACCTTAATGCTCCTTGGCACCTTGATTCACCTTGGAAAAATACTACTTTGTGCTCCTTGGCACCTTATTGCACCTTATTGCACCTTGGCAACATACACTAATACACTTTGGTACATTTGTTATGATAGCATAATATTGTATTACCTACCTATATCAATAAGTAGTACATGTACCTATTGCGCTGATTGATTGCATGCATTTGACTTATCTGCTTTAATATTACTAACGACATTTGCTTTAGGTACCTCAACCTTAAAACATCATTTAACTTAAGAGAACGCGATGAATAGTGAGGAATTATAATTTTGCACTGAAAATTCTTATTACCTACGTAGGTATTTAAATAAATAATGTAACTGGATAAATTACATTAACGCCGACTTACACGGTATTTCTTATTACAATTTCTACTAATAGGTACCTACGTCGAAATTATCGTCACAAGATATAAGAAGACTGTTACCACCGAGTAGGTACTTATTTTAAAATTTTAATTTTAACTTATTTTACTTATATCCACGGCAAGAATATAACAATAATAATGATAGAAATTATTTTTAGAAAAGTATTCATTGCTTTTTTTCATGATAATGATAATAATAACCTATCATTGATCGATCAGACAAATAACACTGTATTTGTTATTTGTAATGTCTAGTCATTTGTTTTAATAGTACTTGGACAGATAGATACATATACCACTTAATCGATAGCACCGTAAAACCGTGAGGTTGTTATTAGTGTTTCATTTTTTTTTTTTATTTATGTTTTTTTTTTCGTGCGCGTGAGTTCATCTCCCTCTTTTTTCATATAGCAGCATAATTTACCACTTACTTGAGGCTCGTCGCCACTGTGGTGTCCTCGTTTGCTGCTGGGTTCGTAAATCAAAGCCAAACACTCGTTTCACCAAGGAGCGCATACACGTCCGCACCGGCCGGCGGTTGGGCAAGCAATGCCGTGACGTGCATGCGCCGCTTGTACTTTATTAATACGTCACATGACATATATTTATTATTTTATAACCTTTGTTTCCCTACTATCCGCGTAAAAAAGACTAATCAAACATTAAATAAATCAAATTGGCTTACTAAAGGCATAAAAACAAGTTGTAAAAACAAAAGTCAATTACATTATAAATTAAAACACAATAATAAAGAACCTCATAAAAAGAGTTATAAAAACTATTGTAACTTATTGAAAAAATGCATTTTGTCATCACGGAAGAGTAATAATACAAAGTACATAAACAGCGCTCAAAATAAGTGTAAGGCAGCGTGGAATATTATAAAAAAACATACTGATACGGATTTAAAGAATAATTGTATTTCTAAAATTACTTTTGACAAAAACGATTATGTAACTCCTGACTCTATCGCAAATCATTTTAATAATTTTTTTATTGACGTAGTCACCAAGAATGACTCAATCGGTGAACGACATTCGACTTTAAAATATATGGATAATATTGAATCAATTGGCAACTCTATATTTCTGGGCCCATTAGATGAGAGTGATTTAAAGAAAATAATTATGTCCCTAAATGACTCCAAAGCAACTGGTTATGATCAAATTCGTACTGACATAGTAAAATTATCTGTGAATGTAATTCTGGGACCTCTTTTGCACGTTATTAATCTCTCATTAGAACAAGGGATATTTCCCGATATATTAAAGAGATCGATAGTAAAACCGTTTTATAAAAAAGGAAATAAAACTCAAATGGACAATTATAGACCCGTGACACTAATACCTATATTTTCAAAAGTTTTTGAAAAAGTTTTCCTTAAGAAATTAGTAAACTTTCTTGAACACCACAAAATTATAAATGATGAACAAAATGGTTTTCGCAAAAATAGAAGCACATCTTTAGCAGCATTTCAATTAATAAAATCAGTAATGGACTCTATTGACAACAAAATTCCTGTTTCAGTGCTCTTTATGGACATGAGCAAGGCGTTTGATCATGTCAGTCACGAACGCTTACTAGCTAAAGTCTACAAATACGGAATCAGAGGAAAAGCGTACGACTGGCTAGAATCATATTTATCTGATCGGGTACAGGCAGTGGAAATTTCCAGTTATAATGATAAATCCAAAACACAAGAAATATATCAGTCTTCGCTTTTGTCGAATAGATACGGTGTGCCACAGGGCAGTATTATAGGCCCTCCATTGTTCTTGCTCTACATAAACGACTTGCCAAATATTTTAAAGCACAAATGTGTACTGTTTGCGGACGATACTACTATTGTCATTAAGAGCAATGATAAAAATACATACGAGCAAGAAATAAATACCGCGCTCCAAACATCTATACAGTGGCTAGAAGCTAACAACCTAAAGGTCAATCTTGAAAAAACTAAATTTATACAATTTCATACCTACCGAAGTAAGCCTGTAGACCTAAATATAGCGTATAAAGGGGTAGCACTGACAGAAACTGACTCAATTAAATTTCTTGGAATTACGTTAGATAAATTTTGCTCTTGGAAGAACCACGTAAGTGATGTTTGCGGTAGAATGAATAGTTTTATTTATCCTCTGAGACGTATTAGCTGTGAAATATCCAGAGAAGCTGCAATTTCTGCGTATCACGGCTATATTTCCTCCATTCTGCGGTATGGTGTCATTCTTTGGGGTCGCTGTGTGGAAGTTGATCAAGCCTTTATAATGCAAAAAAAATGTTTGAGAGCCATATTCGGTTTGAAGCAAGTAGATTCTTGTCGCCCTTTCTTTAGAAAATACAGGATTCTAACTTTTCCTTGCATTTATATTTTGGAATCGTGTATATTTGTTCTCAAGCATAAGGAACTTTTCCAGCCTGCGACAAGTTATTACGCTCCTCGTTCACATAATGTTAATAAATTGCATCGACCAAAAACGAATCTCACGCTCACATCCAATAATAGTTACATTATGTGCATCAAATTGTACAATAAAGTTCCAAGTACTATAAAAGCACTACCATTTTTTAAATTTAAACGTAATTTAACGAAGTTACTTATAGATAAATGTTTTTATAGTGTACTTGAGTTCTTAGACTACAAGTTGTAAGGGCGTAAAATATAATTACTCATGATTTAATATTTTTTATTTTGTTTTGTTTTTTTTTTTATTGTTTTTTTACTGACTGCGTGTAATTTTTTTTTTTTTTAATAATGGATAAATATTTATGACATCGTGTGTAATGTTTTAGTATTTTTTTCTAAATTTAATAATTTTTATAAATATTTTATGACATTTAATAGAATATAACTTCTGACATATTTTATGACAATTTGTAAACATTTTATTTTATGACATTTCTTGGTATTTTATTTTATGACATTCTTGGTATTTTATTTTATGACATTTGGTATTTTATTTGTGACATTTTGTTTTGATGAAAGCATGCTTAGATTCTGTACGCCATTTTTGCACGCCTAAATTAGAGGCAGAATAAGAGAAGCTTATACTTATGATTGAGAACTTTATGTACCTTATTTGCGCAAATAAATCATTTTTGATTTTGATTTTTGATTTGACAGTCTCTGGCCAAGTTTGCCCTGGAAGTGATATAATCGATAAATGATGTTGTGTCGAGCAGCTGTTCAAGAACGTGTGCGAGCGCGGCGCGTGGGGCTCGCGGCTCATGCTGGCGCACGCGGCGTGGCGCGCGCGGGACTCCGACTCCTCGCTGCTGCAGTACCTGGCGCTGGCCGAGCGCGGCTACGAGCTCGCGCAGACCAACGCCGCCTTCCTGCTTGATACTGGTGACTCACTCATACTGCCTACACTTTTCTTAACTATTTCCCTTGCGGTGGTAGGGCTAACACCCGCCTGGTTCGCGACCACCCTCCCCCCGGAGTCCGGCGTCAAGCAGCCTGCTGTGTTTCGTCGACGCGTGGGAGTACCAGTGCCTCAGGGCATCTTCTGGGCACGCTCGCTTTCATCATGGACCTCATCTATCGCTTTCCATCAGGCGTGATCGAGGTCAAGAGCTAGCCCATTCATAAATAAATAAATAAATAAATAAATAAATAAATAAATAAATAAAAATAATATTGGGGACTTGGGGTCGGCTTCCAGTCCAACCGGATGGGCTTCGTGCTGAACAAAATTATTGAAAAATTTCAATTTTTCGAAATCAATACCCCAAAAATCGTGTAAATAATACTGCCATGACGAAAATGAGTATCCGACTTCTTGGATTTTTATAGTAACCTAATTTTCAGTATCGACACCCCATAAAATCCTTCAAGAAATTATTTTAACTAAGTAAAATAGTATTTAGTAGTTGTAGCCTATTTCCCCCCGCGACGTTGAACTGTAAAAACGTTCGCTTGGATCGATTTTAAACGCGTATTCACAGAAATTCGCCGCTGAGCTGTTAGCGCTCTCAAACTGTCCCACGTCGACAGTCAGTGCTGGTTGGCGAAGTTTTTATTATTTTTGCCGAACTGGTATGAACCAGCGTCGCAAAGTCAAATCAGTTTAATTTTTACTAGCAATTCGCCCGCGACTTCGCGTGGATTTAGTAGGTACTCCACAAACTTCAACGCTGTGGTTGTGCTTAATTTTCCAAAATTAATTTTACTTAGCCATTTCTAATTATTCTATGGTCTCAGTAGGCCCTCGACAATATACCATTTAATTAGCGAATGCGACTGTCGAAATGCCAAAATGTAAGAATTTGGTCACGTGACATTTCGATACCATCTGTCAATCCTATACATTTTTGACGTATTGACAATCGCGTACGCCACGCCACCGTTGACAGAATCTCACTTGTCTCTCGCCCAGGTCCAGCGCAACTGTTCACCCCGTTCAACCCGTCAGGGGTTGATTATGCAAAAATTGTTAGGTACATCTGTTTGAATTATCCCGCTTTTAGTTTGTTCATAACCCTTTTTCATTTCACCAGGGATTTCTTGAATAATATGAACAAAAGCGGTCATGGTGACTTATCCATAATATTTAGACATAAGGTATCGCGGACTTTTTTGTAGATATTGATGACCTCTATAAAACTGTATTACATCACTTTGCTCTATTGTCAATAGATTCCGCAGCGTACCCGATATAAGGTTTTTTTCTCACACCTTGGGTTACATTATCGAAGTTTTCATACGGATCCCTAACTTTTTTGAAAATATTCTATAGCCTATGTCCATCACCGATAATGTAGGATTCTACTGGTGAAAGAATTTTTCAAATCGGTCCAGTAGTTTCGGAGCCTTTTCATTTCAAACAAACAAATCTTTCCTCTTTATAATATTAGTGTAGATATCGGTTCGTTTTTATTAGCGCTTGCAGAGATAACGCAAGCTGCATAGTTTCTACTCCAATGCACATTATGCTAGCTTGTGTAACAGACCCCTCTGCTACACTACATTCGCGTTCGCATCGCAAACTGTCAAAAACTGTTATGTAATGGCGTCTCTCCTTGCAGGGGAAGTCCGCCTGTTCAGCGAGTCGGAGCGCTGGGCGCGCGCTCTACAGCTGTGGACGCGCGGCGCGGCGCAGGGCTGCGCTGCTGCCAGGGTCAAGCTAGGAGACCACCACTACTACGGGCTCGGCACGCCGCAGGACCTGGAGGCGGCTGCTTACCACTACAGGTATGTGTCCCAGGCGAGGTGCGTCTGTTCAGCGAGTCGGAGCGCAGGGCTGCACTGCTGCCAGGGTCAAGCTAGGAGACCACCACTACTACGGGCTCGGCACGCCGCAGGACCTGGAGGCGGCTGCTTACCACTACAGGTATGTGTCCCAGGCGAGGTGCGTCTGTTCAGCGAGTCGGAGCGCAGGGCTGCACTGCTGCCAGGGTCAAGCTAGGAGACCACCACTACTACGGGCTCGGCACGCCGCAGGACCTGGAGGCGGCTGCTTACCACTACAGGTATGTGTCCCAGGCGAGGTGCGTCTGTTCAGCGAGTCGGAGCGCAGGGCTGCACTGCTGCCAGGGTCAAGCTAGGAGACCACCACTACTACGGGCTCGGCACGCCGCAGGACCTGGAGGCGGCTGCTTACCACTACAGGTATGTGTCCCAGGCGAGGTGCGTCTGTTCAGCGAGTCGGAGCGCAGGGCTGCACTGCTGCCAGGGTCAAGCTAGGAGACCACCACTACTACGGGCTCGGCACGCCGCAGGACCTGGAGGCGGCTGCTTACCACTACAGGTATGTGTCCCAGGCGAGGTGCGTCTGTTCAGCGAGTCGGAGCGCAGGGCTGCACTGCTGCCAGGGTCAAGCTAGGAGACCACCACTACTACGGGCTCGGCACGCCGCAGGACCTGGAGGCGGCTGCTTACCACTACAGGTATGTGTCCCAGGCGAGGTGCGTCTGTTCAGCGAGTCGGAGCGCAGGGCTGCACTGCTGCCAGGGTCAAGCTAGGAGACCACCACTACTACGGGCTCGGCACGCCGCAGGACCTGGAGGCGGCTGCTTACCACTACAGGTACTGAGAAAACAATCATTGCATTGATTTTATTCGCGAGTTGTGCGTCGCCATTAACATAAAACAGTTTGAAGGTGGGATCGTTTTCTAAAGTTGATCAAGTCGTTATTCATGATATCTCGATGGATTATTATTTTTTTACCACCATCTTGGATTTCGAAATTGACCTTAATTTCGGCATCAGCATGCGAAAATCTTGAAACTTTTAAAGCAAATGCAGATTGCCACCATCTTGTTTTAAAAATTATTTTCAAGTACAAGATACATTGTGTCAATTTAACTCACCAAAATTAAACCATTATTCTGTCGTACAGGATAGCATCCGAACAGCTGCACAACGCGCAGGCCACCTTCAACCTGGGCTACATGCACGAGCGAGGCCTGGGGCTGGCTCAGGACGCCCACCTCGCCAAGCGCTGCTACGACCTGGCGGCCGAGACGTCTGCCGACGCACGTCTGCCCTCCGCGCTCGCGCTCGCTCGACTGAACGCCGCCTCCGCTATACACCAGATACTCGATGTAACTATACACTGCTATACAGTTCACACAATCCTTCTTTGTCATCTTAACAACATGATGAAATATCGAATTCTTTTCCGGCTACGAAAAAGTTGAGAACGTTATCTTCTCACTGCATTTCATACAAATTGGCAAGTCCATATTCTTGGATATTAATGTCCCGATTCGGATGAATCTTGATACGCTTACGAAAGTAACCAAGGTCTAAAAATTTTGTTAATAACTTTTTCGTAAAAAAGTTTAGGGAGATAGAGAGCAAATCTTTCATTTTTTTAATGAAATTGCCAGTTATCATGGGGAAGAAACGCTCTTAATACAAATAACCCTTCAATTTCTTGATTAATGCAATTTATTTTGAATTCACGGCAAACCTCCCTAAAGTCGATAATCATCAGTCATTCTTTCAGAGTCCTCTGGCAGTCCTGTTCCTGACGGACTCCGCTGTCATGTCGAACTGGGATCTGTACCTCATCACCGCACTCCTGGGGGCCTTGGGCGTGGTGGTCTACCTGAGGAGGCCGCCGCAGCAGCCAGCTGCCTAGTAGAGAAAGGCTCAGTAGAATTGCTGCTTTTAGCATAGGTGTGGAAGATTCAGCGACTCACAAAAATACTAACGTTAGACAGAGCAATTTTGATACAACGCCAAATCCCTACTGAAGGATAAATACAGATGCAACTGCGAAATGCTTTAGCAATTATCTTTGATAATTTCAATCGAGTTCAAATTGGCATGCCACTAAAAATATGTCTTTAAATTTGAACTCTACGACAGTTTTCATAAGGTTTATCACCAAATGAAACCATGTAGTTTACAGTTGTCTGTGTTCACCTTTAGCATCGCTAAAACTCGTATTTTGCCTTTTTAAAACTGCTCAATTACACGCATAGTCGCAAAAACACGACATTTTAAATGAAGTCCGATGATCACCGATGCCAGAAGCACCATGTCTGCTTAGGCCCCAAGACTACTGGTTTTAATAGTAACCTTGTGAAGTGTAGTGAGTGTCCATTGTGATGACAGAAACGTGATTTGTACATAAAAGTGAATATATGATGTAAATAAAATGTGAAAATGTTTTAATAAAAGTTGTTGAGTTTTATTCAGCACTTGCTTTTTCCCGTGGCTCCGCCCGCGTGGAAGTCGCTTATCGCGTAAAAAAGTAGCCTATGTCCTTCTCCATATCCCAGGCTATATATCTGCCAAATTTCATGACGATCCGTTCAGTCGTTTTAGCATGAAAGCGTTACAGACAGACAGAGTTACTTTCGCATTTATAAAATAAGTAGGGATTTTATAGTATCTGAATCGCATAGCAAGGTTTTACTGGCTGGTTGCGACTAGAGATAGCATTAGGATTAGAAGATTTTAAACCGCTCAAAACTATTATTATTTTTAGACTTTCAAACAATATTTTCACTGCATCTTGTGTTTTCTCTAGGTTTAGAGAAATTAAAGAATTAATATCCAGTCAAATACCTACCCTATTTCTATAAGTAACACTCCTGAAGGCCAATTCTAATTTTCAAGCAACGATTTCGCATCTGTCGCTATCTGTCAAAAAATGTATGAAAAATTGAAAATTAAGGCTTTTTTTGACAGTTTGACACTAACATGCGAATGTGAACCGCGAACGTTTGTAGAATTGGCTCTCTGGTTTGTACGGAAAGTTTTGCTAAGTCCGTAGCAGTGACTGCCGGAGCTTCTTGCTATGTGATCTACATCAATGAATTGAAACATAATGAAACAATAATGTAAGGAGTTTTATTACATTAAATTTACAAAGTTTTAAGTAAACCCAATTACATTCAAAAAAGTTTTTTATAATTATAACTTGTTATTATTATACTTCAGTGGTTTGATTCCTACATTAAAGTTACTAAAATACATTGCCTTAAAAATACCACGCTATAATACAAAGCCAGACGTTGAACACTAACGAGTGAATTTAATTTAATAAAGGTAGATAGATAGATTATACCTAAATAATATATAAACTTTAATATATTCCGTATCATTGTACAGTCTGGGAACTTAATTATTGAGCAGATTGCACACTACGCTAATATTGGTATATACAGGGTGTGACAGAAATGCGTGGTCATATTTAAGGGTGATGTTGGATAGCTGATAACTACAGATAGAGAAAGTTAAAAATGTATACCACCATAAACGTCTAAAAACTTCCGAAGAAATGACTTTTCAAGCAGTTTATTACAGTTGGTGGCATTTACTTTAGTCCAATCACAGATGTGATGATACCAACTGCATCAGACTGCTTGGAAAGTTATTTATTCGGAACCTTTTAGTCGTTTTCTCTGGTCGATTTTTTTTAAGTCGTATGAAACGCATTTCTAGCAACTACCACCAGTATAGTGTATATTATAGTGCTTATACAGAAGTATGGAACACGAAGGCATGTTACGCCGACCTCAAATAAATTTGGATAAACAAGAGATCATTATCTGTCAGTCTTTTAAATGTAAATGATAACCATTTCAAAAGACTAATTTCATTAATTTTTCTTAGAGTCCTACGAAGCAAACTCTCCTTTAAATATTACAATCGCTGTAATGTTTAACGCAGAAAATTATATTTATTATCACATCATTTATACAAATAAATGTTTCTCCTGATATGCTGCATAAAAAACATATAGGGCAATAATCATACAGGGAGATAATTACAGCAGTGCGATTCTGTATACCGTTCACCGTGTAAGCTTAGGTGAAGGGAACAAGAAGAGAGCTGTCAATGCATACAAACTAGATGGAGTGACAGTTTACTTCACGCTCACTCCACATAACTTAAGGCGCGGGACAAATACAAGAGGCGTCGGGCGGAGGTGAGGCGCGGCGCGGGGCCACTTCTTTAATATTTCATACAAAATGTATTGAAGTGCGCGACGGCTCGTGACGTACTAAGAGCGATGAGTATGGTTTTAGTGTAGGTGTGTGCGTGAGCTTGTGTATTTACTTGAAGGAGCACGGTTTTGTGGCTTCACTTTTGATGTTCGCGGTGCGCTGTCTACCTTTTTTTGTTAGTCTGAGACACGTGTGTACACTGTCCGCCAAGCCACTGCTAACTACGGGTGCGCCGAGGGCGAGAAAGGGGCGCCCGCGCCCCGCCGTCTCAGTATGTCTGGCGCCCTACCACTTCTATACATTTTGTATGAAATATTAAAGAAGTGGCGCCGCGCCCGCGCCTCACCTCCGCTCGACGCCTCTTGTATTTGTCCCGCGCCTTAAGCGGTAAGACGTTTCTAGGCCGGCAGGTCTATATAACATATCCATGAACCGAAACTCAGCTTTGTAAGCCTTCCAACAAGGTAGATTGTTGACTGAAAGCCGCTGAAATCGTAAGCAAAGAGCACATCACCGGTCGATGAGGCAACTCCTCAGTGAAGCGGTCCATGTCCAGCAGTGGACGTAATTCCGCTGAAAAGATGACAATGACAGCGTCTCTTTGCTGAATGGTCTGTGTTGGAATTTCGTCACATCACGCCCCGTTCCAACTGCTCAATCTTCCTGGCGATGTCATCGGCTGAGAACGCGTAATCCACCATGCCTTCTTGTTTCATGTCTGAGTCTTTTGTAGTTTTCTGTGGGAAAATATATAGAGAACATGATTTAGAAAAATGTTTAAAATACGCGACTTTAGTTATAATCATTTAGATAGTAAAGGTATTCTTAGTACAGCCGCCGACAGATATATTGCAGCAGGCAAGGTGACCAAATAAAACTTATTGATATTTATTTTTTTTATTTGAAATTGTTCAGAAGTAGGTTTCTGAACAATTTAAAATATCAATAAGTTCCATACACTACAGGTTACCAGCATCTGCTCAGATATTACTTCAGTAATATCTGAGCAGATGCTTATCAATAATTTCTGTAAGTACAGACAGAGACAGCCAACACATCAAGCTTTCCGAAACTGTCAAATTTTCCCAGTCAACCTTGAACCTCATGTTGTAGCGATAAAGTTGAAAATCTATTAAAGAAATTTGACAGATTGTAGAAGCTGGATGTGCTGGCGACTGTACACACAACTAACTAAAACTATCTGCAGGTCTGCGATCTTATCCTCCATTTCCTTCAAGCGCCATGACTGAACTGCCAAACGGTCCTATCTCAATTTTTAGAAGATTTCACCTTTTAATACCATTTTTTACTATTTCATATAACTTTTTTGACACCAGAATCGACTTCATTCAACTTGTACTATCTTCGACGTGCAATGAATGCGAGATATTGTCCTATCCCGTTTTTAACAACGTGTGTAATAAAAATATTGTTGACATAAAATTTCTCAAATTAAAGAAAACTTACCCAGAACTGAGCATACTCGGGCGACACAGCCTGCAGGTCGGCGATCTTATCCTCCATGTCCTTCAATCTTTTATATATGTCCTTAGACACGGGGCCTATGTTGAGATAATTCTCGATGGCCACCACTCGCTCGGCTATGGATGATGGCAAGCCAATGTTGTCTCGTTGTTCGGGGTACATGTCCGCGGCGGATACGGTCTGAGGTCCCCATTCATTGTTGACTTTTCGAACTAGAATGAAAATGGTAAATTATCTTTGTTTATTAAATATTTTTGAAAGCGCTTTTCACGGCCAAAATTCGACTTCCTAACGTGCCGTTGAGAGGTCGATTCCCAGTTCGGGCAAAAGTGTTACAGCGATTTTGCCTCGGGAATTTTCAGCAGCAGCCTGGAGTTTAGATTTATGCTTGCAATAAGATACGGATAAATTGTGAACTGTAAAATATATTGTATTTAAAACATCTGTTCACAATACATCCAGAGTTTTTAATCGAATAAAGATTTATTACAATCTAACGGAGTTTGTAATAATCTGTCGACATTACCATTTTCCATATTGAGGTCGGCTTCGAATCTTAGTTGACAGTACTTTACATCGAACGACTGCCTATGCGACTGGCCTCCCCATGTTTATGGTCATCATCACTATCATCATCATATAAGCCGAAAGACGTTCACTGCTGGACATAGGTCTCCCCAAGTGTCGCCACAACAATTGGTCCTGTGCGTCTCACATCCATCGGCTACCCGCGACCCTCACCAGGTCATCGGTCCACCTTGTTAGAGGCCTTCCAACGCGCGGTCGCCGCTGCAGAACTTTATGAATGCAGAACCAGAATTTTGTGTTGTATGTTTATAAACTCTTTGCCAGAGACAAAAAAAAATAGGTAGGTACTCACTTTTCAAATGCCCTTTCGAGTCGCTCCTCCTAACGAACTGCGTCCTCACCCTAGCACAGGTTTCAGTCTCCATATCATCCTTCTTATCAGGTATGAAGTCGTGGATGTTGCTGATGTTCACTTGCTCCCGCTTCCGCTCTATGAAGTTGTTGATGCGCTGCTGCAGTTCCTCGCAGGACACGTTGATTTGCACGAGGGTCTTGTCGACTGGTGGGGCTGGGTTTGGCGCTGGTGTTGGGAGGGGGGTCGAGTCTGGTACTGTGCCTGTAATGTTTTGTGTGTTTTAGGGGACTGATTTTGTGGCAGTATTTGGTTGTGTAGTTATGTCTACTTGGGTTATGATATCCATCACGACTGCAGAGTTTCTATAATTAGTTTCATTCGGTGTAATAGGCATTTATCTACTTTATTTACCCTTTATACAGTGTTTTAGTAGTGCGTAGTCGGGTTACTTCAGTGAAAAATTCGTTTTTTTTTTTTATTTATGACTTTGACGTCAAAGTCCATATCGGACTTGTCTTTCTAATTGTAAACTTTGAAGCTGCAACTTTACCGCTCATGAAGATATTTTAAACAATATTTCAAAATTGTTTAAGTACTAGAGCTAATAAGTATTTCATTAAGCAAGTAAAACATTGCATGCATATTCCCTATTATAAAAGCAAGTATACAATTTGCGGCCTTATCGCAACAGGGCAATCTCCTGATATCATTATATTTTCACTAAGTTCTTAAGGTCGTTTTTGTTTTCCCTAAGCTCTAGTTTTGGAGTCAGTACCTATGTATGTATGTTTGTATTTGTTACTTGGATATAGTGTCAAGCAAGAAATCCTTCACACCTAGCATAGATAAAATGGTGTTTGACTGTATTTTTTTTGTAAATTTTTCAAAACCTTGGAAAAAAGATAGGGTGCAGAAGAAATAAAAATAGCTCAAAAAATTACAGAGTTGTGAGTGTTTTAAAATCTGTTTTATACAGAGACAGTACTAATTGCGTGTGACGTCACTCACTATACTAGGCGCCAGATAAATGTGGAATAAAGTACATTGACCTTTCATTAATATCTCTTCATAAATACCCTTGGACAATAAATTATGAATCGTTTTTCATTACTAGAACAGTATGGATCACGATAAATGTCGATTCAGGACAGCTTTGTGTCATTAGGTGGGTCAATGACCGTTATTCTTCATTTATCTGGCGCCCACTATAGCATCGCCATTGTGAATTTGCGCTATCCAGTACAAACGTCATTTTGCATGACAAGGATAGAAGAATAACTTCAAATGCTTGTAACTTCTCTATTTTGCTATCAATTAAATTTATTTTTTCACAAATCTTACAATTTTAGTGATACCTTTTGGATAAGTATTCATTCATCTCGATTTTTGACAGTTGTCAAATACATAGGGTATTTGACAACTGTCAAAAATCGTTCATCATTCAGATAAATTTAGGATTTCTATTTTTTACACAACTCAACACACACAGGTATGTTTGGCATTGTGCCAAAAAAGCGAATATGATGAAAAAGGAAAGGTATTAAAATGTCTGCATATTTCAAATTGATCAGAGCATTGGCTAATTATACACACACAGATTCCTATAGTAAACTCACGCCTTTTCCCCACGGGGTAGGTAGAAACTACAGAACGCCACCTGTTACAATACTGACATACTCCTTTTGCTTACTTTACTTTCATATCTGGTCATACAGGCACGCCGAGTGTGTGTTGAATAATTATGCATTTTACTTGTCAACAAAATTAAAGTGATTGGATGTTCTAAATAACTATTATTAACTTCACAGCTCATTAGATATCGACTATCAGAACCTTATCGCCACAGCACATCACTTGGACACATTTATCAAGAAAACTACTTTAAACAATCTTAAATTTTATTTTTATTCTGCATTGCTCACTTAAAAACTATATTTGTCTTGAAAAAAAAGGTAACAACAAAAAGAAACTTGTAGCCCAAACTTTTTACTAAACATCAAACTGGTTTGGCTTTCACTGTATAATAAATATGTAAATAGAAAGAGATCTACATTGAAAAGAAAAAAAAAATCTAGTCCCACTCACAAAAAATATATTAACTGTGAGAAAAAAACATTTAAAAACATGCATTTCATGCTGTGTACATTGTACATATGAAAACAAATAGTTGACATAAATATTTCTTACATATAAACTTCAATAATTATATTTTCGAGTAGAAGTTTGTAATCTATTTTCTATTAATTTTTGCATTGCACAATAAATCCATCGTGTGTAGAAATCACGAGGAATGCATATTTGTTTTTATATGTCTACAAATATCTCATAAAAGCATGTTTCATACCAGCGATAAAATTTCAATAAATACATGTAATAAATAATATTTTAAAACAAAATAAAACAGAGTACTTATCCAATACCTTTCCCACAGTAAAAGAGCGGTTACAAGACCGGATATATCCGGAGATAACCGAACCAACAGAAACCTTCCGATCTTGTAAAAGCTCATATATTAAATTCGTAACAATCTAAGAAGTCGGATTTGACCGCTGAGTAGAGAGGGAAAGAAGATCGCTTACCACTTAGTGCGAAAGAGACGTATTTCATACGTCTTTCATACTTACTAGTAAAACAATTTATACTGCTGTCAAATGTGACTCATTCGATTGTAACGATTATAAAACTTAGCACGTACTACCCGTACGCGTTAACATGGCACCTGGCTCGAAATACGTTTTGGCATTTTAATTTAAATTGAACCATTCGATTTTGATGAAAAAAATATAAACGCAACTGTAACAATATTGTTTTCATCGAAATATATTTTTTTAATTTAAATTCAAACTTTCAAATGTCATTCGAAATGTGTCGAGCCAGGTGCCATGTTAACTCGTACGGGTTATATGAAGATCACACAAGTTCAAGACAGTTTTTGAACAACTCCTAATGAAAAATAATTTAAAAAAAAAACACCGAACCGAATGCACAACCTCGTTTTTTGTAACGTCGGTATAATATTTCAAGTTTCCGAGCAAGTTCATTCCCTTACATGGTAATGAGAATATAGAAGATGGTACAAAGCATAAACGCTAGAAGGTAGTGTGTCAGTATTATTAGTTACTACAAATGTTACTTTGTTTAATAGTATTCTACCTACTATAAAACTTCTAGTTGCATTGTATGCATTAACAAAATTTGTCAGCCTGCCAAATGGAAAACGTCTGAAGAAATTTCATCTATAGAAGTTGTTATGTCGCAAATTTAACTAAAATAGGTATCAATGGCATTGAATCTTGACGCGTTAACTTAGTTTACAAGTCTTTTTATGTCATTGAGAGGCAAAGAAGCAGGCGGCCCAGCTGATGGTCAGCGCCTTCCATGAACATCAACAGCAGGGGTACCACACGTGCGCTGCCTAGCCTGTGACTGCGCATTTGACGGCAAGAAAACGACTTATCTTTATATACACCATACATACGTATACATCTGTATGTAAATTGTGCTAAAATCAATCATTCTGCCTAGCCCACCAACTATGTTGGGATCGGCTCCCAGTCTAACCGGATTCAGGTGTGTACTAGTATTTTACATGTAGCTACTGGCTATCTACCCTCCACAACCCAGTAACTGGGTAATATGATACGATTTTCTGGCTGCTGTCTACCCATAACGACTGTCCACAGATCTAAAAATGACAGCCTCTCGGCTATCATTTATACCAACGGTTTAACGTGCTTTCTGAGGCACGGGGAAATCTCGGTATACCTACATGCCATATAATGATTTGTGACCAATCCTCAGATCAACCTCTTCTAGCGTTGCTTAACATGAAAAATCGACCCGTGCAGCTGTTAATACTTAACCGCAAGCTTGTACACGATACGTGTAGAATGCACCCTTTTAAATTCAACCCTCATTTCCTCACAGCCTTGCTTATCAACACCCTTATAAAATTTTAAAAGCCCAAAAGGCTCTAACCTTCTATAGCACTAATCAACATTATTACATGATAATATTCAATATCTAAATAATGACCCTTAAACCACTTGCATTAATAAAGCTCTAAAAAATTACAAATCTTACCTACGATTAAAAACTCTAATCATTAAAGCTCTACGAGCTCTAACTTATCAAAGACATGATTGGTGTCTAATTATTCGCAAAATAATGTAAAATGCCCTGAGAACAAAAATAAACTAAGGCCTGATTTTTCCATAGTCAGTTAACTTTTATCTAAAGAATAAATATAGCGGTTTGACATAATTTTCACTGTCAAAGCGTAAATTTTTTTCCTGAGTTAAAGTAGTCTAACTATGGAAAATATGGCCCCTAAACAACCGAGTGAAAAGAGCCCTAAAGATGAACAGCATTTATAGAAAAGCAGGCTTCTTTTAAAATGTGCGAAAAATCAGCTATTCCCTACAATTTGTCGAATTAACTGAAGAGAACAACAATTTTTTTTTTCATATTTTAAGCGTTTGTTTCTATGAGACCTATGTTCTAAGGAGTCGTCCAGAAACTCATCCAACGGAATGACCGTTGCAATCTCTACGTTTGGTAGACCACGCACATTAGATGTTCTCCTTCCAGACCGGGGCATCTCCCTCGTATACCTCTTTCTTCCAGATGGGTACGCTGGCTTTCAGGCTCTTGATGAATTAATGATAAAAGCCCTAACCTACGCTCGGAGGCTCTATCAATGAAGTTCTACGAGCTCTAATAAAATTAGTCTAACACATAATTGGTGCTTTCTAAAAGCAAATACCTATGATGAACAGAATTTTAATAAAGGTGAACTTTGGTTTTAAATCGCACGAAAAATCAGCTGTTCCGTAGCTGTGTGCATTTGTCGAGTTAAGGGACCATATAATGTAAAAAACAGCTGCTTTTTTTTCATATTCCAG
The DNA here is from genome assembly GCA_947386135.1 of Melanchra persicariae. Lineage (NCBI taxonomy): Eukaryota > Metazoa > Arthropoda > Insecta > Lepidoptera > Noctuidae > Melanchra > Melanchra persicariae. The sequence continues at coordinate 17,825,778 of OX376662.1, read as the reverse complement.
AAATGAGACCATGTTCTAACAAAAATCTACATAGGAGGTGTCCAAAAACTCATGCAACGATCTGACCGTTGCAATCTCTACGTTTGGTAGACCACGCACATTCGATGTTCTCCTTCCAGACTGGAGCGTCCCCCTCGTACACCTCCTTCTTCCAGATTGGCACGCTGGCTTTCAGGCTCTCGATGCAGTGGGAGACGGCGTCCAGGGAGTCGCGTCTGTGCGGGCTGCTGACTGCTATGACCACTGAGGATTCTCTGCAGGGGACGAAGCCGAGTCTGTGGCAGAATGGAATAGGTTAATCAACATGTCTAGAATGTACCTGATTAGGTCTAAAACAATCTAAACTTTAGACGTCGTATGCCAACAAGCTGCCGACACAAGGGAGACGCTCTCCACAGAAATTTCAACATTCACGCCGGCCAGGAACGAAGCGGTCGCTAGATCAGGTACAAATCGGCAGAATTGAAATTATTGATCATATTTTTAAAAAACCTACCAAGATGGTAGGTTTTTTAAAAATTTTAGTTCAAACGTAGAAGCAATAAATATATTGAGTATGATTTTTTTAACTGTAAGACTTTATCTCTGTAAATTATTTCGTTTTGATCTATTGTATTTGTGAACTATTTTATTCTATTTTACTGTACCTTGCAGTAAATTTTCGCATGCCTCCTATAGGTGAGATGCGTAAAGCACTACCTACTTTCTTGGAACACCCATTTTACCATACCTCTGGCGAAATAAATGATTTATGATGAAATAAATGATTTAATATTTTATTTAATAAATTTCTCACAACCCACATATCCGCAAAAAATACAAATTAATGAAACACCAAATAACTAATATACATTATGGAGCGAGAACGTTGCCCTTGTCGCATCAATACATTTATAAAATGCCTCGGCATTGTAGTAATATAATGTAGTATTTCTACTGAAGTATCACGTCACTACCTATTTCCCATTGGCGAAATAAAAGAGTTAGTCAGTATACTCATTATGCTAAATTATTGGAAAAACACTGCTCTACATAAGAATCGAACCCAATACGCGATGCCCAACAATCACTCTTACTATCTAGCATATCAGTCAAGTTTTTATCATGTTTTTTTACAACGCTAATACAAATCATCTTTTTATAAACAACAAAAACGTTGAATCGAGGTCACACGTCACTTGGACACTGTATTCATACATTAATACACTTCTAGTAACTTCCATAATCAAGTCCTTCAACTATGAACCTTACGCAAACGAGATAGAGTTCAAAATAAACACCAGGAAAGTTAAAGAGGATGTCAGCAATTTTCTATTGATCACTAATAATGCTGTTTCACTGACCCTGGCATCGTGTGGTGGATTTAAAAGCATGTATTTTCTAAGCAGGTTATTTGTTGAAGTAATTTTATGCCTCTACATTTCAAATAACATTATGTTATGCCTGTATTGGCGACACTTGGGGGAGGCCTATGTCCAGCAGTGGACGTCTTTCTACTGATATGATGATGATGATTGCCCAAAGATTAAGGCGAAGCAGTACCTACAGGGTGTTACAGATTAAACTCAATACCTGAAAAGGGACACCCGGGGGATTTAACTTCTCCGTTGGTCTCGCGGTCGCAAGCGCGAGTGCCGAGTCTGGGTTCGATTCTCAGGTCGGGCTAAAAGTATTATTAATCCCTGTGACATCCCGGAGTTTGGAAGTTCGTGGTGTGACACCCCCGTGCCTGGGTGTGCACATTAAGCCGTTGCTCCAGCGCCAGATCTCTCTCCGGTCGTGTCGGGTGGCCGTCTCATCGCAATAATTATGAGAGTGATGGAAGAGAGAGTGCACCTGTGTGTGCGCACACACGCCTGCACTATAACATATCCCGCGCCGATGGCTGGTCTCCGTTGAGATTGCCCACGGCCGATATCGGTCAGAACTATATTACAAACTACTTTTAGTATGGGACCTCCTTCAAATCGTACCAAATGTGATGTTCAGTATATTTGGTCCAGTAATCCAGTTATCCTTACTAATATTATAAACGCGAAAGTTTGTATGTATGGATGTTTGTTACTCTTTCACGCGAAAACTACTGAATGGATCTTGATGAAATTTGGCACAGAGGTAGATTATAGTCTGGAATAACACATAGGATACTTTTTATCCCGGGAGTATGTTCCATTGGGATAATTTTCGTCATTCACGCGGCCGGAGCCGCGGGCGGCAGCTAGTGAAAACATAAATGTAAGTAGCGGTTGATTTTTTATTTTTACGATTTCAGGGTTGGTGCCATAATAAAAGTTGTTCATAATAATGAGTAATATAACCTCTTTTCAGGATATGCGTCTATTTGTTACCTCCTGTCAGTAGGCACGGGGTTGGGGAGGTCATGTCAAGCGGAAAACTTTTTTCATAGACTTTCATTTCACTCCTTAGCCGTAAGAACAATGGAACCACTGAACCACCAAGTCAGTAATTTTACGGTTTTTTAATGTAAAACTAAGAAACATACACAAAGCCATCATTAATTGCCCATCAAAACGTCAACATTATTTTATATTAGTTAACCATCATGACTGTTACTTTCTCATTTACTCCAGTATTATCAGTTTTACGTTCCTCATAAAAGGCTGTTATCAAGTGTGACCAAGTTATTGCACAATTGTTCAATTTGTTAATTACTTGTTATCTACAGACTAATTATATAAAAGAAATCATTTATAAGAACACAGTAGATATGCTATGACGTAGTAAGTAGTTATAATTAGATGTAAATGTATTTGATGTTCTTAAACAACGCGATTAGAATTATTGAAACATTTTATTAAAACTAAACTGCAAAATAAGACCGGGAGAATGTACAGTTCTCGTCAAACAGCTTTGCCCCTCTGAAGTTGTGTCGAGTGGCTGCGTAGTAGTCAAAATTACGAACACACTGTAACTGCGCATGCGTAAGAGACATAGGGGCGGGGCACGATTTTATGTCTCAGTCTTACGTTTACGTTCGATGCATGCTTGCGTCCCGCTTGCTCCCGTGTACGTGACTGCACCTGCGCGATTTTTGCAAATGGCTAACTTCAGAAGGGCAAAGTTATTTGACGAAAACTGTACAGAGGGGTCCACATTGCAGAAGACCGCATGGCTTGGAGACGCGTCGTATGTGGTCGCGATCCTCAGCAGTGAGGGAACGACGAAGAAGAAAAAGAACATCCGTTACAACGTCTGTTACGTGTGGGGGCCTACTCTCTAAGCCCGAAGTCCGTAGTTTCGACCTTATAGTGTCGGGCGTTTTCTACACCTACGGACTTACGATTAGTTCCGAACCCGAACTGTCTGAATGACTGACAAATGGATTTGACAGTTGTTCTTAGCCACCTCTTCTCTTTCCTACTTAACCATCCGGGGGTAGGCAGAGGAATAGATACAGACAATGTTATGTTGGAAACAAATTGGGTATCTTTTATCTATATCTAATGCAATTGGACCCGAAACTTATATCAACAGTATTTTTGTATATATTTTATTTCTGGCGTTATCTCTCCGAGCGATATGAAGTTGCATTTATAAATAAGTACGTCATTTGTAATCATTACGACATTGCATATCAAGTTCATTTACACTGATTCCCTAGTCAACAACAACAAGAACTTGTGACCTTATTGTGTGTATCATAAGTGAAAGAAAACGAATTATTGTGACATTCCTTCTGTCATCATCTGCCTAGCCTTTTCCCAACTACATGGGGTCGGCTCCCAGTCAAACCAGATTCAGCTGAATACCAGTATTTTATGGGGAGCAGCTGCCTATCAGACCTCCACAACCCATTAACTGGGTAACACGGTGAAATTTCTTCTATGTTTGAGGGAAAATGTTGTGATGAAAGTTTTTTAAGTGTATGAATTGGGATCGTTAAAAGGTTAGAGGAGGACATAGAGTATACTCTTTGGAGGAGGAAGACCAGAGAAGCTATGGATGGATTGTGTGAATGATGATACTTATAGTTAAAAATAAGGTAAGTATTGAGAAGAATGCAAATAAATCGTTATGTAGACTTTTGAACTTTTAGAACGTCAAAAACGAACGTATGAAGACACACCCCAAAACGCCTGCCCATCACCATTTTCCTTTCGTGTTTTAGCTGGGAAGAAGAAGTTTGCGAAAAAGACTCCCTAGCAACACATCTATCTGCTAAGTTTGAATAACTTGAATTTACATAATAGTAATGACTAATACCTAGGTCTATCGGGTCGTGGGGTCCGAGTGCTCATTACTTATTTAAAGATCTCTCAAGACGCTTAGTTGACACTTCGCGTGACCCAAGGGCTGGCTTTTACCTTGGACAAAGGATAAGCATTGCCATACAACGTGGCAATGCCGCCAGTCTTTTGGACACACTTCCAGTCGACAGCGATGTGAATGAATTTCTTGACGCCATATTTTAGGGTTAACTTAGTTAGGATTTTTTTATTTTGATTTTTAGTGTGTACCTATAGTTAGTTAATAGCTGCAGTTTGACAATATAGGCTAGTTAGCTATCATATTAGATGAGAATTAGAAACTCTATCATTATGACAGAAACGCACTACATACAACATTTTATTTGATTCTATAGATACTGTAAAATGTAGGTAAAGTTAAATAGTGCGAGCCACTAATGAATAATAATTATTATTATGATCGTGAACTTGAAACACTAAGCGAGCACCAATGCTCGTTTAACATAAGAACAAAACACTGAAATTTCCTGTCATCTATATCAATAATGACGGTCGAATAATTTTCAACATATTTATCCAGGTGTTAAACAAGGCCTTTATAATAATTAAACGTTTTTTTTTTCAATTACAAATTGGTAGGTAATTGAAACACAAAAGAATGTCTCAAATTTTCTATTTTCGAACAGTGAGCCCCACTGTTTGGTAGAAACTACAGAACGCCACCGGCTAAGATCCTAGCATACTCCTTTTGCTTCGTTTAAGTTCATAAACAGGAAGGGATTCATAATCAAATAGTTGCTGTTGGCTCGCTCAACGCTATAAGAAATCGTGGCAAAGCAAGGCGAAGACAACAAATCGGGCTCGACTCCTAACGAAAGGACTGGGGCCTACCAGTGGGAAAGAGACAGAGCTATACGTCCTGTATAGCTCTGTCTCTTTCCCACTGGAAGTAATATTGAAGTAATACTGCTTTAAGAGTTGGTGATTTAGGCCCTGGTCCGTACTAGCAGGAAACATAACTGTGTGGCCCAGTAGCGTAGCTAGCATGGGTGACACCCAGGGCGGGTAATGTGGTGTCTCACCCTACAAATGGAGAACACCTTCCCCCGACCCAATAATTATGGGTTGGGACTTTCGTTCTGGTGACGGCCGCGCAACCCGTTTTTTCGAGGGTGCTTCATTAGAATGTGTATGCTAAGAGAAGGCAAGTCGAGCTCGAACAATTTAAAACCCCGAGTCAGGGTGTAGACTTTTTAAATAGGTTTGATTTTCTTTTAATAATTCAGACTTAAAAACTTTGTTGACTGATGTACGAAAGCTCACTAAGAGAGGGTAGAATACAATAGCGAGCGAATCGAGCTCGAAAATTTTGCAATCCACCTCGGATAGGTTTGATTTTTTTTTTGATTAAGTATTCATATTTTAATAGAAATGATTTCTTTGATTTATACAGAAAAGCTCAAGAACTAAGAGAATACAAGAGCGAGCAAGTACAAGAGATGGGGTGCCAAAAACGAGCTCGCTTTGCACGTTCCTGCATTCTGCACTCTCTTAGTTCTTGACCTTTGTTCCGGGTGTCACCCCTAAACGGGTGTCACTAGGGGCGGGCCGCCCCAAACATCGCCTCTCCTCTTGCTACGCTACTAGTGTTGTCGTTGCTCTTTTTCTTCTGCCTACGTTTATTGCAGCATCAATGGCGTTTGTTAAGGCCTCAAAGTTGGAGGTGCATGGGCACTTGAAGCACTCTAACATGAGACGTTCTGAACAAGATTACCGTCACCACACAAATCGTCAAACTCGAGCCTATCAATATCACCATCATTTCAGCCGAAAGAAGTCCATTGCATAGGAAACCTCCAAGATACCGGTCCTGTGTGTCTCGCAGCCAGCGGGTTGCTGCGGCCTACACCAAGTCATTGGTCCACCTTGTGGTGGGAGACCTTCTAACACTTCTTCCTCCGGTACGCGGTCGCCACGCTAGAACATTTCGACCCCATTTGTTCTGCGAGCAATGCCCTGCCCATTTCAGCCTATCAATTAATTATTATAATATTAAGCGCTCAAACCTGTGGAATATAGCTATACTGTGGATGGCAGGCCACTTGTCGCGGACTTCGTCGCATATTGACTTCATAGCCTTCAGAGCCATGGGCTCGTAAGCTTCATACTCCAGCCGTACCACCTGCACAAACAAAACATCTGATTAAAAATTACATATTTTACTTAGCGACGAGCGTATTTTGGGCATTTTGGGATAGGAGCGGAATTCCCGTAGTGCTATGTTCTATTTCATGTAGCGAACTTAGCACTACGAGTGTATTTTTGACTTGGACAAGATAGATACAATATATAACTATCACTGTGGGGTCTTGCCCCACTCGTGAATCGTACTTTAACTTTGCTAAATAATGTAAGCGTTTTATACGAATCAATATGAAATTTTAACTCTTAGGAATATGGTCCACATTCGTATGAAATGCTAACTTAGCAAAGTCAAAATAGCCCTGAAGGAGAGTGAAGGCATACTGGATGCTAGTTTAATATTTTACAGTAGGACTTTTAATTCTATTACAGCTAGCTTAAAATGACCCTCTTCGCGTATGAAATTACATTCCAGTAGTCCCTACGTAATGTCAATAAAAATATTTAATAAACTACCAGATGCAATAAAAAACGAAACTAGCGATACAATTTTTACTAATAAGCTTAAACAATTATTAATTAAAAAAGCATACTACACAATAAACGAATACATACATGACAAAAATATTAATTTCACACAAACAGACACCATACATTGTTAGTTGTTTAAAATTCTATTATTTAAATATTGTATTATTATAAAAAAATATGTTAAAGTTTATTTTAATCTTACCAAAAAAAAAAAAAACAAATTATTATGCTAAAAGTGTTAATATTGTTAAGTTAATATCAAATAATTAATCTTTAAATAAAGGCTATAATTAAGTTAATTAATAAAAGAGAAAATGTTTAAAATTGTTAACTAATATATAGGACATGTTTTAAAATTGTTAACTAATATATAGGACATGCTTTAAAATTGTTAACGAATGTATTAATTTTATACTTTTTGCTGTGCCCTACAGGGTCCGTAATTGGTTCCTAGCTTTTAAGCTCATTATAAGACCTTCACATATTACATTATGGAATGCAAATAAAGATGAATATGAATAATATGACACTATAGTAGCAAGTCATGCGGACCGAAAAGTGAAAGACAAAAAAAATACTTAAGTAGATACCTAAATAAATAAGTGAAGAATATTTTCGTAAATGTTCGAAAACCTGTTTAATTTGGAACTAAATTAACTTGTGACGTTGTATTTGTACAAGTGATAAATGATAACGCCTATGTCGATCCAGTGTTTACTGCCAAACATTTATTGCGATGGTTAGTCTCGAGCGCTCGCTATATCGTAGATTCGTAGACAAACGTATGCCAGCAAACACTCAAAATTAAAAGTAATTTATTGAAAACTAGCTGTACCCTGCGGTTTTACCCGCTGCTTGGCTTCTAAGGGTCGTAGCGTGATGTTAAATACCCTAAAACCTACCTAAGAACTGGGCTATCAAATGCAAATAAAGAATTAAATCGATAAAGTCGTTCTCAAGTCATGGCATGACCAAGGGAAATAGGGATTCATTTTTAGGTTTCTGTACCCAAAGGGTAAAAACGGGACCCTATTACTAAGATTCCGCTGTCTACTAAACACAGAATTAAATAAAAATGTAAGCCCCACTCACATTTTTATTTAATTCTGTTTTTAGTATTTGTTGTTTTAGCGACAACAGAAATACATCATCTGTAAAAATTTCAACTGTCTAGCTATCACGGTTCATGAGATACCTATAGCCTGGTGACGGACAGACGAACAGCGGAGTCTTAGTAATAGGGTCCCGTTTTACCCTTTGGCTACGGAACCCTAAAAACTCAAAACAAAACCTACGACAATACGGAACCACCTACATACCTGTACCTACTTACATCTATAAATAGCTATCTAGTACCGTTATCTAATTGCAGATTACGCAATATTATTGTTTGCAACATTTTCTTACGTCCATTTATCAGTTGGTTGCTATGTTATCAACGAATTTGTCTTGCCAATGACTTGCAATTTGCAAATAGACATGCTTGTTTTGTTATATTATATTCTGTTATAATAAGTAACTAATATTTCACTCCTTGTTTCATGCGTATTTGTTTTTAACCGACTTCCCAAAAAGGAGGAGGTTCTCAATTCGACTGTATATTTTTTTTTTGTAGAGTATATTTCCCTAAAGTTCGAAGAAGTAACATAGAGTTGATAATACCTCCTCTAAAATCCCGGTATCATAAACATGACCATTGAATCCTGGGATTTAAGAAATTTGAACTAAATTATTAGGTATATTGAAGAATCTATGTTTTTAGAGTTCCATACTCAAACTGTACTATAGCAGGCGCCAGATAAATGAAGAATAACGGTCATTGACCTTTCCTTAATATCTCTTCATAGGTACCCCCGGACAGTAAATTATGAATCGTTTTTCATTACTAGAACAGTAAGGATCACAATAGATGTTGATTCAGGACAGCTTTATGTCATTATTTCTGTTTTTGAAATTAAGTGTGTCAATAAATGTAGGTGGGTCAATGACCGTTATTCTTCATTTATCTGGCGCATACTATAGCTCTACCTATTTCGATCTCTGGTTATAAGCGATGATGTTGTCGACGATGGAGCATGCATAGCTAGACGTCCCCTGACTAGAACCTATTCATTCTTGTTTTTTTATAAGTGGGCTCTCGAAGGTCGACCTATGAAGTTGATGTCTGTTTAACCGAACGTGCCTGTCCGCCACAGACAGGCACGCCTTAATAATAAAGCCTCCAGCCAGGACTACAGAAAACTTAAAAACCAACTTACTCACGCAAGGGCACCCCATGTGGGGTACATTCTTTGGCTTAGGGCGTCTCTGTAGGAAGGACATCTAAAGATGGGCTGGAACGAACGTTCACTCTTGGCGTAAAGACCCCCAAAGACCGATTGATATTTAGTATTGACCCCCAGCTTTATAGGTTACCAAATCGCTCAAGGTTTTGATATCTACTTATTATCATTATGCTGTAATATCAACTAAATGATAAGTTAGTTAGATGTCACATATCTACTGACAATTCATGTTTCTGTAACTCTTCCCAGTTTTTCCAGTCATAAATTTATTCTAGTGTATAACTATTGTTTTTTGCAAGATAGATTAAAAAAATATATAATTATGTATTTAGGTTCTACATATATTATTAGCATTTTACTAGAACATTCAAAAACATATAGGTACATATGTACTGCTACAGTAGCATTAGCAGTGGTGGGATATGCAGGTATTTTTTATTTTATTAGAGAAAATCTGCCAGGAATATGTCATTGTTGGTGGCAGTGCAGAGGTTACTTTGGGCATGCTTTGAGGAACAGAAGACAGGAAAAAAGGTGGTTCATAGTTGGCGATTCCTAAAGGATAATCTTAACTTGATATTGCCACTAAAGATACAGCCATGCTGCTATTTGTTGTCCGTAGAAAAGTTGAATAAGGTTTTTTATGATAGATACCGTCAAACGGGGTGAATAGGACTTTGATAAGATTTTTCACTTCAATATCATAACATTGGCGGTCTAAGAAAACAACTTTATTTTATTTCTATCAATTCAATAAAATTGAAAACAGCAAATGCTGCAAACAAGATTTAAATAACCTTAAAAAAATTGTGCCGATTAACCCTTGCGTTCCTATTCACACCGTTTGTAGTATTGACAAAAAGGCTATTTTACTGAGCATTGGCTTCAAAGTAAAATATTAGTTAGCTCACCTTTTTCCCTTCAAAGTTGTCTCTAGTGGTGCCCATGAAGACAGATATAGCTCCACAGCTGTCAGCGGTGACTAGTTCCGTAATCTCATCAACTGACAGTTTATCCACCGTTAACTTTAGGTGATCCATCTTGGCTTAAAGTTCTCTAGTTGGATTTGAAGAAGGTTTTGCGGTCTCTGTTCTATTGCTAATAGCTAGAAAAATACTGTAGTGGGAAGAGTTAGCGTGTTTTGGTTTCCAAGATTAACCACCACTGATTGGAGGAATCACAGCAATACTATCTCGTTCCTTTATTTCAATATCAACCTCCTCTTCACAAACTTCCTCGTTTTTAGCCAATAATATATTGTCTTTTATAGTTTGTAAATTGTAGTTTTCACTAATAATATTTAAGAGCTTTTTATAGCTGATCTTGGTTGGGAGACGGATTGTGGACTCCCGGGTTCCCGCCAACTCTTTAGAGCGCGCGAAAAACAATAGTTTCACAGTTACGTCATGCTCTATTTCCATAGTTTACACTGTAATAAAAAGGAAATAAATTAACAAGATAAGCCAACTGAAATAAATTGGTATATTTCATACTTTTTTTATAAATTGCCAGCATTTATTTATATGCTTGACAAGGGATTGGCTGTTATTAAATTACATTATGATGACACACACTGTTATAATAATGATGTGCCAGTAATTACTAAGTCTATTTTTATGATTACATGCATGCATGCATTATAACCAGTTTTTTCACAATCAGGCATTTGAAGTGATACACAGTACAATCCTTAAGAAAAATGATACAGGCTATGACATAATCCAAAAGTTAATTGAGTACATATTATCAGATTTCTCATAGTGAGGTAAGAAGTTTTACTCAGCAGTCACTGCAAATAAAAATTATGCCTGACATTCTTTATGATTTCCATTTATTGTAGGCACGTCAGTGTATAAAAACTTCACTAGAGTGATCTGGAAACTTTCATTATGACACCTTTCTTTTGCCCATGCCATTTGTGAACCAGTTATTAATAATAAAAAAGAAAAAAAACATACTCTATTGCCTGCTCCCAAGCACTAGGTACCTACTCTTTCAGTATTTAAATTTAGAACTGGACAGTAAGTAAAAATAAGCTAGGTAGGTGCTTATTGCGCCAAATGTACTCGCGTAATTATTTATGTACTCGCAGAGAACGTGTGTCGCATGACACAGTCGCACTTGCACTAAGTAATGACTTTGACTTGACGCGGTTAAACTACAACTGGTTTTTGCGGTCTCTGAACCATGACCACTCTGAAGTAGCCGATAAAAAAAAAACTACGAATGCAATAATCGCAAATTAATTATGTATTAGTTTGGTGCAAACAGCTAATTTACGTAAATGATGTAATAGTTATAGAGTTTCTACGAAGTTAAAACTATTTTGATAACATCGATGAGGTTATAAACTTAACCTTGATATATTTTTTATACTAAAACAAAAGTTTTAATTTGTAGGTATACTTACAATGCTCATTGTAATGTTGATGTAAAATTATTAACTTTGTTTATTCTTATATATAAAACTCTCCCTCTACCAGTTCTAAAATATTTATTTATTTTCCACAAAGGCACAACAAACACCTGACAAATTGACAGTCAGTTCTACTCAGTTTACGGAATCAGCTGTAAATTGGTGGGTGGTATTTAAAAAAAATCTGATTGCTCAGGTTGCTGGAAGGAAGTACTTCCAGCAACCTGAGCAATCAGATTTTTTTTAAATACCACGTGCATAAAAGTTAGTGACTTTGACTGATTAACTTGTGATGTGTTTGGATAGTTATTAAAATTTTTACAAATTGAATAGTGTTTTCTTTTACGAAAAACACAGAACTTTCTTCGTAAACGACTATGCAACTACTGTCACTGTCAGAAAGAAAGTAAAGGTGATTCCACGCTATTTTATGTAATATTAGTACTTGTCTGTTAGTAAATGTTATTTATGGTAAATGGCGATATTTTAATCTATTTTTACCTCCTGCGCATCGATTAATTAACAGCTATAATTCATTTTCTAGTTATAAAATTAATACTTCTAAATTAACAGGCTCTGCCATGTGCCAGTATTTATAAAATAAAGAAGTAGCTGGGTATGGATATTCTGCCAACAACGCAAAACAATTTCATGATACATAATACAAATAAATAATAATATAATAATAGATACCTACATTGTGTCTGTAACGAGAGTGGTTTTCAAAATATAAAATTCTTCCGTCACTGGTGACAGACTGAGTGACTGACAAACAATGCACACTATGCACAGTCAAAACTACTGGCACAGATTACTGAATAGTTACTACGTAACAGATACTTCACTCAGTAGAAAATTTCCAATACCTATTACGATAATTGCCTACTCCCTCGCGTCAACAACCACTGTATGCTAAAATGCGCCTAAATGCTCAAGCGTACAGCAGTGATTGCTTCGCACCGCGCGATTCCACAGTAATCGCAGGGCTGCCTCTTCGATAAAATTAAATTAACATAACTTTTTATCTATGTTATTGAGAACTGTGAATATGTTCTGACTTTTATGTGGCAGTTAAAAATTTTATCATTTATAAAATATTTAACCAACTTAAAAAAAGGAGGTGATCAGACATACAGGCCAAACTGAGAAGTTTGACTTGTATGGTTTGTAGGTATGTATGTGCGCGATAATCTCGCGTTTGGCTAAACCGATATCGATGCGGTTTTCAGAAAAGTATTTGTTACATTTAGGAGAACGTTTTAAAATAAGTATAATACTTCTTAGTTTGATGATGTTCTTCGGAGATGTTCACTAGAAACCATCTATCATAAACCATCTACAGCACATAAGGCACCACACGGCATCGTAATACGCGTACGAACGAACAGCACTATTAAAATTGAACGGCGTGCGCGCGCTTCGCTTGCGAAAACCGCATGGCATGCAGGTTCCTTGGGGAGTGTAGGGGAGCACTAAGACCTAATTTCTATGGGAACGAGAAAAAAGGGTACATGTGCCTACGAAGTCGTGAACAAAACCTTGTTTTTTAATAAAATACTTGCTTCTTCCAGCGGCTTCGCCTGCATGAATGTCGGGAATTATCCCAAGGCAACATTCTCACGGGATTAAAAGTATCTATGTGGTGTTTCAGACTATAATCTATCTTTGTACCGAATTTAATCCAAATCCGTTGAGCCATTCTGGCGTGATTGAGTAAACAAACATCAATCCATCCATCCATCAAAACTTTCGCATTAACAATAGGAAGCGTGCATGATATAGGCGACAGCACAGATGTGTCAATGTCAAGTATTATTTAAAACGTAAACGTTTAGAATTTGCGTTACTAGATGGCACTATCCACGCTCGGTTCATCTAATGGGAGCCTATGGGAACTAATAGGTGGCAATACAGAAACGTGAAAATAACGTAAAAGTTTCGAATTTGCTAGCACAGTCTACGCCGCGCATGTTTTCTATAGTAGTAAGATAATACCAGCCTGAAACTGTCCCACAGGGCGTAAATATATTACGGGTTGATGAATTCAGATTCATAACATTAAGTCCCTATACATTACTTACAATTTATAAAACAGACATAAAATGTACGAATAATAAAAGCCAAGAAATGTAACTTAAGCTTAAAACTGGCACCACGCATACCGTACCGCAGAAGGCGTTTGCTAAATACCGTACCACGATTTTGGAAAGTGTTATGCAACATGAACGCAAAATGTACGTACTTTCCAAACGCAAATGTATATTTAATGCTACGAATAATTCGTAAAAAAAAATTACATTTGGTGAATTTTTCTTTCTGATCGTAGTATGATCATGAATCTAGGTAGGTAGCAGTCTAAATTAGACTTTGACTTTCCATGTCGATGCTTTCAAAGGTGAGATCAATTTTTTTGCCTCTTTTTTTATAACAGAATGAAACTTCAATAATTGCAAGCATATCTCAAACATTGGAAATGGTTCGCTTTACAAATTTGTGATAAAAAATTGCGAATCTTGAAATAGGGCACAGTCTCATAAGTCATAATAAGAATTTATATTATTTTGACATTTCCAAAATTTAGATATTTTACAAATAGTAGATATTTGAGAAATGGCTTGGGTGAAATTGGATGGAATCGGGATTGTAAGTTTTCTGCAAAAAAAAAACTTTTAAGTTAAGTTATTGACTTGTATTTTTAATTTTGTAAATAACCCGTATTGTTTTCATAAATAACAAAAAAAAACGTTAAAATATCAGATACCTAGTTATCAGAGACAGTCACAGTGACAGACCATTTAAAAAGTAACCGACCTGCTTTGGTGTGTACTGACCTTTCTGTGAACTGACATTTCAAATTATAAAAAGTTACCGGATTTCAAACGGTCTCGGAGCGGTCGGTGTATATTTGTGTTTGGGTTCAACAGCTCTGCACTGCATCGCATTTTGGCAAGATTCCCTCGGGCGCGTGCGTTACATAAAATGAACGTCGCGTTTCGTGCCACACAAAAAGGACAAAAATAGATTTTCAGAGTGAGTTGCGTGTTCACATCACCGACATTTTTGTTTTTAAATGACATACATACGCGCGTCGCCGCCTATACTACGACGTATTAGAAATCTTAGTGAAACTATCTGAAATCGGCTAACTGTAAACATTGGACTGATTTTTTCTTTGTATCTCGCTCCAGATTGACGCTTGAAGGATCGAGTATCGAGTGCGGGGCGGCTCTATAGTGAATGAACTCCGTGTGGTGTGTGACGGGTGATAATCCAAGTGTGTGACTAGTGGACGTGCAAGATGGCTCACCACGTTGAGCCGATGGATGTTGACAGTGATTTCGACAACAAAGAGAACAGTTTACATCACAACAATGTGCTGCCCTTCACAGAGAAGGGCTACGAAGAGCTGGACGTATCGGAACTGAACATGAAACTCAGGTATTCCATCACTCCGGCCTCGTCGCCGATGTCTAAGAGCTACACCGCTAATTGTGTTGATAACAAGAGCCTAGAGTCAGGCGACGACACCTTAAATGTCACAATTAATGAGAATAGCAATTTAACTCGCTCACTTAATTCAAATATGACTAAAAATGACAGTGTAATAAAATCTCTCAAAGCTTTACCACTCCAATCAATATCCACAGAGCAATTTGCTGACAGTAGTAGAAGCACATCAGTACTTAGGCCTCTTGATACCACCATCACTCAAGACAATGCAAATGTAACCGTAACAGTTAGCGGACCAAGTGACATTGATGAGAACTTGTCTCTGTTGAGTTCATCATCGTCTGCTGTTCAAACCCCTGAAGCAACAACACCAACAAAGGATAACACTAAGAATGATGGTGGTAGTTCTCCTATAATGCGAGGGATTAAATCCGTCCTCAACATGTTTAGATCATCACAGAGTCCCATACCACCAGCTGACAGTGAAAATATTGTGAAACCAGACATACTCAGCCCATCGGAGGCAACATCATCAGCAGAGGAAGCCAAGTCAAAGGCCATGTTGGCCTCAACCCCTATTTCTACTCATCGGAGGAAGGAAACAAGTCCAACGAAAAGAAACAGCCCACATAAGGAATCAATTGTTTTTAATGATGATCTGGAGAAAGAGCTGCAGTGGAAAGATGAGACAACCATCTTATTCAGTCAGGAGCGCATTCCAATACACAAATTATTTTTTCAACATACTCAACCTGAAGTTAAAATTGCCAATCAAGATGTGGAATTACCTACACAAGATGCCCAAGATGATATGAATTCCACTGTGGAATACATGGATATTTCATACAATGATTCACTTAGAGATAGAACTATGACTGATGCACATGACAAAACCAACTGCACTTTCACAGGTGAATCAGATGCGGAGTTTGTCGATTGTGAAACAACATTTACTAAGAATGATTCTCTACTAGAAGATAATGACAAGACTCCAGTAAATGACAAAACACAAGATTTGGACATAACAAAAGAAATAGAGACTACAAAGGAGAATACAAGTGCGTCTCGGTTAAAACAAATAATTTTGAATACTACACAAGATATATTAGATGCAACCCTATCAATAACACCTGAAGATTTGATGCCTGAAGCATTACTTAAATGTCAAAATATTTCAGGACAAGACATACTAGACCAAAAACCTCAGTCTGGAAACAGAGAATTTATTATACCAGGTGAGATTCAGCTTGAAAAAGCCAATGAAAGTATTGATTCCAGAGTTTTTGTAGAAACCCTGGATATTACTATTACGTCACAAGAAAACCTTCCTGTATTGGATCAAACATTAGACAATAAGAACCAGTCCGTGGACCAAAGTGAAGATTTGAATGTAACTACAACCGCTGAAAATGTAATTCAGTCAATACTAAATGAAGCAGTTGAAACTACAAATTCACTGACAAGTACAGAATATAATGAAGAATCCAATCTAACCAAAATAATGGATAAGATTTCGTCTGAGACCATTACTTTTGATAGCCAACATAATATTCTACAAAATCTTGATTCAACAACATGTACTGAAACACCTACACCAAATGAGAAACAAATTGAAGATTTAGGAAGGGACCATAATTTGACTCAAAACATTACAAAAGACATTGAAACAAATAAAACTGACCTTTATACTACAAATGTAAGTGAACATAACTCTTCAAACTTGGCTGAGATTGCAAACACAACAATTAATAATCCTGAAACCCTAGAAGAAATAGTAAACAAGTCATTACTTAATCCTAATGATGAAAGAAAGTCCAGTCCAATTAAAGAAGCTTCAATGACTGAATTGGCTGCTGAAGTCCCCCTACCTGATGAGGATGACCTTGACAAAGAATTAAATATGCCTGTCGACCAGATTGATGCTTCGTCCCTACCTATTAGTCTACCACTAGACCTTGTAGAAAACATCAATGAACAAGCAGAGATCACTGAAATGGTAAATAACCTTTCACTTGAAAAAGCAGAACAATTAATGGAAGTAGAAGCAAACAATGAAGACAAAACAGTTCTGCCTGAACCGCTACCTGTAAACACTTTAAATTTAGAAATCAGTGATAACATACAAAATATAACAATGAATTTAGATCCTGAAATAATACAAGCAGTGCCAGAAGTTCTTAAAGATATAATAGAGGTTAAGAATGATGATAACCCAAGAATTGAAGAACCACAAGTTGGCGCCGTTGATGTTTTACCTGAATCTGCCCCATCCATGAATATTGATATGAAATCTGAAAACAAAATCGATCAAATGTACCATGATACTGAAGTTTTAAACAAGACAGAAACTGTTACAGAGTGCCTTAATGAAACAGTTACATACCAAACTGAGGAAAACAAAATACTTAATCAATCTGTGGATATCAATGAAAGTGTTATTGGACCTTTGCCTGACATTATAAACCAGACAAATATTGTACCTACTGTCGAAAATTTCGAATCTGCTCTAAACGTTCCTCAACCAGTGATGCTAGAACAATCAACCATAATGCCAGAACATCTCGAAAATGTGACAAATGAAAATATTAGTCCGGAAATTGTACCTAAAACTGCATACAATGTTGTGCCAGAACTTTTATCTGATGTTTCTGTAATACCTACACATGCGAATGAAATAACAGAAGTTATAAGAGAAGACCTGCCTGTTATCCCAGCAAATGATGCGATAGCTAAGGACACCACTACCAACGGCATCGTAACTCAACCCACTGAAAACATACCTATTTCTACAGATAGTGTCGCGGATACGCAATTTAACTATGTTGACGTAATCCCTACAGAGACTGTTATCCCTGACAGTGAAATGCAACCTAGACCAGAAGTCCCAGTCAACTTCAGTACTGATATTAAAACTAAAGATGACGAAATCGTACTTTCTGAAAATAACAGTCCATTCGTATCAGTTATTGGTGAAGATATTCCAGGAATGAAATCGGAAGAAAACATTGATGTTCAAAATATTGACCATCGATTAGCGACAGCCGGTAAAGTTGTGTTTACCCCACCAGCTTCTCCCCCAATCGCTTCTAAAGGATATAACTTCAATTTTGACGAAATTGATGATCCATTTGCTACGAAAACAAAAATAAGGGTGTCGCCATCTTTGGATACTCCAACTAAAGCTGTTGAATCAATGGCGAGCTCTAAGAGTGTTGAAAGGCCTAAGCCGAAAAAGGAAATAATAAACAGGCGAAAATCGCAACCTGAAAGGAAGAAGCCTGTTGCTCCTAAAAGAAAATTCAATTCAACTTTTAGCGACCAAACAGCCGAGAGCCCTGCTGAGATTATCGCTGTTGGCGACATGAACCTGGAACCACCACCTCAAGTAGCTTTAGAACCTAATAATGTTACTATTGAGGACAAATTAATTGAAGAAGCCAAAATGGTTCACGAGAAAACACTTGATGTAGCGAAAGAAGCTCATAAATTAGAGCAAGAACTTAAACCTGACATTGAACAACCTGTTATAACGTCATCCGCAGAGGCTATTGAAACTGATAAATCGGTTATTATTCTCCTCAAAGATTCAAAATCCACTTCGTCATCAGAACAGTCTGCCTACTTTACTGCTGGCGGATCATCAAATGAAAGCTTCCATTCAAGAAATGTTTTTAACATACCCGAGATTGATGACAAGAACTTCAATCCATTTGCAACGAAATCAAAAATGCGTCAGTCTCCACCTCCGAATCTTGACGTGGAAAATCCTTTTGCCACCAAGAGCAAAATAAGAAGTTCTCCTGAATCTTCCATGATTTTACCTCAGAATGATGAGATTGGCAAAGCACAAGATACTACAACCGCTTTGCCTGATGACAAAATGGAAACTGAATTAATGGAAAAAGATGGTTCAGGAAACGTAAGCAATTCAACTACTTCGTCTAAAGCTACTGATGACAAAAATGGTACAATCAAGGAAGTCAATACTGAAGATGAGGACACAATAGAGGGACCATTCCTGGAAGCTGAGGATTTGAATGTTGACGATAAAATGTCTGATTTTGATGGCGAAAATATTGACATGATGCAGTTCAATGATTTACCAACTCAAGTTAACGACGAAAATGGAGACAATGGCGAATTATTTATTGATGCGGAAGCTTTTGAGTTCCTCCTGAATCAAAACAAGAGCAACACTGTTGTGGACAGCGGTAAAGAGAGTTTGTTCTTGAAGTTTGATCCTCTCTTCGCAAAGAGGATGTCATCTATTACGTCTGAGAGTTTAGTTGCATCTCTAAATAAGATTCAGAAAAGGCAGAGTACTCCTACAAAAGCGACGATGCCTGAAAAGGAGGTCAAGTCCCCTATCGCTGGACCTTCTAACTTGAACGCAACCCAGGATATGGACATCACACACAACTCAAGTGAGGAATTCAACGAAGACCTTAACATCACAATATCCAAGCCGATGATGGTGGTGCCTCCAGCCGTCAACCCAGTAACACCCAGAAACAAGTCTTTGACACCTAACAGATCAAACAGGCGTTCTATTACATTCACGTCACCTGCCATGGCCGTTATTGACAGACTTCTGTCTTTGAGCGGCAACAGTTCCTTTCTACATGACACTACTGTGACACATGCCACAAGAGAGCAAAACGAAGCCGATTCAGCTCTTACACAGCTACGAGAGCTATTAGCCGAAAAAGAAATTAACGTTTACAGCCTAAGATCTGAAAGTAAAGAACTGAAGGATAGACTAACTTCATTAGAATCTCATTTAAAAAGTTTAGAAGACGAAAGTCAGGAGAGACTAAAAAAGATCAATAATTTGAACGATCGGCTGGCTGAGAAGACTAAGATCAATAAGAGCATGGCGGCTGTGGTTGAGGAATATGAGAGGACGATAGCTAGTTTGATCTCAGAAACAGCGCAGGACAAGAAAAGGCACGCGGAGGAGAGGGCGAAGTTAATCAACGAAAGGGACGAACAGACGGCGCACCTGGCCAGCATGGAGGTGTCCTTCAGTGATCTTCATAGCAAATACGAGAAAAGCAAACAGGTTATACTCAACTGTAAGGCTAACGAAGACGCCTATAAAAAATCTATCAAAGCGTTTGAAGAGAATCTCACAAAAATGCAAAACAATTACGAACTTCTAAAGCAACACGCGACGTCTAAGCTCAACCATGCGAACCAGGAGCTGGAGAAGATGAACAGGTCACATGAGGCGGAGGTGTTGAAGCTTAACGCAATGATTAAGAGGAAAGAGCTCCACATCACGTCACTCGAGGAGTCTCTTGCGCAGAAGACGAAGGCAAATGACGAGCTTACAGCCATATGCGATGAACTCATTAATAAGGTCGGCTGAAGTAATTTTAGGCTTTTCTACATTTATTGTGTCTGTGATCTAGGCGGATACTCCGAGACTCGCTTTTGTGCTTATCTAAAGATAAGTAGCATTAAGTTTTAACTAGTCTCTCGATATTGTGCCAAATCATTTTAGTGTAACGACGTTTTATTCCTGTTGTTCATTATGTACTCAAAGACTGCAAAATGTGATAAAATTCGAGTTCTATAATCATGTTACAGTGTATACTTATATGTAATTCAATTGAAATCACGTAAATGTTTCAATCAGCACATCAAACCATTGCACTATATTATTATGCCGGACATAATGAAAGTGTGCGCGCAGGACAATAAGTCAGACACAGATCTTGAATTAATTCATAGAAAATGTACATTATATATATATTTTTTTTTGCATGTATAACTGTTGTATTTAAAATGCCCAGATATTTATTTTGTATGTTAAAATTTTCGACGATATTTTTGGGAAAATATAGAAATTCACCTAATAATTTTTGTAGATAATGTTTAGTCCAGGGAAACAAGAGAATTTTATGCGAGAAATCCTGAAAAAGATTCCTCGTCGTGATTATTTTTATTTATGCAATAGCTTGACATTGTTTGAAAAATCTTTTGCGATTATAGCAATACAAAAAACTCCAGGCAAATACTTAAAAATTGTTTATCTACACTCACAACGTAATGTTCCAAATATGAGTTCAAAAACGAATGCATAAATACATACTTTTTTATCGTGGATAGGTAAAATTAAAAAAAAAAACCATTACAGTTCAACATTTTCCTTCGATTTTTAAACAACTGCATCATAAAATAACTTTTTAATTTTTAAAGCACACTTTTTCTTTTTAATTTTTGGCGCGGGCTGATTGACTTAAGTCAATGAGCCAGCTTTTATCTTTGTCTATGTTTGAGCGCGCTGCGCAGTCATTCGAATACGCAATGAGAATATCCGCCATATTGGAATTAACTATTTTTCCACTTATTTTATTTCAACTGTATGAGTGAAGATAAAATAGTGTATGCAACGGCATATAATTAGGTATTAAAACACTCGTGTGATGCTATTATCACACTCGGCTACGCCTCGCGTGATAAACCCACACTCGTGTTTTAATAACCCTTTTTATATGGTCGTTGCATAAACTACTATTAAGTGCAAGAATTTTCTCATAAAACTTTATCAGTTAAAGTAATAGTTGGTGAAAATTCTTGCATTTTCTTTCCATCTTCCTCCTATTATTCTGCCTCTTATTATTCGTAAACATTTAGTAGGTATACCTATATATATGAGTTTGCGATTACATCACATTTTTCTGGGCGTAAAAGTCATCTTGTGTGATACAATTTTATGCAAAATTAAGAAAATTTTTAATTCGTAAAAACATAAGTTAAACTCAATACCTACGTATATGCAAAAATTCCAAAGGCATCACGTCTGGAACTTTAGACAGGCACAACTTTAGAACATTGTTTTTTGGCTAAATAATAAACGCCGCACGGGTCGATCTTCAAGGTTAAGCAACGCTTGCCGGGGTCGATCTGTGGATGGGTGACCATCTTAACATACCATGATTTCTCCGTGCTTCAGAAAGCACGTTAAGCCGTTAGCCCCGGCTGTCAGTTGTAGATCTTTGGCAGTCGTTACGGATTGTCAGAAGCCAGAAAATCTGACTCCAGTCTTGCAAATAAGTACCGTGTTACCCAGCTAATGAGTTGTGGAGGTCTGGTAGGCAGCCGCTCCACGTAAAATACCGGTATTCAGCTGAATCCGGTTTGACTAGAAGCCAACCCCAATATCGTCGGGAAAAGGCTAGGCCGATGATCTTTTTTACGCACATGGTGTCGTAATAGACTTTTCACACAGTATTTGATGCCTAAATAAGGACAATCCCGGTGGGGATAAGGATATTTTTCGCAGCTGATGTGCCTTTTAGTTTTCCTTGTTTCCCGGGGCTAATTTCTTGAAAGGTACGTTAGATTTGATATTTAGATGTAATAATGATAATCCTGTGTTTATGAAAGCGGTTGACTGTATTGAACTATGATCACAAATATATAGTTATGTAGCATGTAACTTTAATACGGCTCTTTTCGCGAGTATATTATGTGTTAATCTTTCGGTCACATAACGAGCCTATATTCTTTTGTTAATTTTATATGTCATCTCATTTTGTTCCGTAATAAAAAAAATAATTATTAATCGATCTCTGACATTCTCACATTCAGTTTATTTTCAATGTTAAAATTTTCGTAGCTCGACTTTCCAATAACGGGTTGTTTTTCAGTTATTTTTTGTATGATATAGAATTTAGTAATTATTTTAGTTAATAAAGTTGACATTTTCAAAATCATGTTTTTTTTTTCTACTTTTGCCCTCGACATTGGTCACTTAGTTTTTAAAGCTCTGAAATTATTTCACAAATATTGAAAATATAAATGAACTAGCTTTTGCCCGCGACTTTGTACGCGCATACGTAAGTACAAAGAATTTCGGGAAATCTTCTCTTAGTGCTCCCCTATACACTCCCCCAAGGAACCTACATGCCAAATTTCAGCATTCTACGACCAGTAGTTTCTGCTGTCCGTCACTCAAAGCTGTAAAGTTTAGGAGAGAATAGGGTAGATAGTCCGTCAGATAGATTTACAAAAAATATTATACACGTATTTTTTCATTTTTCACGTAAGTAAACAAAAAATTAAAACTCGTGTGACGTCACCACTTGTATACATGTACACTTTTTACGTAGGTACGTGGGACGTCAGCAACCCCCACTCCTGATCTTTGAATTTTTAACCGACTTCTAAAAAAGGAGGAGGTTCTCAATTCGGATGTTTGTATTTTTTTTTTTTCTTTTTATATTTGTTCGGGCATAACTCCGTCGCTTGCCAACCGATTTGAAAAATTCTTTTTGTTCAAATCCAAGTTTCAAATGGTCCCATTGAAATTTTATCAAAATCGGTTCTGTGGTTTGGTTATTAAAATCCAAATAGCTGGAAAAAAATTGTGGAAAAATCATACGAAATTGCGTATTTTTGCTTTCCTGTGACTATCCAGTGGTGTTGTTAGGTGTGGGGTACCACTAAAAAGTGAAACATAAAAAACTTTTTCACAAAAAAAAAGAAACCGACTTCCAAAAAACACTACAAAGTTCAAAATAACTTTAATTTCGGAAGTCGTTGTCAAATAACGAAGAAGCAACCAAAAACACCGACTTCCGAAATTAAAGTTATTTTGAACTTTGTAGTGTTTTTTGGAAGTCGGTTTTATCTTTGTCATTTTTTATTGATTTGATAAAGCAAAAAAATACGGGTCCAATATTTTTCGATAATCTAACTGACGGACTAAATAGAATCATATATATTTTTTAACCAGGAATCATCCCTATTGCTACCACACAGTTTGATTGAACCACCTTCTGGTACTGTAATTAAAATAGGTTTTTTTTTCTAACTTTTGTTTTGTACCTATGGGTACTGTACTCATTTGCAAATCTATCTATTGTACTAAGATTTGCTGTGAGAGAACCCAATGCTTGGTTAGATTTGCCTTTGTACAAAGCGATCCTATAATTTGTATGAAAGTATATTCCGCAAGTAGGTACTAACATTAAAAAAAGATATATTTTCCAGAAAAATATTGAATTTAGGTAGGGAGGTACTCAATTGTGGCCTCCACTCGTAGAATTTATATTTCTTTGCCTTGCTTGTGACATATCTATAAATTTTTCGAACATGAACCTTTCATAAAATGCCGCGCACTATAGTTTTGTCTACGGCGTGCTTCGAGCACATCTATTTTAAACAAACGGCTACTTTATGGGCTTTTTTGTAGACAGTAAGACGGCGCATTTTATATTCCAACAGTTTATTTATGTACAGTCGCATTGGAATTCTAATGAAAATGTGCCTATAACCGTTTTTTACAGAAATCGTATTTCAAGTAGATATAGGTAATAAATTACAGTATGTTTACTTGTAGTTTTTATTATTTTACACGTATCGTTTCCCATTTTACATATTTATTCAGCTTTTTCTTCGTGCTTGTGAGAGTCCTCATGGTTGGGTGACATTCACCCTGGTAGACAAGAGTATCAGACCCAAACCTTGACTAAAGCCACACGGTGTCCTGCAGTTTGTCAGACTTGCAGTTTGTCCCGTTCGTCTAGTTCAACGCAAGGGCAGTTCATGCAGTCCATAAGCGATCATTATTTTTGGGCATCATTATGATACTGGGACTGGTTAAAAAAATAAACACACATTCATCCATTAGATTAGTACTAATATTATAAAGAGGTAAAGTTTGTGAGCTTTTGTGAGGTTGTACCTAATCTCTGGATCTACGAATCGATTTTTCGATAAGAATTTTCAAAATCGGTTCAGGTTCTGTTCATTCATGTTCTTTAATGCGCTGTGCATGTTAGTCAGTTACCTTTTTATTTAGATGAATAGATTAAAAAAACTTATTAGAGGACATATTAGGAAAAGGCAGCCATGCCTGCCGTCTTGTAAAATAACGCAAGCAGATTTTTTAATTCACACCAAAATTCCAACTCTGCGGTTAGCAAGCTTCATGTAACACCAAACAACGAAGTCAAAAAAAAGTATAACGACTTCCTGACCGCCCTTGAAATAAGAACCAATCCGAAACCTGAGAGCATCTGCAAGGAAACAGAATCCGGTTTAGATATTCTTTTTGGTTTACGTAGGTGTCAAAGGGAGATTCTCGGTAGGTACGTTGCACTTTGAAAAGTTTTCTCCAGCAGGTAGCTCAGTTAATTTACGCGTCTGCTACTAAATAGCAGGCATTCTTCATGTATGGGCACGTACGCTTTAATAATAGGTATATTATGCGAGGTATGTATCATAACACGGTCTCAGCATGAAACCAACAGGAGAATAAATAACATAAAATTGCACGCGAGCGCAATGGCGGGCAAAACCTAGCAGAATTATTCACTGACGGCTCCCGTGGCCCCGTGGCCCCTGCATACGTTGATAAATGTGTGAAATATTACTTTATATCGTTCTAATCAGTGCCAGGCCGTGCCACGACTATTTTGACGAAAAAAAGGCCATCTATGGGACTCCCGCCTTTCCTCGTTAGGATTCCAAGCGAGGAGGTTCTGTATCGTTGTCATGGCAACGTGCGACAAACACTGCCAAACATTTTCACTGGGTAGCGATCAAAACGGGTCGGCTAACGATTATGCTCGAGTGATGTATGACGAGACGGTCAACGTGGTGAACGCTAGAGAGATCGACAGCCCGTCGAGTGAAGAGGAAGTGGTGAAAGCAACGATGTCCAAGTTTAATCCTCCGGTGAGGCATACGGCGAGGCATGACTTCGATTCCGACAGCGATACTGACTCGGAAGGAGACAAGTTTCTGGAGAATATGTCTGGGGAAGATCAGGTTGGTATCTTACTATTTACTTAAGTCTTAACTTAACCGCTCAAGCACCGGCAACACACCGGTGTGCGCCGAATAAATCGCGAATTTAATGTTTATTTACCAATTTTACATAAGATTCATTTTTTATTTTGGAATTTTCACATGTCAGAGCTGGAGCGGTCTACTACATAGCAATATATTTTTGTTATGTGTACTATGGGGATTAAACTTAGTACCTGAATAGGCCCACTTTCTTGGTCATTTCCTTGTAACTATACCTTCACAATGACCTCACAAAACAGCTATACGTACGCTGATCTTCTAGGCGTGTAGCCACGGTAATTCCAATTAATTCTCAATGTCGCATAGATTTCAGCACTAACCACGTATGATGATGTCACGAATACCGTCATAATTTGCCAGCAGCTATTCCAATTATTGTTCGTTAAGTGTGATTAAATCTTGCAATATTAAAATACCAGTGAGGAATAACATATTACACGCTCCAATTACTGTTCTTATAGTTTAATTTCACCGCTAGGGAGTTATTTTTACTGTAGACACCAGTAGACGAACAAATGCATTTATTTGCGATACGGCATTCGAGGAATTTAGATAGACAGCCGCTAGGAGAGGCAGCCATATTGATTAGATTTAATTTCCCGCCATAGTTTGCGTGGCGCCACCTGTTTGCCGCTCTGTTGTTTACGCCCGCTGTAAACATAGACAATTTTGGAATGGGTTCAATGATCAACGGATATTTTATTCCGGGTATGGTTAAAAATGGTTTTTATGGTTTCAAACGTCGTAAAATTAAGGCGAGGAAGTTAGCTTAGGAACTCTTACTAGTATGTAGGTACCTACAAGAATAGTAAAGGACTTAGGCCTAAATGTTTTTGCTAGTCAATTGTATGGTCAGTGGTGTATAGAATCTATAAGCAATTTGCGAGATATATTCCCAGCGATAGTTGTGCGATCGTGCGAGCAAAAACGCACGACCATATTCATTTATTCATGGTATGAATAGCGTGTTGATTGTACGCTAGTGACTCTGTAATTAGTCTCTTGAAGATAATAAGACCGGCTTTTTAGGACATCACTGCGCATTAAGAGCGTAGGTAACCGCCTAAATCACGTTGCATTTGACTGACTTGATCTTGTGATCCGCACTCGATGCAAAATTAGTCTGACCGAAATTAGGTCGAGTGTCGAACGTAATTGATCGAATGTTTATTTTTCAACTCATGTTTTTGCAACGATAAATAATTATGCAGAATTGCGCTCGAGTTGCCCTACTAGTCTCATTCATAAACCTTCCAAAGGGCCAAAGGACTGAAAAGTAAATATAACAGCTTTTTCAATAAGAAGTGGAAATTATGTGTTTCTTACTTCTCCGCTGTTCGTTGCTGATAACTTTTTTTGAGGCCTGCGGGACTCAGGACAGATGAATCGTTTCTTCGGGACTCGTCGAGCTTCATTGACTCGTCACGTTTCTGGTGGTCGCCCCAGTTGATTCTGGCGCTCAGAAATAGCGGTAGGTATTGGGGAAATAATGTGACGAGCTTGTCCCATTATTAGGTACTTAACTTTTCCCTGAGGAATACTTGTATTAATATCACATGGTTCGATAGCATCTATGCTTATTATAGAAAGAAGCAGCGGAATTTGTTCGAAAGAGTCACCGCGGCCCTGGAACGTAAAAGGCATTGGGATGGGTTTTAGTCAGTAAGAGTCTGACACTCTCTTCCGCCCCGCCCAGAGCGGAAGGAGTCATTTGATGATTTCCCATCCTTAAAAAAATATTGAGATATATAGAAAATAATAGGTATGCCAAACTGCTATATTTATTCTTCAGATAAAAGTTACCTGACGGCCGTAAATGTAATCAAAATGATCTATGCTATAGTCTCCAGATAAAAAGTCCCCCCAGCCTTCAGACAAATCCGTGGAAGCTCCGAAGCTGACTCGCGCCGAGCTGATGAAGGAGACCACCAGCGGCAGAAGTAGACCCGTTACCAAAAGAGATGACTCGTCGAACTCAGGTAAGTTTGATTATTATAGCTTCGTTTAGACCAAGCGCATACCTATATCACTATCACTACATCATTATCACAACATCACAATCACTCCCATGCTGTAGAATAAAGCGTCTCGCCGCCTCTCTCTACCTGTCTGTACGCGATAAACTCAAAAACTACCAAACGGTTTTCTCGAAAATTTTCATATCCAGGAAGGTTTAGTTGCATAATTCATGGTTTTGTGGAAATTGACTGTAATACGACGATTATTGTTGAACATGGTAACTTATCTATATGCTTTGCTACCCGTGTGATGCCGGGGCAGGGTGGCTAGTTCTACATAAATAAAATGAGTTATAATTCTTTCCTAATGTGTCTGACTGTTGGTGAAATGGTGACATAGAAAAAAATGAAGCCTTTTATACACATGACATGTGCCTCATCTTGGAGTTCTGACCTTCTGTCTGAAAAACGCTAATTCCCTTTTATTTATTTGCGTTACCTACGCGTCCCGGTGTTTGGGCCACAGAAGTACCTACATTATATTGTACAGTCGCCAGCACATAAAGCTACCAGAAACTGTAAAATTTTCCCAATCAACTTTGAACTTGAACCTAATGCTAGCTAGCGATAAAGTTAAAAATCAAATTTGACAGACTGTACCAAATTTCAACTAAATCGGCCCAGTCGACTAAGAGAAAATTGGCTGTGACAAACAGACACACAAGTCATCCTATATCTTTGGACGAAAGTGAATACGAAAACAAATTGTTTTTTTTTTGCAAACACTCGGGACCTAAGAGTTTTCACAACGACATGATGACTACATGCTTTGTTTCCAAGTTATCAAACGTTACTTTGACAGAAAGAACTAATAGTAATGCGGAAGCGAAGTTAGTTCGAAACTTTGAACACGCGAATTCGGATAAGAACGAAACGAAAACGGCTGCCAGTTTTGAAATGTAAATCGATAAGAAATTCGGCAAAATTTCAATTTTTTTTAATGTGGTGGTGGCTTGTATTCATTACTAAATTCTATAATTTCGTTTTTAGTAGGTGCGTGCCAAAGACTAACTCTTTGGTGCGTGCTAACCGCCCTCGATTGTGCAGCTCTGGGTATTAATGTCCTGCTCGCCCCTAGATCAGGACCTCCACCTATCAAAATAGCTGATAACCTAACTGGCGAAAGCGGATGCTTCATGAATATTCATCTTGGATGCCGAAATCTGATGCCCTAACTAACTGAATGAAATAACTCGTGCTCTCATAACTTCGATGCAGTTCCGTTGTGATGAAATTCTCAATTTTCTATCTGAAACAATGCTGCAATGCGTTTAGCTATTTAAAGCCCCCGCAAACAGTCTTTGTTTACAAGAGTCTGTAGATATCGCGGCAATGCCGTGCGTGTTTGAGAAATGGCCTACAAAATAACATAAAATTAACATAATATCACGCCTGTTTTACTTGGAGGGTAGGCACGGTAACCAGCTATTTGCCATTTATATTAATTCCAATGCAGGCGAGTCCAATGCGGTTTTCGTAGCTGAAATCAAGCCTCGTGGATCGTGAAGTTCTGAGACTCAAGACAAGTGACATTCTGTCAGCTGTGGGGTGGCGAAGGCGATTGTCAAATCGTCAAAAATATAATTGGGATTGACAAACGCTTTCGAAATGTCACGTGACGAATCAATTTATATAAGCTGAAATTTGTCGTGTAGGTACCGTAAGGAGTGTGGGGGAGCACTAAGAGAGAATTTCCCGGAATTGCTACGGGAACGGGATAAACGAGATATATGTGCGTACGAAATCGCGGATTAGTCCCTTATATTTTGGCACTTCGACAATCGCATTTGCTGTTATAATGGCAGTTTGTCTAGAGCCTTAGGACAAGTATCAAAATTTTAAAAGAAGCCAGGTCATTATAGTATTAATAAAGAAGACAATAAAATTATGGCAAAAGAAAGAAACCTTCATTTAACATAACATCAAGCCTGGATTCCGAGAAGTGTCAGGCAGATGGTTACCAGCACTCACATCATAATTGTAGGGCAGAGCCTGAACTGACATCAAACGGTCACAAGTCCTAACCTGAACATGGACCCGGGCTGCTACTGATACATTCCTGATAGATATAACCCTATATTAACTTCCGTGACCCGGGAATCGCATCCTCATGATCAGCAGTATCGCCTAGTGAAACTGAACACATTAAAGAATACGATGTACATAAGCGTAATATGCCAAGGTAGCAAGGGATTACAAATGGCTGCAAAACTGAGACGAATCCAACAATGCGAGTTAACGCTCTACTTAGCTAAATCTGTGACAAGCCCTTTTATGTTTGGCTCTGTACAAGTAGGACCCTGATACGAGTACTTATGTTTAAAATTTTGGATTGTAGACAACAGTACAAAACAAAGAATCCATTTGAAAGGTGTGGTGAAGTGTTGATGTAATAGGTACCTGTCGCTTGAGACATGTCCTCCGGGGCCGTAGCATGACGTGTTAAAACGTCAGTCGTTCGAGCGAGAAAGAGGCATGGAGCTAAACACCCTATATAGCTCCATCCCTCTTTCTCGCTCGAAGGACTGACGTTTTAACACGTCATGGTAGGGCCGCTGGTGTTGTTAACGTCCATAGGCGATCGGGAGTATTCCCATCTGTCCCGGAAAGTCTGTCCCCAAATGGTTACAAAATGGGAATTTTCCCATTTGTTCCTATTCGGGGACAGATGGGAATACTCCGGCGATCGCGACCATTTCTGCTATTTTACAAACGTGTCAGATGATTCTCGATGGTATTTTGTGTTTTTTTCATACAAAATGAATGCAGGCTCGAACCTTTTTTTTTTTTGGATGGGAAATCGTCAAATGACTCCTTTCGCTCTGGCCGGAGCGGAAGGAGTGTCAGACTCTTACTGACCAAAACCCATCCGTGCTCCTCCTAGTGCCGTTTGCTTTCCATAGCCGAAACAGAGCCCTGAACACATTATAACCAAACCACCCATTAAAACCCACCCACCCATTCCACCCATTTAAACTATTCTTCTATTCCTTATGCCATATTCCTCCGCATCATGACAGCCGATTCTTCTTCATAATACGGCTTTGTGGAATGTCAGTTGGTTTCCCACTATAAACATATCAGAAAATCGATATTCTCAATTCCAGATACGGATTCAGTTGACTTGGAGCCCGAGCGAGTGGATCCCGCGTTGAGTAGCGGTCGCAAGCGAGGTGGTGGAGTGGTGATACCAGCGGAGGGCGCCTACGACCCCAAGAACTTCCTCGACCTGAAGGTGCCTCCCGAAATGGAGAACATCTTCCAGTATATCATGAAGTAAGTATGTAGTGAGATCTAGATTCCTGGCAAGACAATACCATAATCACTTGCACGACAGGTGAAAGAAAATTGGTGCATTGGCTTCAGCGATCCAGCAGATTCAAAGAAAATTGGCTGTGGCAAACGGCAAGACAGACACGCGAGTGATCCAATAAGGGTTCCGGTTTTTCAATCAGGAGATTCGGACGTACGGAACCTTAAAATTCACTTCGCTGGTAAGCATCGTCATCTGTATGGCCAAGCTTTTGCATGTCTTTCCAGACATTGTCGCCCAGGTAGTTTGCTGTCTACCTCTCCCTCTCCTATAGCCATGAAAAGGCGCTTTTTCAAGATATAATCATCGGGTTTACGCATAACATATCCGTACCACCTTAACCTGGACTTTGAAAGTCACCTTTACGTGACACGTTACGCACTTTGTCTTACAAAAGACATAATCAGATATAAAATAATATGTATGAGAATGTCTTTACTTATGCCAAAATGGCCTCAGCTGAGCATAATGTCAGGTGGCAACACAAGCTGCTATCTCCTGCTGCTGATTTTCAACTGTCACCACCGTGTTTCATTCGCTTCAATACGTTTAACACATTTAATAATAAGGCTAGGTCAATGTGACAGTTTACAGAGCATAAGGTACTTTTCCAAGACACATCAGTTTCTGTCTGAAGATCTGCTCTGAATCCCCTTGTTCTTCGGTTGATTCTAATAATATATAGATGTTTCACAAAACTCAAAAAAAAGTTTTTTTTATTTTTTTATTAGTGATGGGTTTGCTCTTGACTCTAGTCAAAGTCAGTGTTAGAGTAATACAGGCTCTAACACTCTCCATTCTCCTATTTTGATCTGCTAGATTTATATCAGTTCACCAGTGCAACCCAACTGATATCTACCAATTTGTAAAGTTTATTTTGAAGTAACTATCTACATTTAACAGAATTTATGTTATCGAGACCGACCGATGAGTCACCAACAAAATATTTGCTGTCTCATGTTTATACGCTGCATACAGAAAGCGGGTGCTAGCTTTGTGCCATACATAATTTAGGTACCTACTTGTATGCATGGCGTAACGATCGATTTGGCATTAATTGATGTTGTATGTACAACAAAGCCAATTCCGCCGCACGTCTGTGTCGAGTATCTATTTGTTGCTTACTCGAATATAATATGTATGTTACAGGATAATTGCAAATTCGGTAATAGTGCTACACGTACATTGATGTTCGATGAGCAAGTAGGTACATATCATGAAACATAAAGCCAGATTTCGAGCAGAAGTCTTAAGCTATAACGGTCTATACGCTCGATCTTGCTCGAATGAACGTAAAAACGAGCATGATGATTATAAAGATTATAAGTACTTACTAACAGAATTATGGATCTGTATCTTTTTTTTTGATAATGGTCTGAAATAAAGTTCTTAATAATAATAATAAAATATTTTGAGAGATTGTAAACTCTCGATGAATTTTCAACTGAACATTTCTTTGACAATGAGAGGAATCAAAATTCTATAGTTTAGGTATTATCCAAACTTATAACACGTTTCTTCAAAACCCTCATGCTTTAAGTTGCTGTTGGAGATATGGATTCTAAATTGGAGTCTGAAGAGGATGTGTAAAATGACAAGAATGGATAAAGTGAGAAATGAGTTGGTATATTTAAGGGGCTTTGAAAGTGGTATGGGTATATAAAAGGGAGGCATGAGAAGATTATGATAAAAATGTGGATAAATGGAGTGGGACAGAGAGGCCAAAAGAACGATGGATGTACTGTGTCATGAATACTATAAATGAATGACAATTATGAAAGAACGCTATCACTGACTCCCTTAGTGATAGCGTGGCGATTCGCAGGACAGAATGAAAGAAGAGAACGTGTTGCCCCGACCCCGACAAACTCGATTTGTATTAGCATTTTTTTGGATAAGCAGACGCGACTTGACGCGAGCGAAACGAGATCAAAAATTTTTGCACCCGTCTATGTCTTTTGTATAATTATTTATAAACACAGTACAATTTTGTGAAGAGAATGTAGGATGCAAGAGCGACGGAAGCTATCTCGAACATTTTGGCATTTTCTGTAGCAACTACACATAATTAAAATGATTTAATTTAATTAAAGTTTTACATGCGTAATTAACGAAAAAAAAGATTTTACTACCCTCTGAATTATACGCATTAGCTTCAAGTCAGGGTAGAGGGTGGGGCAGTCGTCTCACCTTGCCCCACCGAGGGTACGCACATGCTGTAGTCAGAATTCGCCATTTTCAAAATCTCCGATAGTGATGATTTCATTCAGCGTTAAGTACCCTTCAAACTAACTAAGAATACCACTAGTTAAATCATACCTAGACCGTGAATCCATCCCATTTTCAAATCAGGTCATAGCGATCCTATTACTCAGTCTCCGTGGGAAGACAGCCCACCATCCAACCTTGCCATTAGCATATTAAACCTAGATCTTTACTAACACTAATTTAAACCTTACGTAACATACATACAGTTTATATTTGAGTTATGAGCACTAGATAACTTATATCTCCAGTAGTATGAATGAGACCGAATGAATCTAATTTTGTGCACGTAATAATATTAATGGGCCACTTTCCAATGCTCGTTCAATATCGAATATCATTCATTATTGAGATATCAAGTGACTCGGAAGTTTTGTAGAGATTTGAAACCTTGAAATTGATACCGAATTGATGTTACATATTTTTATTAATTTCCTGGTAGCGACCGCATTTTGGATTGTGTATGGTTTCTAGTATCCGTAACAGAAGGGGGACCTTACTAGCCTACTTGGCCTTCAGATTGCCTAGGCCTGTTACAGGGCTGTATATAGGACAGGACAGACAGCAATGAAAGCCTTCCTTCCTTTGTTCTGGGGCTAACATTACATCCCTACTGTTGTCAGCCCATAGTGTCCCACTGCTAGGCAAAGTTCTCCCCCATAGCCTACCATTCTTCCCGGTGTGTTGCTCTTTCCGACCAATCCGTCATGAACGCCTCCAAGTCGTCGCTAGCGCTTCCTAGGCCTTCCTCGACGGGCTGGCTCACTGCGTAACGACTCTGGCCCATCTATCCTGATGCATCCTACATGACCCGCCCATTATTACAGCTTGGCTGATTTGCTGCCCACATCGACGATCCCTGTTTTGGAGCGAATGTGGCGTTACGAATTCGAGATCTCTACTAATATTATAAATGCGAAAGTAACTCTGTCTGTCTGTAACGCTTTCACGCTAAAACGAATGAACGGATGTCGTTATGAATTTGGCAGATAATATATAGCCTGGGATATGGAGAAGGACATAGGCTACTTTTTCATCCACGAGGGCGGTGCCGCGTGCTTAAACTAGTTCACAATATATCTTTTGTTTGGTCCTCCTTTCCTCTTTTATCCATCCAAATTTATATTCAGGGTTATTTGTAAAACACCAACAACAAAGTACTCATGATTATGAACAACTTTTATGGTCTCATAACAAAAGTAACAGTTGTTTATAATCAGGAGTACTTTCACCCACTGAAAGGTTGTTGGTATTTTACGAATAACCACCTTGTATAGGTACTCTTTTAGTCAGGTCCATGTGTCATCCCTACCTATCACAAATCCATCATACCAAGACACATGATTCCCTGTGGATACTTTTTAAAATTAAATGAATCGAGCAAAATTATCTGATTAAAAATACATGAAGAATTCCCAGAAAGCTGTGAGATTATTCTTCATAAGTCATTGTCATAAAGTGTAAATTGCAATGATTGACACGCTCGTGAAATACAACAACCATAATAAGATGTTCACGAGATGAGCTGAACAATCCGAGAGATAAAATCAGACTATTGTACTGTGTCGTTAACTGTATTGAGAGTTGTGAGCTTTCAAATTGCTGCCAATTATCTCATTCAGTTGAGATGCCTACGCTGTCCGCTTTTGATTTATAATAAGACTATAGTAGACACCAGATAAATGAGCAATAACGGTCATTGACCCACACACATTTATTGACTTTCTTAGAATCAAAAACAAATAAAGACATAAAACTGTTATGAATCGACTTCTATCGTGATCCCTTACGTTCTCAAGTATTGAAAAATAGGCCAAGTACGCGTCGGACTCGCGCACGAAGGGTTCTGTACCATTATCTTATCTATAAAAAAAAAACGACAAAAAATTACGTTTGTTGTATGGGAGCCCCACTTAAATATTTATTTTATTCTGTTTTTAGTATTTGTTGTTATAGCGGCAACAGAAATACTACTCAATAATATTTGAAAATTTCAACTGTCTAGCTATCACGGTTCATGAGATACAGCCTGGTGACAGATAGACGGACAGTGGAGTCTTAGTAATAGGGTCCCGTTTTAAGAGCCATTTCACGTTTTTGCGCAAATACCTAAGACTTTGGTCGCCTAATTTACCATCTTAGATAACACTCTGGAATTTTTGAATACATGTAAAAAATAGACTAGTCTTTCGTATTGATTCATAATGTAACACATTTACAAAAACTTATTTGTAAATGATGTAGTGATTAATCTCCCACAACTAGTTTACTGAAAAATCATCGCAGAGTCAATTTCGGACTCCTAAATCTATCATAAATGTTAATAAATTTAACTACAAAAAATACATAAAGTTTCAGACATATACTTTTGTTGACTTTTAATGTACAAGAATATCGATAATTATTACCATTAATTAGTAAAAAAACAAAGTCTTAGGTCAACTTTTACGTTTTATATCGCAAGTTTATCGTGATTTTTTGGTTTGAATTAAGCGTAATTACATTTAAAAAAATATATACAAATAAACCTTGTTCTTTTACCAAACTAATTCCAAAGTTTTATTAAAATCAATTCATTTAATCAGACGTAATATCATTTTTAACATCACTATATATTAGAATAAATTACAATGCAAACGCGGGCACCGATTAGTACGGCCCGAGCGGTCATCGAAGCAGGACCTGTGCCATTTTTTTCCGCGTCCCGATTTTCGAGCGCATCAATCGTAAATATTCGTAAACGCATTGTTAAACTACAACTACAACCTTTTGATCCTTTTTGTATTTTTTTTCATAAGGTAAGATTTTCGTATAATATCAAGTAAAGTATGATTTTAGTAGTTTGTAGAATAATTATTATATTTTTGTTTTATTAGTTTTAGCAATGGGGCGTAAGGGTTGTGTATACACATGTGTCAAAAAAAGGAAAAATCATAATTCTGCAGCCATAAAGAAAGCAATAGAAGCGAGGTAGATATTCTTTTTATTTGCAATTCATATACACAGTTATCGATGGTGGAAGCACCAGGGTAGCCCGCGAAATTCAAATTTTCTATGCCGCACCAGCCTTACCCCGTTCAATGAATATTTCTTCAAAAACTCATTCAATGGTATTGAATGAGCTTGTTGTATTGATGATTTTAATAATCATTTAGTTATGATGATTGAGTAAAAATTCATTTATTTGTGGGTTCGAAATTTGACAGCTATTTTGTTTTCATTTCAGAATGAGAAATCGCGTGAATCGAGTAGAGGAAGATAGTACCTTTAGAAGAGACGCCGTGCCGGGTACAAGTGAAAATTCAGATTTGACAACAGAAATTGTATGTTTTAGTAACAATTTTATGTTTTAAACAGAAGTTTATGCAGTAGTAGGTATAGGTACTATCTTATTATTTCTTTAATTTTATAGGAAAAAGAACCTGTTGCATTAGACCTTGGACTTGACGAATCAATGGAACTTTTAGACTCGATCGTAAATATTTTTAGACTTACTTTAGACTACTTATTATAGACTAGGAACATTTTTATTTAGGTGCGACACCGGATGGATTGTGCAGTGAAGGATTAGTGGAAGTGAAATGTCCTAGCTCACTTTTTGGTATGGATCCTGATACCGCTATACTAGCAAAAAAACTAAAATGTTTTAAATTGAACAGTCATCATCAAGTTGAAATGAACCCTTATCATGACTGGTACTACCAAATACAAGGCCAGTTGCAGATAGCGAAAAAAAACGTATTTTTTTTTGCTGTATGGACCGGTCCTGATTTTCCATTGAAAGTAATAAGGGTAGTAAAAGATGACGTTTTTTGGCAGGAAAAGATGCTTCCGAAATTGATTCGATTTTATCAAGATTGTGTATTGCCAGAAATCATAGACCCTAGAAAGGCAAGATCAATGCCTTTACGACAAATATTCATTTAACGACCACTTAAATGATAGTCATTATTTCTTGAGAATAATATGTAATTGTTTCCTTGTTTGTGTTATTTCTATTATATACTTTACATAACATATATTTGTGGTTTTCATATTAGTCTAGAAAGCTTTACTAGATTACCTAATAGACTGAATAAATAAATTGTCCTTCGGCATAAATCTCAAACCCAGGTGCATTACGATTATAACGCCTCAAGATTGTTTAGTCCGTCTCGACACTTGCGCTACACTGTTTGCGTTGTGTACGTGTGCGTAGTTACGCACACATACACGATGCTGCGGTATTTTACCTAAACTCGAGCGCTTACATTTTGTGAAATGGCTCTTAACCCTTTGGGTACGTAATCCTAAAAACGGTTATTATTTTATTGTTGGGGTAGGTAGGTATCTACGAAAGGATATTAATGAAAGGTCAATGTACTTAATTGCAAATTTATCTGGCGCCTACCATACCTTCGCCCGGACAGGTTACGCTTTCACGCTAAAACTGCTGAACGGATCGTCATGAAATTTGGCAGATATATAGTTTGGGATATGGAGAAGGACATAAGCTACTTTTTTTACGTGATAACCAACATACACGCGGGCGGAGCCGCGTGGTCCTAGTATTTCATAATTGTAAAATTGGCCATACCTCCCTTATATCTAAAACTACTGAGCCCTTCCTCAACTACTGAGACTTCCTTTTTTTCAAGACTTAATCAATGGGTAACGGTTGCCACTAACTCCTTCTTTAGTCTCAACTTCGTTCTCAATTCTCCATCAGATACACTCCTCAGAAGATCGACATCGACCTGAAGCTGCAGCCGTTCGTGCCGGATTACGTCCCAGCGGTGGGCGACATCGACGCGTTCATCAAGGTCAGCACACCTGCCTGCAACGTGCGCGGGACGCCGCTAGGTGACAACGTGTTGGGACACATTGATAATTTAGGTAACATTATGCAGAGTACCTAGAACACTATTCATTATTCATACCTGGGGCTATTCTAATTCTTAACCTGGGTTGCACTATTTATAGCCGAGGCTGTATTTGCATTTAGAGGCGGGGCTGTATTATTTAGAGGTGGGGCTGTACTATTTAGAGGCGGGGCAGTACCATCTATAGGTGGAGCTGTACTATTTAGAGGCGGGGCTGTAAAATTTATAGACCATTTATTGGTGGGATTTACTATTTAGAGGCGAGGCTGTACCAATTATAGGTGGGGCTGTACTATTTAGAGGCGGGACTGAACTATTTAGAGGCGGGGCTGTACCATTTATTGGCGGGATTTACTATTTATAGGCGGGGCTGTACTATTTGGGTCAATCAACTATTTTACCCACACTTTGGACAGATTACAAATATTTTTTTTTAATAAAATAGTCTTTTTTTTTTAATATTCTGACTCGACTAAGGCATTAATAATATCATCTACTTTAATGATTTAGAAAAGCAGCGAAGTTAATTGAAAATTAACATAGTTTTTGTAGAAAAATACAACACATACCCTCAAAAACTGTCTCCAGTGTTACCTGCATTCAGCATCAGATAAATGGCGAATAAAACACGATTTAAAACAAAAAAAAAATATATTTACTCTTACATGCATAATTAACTATTTTGGCATAATCAGTCTTCAAGTATTTTTAATTTTTAATTTAAAACTAATCAAAGTTATGTCTTTTGCGTTACCAAAATAATAAAAAAAGAAGGGGTATTTTCAATAAAAGTAACTGTTAAAGAAATACTACTGAGAATTAATTTTGTTATAAAGGTCGACAACCGTGTGAATTAAAAACTATTAATATAAACTTTATACAATCAAATAATGAGCATGTTATAATCTAAAATGTCATTTTTAGTTTGGGGACAAAAAGTAACTCCAGAGACAAATTTGGGTAACGCCTAAGACATACAATAAAAAAATAACAAATGGATGGCATATAATTAAATAAACTAAACTCTGTTTAGTAAAAATAATCAAAAGATCAAAAAGTAAAAATGAAGAAAGGCACATTTAAAATGTTCTGAACTTATTTTTCGAAAATATCAATCGATCTTTCAAATTTGTATTGTCCATTTCCCAAAAAGGCAGGTGTTGGCAAGATTTTGATAATATCTTCATAATTGACATGACTCATATCATGCTTATCAATTCTGAATGTCTTTGCATCATCACTAACAACCCGTAGGAACATAACTTTCACTTCACCGTCTTCTTCGATAGGTGTCAAAGCTTTGCACACGTAAGAATAAGTTTTCTTTTTCTTGTTCATGCCATACACATGGACATGCAGAAAATCGCCAGCTGACACCTGTTGTGGAACTTCATAGTTACTTGTCGTAGCCAGCAGTCCTTCTGAATCCTCAAACATAGCAATGCCTGTAGACTTCGATCCACGTCTGTAGTTTTCTTTGCCATGCATTTGTGCTGGCTGATCGCCATCACTCTCAGAAGAAGATCCATAAACTGCTTGATAAATACTGGAACGAAGCGGTATATTTTGGATATCTTTCAGTATAGCAAGCGGCACATCATCATCTGATAGATCGAGAGAAGCTGGAGAATAATATCCCGTAGGTTCAAAATGAGCTTCTTTTGGGGGCTCAATGTTTTCTAGTCTTGCAGATTCGACGGTCTCTTGTGTGGCGGACTTGAAATTAACTTTATATGTTTTGGGATTGAGACAATTGCAAAAACCTCTTTTCAAAGAATTCTCTTTACAAAAGCAGGTAAGACATCTATACTTTAATGAGTTTCGTTCTTCGGTAAATATTTGATGGACTTGTAAAGTTCCAATAAGTCGTGGTATTGTTTTTGGCAGCTCACCTTGCATTTGTTTTATAGCTTCGTCTTCTACTAAGAACAGCTTGATTTTACTGGTGCCATTCAATTGGTTAAAAAATTCTTGTGCATTTGGGATGTCCATACCAGTGGCAACAATCTTGTCAGCAGTGCGCTTTAGAAATCCTCCAATCCCATCTGCAGGACCCTTACCGTGCCCGGCTTCAAAGAAGGACCAAGTGGTAGCAGTAAATCCATAGTCAAAGTATTTCGTGCAAAGCAAATAAAAGTTTTGTTTCTGCCTGTATTGTGTGGATGGTCCGTCAGAAAAGAAGTGAACTGTATCCACAGCATCATGTTCATTTCTTACCCATTGCAAGATCGGGTGCAAGTGTGTCCAGATGGCGGCAGGCTGGTGACAATTTGACGAAGAAATTGTACAAAAAGAGTTCGCATAATATTTATTTTCGGGGTGGTATGTATAAACCATCACTGTGTGCAGCGATACTTGGTTTCGAGAGCCTCCAAAATGGTGGGATTGAACTTCTTCATGATATTTGCAATTATAATTTTCACTAAAGTCGACTACAATTGCGCACTCATTAGGCTGCAGATGGTTTAAGCACTCTCGAAAATTATGGAACTGG
Organism: Melanchra persicariae; assembly: GCA_947386135.1. Lineage (NCBI taxonomy): Eukaryota > Metazoa > Arthropoda > Insecta > Lepidoptera > Noctuidae > Melanchra > Melanchra persicariae. Next base: position 17,784,967 of record OX376662.1, on the reverse strand, counting down.
ATTTTGATGTTATAAATATGTTTTTTGAAGTGGTTAATATCGTTCTCAAATGTTTGCAGTAAGTGCGCAACATCAACACATTGTACTTCTTTCACATTCTTTATTGTTTTGAAAATTTTTCCTTCTTTTTCATATTTTTCTTCCTTTCTTATCCATTCACTATACTTTACGAAGCCAGTTACTTTTTCTTGAACATATTCCATCTTTATATCTTTGCATGTTTCACAATTATTGTACATACAATCCTTTGACCGGTTGCTGCATACTGTCTTTTGAATAATGACATTCAAATCGCTGGTTTTCAGGACACCTTGTTTTTTCAGTGCTTGAACCTTATGTGTCATGTTGGCATGAGTTTTACACAAGCATGTTTCTCGAGCATCGACTGATGCACTTTTGACGAAAAACGGGCGGTTCTTTGTAAAATAGTAATATGAGCAAGGCATACCGCGGTTTTCTTCTTTAAAATCTCTATATAGTTTAAGCATTGTGTCTAATAAATACCTCTTCTGTACTTTCTCTCGGTTTCTAGTCACAGTTTCTTTTTTCCCAGCTGTGGCTCTGGAAACTTCATCACGGAGGAAAAACTGCTGTATTTTTTTCTGAAGTAGCATCGTAGGCCGTTGCGTTGTTTTTTTTTTAACGTACTGTCTGTTTATTCCGAATGTTTCTCGTAGTAATTGTGTTTTCTTTCTACATTTGTCTATGCTGTCAGTTTTAAGAAGGCTTTTTAAGAACATTTTCTCCTTGTAGCTCTTAATTCTTTCATATCGCTCTTTAATTGAATTTGTCAATAGCTTATAATTTCGTTTCTGATCTTCAGACTCTCCTTCTTTTATTTTGTTTCTAATTAGTCTTTTTTTGTACTTCTCACAATTTTTCTTTAACTTCTTGTTTTCTTCTTGTAATTTCTTATTCTCTCTATATACTTTACTCCTATCTTTTCTTACTTTTTTTCGTCCACGTTCTCGAGACGCAACTGGTATCTCGTGGTAGACATTAAGTACACCAGACATCGGAGAACTCGGTGGTGTTGCATCCAAAATAACTTGTAAATTCTTCCTTTTCTTTCTATATTCTCTTTGTCTCATTTTCCAGATTAGATTAGCTTGTTTCTTTTCTTTTGGCGTTAAGTCTTTTGCAAGCCTTTTAACTTTATGGTAGTGTTCACGGTGCTTTCTTTTAGCCTCTTCGTATTTTTCAGTGTTCTGTTTAAGTCGTTCCCTGTACCTTCTTTGCTTTTCAGCCGCCGTCAGTCGCGCCATTTTAGGACGGGTAATATTTCTGAAAAGAATAGTGTAGAAGTATTTACATAACGAACAAAAACACTAAACGTACAAACTAAAAATGAACTAAAAATGTATTTAGAGATAAACACAAACACGATCAATCTACTATCATCCACCTTCCTTCTCCAACACCAAATCAGCACACTGTAGGTAGGGGTAACATGAATAACAGACGTATTCTTCCTCCTTATTGAAAACTAGTTAAAATAGGGCCGTCTTTACTATACGAGATACATGCTAATCTTACTAAGTACCTAAATGTCTTAGGAGTTACCAAGAATGTCTCTGGAGTTACCGCCAAAGTAACTCAGTATACAAGTAACTCAGCAGACACTTGATATATTTTCATCGAAAAAGCACATTACTATTTGATTAAGGTACTTGGCGTGAACTTTAGCCGAAAACACATGTTACGTACTATAAAACAGCTGATTATTATAAGTAAATATTATAACTTACATCGAGAAATCGCGGTCACTCAGCAGACGACACAAAAAGGCACGCACTCCCTCCGGACGTACTTTGCGGACTGGCGGCTCGAAGTCGCTACCGAAACACCCCGTCGCGCCGTGTGAGAAAAGGCAAATGGAGTCGAAGCTACTAATGATAAACAGAGCCATCTATGTGTTTCCTGGCGAAATTCTTGAGCGTAACTCAGTATACGAACGAAAAAGTATTTTACTAGGGGACACAAATTTGGGATTTTTTTTTGTAAAAGTGGTTTGTCTTTTTAAAGATTTGTATTACACACAATAAACTGTGTTATACCGTCTTTTTCTATAATAAAATTCAACTGAAATCGAAAAGTAGAAGTTCATTTATTATGAAACTTCACAAGTTAATGTGGACTCTAGACAGGAATATTTTGTATGGTGCGAATATTTCGTATGCTGAGTTACCATAAAAAATTATAGAAATGAAAGGTTTTCGAGAACGTGATCAAGTTTTCCGTAGTGCCTAGCAATCTTAGATGCAATTGTGACATCTCATTTGTGTATGTCTATTGTTAATTAGTGCATATTTATAATGAAGTGTCGGGGACAGCAAAGTGTGGGTAAAATAGTTGATTGACCCATTTAGAGGCGGGCTGTATTATGAAGAAGTGGGTCTGTACTATTTAGAGGCGGGGATGTATCATTTGAAGTGCGTGGTCATATTTAAGGGTGACGATACCCCCTTTTTTTTTAATCATCGGAAATCATCAAATGACCCCTTCCGCTGTGGGTGGAGTGGGAGGGAGTGTCAGACTCTTACTGATTAAAACCCATCCGTGCTCCTCCTAGTGTCTTTTACGTTTCAGAGCCGCGGTAACTCTCTCGAACAAAATCCGCGACCCTGGCAGGCTCTGGCCCTAACGGGCCCCTACTCCTATGCTGACGGTACCCCCCTGCCAGGGTTGCAGAATTTGTTCGAAAGAGTTACCGCGGTAGTTAGTGTAAATCACAGATCTCCAAACTTTTTTCCCGTGGTAGCTTTAAACTAACCACTAGATATGGTTGGAGACTTTTAATCTATGTGTTTTTTAACTACAGCTGTTTGACAATATTACGAAATCATAATAACGTCGTGGCCAACAATAAATGCGTATTCGTACCAATAGGAATGACAATCATCTTATCGATGAACTTTGGTCGAAAATGACTTAAATGATGTTTTAATTGGGTTATGATAGTTCGTGTTTTACGCTAACACACAAACACACTCCATTTGGTTTGATAAGATACCTCAATCAATGCTGTACTTCTTACGAGTTAGAATACATTTATAGATAGAAACTTGGGAGCTAATTCAAATTTAAACACAACTTTGGGCGTAAATAAATATCTTATGTAGTACGAAAATGGCAAAATATTGACTATACAGGAATAGATTATTTCCTAAATTAAATATAAAAAAATATTATAACAGATACATTCAGCACTTTTTACCCGACTGCGTCAGAAGGAGGGTAATATTTTTTCATAATATCCTTACTAGCAAATGTCTTTCAATAAATTTTACGAGCTCATTTTCGTTATAAATCATATTTTATGTTACGGAACTGTAAATTTGTGTGCGCAATAGCTTCATATTGCTCATCACAGCGTTTATTTCTTCCTTTATATGATGAGATAGCTTGCATTTAACCGCGCCCGTCAGCGAGTTCAGCCGTTCGACTAGTGCACCCTTAAACCTAAGGTGAGCCATCGGCTTGCAAAATTTAACATCACTCAACCCTAATGTTACAGGTCTAACAGTGCTGGACGAGCCAGCCGCCGAGCAGAGCGACTCCGCGCTCCTCCACCTGCAGCTGAGGGCCATCTCCAAGACCAGCAGCGCCAAGTCCACTGTGGTAAGTAATCGATAAATTGGGACAAGGATAGATAGCTAACCCTCTGTTTTTAAATCGAAATAGGGTATTTCTCTGAGGAAATCTATTCGGTCCGACAGGTAAATTACCAAGAAATATTGGACTCGTATTTTAACTTTTGTCACGTACGTAAGCAAAAAATGAAATCGACGAAATTTCGCGTGACGTCAAGCCTTGGTACACTTTTCGCGTGACGTCACGCTTTGGTATACTTTTTATCAACAATTGATGTCACAAGCCCCCAACTCCTGAACTTTGATGCGCTATATACTGGGTAATTTTTTTTCCAGTGCGCAAACATTAAGAACCACTTCTGCCCATGTAAATGAACAACTTTCCCCAAGAAAGCCATAGTCAATTCCAAAAAAAAAAAAATTGAGTCTCCCATACAAATTGTGGTCAGTTGATAACAATTTTGTATGGGAAGTTCAAATTTTTTTTTAGGAATTGACTATGGCTTTCTTGGGGAAAGTTGTTCATTTACATGGGCAGAAGTGGTTCTCAAAGTTTGCGCACTGGAAAAAAAGTTATCCAGTATTTAAAATGCAAAAAATACGAGTCCAATATTTTTTGAAAATCTAACTGACGAACGAAACAGAATTCTAAATTGTCAGTCCAGGAAACATCTATATTTGACGCCTAAACAAATTAAATGTACCTAAGTCAAGTGATAAGATCGCCTGGGAATTCTTTTTTCAACCAAACACAGCAGCTAATGCGCGTCTGGCAGTTTGTCACATTAGTTTTCGTTCCTGAAGCTGGTCCTAAGTATATTACATAACACTTTATATTTACCAACTGCATGTAGCCTGCGCAGATGTTAGGTAATTTCAAAATGTAGGTAAACAGAACACGTTTTCCTGTTTGTTTTTTCCTCCTTACTTAGGGTAAATACATATTATTCCATAAACAGAAACTTAATCTCTAGAGAATTATTATGAATTGTACGAAAATACATTTATTTTAAGATAAGTTTCATAAATATATTACGCTGTCTACGACGCTTATGCTGTCATTGCTGGAGCCTGCCATTTTGTCTGCCATTTTTTTTTGTTAATTTAGTACAGTCACCAGCACAAGCTACAACAATCTGTCAAATTTATTTAATAGATTTTCAACTTTATCTCTACAGCATTAGGTTCAAGGTTGATTGGGAACATTTTACAGTTTCCGATAGCTTGATGTGCTGGCGACTGTACTTATAGCCTGTTTGCCTAATGTTTAATTCTAAAACGATGGAGCATATTGATTTCTGAAGAAAGTAAAGGTGGAGTGTGTATGGTATCAGTTTGGGAACCACTAGTCTATTGTAAGCATACATAGAGTATACTTAGAGTAGAATAGATCTCAACGACTAGATAAATATTTTTATTTCCTAATATTTACAGTTAACGAAGAAGATAGAGAATGCGGAGAAGAACTCCAAAGCCATCGAGCGTTGGATCAAGGATGTCAGCGAACTGCACTTGTCCAAACCGGCGCCAACTGTGGCGTATACTAGGTAAGTAAACAATCTATTATAAACCGCTAGATTGTGCCAGTGACTGCGCCCGCGTAAAAGTCAGAATTAGGGTATTGACTGGATTTTTTTATCACAATTCTTCAACCCTGGAGACAAAACTAGATGCATTAAAAATTGTTTAAAATTCTGGGAAAATGACGCGAGTTCTTGGCGCGAATATCGGATACCAGTCTTGCCAAGAAGTACCATGTTACCCAGTTAATGGGTTGTGGAGGTCTGGTAGGTAGCCGCTCCACGTAAAATATTGGTATTCAGCTGAATCCGGTTTGACTGGGAGCCGACCCCAATATAGTTAGGAAAAGGCTAGGCAGATGACGGAACAGAGACAGCGCTAATTGCGTGTGAAGTCACGCCATGGTGAATTTGCGCAACTAACGATATATTTTTGCGTTACAAGTCTAGAAAAATTGAACTTCTCTATTTTTCCATCTATTTTATTTGTTTTTTTGACTAATTCTAATATTTTACTTACCTAGCTATATCTTTCAAGCAAGTATTTCATGTAGAGTTTTGATTGAAGTCAAATAGGTAGCCTATTTCTAAATTATGAGTTATATTCGCTACCATTTTAAGCCCTGCCACTATTTTTTCAACTACGTCATGAACTATTCTCGTATAGTTCGTACCAATACAGAGGAAGAACGTGCCCTTCAGTATTGAGGAAGGCTCGTCCTCTGTATTTTGTTTGTTCTAGTTTAAAGTCGCCATTCATAGTTTTGTGTTATTATCCCATCAGGATTGCAACATTAACAAACAAAAACCGACTTTACTTCACTTTTTAGTGGTACCCCGTACCCCACACCTAACAACACCACTGGAAAGTCACAGGAAAGCAAAAATACGCAATTTCATATACACTGATGATTTTTCCACATATTTTTTATACAGCTATTTGAAATTAAAAACCAAACTACTGAACCGATTTTGATAAAATTTCAATGGAACCAATCGAGAAGTATATCATTTCACATGAAACAAGAATTTTTCAAATCGGTTCATAAATGAAGGTGGAGATATGAGGTAAAAAACACAAAAAAAATGTCGTATTGAGAACCTTCTTTTTTGAAGTCGGTTAAAAATAGGCTTATTTTATTAAAACAATTTTTATTTTATATTATTATTTTGATTGGCTCGCCATTTAACCACAATCTCACCTGATGAAAAGCGATGATGGAGCACGTTGCCTAGACATTACCTATTCACTTTTGACTTAAAGACCCGCTTAAGGTCAGAAAGCTATCGGAAAACAAACTCCGACAGGGAATTAAAACACACACACACAGTAAAAGTAATCCAAAAACGTTTTTCATTTGGTTTCAGAAAAATGCCCGACATAGACAACCTTATGGAAGAATGGCCAGAATCAATGGAGGAGACTCTCAACGAGGTGGGCTTCCCTCCCGGGAGCCTGGACTGTTCCCTCTCGCAGTACGTGGACCTCGTGTGTGGCCTGTTCGACGTGCCCATCGCTGGAGACACCCTCAACGACAGGATACAGGCGTTACACTTGCTGTTCAGCCTGTACTCTGCGGTGAAGACCTCGCAGTTGTATGCGGAGCGACAGAAGGAGAGGAGCGACAGTAACGCGTAGTTAAGAATAAATTGGCGTGTTTTTGTTAATGTGTTGTTTTCTTTCGCCAAACGTTAGATATAAATCTTACACAAATACCGTGACAGACTAATTTATTGGCAACTAAATATTTCCTGTGGCTTTGATTCGGTGGCCATGGAACCGTGGTGCATATTCCAGGATATCAGAGTTCCTCCCCTTAGAATCTACCTCTTTGTAAGTGTAAATGCGTATTTTTTTTCGTCTATCTTCTTTTATTTACGAGCTCACAAGCTAATAGCTAAGCCCTCGTGCATGAGGATAAGAAAACCATATTTTCATGTACCTCATTCCCTTTCTTTTACAAGAACGAGACAGAAACGGCCATGTAATCAGTGATAATGAGAACTGGTGAAGCATGGTTCTATCACGTGCAAACTCGTAAGCTGACCCGTGTCACGAGGCGTTATGTAACATGTTACAAAGCGAACATTCATTCAGTCAGTACGTGGAAACGAGCACGAACACGCGCATGTTACTCGGATTTTAGAACACGGCGCATCGTAATCGCTGCGAATGGTACATTACGACCCTTAGCACCGGTCAGTACCTGCTTACGAGCAGCTCTGGTCTATCTGGCCGCCACAACTGCCGCGCTGGAGATAGGGTCGGTGAGTGTTTTGCTGCAGAACAACTTGCTGCTCCTGTCGCTAGCGGGGCAGAACCAGCTTTATCTATTTGACTGACAGACCTTAGGCACTATACAGGGTTACTGGTAATTCGACGTATATCCGTCAGGGGCTGATAAGGGGGCCAAAATGCAACAAATTGTACCCCCCATATGTATGGCCGAAATTCAATAGTTTTCGAGATATTTGAATTTTAAGGGTTTGTCGAAATTTACCCAAAATTTGACATTTAATTCCAAATAAAAAAACCTACATACCCATTCAAGGGTACCATTAAAAATGATGTTGTAGCTGGCACTTCAATTAAGCTATGGGCATCATTAAAACTACTTAATTTAACAAACTAATTAAAATAATGACCGAAGTAAGAATAATATCTTACCAATATTTTCATTTTACGCTTCAAAAATGTTGTCTCGTCAAAAAAAAATCTATGACATTAATCGTACAAATAACTAAAACAACTTGCCTATTCTGTAGGCTTTCCAAAAAGATATAAAAGACAATTTTAAAATACATAATTCGTGTCATGACATGTGTTTAAACCGGCGCGGGGAGAGAAATCATCTGTGTTCTTAGTTTATCATCCTCGCTAAAACAACCGATTTTACTGGCGAAATTCTTCCTGATGGGGCGAGGTGTGCGGGCGGGGGAGTACACGGCGTTTGCTGCGCTCGCGTCGCCTTCCTTAGTACAGTTCGCGTCAAATAACTATGCCCCTCTGAAGTTAGCCATTTGCAAAGATCGCGTAGGTGCTGTCACGTAGACGGGAGTAAGCGGGACGCAAGCATGCATCGAACGTAAACGAGCGACTGAGACATAAAATCGCGCCGTCATAATCCCCGCCCGCGCATGTGCAGTTGCAGTTTGTTCGTTTTTAGAGGGGCATAGTTATTTGACGCGAACTGTACTAAGGAAGGCGACGCGAGCGCTGCAAACGCCGTGTACTCCCCCGCCCGCACACCTCGCCCCATCAGGTAGAATTTCGCCAGTAAAATCGGTTGTTTTAGCGAGGATGATAAACTAAGAACACAGATGATTTCTCTCCCCGCGCCGGTTCAAACACATGCCATGCCACGAATTATGTATTTTAAAATTGACTTTTATACCTTTTTGGAAAGCCTACAGAATAGGCAAGTTGTTTTAGTTATTTGTACGATTAATGTCATAGAATTTTTTTTGACGAGACAACATTTTTGAAGCGTAAAATGAAAATATTGGTAAGATATTATTCTTACTTCGGTCATTATTTTAATTATTTTGTTAAATTAAGTAGTTTTAATGATGCCCATAGCTTAATTGAAGTGCCAGATACAACATCATGTTTAATGGTACCCTTGAATGGGTATGTGGGTTCTATTATTTGGAATTAAATGTCAAATTTTGGGTAAATTTCGAAAAACCCTTAAAATTCAAATATCTCGAAAACTATTGAATTTCGGCCATACATATGGGGGGTTCAATTTGTTGCATTTTGGCCCCCTTATCAGCCCTTGACGGATATACGTCGAATTACCAGTAACCCTGTATAGACAATGTGCCGTTTAATTAGCGAATGCGACTGTCAAAATGTAGGAATTTGATCACGTGACAATTCGATAGCATCTGTCAATCCCACAGGTTTAGACAGACATAGATAACGCAAGTAGTACGATCCTATGAAAACCAAGCGTGCCATTTTTTTGACTACCAACTATGACGTCAACACGCACTATTAGGTGATGGGAAAATCAAAACGATTCAAAGAAGCCGCCACGTGTAGCACCTAACTGACCTAACCACATAACTGACACCTAACTGACGTCCGACTAGCGTACACCGATGCAAATTGAGCGCGAAAGTGGCGGCTTACGATTTTTAATCGTAAACTAGGCAGGCTACGTTGCTCTTGCGTTATCTATGTCTATCTATCTGTGGTCAATTCCATACATTTTTGACGTATTGACAATCGCCTTCGCCACGCTACCGTTGACAGAATGTCATTTGTCTCGAGCCCCTTGACAATGGGGTTGGCAACTGTCAAAGTGGCGCTAGCATAGCTTTAACCAAAATATAAGAATTTTCTATGAACATTTTGAATAACTAATTATTTTCACAATTCCAAAGATCTGTGAAGTACCTTTTTGTAAGGAAATAGGTGCGCATCAGTTTCCTAAAGATTCAGCAATGACAAAAAACTGTCTAAAGGCCATAAGGAGACAAAACTTCAAGCCGGAAAAAATTCGAGGTTATGTCGTAAACATTTCTTGGAAACACATTACCATAAAACTAGTTTTTATACAGGTACGTCACATTAATTGTATTCTAAAAATATTCGGCATCATAATAAAAATGTGTTCTTTATCGTTTTTGGTTGTTTCTAGGTATTGAAAACAAGCATCGTTACCTGAAAAAAAACAGCAGTCCCAACATTGTTTCTCTGGACTACTAAAACTCTTTCTCAAGAAGCTCAAGCTCGAGAAGAGCGCTTATCAAACCGAAATATTAGAAAGGCACTCCTTGATGAGATAGACACATCAGCTGTGCAAACTACCAGTTCAGAAGATTTGACTCTTCCTGATAATGTATATATTTCTACCCAAGATGATGATTGAACGCAGCTCATTGATTAATTTGTGTGATGAAGGTGATATTGTGATGGTGTCATGGCTGATAGAGGATTTAATTTAATGTCCAGGACTTGTTTGCAGTGAAAAATGTGTCAATTAATATACCTGCTTTCTTGAAAGGCAGATCACAGTTGCCAGGTTTTGTATTAAAGCGCGCATGATCAGAAACTTGCTTGAAGATAAAATTTTGCAGACACCTTTAGTCTCATTTTATGTGGCATCCGAAATATTTGTTATATGATTGATATTGTGTATGTTTAGAGTAAGGATTGTAAATAATAAAATGAAATTCAAATAGTTATGTTTATTAGTTTTATTTTCACACCCTCATAAAATAAAAAATAATACACTAAAGAAAACAGGAACAAAAAAATCTGAAAATCTTATTACAGGTATCCTAACCTACCTACAGCCTATTTATAATTAATGTGTTTTTTTAATTAAATAAAAATTTGGGTATTTAAATATTTACTTACTCAAAATTGCTTGTTTAAAATAATTGTTAAAGAAGTTGTCAACTTTTTCTAACATCTTGAAATAAATTCCTCATCACATATAGGGCCTTAAATGTATAAACAAACAAAGTATAGAATGATCTATTAGTACAGTATAGCTGACCCAGTATTGCGGATTATGTCCCGATACATGCTAGAGTGAGGAGGATCATCGTGGTTTTGAGTTCCTGTGTTTCCAAAGTAAACATTCCGGTCATACAGCTCTAATCTGTAAACAAAACAAGAGTTCAGTCTTGATAGAAAAAACTTAAAAAGCACTATCTTGAAAGCTTTTACTTTCGATAAAACGTTTTGTATCAAAGTACATTAGGTAAACGAGAACCAAGCTAGCAATCACTCTTTCAAAATCATGTATTTAGAAGGGAAAATTTGTGATTTATAGTTATAAGGTTTTACCTGTCGACTAGGTCTGCTTTCCTTCCTCGTTAAGATGCACCTCGTTTCTTCAATTCAGCTTTCAACTCACTTATCCGCCATGTCGAATACATGTTTCGTTCACAACAGTTCTTTCAATATTATAAAAAAAACGCACTCAACAAGTTTATCCAAAACACAACACAAACTTGACAGGTGAAAGCTATGCTAGCGCCATCTACCTAAAGCTTTCACCGGCCAACCCCATTCAAAAGTGCCTGTAAAAGCAGTGCGATTCTGTTAACATGTCTATGTGAACATTTGGGCGGACTGCACGACGGGTGAGTTGTCAAACCACACAAATAAGATGGAATTACAGCTCAGTTGTCGTTCACTTCGCCTAGGTGTACACCGTGAGATGTCGACAGAATCGACCGGCTGGTCTATTTGGAATAAAGGATTTTGTATTTTGTACAACCCAGTAGGTACCTAAGACCCAGTGGAATAAAAGTGGATCTTGAACAAGGAATAACCTTTCAACACATAGTTTTTTTATTATTGATAAGCGCATCAATCATAGCTGTAGGTATAGGTTCAATAAAAAATATGTATTTCATGTAAATTAAATTTATTGTAACTCAAATGAGATCTACATTAGGGTATGTGGAAGACTACATAGGACTAAAAATTACGTCTACACTACACATGTACCATAGAAAAATATTTTATTTCAATATGCTACGATTATTAACTTCATCATTTTTAATTCACAAGTATTTTGAATTTTTCTAGTACATGGCTATATTTACTAGTTTCAGGTGACTTTTCGTGAATGTTTATTATAAATAGTTCTTATTTAGGAGCTAAGAATAAAGACTCGATGAAGGATTTCTCACTTTTTTTACTTTATCGACCCTTGGTTTGCTGTTTTTAGACAGTTTGTATATAACATCTTCATTGTAGGCTGTGAGAGAAATGCAGGGATCAATTTTGGTCTTGAATGTGAGATCCTTCTTTAGTAACTACATTTATATTGACCCTTTGAATGTCGATATTTTAATAATTGAAACGTTTTTGGCTACTAAATATTGAACTAATTTTTGTAATAAATCTCGTTTGCTACAAGGTAAAAACGTAATTTCCATAAGCTCTATAGTACGAGAGAGAGGAAGCAAATATTCACAGAGAAATATCGTTTTTACAGTAAATGAAGCGCAATTTGCACAACACAACTGTATTATTAACTAAAAAACCATCAATTGTTTGATATTGCAGCAAATGAGCGAAATTATGTTGTGTGTGTTGTCACATCATTTAATTTTAGCAAATAGCAAACTTGCCATATTTACAAATTTTAAATAATGAAGGTGCAATTAAATTTACGATTTCCTAATATTTTATACAATTTTAGGCTAGCGTCCATCATTCAAAGGGTCTCCGCCATCTCCACAACAAAATTTACAATATAACCTAAAATAATTATGTACATATTACAGCAAATTTACATAGCATCTTTATCACAGTTTTCCATAATTTGCACCCACTCTTACTTATATACAGACAAACATTTACTTTAGTTACATGAGCCGTGATACTTCGATATGGAAATAATTGTTTTCTAAGTCGAGGCTCACGTTTTTAAATTAAATAAACAAACATAACAGCCCTCTGAGGCGCCATCTGAACGAGAGAGTATATCGCGGCGATTCCAAGCAATTTCGGGCTAATATAATAACAGTGTATAAGAAAACAAATGAAGTAGTAACACATTTATAATTGAATCTATCGCCACCAACTTAAGGATTTTTAAGTGATCTTTTGTATTTAAAAGGCCCTAAAAAAAGAATGGTTTACAATGAAAATTGAACTTAGTTTTGAATAACATAGAGTTGGGGTTTTATTGAGTTGGTTGGTATAGGTTGTTCCTAAATGTCATCATCCTCTCCAATTCTTAATTCAAATATACTATCTAAGCCCTGTCCATAGACAATTCAGCATCTAGACGTCGCTGAGCAGATTGTCTAAGGATTTTGTCTGTAGTTGCATCTCTGTGTAGTTCTGTCAATCTATCAGTACAACCAATAAAAATGCAGTACACCGCTTCCTCATACCTCGGTTGTCCGAGTCTAGACACTGAATAGTCTATGGTCATCCTACACTCGTGGGTTTGAAAATTTAGGGATTACAAGCCAGTTCCAGGTGCCAGTACGAGTTTTAAAACACACTCAATGGCTTTTTGTACAAAACTTAATGAGCGCATTCTGGTGGTACTTGTGTCTACAAACTCGCACTTGGCCCTCAGATGTTATTATTCCCCAAAACCGTTCGACAGTGAATTTTAATACTCATATTCTAGCCTAACTTGTGGTGTTCGCGTCACGTTATTTCGCAACTCTGAAGCTAGGCTTTCCGGTGCACATGGTATGACGTGCTACTGATTAGTACGGTAAACTCACATACACAAACAGCCAGACACAGAACATCTGTACGCCATACAAATATTTTTTCCGTGCGGGAATCGAACCCGCGACACGCACGCAGCAGCCAATCTCTCAACCACTGTGCCCACCGTGCCGACATTAGAACGCTTTGTATTAACTTTTACCACTGTGCAGTCATTTATAGCTTTATTTCAGAGCAACGATACATGACGCGAACTGTAATTCTTATAGTAGGTAAGTCGTCACTCATCAATTTCGAGTACATAGTGAGGCAGTGTTGTTCGCATTATCACTTCATTTATTCACTCACATCACATATCACTTTGTAATCACACATGAAATTTCGCTTTAATTATCTTATCTAAAGTCTCGAAACCGTCTTTTACTCACTTTGAAAAATATTTTTTTACGTATTTTCTCGAGTTTTCTTAACAGTTTTGTCGTCAGTCAGTTTTTAACTTTTAACGATATTATCACACTAACGAGTGGCAAGTCGAAATGATATTGTTAGTATTCTTGCACGGTAGAATGTACGGCAGTCGTTGTCTCGATTACCTGAAACAAAAATAAATAAATGTATTATTTGAGTTTGGCTCCGTCACCGGAAAATGGCAAACGCCGTAAGATTGTAATAAATCTTGATTACATTATAATTTCTCGATATATTATGAAAAAATCGTTTTGTATGCAATAAATCCCATCCATATCAATAAATTCAATAGTTTTAGTTTTGTTTTTTTGTTTTTTCACACGATATTTTACAATCTCATGGCGTTTGCCATTTTCCGTTGACCATGTAAAATACAGGTTAATGTAAAATATACTCATTTGCATCTGGGTACACTGGAAGCACACTCCAACATGGTTGGGAAAAGACTAAAGAGATCAATATAATTCAGAGAGAGAGAGATGTATATATATTTTTTTGTTTTCTTTTGAATTATTCATACATAAAAATAAATCATTTTTTTAAATGATGCAAGAAAGCTCAAGAATTTAATTTAAGAGTGTAAAATGCAAGAGCGAGCGAAACGAGCTCGCAAATTTTCGCAACCCATATCGGATAGATTTAATTTTCTTTTAGCCATTCATAGATAAATAGAATTGACTATTTTAATCATACAGGAAAAATCAAGAATTGAGAGAATTTAGAATTCAGGAACGAGCGAAGCAAGCTCGCAACTTTTTGTACTTTGGATGAACTATCTACTTGGAAAAGGCTGGGCAGATTGGGGTTACCTTGTTAGTGGTAATGGAACAGGTTGAAGAGTCTCCGGTTGAAGAACCGCTGCTGCTTGAGCTCCGACAGCTCGCGCTCGTCGTCGTTGCGGATGCAGAAGTAGCTGGTGATCGCGCTGCGGCAGATCGGGCACTTGTCTAGTTTAGCTGGAAAATAGGATAAAACATTGGTTAGTAAGTTTTTCCGTTACCACTCGGTCGATGTCACGGGCAGGCAGAGGCTAGTGGTGGTGGCTCTAGTCTATAGAATAAACACATTTTTACAGCGGAACAGGGAGAAAAGTTAAGCAAGCCTCCATAGAAAAGGGAGGATCCTGCCCCGAGTCTGCTATTTTTTTAAATTCGTCATTCCAACACGATCCCATTGTCATTTTGATAAGTTCGTAATCTGCTAAATTCATAATGGTCGATCATTGGTCGGTCAATAGTCTCGTAATAGAATCGTGGTTCTAAATATTCAATGTCTTTGAAAAGCAATGACTGCACAATAACGTTCTAATGGTAGGTCACTGATCGAAGGGACTGTCAAAATTTTAGCAGATTACCGCATACGTCTGTCATTCATTGTCATTATGTACGAGATTACCATTATATGCTGCTGCTGCTTTGCTGCTTTTTATGCTTCTTTTATATTAGGTAGTAGATTACCAAACTTGTCAAAATCAACAATTATTATGAAATCAATGATAGACCATTCTGACACTATTGTAATAGCAGACTTGAGGCCCAGACGGGCCTGTTGTATGTTCAAATGGCACGGAAAACATTGAGACCTGACGTCACACAAATCCTGCAATTTCTGTGACGTCAGGTCTTCTAGTTCGTATCTGGCGGTATAGATGTTGCTACAACGTCAGTTGTTCAATTCTATATACAAGTAATAACACAATTAAATAATGATTCAAAGACACAACAGGCATTTTGATCGACAGTAAAATACGCACACGAAAATTACACTAGCACCAGCTTTTGCATGCAGCTTCGTCCGCGTGCTGATCCGAAATTATTCTACGGAAACATGGTGAGAGTGCCCATCAACCAAAACCGTTTTACCGTTAATTTGCGAAAATATCAGACTGACTTACTTTATATTTATCCATCAGCAACTTGCTCTGAAATACTCTCTTGTGGAATCGGAGGTGCCGTACTACAGGTATGTGCCCGACCCAGTTCTCGATAGTGGTAGTATCACATTGTACTGGGATCGGTCCATCATCACTGACAGAACTATTGTTGCAAATAAGCCTGATATAGTGGTGGTGGACCGAATCGAGAGACGTGCAATGATTGTCGTTATAACCGTTCCGCATGACGAGAACCTCGTGAAAGCCGATATTAATATCATTATTAAGAATCAGATGACCAATTCTTTCCATTACATCATTCTATTAAGTTTATCGCATTAACTCAGCCCCCAAGTTTTATGTTCCGTTCCGTATGGTGTCGGACGTAGAAGAATAGCATCATTCCATCACTTCCCGTGGATGTCGTAAGAGGCGACTAAGGGATCAGAGGCAGCAGCATTCTCTGTACATTGCAACAGCTACACCGCGATCGCCAACCCACCTGCCAAGCGTGGCGATTATGGCAAACCCCCATTTGGGGGAGGCCTATGTCCAGCAGAGGACGTCTATCGGCTGATATGATGATGAAGTTTTATGACAGAAACCTTGAACCAAAAAGGTTTAGATCCGCTTCCTAAGGTCGGGTGCTCAAGGCGCCACTAACATTGACAGGCACTGCATTAGTATTGATAGCCAGAACGCAGATGCGGCGCGTGATCTGAATGACAATAGATAGGTTTGTGGCACAGTGGAGGTTGCAAGCGATGCTATACGGATGCTAATAGTGAAGCTATTATTTTTCTTGTTATGTGAGATGAATGAATGTTGACAGAGGAAAAGAGAGAAAGGCCCCCTTAAAGATGGAAATATCAGTTTTATAGCCAACTGAGAAATCTTGGATTACGTAAAGAGAAGACTAGCAAATAAAAACGAAAATGATGAACAGAAAATAATGAACGAGCTGGCAGATGCATAGGCCGTGCATAGTAACCGTGTGCCGAAAACACATGAATTATTTAATTTTAGGAAATTTAAATTCACCCAACAATCAATTTCATCATTCTCACCTCGGCGACTAGGAGCTCCGCTGAACGGAGCTGCTATTTCTGTCTGCAGGGTTTAAATAAACCTAACATGAATGGCATGAAGGGAGCTAAGTTCGCTCACTTCGCTCGTTTGCTCGCTCTAGGTCCGCCATACCATACGAACCTAACCTATCCGTGTCGAGGAGCACTAAGCTCCCTGAGCCCTATGTTCCGCTACTTGGCTTGCAAGTCATTAAACAATATTGAACAAAGTCTGTAGCTGTTCAATTAAATGCCAAGTTGTCACTTAGGCAGCTGATTAAATGGCGCCGTTGAATGACTTGGCTTTTAAACGGTTGATTAAGCTAGTTGGCTGCGACATATATAGTAAGACTGCAAAGCTTTTTATACTTCAGTGCTCTTTGGACTCTGTATTTTCATTGACCTCAAAATAAACAATCACAAACTCGTTTTACATGCAACAATTATCCTTATTATATCGTCTATGGAACAATAAGCTATAAAACATATCTTCGCTCAATACGGAGGTGTGGGTCAAAGCTAATTGCCCACTGCACACTGTATTGATCACAGCGCCGTGACTGGTGTAGACAATAGCCTCTATAAACTAACAGTAACATCAATATTTATGTTTGTTAATGACATCTTTTGTTACCGTTGACGTCTGAGATGTACGTGTTTTGGGTTAGATTCTAGATCAAAACAAGTAACGCGTATTTACTTACGTCTTCCGACCAGACAGACAGAGATGGGTGAGGTGTTGTGTCTCGTAGGCAAATAACCGAATGCTTGATCATTTAAGGTGTTAAAAATTTATCATCTAAACAATGTAAACCCAAAAAAAAAACAGTATATGAGCGATGTTTCTTGTTTTTTTGCACACCTAAAAATAATTTAGCTAATTCTGTTATGTGCACTGTACTGCGGAGTTGCGGTGCGCGCGGGCAGCAGCAGCCTACAAGGAGTACAGTGCGCTTAATCAATTTTGAACGCTGTACGGGCTGTTATACATAATTTTTTTTTTTGTTATTCTAAAAAACTCCTTAAATTTCTTGCAGTTGATTTTTAAGGCCTTATATTAAATGTTGGGCGTGGACTCTCGCAGGTCAACCTGTAAATTGCCGGCTGCTTAACCGAACTGGCCTGTGGCGGCCTTAATAAAAATTAAAGCCAGGGCTACCAAAAAAGTTAATTCTGCGACTACACGCTCGCGGGCACCACCTGTGGGGTACGGACCTCGGCGTCGCTAGGTCGAGGACAGCTAGCGACGAGATGGTGACATCTCTGCGGCTGGTTGTTGCGGGGACGTTATTTATGTTCTAATTACGAGGAACTTTGCTTGTACGATATAAGATTTGTGTGACGTCAGAACTATTTTATATAGTTCGTATTATAGCATAGATTTCGTTGCTTAGGTTCTCTGGACCTACATGGGCGTCTTTCAGCTAATTGATAATGTCCCAAAACACTATGATATAGACGAAGCAAAAGACACGCTTTTTCCTTATAATCCCTTTGGTAAAAAAAACATCAGTTTATCCATGCTATCATGCATCTATAGAGCGTTCTTCATCGCACGTTCGTATTTCCGAAGACAAACGATGATTCCCGAAGCGTAATATTTGGGTAGCTTACTTCATCGCGCGTTCGTCTTTCCGAAGACAGACGATGATTCCCGAAGCGTAATATTTGGGTAGTTTACTTCATCGCGCGTTCGTCTTTCCGAAGACAGACGATGATTCCCGAAACGCGATATTTCGGTAGCTTTCTTCATCGCGCGTTCGTCTTTCCGAAGAGAGACGATGATACCCGAAGCGTGATATTTGGGTAGCTTTCTTCATCGCGCGGTCGTCTTTCCGAAGACAGACGATGATTCCCGAAACGCGATATTTCGGTAGCTTTCTTCATCGCGCGTTCGTCTTTCCGACACGTCATGATTATTCCTGAAGTGTGATATTACGGTAGCTTTCTTCATCGCGCGTTCGTCTTTCAGAAGACAGACGATTATTCCCGAAGCATGATATTACGGTAGCTTTCTTCAACGCGCGTTCGTCTTTCCGACGACAGACGATGATTCCCGAAGCGTTATATTTCGGTAGCTTTTTTCAACGCGCGCTCGTCTTTCCGAAGACAGACGTTGGTTCCCGAAACAAGATGTTTCGGTAGGTTTCATCATCTCGCGTTCGGTTCTCCGAAGATAATCGATGATTCCCAAAGCGTGATATTTCGGTAGCTTTCTTCATCGGGCGTTCGTCTTTCCGAAGACAGACGATGATTCCCGAAACGTATGGGATAAAGGATACTCACGCAAGCAGTCAGCACACAGACAGGCGTGGCGGCACGGCAGCAGCGCGCGCGACAGCGGGTGCGAGGCGCACACGCAGCACAGCGCGTCCGCCGCGTGCGCCGCACCGTAGCCCTCCGCCGGCCCGCCGCACTCACCGCTCACGTACAGTTGCTGGAACAACACGAACGATATGATATAATGAACTGTCTTATTATTGTTTTAATAATAAGAACCCACGGGTCGAGAATCTTCAAAGTTGACCATCACGCACGTTAAGCCGTTGGTCCCGGGCTGTCATTCGGACAATCGTTACGGAAAGAAAGGTGAAAAATCAGAAGCCAAGAAATGTTACACCAGTTGCAGTCTTGCCAAGAGGTATCATGTTACCCAGTTACTGGGTTGTGGAAGTCAGATAGGCAGTCGCTCCATGTAAAATACTGGTAGTCAGCTATACTGGAAGCTGACCCTGACTTAGTTGGGAAACGGCTAGGCAGACTGATGTCCCACTGCAGGGGACCACAAAAAAGTACGACTCATGTAGAATTATGAAAGAAGAAGGTAGCCATGTTGTCCCGACCCAAGGATAAGATAATGACGATCGGACAAACAGCTGGCTGACGGCACCAAGATTTTTTTGGATAAAGGGCATGCCTAAGCAACAATGCAGAAATAGTCTTTGGTCTACCTATAAGAAATTCCTGATGGGGAAAACTCAATTTCATTTTCCGAACTTTGAACCAACACATGCAGAAGCGGAGATATTTTTAACCCCCAGGACCCCAAAATAGAAGCAGTCTGCTGACTGCTTCATGTAGTAGAAAGTCATGATGACCCAAGTATACTGTGCTACCGTAATCCCTCGAGCAAATATATTCACAGATCAAACAATAACATTTACATATTAAATACCTTTGTTATTTACTTTTATTATTACTAGATGTACATAAATACATTGCAATGTATGCGTAGTGATGTTTTATTATACTATCAATAACCTGTGACAGAAATAAATATATTTGCATTCAACGCAGTGTTTATCATATAATGGATTCATTTGAAAATGGCATTTAAATTCATACTGATATCTACAATTTATATGAAACTTGGAACACGGGTAGACCATATCCTGGATTATGAGACAAAGGATAGTTTACACCGGGAGTATGGTCACTTGGGATGCTACTACGAGAATTGCCTCTTCAAAGAAGGAAAGAATCTGGATAACACTGCCAAGGGGTATCCAGGGTTGCGGAATTTGTTCGAAAGAGTCATCGCGACCCTGGAACGCAAAGGGCATTAGGAGGAACACGGATGGGTTTTAGTCAGCAAGAGTCTGACACTCTCTTCCGCTCCGCCTAGAGCGAAAGTAGTCATTTGATGATTTCTTCCAAATGCCATTTGCGTTTCAGGGCCGCGGTGACTCTTTCAGACAAATTACTGTTCCCTGGCAGGCTCTGGCCCTAGCGGGCCCCGACTACGCTGATATCTCTGAGGCGCGCGTAGAACAAAACGCGCTGTCGACCCGGGCCTGATTCTGATCGGATGGCGAGCCACTTAACGCTCGCCGTCCGCAAGCCCACGCCTACGGTGGTCGGGAATCGCCCTGCGACTTCCGACGCGTGTCGAAGACGAAGGTCTGCTTTTAAAGACACGAGACATTGAAGCGTGAGAACAAGCACGAACGTCTTACCTTCAAACAGGACAGGTGTCCGTTCGCTTGCTTCAAGTACTGCGCAATGACGCCACTAGGCAATTGACACTGATCGTCTCTGATGTGAACTACGCTTATTAACGCCACCTGCAAAATTAAAAGAAAAACTATTTAAGTGTGTATAAAAAATCAGCTGTTCAGTACATTTTATCGAGTTTTGCACTTATAAATGTATGGGAAAGTCGATATTTTTACGCGATTTCCGGGTTGGTCCCATAGTATAGAAGAAATTTACAGCCTGCCACATTATTCTCAACCACTACAACTCCTGACTGTCAGAATCAACAAATGAAGTGGCAAGAACCAGAAAAGCGCCGAAGACATGAAGCTCTACGTGAACTGTCTTGAATTCCGCAATAAACTAAACAGAAAACAACAGCAGATCAGTTAATTTTTACCTCTAAATAGTTTATGGCCGGTGCAATAAAGCAGTTTCTAGTTTTAACAACTCAAAAACTCAAATCTGATATCTCACTTTGGTTACTAACTGAAACTAATTTTACATTCGTACCGCATTCCGAGCAACGCACGATACACCTCGCTTAAAAATTAATAAACCTGCAGTACGGGCGGCACGTGTTTGTATAAGAATTTTATTTGCAGAGAATTATTGAACAGGCCTTGGGCTTCAGAGTTCACACGTTTATTTAGGTTTTTTACAGAATTGGCACATGCTTCGGAAGTCGGATGAAATCGAAGGTGCCAAAGTTTTTGAACAAGGAAAACATTTATTTATTTAGGACCTCCAACAAAGGATGCGTAGGTACATGGCATTGAATTTTTGAGGATATTTATAAAGATTAAGCTTAGTGCACTCTTTCAATTGCAGGAGGTCACAGCTTGTGTGGTCCACTATGGGCTCCGTTTTTTTTTCTTTTGAGTTAAACTCTAAAATATGGGGAAGTTAGCAGAGGAGAATCATTTCAGCCGAAAGATGTCCACTGCTAGACATAAGCCACACAAAGTGTCGCCACATAGACCGGCCCAGTGCCTCCTGCGGTCTTCACCAGGTCATCGGTCTACCTTGTGGGAGACCTTCATACGCAGCGGCTTCCGGTACGCGGCCACCACTCCAGCGATAGAATGAAAGAAAATAACGTGTTGAGCCAAACCCAAGGACAAGGGCTGGGAGATTATGATGCTTACTGAATAGGTCTCCTGCATGATGGTCCGAAGACTAATTACATAGGAATGCGATGGATGCGAAAGGCCTAAGTTGTGGCGACACTTGGGCAAAACTTTTGTCCAGCACAGGACGTCTCATGGCTTTTCGTTTAAAAATTCTTACTGTATCATCAGGCCTCAGCTCCCCGGTATCCCGTAGATCTCGTGCGAGGATCACCACGAGAGGATAGCAGGACCGAGGAGGTGGCCCCAGGTGGATAGGCTCCTCCGTCGATAGCTTGAGGGCCTTCTCGTCGTGAGGGTTGCTTCTGGAAAGAAGAATGGTTATAATGAATTTGAGAAACTGAAAAAGCAGGTGTTAGGTAAGTTAACTGTTTCAGAAACTTTTAAATAGAGGATTATAGCATGGAAGTAGATAAATCTTTTTTTTCCATGACATCTATCTGTTCCATGACCATTTAAATTTTAGTTCAAGGTTTAAAACAAAATATGCAAAATTAGGGAAAAAAATAACAGCACAATGACAATACTATTATTATCTTCGTTTTTGCACCGAGAAAGGTCACGGTTAGCTCATATACTTAATTATGTATTAAAATATGATAGATGACTGCAATAAAAAAAATATTCAAAGGCTTTTGCAAGACAAAATAAATGGCTGACAACTGTTAAGCTGACTGAGAATGTCACATTAGTAATTGCGGTGTCAAAAAGGTCATCTACACTGTATATTATGTGGTAGGTATAATTAATCGAGATTTGGAGATTACGTATCGAACGATAGATGCTGATATTTTTTTATGGATGTGAAATCATCAAATGACTCCTTCCGCTCTGGGTGGAGCGGGAGGGAGTGTCACTCTTTCTGACTAAAACGCATCCGTACTCCTCCTAGTGCCCTTTGCGTTCCAGGGCCGCGGTGACTCTTTCGAAAAAATCCACAACCCTGGCAGGCTCTGGCCCTAACGGGCCCCGTCTATTTAGCTGAGGCGCCGCTCTCTGAGGCGCGCGGGCGCGTGGAACACAACGCGCCGTCGCTCGGTCGAGCCTGGTTCTAATCGGGAATCGCCCTGCGACTCCAAACTTATGTGAAACTTAGGCTTTACTTGGGCCCAAATTGATACGATGGCTTTCTATTACAAGGTACCTACTTAAACTAAATAATTGGCAAAATATAGACGTGTACCTACTGGCAAAACTCTGTTTAGCCTTTTGCCAAATATAGGCATGATTTGTTTTAACTAATACTTACTCGATCTCGATTTCCCCTCGAGCTCTATTTCTGACCAATACTGACTGTTATTTATCAACAACCTCAGTTCACGATGAGTCACTAGACCAGGCAAAAGAAAATAAAAAACCTTATCCTCATGGATAATGGAAACACGATTTACGACATCTAGTTTGACTGATAATTAACTGGCTCCTGACAAAAAAATAAGGAAATGTCTGGTAATTAATAATACCGGCCAAGTGCCAGACGTATTCGCGCTGATGGTTCCGATTAAATCATATTTTTTTTAAACATGTTACTTTGAAACTATACCAACCTAAAGTTATATAAAATTTAAAACCACTTGTCTTAAAGCCTGCGACACAAAACCCTTTTAATTATTTAACAGAATTAACTCGCACAGCTGCTTCAAAACAAAACAAAAACTGCATGAGGTAATGTCGACTTCGTGGAATCGCATTTGCGCTTACATTTTGCCGTTTCAAGGGTTCAATAAGGATAAACCAGGCATCACCACGTTTATCGGACTTGCAATGGGTCCTTGGACTGTATACAAAGTGATATTTTATAGGCGATAATGTATGTTTAACAGAATGTGAAACGTAAGATATTTCTTTTAGACAGGGTCGTGTGGTGGACCGAGCAACACACACCAAAAGCATTCCGAAGTTATCAAATGAGTCCTCCCGCTCTGCGCGGAGTGAAAGGGAGTGTCAGACTCTTGCTGTCTAAAACCCACCCATGTTCCTCCAAATGCCTTTTGCGTTCCAGGGCTGCGGTATCTATCTCTTTCAAACAATTCCGCAACCCTAGCCGGCAAACAGGAAAAGCATAGCATACCGATCTCGCCCAAGCATGGTGTTTGGCTTTCTCGAGAATTTGCGTCAAGGAGCACAACGCCAAGAAGTGGAAGGAATGGGGGGAGGCCTTTGCCCAGGAGTGATATATTTCAGGCTGATATTTCAGTAGCAAGCACATCATCATATCAGCCGATAGACGTCCACTGTTGGACATAGGCCTCCCCCAAATCCCCCCCATTTGGGGGAGGCCCATGTACAACATTTGCCATAATCGCCACGCTTGGCAGGCGGGTTGGCGATCGCAGTGTAGCTGTAGCAATGTACCTACAGAGAATGCTGCTGCCCATTCTCAGTAGCACATTTAATTTTTTATTATTAGGCTCGTGTTTTACCACATCTTCACCAGATGGTAAATGATGAGGTGGTCAACGATAGAACACGCTTGCCTAGAAGTAACCTATTCACTCGTACATTTTGAAATCTTTACTGCTTATAAAATATCATTGTCTTGGCTCTTTTCTCAACACAGGTACTAAATATTTCAGTGACAAGACGAGAACACCCACGAAACAATCGATAAAAATGATTAGAGTTAAATAATTTAGTTATACTTGTGTGTCCCCAAAACAGAACTCAACATAACATTGAAGGATACTTAAATAATTGAATTGTCTGATGATATATTATTATTGTTCCAACTACCTCGGTTTTGTGGTCACAAATGCTGCAGCCTATCATGAGGTCCTGTGGTTGTTCTCGGATCGGGCCAGTGTGATGATGATAGTTTTTTCCATCTGATCATTAGGGTTCCGAGCGTCCGTACAAAAACTATTTAAAGGATCACTCGTATGTCTGTTCGTCTCTAACAATTAATTTACTCCGAATCTACTGGACCAATTTAGTTGAAATTTGATACACAATATGTACTTCTGTGACCGAAACACGGAGACAACCTACTCGTAAATAAATAAAATGAAGATGAAAAGTGTTTCAAACTGTGCCGAATGACGTATAAAAAAAGGCCAAAATAAGTTGTTTCTGGAAACAGATGAAAATTTACCATTTTCCGAAACTACAGAGCCTCTAATAACATTCTTACTAGCTCACGCGGCTCCGCCCACGTGGATGTCGGTCATTGCGTAAAAAGTAGCCTATGTCCTTCTCCATATCCCTGGCTATATATCTGCCAAATTTCATGACGATCCAATCAGCCGTTTTAGCGTGAAAGCGTAACAGACGGACAGACTTACTATTATAATATTAGTAGGGAAGTAGGGATTATTTCCACTTCTGAATCGATTTCAAAAGCATCAAGCGGAAATTTCCACCGAACTATTCCAAGATCCACGAGGCTTTCAAGGTGTGGGAACACGACCAGGTGTCGCTTCCAACGAACCATTCAATCAAAGAAACATTGTCGCTTCATTCGTATTGTCCGTCGATTGAGGTCGGCGCTGTTGTTCATTACAATGGAAAACTTCTGGATTATCTATTATGACATTTTTTGCTCGTGACGCTAGAATTATTTAACGATGGAAAATATATCTAATCTTTAGTGTTTTAAAGAGGTAAATTGTTTGTGGGAGGTAACCTTTGGAAAACGACAAATATTTTTTTTACCGGTAAAGAGCTTTTCGAGTGCACTTTTTTTTGTAAAGCTGTTGAAATATTAATGATGCTTTTAATAATCCATTAATTGGTTATCGAAACGAGGAAATAATAACATTTATTCTTTCCTCATGTTTTAATTATTAAGATAGAGATAAGTAATGTTTGTTTTTTTATTTGTCAGCGTTGGAAGGACACCCACAAGGTGGACCGATGACCTGGTGAGGGTCGCGGGTAACCGATGGATGCGAGACGCACAGGACCGGTTGTTGTGGCGACACTTGGGGGAGGCCTATGTCCAGCAGTGGACGTCTTTCCGCTGATATGATGATGATGATGGAATGTCTGTTTGGAGAGGATCGTTTCGGTTTAAGAACAACTTTATTTCTCATAAAGAATTGTATACAAATTCACTTACTGAGAAACAATATCTAAAACTAAGATTTATAATTAGAGCGCACAGATGTACGTATAGAAAATAACAAAACAAAAAATGTGGGTAAACAAACAATCACAACATGGATCTACGAATTTGATATTTACTAGATGTGGCATTGATGGCATAGTCTAGTATCACTAGCAAGTTTATTATTTTATGACTATTTTGTTTTAGTTTCTATTTATATATTTTGGGTACATTATACATGGTTTATAAAACATTTAGAGTATTGGATTCTATTTGTTTTGGTTTTTAAGTAATATTACTAATGTATATTTTTGATTTAGAGGTATATAGTTGATCTATTTAATGTGTGTAATTATTTTATTTATGTTAATATGAATGTAAGTAATGCAGTTTTTTTTTTATTACTATTATTTCCTTTATTTTTTTTTTATTTATTTTTTTTTTCCCCCTTTCCATTCCCTTATCTGTATGTATTAATTGTGTGAATTTTTAGTAGCTTTTTAAACCGGGCATAACTTTGTTCTTTTTTTATTGCAGATGGTAATTTATTATAAATTGTAACACCTTCAAACTCCAAATTTCTTCTTCCATAGTTAGTTCGGTTTCCTTTTTAATCCGACTTAAGGCTGAGTATTTCGTTTTTTCTTTTATTTTGTAACCTGCTCCTTTTGCTTTTTAAATTGCGGCCATCGGAGTTTCACTCCGCTCAGTGGATTTAAATTGCCTTATGTTTGACCAGGGGCCCTACCATGACGTGTTAAAGCGTAAGTCGTTCGAGCGAGAAGGAGGGATGGAGCTATACACCCTGTATAGCTCCATCCCTCTTTCTCGCTCGGACAACTCACGCTTTAACACGTCATGGTAGGGCCGCAGCTCTAAAACGACTAACTCAATTTTGTTTAGCAGACCAAAACTAAAGCCGTATTTCGAACTAGGAAGTTTCATATTGACTGTCACGTTCAATATTAGTAGACACCGACTTATCGTTGAGCAAATCTTGATCATCAAACAATGCAGCGTGCATTTAATAGGTTTTCGCATGTACAATCCAAACCCTAACTTTATCCTTATACTAAGATATACGTGCTTAGAGTTTTAACGATGCCAATATCCTTCGAGATGATCATGCATATAGGGAAAGTCGGTAAGCAGTAGATACATAGATCAATGCCTTTTGCTTTTGGGCAGTTCCGTCATACTATTTATTTGTAAAATACAAATAAATTTATTATTTAAATTAATAATTTACTGCCTCCGTGGTCGAGTGGTTTATAGGCGTTTGCCTTGTGACCCGGTTGGTTTAGGGTTCGATTCCTACGGGAAGCATGCTTTGTAAAGTTGTTTCCAGTTTGACCGCCTGCAATGTCCTTCATTGCAGGCTTGAATCACCTGATTGTCTGATAAAAAGATGATTCCGTGCTTCGGAAGGCACGTATAAGCCGGTGGTCCCGGCCGCCGAATGGCGGTCGTCAAACCGTGTCAGAGGCCCTTGACGCGGTTTAGAAACTCTGACACTAGGGTGTGTGGGCTCATTAGACCTTACGCCCACACGAAGAAGAATTAATAATTCTAATTAGTTCATTTCTAATTCTAATTATTATTAAATAAATATTAATTAGAATTACATTTTAATAAATTATTGACTACGCTGATGCCTGCCACAGAGGAGCTCTTAAATAAGCTTGAGCGCTTGCAAAACTTGTGCATTCGTTTTGTTTTTGGCCTGAGGAAATACGACCATGTCTCTCAGTTTGGCAAGGATCTCAAGTGGCTCCCTATCCGTCTTCGCAGGAACACTGGAATATTATGTCTACTTTACAACATCCTTTTTAATCGGGCATACCCTGGCTACCTGCGCGATCGTTTCTCGTTTTCTCGCCCTGCCGATGCGCTGTGTAGATCACATATTTTATTATAATTATTTATTTATTTAGGTAAATTTATTTATGCAAGTATATTTGTTTGTATGTTTATTGTAGTTTGATTTATATTGATTAATAGATAATAATATGTTTTAGTTAAGTTAGTATAGTCTATTTTAAGTTTCCTTTTCTGCCCTTTTACACACTGTGTCTACTTTTTAATCCCACTTTTCTATCGCAGGTTTGCTGGAAGAAATTTCTTTTGAAATAAGCAGTACCTTTGTGCTCTTTTATCTGTATGGAATTTTCTTTTTTATGTTTATTGTGTGTTCATAAATAAGTAAATAAATAAATTTTACAATTTAGTAAGATCTAATTCCAATGTCAGGATCGCTATGTTTAACATATTAGGCAAACAAATTATGGATAAGTACATTATATGGAGGTATTTATTACTAATTTTAAACATGTCATATATTTTTTATGCATTGAATTAAGTATTTAAATTATTATTCAAATTAAATTACATAATTAATACCATTTAATAGAATTGACCTTAAATAAATCGGACATTTGACTCGTATACAACGACATGCCTAGTTATTATTAAATTATATTGTCTGTTATAAATTCAAAAATGGTACGCTTTTTTAACTAAAAAGTCTGTTAGCATTCTTTTGAATTTCTTAACATCTATCATCGTCTTGGTTTAGATCAATGTTTGTCTTTTTTTTTTTCGTTTATTTGGGACAAGCCCGCCACTCATTCCCAAACCACTGCAACTCCTGAAAGCCAGAATCAACAGTGGCGACCACCAGAAAAACGCTGAGTCAATGAAGCTCGACGAGTCCCAGAGAAACCGTACCGTGCCTGTACTGTTTTGGGCTCTGACTACCTGTAACGACTACCCAATGTGCTAAATGACAGCCGGAACCAACGACTTACCCATCCGCAGACCGACCTCGACAAGTATCTCTTAACCTTGAAGATCGTTATTATTTAGCCAAGAGATATTAGATCAATGCTCTTCGTGATCGATGATCGATTATCCTCAATAATATTATGTTGTGCGAGGTCATGGTCACTGGTACAATGACGGACGATAACACGTATCTGATTAGCATAGGTACGTGACCAGTACTGTTTAATTTCCCTTGCGTTGACCGAAGATACTAGAGTGGGTATTCAGGTTTAGGTAGACTGCAACAATGCAGACGCACTGCTGGATACCATACGCACTTGGTCGATATCCCGACTAGTCGTACTCAGCGCTTCTCCTCCACATTTATTATTCGCACAGCCAAAGTGTGGAACTCTCTGCGAGCGTCTGTGTTCCTTTCCACATATGGCCTCCACGTCTGCCTTCAAAGCAAGAGTGAACAGGCATCTTCTGGGCACGCTCGCTCCATTATAGACTAATCTATCGCTTTCCATCAGGCGTGATCGAGGTCAAGAGCAAGCCCATTACTTAATAAAAAAGAAAAAAAATGCAATAGCTAGACAAACCTGGCCTGCTGGCGTGTTTAGATGGAAGAAAATCCAGTTAGACGCAGGTTTCTTATGGGACATGCCTGCCGCACCATTTTGCAACCACTGCAGCTCCTGTAACCCAGTACCAAGAGTGGCGACCAACAGAAAAGCAACAAGGCGCTCGGTGAGTACTTATAGGTAGCGGAACAGAGAGTAAAGTCTCGAACGGTTGTTGTATCCGGTGGGCAACTGCCCGATAGTTGATATTCGGACTGTTATATCTGTTCAAATCGCACGATTAACTCTGATGCCGCGACGCAGGATTTCGTTAAGTTAGTTCGCAGCTGGCGGGAAAAATGGCGTCGGGGTTCTTTTTGTTGCGATGTAGATTTTGCTACGTTGGTTAAATTGTTTTTGGCGGCATTGATGCTGCTACAAGTCCAGGAGAAACGATGCATCTGCCTTGGGTCATCCACAGCCCTACTTCGCCGACTGCTGGGTATAGTTCTGCTTTTTCCTGTTCCAGTACCCCACGCTCCTGTGCCACCCTCATCCAGGTACTGCCCGAAATGGCAGCAATGCCGACAGTCCATCTCGCTGCCGGACGACCAACCGAATCGTCTTGGATTTCCAAACAGCGTTTATTAGGATAGCACAGCGAAAGAGTTTGAAAAAAAAACCACTGACAAGCTGCGTAACTTTTACCTTCCCCGACATAAAACCATATTGTGTTAACAAAACAAAACACCAAGTTTAAATGGATAAAGTTTTAGGTATTATCCGACCTTCATCTTTCCACACCTTTCATAGGTCATAGAATTATGAAAGGTTCACGACAGGGGTTGAATAATGCTTCGGAAGTTTTCCGCTACCTTTGCCCTTTACTTTCTACCTTTTGAGGGTTGAGAGCCTTGGGGTG
This sequence comes from Melanchra persicariae, assembly GCA_947386135.1. Classification (NCBI taxonomy): domain Eukaryota; kingdom Metazoa; phylum Arthropoda; class Insecta; order Lepidoptera; family Noctuidae; genus Melanchra; species Melanchra persicariae. Next base: position 17,754,878 of record OX376662.1, on the reverse strand, counting down.
ACATCATAACTCAGGAGCAAGGTAGTGCGGTAGGAGCGAGGTAATTTAAAACAGAGTCAGACGAATATATCGACTTTAAAACAGAGTCAGACGAATATATCGACTCGTGACTAAACTTCTGAGCGTGTGGTATTTTCTGCGTGCCACAGCCGCCGCAACATAAGGAGACGCCCCGTGCGTTGGAGACGCAGGGCGATTCCCGGCCACAGTAGGCGCGGGCCTGCGGATGGCGAGCGTTGGGTGGCTCGCCGTCCGATCAAAACCAGGCCCGGGTCGACGGCGCCTTGTGTTCCACGCGTGCCTCAAAGAGATGTCAGCATAGTAGACGGGGCCCGTTAGGGTCAGAGCCTGCCTGTTCCCCCTGTTCGAAAGTGTCACCGCGGCCCTGGAACGCAAGGGCACTGGGAGGAGCGCGGATGGGGTCATTTGATGATTTCCCATCTATAAAAAAAGCGTGTGGTATTTGGTTCGATTCACAGGTTAGGCAAAAAGGTGTTATTGGCTCGGACTTGCCCCTGGGGCAAAAGAAAAATAAATTCCAATATAGTATGGGATCGTCAGGCGCTACCTAAATGTACGTAGTTAATGCCATAAATTAACTATATTTTTTTTTATTGATAGGTTCGTGTTTGTCAACCATCTCACCTGATGGAGAGCTATGATGTGGTCGACTATGGAGCACGCTAGTCTAGAAGTAAGCTAATCAGTCTTGACTTTAAAGACCCCCCAGGTTATGGCTATCAAGAAACACAGACTGCCTGGAAATGGATAACTGGAAATTAATTATTACTTGACGGGGAATTGTAATTGAAAATTTGTTATCTATACTTAATATAATTAAGCTGAAGAGTTTGTTTGTTTGAACGCGATAATCTCTGGAACTACCAGTCGGATTTGGAAAATTCTTTTTGTAGATGATAGCCACATTCATGAGGAAGGCTATAGGATATACGGGAACGGGATATACGCGTACGAAGTCGCGGGCAATCGCTGATAAAATGACACTATGTCTACTTTAGCATTTAATGGCATAAGGCGCGCTCCCTTTATCATGCAGTCTTCAACATAACCCTTGAAATGTGGGCGCACAAATCACTTCTACCCAGCCATTCAGACAATACAAGCGAGATGTCACACGAGTACGAAGACATAAAACAATGAACTGTAGGTCACGGGTGCGCGCCATGTTCACACGCTGGAAGTGTTGTGAAACAATGGTGAAACAATAGGTGATGATACTCTGTACGTCTGCAGTCAAAACATTCGATGTTGTTGGAAACTCTAGAATTAATATGCAGATACTTTGTAGGCACAATATTGAGAAATGTGTTGATGCGTTTGATGGGTTAAAATCTGACTTCATATCTCACAGATGCTATTGTGCGATTGAGTTGAATCTAGTGCTGACACTGCTGAAAAGCTGCAGACCTCAGGGTCTGCAGCTTTTCCTTAATTCACCTGTTGTCAAATCTTCGTTAGTTGTGTACGTATTTACGTAATGAAAACTACCTTAACTTCTTTCTTCTCTTACATGATATATTTTCGTCACCAGTACCTAGTCACCTTTATTGTTATTTATTGCGTATAAATAGAATATTGATGAAATGCCTTTTTGTTCCTCGTAAACTAAAATAGATTTTGTCAAATAAAGGTTGTAGTTATTATCAAATCTATGTACAGTCAGCGACATTTATTGTTAAGCACGTTTTATTTATTTCATAACGATCAAAATAAAAAAAAATCAGTTAATACATCATCAACAACAGTTCATCATCTACATCGATGTAAGTGTAACGTCTTCTCTGATGGAATTCAATATTTTTCCTTCTTTCTAAAACAAAATTGACAGCTTATCGATTAAATGTCACTTTTTCATAGTCAACATAACATCGCACCTGTATTCCCCGATGGGGTAGGCAGAGGTGTGCCTATGTACATCACAATTCGGCCAGTTATACAGCGTGTTCCAGAAGTCAGTGGTCATATTCAAGGGTGATGTTGCGTAGATGGCATATACATTAATTTATTTGAAGAAAAAAAAAAAACTTTTTTTTACAAAAAATCGACACAGATTTGATGTCACCTACTGCATCAGACTGCTTGAAAGAAGATTTGCTTGGAACTTTTTAGTCGGTTTCTGCAGTCAGATTTTTTGAAAACGTCAATTTTTTTATGTTTCGCTACCCAATATCACCCTTAAATATCGCCTTTATACCCAATATCACCCTGAAAAAAAGCCTTAATAAGGGTTGCGGATTTTGTTCGAAAGAGTTACCGCGGCCCTGGAAAGCAAAGGGCACTACGAGGAGCACGGATGGGTTTTAGTCAGTAAGAGTCTGAGACTCCCTTCCGTTCCGCCCAGAGCGGGAGGAGTCATTTGATGATTTCCCATCCAAAAAAAAGGGGCCCCTCTTTTTTTGCCTCCCTATTAGTCGCTGGACACACAGACAAGACGTAAGATGAGGACGGGGCGCGGACAGCACAGAGGGTTTCGGGGGCGATAAATCGATCTAGCTAGGTTTCATTCTTAGAAAACGTCGTTTAATACGTGTTTCCAAAAAAAAAACATTAACCGAGAAGCTATTAGAAAGCCGGAGTGATGGTATGGTCACTTGAAGGGAAGAGACGAGGATTATATAGCGCTAAAAGCATTGCAACTAGGTACTTAGTTGGTTTTTGCGCTGTTTTTGTTCAAGTGAACAGAAGAGAGGTAGAAGACGGCCTCCTGCCACGTGGTGGACCAGCATGACGAAAATTCTATCAGAGGAACAATGCCCGATCCAGGGCAGATTGTCCTGGAGCCACAAAATTAGGATAGTCAACTCCACATAAACCGTGAAAGAGCGAGGAAGACGAGTTCATAGTCAATATTTATCTATCTATATACTATATCTATACCAAAGCTAAAGAGTTTGTTTGTTTGTTTGAACGCGGTTATCTCTGGAACTACCAGTCGGATTTGGACAAATCTTTTGGATATAATAGCCACATTCATGAGGAAGGCTATACGGAAACGAGATATCTACGGGAACGGGAAAAAAACGAGATATGTGCGTACGAAGTCGCGAGCAAAAGCTAGTTTACTATACAGGGTTGTTTGTTAAACACCAACAACCTTTCAGTGGGTGAAAGTACTCATGATTATAAACGTTTTACTATGGGACTCTGAAATATCAAAAAATAAATAGGCTGTTTCATACAAAATGCAATATTCATCCGATGAAAATGGTTTTCAGGGTTGGTCCCATAGTAAAAGTTGTTTATAATCATGAGTACTTTCACCCACTGAAAGGTTGTTGGTGTTTTACAAATAACCCTGTATAGCCTGTATTCCTGGCACTATTTTCAGTTGTTTACAAAGCCTAGTAGCACGGATTTGCGACGAAGGCACAATGGAGCCTAGACATTAGCGTTATGTGTGTCGCAACTGCGCTATAAGACAATTACCGTTTATTACGCTTCCACGATGTTTAGCTTAAGAAATAATTACCTCTTCTTGATAGCCTAAGTTATTGCCGACATTGTTCAGGCTGTATTGCAAACGATGGTCTCGATTAGAAGGCGATTCACATTCGTAATCAAACTTTGTCGATTAGTTCGAGCTCGGCGTGTTGATTTTCGCAACACATTTCGCAAAATCATAATGCTTTTGTAAAATGAGTCTTGTAAAATACTAGATGGAGATTCTACTGTCCAGCAATTTCGAAAGAGAGTGCAAAATGATTGATTAAATTGTTTTATAATTTGTGTAGGTACAGGGGGCCTACCACAACCTCTTAAAACAATATTACTTTAATATTACTTTGCGTTCCGCTCTGTTGGATTTTCAACGCTCGGATCAGCGCCGAGAGTTGAAAATGCAACAACAGAAATTACAAAGTAATATTAAAATAATATTGTTTTAAGAGGTTGTGGTAGGCCTCCAGGCAGTTTATCATAGATTCAACAAATCAATGAGTACAAAGGTACTGCTTAGTTGTTATGAAATTTTGTACCAACAGACCTGCGAAAGGATAAATAAAAAATAAATACTTATTATAGTAAGGAAAGAGAAGATAAATACAAAAAAAATATATACGTCTTAAAATAAAATAAAAAAAAGTTAGCAGTTGCTATGTTGGATATACTTGTAGGAGTGAAAACACGTGCGCGCGTGTCAGGTTGTATGTTGGTCAAAATATGATTCGCGACCGTAGCAACTACGTATTTACAGAACTGTAATCATTTCATCAATACAACTCACTCAGTTAGAATTGATGCCAAATGTAGTATTTCATGAAATCATAACATTTGGCATCAATTCTAACTGAAGGAGACAACTCCTTCAGTTAGAATTGATCAATACAAATTGATGATTGTAATGATTATTATTCTATAAATACATACTTGCTTCGGCCGCGAACCATAATTTTGACCAAGATACAACCTGACACTGACCTGCAAATTGCAAAAAACGTAAGAAAATTTGAATTTCGCAGGCTACCCTGGCGCTTCCACCTTAACGTCAAATGAATACGTCATTCGCGTTTTGTTGTGTTTCTACCTATGCAGTTTACGTATAACACAAATCCTTATTCATGTATATTTAGGTACTTCAATTAGACAGTAGTTGTGAAAAACTTACTTACTCGATATACCAACAACGGTAAATTGATCTTGAGTGCAATGCTAAGTTCAGGTTCCTACTTCAAATTTTATCTTTATGTCAATACATGCTAATCAGATTAAGATTGTTTTGCAATTATCGTCCATGTCGATGAAGTAAATATGGGAAAACCCGTAAATATAAATGAGTATTGGGCAACGGTTAAGAACCTATATATGCGAATTTTAAGAATATGGATATGAGACATCATATACCTTGATAAAAACTTAGGTACTATACTTACTTAGGTATACTTTTATGATTAATGTAGGGATTTTCTCAGAATATTGGTGATTCATTTGGTACGGCCCTATCTAGATCATATCTTGGATAATCTTATGGTCCTGATCTATCCACTCTTAATCTTAAATTTGTCATTTAGGTACCTACGACAGACATATTATAAATAGCAAAAAAAAATGAGTAGCTAGAACCCAAACGATGATCAGAGAATACCTCCGGCCTAGACATATTCAGCGATATCTTCGCTTATTGTCAACTGATTTTTAGGGTTCCGTATCCAAAGGGTAAAACGGGACCCTTTAGATTATATTACTAAGGCTTCGCTGTCCGTCCGTCCGTCTGTCACCAGGCTGTATCTCATGAACTGTGATAGCTAGACAGTTGAAATTTTCACAGATGATGTATTTCTGTTGCCGCTATAACAAAATATAGGTACTAAAAACAGAATAAAATAAATATTTAAGTAGGGCTCCCATAACAACAAACGTGATTTTTTGCCATTTTTTTTATAGATAATGGTACGGTACCCTCCGTGCGCGAGTCCGACTCGCACTTGACCGGTTTTTTATGATTCGTTATCTGTTCCGAAGAGTATTTTCCCAAAGCAGTCCAGTCACGTTTCATTTTAAGTCTGATAAAAACATCCGCGATACATTGCGCCGCGCTAGTTTTAAAGATAGCTCTTGCACAGTTAACTAACAAAACGATCTTTAGAGCTTAAAATAGACATCATCCAATTATGACCACAAGTTATTAAAGGCAAGACTCCCATACCTACTAACTCTAACAGAGTTCATTGATCCAGCAGTCAATGTATGTTCTAAAGATAGAACATTGAATTGCTGATGCAATAGGGATGTTTCCTGAAAAATACTAATTAGTCCGTCAGAGTTTATTTGAAACAAATGCTTTGACTTTGACTTCTAAAGAAGCTCAAAATATGACAACATCATGACTGTATTTACCGAAGAAATTCACCCACAAAAGAAAGCACAAGACGTACGGCGATGCGCCACCGGTGGTGGACATCCCACCCACACGCACAAAGCGTTTTGGGAATACATTCATTGTGCGTACAGCTAAGGGGTGGAATTCCCTGCCAGAGTCTGTGTTTCCTGATAGCTACAACCTGGGAGTCTTTAAGTCAAGAGTGAATAGGTTACTTCTAGGCAAGCGTGCTCCATCCACGACCACATCATCGCTTACCATCAGGTGAGATAGTGGTCAAACGCGTGCCTATCAATAATAATAATAAAAAAGATCCTAACACCTACATGTCATTTTATACATTTTCTGTATAACGAAGGGTTTTACCACAACTTACGGAATCATTCGTGGATAAGAAAAATATAGTTTTGTTATAAAGTTATTGTACCGAGATGAGTGATTCAAATAAGTGTTACTTTTGAGAATTTGAACGTAAAACAAACGAACTTAATTCCCATGACCGTGATACATGGCAAATAACAGTGTTTCCACTTTTTTGTTAGGTGACGAAACAGTAGCTAATTATTCTCAGTATGTTGACTTATCAGAATGGCTTTTCCCACTTGGTATTTGACAACTATCAAAAATCGAGGTGAATGAATACTTATCGAAAAGCTATCGCTAAAATTGTACGATTTGTGAAAAAATAAATTAAATTTATAGTAAAATAAGAGCTTCTATCCTCGTCATGCAAAATGTCGTTTGTACTGGACGGCGTAAATTAATTAATTAATATATATTATTTATTTAATACTTCATGCACACAAATGTACAGAAGCGGAACGAACGAACGAAACCCGCCTGTCTTTCTTAATGGAGCCCCGTTGAGAAGAGTTTTCAGGTTCAAATACCTAGGGCATATCTTGACACCCGACCTCAGAGACGATGCTGACTTGGAAAGGGAGCGGAGGGCTTTGTCAGTGAGGGCGAACATGCTGGTTCGCAGGTTTGCTCGTTGCACTAGTGATGTGAAAGTTACTCTTTTCAGAGCATACTGTACATCCTTTTATTCTTGCAGCCTGTGGGCCAGATATACTCAAAAAGCTTACAATGCCCTCCGTATCCAGTATAACAATGCGTTCAGGGTGCTGTAGGGGCTCCCCCGCTTTTGTAGCGCATCGGGGATGTTCGCTGAAATGCGGGTGGATTGTTTTTATACTACTATGCGTAAGAGGTGTGCATCCCTGGTGTGCAGAGTGAGAGGGAGCTCCAACAGCATACTGTCGATGATAGGAGGCAGACTGGACTGCAGATATGTGAATCACTGCTGTGCTATTTCTCATGGGATGGTGCAGCGGTGATTTCCGTACTTTTAATGTTGTGTGTTTCGTTTTTTATTGTTTCTCTAACATAGCTTAAGTTTCTGTTACTAACAAAATGAGTCATGGTTACTTGATTAAACAATTTATTATTATTCTTATTAATGCCTTACGCATTTTCTACCAGTCAACCTTTGGGTGATGCAGAGACAAAATAGTGGTAGATGCAATATGGGATATTCACAATGGCGATGCTAGTGAGTGATGTCACACGAAATTAGTACTGTCTCTATTTATATGTATATTTCTTTCCTACTCCTGCACTGTTATTTTCTGATTAATTTCGTTGCGGGATCCAAGACAGTTAAATCATTTCTCCGGGACTCGTCGAGCCAGCGATCGCCACTGTTGATTCTGGCTTTCAGGAGTTGCAGTGGTTTGGGAATGTGGTGTGGCGGGCTTGTCTCTATTTATCACAGATTTTATAACACTCACAACTCTGTCATATTTTGAGATTTTTTTTTTGTTTTTTTTTTCTGATTTTCTCTCTAGGTTTAGAGAAATTAACAAAAACCCTATTGCCATGTCCGAACGAGATGCAATTGCTTATGAAGAATTATTTGACATTACTTATCGATGAGTTAAGATAAGACTCGAATTAGAAGTTTGTAAGAATGTAAATTGGTATTTTGGCCTAACGAGCACAAACAATCGTGCCCGCGCAGTATGCGCTGAGCACCAGTACAATACCAGCGTAGTCAGAATTGTCAGGAGTTGTCATCAATGGGGAAACGGGAATAAGGGAAGTTTAGACTTTCTAAGTTTGGATCAGTTTTACGATACTCCAGGGTCAAACAAACCTGCCACGGTTGTGAAAGAGTCACCGCGGCCCTGGAACGCAAAGGGCATTAGGAGGAACACGGATGGGTTTTAGTCAGTAAGAGTCTGACAATACCTTCCGCGTCACTTGATGATTTCCCATCCTTAAAAAAAACGTCGAAGTAATAAACAGCAGTAGTATGTACTTATAGTTTTGACAATGCCATCTCAATCATTGTCCGCCAAGGCGTCTCAATGCTCCGTGGTTTTTCATTTTCCGGAGTGTCAATTCAATTCCGTTTCGATCGTTTGTTTTGAAGATTTGATTGTATCAGACAGTCGGTATTCATTTATATCACTATCAGTATCGATAATTTAAAATAGCCATTGTTTCTCATTTTTCTTTGAATCGAAGTCAGATTAACGTAAATAAAATGAATGTAATGATAAAAATGACTTTATCTTGATCGGCCTTCACCTTTTGGGATGCATGAAGGAGCCTCCTCGTGTAGCGCAATTTGTTCCATCAGACACTCAACTGAACCGAGCGCTCGGCGCATCCTGGACAGTCTCACCTAACACCTTATAAGACTGACCAATCCATCCCTTGCGGTGGTCAGGCTAACGCCCGCCTGGTTCGCGACCACCTTCCCACCGGAGTTCGGCGTCAAGCAGCCCCTGCTGTGTTTCGTCGACGCGTGGGTGTACCAGTGCCTCAAGGCATCTTCTGGGCACGCTCGCTTTCATCATGGACCTAATCTATCGCTTTCCATCAGGCGTGATCGAGGTCAAGAGCTAGCCCATTCATAAATAAATAAAAAAAAAAAACCTGACGTCATGTCGTGGCATCGCGTACAAAAAAAAAAACATTTCGCATTTGTATATTTGACTAATGCTGAAACTGGAAGTTATCATAACTTGTCATTCGGAAAATAGTTTTTTTTTTTGGGAAAAGGTGAATCTTTTTTATTCTCTTACAGTTTTTACCCGACTACGGCGAAGCAAAAAGGAGGGTTATGAATTTGACCGGTATGTATGTATGTATGTTCATCTGTTCCCTCAAAACCATTTATCATAATTTAACAAATGAGGTGTCATTAGAAGCGTCTAAATTGTCCGCTGCTTCTAGGCTAGGTTATGTTGCAATAAATTGTATGTGGTGCCCTCTAGGGCGTATTAAGACATGTACTATTTTTTTTTGGTCAGCAACTGGCAATGATCGACTAGAAATTGCAGCAAATGCTGAGATGGTAACCCTTTCGGCTGGGCACACTCAGCACCATTTTATTGTGTATGTTTTGTTATTGTTCTCTTTTTTATTACCTATGTTATTGTTGCTGTTGTGTTGTCTGTCTCGAATAAAAAAAAAACCGCTAAATTCTCATACTTAAAAAAATTCAAATTCGACAATCACTGTCAAACACTTGTCAAAATATGGCGGAATTAGAGGTGTTTTTGACAGTTTGCGACTGCTATGCGAATGTGAACGAAAATACAAGAATTTATTTTCAGATCCTTTCCATTTTCATTTAAGTGTACACTCGAGGTCTCGAAGAAAGTAAAGGTTAAACAGTTTTAAAAATAAAATCATCCATGTGTGCTTAACCCATACTTTCCTCGTCTGTACATACTTGACTACTTTTGAAGACATCCGGCACTCTTAAAAACCGAAAGTATGATATTGACATAAGTGTAAATTGACTCAAACATCAATGTATGTTTATATGTCAATGTAACTGTTCTCTTTGCAAATAGTGTTCATTTACCGATCTGTTACGGGTGACCGTGAATCATAGAAGTGTACTAGTTTGTGGTTGGTGCAAGTTATGAGCGTATATTTGGAACCACTTTCGAGAATTTATTTTCTCATACAAAGGGGTATTAAAATTTCCTGATTTTTTAAGGCACGTCAAGTCTGTAAGAAAAACCTTTAGAGAGGCCGCAGATTTAAAATTATAAGTTGTCCGACTAAATCGAAGAGTATACCAATAGCTATAGTGACATATGCCAGCCCGCACTTCTTGTTCAACTAAATCGTCCAACTAATTAATTGGATACCAATCGTATCAGAATCGAGATTCCCTTCCGATTATGCACAATTAAAGAGTTGGACGATTACATTATTAAAGGACGCAATCAGGACGCAATTTAGTCGTTCGATAGTCGGCCAACTTGCAATTGTATGTCTGCGGGTTCTCTTAGTTTACGTACGTATTCGACACTGATTGTGTCTGAGAATAATGAGACTGCTATGTGTTAAAGTTCAGTTTTCCTCAAAGACATCACACACGTACAACAATGTACACTTTTTTTGTCCAGAGGTTAACTGGTAGAGAATGTCTTGTTGCATTAAGTTCGCCCATGTACCACTATTGTACATAAAGTTTAATAAATAAATAAATGAAAACTTTCCTTGTTTGTACTAAAGTCATGTAATATAATGCCTGAAGGTAAAGGAAGAATCATTTTCTCGTATTCCTCTCAGCACACCATTTCATCTGATACCCATATCATGATAGTCCACTATATTGGATTAAGAATGATGTCATTTATCTAACAGTGCATTGTCATCCAGACCACACGTGTGTATGCAAAACTTCGGGGATAGAATGGGCTAGCTCTTGACCTCGACCACGCCTGATGGAAAGCGATGGATGAGGTCTATGATGACGCGAGCGTGCCCAGAAGAAGCCTTAAGAGCGTTTACGCGGTACGGCTTTTCATACAAACTTTCAAATCATAATTCTTCAAAATGAATGAACCGATTTTAACGAAACATGGTATGCAAACGTTAGATATCCAGGTCTAAATAGTTATCAGAAAACATTTTTGAAAAAGTTTTCAGAGGGAGAGAGAGAGCGATTTTAAGTTTTCTATGGAAAGTGAAAAATCACTAGGTATATCATTCCCCTGAACTCTTTTTCAAAAATGTTTTCTGATAACTATTTAGACCTGGATATTTAGGGTATGCATACCAAGTTTCGTTAAAATCGGTTCATTCATTTTGAAGAATAAGGACTTGAAAGTTTGTATGAAATGACATACGGCGTACACGCTCTTAAGGCTGCTTGACTTCGGACTCTGGTGGGAGGGTGGTCGCGCAGCAGGCGGGCGTTAGCCCTACCACCGCAAGGGAAGGATTGGCCAGAAGGATTGGAGTGAGACTGTCCAGGATGCGCCGAGCGCTCGGTTCAGTGGAGTGCCTGATGGAACAAATTGCGCTACACGAGGCTCCTTCATGCATCCTTAAAAATATGTATTAGACCGATACATACTAACAATTCAAGTTAAATAAAAACCGGTCAAGTGCGAGTTGGACTCGCGCATGAAGGGTTCCCGTACCATCGTACAAGATTAATACTACTACGTTTTTTTTTTTAAATACACACTAAAAAATCGACTTTCTACATATTACGGTTCATGAGATAAGTATATCGACTCCGGTCCCGACATGTGAAAATTCCCAAATAAAAAATAAATCTTATGTAATTGGTAAATAAACACTAAATTCGCGATTAATTCGGCGCACACCGTAAGGAAGCCTAAAAAGGGCTTTTAAAACGAACAGCAGCCTGTTATTTCCGTTACCATAGTAACCGCAAAACGCTATGATTTACACTTGCGCCCAAGCAAAGTAAACACACTTATGTACACTTCTGTGTAACAGTATCGAGACACGGTCAATGGGACAATTACGATACTCGTGGAACATCATCATCAGTCATTGAGACACGATTGTAATAGCTGACTCGACCCTCTGTTCGTGAAACGACCGTATTGTACTTAGATGGCAAGAAACTCAAAAATTCTATTTTCGCATGTACTTAATTGTTGTAATGTTATTTTAATCTTCAAACGCATGCCTATCAATAGTAAAATTAAAAACCTTGGTGATCGGAGAAGCTTGACAAAAGTAGGTTATAGGAAAGAGTCACCACGGTCCTGGAACGCAAAGGGCACTTTGAGGAGCATGGATGGGTTTTAGTCAGCAAGAGTCTGACACTGCTTCCCGCTCCACCCAGAGTGGAAGAAGTCATTTGATGATTTCCCATCCATAAAAAAAGACATACGATACACATATCGATGAGTTTGCTCGTCAAGTAGATCAGTAAATTGCCTTTCATCAGCGTCTTCGTGGAAGATTATGTATATGCCGCAGCCAATTAGCTTAATCAGCCGTTTCATTAAAAGCCTAGCCTTTTCATTTAAACACACCGATTTTTCAGCAACTTATGTGATGTGATATCTTTTGTTGAATATCGTTTTTGACTTGCCCATGTCACTTATGTCGCTGATTAAACGGCGCAGTTTAATTGAAAGGCTAGGCTTTTAATGAAACGGCTGATAAAGCTACTTGGCTGCGACATATACACTATTAAAGTCAGCCCTTAAATGTTGAAAGTTAAAAGCTTCGTATGACGACACAGGAAGCGAGGCAGACTAATGGCAAATACTATCCGTTTAGTGAGCCAGTATGCCTAATAGGGATGCTACGGAGCTTCGACTCCGACAAGTCGAAACTTCAGTGGCCTTAGTGCGATTTTTTGTAACGTTCTTGAACGCGTTAGCGTAAACGTCAATTTGTACTGAAACTGAATAAGCGCCGTCTGATGACACTCCGTGTCAACCACCGACAACCTGTTTTTTTTTTATACAATTTGACACAAGCGAACGTTTACGTTAACGCGATCGAGTACGTTGAAAAACTCACACTGAGCCCTCCGATTGATATTAGGTACGACTCTTCGGTTTTGACTCTTTTCAATTGGTGGTTTTAAGCGGGGTGAGGCTTACCGGATAACGGGTGATTGTCAATATCTTACCGTGTACACTTATGTGGAGTGAGAATGAAGTGAATTGTCATTCCATCTTGTTTGAATGGACTGACAGCTGACGTCGTGTTCCCTTCACCTAAGCTTACACATAAAGGAAGAAAGAAAGAAAATGCGTTTATTCCGCCAGAAATGACGCACAAAAATAACATAAAATTAAAAGAAAAACTAAAAATACAACCCGTTTCACTGCCAAGCTATGTCAGGACCGGATAACTACCACGAGTCTCTGGTTATGCCATAGACAAAACAGAACATAGTTCTAAGAGTTGTCCATGGCATAACGTCCGGCACCGACTGTCGACTGACAGTGACAAGTTGACAACTAACAACTTATAAACAAATAAACAGTACAACAGTATTAATACAGTTTCTGTGGACACACGGTGAGCTGTTTACTGAATCGCACTGCAGATTTATGTATGTCGCGTGGAGGATCGCCCTCCCCACGTATTTTCTGACGTGGATTACTTTGGTTCAGGGTTCTGACTCCGACAAACACCATCATCATCATCATCATATAAGCCGAAAGACGTCCACTGCTGGACATAGGTCTCCCCCAAGTGTCGCCACAACAACCGGTCCTGTGCGTCTCGCATCCATCGGTTACCCGCGACACTCACCAGGTCATCTGTTCACCTTGTGGGAGGCCGCGCCAACGCTGCGTCTTCCGGTACGCGGTCGCCACTCCAGAGCTTTTCGGCCCCATCGACCATCTGTTCTGCGAGCAATGTGCCCTGCCCACTGCCACTTCAATTTGGCGATCCATCGGGCTATGTCGGTAACCTTGGTACTTTTGCGGATATCGTCTGATTCAATCACGCAAGGAAACTCCGACAAAAAGAATTCAATACTTCAACTTCTGTTCCGATAAAGCCACGTTCGTAACATCCCTGAATAACACCACTAATGTAAGAGACAATGTTATGAAAAGGATTCATAAACGATATTTAGAAGCCATTACACGACCAATTAATTTGTTAGGTAACCTTTTATAAATAAACAATACTGGTTGATAATGCTAATGATTTATGACGTAGTTTCTTCAATGCCAAACAAAGTTCATTGTACCTATTGATTGAAATATAGATTTGAAGAACCGATTACTATCTATGGATGAGATAATTGAGGACCTGAAATACCTAGCCGTTATGTACCTACTTGATAATATAATTTATAATAGAACGTACAGGGTGTCTGATTGCGATGTTAATCTTGAAGTGGATTAGGAGAATTATTTAAAAGATCTTCAATTAATGTCAAAATACCTACGAAGAGGTTTCATTTCATTTATTTCTGTAACAATTTTTTACATTGTATCGATTTTTACACCAAAATTATAAAAAATAAAAGAATTAAGTACAATATAAATCATTATTTTATCCGCTCGAGCGACCATTGCGATCGGCGTTTTAGTAACCAACTAAATTAATTAAAAAGTAAAACATATTGCAATAAAAATGTCAAAAATATTATCAAAACAAATAAACTAACTAAAGATTTCATCCTGCATTACACATGTCAAAAATATAATCAAATGTCAATAAAAATAGTGATGTTATATATTCAAAACCTTTTCGATTTATTTTAGCAATATCACCTTTATTTGAATATGGCTAATTATTTTTGAGGCGAATAACAACTTATTAGGCGACTAACTAATTGGTTACAAAAAATAATGACTTGGCGGCTAATATTAACAGTGGGATGTCATGCGTATATGTGTTTTAATTGGTGTAAGAGCGAGCGAAGCGAGCTCGGGACTTGGGGCTCCCCGACTCGGACAGGTTAGTTTAGAAGGGAAAAAAAATAACCACGAAGGGGATGGCGGGGTCTGTTCGCTCGCTTCGCTCGGTCACTTGACCCCGCCATCCCCTTCGTGGTTATTTTTTTAAACCACCCAAAAATATTTATTTATTTATATTAGAATCACTGCCAATTTAAATTTAAACAGAGCTCACAACTCTATATAAAGCTGCTACTTTATACTTAAAATGCTTGTAGCTGCCAACCTATTATTTTTGCTACCCATCTTAATTATTTTTAAAACCCTATAACAGGTTAGTTTGTCGCCGCGTTAAATACATGCCTTTGAATATCATGCAAAATAGAAAAAGGTGGGCCGCTAGTATTATGTAATTTAACTAAATGAAATCACCGACGCAAAGAAGAAGTACGATAAGAATCATTCACGTGTTCCGAAGCCCACAAAAAATAAGTAAGTGGGATCTACGAACGAAAATGAATCACTACCACGTCATAATTAAAGACAAAATGTCTGAAAATGTAAGTACGTACGTAGCCAACATAACAAAAGTGTTTTCTTCTCGTTATTTGGTATGAATCACTCTTCAGATGTCCTAAAAAAACTGGCCAAGTGAGAGTCGGACTCGCGCACGAAGGGTTCCGTACCATTATCTATCAAAAACGGCAAAAAAATTACGTTTGTTGTATGGGAGCCCCACTTAAATATTTATTTTATTCTGTTTTTAGTATTTGTTGTTATAGCGGCAGCAGAAATACATTATCTGTGACAACTGTCTAGCTATTACAGTTAATGAGATACAGCCTGGTCACAGACAGACGGACAGCGGAGTCTTAATAATAGGGTCCCGTTTTTACCCTTTCGGTACGGAACCCTAAAAAGAACAAGTAATTGACATCTGAACCGATCGGCCGAATTCTGAATACCTAGTATTCAATTGATGTCATGACAAATACTGAGTACGTACAAGCGTTGATTAGTGAATCATTTCCAAACCAAAATGTTAGGAACCTAGCGGCTATTAGCTTGCTCAAGTAAACAATGTATTAGGCTGACCTAATACATTGTTTACTTGGGCATGCTAATAAAAAAGCTTTTATCTGAATAACACGGACGAATTGTTTGAATAATTTACCTCAATGTAAATATTTCTAATGGTAACAGGAAATTGAAGAACCTTGTATTGCAGTGCTCTTGCACTTCAAATAATAAATGATTTAGGTATTGGATTATAATCTAAACGTATGTAATAAAGCTGAAGAGCTTGTTTATTTGGTTGAACGCGCTAATCTCAGCAACTACTGGTTCAAATAAAAAAAATCTATTTCTGATCTGGGCTTAGAGCCCAGAGTTGTGGAACCTGCCAGGGTTGCGGAATCCTGCTAGGGATGCGGAATTTGTTCGAAAGAGTCACCGCGGCCCTGGAACGCAAAGGGCATAAGGAGGAACACGGATGAGTTATAGTCAGTAAGAGTCTGACACTCCCTTCCGCTCCACCCAGAGCGAAAGAAAACATTTGATGATTTCCCATCCATAAAAAAAGTTAATGAGAAATTCCAGATGGAAAACATTGGACAGCAAAAAACTGAAACATAATAAAAACCAAACCATCTTTATTATATTTATAAGTATAACATTCCACATTGTCCAACTGTATGACCTGCCTAAATTTTATTGTCAAAATTACTTATCACGAGTTTTGTCTAGTAAGTGTTTTATTAAGTTGCTATGTATGGTTGTCTCATGTTCATGCAATAAAGATTATTATAATTATTATTCTTATTATTAGCTTAGGAGTGGAATTCCCTGCCAGTCTTTTGTTCCCTGATAGCTATAACCTGGGGTATTTGTATTTATGCCAGGAGTGAATAGGTTACTTCCAAGCGAGTGTGCTCCATCGTCCACCATATCATGGCTTACCATCAGGAGATAGTGGTCAAACGCGAGTATATCAAGTACCTACAGTTAAAAAAGGAAATCTGTCAAAAAAATACCGTTAACACTTACAGAATGCCAAATATACAATAATTTAGCTTATTTACCAACTCGTATGTTTAATTCATATTCCGTGTGTGTAAACAAACGAGAAGTATGTTTATTCTATACCAAAACAAGCGATAAAATATTAATGTTGTTGTATTCATTGCAAAATGAGTCAGGTCAGATTTTTATGTTAGTCATAATTTGGCCAAATGTGGAATGCGTGCGCGTCCCTAAATTAGTACCTAAACGCGGTCATCAATACAGTTAATAGGAAAGTAATTAAAATCGTCGTTTGAATGAAAAATAATTGCTTAGAAACTTAAATTGACCTTATTTTCAAATATTATTTCTATGAGAGACTGACGTCTTGGGTCAATCTGCTTTGCTATTAATTTCCCAGACCGTTTGAAAGTGGACTCTAGGGAAGTCACCCACGGCGACGTTTTGCAGCGTTAGGCCTGAATTATACAGAAAAGGCGTGGTGAAGACGCAGCGCAGGCGAGGCATAAGACACGATGCCGCTTCAAAAAGTTCAAATAAAAAATGTAGGTAGGCGACACGTCGTGAATTATACACAAATGCCGCGTCTTCACCACGCCTTTTCTGTATAATTCAGGCCTTACAGTGGCTAAAAGACTCGCCGACGCGACTGAATCAAGCGATTCAGTCGCGATGCTGTCGCTTGAAATCGCTTTTCTTATACCATCCCCCAAAATAACAAAGATTCTGCATCGGTACTATCGCGATACAGCATGGATATGTCGCATCTAACAAGCTTAATCAGCCGCTTCATTAAAAGCCTAGCCTTTTCATTGAACTTCGCCGTTTAATCAGCAACATCATGGGAAAGTCATTATAGGTACGATATTGAACAAAAGATATCGCTTTAGCCGCTGAAAAATCAGCGCATTTAAATGAAAAGGCCAGGCCACCAATTTAACGGCTGATTAAGCTAATTGGCTGCGACGATACACGATGCAGTGTCGATATTGAACGCTGTTGTTCGCACCGATGCAATCGCGCGAATATTTTCACTTACACAACGATTACGACTTACTTTGTGAAGTTGAAGTTATTGGAGGCGAGGATCTCCGCAAGGGAACCCCACAGCGTCCTATGCAACTCCCGCACTGGAGCGCCCCACCAGCTGGCATGCCAGTACCGCACTGTCGAGGATACGCAGCAGTTGACACCTGGAAAGAGACAGAAAAAGAAAGGAAATTAAAAAACTAAAAAAAAAGATAATATAAGAATAAATGAAGAATGTTAGGAAGAGTCAAGGAATTTTTTAAAAGATTGTCCATGGAGTTTCTTGCACGTTCTTCTCCATACTCTTTGGAACGTGCAACTGCCTCGCTGGAGATAGGGTCGGTGAGCGTGTTTGCTGCAGAACAACTTGCAGCTCCTGTCGCTAGCGCGGCAGAACCAGCTTTATCTATTAGACTAACAGACCTTGACAATTCAAAAGTGCATGTAACTGTATATTTGAAATAAAGGATTTTTGTATTTGTATTTAATTAAAAAATTAAGCAGCATTTGACCTTATGACCGCGATGCGAAATAAAGATAAGTACATGTTTTATAGTTTGCCTAGATTTTTCGTTCTCCTACTGTACATTTAATCAATTCCTCAGTCTATCGTAGCTTGCCAGGCCCTATAAATAATTTGACAAGCTTACAATTTCGGCTATTTCGTATTTGGCTGTTGATGCCTTAATTGTATGCTTATTGACTAGTTTTACAACTTGCTTGCCATTTGGTAGTGCGGAAGACCAGAAAAGGTAAGTCTTACATTTCATATTATTTGTTTAATAAGTAACTGATAAAGTGATATGTGATAACAAAAATATTCCTGTAATCCTACTAATATTATAAAGGTGAAAGTTTGTATGTTTGTATGTTTGTGTAACAATCAGGCAAAAACGGCTGAAGGGATTTGGATGAAATTTGGCACACATGTAGTTCATATCCTGGAATAAAAAATAGGCTACTTTTTATCCCGGTAAGTGGCATGGATTAATGGAGACTGAGGAGGAAGTGGAAACTCAGAGCCACTGCTGCCTTAGTACTTCAGATTCACAAGTACCAGGAGACCAGAAACGTGTCATAGTATTTTTTGGGGTGGTTAGGGTAAGTGTAGGGAAGGTGTAGAGTAGGTGTAAGGTAGGTGTAGGGTAGGTGTAGGGTAGGTGAAGGGTAGGTGTAAGGTAGGTGTAGGGTAGGTGTAGGGTAAGTGCAGGGTAGGGGTAGGGTAGGTGTAGGGTAGGTGTAGTTACAATACAAGTCAAGAAATCTCCCTATTTCCGATTATCACGCGGGCGAAGCCGCTGGTAGAAGCTAGTATTATATAATGGAAGAAAAGAGTGTCTAGTAGGATATGCGGGAGGCCTTTGCCCAGCAGTGGGACACAATAGGCTATAATTTTTTTTTAATAATGATGGAAGTACTTCCGTGTTACCCAGTTAATGGGTTTTGGAGGTCTGGTAGGCAGCCGCTTCACGTAATATACTGGTATTCAGCTGAATCCGGTCTGACTGGAAGCCGACCCCAACATAGTTGGGAAAAGGCTAGGCAGATGATGAATAGTGCAAGTACTTGCAGTATTTACCTATCCATCTGTAGATTGTGGAGGCCATATAGGTAGTCCTTTCATGTAATAACAATAAATATTAAGTTTATTTTTAAAGAGAAAAAAAAAACGGATTAGGTTGTATATTAACTTCGACTGAGCCAAACCCGGAACCAGCTGTGCACCTAAATATAGATACTTCGACTATACAGCTATATTACAATCACCACTCAAAATGTCACGTGTATGACATATAGGATAGAAGCTAATTCGACCAGTCGACTAGCACGCGCACCTGACATTGAGCGTATCTTTCGACACACGTCTTCGACCGTCGCCTACGCAACCCATGCGAAGACTGTTTTCTTATGCAAAATATTTGGCTGATTATTACGTATTTTTTGCGGATGGAGCGAATATTTTTAAGTTTTCGTTTTGTTGCCATGGTAGACTATAGTGCTCGTGAAAACGGAGAAATGGGAATATAGGAAAGTTTTAGTGTCAGTGTGACGGTTATTAACCCCCGGTTTCTGAATTTCAAACTACCATGTCATACTTTGGCATTAAAGTAAGGATATGTTTATTTGGAACTCGCACAAGACAAACAAAAAAGTAACACACCACGGCCCTGGAACGCAAAGGGCATTTGGAGGAACACGGATGGGTTTTAGTCAGTATGAGTCTGACTTTCTCTTCCGTTCCGTTCAGATCGGAAGGAATCTTTTGATGACTTCCCATCCTTAAAAAAAAAATAGTATATTGATATTAAAGGCTTATTATTCCTTGTTTCCTGGCTTCCATTCCAAATATTGCACTCTCTGTATTAAAATGTCGAATAGCTGTGGTAAAAATATTCGCGAAATATTAGCCAACGGCAAAATAACAATTATTTTACCATTTGTCTGTCTGCGTTGGCAGCGCTTCAAAACAGCTGGCCTGATATGTAGCCAAATGATAATATTTTGAAGATATGATAAGATATATTTTTGCGTTTCACGAATTAATTACATGGATTCATCATTTTAACCGAAAGACGTTCGATGCTGGACATAGGCTTCCCCCAAGAGTCCCCATATCGACTGCTCCTGTACTTCTTGCATCCAGCGGAATTTGGTGGCCCTCGCCAGGTTATCTGTCCACTTTGTGGGTGTCCTACCTACACTGCGTGTTCTTTTATTTAGGAATGGGCTAGCTTTTGACCTCGATCACGCCTGATGGATAGCAATGGATGAGGTCTATGATGGAGCGATTGTGCCCAGAAGATGTCTTAAGGCACTGGTACTCCCACGCGTTGACAAAATACAGCAGGCCGCTTGACGCCGGACTCCGGTCAGAGGGTGGTCGCGAACCAGGCGGGTGTTAGCCCTACCGCCGCAAGGGAAGGATTGGCTAGTCTTATACGGTGATAGGTGAGACTGTCCAGGATGCGCAGAGCGCTCGGTTCAGTAACAGGTGAGTGCCTGATGGAATAAATTGCGCTACACGAGGAGGCTCCTTCATGCATCTTCGGGTATGCGGTCGCTACTCCAGGAGCTTTTGGCCCAATCAACCACGTGTCCTACGAGCAATGTCGGGGGGTCCACTGCCACTTTGGTTAGATTAGGCTAAGAAGTATTAATATCCCTATTATGCATGCAATTTTTTTAATTGCAAAATGAAATACTTATAAGCAGTAATAAACAATTATGAAATCATTTTTAAAATACCTTCATCGCTGATGAATAAAGCTTCAAAGATGACAATTAGAAAGGGAACTCCGATATGAATTCTGACGTCAAATACCATGACGCTTAGACAGCTGCCATAGAAAACGGCGTCTTCGCGAGAGGGACAGATATATTTGTTTAAAATAATTATATTATCTCGTCTCGTTTTTTTATCAATTGCGATTCTATTTTCACTGTTAGTATTATATTTTTGTGGATTCTTAGATAAACTGTTTTGATAATAAGTAAATATATGTATCATGCAAATTCCCATTGGCTTCAATTACATATAAATTATGAAATGAATGAATGAACAATAAATGAATTCGACTGCTCCGGGGTCAGCAGTGAAGTGAAAGGGGTGCTGAGTCGTGTCCTTACACTCAATCCTGATATTAGTAAGAATGTCAATGAAAGAGACTATAAACAAATGTTGCAATTTAGTTGTAAATGCATATGCAATAACAGCTTAAAGTACATAAATGCATTTCGATATTGTTTTGAAGGTCCTGTCGCTGCATTTTTTTTTTATTCATTTTGGATTAAAAAGTTGATTTGAACGTCTTTCAAAATGAAGCATTTCTAAAAGGTTCTCTTTATTTAGAATTCGCAATATTCGTCGAATTCTAACTTATATTAAAAATGCGAAAGTGAGTTTGGTAGTGTGTTGTTTGTTATGTTTATACAATCCTAAATAGCTGAACCGGATTTGATGAATTTTGATACAAATACAACTTGTAACAGAATAAACGCAATACTTACCTCCTATGGGGTCATTGTACTCATCATTATGAACAACTTTCCCCCTATGGGACCAATACTTAAATCGCGAAATTAAAGACTGCCCCATACAAATTTCTGTGCGCATAACTCGCCAAAATGTATTGAACAGCTGATTTTTAGTTGGCCCCATGGTAAAAGTTGTTCATAATGATAACTACAATGATCCCATTAGAGATATTGCGTTTATTCTGTTACACGTTGTATATACCTAGACATGGTGAGCGGCTACTAGGCTAGGCTTTTTTTTAAATCTATATTAAAACGGGCGAATCCGCGTACAAGTTAGTACACAATACATGCGTATCTGCGTACATATTACGACAATAATTTTGTTGTTACAGTTTGGTCTATAAATAGGACTATTTCGTGGACGTAGCAAGAGGCGACCTAGGGTTTGTAAATATTTGTAGTAGACAAATATTACACAAGATAGCTACTTGGCATATTTACGTAGACTATGTGTCATAATATGATGTGTGCGTAGGAACTCGGGACAGGTAAGGTATATATGTATATGAGCTGCCGCCCGCGTGAATGTCTATAATTATCCCAAGGGAACATACTCCCGGGATAAAAAGTATCCTATGTGTTATTCCAGACTATAATCTACCTCTGCTCCAAATTTCATCAAGATCCATTCAGTAGTTTTTGCGTGAAAGAGTAACAAACATACATCCATCCATCCTCACAAACTTTCGCATTTATAATGTCATAGTAGGATTAATAGTAGTTTATGCAACGACCATATAAAAAGGGTTATTATATAACCCTTTTTATAACGGCATATATAATTATATGCCGTTGCATACACTATTTTATCTTCACTCATACAGTTGAAATAAAATAAGTGGAAAAATAGTTTATTCCAATATGGCGGATATTCTCATTGCTTATTCGAATGACTGCGCAGCGCGCTCAAACATAGACAAAGATAAAAGCTGGCTTATTGACTTAAGTCAATGAACCCGCGCCAAAAATTAAAAAGAAAAAGCGTGCTATAAAAATTAAAAAGTTATTTTTTTTTTAGGTATCCCCCATCCCGACCACTAGCAAGTTAACACACTTGGGATATCAACTGCTTAACCGGACTAAACTAATATGATGCAGTTGTTTAAAAATCGAAGGAAAATGTTGAACAGTAATGGTGGCTCAGCTTTCCATTGACGTCCGCCGAGTTGGGAGTTGATATTTTTTTTTACAGAAAGTTTACATTATTCTACGCACACACGCAAAGTTTCAACATGCGGAAACGCGTACTTTTTGAGAAAAAAATTATTGAAAATCAATTATTTTTGCAATATTTATGTCAATCCCTACCACAGATTATATAGAATTCTCACCATTTAACGTTTCGTTTTACCTACGGTTAAGGTGTCATACGGTCAGTAACATTTTATTTTATATAAATGTATGTAAATAATTATATTTTGTACTCATTTCAATACTTTTCATGTACACATATATTTAACAGTTTATATTTCAGTTTATATTTAAATCACAGCATTATTTTCATTACGAGCTATTATAATTAAAATGTGTAGTGTTTACCGGCTTGTGGAACGAAACGTAACGTTTATTTTAACAGTACCTATTATATCAGATAGCAAATAAAATAGGTTAGGTACAACTTATACTTAACCGAATTGATTGACCCCGACTCCACCTGTTACGAGTCTGTCCTACCCCTAGAGTGTTTTTTAGAGCCGGAGGCGCGTAGGGAGAGCAGCCTCCGCCTGCTGTAACTGAATGCCTGCGATTTGTTACGCAAGGGCGTAGAGGCTGCTCTTCCCGCAGCGCCGGAGACGTTGCGGTCTCAAAATAGATACAGAAATCCCTCTGAATCAGTCCCCCCTTCGTAGAGGAGAACCCCCCAAGGGGTCCACCTAGTTTTTTACACTTATTATTTATTGAGATAATAAAAAAATGAGGAAAATGAACCATAAAATGAGAAAAATATATCAGAATTAAAAATTAAAAAAACTCGAAAAGGAGGGGGCTCCGCAACTTTCCCTTTTAAGGGGGGGTAGTACCCCTCCCCCCCTCCCCCCACCATCCTACCACCCTCAATTCGACGGACGTCAATGGAAAGTCGTACCGTAATGGTTTTTTTTTAATTTTACGTTAAAAACAATTAACAGTATGAAATTCTTCCGTTCCTGAATCCTGAGTGATTGAATGACTGACAGACAACGCACAGAGACGGGGCCAAAGCCTGCTAGGGTCGCGGAATATGTTATAAAGAGTTACCGCGGCCCTGGAACGTAAAAGGCACTAGGAGGAGCATGGATGGGTTTTAGTCAGTAAAAGTCTGACACTCCCTCCCGCTCCACCAAGAGTGGAAGGGGTCATTTGATTATTTCCCATCCTTAAAAAAAAACCCCGCCAAACATTTCCAAAACACTGCAACTCCTGAAAGCCAGTCTATGGTAGCCAGTATATCAATGAAGCTCGACGAGTCCCGGAGAAATGATTCAACTGTCTTGGATCCCGCAACTAAATAAATCAGAAAATAACAACGGAGTAGGAATAAATTATAATTTCCACTTGTTGAAAAAGCTAGTTTATTATAAAAAAAAAGAGACAACACTAATTGCGTTTGACGTCACTTACAAATCACGCCATAGTGAATCAACGCTATAAGTTACGAGTAAAAAAACTACATTTTGCAGACAAGTCTACAAGAACAACTTGAAAAGCGTGTAACCTCTACATTATTCCAATGATTTCATTTATTTTTTCATAAGTCGTACCTACTGTTTCAGTAACATCTTTCTACTTACAGATTTTTGACAATAATATTTTTTTTTAATAATAATGTTTTTTTGGTAATTTGTCAATTGTACAAATGTCTAAGAACAGTGAAATTAATTATTATTATATTTTATTTGAATGTTTTTTCTTGATTTGACAATTTTAACTAGAATGATTTAATAATCTGTGATAGTAGTTTTTTTTTTATTTCAAGTATATTTTTTTATATTTTTTATAATCAGTATGTTTTATTTTTTAACTGAAATAATATTTGTACGTCGATGACGGTTAGACATAGCGTTCATCAATAATTACAACATCTGTACCTGACCTACCTATGTTCAACAAATAAAAGTATTTGTATTTGTATTCTAACATCTAGTCCGCACAGCACTATGGTTCTCAGACTACATACAATAAACATCAAATTTTAATAATCGAGGTACAGTTCACAGAAAAAGGTGTCAAATAAGTAGGGTGTCGTTTTTATCGTGCAAATGTGAATGTAGTCTTACTTTTAGCAAGTTATTTGCATTGCTTACTTTGCGATCACGGTCACTGAGTTAATGACTGGAAAGTGTAAGCAAGTTCATTCAGCCGTTCAGTTTTTAGAGGTGACACATTGACTCAGGTCAAATTCTCATATTTTCAAGGAGAGCCGTCGCATGAATCGCATCACATTCGCAAACTGTCAAAAAGACATGGAATTTTCCTACATTTTGTCAATGTGATTGACATTGAGTTGAGATTGCAAGTGATTTTGAACGTTTTTTCAGTAGGTACGAGAAAAGGCTTTCTGATCAGGTATCTGCGGTATCTGGCAGCACAAAAATCTAAGTTATAAGTTACTGTACGGCCAAAACGATGGTTTTTAGCCTGCACGTCTTTTATATCGTTCACACATAAATGTATAATAATTTCAACATGAATGATGTCACCATGATTTTTTAACAATTTATTATTTTTAAAAGAGTGTCCGTGGAGTTTCTTGCACGTTTTTCTCAATAGAGATCTACGCTATGGAACGTGCAAATAGCTTCATTTTTTTGACCGTCCGACCTTGACAATTCAAAAGTGCCTGTAAATGGTCTAATGTACACAAATGCTTTGAGTATTTTTGGGTTCATGACAATATCAAAAATCCACTTGTGTACTTTTCCGACCTACTTATGATCGCAAAAAATGAGAGATTGTAAAATTCCTAGATAAAGACAGTGACAACAGGCCTCGTGTTAGAACGTTAATTTCATCTTAAAACTCATCGAATGGTTATTAATTTTAGTCTTTGGGTTTCAGTCTGGACGCTCACCACGAAGGCTGGTTCGAGGTGGCACTGGAAAGTGTCTGGAAAGATATGGGGGAGGTCCATATTGTGAACTCCTTGGTTGCCGGTCACTGGCAGAACCTTGGAAGCGTCTAGCAGAAGAATAAAGAGTTATGAATTTAAAAATATGGATTGTTTTTATATGTCAGTTATGTATTAGCCACCTTCCAAGCCAGATGGCCTAAATAATTATTCGTTTGTTCATATTCTGTTTTTGATTTATCAATATTAGTAGATAGTATCACAAGATCAGCCCTGTGGTGCTACAATATCTTTTCAAACCCAGCAGTGGGGTAGACTTCTTTTTAAGAGTTAATTGGGTAGTCAAAAGGTTATCATTGAGTTATGCTACGAGAAATAAATTAAAATAATCAACTTCCCGTTAAGAGCACCAATGAACAACACTTCGAGGAAACAATAAACGATTCAGAAGCGAACAGTAGACATGCGCTATGGGGTGAACGAACTGAACCTGGTCACGGTCAAACCTCTAGAAGTCCAGAGGTTTGACAAAAGAGAGGGCGCGCATTGCAGATATCGTAGGAGGGAAGTGGAAATTATTTTTTTTTCTACTGTTATTTTCTGATTAATTTCGTTGCGGGATCCAAGACAGTTAAATCATTTCTCCGGGACTCGTCGAGCTTCGTTGACTCGGCGTTTTTTCTGGTGGTCGCCACTGTTGATTCTGACTTTCAGGAGTTGCAGCGGTTTGGGAATGTGGTGTGGCGGGCTTGTCCCAAAAAAGAAAAAAAGTGTGCGACGTTGCGACTACACTATTGTATATTGCGTGCCGGATATCAGAATTATCTGGATATCCGTCAATTTTAGTATCCGGATAGTAGTATACATGATATCCGGATACTTAATCCCGAGTACTTGGGAGTGGTTCTTGATAGCAAATTTATCTGGAAAAGTCATGTTAAATACAAACTCAATAAAAACACAATCGTTCTTTAACAATGCGGCAAATGTTAGTCAAAACATGGAGTCTCTCTCCAAAGAGTACGGTGTGGCCACAAAGCCGCGATCAGGGGGTCGAGTCTGCTATTGCAATCGTGTCTCAATGACCGGTCAATGATCGATTTTTGACGTATAACGTCAAACTTATGACACATTTCCCATACAAAAACTGTCAAAGTTGTCAAATATTCGATCACTGAACGGTCATTGAGACACGATTGCAATAGCAGACTCGAGCCCCAGGCCAATGCTGGCCTATGTTGCTTTAATTTGGAGGACGAGGACGGCACACTCTACCACCAGACATAAACGGTTCCAAAGACTAGCCTGCTCCGATTTCACTGAATGCTTGATTCTCTAGCATCGTGTTTATTTTTCGGTTTATGGGTATGGAACTCTTTGTTCGAGTACGACTCGCACTTGACCGGTTTTTCTGCTGCATCGATACGATAATCTGCTTTAAACACGTCACATTCTAAGAAGCCCGATTTGACAGCAGGATAAAACATTGCTTTTCTAGTGAGTATGAAAGAGACATGAAAAAATGTCTTTCGCACTTAGTGGTAAAGCGATCTTCTATCCCTCTCTACTCGGCTGTCAAACCGGGCTGTGGGCTGTGACAAGTTTAGTTTCGTTCTTTCGTGCCCGTTGCTCTATTACAGTCAATTCAACCTTAAGGATTCTTGCAAAAAGTACCTACAAACAGTAATTTTCTCAGCAAAATACTATAAAACGGTTGGCTTATCATAACTCATTATAAATTTTAATGAATTCAGACGGTCACGTTTGAGCAGCGAAGGCGATTAAAAGTTGCGAAAGACGAATCACGTGTATGCAATATCGCTGCTATTATAACAGAATACGGGTCAGCTGTAGCAACGGAATACTTAAGACCAGGCGCATATTGTAGATTTTTTAAATTGGGATTCAGATTTTGTATACCTACCTTTTTTTTTAAGGATGGGAAATTATCAAGTGGCTCGAGGAGTGTCAGACTCTTACTGACTAAAACCCGTCTATGTTCCACCTTTGCGTCCCAGGGGGAGTGAATGACTGGAAGAATGAATGACAACACGATTTGACAGCTGTTCTTAGTTCGGGTTCGGGACTAATCATAGGTGATACGGAGTCGAAAACGCCCGACACTAAGGTCGAAACTACGGACTTCGGGCTTAGAGAGTAAACCTCCAGGGCCGTCGTGAAAAGAAATTACGAAGAAATTCCGTAGCCGTGGCAGGCTGCACCGTCGACTCGGCCTGGTAGGTGGCCAGGAATCAATTACTGCGCCATGCTCAGGAGCAACAGGTCTACTCTTATTCTTGAAAATAAATATTAGTACTTATTATTCGTTAAATCTGGACTTTTTACTAGCACCCCGGAGACTCGATTTATACCCGATTTATGGCAATAGTTCCACCCCCTATTACATGGGTTTACCTTATAAATGAGACTGCTCCATGGGTCTCTCATCTGCTCTCGTGGGGTCATAGGTTCGATTCCCAGGTCGGGCAAATCAAATTTTTGTTGCAACCCCGGAGTTTGGAAGGTGGTGGTGCCCCCGGCCTTGGAAAGCACGTTATACCGTTGGTTCTGTACCAGACTTCTCTCCGGTCGTGCGGTCCATCCCATCAGACTAATGGAAGAGGCAGTGCATCTGTGTTTGCGCAACACCTGTGCACTATAATAATATGTCCCGCACCGATGATGGCTAGTCTCCGTCCAGATTGACCGCCATGGCCGAAATCTTTTATTAGGTACAGTTCGCGTCAAATAACTGTGCCCCTTTGAAGTTGGCTACGAGTGGCTGCGTAGTAGTCAAAATTACGAACAAACAGCAACTGCGCATGCGCAAGAGACATGGGGGCGGGGATTATGGCGGCGCGATTTTATGACTCAGTCGCCCGTTTACGTTCGATGCATGCTTGCGTCCCGCTTGCTCCCGTCTACGTGACTGCACCTGCGCGATATTTGCAAATGGCTAACTTCAGAGGGGCACAGTTATTTGACGCGAACTGTACATGGGTCTACTTTAGGCAGAAATGTTATGTTGTTTGTAATATGGTTAGTCTTTAATAAAGAGCGTGAGTTTTAAGACAACGAGTAGGTTAAATAAATAGGCCTATTTCTCAGTGTATAAACATTTAGTGAGAATGAGGTTTAACGCTGAACCTACACTAATTATAAAACCTATTTTACAGACCATTAATAAATTCAAATGGTGCTTGAAATTATAGACTCGTTTATTACGTACTCGTACTTATTTCAGGCATTTATTTATACAGCCTGAATTCTTTATCACTACTCAATTTTTTCCAGGCATTCGCGCATCGTTGCGGATTTTGTTCGAAAGAGTCACCGCGGCCCTGGAACGCAAAGGGCAATAGGAGGAACACGGATAGGTTTTAGTCAGTTAGAGTCTGAAACTCCCTTCCGCTCCACCCAGAGCGGAAGAAGTCATTTGATGATTTAAAGGTATGATTATCATCAGTCGAATACACAACTATATTTTTAAACACAGCTGTTTTCTTTCCTTTTGTAACAGCTTAGTTTTGCATAAATCGACTGATACTTTTACCTAACCCCTGTTTTTTCTGGATGGCCACAACAAGCTCAGCCAGTACCTATCTAACAGTCTAGTGTCAGTGAAAATAGGCAAATGTATAGTCTCCTTCTAACAATGGGAAATCATCAAATGACTCCTTCCGCTCTGGGCGGGGAGGAAGGGAGTGTCAGACTCTTACTGACTAAAACCCATCCGTGTTCCTCCTAATGCCCTTTGCGTTCCAGGGCCGTAGTGACTCTTTCGAACAAATTCCGCAACCATGGCGCAGAGTGTATAAAGTTTCCTATCAGTCTTTCCTAGGGGTCTATGAATTTTCTAACATCAAGTTATGGGTTCATAATTTCAATTTTCTAATCAAGAACCGTGTTTAAACTAATCATATGCAATGTATATTCATCATTACATCATATCAGTCGAAAGACATCCACTGCGGGACATAGGTCTCCCCCAAGTATCGCCACAGCAACCGGTCCTGTGCGCCTCGCATCCATCGGCTACCAGCGACCCTCATCACCAGCCTCCTTGCAGTTTCCTTGCGTGATCGAATCAGAAATGATGATATCCGCAAGAGAACTAAGGTAACCGGAGAACAAAGCCTGAAGGATCGCAAAACTGAATGGTATAACTGGCAATTTGACGACACGGTTGGCGCAGTGGTTGAGCGGTCGACTGCTGCGCTGCGTGTCACGGGTTCGATTCCCGCACGGA
The DNA here is from genome assembly GCA_947386135.1 of Melanchra persicariae. Lineage (NCBI taxonomy): Eukaryota > Metazoa > Arthropoda > Insecta > Lepidoptera > Noctuidae > Melanchra > Melanchra persicariae. The sequence continues at coordinate 17,724,981 of OX376662.1, read as the reverse complement.
ACAAATATTTGTATGGCCTACAGATAGTTGTTCCGGGGATGGCTGTTTGTGTATGTGAGTTTATATGTTTGTGAACGCACCCACGATACAGGAGAAATACCTAGTGTGGGGCAACGTTTAAAAAAAAAATGTAGGTATATTGTTACTGAATAAATTGAATTGAATTTATGGTACGATATTTTTTATTGGGCTGCTTACGTGTGAGAATAAAGACACATATTTCATTCATACTTTATTTAAAGTTTTCAACAAACGTTTTCTACACAAAGTAAATAACTCTATCTCTACGCTTTAGGTAATCAGATAATTTGGCTTAAGATAATGCTCATTATAAAATCCCTCTTTAGATTTGTCTTGTTTTTTTAACAAAGCCGTGATTCTGTCGAGAATTAAACACGCACAACAATTAGTTTTTAAGTAGCAATTGTGTTAATTACTAGCCAGTCTGAGCCACAAATAAACTACTTACTTATTCTTTATTGTAATACACACAAGAACTTATTTACAAAAAAATACAACCGACTTGCAAATTAAATAAAAACCGGCCAAGTGCGAGTCGGACTCGCGCACGAAGGGGTTCCGTACCATTATCTATAAAAAAAAAACGGCAAAGAGTCACGTTTGTTGTATGGGAGCCCCACTTAAATATTTATTTTCTTCTGTTTTTAGTATATTTGTTGTTATAGCGGCAACAGAAATACATCATCTGTGAAAATTTTAACTGTCTAGCTCACGGTTCATGAGATACAACCTGGTGACAGTCGGACGGACGGACGGACGGACTGACAGCGGAGCTTTAGTAATAGGGTCCCGTTTTACCCTTTGGGTACGGAAACCTAAAAACACTACTAAGTACCTACAAAATAATTTTAATTTCGGAAGTCGGTGTTTTTGGTTGTTTCTTCGTAATTTAAAAACATAAGTATATGTAGGTATGTATGTTTGTCCACGCATATCTCAAAAACTATAAGACGGAATGCAATTCTTTTTGTTGGACTTGGCATAGTCCGACTTAGGAAACAGTGCTTGAGTTTCATTAAAATCGGTTCAGTCGTTTTTGAGATGGAGAGTAAGTGTGTATCAGCCACTAGGAAAACGTGTCGTTGGCTTAACAGCGTACTTCTGAAACATATCATTATGCATGTTGTTTTGCATGCAGTTAGGCTCTAGCTGAACAATCTCGACGTAAATTTTAAAAAGTTGCTTAGCAATTGAAAAAGTTATCATGTAATCATAGGGGCAAGATAAAATGGTTCGTCACTTCAAGTATCATAGTGGATGATGATAGAGGGATAAGTAGAAACTTATTCTTTTTTAAGTAGGTAGGTACCTAATTAGTTTCTAATATAACTGAAACTAAAATAATGAAGAAATAAAAAAGTAATAAACTGACTTGAAAACTGTCATTTATTTTATTAATAACGAAAAAGGGAGAAAAATATACTTCACCTCCTGTACTTATAGTATGTTGTTTATGGCAACTTTATTGCTTTATTTATTTTTCGGAAGACTTACAGACTAATATCATTATAGTGACAATAATATATCTTTTTCTCATAAACACGGATTATTTCCCCTATTTTTCCTTCCTTGGTTGGGCTATCAAGGAATTATAATGTAACCCAAGGTGGATTTTTATCATTTGACATTTTATTGCTATTATTTTCAAAGATAATCAACAGCTCGAAAAGGTGACATGTGTCCGCTAAGCAAGAAAGGAATGTGGCATATATAAACTAAATTGAAATAGCAAGCAGTGTTTTTTTTTTTTTTATGAATGAGCTAGCTCTTGACCTCGATCACGCCTGATGGAAAGCGATAGATGAGGTCCATGATGAAGCGAGCGTGCCCAGAAGATGCCTTGAGGCACTGGTACTCCCACGTGTCGACGAAACACAGCAGGCTGCTTGACGCCGAACTTCGGTGGGAGGGTGGTCGCGAACCAGGCGGGTGTTAGCCCTACCACCGCAAGGGAAGGATTTGGCCAGTCTTATAAGGTGTTAGGTGAGACTGTCCAGGATGCGCCGAGCGCTCGGTTCAGTTGAGTGTCAGATGGAACAAATTGCGCTACACGAGGAGGCTCCTTCATGCATCCTAAAATGATGCATCCCAAGTTATGTTTCATTTGGTCATACTTTTCATGCAGTGTGCCACTTCTAAGGCGACACTGTTTCATTGAAAAAATTACCAGTCATTTGTTGCTGCCCAGAAACAACAAAGACATGTTAGCATACTTAGCATATTTAACGATAAAATTCGCAATAAAAATTGCCAATTAGCGTCTTATGAGACGAAAGGATGGGACAATACAAGATGGACATCCCTCCCATACACATAACGTTCTGGGAACACTGTTATTACGCGTATAGGAGTGGAACTCCCTACCTGAGTCAATGTTTCCTGATAGCTACAACCTGGGGGTCTTTAAGTCAACAGTGAATAGGTTACTTCTAGGCAAGCGTGCTTCATTTTCGACCACATCGTCGTTAACCATCAGGTGAGACAGTGGTGAAACGCTAACCTATCAATAGTTAATAAAAAACCGGCCAATTGCGAGTCGGACTCGCGCACGAAGGGTTCCGTACCATTACATGCCATACATTCAATAAAAACGGCAAAAAAAAACACGTTTGCTGTGTGGAGCCCCACTTAAATATTTATTTTATCCTGTTTTTAATATTTGTTGTTATACCGGCAACAGAAATACATCATCTGTGAAAATTTCAACAGTCTAGCTATCACGGTTCATTAGATACAGCCTGGTGACAGACAGACGGACAGCGGAGTCTTAGTAACAGGGTCCCGTTTTTAACCTTTGGGTATGGAACCCTAAAAAATGACTGTAACTACAATATTTAAATATAGCTAAAAACAGAATTCAGTCTAAATCACTGGTTATTTGCATAAGCGACCGAAAATAAAGGTATTACAAAACAAAGGCCTGTATTGTTCGTGTCAAACAAAGCCCCAAGACATTTGGACATTATTTTCCGCCATCTTGGTTTCAAATGTTTGTCACACTCACATACAAATTACAAATGGCGTCGTGTCGCTGAATTTGTGAAACAGCTTGTAACTACTACTAGAATGCTTGTTTTATGTACGAGTATAATACAGCAGAGAAATTAAATTATTTGCTAGGCAGCTAGGGAGAAATAAATTCAATTGCTCGCTTTATGTATAGAGACATCATCATAATTCACAGCCCGACTTCGCCCACTGTTGGGCCTTTCTTTTCCTGTGCGAATCGTAACACTCCTGTGCCACCCTCATCCAAGTTCATCATCTGCCTAGCCTTTTCCCAACTATATTAGGGTCGGCTCCCAGTCAAACCCGGATTCAGCTGAATACCAGTATCTTACGTGGAGCGGCTGCCAACCTCTACAACCCATTACATGGGTAACACGATACTTCTTGGCAAGACTGGTGTCAGATTTTCTGGCTTCTGACAATTCGTAATGACTGCCAAAGATCTCCAATTGACAGCCGGGGCCAACGGCTTAACGTGCTTTCTGAGGCACGGAGAAGACTCGGTATGTTAAGATGGTCACCCATCCACAGACAAACCTCGGCCAGCGTTGCTTAACCTTGAAGATCGACCCCGAGCGGCTGTTATCATTTAGCCACGAGCAAAAATTAATACAAAGAAATAAATAGGTACCTAAATAAACCAAGGCTGTAAGTGTTAATTAGTTCGGAATCATTAACCTCTTCAAATAGGGTAAATAGATGTACCTACTTTCCTACTAACTGTAATTATCTATTCCAGACCTACAATTGTCAATAAAACAAAACTTGGTCCGATAAAATCGACTTCCAAAAAAACACTACAAAGTACAAAATAACTTTAATTTCGGAAGTCGGTGTTTTTGGTTGCTTCTTCGTTATTTGACATCGACTTCCGAAATTAAAGTTATTTTGTACTTTGTAGTGTTTTTTTTGGAAGTCGGTTTTTTTTTGTGAAAAAGTTTTTTTTATTTTTCACTTTTTAGTGGTACCCCACACCTAAAACACCACTGAAAAGTCACAGGAAAGCAAAAATATGCAATTTCGTATGATTTTTTCACATATTTTTTCCAGCAATTTGGATTTAAGAACCAAACTGCTGAACCGATTTTGATAAAATTTAAATGGGACCAATCGAGTAGTATATCCTTTCACATAAAACAAGAATTTTTCGAATCGGTTCATAAATGACGGAGATATGAGGTAACAAACAAAAAAAAAATACAGTCGTATTGAGAACCTCCTCCTTTTTGGAAAGTCGGTTAAAAATCAAAACCAATGACAGCCAGCGTTTAAATTTTTAAGCAAATATATCAGTTTTGTAAGTTACAAACCGTGTGAAGGTCGCATCGATGCCGAATTATCGAATCTACATATAGGCAAGCAATCACATTGCAGCAGCGAAAATTACACCAAGGTTTGGACATGGAGGATTCCCCCATCACTTCGTCTCGTGCCTTGTCTAGTGTCGTCATGTTCTGATGCTAAAATAGCCCAGACAGTACTAATTGGCCTTGGGTTCCACCAACCGTTGATTGCGGTATTTCCTCTCTAATATGATTTGTTAGGGAGTTTAAGTTCAGTGTGAGTCTTCAGTGGCTTTATTGTTGTTATTATTTCAGATATTCCTTTAAATGAAATTTGTTAATTTAATATAGATTTTCGCAAAAAGTAGCCTATAACCATTTCCAGGGTCCCATCTATCTTTGTATCAAAATTCATCAAAATCGGTTCAACATTGTAAACAAATTCACGTTCGCAATCGCATTTATAAATTTAGTTAGGATATAGGATGTACACTGTATACTTAAATGTCGCAGCCAATTAGCTTAATCAGCCGTTTCATTAAAAGCCTAGTCTTTACAATTAAATGCGCCGATTTTTCAGCGATATTGAACAAAAGATGTCATTTAGCAAACGATATTTTTTTTTATTAGTGATGGGTTTGCTCTTGACTCTAGTCAATGTCAGAGATGACAGAGACAATGTCTGCGATGGAGCGAGCTTACCCAGAAGACCTGTTCACTCTAACTTTGAAGAGATTAGGGTTGTAAGCTTTTGGAAACACAGACGCAGGCAGAGAGTTCCACTCCTTTACTGAAATGACTTGCCCATGTCACTGATTATACGGCACAGTTCAATGAAAAGGCTAGGCTTTTAATGAAACAGCTGATTAAGCTAGTTGGCTGCGACATATACGTCTTCATCTCCTTATAACTTTTAGAACCTGCTGGTTTCAAGGATTCCTCACAATAATTGTATCCCTTCACTGCTCGAAATTTAAGCACCAGCAATATTTTCACTTCGAAAGCCACAACACTTGACTTAAACCCAGTGTTTACTTTAATATACGTCATCACGTGCATGTACCGTGGAACCAATACAAAAGCGTGTATTACAGCCCACAGCTGGTACAACAAACAATTGTCTTCGTAACTCTTCGCTTTCTACATTGTCTGTGATCCATGACACTGACTGCGGTCACGGTTGATGTCATGTTACATTTCTTCAACCAGATTATTCCTTTTCATACGAACTTATTTTTCGAAATGATTGAACCGATTTTTTGACTTCATATGCATACGCTAGATAGTTACGATAGTAGACAACTTCATATTCGAAAATGAGTTCAGGGGAAAGATAGTGATTCTACACTTTCTATAGATAAATTAAAATCGCTCTCTCTCTCTCTCCCTTTGAACTCTTTTTCGAAAATGTTCTCTACTAACTATTTAGACCTGGATATGAAGCGTATGCATTCCAAGTTTAATTAAAATCGGTTCACTCATTTCGAAAATAAAGGACTTGAAAGTTTGTATGAAATGCCGTACGTCGTAAACGCTCATATGGGCGGATGGGATTTTCACATCCTAGGATATGTATGTTCCGTTGAGATAATTTTCTGCTTTTACGCGGACAAAGCCACTCGCAGAAGCTAAATAACTGAGAAATAGGAGCTCGTGGCTAAATTATAACAGCCGCACGGACCAATCTTCATGGTTAAGCAACGCTTGCCAAGGTTGGTCTGTGGATGGATGACCATATTAACATACCGAGACTCCTCCGTGGCTCGGAAAGCACGTTAAGCCGTTGGTCCCGGCTGTCATTTGTAGATCTTTGGCAGTCGTTACGGATTGTCAGAAGCCAGAAAATCTGACACCAGTCTTGCCCATGAAGTACCGTGTTACCCAGTTAGTGGGTTGTGGAGGTTTGGTAGGCAGCCGCTCCACGTAAAATACTGGTATTCAGCTGAATCCGGTTTGACTGGGAGCCGACCCCAATATAGTTGGGAAAAGGCTAGGTAGATGATGAGGTGCTCGCTGACTAAGCCTGTCTTAAGTCACATGACGCAAACACCCATTGTAGTTGAAAAACTTCTGCAAAAAACACATAAGGTCAACGACACGGCCGGAATAACAGCATTATAGTAGCGTATATCGTAATGATAAAGTAGTTATCTAAATAACTACATAACTAGTGCGCATGAACCTGTACCGTTAGCGTTTACGTTTACGTTCGGATTACGCGAATCGTTAAGTCAAACCGGCTTTATTCTCCTAGGTGTGGCAGGTAGGGTAGTGCTTTACGGTCGGTCTTAAAGGAACGAAAGCAGGGAGTAAGAAGTTATTTGGACTTTCATTGATCAATAAATGAAGTAAGTATTCGCGTGGGTAGGAGTAAGAAATGGCGGGGTGAGCTGGACTCCTTTTTAAAGAACTGGCCCAACATCGCAGAAGACCGTGGAAAGTGGAATGAGGGAAGGTATTACTTCAGTGGGACAGTACACAATCATAAAAAAAGCTTGTAATAATATGAATTCGCGTGGGTAGGTTATAGGTCTGAAGAAAGGTTTGCGACAACCTTGAAGGTGGTGGAAATCAGGTGGATACCAGAAGCAAAGGACCGCTCGTTACAACAGTGCTTGGGGAAGCTGGAGTCTCAGTTCAATGGACGGCTTTGAATGCAATAGATGATGGTGATGCGCAAAAAAAACCATCGTTAACAATTACTTGTCTGTCTCTTCTACTAGAAGGAAGTCGTTATGAATGATTGTTAAGATGATTGGACCATTTTATCTTCTCAATCACGGCAAAATGCATGGAATTAGGACGTAATTTGGCTTACAAGACAAACCATTTATAAACGTTCGGACATGATCGTATTTGATGAATTTTGACGATGTAAATGTAGCCTTTAATAAAACCTGTACTGAAACTCGTTTATCTCGTCTTTCCAGTCACTAAATCTACCTGCACCTGCAAGATCTACACATTAGCGTCTCAGTTAAACACATTCTAAAGAACACTCTATCTTCAGATATTAAAGTTGTTTTCACACTGCCCATCTCGTTTAGGATATTACCCATAATGACCGGAGAACTTGCATCATCTTGCATCGCATCTTGTGACCTAATTGGCAATGCGTTGTGTCACCTTGCCAAACGATACTTCATTATTTCGTTTTAATGCATGTCTGTCAGTCTGGGATACAGAATTACTAGTCTTATTCTGAAGTATCTGAAGACGATTTTTCTGTAGGAATCATTGGTCTTAGGTTTTGAATTTATATATATATAGACATAGATAACGTACGAGCAACTACTACGATCAAAAATCGTAAGCCGCCACTTTCGCGCTGAATTTCGCATTTGCATCGGTGTACGCTGTTCAGTACATTTTATCGAGCTATGCGCACAAAAATGTATGGGGCAGTCGATTTTTTTTTCGCTATTTCAGTGTTGGTCCCATTGTGAAAGTTGTTCATAATGATGAGTACAATGACCCCTTAAGAGCGTTTACGCGGTACGGCTTTTCATACAATCTTTCAAATCCTTATTCTTCAAAATGAATGAACCGATTTTAACGAAACTTGGTATGCATACGCTAGATATCCAGGTCTAAATAGTTATAAGAAAACATTTTTGAAAAAGAGTTCAGGGGGAAGGATATAGTGATTTTTCACTTTCTATAGAAAACTTAAAATCGCTCTCTCTCTCCCTCTGAAATCTTTTTCAAAAACATTTTCTTATAACTATTTAGACCTGGATATCTAGCGTATGCATACCAAGTTTCGTTAAAATCGGTTCATTCATTTTGAAGAATAAGGATTTGAAAGATTGTATGAAAAGCCGTACCGCGTAAACGCTCTTAAGCGGTGTTGCGTTTATTCTATTACACGTTGAAAACGCACGCCTTCCTCATAGTCATGATTGTGGCTATCATATACAAAATTAATTTTCAAAATCGGTTTAGCAGATCCAGAGATTACGCCGTACAAACTCACAAACTTTACCTTTTTATGTTGCAGTATTTGCTGGGATATGCTTTTACAGCCTCGTACACATCTTTTTTTGTTAGGCTTATTATCACAACTTAGTTTTATTGTCAGTTTATCATTATTAGGTACTTATTTTGTTTTGTTGTTTATCCTTTAAGAGTCGCAAATAAACAGTTTTATTTCTTTGAAGAAAAAAACATGCGCCAACCAATAATAAACTGAAATCTAATAAGGCCGATGATGATCTCCGAACGTCTGTTTTGGATTCGGGATATTGGGAGTCGGTAATTTTAAAGTCGTCTTTATGTTTCCACTAGCTTTTGCACTCGGCTCCACCTGCGTGGATGTCGGTTATCGAGTAAAATAGTAGCCTATGTCCTTCTCCATATCTCAGGCTATATATCTGCCAAGTTTCATGACGATCCGTTAAACCGTTTTAGCGTGAAAGCGTAACATACATACAGACAGAGTTACTATCGCATTTATAATATTAGCGCCGCTGGCACGTTTTAAAACTCTATTATTACTATTGCAAGGTATATTATAGGATGTTAGTTAGCTACTGACTACTCGAATGTATTAGCTGTAAGTTTTCCTAAAAAAATTAAATAAAAATAAAAAATAAAAATAAAATGTTGAAGTTTGACATGTCGGTCCCGCACCATTAGTAGGGATTTAATTTCCATTAATGGGGTCTCTGTCTATCCCGTGTCTAAAACGTTATTGTGACTCATTGACAGCCTATCTATTCTGTTATTGTACAATATCACCGTGAAAACTAAGATGAAGTGAGCGGGTAATGAACTGTCATTCCGACTTGCAGGTAACTTCACCTTAATTTCCTCGACTTGAAGCTATAGATTGACTTCACCTTCATTTCCACGGCAGTGTGCTGTTAACAGAATAGCACTGAAGATCGTTCCATCATTCCTCAGACATACTGCAATGCAAAAAGGAATCCCCACACCAAAGTCCTTCTGCTGCAGTTAATTTTATGTACTAAGCTGTTTATTTGTGTATATGTATGTACAGGTACTACAAACTCGATACGAGTGAGTATGGTGAAATTTTCGCATTCACGCTCAATCTAGCAAACAGTTCAAGTGGCAGACCTTCAATTAATTGAAAGTGGTCTTGCCAAATCTGTTCGAGGAACTTATAGAAGGGAAGTGAAGTCTAAGATCCGAGTAATTATATCGGAAGCATGATTAATTTACAGCAAGGGATTATGGACACCGGAACTGGGGGAAAAGAGTTGATAGGAGGAAGTGCTGCGCGGATAAAATTGGTTTTTGCAATTTAAGAGGGAATATGTTCAGCTACATAGCTTGGCTCATCGCCGTAAGGTTGCCTGCTTATCGGTCTTCTACAGATTGTACTTCGGTGAGTGTGCCCAAGAACTCCACGACCTCATCCCACCGGCCCCCTTTTACCATCGGACATCCAGACGCACTGCATCTTACCATCCCTACCTTGTAGCTATTCCACCAATTCGCACTAAGCGTTTCCAAACGTCTTTTATAATGCGCACAGCAAAGGAGTGGAACTCTCTGCCTGCGTCTGTGTTTCCAAAAGCTAACAACCCTAATCTCTTCAAAGTTAGAGTGAACAGGCTCCTTCTGGGTAAGCTCGCTCCATCGTAGACTTTGTCTCTGTCATCTCTGACGTTGACTAGAGTCAAGAGCAAACCCATCACTAATAAAAAAAGGGGGAGGTCGCAGGTGCTAGATAAAATGGGTAATTTTTTTCAAGTAAAGTTGTAGTACCGAAACAAAAAAGCCACTCAGCAAGGATTTAGACAAGAAACCAGCCCAGATCGACCGACACATTTTCTAGTGCACTAAGATATTTTTAAACGACTTCAAAAAAATGAGGAGGTTCTCTATTCGATTGTATCTTTTTTGTGTTTGTTGTCTCATATCTTCGTCATTTATGAACCGATTTGAAAAATTCTTGTTTTATGCGATCGGAAATACTTCTCGATTGGTCCGATTGAAATTTAATCCAAATCGGTTCAGTAATTTGGTTCTTAAATCCAAATAGCTGGAAAAAATATATGTGGAAAAATCATTCATATATACGAAATTGCGTATTTTTGCTTTCCTGTGACTTTTCAATGGTATTGTTAGGTGTGGATACCACTAAAAAGTGAAAAATAACAAACTTTTTCACAAAAAAACCGACACTCAAAAAAACATTACCGAGTACAAAATAACTTTAATTTCGGAAGTCGGTCAAATAACGAAGAAGCCACCAAAAACACCGACTACCGAAATTAAAGTTATTTTGTAGGTACTTACTTTGTTGTGTTTTCTATGCCATAGAGTAGCTAACAACCAGATGGCCCACCTGATGGCAAGTGGTGGTGATTCCCACTGACCGCCTAGGGTCGCAAACACAACTAAACAGAACAAACAAAAAATGAAACTTACCACTATAACCTAAAGGTGCGTTCTCCTGTATCTTGAAAGTGAAAGGTATGTGCACCCTCTGCATGAGAAGCCTAGGGGGCTGCATGGTGCGTGCCCACGCGTCTTCGCGACCCTCGCCCATTATGCCTATGACCTCCATGTTCCTGGAATGAAAGAGAACTTTTGTAAGGTTTTGGTTTTTTAAGGTAACACTGGAATTTCTTTTCTTTTGGATAGACATGTCAAGTGATGCTACTGCCGGTCTATTGTGGTCTACGATGGAGTGAGCAGGACGTGAACTGCTCATTCTATGTTCACTTCACCTGTCTTCCTGTCCTTCAACTGTCGAATCGTGTTGTCATTCATTCTTAGTTCAGGTTCGGGACTAATCGTAAGTCCGTAGGTGATACGGAGTAGAAAACGCCCGACAGTAAGGCCGAAACTATGGACTTCGGGCTTAGAGAGTAGGCCCCCTGGAACGCAAAGAGCATTTGGAGGGGTCGCGGATTTTGTTCGAAAGAGTTACCGCGGCCCTGAAACGTAAAAGGCACTAAGAGGAGCATGGATGGGTTTTAGTCAGTAAAAGTCTGACACTCCCACCCGCTCCACCCAGAGCGGAAATCATCAAATGACCCCTTCATTTGATGATTTCCCATCCTTAAAAAAATAAGGGCATTTGGAGAAACGCGGGTGGGTTTTAGTCAGTAAGAGTCTGACACTCCTTTTCGTTCCACCCAGAACGGGAGAAGTCATTTGATGATTTCCCATTCAAAAAATAAAAACCGGCCAAGTGCGAGTCGGACTCGCGCACGAAGGGTTCCGTACCATTATCTATAAAAAACGGAAAAAAATCACGGTTGTTGTATGGGAGCCCCACTTAAATATTTATTTTATTCTGTTTTTAGTATTTTTTTTATAGCGGCAACGGTAGAAATACATCATCTGTGAAAATTCCAACTGTCTAGCTATCACGGTTCATGAGATACAGCCCATGAGAGACAGACCGAGAGACGGACAGATGGACAGCGGAGTCTTAGTAATCGTTTTTATCCTTTGGCATGGAACCCTAAAAAAGCTAAAGTAGGTGAGTGTCATCAGAATATTTTACAAGAGTTTTGATTCAAAATCTGTGTCAAGTTGCAAGTTACAAGTAGTGGTTCAGGTTTGTTAGTGTATGCTAATTTTTCGCTAAACTGCCAGTATTGGTTAACGCCTTGCGCCACATGTGGGTAAGCAGGCGGCATTCTTCAACCAGCCCCCCTAGACAAAAAACTTTTCTGTAGCGTTAACGTCAGACGCTCACGCCAAAATGTATGGGAATGACATTAGGTGATGACGTTTCCTTTCCACACCTAATGTCATTCCCATACATTTTGTCGTGAGCGTCTGACGTTAACGCTACAGAAAAGTTTTTTGTCTAGGGGGGCTGTTCTGTCAAACTTTATTTTAAATTCCTCCAAAATCACAACGCACTAACTGTGTTAAACGATGATATCCTGTGATCGGATAATCGGGCGTTTAATACCTAAACTTCTTCCCGTGAAATAATAATATGGACATTCCTTCCTGGATAAATAAGTAATCCCGGGTTCCCGGGATTGAACAATTTTGTAAAAACAACTATAACTAACTTAATGAAAAAGCTGCTGGCCTGTTACTAAACCAGTTCTCATAAAAACTTTCATTGTAAATTAAAAATTCAATTAGAATCGGCTTTTTAAATTTAAAAAAAAAAATACAATGAGAGTTCGCAACGTTCTAACTATATTTTGTATGCGGCATTTTTAGCCAGTAATTTCGAACGATTCCGGGATCCGGGATTCTGAAAAGCATGTCTGTATTATACTTTCGTGGGGAATAAAAGTGAAGTTAGGTATATTAGCGCCCGATTATCCGATCACTGATGATATCACATGGTAAATTTAAGGATATGATTTGTTTTGTTGATGTTTTGATAATGATCCCATTAAAGTCAGTAGGTAACAAAATGTTGCAACGTTTCTCTATTCCTGACTGTTCAAAACATTTTCTAAATTTTAATCAGCACGTCTTATCATGCGTCACAAACACACGCGCAATATTATCGTCTTACCATAATAATCTTCACTTCCTTTTTAATTACAATCTCATTACAGGTAGGTACTACTTTATTATACACACGCCACTGACGCTTATACTTACATATATGTAAGTATAAGCGTCAGTGGCGTGTCATAACAAAAATAACATAAGCATGACTTATCTGACGTAAGATATTATTTACTAACAAAATAATATGCATGAGATTTAGATTTCGTAATATAAATGTCAAGGTCAAAGGCACGGAAATACAGTTTAATTTAATATGGGGAAGGCCTGTTATAGGCTGAGAAAATTAATGGTTTAGTGACCTTGTTATAATAGGCTCATTTCTACCTGCAGGTTCAAAAAAGATGTCGTAATCCTTCTGATGTGATGCGTTTTGATATTTTTAATATTGCGACATTCAGGTACAGTGCCAGAGATACAGTCCACTGACATACAGACGGACGGAAGGCAGAAGCTAAAGAAATAGGATTGTAATGGTTGGTGGGGAACCAATTGTTGAGTGTATCTGGCGAATGCCCTTGTCTTGAGTATGTAAACAGGATGTATTATTTGGTCACATTCACACACTAGTATTACAATAGACATTTTTATTGCCTATTGCGACTATACCTACCATTGAATTAAACGATGTCTTCAATTGATTCTCATAATACACAATAAGCGAGATGGATAGTTCATTGAAACGGAATAATGGAACAGACTCCACTTTCTCACACTGGCAAAAATTACAAATACTTAATAAAAAATACTGCTGAGTATAGTTAACATCTGTAATCTCCCAAGGGTAAAATAGTGTTACGAGCTTAGGGTTCGTGACAATAAAAACAGCCGATAAAATAACCAAAATGACACTTTAATTAATCAACACTAATTACAACTTAAACTCACTAATTATAAATCACAATTGCACTACTGATCACTTTAATTCGCAGTCGAAGTTCGCTCTCGAAGTTGTCGCTTGTATCGCAAATTCAATACTGACCCGGTCGCAGGCTATGCGGGCCTTATATAGGTCGGCAGATAATTCCAGAACCTTCTAGTATAGAAACATCTAGAAAGTTCGAGTACATACCGGTCCGGACCAACCAGACATCGAAAACTCTAGAATGTTCTAGCAAGGAAAAGTCTAGAAGGATCTTGACTCTACTAGTTCTGCTACTCGATACTAGATGGCGCTAGTAGTAACTTTTATCTTTATGTGCCCGGCATTAATTCTGGCGCGTAACACTGCCCCCTCCTAAGACATGCTCGTCCCGAGCATTATCAGCCCCATAATAACGCGCCAGTCGATCCACATGAACGATCTTAGGAGCACTTCTTGTACCTTTCTGTATGCGGTAGGTTACGTCATTGATTTTCGTCACAATCCGGTACGGCCCGTCCCATTTAGCTTGAAGCTTAGGAGATTTCCCTTTGCTGCGAACTGGATTGTGCAACCACACTAGTGAACCTTCGTCGAATCCTTTATTGTTCATTTTGCGGTCATAACGGGTTTTCATCTTTTCAGACATTTGCTGACCCGATTGTCTGACGTGCTCATAAATGTCATTCATTTTGTTCCGCAAGTCATTCGCATAGTCGATTATACTGCGTGGGGCATCAGGTGGTATTCCGGTAATCAAGTCTGCAGGCAGCCGTAATTCTCTACCAAAGTTTGCGAAAGCTGGTGTCACTGATATGCTTTCGTGAACAGCACTTCGGTATGACAGCAAAAACGGTTGTATATGCTTGTCCCAATCCCGTTGTCGGTTTTCCACCACTTTTGCCAGGTATCTCTCCAATGTCTGATTAAATCGTTCCACCATTCCATCCGATTGTGGGTGGTAAGAAGTTGTTCTCGTTTTATGAGTACCCATAACTCGACAAGTTTCCTGGAATATTTGGGACTCAAAATTCCTTCCTTGATCGCTGTGAATCTCCAAGGGTACTCCAAAACGACAGAAGACTTCATGAACTAGTTTATCTGCAACTGTTGAAGCTTCTTGATTTGGAATGGCGAAGACTTCTGGCCACTTAGTGAAGTAATCCATTACAACCATGAAATACTTATTACCACTCTCACTTTCCGGAAACGGTCCAGCAACGTCTAGGGCTATTCTTTCCCATGGTGCACCAACATTGTACAACTTCAATGCACCTCTACTACGAGTCTGTGGTCCTTTTACAGCCGCACAAGTTGTACATTTGCGACACCAGTCCTCGACATCGTCACGACAGTGGACCCAGTAAAACCGTTCCCGTATCTTTAGTAGAGTCCGTTTGACTCCCATATGGCCTCCTGAACAACCATTATGGTACAACTCTAGAACATCCGGTACTTTAGCTTTAGGGACAACCATTTGCAAATGACAGCTGTCTCCCCGAGCATTTTCCCATTTACGGCACAGGACTCCATCCTGAATCACTAAGCTGTCCCATTGGGCCCAATAGCTTTTTGTGATCGAACTCATCGCTGAGACGTCGCTCCACATTGGCTTAGGAACACTGGCCTTCATCCACTCCAGAATCGGCTTTATGTCCGAATCTTCCTGCTGTGCAAGTTGTAGGCTTTCCTTCCACTCGTTGCTGAGATCTGTCTTGAGCATTCTCACAGGTAGGACTTCTTTACCCTCTTGCCTAGTACAATGCTTGCAGTCTTCAGGGCAAGGTCTTCTTGACAATGCATCTGCGTTGCCATGAGTTCTTCCGCTACGATGTTCAATCTCAAAGTCATATTCCTGCAGTAGTTCAATCCATCTCGCAACTTGTCCCTCTGGATTTTTAAACTGCAATAGCCATTTAAGTGCAGCATGGTCAGTTCGTATGTGGAATTTCCGCCCCAGCAAATATTTGCTAAAATGCTGCAATGACTTTACTACAGCAAGCAATTCTCGTCTTGTTACACAATAATTCCTTTCCGGTTTCGACAATGTCTTGCTGAAGTACGCTATCATAACTTCTTGATCGCCATTCCGTTGAGATAATACACCGCCAAGTCCTATGTCACTTGCGTCTGTGTCAACTATAAATTCCTTGGCCGTATCAGGATACCCCAAAATAGGTGTTTTGCACAGATTGTCTTTTAGCTCCTGGAACGCGATGTCGCAACTTTCATCCCAGCAGAAATGTCGCTTCTCTTCAGTTAGCTTGTGCAGGGGTTTGGCTATATCTGCAAAGTTCTTGACAAATCGCCGATAATAGGAGCACAAACCCAAAAATGCTCTGACCTGCGTTTTGTCTTTTGGAACTGGCCAATCCTTGACAGCGGCAATTTTATCCGGATCCGTGCGGATACCTTCTTCCGACACTACGTATCCCAAAAAGCTAACTTGCCGTTTGAAAAGTGAACACTTCTTAGGACTCAACTTGAGGTTGGCACTCTGGATCTTCATGAGCACACGTTCCAGGTTTTGAAGATGTTCTTCAAACGTACGACCTACGATGATGATGTCATCCAAGTAGACAAGACAGGCATCACCAATTAACCCGGTTAGTACAAGTTCCATCAACCTTTCAAACGTTGCCGGAGCGTTACACAATCCAAACGGCATAACTTTAAATTGCCACAGACCCTTTCCTGTCGAGAATGCAGTTTTCTCTTTATCCTTAGGGTCGATTTCAACTTGCCAGTAGCCACTTTTTAGGTCTAGCGTGCTAAACCACTTCACTCCAGTAAGCATGTCCAGCGTGTCATCAATTCTTGGCAAAGGGTAGCTGTCTTTCTTTGTCACGTCGTTCAGACGACGATAGTCAACACAAAACCGCATGCTGCCGTCCTTCTTTCTCACCAGCACTACAGGAGAACACCATGGACTTGCTGAAGGTTCTATGACACCGTCCTTCACCATTCCCTCAATCATGGTTTCCACTTCCTTTTCACGTGCTACCGGTAATCTTCTTGGCCGCTGACGGATAGGCAATTCTTCTCCTGTGTTTATTTTGTGTTGAACTAAGCCAGTCTTTCCGATGTCAGCATCGTTTGAAGAGAAAACATCGGCGTACTTGAATAACATCCTCTTCGCCTTGATCATTTCATTGTGAGACAGAGCACTGCGATAGTCTTCTAAAAGTGAGGTCACTTTTGTTTGTGCCTCCTTGCTAATAATGGTCCCAGTTGATTGATATTGGCATTGACGCAACCAATCCACTTCCTCGCAAGTACCAATCAGCGAGCCTTTTTCTATCATCTGTTCCGTATAACAAAGGTTCAGCACACGTACCTTTGAGATTTCAGTGTCTCTGACCAAAGTTCGTGCCACTTTCCATGGAAGATCATTGTCAACCCTTTCCACGAGTACACAACGATGAGTCTGCCCAGGATTCCGAGGAAGACTAACCGGCACAATCGTTTCCGATCTCGGAGGAAGAACAATCTTCTTCAAGCTGTACACATTTCCTGGTAAAGCCCCTTCCATGAAAAGTTCCTCTTGTCCACATTTCAAAACTCCTTGCTTAACGTCGATCTCACAACAATTCTTCCTCATAAAGTCTAGGCCCAGGATGCAATCGTCCATTATGTCAGCCACGACAACATTATGCAGGTATGTTCTGTTGCCTAACTTCAACTCCATCTCTTTCTCTCCTCGGACGGGTATGCGCTGACCGGTGGCTGTTACCAAATGTATGCGCTCTCGATTGTATGCGGAGTCCCCAAGGAACCGATTTACAAGTTGGGAACTGACAACCGTGCGTGAGGCTCCAGTGTCTATAGTCAGCTTACATGGCGTTCCGTTGACCTCGCCCTTGATGATTAGGCTATTCCCATCGTGGGTTTGTGAGATCGAAATCCTTGGGGCTCTTTGAACATCAGCCAGCACCCGCCCCGCAGTCCTGGCTTTTACTCGTTTCCCTGCTGTTGCTGGGCGGTGCTGTTAGCCGCCCTACCTTCTGGAGATCGGTTATCTTCCCTATCTGCAGTTCGCTTAGGGCAACTGGATCGAAGGTGGCCCCTTTCCCCACAGCCATAGCACCTAGGGCTGTATCCTTTAACACGGTCGCGAACTGCAGCCGCTGCAACTTCTCTGACGCGATGGGAACGGTGATCCTGCCGCACAGCTTCCACCTCCAGTGCATGAGCTAAGGCGTCCTTAAGCGTCCCGTGGTGCCCAAGCCTCACAGCAGCTCTAACCTCAAGGTCGCGGATGCCGTCGATGAATGCCTGCACCAGGTTCCCTTCAATGAGCGCAGGTACAGACTGGTATGCTTTTCGAACCAGCTTTTCCACTTCAAGGGCCCACTGCTGCAGGTTTTCACTGCTACGTTGCACGCGATCCTTGAGCTGCGCACGAAAAACGTGTTCCAGATGAGCGTCGCCATACCGGGCTTCCAACGCCTCAAGGAGCTGCTCGTAAGTCACTTCCTTACCGAGAGCTTCCAGGACAGTTAAGGCCTGGTCGCGCAGGCCTAAGGTGAGGGCAGTCATGGCCTGATTTTTATTCCAGCCGTTCGCCTTCATAACAGCCTCAAACTGTATTTTGTAGGCTGACCAGGAAGATGTCCCATCGAAGGGCGGCACTTTGAATCCACGTAGCGAAGGCGTAGTAGCTACGGGAGTTGCAATTCCATCCCCTACTTTAAGGTTGCCCAACTCTTTCTTTACATCAGCAATGACGTCATTAAAATTGCTGATCTGGGTTTCAGCTTCTGACAGGCGGTTGTCATGCTGAGCAACCTTCTCCTTCACCTCCTTCATGTCTTTCCCGAAGGCCGCGCGAAGGTCCTTCATTAGGAGCATCTGTTCTTCCTGGCGGCGCGTCTGTTCCTCTTGTCGGTGGGCCTGTTCCTCCTTGTCACGCTGAAGCTGTTCTTCTAACCGACGGGCCTGTTCCTCCTGCCGGCGAGCCTGTTCCTCCTTATCACGCTGGAGCTGTTCTTCCAACCGGCGAGCCTGTTCCTCCTGCCGGCGAGCCTGTTTCTCCTGCCGGCGAGCCTGTTCCTCCTTATCACGCTGGAGCTGTTCTTCCAACCGGCGAGCCTGTTCCTCCTGCCGGCGAGCCTGTTCCTCCTGCCGGCGAGCCTGTTCCTGCAGCATCATCATCAGAGCTCCAAAGTCTGGTGCTGCAGATGCTGGAGCTGCTGTGGATGGGCCGGGCTCCATGGTCGGCAACTGGCCCTCCAACGTCTGCGGCGTTGCACCTCCAAAACGCCTCTGGTCCGTCTCCTGCTGGCGTTGACTTCGGATACGGATACCCTCCATGTCGTCCTTTGGTAGAATCGGCATAGTTTAAATATCCACTCTTCTGACACCAATTATTACGAGCTTAGGGTTCGTGACAATAAAAACAGCCGATAAAATAACCAAAATGACACTTTAATTAATCAACACTAATTACAACTTAAACTCACTAATTATAAATCACAATTGCACTACTGATCACTTTAATTCGCAGTCGAAGTTCGCTCTCGAAGTTGTCGCTTGTATCGCAAATTCAATACTGACCCGGTCGCAGGCTATGCGGGCCTTATATAGGTCGGCAGATAATTCCAGAACCTTCTAGTATAGAAACATCTAGAAAGTTCGAGTACATACCGGTCCGGACCAACCAGACATCGAAAACTCTAGAATGTTCTAGCATGGAAAAGTCTAGAAGGATCTTGACTCTACTAGTTCTGCTACTCGATACTAGATGGCGCTAGTAGTAACTTTTATCTTTATGTGCCCGGCATTAATTCTGGCGCGTAACAATAGTTTGCGGAATTTGTTCGAAAGAGTCACCGCGGCCCTGGAACGCAAAGGGCATATGGAGGAACACGGATGAATTTTAGTCAGCCACAGTCTGACACTCACTTCCGCTCCACCCAGAGCGGATGAAGTCATTTGATGATTTCCCATCCATAAAAAAATAGAGGTGTCCTTACTCTAGTCACCCGACATTTGGGTGGATCCAGGATTGTTGTTTGGGGGGTTGACCCCGCTAAGGGTTGGTTTTGAGCAAAGTAAACACTGTAAAATCACAATTTATTTTATTTAGCTTAAAGCATAACAAGCCTCCTTTTTTAAGGATGGGGAATTTTCAAATGACTCCTGCCGCTCTGGGCGGAGCGGAAGGGAATGTCAGACTCTTTCTGACTAAAACCCATCCGTGTTCCTCCTAATGCGTTCTAGGGCCGTGGTGACTCTTTCGAAGAAATTCCGCAACAAAAAGCCTCCTTGGATTACTTTTCGTCCATTTCTCAACAACTTCGTCAGGTTGTACCTAGACTACCAAAGATGTCTCGGTCTTTTAGGAGGGGCTTGAGCTTGGCCCCCACCTCCCTGGATCCACCAGTGGCCTGTTATGTTAACATCTATCGTCCAGTGGAACCAATAATTGGTTCCAGTAAACCGCGAATTGATTTAAACTTTAATTCTACGTTTTTTTACAAAGTTTATTTTCATTAAATTGTTTCCCCCGGACAATAGACGTAGTTCCTTCGAATTGGGGGCAAGCTTATTGCCATTAACAGCCTTAACAGGCCGCATAATATCCAGACTCCTGGCTGCTACTAAGAAATTCCAGATAGGAAAACCCAATAACAGTTCGCCTGACCCGGGTTTCGAAACCTCAGCAGTAGAACTTATTAACGCAAACTCTCCTAGCCTGCCTCGTTGGCCTTGTACCTAGACCAGAGGCAGGCTAGTATAATCCTAGGTCAATTTAGCAGACGTTAGCAGTCGTGATAGAGATCAATTAAATATGTAGTTTCCAAGGATAGACCGTAAATTAATAAATAAATTAAAGAACATGAAATTTAAATTCACCTTGTATAAAAGATAAAATTAGTATTATTAATTAAGAAATAGGTTTTGATAACCATTTGTATTACAAGCAAGGACGAACCTATCTTCGCCAGTGACGTGAGTATTTATAATAATATGTTAAGCATAATGGCTGCAATAAAATAACAATTAAATACTTTCGGAAGTTTCCAGTATTGCTTAATACCGGTTACCTTGCAAGTAACAGCGTAAATAACACATAAATATTACCGAAGGAAATGGTTTCAAATCAAAATTGCCTTAACCTCACACGCACAACTAATTTTCAATGGTAAGACTATTTTTAAAACGTAGGTTTAACCACAGTTGTAACTTCAGCAATCATTGCAATTTTAATCATTTTATTTTGTGGGTATTGTTCCTTAGTATGACCTATCTCGATAAGTAATCTCATCATCACCATCATCATATCAGCCAAAAGACGTCTACTGAAGGACATGGACCTCCCCCAAATGGGGGTTTGCCATAATCGCTTACACGCTTGGCAGGCGGGTTGGCGATCGCAGTGTAGCTGTAGCAATGCACTTACAGAGAATGCTGCTGCCCATTCTCTGGTCAGTCCCTTAGTCGCCTCTTACGACACCCACGGGAAGTGATGGGATGGTGCTATTCTTTTACCAGCACTGGATAAAGTCTTTTTGTATTTAATTGCTACTAAATTGACTACCATCAGAAATTGTGTGTGTTTCATTTTTACAAACATTTTTCATTTTTCATCAGAAATTGTCGTAAATTTTAATTACATATTAAAATTTACGACAATTTCTGTATTTTACTGTATTTGATATGGAAGTAGCTACAATACCGCATATTGATGTAGTGTGTCAATCTGCTCAACTATCAAGTTACCCGACTGTATATTGATATTTATTCAAACAAACCTGTTGACAACACCATTTATGAACGGATATAAAATCTATGATGTTCATATCAATCATAAAATAAGAGGAAGTAGTCTGCAACGCCTTATTTCCGGAAACATGGGTACCGCATTATAATTTACAAACTTTTGACCGCGACTTCGTACGCGTATATCCCGTTATTTCTTGTTCCCGTAGAAGTTTTGGGAAATCCTCACTTAGTACTCCCCAAGGAATCTACATGCCGCGAGTTAGGTTGTGGGCGGAGCCGAAAGGCTTTTTAAAAAGACAAGTGTTCAGCTTGAAGAGCGGATTAAGACTAACTTTATTAAATGATAAGAATCTTATATACTATTGGTTTACAATGGGTCCTTATTCTAAGTTCTTTCCTGTTATCTTTATGATACCAGGAAAGTGTACGTGCTATTATCTTTATTACCTAATTAACAATAAAGGTTATTGTCTAATAGCCTTGATAAGTGTATACAGTTGAAGTTACGCTTATATAACTCCTCCCCCCTTAAGATGAAGGCGCGCCGAAGGCTGCGCCTGAAGTTGGACTGCATCGTCTTCAGGATGTTGCAGGACTTGGTGATGCGCTGACCTTGGTATCCACCAGAACTTATAGATTGCTGCTCCACTTCCTGTTACTATGATGATTATGTATAGTGATATCGATGACCAGCTAGGTGTATTAGTGATAATTACAGGATCTATTATTGAAGACTCCACTTCTTCTGATTGTTGAATGGCTTTCTTCAGGTTGTCTAGTTCGATGTTTTCTAGTTTAATTTTTATTGGTAGGACTTTTGGGGTTTGGTGTGCACGTGGTAGTGGTATGGTTTCTTTCACATTTATGTACCTTTGATGCGTTGTAAGAGTTCTATCCATGACTTGTACTTTGCAGTTGTTGTCCGTTGTAATTAGGAAGACGCCCTTGTTGCGTTGATATTGCACGTCGTTACCGCAGGTTGTTTTGATGACTTCTTCCTGTTTCATGATGACTATCCAGCTGTTATCCTTGATTTGCTCAATGATGTTATTTTCGAAGGTTGCAGTAGCATAAGTGCAGTTGTGTGGTTCTTGATGTTGTATGAGTTGAGCTAGGCAATCGTCTGAGTGCAGTAGAGTGTTCCATTCCAGGTGTTTGCAGATGACTTCGTTTTCCACTATCTTCGTGCATGCCTCGTGAGGATAGGCAAACTCATTATTTCCCAAGACAAGGAGAGGATTTTTAGGTATCAGGATAGTATTATTATTGTTAGGGATGGAATAGAGGTGTAGGAGGTTATAGGGTTGTTCAGCAACTATTGGTATATCTAGTATGAAGTTAATAGTCTCATTGGTACTATATGCTTTTACTGTAATAGCTTTTTCCCATAGTTGAATGTTATTTAGATTTGGGGCGAAAGCCAAGTTTCCGGTTATTTCATTTTGGATATTATTTAACTCTTCCATTAGATATGAGGGGTCGATAATGCTAGGGTGCATCTTTTCTAGATGTGCAAATGTTAATGCGTTTTCTAAGGTGTCTAATCTATCGTAAAGCTGTTGAAGTGAGCTTGCAATGTTATTAAAGATGCTGGTTGTCAGGTAGTTGGTTTTAAATTCAGTTTCCTGGGTTGAGTATCTGTCTATTGCTCTATATATTTCTTCTTGATTATCTTTAATGTTTTTTAGATTATTTTCGTATCCCTTCATAAAGTCTTGCATGATACTAATAGTTTTTCTTTGGTTAACTCTATTGTTGTTTAATGAAGCTCGGATTGATTTAATTTCATTATCAAATTTTGTAGCATCGTCCTGATCTAAGTTACCGGTGATGGCTTTTACTACAGTGCCTAAACCGTCTATAAGGCCACGTTTATATCTATATCCTAATCTAAACCCTATGGTTTCTAAACCTAAGTATATTAACTTACTTTCTATAGTATCTATACGGTAATCTATTTGTTTAATCAGGGCTGTTATGTCTGCAGAGCTATTTTGTTTTAATTTCATGGTATAAAAATTACTGCAAATGTCCATGAAGACTTCTCTCAATTTCGTTGTGTTATAGACTACTGCTAGGTGGTATGTGTCTACTTGATACTGGGCTTTAGCTTCTGTGATTACTAGAATCCCATTGTGATTGTCTATTGGCTGTATGACTGCTGTGGCAGCGACGAGCCGGAGCGCTGCGACGAAGGCGATGGCGTTCCTGAAACATTTTCGGGACGCCTTAGTAGGCGGAAGTGAACTCTTATTGTTTTTGCGTTCACATGTTTGCCTACTATCTCCGCTATTTGTTCTGGGTGTAAACGAACTATTGTGTAAGGTCCTAGATATTTAGGTTCTAGTTTATTACTCCTAGCTGTCTTTGCTACTTGTTTGTAAACAACGTCGCCTATTTTAAATTGTGCTATTTCTTTGTCTTTATTAAATCTATCTATTACTTGTTGTTTGTCTTGTGTAATTTTGTTATTGATTAATTTCTGTGTGTTTTCCATTATTTGCCTATGTTTAATTACGTACTCTTGATAAAATTCTTTAGGGCAGTGTAGCTCTAAAGGGTTTCTACTATCGGTGTGTCCGTAAAGTAATTCAAAGGGTGTGAAGCCTGTTGACGAATGAATGGTGTTATTGTACGCTATCATGGCGTATTTCATAAGGTTTGTGGTGTCATCTTTATCCGATATTCTTTGTACTCTTATGATTTCGGCTAACGTGGAGTGTAGTCTTTCTATTGGTGAGTTTGAGTTGGGGTTATAAGGTGTTGTGAAATGTATTTGTATGTTATGCATTGCGCATATTTCAGCAATAACTTCGTTATCGAATTTCGTGTCGGAGTCCGTTGTAATTTTCTTTGGTACTCCTATTACTGAAAATAGGCTTAGTAAAGCTTCAGCAATGTGTATGCTAGTTGAAGCGGCGAGTGGAATTGCTTGTGCATATTTAGTGAAGTTGTCTATTATGGTCAGGAAGGTTATACCTCCACTACTATAAAGATCCATGAACATATGTTCCATTGGTCTATGTGGTGTGTCAGTTAAGGATAAAGGTAGTTTCAACGGGTTTCGTTCATATTTGCTTTTTAGGCATTTGTCACATTTGTTAATGAATTTCTGTATTGAAGCTAACATGTTGGGCCAGTGATAATTTCTATGAATATGTTTATAGGTTTCCTGGATTCCTCTGTGTATTGTCTTACCTTCATGATATTTCCTTATTAAATCTGTTTGTTCGGAAATATTTTCTATGAGTGTGACTCTATTCGTACATCTGATTAATTTTGGTCCACGATTACTGAATATTGTTTTGTATACTTCGCAGAACAGTGGATAGTACTCTTCGTGATGGAAAAAACAATGGAAAACCCTGTCTGGAATTGTGTGTTCTTTTAAGAATTGGATTATTTGGTTTTTAGTGTTATTTATTGGTATCCAGACATCTTTGATAATTGTTTTACCTTTGGATCTTTCTTCTACTCTGTATGCGTCACCGGGTGTCTTTCTGATGTGGAATTGTTTTAATTGTCTATCGATTGCATCATCTATCTGTGGTATTAGGTCTAGTCTGGATTCTAATTGGTTACCGTCCGTAGCTTTTTCCGTGTTATCTGGAACTTCTGATGTAAGTGTTGCTTGTGGCTGAATTACATTATCCGGGGTAGTAGGTAAACCTAATAGTGTGCGAATGTCAATGTCTGCTATGTCTATATTATCATTAGATGTGCTTGGTTGAGGATTGTCGCTAAGTTCATTATGATGTAGTATTTGAACTCTGGAAAGTGCATCGGCGTTTGTGTTTGCTTTTCCTTTTTTATACTGAACATTATAATTATATTCCGCTAATCTTAGGCGCCAACGTGTGAGTTTAGAGTTCGGGTCTTTAATTGACATAATCCATGTAAGTGGACGGTGGTCTGTATATATGGTAAACTGTTTACCGTATAAATAAGGGCGAAAGTATTTAATGGCCCATACGATACTCAATAGTTCTTTTTCTATGGTTGAGTATCTTTGTTCTGTTTCTGATAGTGTACGTGAAGCGTACGCTACTGGTTTATCTGAACCTATTTCTCCTTGCGATAGTACCGCGCCTATAGCTACATCCGAAGCATCTGTAGTTAATATGAAAGGTTTTTCGAAATCTGGATACTGAAGTATTGGTGCATTGATTAGTACTTCTTTACATTTTTCAAATGCTTGTGTATACTCAGGTGTAAGTGTTATCTTACTACCCTTTTTTAGGCATTTTGTTAGTGGTTTAGTAAGTTTTGCGAAATCCTGTATGAATTTTCTGTAGTAACCTACTAATCCTAGGAAGGATTTTATTTCTTTCTGTGTTTTAGGTAAGGGAAATTTTTTTACTGCAGCGATTTTGTCTTCGTTTGGCTGGAGGCCTTTATCTGTCAGTGTGTGTCCTAGAAATTTGACTTGTTTTTGTAAAAACTCCGATTTATTAAGTTGGATTTTGAGGTTATGTGTTCTGAATCTATCAAATACCTGTTTGCACTTGTCCAAGTGTTCTTGTAGGGATGTGGAATATATGATTACGTCATCTAAATATGTTAATACGTTGTCTAGGCCTCGTAATACTGAATCCATCAATCTCTGGAATGTACTTGGTGCGTTTTTCAAACCAAATGGCATTCTGAGAAATTCGTAGTGTCCGCGATCTATGGAGAATGCAGTTTTTTCAACGTCTTTTGGGTGCATTTCTACTTGATGGTAACCTGATGCTAGGTCAAGTGTGGTAAAGTATTGGGCACGACCTAATTTGTCTAGAATGTCATCAATGTTAGGTAGGGGATATTTATCTTCTATGGTCTTATCGTTTAGTTTTCTGTAATCTATAACTAGTCTATACTTTTGTTCTCCTGTAGCGTCTAACTTCTTGGGTACTATGTGTACTGGGCATGACCATGGTGAGTTACTCTGCTGAATTATGTTATTCTCCAAAAGTTGATTGATTTGTTTTTTAATTTCCTCTTTTTGTTTTGGTGCTTGTCTATAATTACGTACGAAAATAGGTTTATCGTCTGTTAATCTTAACTGATGTTTAATTTCGTGAGTAAATGTTAGCGGGATTTCTTCGCAATGAAAAATATCTCTATAATTATAACATAATTTTTTAATTTCTCGGTATTCTTCCGCGTTCATGTGATTTGTTCGCAATTTTTCTAAGTTTTGTTTCTGTAATCTGTCCAGTTCCTTACTATTATTTTTATTTGATTCTGGAGTCCTATTTTTTATTTTTAATTTCTGAAAGTTTAGGTGACAACTGTTTCTAAAGTTTATACTTTTATTAGAAGTGTTTATTACCGTCATTAGTGTGTTTCCTTCCTTTACTGTGATTAATGCCGGAGGGAAGATTAAACCATTTTTTGTTGTTTTTCTTTCTGAATAATATTCGCCTTCTTTATAATTACATAATAGGTTAATTACTTGCTCACATTTGGGTTTTATTTTCGTTTGTGATTTTATATCGTCTTTAATTGGTATATTTGCTTTGTCGGTTCTGAGTACCATATTTTTAATATCTATTTTACATTTTAGTGGGACTAGTAAATCTAGACCTAGTAGTCCCATGAAGTCCGGGTCAAAGTTGAACATTAGAAATTTATGGGTAATTTCTTCTTTAAATAGGTTTATGGGGAGTTTAATATATGCTACTTGCCTATGTTTTGAAGTTGCGTGTGCTGTTTTTATGAAATGTGTCTCGTTTTTAATTTTTATGTCTATATTTGTTTTTTCTTCTAAAATTCGCGGATTTATTAAAGATTGTGAGGCACCTGTATCTAGTAAAAATCTGCCGCCTAGTTCGCTAATGTAGATGTAAGGGAGACGGTTATAGTTTTGAATGTTATTCATAAACACTATGTTGTTAGCTGATTTTCCAGCTCCGTGAGAAAATTTTCATCCTCTACTATATCGGACGCGTCTTCTGATTCTTGTTCTGAAGTTGCATCATCTATCTCATTTTCCTCTACTTCGTTTTGGAAATGAAGTTTTTTATGTTGATCTGAGTTATTACTATTTTTATTGAATGGTTTCTTTTGAGGGACGGTTGGTTTGTTGAATTTACTATTCGAGTTAGGTTTGTAGCTATTTTTATTTTGTTCGCTACGTCTAGCCCTGAGTTTGACCTCTTCTTGTTTAGCTACCGTGATAGCCTGTTCTAGATTTTGTACACATTTTAGTTTTATCAGAATAGCTGTAATTGGATTTAACTTGTCTAAGAAAGTTTCTAGAGCCATTTGCTCATAATAATCTTTTTTTTCTGGATTCGCCGATATGAGAGTACTCATTAAGGACCTGATCTTGTCACCAAACGTGTCTATTGAATTATTATCACGTTTAATTATTATCAATTCTTGGACCAACTGGATTTCGGTCCTAAATTCACCGAATTTTTTTTGTAGGACGTATTTAATGTCCTCCCAGGATTTTGTACCGGGATTTTCGGATAAAGCTTCAACAGCTTTACCTGTGAGTTTATTTCTTATTAGACACGCTATGCACGCGTCGTCTTTATTAGTTATGAGCCCCAATGCATTTTCTACACCTTCTATGTAAAATGCTAGTGTTCTCCTGTTTCCGTCATAATTGGGTAACAGTTTCGAGAACGTAGAGTAGTCGGTGGGAATCGACTTCTCTTCAATCATAGGTTTCTCATCAAGTGTCTTCTTATCTTGAGCCATTTTAATCTCTTGAATCAGTTGACAACTATGTATGAGAGACAGCGATAAAAAGTTGTATTGCAGTGAATACTAATACTCCAACACAGATACACACAAAAAGTTGCTTATTGTTTAGTGTTTAGGAATAGAAAAAAAAGGAATCTCGGGAATAATCAGATTAAATGCTTACCCCACGAGCATAGCCGATGAGAGGCTATTCGATGGTAGATGAGTCGTCCACGTCTTCTTGCTTCTGGTCTTGCTTTTTCTGCTGCCCGTCGTCTCTGCGAGCTGCCCACGGTAGGTTCTTGATCACGCCACGGATTCTAGGATTACGGAAATCTTCCTCTGGAACCGAAGAACGCGACGTACCGACTGCGCCAGTTAGGTTGTGGGCGGAGCCGAAAGGCTTTTTAAAAAGACAAGTGTTCAGCTTGAAGAGCGGATTAAGACTAACTTTATTAAATGATAAGAATCTTATATACTATTGGTTTACAATGGGTCCTTATTCTAAGTTCTTTCCTGTTATCTTTATGATACCAGGAAAGTGTACGTGCTATTATCTTTATTACCTAATTAACAATAAAGGTTATTGTCTAATAGCCTTGATAAGTGTATACAGTTGAAGTTACGCTTATATAACTCGCGTAAACAATTTTTTTCCAAATAAGAACACAATAAGACACGAATATATTAGAAACTACTAAATTTGGATGGAATTTATTGTTTACAATACGTCTTTAGGGTTCCGTATCCAAAGGGTAAAAACGGGACCCTATTACTAAGATTCCGCTGTCCGTCTGACTGTCACCAGGCTGTATCTCATGAACCGTGCTAGCTATGTTGAAATTTTCACAGATGATGTGAAAATATCAACCTAGCTATCACGGTTCATGACTATGTTTAAGTGATGAGTTTTCGTTAGTAGATTCATGGTTTCAAATTGTTTTTTTGGAAAATATCATAAGGCAGTAATGATCTGATGCGTTCTAGATACAATAGGTACTTAATTAAAGCGCGTGCTTCTATATTCTGATAATTGCAGATAATTTATCCATTACAATAATGGCTCAATTAATCATTTATTTTTTAATTACATATAGATTAAATTGCTGTGTAATAATTATTTTTTTTGCTACTTAGGGCACGCTAGGGCAAACTGCTTAACCGGACTATCCTGTGGTGACCTCAAATGAATTTAAGACCCCCAGCCAGGGCTAAAAAGCTACTAAATTTAAACTAATGACCGCTCGCTAAGGGCATCCCCTGTGGGATACGGATCTAGAAAGGGGATGATTTATAGTAAATGGCAAACGAGCGAACGCTGTCGTGAGCACACTCTCCATTGGTCGGTTTGACGACGATAGCTCCGACGCCTCACCACGGGATTGGTTTATCAGTCAATGCTCTTGCTCATCGACTATTGCGCTTGCACGTTTCGTTCGCCCACCGTACATTGTCGAGAACACCCCGCTGCTATTCATCTGTGCTCACGATTCGTGCCGGCTACTATAGTATACGAGAAGTATGGAAGAGGTCTAGACATGTTGCACCGATCCCAAATAAATAGGGATAAGAGTAAGAGAATTATACTTGCTAGGTAGGGAATTTTAGGTTTTTCTCCATAAATTTTACAGCCATTTATTGACCCCGCAACGAAATTAAACAGAAAAAAACAGCAGAGATGTAATAAAAACGAAATCGTTTCTCCGGATCTCGTCGAGCTTCATTGACTTGTTGTTTACTGGTGGTCGCCATTGTTGATTCTCTCATGAGCTGCAAAAGTGTTGGTTGGGAATAGTGTGGCGGGCTAGCCATTTAGTTAACCCATCTTATATTTTATTTTAAACAAGTTCGTCCAAACTACATCCAATTAAACCAAGCGGAGTCATAATAAGGCTTTTTTTTTTTTGAGGATGGGAAATCATCAAATGACCCCTCCCGTTCTGGGTGGAGCGGCAGGGAGTGTCAGACTCTTACTGACTAAAACCCACCCTTAGTCCTCCTAGTGCCTTTCTTTCCAGGGCCGCGGTAACTCTTTCGAACATATTCCGCTACCCTGGCAGGATAATAAGGCATTTAGAGGAAGCGAAGAAATACCCCTTTAACTTAAGACACTATGTTTTAGCTCTCAACACATTTTTACTGCCACGTTATTAATCTTGTTTTCATTTAAAAATAATAATAATTAATTCGACGACCATCTGTCGAAGCTGGCGTTGCGCAGTTGGATAAAGGGCCTGATACAGAAGGCAGTACTCCTCGGTACAGCTCGTCTAGTGAGGAGGTTCCTTTCTCTGAAGCCCTAACCACCGGTAGCTTGGACCCCGTTCCCGACACCGGCGGACTACTATTTTTAATATTTTTCTAAATGTATTTTTTTATTGTTTTTTATAGAAATACGGTAGGTATATAAATAAATAAACGAGATAATTATTAATATTGTAAAATAAATAATATTACATGGATAAATACGACGGTACAACTAGTGAACTCATATTATAATTAATCGCTTACTTAAAATTACCTAGGTACATTTAAAATGTCGGGTGAGTCATCGTGGGAATTACGCATTAAATCTCAATCAAATTAAATAGTAATTAGGTAAACACTTCACACTCGTGACCCGCACAAGGATTTCCAATGAGGTGGATTTCAATTAAAACATTAACTTGATAGTAGGTACAAACTCGACCAGAGCCGCGGAGTTGTTCCGAAGAATTACCGCAGTTCTGGGATAGACCCCCTCTCTAAGTTCGAAGTCCGTAGTTTCGGCCTTAGTGTCGGGCGTTTTCTACTTCGTATCACCTACAGGACATTCGACCGCAAGACTAGAAACAAAATCCAGACAACACAAAGAAGAATGGAAAGAAGTTGCCTAGGCATAAAGCTGAAAGACAGGGTGAGGAATGTAGAAATACGCAAGAGAACCAACGTAACGGATGCTCTAACCTTCTCACTCCAAAGAAAATGGAAGTGGGCAGGTCACGTGGCCAGGCTCAAGGATGATAGGTGGACAGCGAGAGCAATAAAATGGACTGGCCCACGAGGAACTAGGAGCAGAGGCAGGCCTAACGCTAGATGGGCAGACGAGATAGCGGAGATGGCGGGTCACAACTGGATGCACGCTGCCAACGACAAAGCTCACTGGCACTCCTTGGAGGAGGCTTGTACCCGAAGGGGGTCCGTACAAATTAATTAAAATAATAATAATAATAAACCATTTATTTTCAGGTTACAAAGACCCATAGATAAATACCTTAACCTACTATACATATAATAACAATTAAAAGTTACGTGGTACAAAACTAGTATTTTAACAGATTGTAATTTGCATGGAATAAATAAAGCTATTATTATTATTATCACCTGCAGACTTACGATTAGTCCCGGACCCGAACTAAGAACAACTGTCAAATCGTGTTGTCATTCATTCTTAGTTCGGGTTCGGTACTAACTAATCGTAAGTCCGTAGGTGATGGGAAGTAGAAAACGCCCGACACTAAGGCCGAAACTACGGACTTTGGGGTTAGAGAGTAGACCCCTTGGAACGCAAAGGACATTGAGGGAGCACGGGTGGGTTTTGGTCAGTCAGAGTCTGACACACCATCCCGCTCCACCCAGAAAAAAAAAGGACAAACTAGAGACTAGCATCATAGAATTCATAGAGTACTATGCAGTTGCAGGTGATTGATAGTTGCAGTGGAGCCCTCACAGGGGGCTCAGGTGGAGGCTGAAATGGTGTGCCAATAACGGTCCCATTCCGCCGCCTCCTCTAGGCGAACATCAGGAACTGCGCTGCTCAAGAACTGATGCTCCTGATCATGGCGCAGTGATTGATGCCTGCGGACGGCGAGCAATGGGTAGCTCGCCGTCCGATTAGAACAGGCCCGAGTCGACGGCGCGGCCCGGGTGACTTCTGACGCAGCTAATCAAACTGCGTCAGAAGTCAGAAGGCGACACGACACAACACATTATGTAAACCTGGCTTTATGGAGGCAATGCAACTTCGTGTATTGTATGAACTGGTCAAGCGCTTCTGGCACACCTTTGTGCCACCCGAATCACGCGTTTAAAACTCTATTATTACTACAGCAAGGTATTTTATAGGATGTTGACGTTTGACAGTTCGGTCCCATTCTCTTTCTCTAAATACCTAGTACAAAACAGTCATTATCAGCTATTTGTTCCTCCGCTTAATTCTTCTAACCTTAAGATTATGCTACGGTTTTCAGCTATAGAAAGAGCAATAAACGAGGAAGGTTTGTGAATATAAATTCCACCCATGCGAAGCCGGGGCGGATCGCTAGGGAAATGTAAAAGAATAGACCGTGATGCCGTGTGTGGTAGATATATTAGGTATGTTGGTATTTGCTAGACAGCCTGTAAGTAAGGTAAGTGGTAGTGACAAGGGCTTTCTCCATAAGGAACGCCAAAATAAATGTCAAGCCACTATTTGAGACTACATTTTACAGAAGTAGGTGTGTACATGGAATAGGATGTAAATTTACCCATACTTCACTGAAAAGGGAGGATCCTCCGACCAGACTGCTGCTCTGTCTGGTGAGCCGATTGTTGTTGTCGGGTCTTTGTTTATGGTAGTGGCATGCTCTGTCTGGTGAGCCGATGGTTGTTGTCGGGTCTTTGTTTATGGTAGTGCCACAGGCGAGAGTATATTTTGTAGTATAATATAGGTTTAGATTTTGGGTCTTTTAAGTGTCGACTACTGGTTTCACTCCGAAACATAATTAATGGACGTGTCAACTCCAAAATACACTGTATTGCCAGTTTGCTATTAGGAGCTATTTTAGACGCAGCAGGGTAGTTACGTACTCTGTAATAAAAATAGCTACTTTGTGAAGTTTTTAAAGACAAAGTCACGAGAGGTATTATGTAGTAATAGTAACACAAGACAAGAGTGTGATATTTTGACAAAATTATCATCTATTTCGGTACAAGAACAATTTTTAGCAAAATCGATCAAATTGGTACTAAGTCTGCAATCAGCTTCATCTTTTACACTGACCACTGACCAACTTCCTTGACAATTCCAAAGTATCCAAGCGCAAGTGCTTTAAAATTGAATTGTTCGACATTTGCAAAATATTTGACAGTGTATCACTATCGTCATCACAACATATTATGACACAATGTTTCCCCGCCGCGTCTGTCTGTAGGCGATAAACTCCTGCCAGGGTTGCGGATTTTGTTTAAAAGAGTTACCGCGGCCCTGGAAAGTCAAGGGCAATATGAGGAGCAGGGATGGGTTTTAGTTAGTAAGAGTCTGACACTCCCTCCCGCTCCACCCAGAGCGGCAGGAGTCATTTGATTCACTATTCATAAAACAGCGGCCAAGTGCGAGTCGGACTCGCCCATGAAGGGTTCCGTAGCAGCAAGTAAAAGGTAAATTGCGGTTTACGACGTATTAAAAAAAACTACTAACTAGATCTTGTTCAAACCAATTTTCGGTGGAAGTTTACATGGTTATATGTACAATAATTTTTTTTTTTAGTTTTATCATTCTCTTATTTTAGAAGTTACAGGGACTTTCAAAGTGTTAAAATGTGTAATCCCAGACACATTTTATCTCTTTGAAAGTGTCTCTCGCGCAAACTATTCAGTTTAGAAAAAAATGATACTAGAAACTTCAATATCATTTTTGACGATTCTATTGATAGATACCCCCCGCCCCACACGTATGGGTGTGATGAAAAAAAAGGTGTAAGTATGGGTAACCCAATAAATTTATTGTTTTTTTTTTCTATTTTTGTGTGAAAATCGTAATGCGGTTCACAGAATACATCTACTTACCAAGTTTCAACAGTATAGTTCTTATAGTTTCGGAAAAAAGTGGCTGTGACATAGGTACGGACGGACAGACAGACAGACATGACGAATCTATATATAAACTCAAACACTAGGTACCTACTCAATACTCAATATTTTATTATTGAATAGCACTTCGCCCGCGACTTCGTCCGCGCGGATTTAGTAGGTACTCCACAAACTTCAACGCCCCCTATACCTCCTTATAAAGGTTAGTTTTGGAAAATTAAGCACAACGATTTTCATTAATTTACATTTATTACTTAGCCATTTCTACTTATTCTATGGTCTCAGGTTCAGCGCAACTGTTCACCCCGTTCACCCCGTCAGGAGTTGATTATGCAAAAATTGTTAGGTACATCTGTTTCAATAATCCCATTTTTAGTTTGTTCATAGCATCCCGACGTAAATTAAAGCAAGCAATAATGTCCTCCCCTAAAATCTTAATCACCCCTGCTTCACCCCTTATCATGTAGGTATGTAGTTTATTTGCGAAAAATCCAAACATTTGTTATTCTTATTGTTTTATCGAAATCATTTTCAACTTCATCGGACCAGGCATTGATATGATTCTTCCCAGTTCGCTCAAGCCGCGACATTTTTCTTACTCCGAGCATGTTTATTACCGTCGTAACTTTTGAACGAAAGGTCCGATTTGAATAATTTAAAGTGTAATTTACACGGAAATAATCAACCTTAATTATCAAACCATTTAAATGGATAAGGATTGATATCATGATACCGAAATCACCGTTTTTTCAAATCACCAAGGATTTGCTTGAATAATTTGAACAAAAAGCGGTCATGGTGATTTAACCATAATAGTTAGACATATGGTATCGCGGACTTTTTTGTAGACATTGATGACCTCTATAAAACTGTAGTACATCACTTTGCTCTATTGTCAATAGATTCCGCAGCGTACGCGATATAAGGATTTTTTCTCACACCTTGGGTTACATTATCGAAGTTTTCATACGGATCCCTAACTTTTTTGAAAATATTCTATAGCCTATGTCCATCATCGATAATATACAATTCTACTGGTGAAAGAATTTTTCAAATCGGTCCAGTAGTTTCGGAGCCTATTCATTTCAAACAAACAAACAAACAAACAAACAAATCTTTCCTCTTTATAATATTAGTGTAGATATGTCGGAAAATCATGCAGCCCGTTTTTACCCTTTGGGTACGGAACCCTTGAATAGCCTCCACGCGTGTCGATTTTTAAATCTGTAGGTATAGACAAGCAATATTAGTCTATGGTCAAGTCAAGGATTCAAAATATTTAGCACTGCCTTGCTGTCTGACTAGTATTCATTGTATTATATGTTATGTAAAGCATTATGAGCTATTTATAGTTATTTGAAAGTATTTTATTCTTCATCATCAATTTTACAGTAATTATAAAATTATTTTTAATATTGCATTTCTAGATTTCCTAGAAACCATTTTATTTATTTCTAATAACATGTTGCAGTCATATTTAAAATGTTTTTAATAGTTTCTACTCCTTTTTAAGTGCATCAATTAAATAAAACATGATAGGTCATAATGTAAGTCTCTGTTACTTAGTAAGCATTTAAAAGATAAAATTTACAAGTTGATCCTTGGCCCATAAGTACATACATATTATTATAATAGAATTTAATAATACATAGTTTCAGTTATTCATAGAAAATATCTTAAATAGTCTAGAAACTATTAAATGCTGGGCTAGTAACTACATCATGTGAACTTATTTAATTGCTTTTAAATTGTCTTCTTGACTATACTTCTAAGTATTTAGAAATTAGAGATAATTTCAATCCATCGCCACCAGTTCAAGTATCGACGTTAGCTTTATGTATTTTAAGTCGATTTTTGAGTAAGTGAGTATTTAATAAAATGATTTTGATGAAGTAGTAGAGATGGGACCCTAGAAACTGTTATAGGCAACTTTTTTTGCGAAAATCTGTAATAAAGCAACCGAAGCCACGGGTAAACTATAACGCGTTCGTCACCTATGGTAGGTACATAGGTGACAAACAATTAATTTCCCTGATTATGCTTCACAAAGACTTTATCCATGTCATAGTTAGATTGCTTCTATGTTAGTGATTTTTCAATTAAATGGAATACAGAATTTACTTTCCCTGACTTTTGATTCAAATTCTAAACTACATTCAAATTCTAAACAATTTCTCATCTCCTTTTTAACAAAAGGAGATTGGGAATTGTAAAAGAAAAATTAAAAATCTATGTTTTCTAAAAAATACTTTCAACAAATTATAAAATAGGTACCAAGCCTAAATCTTTGTCATGATGACATGAACGCTTGACCTTTACTCAATGAATGAATTAATTATTTTGTTATTGGAGCAGCTTCTTTGTTACCAAGACAAAATATTTTAACCAGGTTATGTGTGACATCAAGTAAAATTTTATACATCACAAAAATGAAACATCAATGTAAGGTACCTACCTAATATTTTTTTATTATTTTGGGTGTTTTTAATGGTTTTGTTTTTATATAAATAAAAGTAAGAATGACTTTAATTATGAATGGTCCGTAATATGTCTGTACATGGAGTTATTGTCAGCCTGATATCTGGAAATAGTACAATAGATTCTCACTATTTCGACACAATTGAAAACCAGCAGTGGTTTATTGGTATGGCTGGATTACTGGATCATTTAGAAAAAAACAAGATAAATAAATAAAACATTTCAGAATGTACAAATCTATACAAGTATTTAATAAAGCTGAAGAGTTTGTTTATTTGAACGCGCTAATCTCTGGAACTACCCATCAGATTTGGAAAATTATTTTTATGTATATGATATCCACATTCACGAGGAAGGCTATAGGCTATACAGGAACGGAAAATTCCTACTGGAACGGGAAAAAACGAGATATACGCGTACGAAGTCGCCAGCACAAGCAAGTTTAATAATATGTAGGAACTAGGAAGTAGCCACAAGCAGAGAGCACCTGATTGCTGGATGTGCGGATGTACTGAAGTCCCTGATTATTGAAACTACTCTATTATAAACAAAGTTGCTTGCTGACTTCTTTTAAACCACGCAATGGATTTTGATAGTTTTCATGAACAGAATGAGCCAATAAACAAGGAAGATTTGTCTACTTTGACCCATTTGAAGCCAGGGCGTGCCAGTTGTAATACAAGTATGATTGAGTTGGGTTATCCTTAAATGATTATACATTATAATAATTTGACTGCAAAAAAAGAATTGCGATGTAATAGGTCCCGTTAAACAGGGTGAATAGGAACGCAGTGGTGAATAGAGACAATCTTTGTTAAGGTTTTTCACTTTGATATAATATTAGTTCAAGTCTAAGAAACCAACTTGTTTTTTCTTAATTACTTTATTTAATTACAATTCAGTAACATAAATCCCCTTAAAAATTTTGTGACGATTCACCCCTGCATTCCTATGCACCTCATTACATAGGTACTTAACTATAAAACTAGGCAGTTTTTTGCAGTAAAAAAGACAAAAGCCTCTAGGTACTCTCATTAATTAAATTCATAGAAAAAAAAGTCATTTAATTTAGGTACAAAATGTAATTTAGGTAAATTCTTTAATAACTTCTCAAAGTCAATGAATGTAAATATAAAGACAAATTATACTAGGTAGTTGCCTAATACTAATAAAAACAAAAAAGGGTGACAAATATTTTCATAATATTCCAATTTGAACTCAGATGAAATACATTTTTTTTAAATAAAAATAAAAATTTTGAATGCAGAAGTAACTTGAAGGTCATATTGAAATCCGGTTCTCTGGGTCAGTTTAAAATTTAGCCACAAGCTCCTCAGAAAAAAAAGAAAAAAAAATCTTAAAGCTATTCAAAACTTTTGCATAGCGTAGCTTATCCTTAAAAACTAAAGCAACCAGCATTGATAAAAACTTAAAATAAGTTTGTATCAATGTTATTTTAGAGGTGAAAAGATTGAAACTTTAAACCTTTTGTGGACCATATTTTGGCCTTTGCTGACCACTGGTTGGGAACCACTGGTATTAATTTTAATATTTTAACCGACCGGCTTCATTTCAGTGGTCATGCCCCCAGCGCCCGGCACATTGAATATAATTAGTAATTCATCTAACTTTTGACATTATTTTTAGGACTTCTAATTAAGAGAAAGAATATTAAATTGTAATTGATTACTGAATTACTAAATTGACTATTTACCTAATACAAACATCTTTTTGATAGAATACAGCATAATTAAATAAAAAAACAGATTAAACAAGCTGTGGTATTTGGTTGTATTATATACAATCCTGGTGAAATGGACCCGAAAATATTTGTTGGATTAATCTGACATAAGCGGTTAAAACTCCCTGTCTTGTCCTGTATGTCTGTCAGTTGTCTTCTTCCTGACCTTATTACTTGAGGTTGGCAACACAATTATTCATCCATTTTTCCTGTCAACTGTCATGCTATCAATGACTCCTTTGGTTTATGTCTTTCCTCACACAATCCAGTCATTTAACAGTTTGTAACTTTCCACATTTATTAAGGGGGCAATGAGTTTACCTACTATTATTACTCTTAATATTTTCTGGGCTTACAACACACCTGCTTCCTTGTCTCTTCACACCCTCAGTTGACTGTTAGAGAATGCCTAAAGCATTCAGTCTGACTATATATATACCTTTGTCAATGGCGAAGTCTAAACAAATGCCATGTGATAAAGAACACATAAAGACTGTGTTTATTACAAAGTAGGCCTGGGTCATATCGCTTTTTTTGAGAATCGTATCTGAATCAGATTTCGAGTTTCAATATATGATTTCAAAACTATATATTTCAATATCTATATATTGTGCGTAGGTATGCGTACAGACCAATATATTTCGATACCTAATCCGATACCCTGTTTTTTGGATGCGACGATATTCGAAGAAAATCGAGATTTACAAATCTACAATACCAATTTTCATTGAATATAAATATCCGATATTGCATCGGTACAAAAACTATACCTATTTAAGTTTTTGTAGCGATGCGATATCGCATTGGATACTATTTAAACTAGTCAGAGATGCGGAGCGAGCGGTACGTCAATATATAGATTTTGTAATACATAATTTTCGAACGTGCCAGTAAGCGGTTTTTAGATATTGTACCGATATATAGATTTTGTAACTATATACGGTTTGTATCGCCTACCACTATTACAAAGTAAAAGCAGAAATAAGTTGGATTATTGTTTCCACATCTTATCTCTTTTTATTAACAGATAAAACAATGATAGTTGACATACCTACCAGATAAGTGTGAATAATAATGACAAGTACATGGAAAGCAATAAAACATGTTATTTTATTCTATGTTCACTTTCATATTGCCAACAGCAAACAAGATAAATTAAAGAGAAAGTGAGTCTACTATGTACTTATAACTTTCTTTATTTTTAGACACAAAGATTTCCTATTTGTAGGTACTTACTTTGTTCAAAAATAGAAATATCAAGATACCAATTAGGTACTAGAAGTTGTTTTTTAGAGTTGAACACAGCAAAGGCATTTCTACATTCAGCCAATTAACATATGGGAATCAAATAAATAACAATCACTTGTCCAGCCTCAGACAGACCAACCAATAATTAAAATAGATTGTATCAAACGAATTTGCAACTTGCAACATAATTACGCATTCATGTTAGATTTTTATGGGTTCGGCCAAAGGAAACCATCTAGTACTTTCTGCAGGATAACAATAGGTAGCTTTAAACATTATTTGTAGCTGTATTCCTTATCTATAGCGGTAAACTCACCTGAGTAGGATGACTAACATTACGAACAGCGCCACGAGAGCGCCGATCATAATAAAAATATTTGGCAAATCTGCCAGAGTCAGCCCCGTGGTACCCATTGTTCAGCCCGGTCCTCACTGTCACAACACTAATTTAAAACACAACAGAGTACCACAAACGACGGGACCACGCATTAGTTCACTACACTATCTAGATTTTCATCTCAAAAAGTCACGACCTTGCTACAAGATACAATTTGCAAAACCCATACAGGCTCGTAATGTTTCACTTATTTCATAACGAGTGCAAAATGTACACCGGGTATATTGCACAACAATATTTTCGTAAGAACATAAAAATATCAGCGGTGCTAGCGGACGCGACGACTGTACGTTTTATCATTACATTATACCGTTCACAAACAATAACAATGATCATTGATCGAGAAATCAGGCAAATAACGTGCTCTCGCTCGCGAGTTTTTGACAGGAATGAATTCTATCTTGCCAGTTGCCAACTTTTGCGTTGACGAGTCGTCAATGGTAAGCAAATCGCAATCCAGCGCATGACAATTGAACGAAAGAAAGAGACAACCAATTCATTTTAGCCGGTTGCCCGCATGTCTGAACGAGATAGATAAAACAGCTGGCTCTTTCTACAGCGGAAATGTTCGAAACGCTTCAGTGTGGCGTGTACAATAATAGGACTTTTAGCATTATGATGTTTTACATTTTTTTTTGTATACCTATTTTTTGTGACCGTGTAGTTCAATTTTGAAGCTTACTACCATATTTATGGAGAAAAGTCAAACCATGGGAATATAAAATGGAGTAAAATATCTATAGGGTGAGGTGTCCAACAGTGAACCAGTGGTACAC
This sequence comes from Melanchra persicariae, assembly GCA_947386135.1. Classification (NCBI taxonomy): domain Eukaryota; kingdom Metazoa; phylum Arthropoda; class Insecta; order Lepidoptera; family Noctuidae; genus Melanchra; species Melanchra persicariae. Next base: position 17,684,462 of record OX376662.1, on the reverse strand, counting down.
ATTGAGCCACCCTTCTTATTTTTTAAACGCGACGTTGCTAGACCGTGCCGTGGGCACGAAAGTACTCAGTTTTTACCGCGCCTCCCGCTCCCCAATCGCGAGCGAGCTAGCGCCAAAGACGTCCGTGTGGTGGACCGTATTATCATTTTCGGCGACAAAACAAAATAAAACGTTATTACTATCTTTTCTTATTACTTCTGTTATGTATAGTTTTTCTGTGTGACGTTTATTATACTTATTAAAGTGATTATTGGGGTATCGTATAAAACTGAAGTTACTACTGTAACTGTTTTCGTTTGTTTTTAACAGAACCTTACATTTTGAATGGTGGGTGTAGTACACAATGAACCACAAACGTAGTTTGAACAGTGAACCGGTTCACTGTGTACCACCTCTATGTATATTGCTACTTTATGTGGGTAGGTTTTGAATTTTACAGATAATTTATATTGAGTTGGAACATTCAATTGTATTATAATGTTAATGTTCCGGCATGGGGTGAATTAAAACAGCGTAAAGGAAAATTGGAGGTCATACGAAAAAATAAATGTTGCATGCTATCATGCTTGTAAAACATGGACAATCCAGTCGTAAACCTGTAAAGAATGCGGATTACCCTACCCAACTGTAAGGAGATAGGTACTATGTAGAAAAATGCTGTTTTACACCTAACCAGAACAAAGAAATAAAAGAATAGGATATATTGTTCTCTAAATTTTCTGGGCTTACTACCAAATATACCTACTTGTCTATTAGCTTACTACCAAATATACCTAGGTACTTGTCTATTAGCTTACCAAATTGCATTTATTAACAACATAAAAGTTCTGTGAACTTCCATTTTTTATTTTTAGATGCTTACTCTTTTGTTCTTTTCTTTTTTGTGTTTTTATATAAATGTTTCTAGCATGAATAGTCATAATCTGTTATAAACTAAATAGTATGGTTCTCTGTGTACATATTGGTTCACTGTTGACCTAGCCCCCGGTTCAGAGTGTCCCACGCGGTGGACTCAGTGAGCCATTTCCCATCTTTTAAAAAAACTTAAATATATCATACCCTGTTACGTTTGGTTCTAATAGTAATATGCAGAATGAAAGTCTGATAAATGAGAAGCTGTTTAGTAAAAAAAAATCTTCATTATGTTTAGAAACAGTAGAGCTATGAATGTGAACTTGTTCATGGTTCACTGTTGGACACCTCACCCTACGGTATCCAATTTACATTTTCTCTGACCGACCGAACACAAGATCACATGCTCAGTCGCTTTGGCCAGTGAGGTACCTACTTACCTTTTTTTTTTGAAGGATGGGAAATCATCAAATGACCCCTTCCGCTCTGAGTGGAGCGGGAGGGAGTGTCAGACTTTTACTGACTAAAACCCATCCATGCTGCTCCATGGCTCCTCCTAGTGCCTTTTTCCAGGGCCGCGGTAACTCTTTCGAACATATTCCGCAACCCTGGCAGGCGCTGGCCCTGGCGGGCCCCGTCTCCATTGCTGACTGCTCTTTCCGCGCACGTGGAAAGAAACGCGCCTTATGATCGGACAGCGAGCTACCCATTGCTCGCCGTCCGCAGGCGTCAATCACTGCGCCATGCTCAGGACTAGGAGCATCAGTTCCTGAGAGGCGCAGTGACTAACTTTCGCCTGGAGGAAGCAAAATAGGGCCGTTATTGGCACTCCATTCCAGCCCGGGGTCCCGAGCAGTGGCAGCGGCGGCGACGGTGGTGGCGGCGGCGGTGGAGGAGGGTTTCCTCTTGGAACGCCGGCTTTGCCCCCAGCCCAGTGATCGGCTGGCTTGCCAGCTGCCGCACATACGAAGCAGTGCGGCGCGGCGTTGCACGAGCCGGCCCTGTGACCGGGCTGACCACAGCGGAAGTAATGATCATTGCGGTCCACCTCCGAGGTGCAAAGAGCTCCGGCAACGGAAGCACCTCAGAGGTCCAGCAGCGGAAACCCAGCCCACCAAGAGCCTTCGGCCCTCCGAGATTTTGGCAATCCAGGATCACCACAATGGTTCGCATACCCGTGTTGTCAGGACGGATGGTGACCTAGTCTGTTGGATGTTTGACTATCGCGGTAAGCCCATCATTGACAATCCAAAGTGCGCTATTTTTGGCATAACTTTTGTTGTGTTTGTTCTACAAACTTGGATCGGTTCTACAATTTTTACAAAATCCTGATAGCAATAGATTTTCAATTTAAGAGTGGGGCCTTGAAGGCCCCACTCTTGAATTGAATTGATCTGTATATATCCTGACGCACATGTACAGACGGCGAAAGCGACTTTGTTTTATACAACAGTACCTGGATGACCAAGCTTTGCTCGGTTTTTTTTTTTGGAAACACGAATAAAACGACGTTTCCTAAAAATCAAACCTAGCTAGATCGATTTATCGCCCCCGAAACCCCCTGCATATTAAATTTCATGAAAATCGTTGAAGCCGTTTCCGAGATTCAGATTATAATACAAGAATTGCTCGTATATTGCTCGTAACGAATTAAATAGATTGGATAGTTAAGATTTCACGATTATTTACGTGAGTTAAGATTGCACGTTCATTTATTTATTTAATATTTTTAGCACACAAATGTACAGAGGCGGACTTACCTAATGCCATAGGCATTCTCTACCAGTCAACCTTTGGGTGATGCAGAGAATAGTGGTAGGTGCAATTTAAGAGAATATTGATGACGACGAAGGTAATTCGTCTCTAATACTTTCTTTATTGATCTTAACATCACGCTTCCATTAGGTACCCGAAGAGATAGGCATATAAGTCGGTAGATACTACTGGCTACTACAATTAGCCAGCAATTTGCCTTTTTGTCAGTTATGTTGTAGGCCCATGGGTTCTTCGAGGGCCTAGCCCGAATGTTTTTGACGGATAAGTAGTAACGTAGGTACAATTTTACTGTGTACTAGGTACACGTTTCGCAGACGAAATTTATTTGAATTGGATACTATATTCATGTTGTTGTGTATGTCTCATAAAATTAAACCAAAATACTATGGGGTTGTTGTTTTTATATTAAAAATTTACTTGCGTGTACGATACGCTGACGTTACTATACGTCAAAACATTCGTGCTACTCCCCAGCAAACGAATACTTAGTCGATTCTTCACGTGACCAGAGGTCTGACCACTTTTTCGGTCAAAAATTAGCATTGTCATTGAACACGAGTTTTCTGGGCACTTTTCCCAGCGATATTGACGATTTTTAACCGCTCAGGCCCAACATGTGAAAATTCCCTAAAATAAAATAAATCTTATGTAATAGGTAAATAAACATTAAATTCGCGATTAATTCGCGACACATCGGTGTGTCGCCGGGGCCGGACAGGTGTCAAATGACTTCTTTGATCCAGGAGGTGGATCCAGGGAGCCCCCCCCCCCTAAAGACTGAGATATCTTCTGTAGGCTACAACCTAACGAAGTCATTAAATTAAAAAAATTATATGTTTTTTTGGTTTTAATAATAGTGTTTATATTTTGCTAAATACCTACTCTCAGCGGGGTCAAGCGCCCCCAAACAACAATCCTGGATCCGCCACTGGCAGTTGTCGAACTCTATAGTGCAAATTGTCCTCGAAAATACCTCGGTTCTATGTCAACTTGTCAAATTTTCCAGTCTTCCGGAGGCATCTTGTGGAGGTGAGGTACCAGTATTTTGACATAGAGCGACTGCTTATTTGACCTCCACAACTCAGTGCCCGGGTAGAAACTCCGGCACCAGACTTGCCGAGAGGTAGGTATCTACCTCTTGACAGGTCTGGTGCCAGAATTTCTGGCTTCTGATTACCCGCAACGACTGTCAAAGATGTTCGAATGGCAGCCGGGACCAACGCTCAGCGTGCTTTCTGAGACACGAAGAAAACTCGGTCCCTATATCATGGATGATCATAATCACCCATCCACGGACCAATCTCTTCAAGCGTAGTTTAACCTACGTAGTTCGACCCGTGCGTCTGTTATTCCCGACACCATGTACACCAACCTTATTATGTAAATATCTCGATTATGCCGATATACACGAGAACCCTTGTCTCAAGTGGTAGTGTAAATGCTACATCGTAAAAATAGGGAGAGGGACAATAAATTATGAGGTTTGAACTTAATAATAGTGTGGTACCTAATAATATTGATGAAGTGGTAGGTAGGTGGTATAGGTAGGTAATATTATGAGCTCGGCTACACGCAGATAGAAGTAACAACCAGAGGGCTTAGTGCGGGTCGCGGATTTTGCGGGTCGCGGATTTTGCGGGTCACGGATTTTGTTCGAAAGAGTTACCGCGGCCCTGGAACGCAGAAGGCACTAGGAGGAGCATGGGTGGCTTTTGGTCAGTAAAAGTCTGACACTCCCTGCCGCTCCACCCAGAGCGGAAGGGGTCATTTGATGATTTCCCATCCTTAAAAAAAAAAGAGCTTAGTGCGAGTTTTTTAACGTTCCTACTCGCGTTAAGGTAAACGTTCGCTTATGGTAAATTGTATAGAAAAAAACGAGTTGTCCGTGAGTGTCACCAGACGGCGCTTATTCAGTTTCAATACAAATTGACGTTTACGCTAACGTGATCGAGAACGTTAAAAAACTCGCACTAAAGCCACTGTGAGGAGTCAATAGAAAGAATACAAACGGCATTTCAAGTAATGAACCACTCAGTTTCTCAATAAATGTACCGAAGTGATTTTTTTTACTTCGGTACATTTATTGAGAAAATTTTGTAAACGCGTCCTTAATGTAAGTAAGTATTATTTTAAACGATTCCATTTTTTTTTTATTTTTGCGTTTTAAATATTGTATTAGATAAAATGTATTTTAGTCCAGCGAACCGCCCCGCCTTAATGAAGTAATACATTATCCATAATATTTATTCTTTTTAAATTACAACTCGCAATATTTTATTTTAGTTGGTTTTTGTACAAAATATTTGAGACTATTTTAATATGTGTTTATGTTTTCGAGCGTATGGCATTCGTGGGTTGCAGCTGAAAATCAGCGTCAGGTGGTATACCTTGTGTTGCCATCTAGCATAATGCTGAACTGGGGCCTAACCACCAACTGTTAAAGCAGTACTATTACTTCAATATTACATCCAGTGGGAAAGAGACGGAGCTATACAGAACGTATAGCTCCGTCTCTTTCCCACTGGAAGTAATATTATAGTAATACTGCTTTAAGAGTTGGTGGCTTAGGCCCAGAGGCCCTTTTGGCATTATCAGTTTTGTTATTTTGTTTAATTTTAAGGTGTTTCTCTTGCGTGTTTTAATGCCAATAAACTCAATTTTCTGATTTCTTTCTTTCTTTCTAAAAACCTTAGTTTAAAAAAAATGAGCAGACTTCGTTTATGACAAGTTTAGCCTGATATGTTCTAAATGGTCTAATATCATCCCATTCAGGCTTTGTGGGTGCAAAGCCTGAATGGGATTCTCCCAAATATATAGTCCTCCTGACCGATTTCGGCCATGGCATAATTAATAAAGTACACAATTTTTGACCTTTTTAGTGTCCGGGACACTAAAAATTCTAAAAAATAATTTCCTAATTTAAAAAATCATAAACCGACAGTTTCGGTTTAAAGTTTGCTAATGGGGCGGGTATTTAACTTAGACTTGTTTCTTGGTGTTGGTCTTTTTAGTGCATTGCTTAAAAGTTGACTTTTTGGAGTTCGGTTTTTTCTATTACTTACCTACCTGCTCAGAAATGATCCATCAAAGACCTATACTTTGTGCCAGATAAACTTGAAAGAAAGAAAGAAAGAAAAATAATTTATTTGGTACAGCATAAGGCACAAACACAAAAGCTCGGTAACACGTAAAATGGATAAAAATAACAAAAAAGTTTCAAAAACAGCACAAACAAAAAAGATAACAATAAAAGTTGCGTGCCTCATGACTGCATCAAAACAGGCTCAGTTCAGCATGAATGCCAGACAACTAGTGCCTGACGCTGGTTTTCAACTGACCTGTGTTGTGTTGTGACGCAACGGACGCAAAGCCGCTTTGCAGTGTTGTGATTTTTACACACAAAATAAACAAAACAAATAAATAAAAAGAGATAAAAATAAATAACGGTAGAGAAAAAAAAAAAAAGATTCGAAATGGGGGTAGGTAAACCTTGACGAGTTAGGATGATCAAATTTGTGTAACGTAAGTAAAACAGTAAAAGCAGCCTCCGGGATGTAGGAGACGGAACCCAAGCAAACTTATCGTGAGGCAGGTGCACGGATACATCATATAAATGAGGTATTGTGCGCAACCATGTCCAGCTCTCGCTGTGCATCAATTAGATACTGCCGTAAACGTCTTCTAAATGTACCAATCGTATTTATGGCTCTGATAGGTGGAGGAATATTATTCCACACTTTAGAAGACGCATAACGAAAGCTGCCCCTAAAAACAGCTGTACCGCAGGACTGGGTTGTAAGTTGCTGTGAGCATTGCCTCCTTCCGCATTCCCTCCGGCTCGTAAGCCAACTCAGTTTGTTGAATAAGTAGTCAGGCTTTTGGTATTTAACTACACCGAACAGGAGACAAGCTAGATGCAGTTTGCGTCTGGATTTCATTTTCAGCGTAAAGTGCTTATTCAAGTATGGCGTTACATGGGTTCTGCGTGGAATATTATAACAAAACCGAGCGCAAGCATTTTGTACCCTTTGGATGAGCCGATCAGTACGAGCCAACAGGCGCGGGCCATACACTGTATCTGCGTAGTTCAACCTAGAAAGAACCAGGGTTTCCACCAGCTGCTCTCGCAACTGGCAATAAAGTACATTGACTTTTCCCTAATATCCCTTCGTAGATACCCGAACAATACATTATGAACCATTTTACATTACTAGAGAACATAAAGTATCACGATAGAAGTAGATTCAGGACTGCTGTAAGTCTTTATTTCTGTTTTTGATTTTAAGAAAGTCAATAAATGTATGTGGGTCAATGACCGTTATTGCACATTTATCTGAAATCTACTATAGTCCAAATTCGGCAGTGGATTGATTATGCGTCTTCAATTTACGTTTTTAAGCAGGTATTATCATGAATATATGGCAACGACAGGCGTTCCCCGTCTAAAATAAAACATTGCATTATTGGAAATTATAGATCCAATAAAACGAACTTGCATTCACAACAAAAATATTAACCCATTAACGAAAGGAAGTGGAAAAAATACCCCTAAAATATAAATTTAATGGCTTTTTGTTTCAAAAAATGCCTTTTAAGTACCATAAAATCAAATTGGGAACATTACTTTCTACACTGGAAGTCATAAAGTCTTTAGTCAATAATTCTGGATCGAGTCGACCCAAGTGACTGGCTATGAAAAACTTCGCGTGTACCGATGTTCTAAATAACGGAAAAATATTCAAATTATACGTACTTATTATCGTGGGGGTATTGTAATTGGGCAAGGGGTATTACGTCCATGCTTTAAATAAACTTTTATTAAGTTTCCTTACGACTATAATAGGTTGGTAGGAACTTTTCCATTTCGTTTTATCATCATCTGCCTAGCCTTTTTCCTAACTAAATTGGAGTTGGCTCCCAGTCAAACCGGAGATATTTTACGTGGAGCGGCTGCCTACCAGATCTCCACAACCCATTAACTGGGTAAAACGGTACTTCTTCGCAAGATTATATAGCTTCTGTCAATCCGTATCGACAGCTAAATCTCCTAATGACAGCCGGGACCAACGGAGGAGTCTCGAACCATCACTTTTGCATTTCGTTCTATGTAAGTTAATAAAATAGTGGATGAATTAGGTACTATAGCTGCAGGCACTGCAGCACTTCTAACTCTTTTCGTTCTCGTACCTAGATGAAAAACTTGACCGCAACAAACAACAACTTATGTATGAATATAAATAACCCTATACCATATAACACTTAAAAAGTTCCAAACAAGTCACTTTTAAAGCAGTCAGATGGTCGATTCTGTAAACCTCTCACTTTGTGCAGATATAGTTATTAAATAGGCCCGCCCTACTGCTTAATAATGTCCAAACAATCTATAACACAGATTACTGTTTGTACTTTTCATTAAAATGTCATACATACCCTCATGTCGGTTCCCCACGTTCCACACATGACATGTATTTAACGGTTATTACGATGGGGACTCACCATCATACATGAAATCTTTATGAAAGCGTGTATAGTCAAGGAGACCACATTTTTTTGTTCAGTTGCTCTGTTTTTTTACACGGCTTTGCGACGCAAAGGAAGGTAAGGTGTTTAAGTATTTGTAACGGAAATTGATGTGTAAAAAGTACTGAACATGTCGACACAAACCCTACGAGTACGACCTAGTAGTAGACGAAGCCGTGGCGTTGCCGCGTTGGGAGACGCAGGGCGATTCCCGGCCACCATAGGCGCTGCCGCCGCAAATGGTGAGCGATGGGTGGTTCAATGTCCGATAAAGACCAGGCCCGGGTCGACGGCGCGTTGTGTTCCACGCGCGCTTGCAAGAAATGCCAGAATAAGTTATGGGGCCCGCCAGGTCCAGCGGTTAGCCAAAGCAAAAGCTTCTAACTTGCTTAGCAAACGTCAAATTTTAATAGGTCTCGCTTCTTCTCCTGATGCAAAAGACTTCTAGAAAGCTACGAAATTATTTTCAAAGATATACTCCGCATTTCGGTTTTAACGAACAAAAAAAATATATGAAAAAGTTAAAAAAGAAGTCAATCCTCTAGCCTACATTCCGCCCTTCCACCGCGGTTGTCATGTACACAGGCCAACAGAAACTGTAAACAAACCAGCGATCGATATTCTCGACAACCACAACTAAAAGCTTGGCAGCATTCGTGACGACAACTCGTGCACAAATTAAAAAATTAAATCACAATTACTGTCATTTGCGGGACCGGCGCGAATTTTGACATAATTTTTGGCGGGATATGCTCGCGAGTTTTCACGTTCGGATACGCGAATGAAGCATTCTATTGTTTGGGACTGTTCGCGAATCAAACTGTGGAACAACGTGGCATCCTGTATGGAGAAATGGTTCGGTGATAAACGGTTGTGGTTATTCGGCAACAACCTGCCGCTGCTACCTAGAAGGTAAAGAGGATTGTGGTACTTACGCTTTGTTTTTTTACGAAGTGTGTTAGATCTGATAATTAGGTATGTAAAAAGAGTGCGAGTTTCGCACTGATGCAGATTTTAGAGTTATAAGATTTCATGTTCTTGCATGCAGTGATCCTTCGACTGATTAATACGAGTACTTACTGCTTTATATTAATTAAATTCTTAAACTAAAATGTGGCAGTAAGATTGGAATTAAAAAAAAAATCAACCGGTTTGATAAGCTCGTCCTTTTTTTCAATAAAAAGGATCAGAAAAGGAATGAATACACACTATGATTTCCTTTATTCATTTCGCTTCTTTATTATATTGATAAGCTCACGACTATTATTTCAATCGATTTTTTCAATTCAATAGTGTGTCGGAAAGTCGCAAGTCAGACCTACGTCACTCGTTTAAAAAAGTAACGCTTAGCAATCTTATCTTTGATAATAACGTTTTAGCAACCCCTTGTGATAGGCTGCAGGCTGCAGTGCACTTATTTCATGTACGATTACAGAGTGGCATAGAGAAAAGAACCGGACTTTGATAAAAATGGCACCAATGTGGAAGTATATTATCCTTTCAATCAAGAATTTTCCAATGCGACCATATTAAGTGTCGAAGTTCTGAGATACTTAAAAGAAAATACAACCGAATTGATAACCTCCGTTTTTAAACTCTGATAAAAATGCTTTTACTTTGTACATGATCAGTTCTATAAAAGGTATCTACTTCCCAACAAACATTATGGCTGCAAATAGAGCTTACTTTAGAACCCAAAGTGTTATGAAGGTAGATTAGTAGCTGCAATTATAGTGTGTGACAACAAAAGAGTGTTAGTAATAAAATATAACGCTTATAGTCACAAAGCAAGTTTATAAGAGCAATGTATGAAGGTTAAACGCGTAGAGCAGCGATTATTATCCCTACAATATAGACCAAAGCTTCTGTGTAATAGCTTTGAACGAATCTTACGACTATAAGATCCATATAAGAAATTAACATATACTATTAACTTCTAAAGTTCTAAGCAAGCTACAACAAACTCTTTCGGAGCGCTGATAGTTGCACAAAAGGAGCAATTAACGCTACTAGCTCTACAATGGTGTTCATTAAATCTTTTACAACACCAAACTCCTTAAGGGATACAAAACTCCCTTGTATAATTTAAGGCTGAATAGTAGAGATATTTCTCCCTATTAATAGAACTTATAGTGTCAAGTATAGCCTCTATAAACTCCTAAAGGGATACAAAACTCCCTTGTATAATTTAGGGCTGAATAATAGAGATATTTCTCCCTATTAATAGAACTTATATTGTCAAGTATAGCCTCTATGTTATTTAAGGTTAAATTATTGAGTTCGTTACCACTTTAGTACCGTGGTCCCGTGTATAAAATGGCATCGCAACATAAACATTCTTGTCTACTATTCAACAATGTTTATTTTAATAGAAAATAAGAAAAGATAGGTACTTAACCTAAAATAGCTGCTATTTGGTAGTGATGTTTCTAAATGGCTAGTATTCAGGTATTCGTTTTTCTATTATAATTTTAATTTTATTTAATTCTAATATAATTTATATAATAATATTACTTTGTTTACATTTAGATAAGAACACAAAGATACATATCTAAACATCTATTAGTTATAGCAACAACTTGCTTAAAGTAAACAATTATATTTTAATTTGTCTTTGTAACTAAAAGATATAACTTATACTTACTTAAATCAGTTATAAAATTATGTTGGTTATTGTGTATTGTTAATAATTAATGAGTTATAGCAACAAAAATAACCTTAGAAAATATAAATGAATTAAAAAATTAGCATAGGGACTCTTCTTCGACGTCGATTGAATCGTCACTTGGGGCTAGTATTACGGAATCATTTTTGATTCCAGGTATATCGCTGGGTTGATTTTCAAAATTATTTTCGGCAGTTGCCGCGAATGCTATGTTATGGTTTTTTTCAGTCTTGTTTGCGTCTTGTTCAATATTTGCGGCACTCTTTAAATCACTATTTTCTTGTGTTTTGTCTATAAAGTGCTTTTGGTTTTCAGCAAGCACACAGTAGGTTTTTGTAGGTATACCCAGGATTTGGTTATCTGAAGTCAAAATGATTTGAGAGGAAGACTCGCTGGACTCATCGGGTACAGAAATTACGGGTGAATTATATTGGTTAGTCTGAAAAAAAACACAAAAGGTGGGTTGTGTATCGTAAAAAAATCTCAGTCTGCATTGTAAAATAGTAGTTTATGCAACGACCATATTAAATTCCATTGCTACAAATATTCAGGCTTTAACTGGCAGAATTGTACAGTATGTATTTAAATATGTAGACAGACAGGGACGTGTGCGAATCAAACAATTTAGCACTCGTCTAGCTATAAGATACGTGTACTAGTCGTGCGTAGGCTAGGTAGTGGTTTTGGGAAATGACTACGGATCCCCAAATTCATGCGCCCACCATTTTTAGATTATGAAGTTAATTAAATACAGTAAAATGTACGAAACGAAAACTTAATACAATGAAGGTATTTATTATTCTAGCATATAATATCTGGGTCACGACAGTTTTAAGTCAATAGGTTAGGTTTTGTTACATATTTAGTAAAAAAAATGTTTTGCTCGATGTAAAGCAAAACATTTTTTTAGATAAAAACACATCAAAGAGTGGGCCCTTCAATTATTTGCTAATAATACATACACATATTGACAGTTTACTTACCTTCGCAATGAAAATTTCGCTTCAGCTTCCACTAACAATAAGTTAAAATTTTAGCACTTAACTCCGCCATTTATTTTCGTAAACACAATGTTTGGTTTTTTGACAAGGGAACATATTATTCATAACAACGTTATAAAATACATACCGCATAGCCGGCTATGAAAAAAAGTAAAAAATTATATCCTTTGACGCTAAAATTTCCTAATGTATATCCATACTGCAACTCAAGGTGTAACAATTTACCTTATTACCACCCTCTAACCGCTCAAATAGTTAGTAAGATACATCATAGATCTACTATACCCCTTACGGATATTATATTCATACATTTGCTCCCTTTATAGCGCTCAAAAAGTCAGTAAGTAGCATGTAGTTCTATCATACCGCTTGAGGAGTCACTTGTCACTTAAATACTACTCTCACAGAGCTTTAAGTCTCAGTTAGCGCTACTATACCTCCACAATTGCTCTAATATATCTCTTAAATTCATTTTATTACTCCACTACATCGCCATAATGGAACCTAAGACCATAAGAACTTGTGCCCAATCCAGGGGTATAGTAGAGTTATAGCTCGCTATAACTCCCATGTGATAGCACTTATTGATGACCTTAGGATCTGTTTAGCTCTTTTATATATCTGTTCTAACTCTTATATTAGCGCCTAATGTTAGTTGGGTTACTACTATGAAGATTAATTCAGTATTCGCTGCTTCAAAAATAGGTCAATCGTCATCATCATCATTTCAGCCGAAAGCCGTCTACTGGACATAGGCCTCACCCAAGTATCGCCATAACAACCGGTCTTTTGCTTCACGAATTCAGCAAATCCAGGTCATCGATCTACCTTCTGGACATTTTTGGTACAAGTGGCCTTTTCGGGGACATTTATTTGACCTAAATCTTCTCGGGTCGGTGAGGGTCGCGGGTAGCCGATGGATGCGAGACGCACAGGACTGGTTGTTGCGGCGACAATTCGGGAGGCCTATGAGCAGTGGACGTCTGTCGGCTGATATGATGATGATGCAGATGATGAAATCTTCTCGAGGTTAAGTCCTCGCCTAATCAGTCAAGTATACCTTCTAAAACACTCACAAAAGCCACTGTTTATCCTAAAACTGACACGAAGAAACACGGCGACAATGTTTACCCCATTTTGTGTAAATTAGTAGCGAACTTGAACTTGAAAACAACCCCTAACTTAGACAATGAGTCCTCCCTTGACACAGAACATGAATAAAGGCGAAATTAAAAAGTTATGAAGTTAACTACCTACCTGAATAAACCGCAACAGGCAAATAGCTAATATAGTGACCCGCCCCGGTTTCGTATGGATGCCAATGATACACAAACCTGCCTCGTTTATCATCCGTTTGTTCCCGTTCAGTCAGTTACACCTTGTTGTGTTACACTGTTACCTATTGGGAAAAAATATCACGACAAGTAACACTGTAACTCAATACTCACTGTAACCTGTATTTTAAATCTTATAAAATGTCTTATAAACTTTTCATTCGAGCCCGGTCGACGGAGCCCCGCTTCGAGGAGCTCCTATTGCTGGGTGGTTTAAAATAAAACAACCACGAAGGGGATGGCGAAGTCTTTCAGACCCCGCCATTCCCTTCTAACCTAACCTGTTTTGGTCGGGGTGCCCCAAGTCCCTATTTAGTCAAACGTTATTAGGCTTTACGGAGTGTAAAGCCTAATAACGTTAACTACTTTCTACTAATATATTTTATAAATGCGAAAGTAACTCTGTCTGTCTGTTACGCTTTAACGCTAAAACAGCCACCGGTGGCTGTCGCGCGTCACTTTCTTTGCCAATCACTGCGGTGCGTGAGGCTCCTGCGGCGCGTCTAGTTGTGCGTTCACATTAATAGAGAAGTATGGATGAGGAAGACACGTGAACCGGCTCAAATTTTGAGGAAATTATTTTTCACTTTCTATGGAATACACAAAATTTCTCAATGTTTTTCTTATCGAACTAATATTAGCTATAAGCCCTAGTTGTCGTGCGCATGCATATTAAATTTCTAAGAAGGACTTGCTAATTTGTATGAACTACACTGTGAGGAGTGGACGCTCCAAAAGTTAAAAAAATAGCTATGTACTCCGGGACTGCGAAAACAAACTAGAATTAACTTTCTATCATATCTCGTGGCCCGTGTAATAACAGCCGCACGGGTTGATCTTAAAGGTTAAGCAACGCTTGCCGAGGTTGTTCTGTGGGTGGGTGACCATCTTAACATACCAAGTTTCCTCCGTGCCTCGTAAAGCACGTAGTGCCGTGGGTCCCGGCTGTCATTTGTAGATCTTTGGCAGTCCTTACGGATTGTCAGAAACCAGTAAATTTGACTCCAGTCTTGTGTAGGTCTGGTATGCAGCCGCTCCACGTGAAATACTGGTATTCAGCTGAATCCGGTTTGATTGGAAGCCGACCCCAATATAATTGGGATAAGGCCTGGCAGATGATGATATCAGAAAGAAGATCCAACATTACAATTCTTCTTTTTGGATAAATAAAAAAGCCTAGGTAACGTCAAAGTAAATGTCAAACAATACGTCTGGATATGTTAGGCTATGTAAAGTTAAAGTAACCCGAAATAAAGATAACTACTGATAAAGCTGCTTTCTGCAAGTCTTGTCGAGAGCAGGAACAAATTATGCAGTCAATTTTTCTTATAATGAGTTAAAATCACAGTGACAAGATGAGAGGGGAAATAAATAGAGCTATCATATCGCCGGAAGTGATCAGTTTTAGGTCATTTACTTTGTATTTTTGTACATAAAAGAGTTTCTACGACATAATAAATGTGGTATACTGTAGACAGGTCACAATCGTAGTACTGTGCTACGTCGTAGAGGCTCAGTTGTAGTCCTGTGCTACACTGTACAGTGACAATCGTAGTCATTTGCTACGTCGCAGAGGCTCAGTGTTGTAGTCCTGTGCTACACAATACAGTGACAATTGTAGTCCTGTGCTACGTCGTAAAGGCTCAGTTGTAGTCCTATGCTACACCGTAGAGTGACAATCGTAGTCCTGTGCTACGTCGTAGAGGCTCAATTTTAGTCCTATGCTACACCGTAGAGTGACAATCGTAATCCTGTGCTTCGTCGTAGAAGCTCAATTTTAGTCCTATGCTACACCGTGGAGTGACAATCGTAGTCCTGTGATACGTCGTAGAGGCTCAGTTGTAGTCCTATGCTACACCGTAGACTGACAATCATATTCTTTTGCTATGTCGTAGAGGCTCAGTTGTAGTCCTGTGCTACACAATACAGTGACAATTGTAGTCCTGTGCTACGTCGTAGAGGCTCAGTTGTAGTCCTATGCTACACCGTAGAGTGACAATCGTAGTCCTGTGCTACGTCGTAGAGGCTCAGTTCTAGTCCTATGCTACACCGTAGAGTGACAATCGTAGTAATGTGCTACGTCGTAGAGGCTCAGTTGTAGTCCTATGCTACACCGTAGAGTGACAATCGTAGTCCTTTGCTACGCCATAGATGTTCAATCGTGGTCCTATGCTACGCCGTTTAGGGGCGCAATAGTAGTCTTGTGCTACACCGTCGAAGCAATTGTAGTCTGGTTATACACCGCGCGCCGTAGAAACTCAATCGTGGACCTGCGCTTTGGCATAAGGGCTTATTTGTAGCTTAGCTACGCCGTACAAGCTAGATCTGTGTCCTGTGCTAAGTACATCGTAGATCTATGTTCAATATCCTGCCAGGGTTGCGGATTTGTTCGAAAGAGTCACCCGGCCCTGGAACGCAACGGGCATAAGGATGAACACTGATGTAGACTGCCACCCAGCTCAGCGCTCCACTCAGAGCAGAAGAAGTCATTTTATGATTTCCTATCCAAAAAAAAAGATGTTCAATACAGTGCAAAGACAAAATCTTGACTTATTTATTTTAGATTTGTTTACCTTTTTCTTATTGATTTCAGATAGATTTTTTAAAGCTTCCTACAAAAATCTTGAGTCTGTTCTTCTAATAAACTTCATTCTTCCCCAGGTCCCGCGCGAGCAGTCGCGCGATGGAACGCTACGAGAAGCTCGCCAAGTTAGGCGAGGGCTCGTACGGGCTCGTGTACAAGTGCCGGAACCGCGACACCGGCGAGATCGTCGCAGTCAAGAAGTTCGTCGAGAACGAAGATGACCCTCTCATCAGGAAGATCGCGTTACGGGAGATTAGGATGCTTAAGGTGAGATTTTAGTAATATACGAGATTGTCGCCAAGCTAGGCGAGGGCTCCTACGGGTTCGTGTACAAGTGTCGGAACCGTGACACCGGCGAGATAGTCGCAGTCAAGAAGTTCGTCGAAGTGGCAGTTGGCAGAGCACATTGCTCGCAGAACAGATGGTCGATGGGGCTGAAAGGTTCTGGAGTGGCGACCGCGTACCGGAAGACGCAGCGTTGGAAGGCCTCCCCCTAGGTGTACCGATGACCTGGTGAGGGTCGCTGGTAGCCGATGGATGTGAGACGCACAGGACCGGTTGTTGTGGTGACACTTGGGGAGGCCTATGTTCAGCAGTGGTCGTCTTTCGGCTGATATGATGATGATGATCCGTATGACATTGCCCAGCGGCGGAAATGACTAACTTCCATACAAACTTTCATGCCCTATTCAAACACTTTCTCTCTCTCTGGTTTGATGCGAACGAATTTGGAGTTTGGTGGAGAAAGGCTTAATTTTTTGTTTACTTGAAAAAAGAAAAAAAAATTGTCCAAGTGTGTGGAACTATCTGACGGACCAGTTAGATAATTTCAGTAAAAAACTCTATTACTAACAGATTAATTTATTTTTATTTTTTGGTCATAGTGAATCCTTGAACATAATTTTCGATCTTATCAGCTTAGATAATGTTTCCGTCAATCAGAGCAACACGGAAATAATTACACACGTCGGTGTCGTTGTGTCCGAGCGATATTTCCTAAATTGATTAAATAATCTATAAATGTCAAATGAAAAATTTCCTTAAATATCTATATGAAATGGAGCGTGAAAATGGGACCAATACCCAAAGTGATCAATCATGAACTCATCACTGTAAATTAATTTATGCAAATACCATAATTAGAATTCAAACGTGAGCCTCATCTTCATCATCAACCTACAGCATATATATCATAGGACTTTCCAATCGTACGCCAGTCATCTCGGAAAATTTGATTTACCTGCTACCATCAATTCATTTTTAGTTTAGTTTGAGGTACAGACCTCAAAAGGAAAAAACGGAACGCTCTTAGGATCACTTCGTTGTCCGTGTGTTGTTCGGATACGACCTTTTTTTTCTCAGGAACGTGTACCATGTTGAAATTAATATCAGACACGTAATTTTATGGCCACTTGGAGCTCTGAAGAAAAACAAGCTTCTAGGACAAAATAATAAAAAAATATGACTATTTGTTTCCGCATCATTTTTACGACATATTTTGACATTCGGAAGTTAATTAAAACCTTTAAGGGTACTTCCTGTTGACCTCATCATCATCATCATCATCATATCAGCCGAAAGACGTCCACTGCTGGACATAGGCCTCCCCCAAGCGTCGCCACAACAACCGGTCCTGTGCGTCTCGCATCCATCGGTTACCCGCGACCCTCACCAGGTCATCGGTCCACCTTGTGGGAGGCCTTCCAACGCTGCGTCTTCCGGTACGCGGTCGCCACTCCAAAACTTTTCGGCCCCATCGACCATCTGTTCTGCGAGCAATGTGCCCTGCCCACTGCCACTTCAATTTGGCGATCCTTCGGGCTATGTCGGTAACCTTGGTTCTCTTGCGGATATCCTCATTCCTGATTCGATCACGCAAGGAAACTCCGAGCATTGCCCTCTCCATTGCCCTTTGGGTGACTTTAAGCCTTCTGATGAGGCCCATTGTGAGCGACCACGTTTCGAGTCCATAGGTCATCACTGGCAACACACACTGGTCATAGACTTTCGTCTTGAGACACTGTGGTATGTGAGACGAGAAGATACCGCGCAACTTCCCGAACGCCGCCCAGCCGAGTCGGATTCGACGGTTGACCTCCTTCTCGAAGTTAGCCCTACCTAGCTGGATCGTTTGTCCCAGGTAGACGTACTCATCAACAACTTCGAGTGCAGAGCCTCCAATCTTGATAGGAGTGGGTGCTACATGGGTATTTACCATGACCTTGGTTTTGTCCATGTTCATTTTAAGACCCACTCTTGACCTAGAATCATGAAAATTGGCAAGAAGCAACGTCTCGCAGTAGTGTTCCGTATGGTGTCGGACGTAAAGGAATAGCACCATCCCATCACTTTCCGTGGGTGTCATAAGAGGTGACTAAGTGACTCACCAGAGAATGGGCAGCAGCATTCTCTGTAGGTACATTGCTACACTACACTGACTGCTATGGCCAACCCGCCTGCCAAGCGTGGCGATTATGGCAAACACCCCACCATTTGGGGGAGGCCTATGTCCAGTAGTGGACGTCTTTCGGCTGATATGATGATGATGAACGTCTTACAGCAAGAGTAAAGGATAAACTCTGAAAATTGTTAATTTTTTTTTGTGTTAAGAGCGTGTACGCCGTATGTCATTTCATACAAACTTTCAAGCCCTTATTCTTCAAAATGAATGAACCTGTCGCAGTAAGATAGATAAAGCCGTAATATAGTTATATCCCTAGGGATATAACTATATACCGTAACATAGTTATACGAAAGCGATTCTTTACTATCTCACTAGGAATATAGTTATAAAACGGTCCAAGTTTAGTGATATACTTATATTACTAGATTAAGTTTAGTGAAATAGCTGTAAGAAGCATTCAGTGCTATGCAATTCTAGATGTCATGATTCCTCTTCTTGTCTGAACAAAAAATAAAAAATAATAGGTCTTTACCTATGAAATTGCCGTTTTGTATGAAAAAATTTAAACGATTTTTTTTCATGTATTTTTTATTTGTATTAATCGAAGTAATCACCCATGCAATCAATGCATCTTTGCCAACGCAGTGGCAGTTTATTGATGCCCTTCTTAAAGAAATCAGCCGGACGGGAGGCAACAAATTCTTCAAAGTCATTTTGTACTGCCTCTCGGGTATTGAATTTTTTTCCCGCCAAGAAGTTATCCAAATTCTGGAAAAAGTAGTAGTCTGTAGGCGCAAGGTCTGGTGAGTAGGGCGGATGACGGAGAGCTTCCAACCCCAGTTCTTCCAACTTGGAGACCGTCTGCTGTGCAGTATGAGGTCGCGCGTTGTCGTGCAGGAGCAGCGGAGACGAGCGATTGACCAATGCTGGTTGGAGATGTGCCAGCTTCTCCATCATTGTGTTCAGTTCTTCACAGTACACATCTGCAGTAATGCTCACCCCGTTTGGTAAGAAGCTGTGATGAATCACACCGGCGCTAGACCACCAAACAGTGACCATCACTTTTCTAGGGGTAAGTTTTCGTTTAGTTTAGGTGCTGAACCAGGATCCAACCAACTTGCTGAGCGCTTACGGTTATCAAACAGAATCCATTTTTCATCGCAGGTAACAATGCGGTTCAAAATTCCTTCATTTGTGTGTCTGTTGAGCAGTGCAAGGCACGTCTCGACGCGTACTTCGCGCTGGCGATCTTTGAGTTCGTGGGGCACCCATTTGTCAAGTTTTTTTACCTTGCCAATTTGACGCAAATGGACCAATATTGTTTTGACGCTAACGTCGAAAGCTGCTGCTAATTCAGCCGTAGATTGTGTGTCATCAGCTTCCACAATCGCCTTTAATTCGTCATTGTCGACCAAAGTCTTCGGAAGACCGCGAGGTTCATTTTTCAGGTCGAAATTTCCAGAACGGAAGCGAGCAAACCAATAACAGGTGGTGCGTTGGTTTGTAGTGTTAGCTCCGTAAATGTCGTTGATGTTGCGTGCCGCTTGTGCCGCGTTGCTGCCACGACGGTACTCATATTCCATAATTACTCGAATTTTTAACGTATCCATGA
Organism: Melanchra persicariae; assembly: GCA_947386135.1. NCBI lineage: Eukaryota > Metazoa > Arthropoda > Insecta > Lepidoptera > Noctuidae > Melanchra > Melanchra persicariae. Next base: position 17,664,714 of record OX376662.1, on the reverse strand, counting down.
TGACGAAAAAGATTGAAATGCGATGAAAATGTAACACTAATCAATAAACAATGACTACTTTTGGAAAAAAAAAACCATGTTTTTAAAATAAAATTAATTTGAAATTAGAATTCTTAGCCAAACAAAATTTATTTTGATTTGAAATGGCCAGTACTGCAGAACGGCAATTTCATAGGTAAAGACCAATACTTTTAAAGAAACCGAGATCTCAACTTGTTGATAAGAAATAAAGATATCTCAAAACTGTTTGGCTTTAAAAGATTTTGAATGTTTTATTATTAAAAAAAATATCGTTTTAATTATAATTAGTTTAATACGTGTTAATGTCACAAAGTATTGTAACTAACTGCAGGATACATAAAGTTGATTTATTAATAAAGATAAAACCAATAAAATTTTGTTTTATTTAATTATATATGGTAGTCTGTCTGTCTCAAAAAAGTGGCACACTTGAAATTTTTTCAATTTTTCAAAAAAGCTTTAATATACTACAATATGATGACAATATGGTACAATACTCGTATGACTTTTTTGAGACAAACCCTAATATATTTATAACACTGAACTTAATCTAGTAATATAAGTATATCACTAAACTTCGACGGTTTTATAACTATATTCCTAGTGAGATAGTAAAGAATCGCTTTCGTATAACTATGTTACGGTATATAATTATATCCCTAGTGATATAACTATATTACGGCTTTATCTATCTTACTGCGACAAACCGATTTTAACGAAACTTGGTATGCATACGCTAGATATTCAGGTCTAAATAGTTATCAGAAAACATTTTTGAAAAATAGTTCCGGGGGAAGGATATAGTGATTTTTCACTTTCTATAGAAAACTTAAAATCGCTCTCTCTCTCCCTCTAAAATCTTTTTCAAAAATGTTTTCTGATAACTATTTAGACCTGGATATCTAGCGTATGCATACCAAGTTTCATTAAAATCAGTTCATTCATTTCGAAAAATAAGGATTTGAAAGTTTGTATGAAAAGCCGTACCGCGTAAAGGCTCTTAACGTATAAAGAAAAATACTTTTTGCGATTGCAAACTATTTGCAGCTGAAGAAGTGACCGTGACGTACATGTAATAATTATACTGGGAAAGAAATTTTTGAGCTGAAAATTTAAGTTTGTCCTTCAATAATACTTACCTACTTATCTTTACTTATTTATTTACTATTATACTATAATATATTTAAAAAAAATCGAGACTCGATACTTGTCTGGGGGTCTACTCTTAAAGCCTGAAGTCCGTAGTTTCGGCATTAGTGTCGGGACCAATCGTAAGTTTGTATTTGATACGGAGTAGAAAACGCTCGACATTAAGGCCGAAACTACAAACTTCGGGCTTAGAGAGTAGACCCCCTGTTCGGAGCCCTCGGAGCGCGTAGACTCGAACTTGTCCGGTTATTTAGTTCATCTCCATTTTCAACAAAACAAAGTCTGATTATTACTTTTTCCTTGGCATGCAGTTCTCATGACTTGACCTTTAAACTAAGTAATACCGTTTGCAACCCTGCCATGGCCGTGAGCGATAAAGAGCCAAGTGGCCACAAACGATCGATTTCTGCATTAAGAATGAACATGGGAAATACTACAGGTGGCTCGTCATGTGAGTTCTTAGAAGTGTGGCTTAATAGTTACTAGTGAACGATGTCGTATTCTTTGACGTTTTAAAAGAAATGACACACACAATATGGTGCAATTGTTGAAGTTAAAGTTTGTTGTAGAGTGGTAACTAAGCAGGTGGCCCATCGAGCCGTCCTTGGGCAGCGATGACCACATAAAACATTTCTTGATCTTGATTGATTCACTGACTGATTTCAGATCTTTTACAATACCAGGTTTACCTCAGGTACATTAATACCATTTTTTAAACTCAGCAGTACTCAGCACATCGTCAAGGAATGAATCATTAAACTGAGATCTGTACAGTAAAATAGATAATACTCGTTGTTTGTTACTATTTATATAACTGCTACTGACACACTGTGATAATGTGCTAGGCTACAGGGCCACAGGTTGAGTATAGCTGACTTCATCTTCGTCGTTCCCTCACTGCTGAGGATCGCGACCACTATACGACGCGTCTCCAAGCCATGCGGTCTTCTGCAATGTGGACCGCTCTGTGCATGCTGCCTCCAACAGCTATATCAGCCTAGATAACACATGGGCTGTCTCGAGATTTTGAGTTTTACTGGAGTCTTGAGATCAGTTTTAATAAATAAGCGATCGAAGCTCGATCAAATTAAGTCAACAAGTGAACAGACCGAATGCTTTACTCGCTCCTGACCAGTCCGAGATCATTCATTCATTCCCACGAATTCATTCAAGAGCTTGTGAGGAGCTCGTGGCTAAATAATAACAGCCGCACGGGTCCATTTTCAAGGTTAAGCAATGCTTGCCGAGGTCGGTTTCTGGATGGGTGACCATCTTAACAAACCGAGACTCCTCTGTGCTTCGGAAAGCACGTTAAGACGTTGGTCCTGGCTGTCATTTGCTTTGGCAGTCGTTACGGATTATCAGAAACCAGTTACCCAGTTAATGGGTTGTGGAGGTCTGGTAGGCAGCCGACGTAAAATACTGGTATTCAGCTGAATCCAGTTTGATTGGAAGCCGACCCCAATATTTAGGAAAAGGCTAGACAGATGCTGAATTCATTTAAGAGCTCAATATGTAACAATGATGTAAAAAACCATTGGGTCTACTGGAATATGTAAGTTGTACGAACATTAGCTTGATTGTTAGGGTCGACGGACTCGCCCCCTATCATATGAAAGTATGTAGTTTGGTAAACTGTGAGTGTTGGTACGTTGACCTTTGTTTGTACCCACCCCTTTGGAAACCACGTATGCGTGTCGATGATTGATATGTTTTATTCCAAGTTTTTATTAAATTACGGCTTCTCTGGTAGTAACTGAGTGTAATTATTGTGGGTAGCGTTTGTTTTAAAACTTTATAGTCATAACATAGAAATGAGAGCCATAGGGAGGTGATAGGTCAGGGAAGTAACTTTAAAATGGCAGAGGTAGTAGGAGCAGCACGTAATATCAGATTATACTCGTTCAACTCTAGTCGAAACTGGAAAAAACAGCCGTGATTCCTCAGCGTTTTAATAACTACAATGCCGAATTTGATGAAGACAAGTACTTACCTACTTAATTCTTTCTAGAAAGCCAATAACGATATGATGTGATGCTGGTGCATCATATTGTCTATGCAATCTTTAATTAAAATTATAAACTGTTTAATTGAAAAAAAAATAACCGTCTTCAAAAAAAGGAGGTTATTAATTCGACCGGTATATGTAATCTGGTCAGATTTTTTTGTATAATTATGTTATTCTAAACCAGCTCCTAAACTGGTGTGCCAAATTCCAGAAGTGTTTGTATGTATGTATGTTTGTCCACGCATATCTCAAAACATATAGGTTAGTCGGATTGCCAAAAATCTTTTTTTATTTTTTTTAAAACGGACTAGGTTAAATTGGACTAGGCTCAATTGGACTAGGTAAAGTTTAACTTATAGAACAGTGCTAGTAATTAAAATCGGTTCAGTAGTTTTTGAAATCAGTCACTAGGAAAACGTGTCGTTTTTTTTTTCTTTTTTATTATGGATGGGAAATCAAATGACTCCTTCCGCTCTGAGAGGAGCGGGAGGGAGTGTCAGACTTACTTTGGCACCAATCTCAAAAAAACATTTGGCATATTTACTTCTGATTTTTTTAAAAGATATAACTTTTTTACTCTTTTTTAGGGTTCCGTACCCAAAGGGTAAAACGGGACCCTATTACTAAGTCTCCGCTGTCAGAGGTTGGGAACCAATGAATTTATTCGAATCTTAATCTTATTGTCCCCAGAACCTAAAGCATCCGAACCTAGTGAACCTGATCGAAGTGTTTCGGCGCAAGCGCAAGTTGCACCTTGTCTTCGAGTACTGCGACCACACCGTGCTTCACGAGCTGGAGAAGTACCCTGCCGTAAGTTACCTCCTATCCTTGAAAATGTTACCGGAAAATTGTAATAAATCTTTATTAGATTATAATTTCTTCGTTAACCGTCCATCCAAGTTCAATAGTTTCCAATATATCCGTGTCTTAGGTATTAAGAAAAAATAATTTACAATTTCACGCGACATTTTACAATCTTACGGCGTTTGCAATTTTCCGGTGAAAAATACATCATAGTGTTCTAGAAGTGTGTGGTCATATGCAAGGTGATGTTGGGTAGCTGATATACTTACAGTAAAAGCAAAAAAGCAAAACAAAAAAAAAAAAAAATATTAAAAAAACACTAAAAAACTAAAAAGTTCCGATCAACTGACTGTTCAAGTAGTTTGTTGCAGTTGGTGGCATTTACTTAAATACAATCACAGATTTTATGCCACCAACTGCATCAGACTGCTTGAAAAGTGATTTTTTAAAAACTTATTGGTCAGTTTTTTTGATATTGTTTTGTTTTGTTTTGTCGTTGTTGTTTTTTTATTATTTTTGAATGGGCCAGTTCTTGACCTCGATCAAGCGTGCCGAAGATGCCTTGAGGTACTGATACTGGTACCTACTCCCACGCGTCGAAAAAACACAGCAGGCTGCTTAACGCCGAACTCCGGTGGGGGGTGGTCGCGCACCAGGCGGGCGTTAGCCCTACCACCGCAAGGGAGCACCCGGGCGGGGCGCACGACAGGTGAGTTGTCAAACCATACAAATAAGATGGAATGACAGCTCTATTGTCGTTCACTCCGCCTAGGTGAACACCGTGAGATGTCGACAGAATCGACCGGTTGTAAACATGTCGAAGTTAAGGCTTGGGTGAAGTGATCACGAAGTGGGCTGTCAATCCATATTAACAAGATGGAATGACAGCCCACTTCGTGATCCCTTCACCCAATCCTTCACTTCGACATGTTTACAGCAGTGTGATTCTGTAAACATGTCGAAGTGAACACCCGGGCGGGGTGCACGGCGGGTGAGTTGTCAAACCATACAAATAAGATGGAATGACAGCTCTATTGTCGTTCACTCTGCCTAGTTGTACACCGTGAGATGTCGACAGAATCGACCGGCTGAATCGACCGGCAGGATGCATCGAGCGCTCGGTTCAGTTGAGTGTGTGATGGAAAAAATTGCGCTACACGAGGAGGCTCCTTCATGCATCCCAAATCCCAAAGTTTTCCTTAGGTACTGTATATTAGCTACTTAACAACACCGGTAAATATGTTTACACACTTCTGAAACATCCCGTATAGAGCAAGATCGAGTTTCCAGAGTCATTACTTATTTTCCGAGAAACAAAATGTTTGGGATAGAGTAGTGTAAGTATGTACTTTCAACGTACACTATGTTTGCTAGCTTGGGCTGACGGCCATTTTTTTTTAGCCTTGGAAGACTAGGTACGCATCCTAATGCGTCTCGCTCGCACGGATGACCGTCATTGCTTCTGTGCGAGCGTGACGCATTATATTTACGTGGGAGTGAAGGAGACAGGTAATAGAGAGGTCTTTTCATGGAACTGCGCCGTTCAATCGGTGACATGGGCAAGACATCAAACGACATTCAACAAAAGATGTTACCTACCCCTACCCTGTTGGCAGATAAAATTATGTCTGTTAAGTCTATTATGTTTTCTCTATACCTAAGTGAATTTGTAAATCTTTTGAGAATTAAATATCTTTAACCGTACCTAGGTTGCTGAAAAATCAGCGCATTTAAAATATTTCTAAAGTCAAGGAGGTAGTTTTGCGCTCTTTCAAATGCTGTGGCGTCGTCCTAGTTGGCTATCGCGATCGTGCGAGTTAACGATGCGATATCGTTTCGCGATGAAAATGATCGTGAGAATGATCCTGTGCTCGCGCGATGATTAGCAAGCTTCAATTTTTTTTCTATAAAGAAATGTGTGTGTTTAATTTCGTCGTGCGACGATATCGCATCGTTAACTCCTACGATCGTTAACCAAATAGGTCGATGCCTGCCTGTTTTCATTATCTATTTATATCTCGTAAATAAACTATGCCCAAATTTCAGCTTTGTGATTAGAATTGGTCGACTAATACCTATCTTTAATCTTGTCATGAGCCATTCTTTTATAGTTTTAGCTGACTTAAGCCGGTAAGAATCGATTCCTAACACTCAAAAGTCTCAAGATTCGAAAACCTAAGATTGTCAATGTGTAAGTAAAGTGTGGCTACATTACTAATTTACTGAAAGCCTTTAATTAATATTCCTACATAAGTATGTATAAAGAAAACATTTACAAATGAAATATTCATCATACTAAAGAAATACCTAAAAATAGGAAATCGATCCAAGTATACGTAGTATAACAAAAGTTTGGCCTTCCAACAACAAGTAATTTTTCTTTTATTATTTACCTACCTTTCTCCTTATTACAGCCACATAATCTTACATTGCGTGTAAAACAACATTCTTACTTGTTTTATACCTACTGAACCGTTTTTTTTACGAATGGGAAATTATCAAATGCACATTATCAAGTGCCCACCCCAAAATGGTCTGGTCCGCGCCAGGATGTTTGGGGACCGATTCAAAATTCTAGACTGGACACTTATTTATAGAAAACTTCAATATTTTTGTTTTTTTTTACAATTTTGGTATTATAATGCCATCTATCACTATACCGTCCCGCGGCCCGGTCTGGTGCAGAGTCATCTAGGCCTAGCAGGGTAGCCTTTTTTTTTACGGGGGGAAATCCTCATTGATGTCCTCCAACCTGAGGCGGGCGTAGGGGTCTGTCAGACTCTTACTTCTTTTTCTTATCGTGGCAGTAAGGTCTAACGACCCCACGCACCCTAGTATCAGAGTTTCTAAACCGCCACAAGGGCCTCTGACATGGTTTATTTGACGACCGCTATTTGGCGGCCGGGACCACTGGCTTATACGTGCCTTCCGAAGCACGGAATCATATCTTTATCAGACAATCAGGTGATTCAAGCCTGCAATGTCTTAGCCAAACTGGAAACAACTTTACAAAGTATGCTTCCCGTGGGAATCGTACCCACGACCACCGGGTCACAAGGATATAACTAAACCGAGCGGTGTTAAATCAGTTTTATGAAAAGTATCTTAACTGGCGATAATTATGTTTTACTAAAAATAAGTTAAATAAGCTGCTTAAAGTGGGAAATAATTATTAAACTGAGCTTGCATTTCAAATTTCAAGGAACCGAATAAAATACTAGAGCGGGCGAAAAAATACTGAATGCACGGTGGAGCATACAGTGGAGGTCTGCCCCGCTTAGGCGGAGCACCGCCGTGTCCGCGGCGACCTCTCGCGTCCGGCCTTGGTTCAATCCATGGACCGGAGTGAGGAGGGATGGGAAGCCGTCACCTCCTTCTGCGAAGCAGTAATGCTAGTGAAGGAGGAGGCGGCCCGCGTGAGGGAGAGACAACCCTCACGCCCCAGCCGCCGCGGCGGGCTGGGGAGACGCACCGGGCGTCGGGAGTCGCTGGGCGATTCCCGGCCACCGTAGGTGCGAGTCTGCGGACGGCGAGCGTTGGGTGGCTCGCCGTCCGATCAAAGCCAGGCCCAGGCCGACGGCGCGTTGTGTTCCACGCGCCCCTCAAGGAGATGTCAGCAAAGTAGACGGGGCCCGTTAGGGCCAGAGCCTGCCAGGGTTGCGGATTTTGTTCGAAAGAGTTACCGCGGCCCTGGATCGCAAAAGGCACTAGGAGGAGCATGGATGGGTTTTAGTCAGTAAAAGTCTGACACTCTCTCCCGCTCCACCCAGAGTGGAAGGGGTCATTTGATGATTTCCCATCCTTAAAAAAAATGGGTGATCAAACAAAGATTGCGAGGTCTGGACTTGGGGCACCCCGACTTGGACAGGTTAGGTAAGAAGGGGATGAAAAAAAAAATGGTAATTTTTTTAAACCACTCAGAAATAGGTGCCCCGCGAATCGGGGCGCTGTCGATCGGACCCGAATGAAAAGTTAAAATGAGACATAACAATTTAAAATTTGCAAAACCCAGCACTCATGAAATTGAATATAAGCAAAATGTTAAATATAATGTAAGCTTTAACAGTCACTAAAATAGAAAATAGATCGCACAAAAATTATTAGACTGATAATAAATAACTAGTAACTCAATTTTTTAATTTTTAAGTCGCTGTTTTAAACATTTATATTCGCCCACTGTTTGTCGCCCACTTAGTATTTCAGTGGATATTCAGTATTAAGTGAAAATTAATTCAAATTATTCAATTTAAATGAATTTTGGCTTTATTTTGGCTTAAATTTGTTTAAATACAATCCTTATAAATAATAGAAGTATGTAAACTCATCACAAAGTCAAGTGCGAACAGACCTGCAGATTGAATAAAACATTACTAATAACAGTATTAGCATTCTTAACAGCGATAATTCTCGTGCTTCCATTGTATAACAGGTATGTTAAAATAAAATAATCAAGTATTTAAATTGTTATTTTAATTTTGAATTACACAATCGGATATTATGAATTTATGAGTCATATTAGAATCGTGAAGATTTTAATAACAAATTAAGTTTGCGTTTATTTTTAAAACAATTATGCGATGCGTCAGAAGCATTAGATCATAGCATACATACCTATCCAATTTTGTGAACGCGGTTTGAAAACATTTGAATGGAATTTTCATCATCGATATCACCATACATACATAGCTCGCCTTCGCCCACCCCTGCGTATACCCAGGAAAGAATAGCCTATTAATAGGACATCTTTTTCTAGTGCCAAGCCCCACGTTCCTGTGCAATGCTCATCCAGGTATCGACCCGCGACAACATCCATGTCGTCTGCATCGTCTCGCTACCGGACGGCCAAAATTTCATCTGCCATTCCTTGAAAGCCACTCAGTCACTATGGATTATGCTTTTAAGGATAATTAAATTATGGTCACCGTGACAACGAATATGTACGTAATAAGCACCAAAATATTTATCAAAACATACTAAAAATATTTTTAATACATTTGTTAGATAAAAGAACGCAACGGATTTCAAGGTTATGTTATAGTACCTAATTTACTGAAGAATTATGTCATCATGTGTACTCTTGCATGACTCTATAGTCAGAATCCGTGATCTCTCAGAACTTCTACTTGAAAACAAAAGGACTAAGGTGCTCATAAATGGTGTGTCACATACACATCCAGTAAAGGCAGGGTGGGCCATTGGCCCATCTAGACCAAAACGAGGATTTTCTTCGGGAGCGATTGTGTGACTGGCAGCCTATCATTAGGTACTATTTTATCAGTGGATATGTTACGGCTAATAGCCGAAGTGCGGCTACACCTAGTTTTAGCCGGCTACAACTAGGTGCAACCCGGCTACAACTAGTTATAACCTAACCTCAAAATACTTTAAAATTCCTATTTCTGTGTGGCTTAAAAAAAAATAACCACGAAGGGGATGGCGGGGTCCGTGTTCGCTCGCTTCGCTCGCTCACTAGACCCCGCCATCCCCTTCTAACCTAACCTGTCCGAGTCGGGGTGCCCAATGACCCGGCTAAAACTAGGTGTAGCCGCACTTCGGCTATTAGCCGTAAGAGATACATCAAAAAACCTGCACACAAGACGTCACTCGACTACGGTCAATAATACCTCAACCACGAAAACAACTTTACTGCAATACTGTCAAAGTAAAATTATTACCATAGATAGACGAGCAGTTCTGTACGTCCGACAGACCTTTATCATATCAGCTGGAAGCCGTTTAATGCTAACATAGGCCTCCCCCAAATGAGTGGGTTTGCCATAATCGCCACGCTTGGCAGGCGGGTTGGCGATCGCATTGTAGCTGTAGCAATGTACCTACAGAGAATGCTGCTGCCCATTCTCTGGTGATTCCCTTTTCAAATATATTTATGTCGGAAGGTAGTTTGGCATTTCTGCCACAAATTGCCATACAGACCTACTCAAATCATAGTGCTTTTTTTTTTCTTTTGTTTGTTAACTATATCAAATATTTGCATACACTATTTTGTATTATTTTTCATAATTTGTGTAACTCTTTTGTGTGCCGTGTTTCTTTAATTGCATCAAATAAATGTTTTGAAGTATCCGCGGAGTAAGGGTTACAGACCGTATAAGGAACAATATACTTCGTTCCAAAACTCAAATCGCAGATGTAGGCAACACAGCTGCCAAATTGAAGTGGAACTGGGCAGCAGGCCATATCTGCCGCATGCCACATGGGAACTGGGCAAAAGTAACCACAGATTGGGTCCCGAACATCAGGAACCGGCGACGCGGTAGACCCAAAAGGAGATGGCGAGATGAACTGGACTCCTACCTAAAGGATTGGACTCAGATTGCCCAAGACAGATTGAGGTGGAAAGAAAGAAGGGAGGCCTTTGCTCTGCAGTGGGACACTACGGACTTATAATAATAATAATAAAATGTTTTATCTGTCTATCTATCCTTAGTCGCCTCTTACGACGCCCACGGGGAATGTTGGGATAGTGCTATTCTTTCACGTCCGACACCATACGGAACACCGACAGACCTCATTGGCAGCTAACCCATTGGCTAATCTTTTGACCACAGATAAAGCCAGTACCAGAAATCCTTCAACTATTTTGGAAGGATGGTAGCATTTTTTGTTTTACATTACCTCTGACGAAAGTTAAAAGGGTTCCCATCATGACCCCATTCGCTTGAAAATGGCAAAGGTGAACCATAAACATTCTTCTTTGTAAGCAAAACAAATGAAAAGTCGATTCGCGGTTCTATTTTGGTTAAGCGCTTTTCGATCGATTTTATCGCGAGCTTCGGTATATTTTTATCTTGGAACGGTAAATGATGTAAGGTTCAGATAGACGGACAACGTCGGTATCTTTTTAAGAATTTCAATGTCATGATGGCATATTGTAGACATAGATAACGCAAGTATCACGATCTGTATGAAAACCAAGCGTGTCATTTTTTGACTACCCACTATGACGTCAACATTATAAGCACTATTAGGTGATGGGAAAATCAAAACGATTCAAAGACGCCGCCACGTGTAGCACTTAAATGACCTAACCACCTAACTGACATCCGACTAGCGTACAACGATGCGAATTGAGCGCGAAAGTGACAGCTTACGATTTTTGATCGTAAGCTGGGCACCGAAACGGGCACGCGAAGTAGTTGCTTTTGCGTTATCTATGTCTATCTGTGGTTGTACCGGAGGAGAAGCATTGGAAAGCCTCCCACAAGGAGGACCGATGACCTGAAGATTCGGTAACTCTCACCGTGTACACTTATTCACAATCCAAAACAAGATGGAATGACAGTTCACTGCATGCTCACTGCACCTTAGTTTACACGGACGTAGACAGAATAGACCGGCTGGTGAAGGCCACAGGAATACGCTGTATGAGAAACGCAGAGGACCGGTCTCTTGGGGGCTATGTCCAACAGTGGTCATCTTTCGGCGGTGATGATGATGATGAGGGCAATGAGGTAAAGGCACCACGCAATGCCGCAGTATGGAGACTCGTTCAGACGTTCATAGAGTTGTTAAGTACATTATAAATACTTTGTCTTTCTTTCTTAAGTTTAAAGTGTTCGGACGATTATATCGCCACGAGACACTCCCTCGTGGAGATGGCGTCTAAGGCCTCGCCTCTCATGCCAACACTATGTATCTACTTATTATCTTTTGCTTATGCTTGAGGTCGGGTACAAATACGAGCAAGTACCGCCACCTTGTGCTTGAAAACGTAACATTTTATAGCTGTAGGCAGAAGAATCACCCTTACATGGAAAGTGAGGCATGGTTCTTGAAAACCGAAAATTGGAATTTCGACCATCCCAAACTACACTGTAAGTATATTTTTTAGAGATAGTTCCATTATTTTGTTACGTAAATTAACATAAAACAATACATAACAAAAGTCAGGTGGTTCTTACAAGACGGTCACGTCAGAGAGACGTACGGGACAGCGTGTCACGCACACACAGTAGGCATGTCACGCGATCTGTGACGTCAGAGTCTTACGAGGGTTATTTGCAATTTCGTGCAAGAACTTTCTGGATTGTATATTTTTTTACCCACTGTTGTGTAAGTATATTTTTTTGTTTGTATATAGCACCAAAGGAGAGTGACAGCGCTCTGTCCGCTTTGTATATTATCAAGACCCTTGATGAGGGTCAGCGCAAATGTCAAATTGGGGATCCCTTCTTTTCGCATAATGTTCTTTGTCCTAATATACTTCGGCATAACGATTTTGGCACAATTTGTTTTGGCATAATAATACTTCGGCATAATTTTTTTAGGCATACATTTTATGTTGGCATAATCATCTTAAAGACTAATTTGTTTTGGCATAAATTTGATTCGCATGACGTTAGTAGGCCTAATGACTATTAGCATAACGTTAGTAGGCCTAATTACTATTAGCATAACGTTAGTAGGCCTAATGACTTTAATATCGACTGAATTTAATATGCTGTGCAACAAAATTTAGTGACAGAACCGAATTGCTGCAAAACCGACTCCACGTAGTCTTGTTTGTCCTACCCCTAGAGTGTAATTTAAAATCGCGTAGGCGCGTAGGGGCGAGGCGGCCCGCGGGCTGAGGAGCAGGCGGATGCGAGCGAGCGAAAGCCGTCTGCGACGTTGTGTCATTGTCTATGGATGCACGCGTTACTTCCCGCCATACCACTTCCGTGGTTGTGAGTTTGGAATAACATACGAGTACTTAACTCATTTTTCTACTTTTGTTTTATTTCAACTGTATGAGTGAAGATAAAATAGTGTATGCAATGGCATATAATTAGGTAAGTATTAAAACACTCGTGATAAACCCACACTCGTGTTTTAATAACCCCTCTTATATGACCGTTAACTAGAGCAATGTCATACGAATCGAATGTTACCAAAGTGTCAAAAGCTTCGTTTTTGGGTCAGACTTTCTTTCAGATACAAGAACGATTCCGGTCCAATTCCGGCCATGTGATTGAACCTTGGCTTGGGCAGTTAGTACATAAGCAGTGGTTGACAGCATTGATAAATGATATTTATTTTATCAGTAAGTTAAACATAACACTTTACACGTCAAAAGAAATAATTTTAAATATTATTGATAAAGATATTCTTTTTCTTTGAAGTTTTTAAAGTAAATAACTTAACTTTGATTTACAAGACCAATATTTTTTAACTATATAAACAAATGATAATTTTAAATAAATGAATTATTTTTATTATCTTTCCATCCTTTCGTAGATAGTCGAAAAATAAATGATGAACGGTTTTTCATTACTAGAGAACGTTAAGGATCACGATATAAGTCAATTCAGACTGCTTTATTTTTGTTTGTGATATTAAGAAAGTCAATAAATGTATGTGGGTCAATGACCGTTATTGCGCATTTATCTGGCGCCTGCCATAGTACCTACTCGCTTCTTCTGCCGAGGTCTGAGGTCTGGGTTTTATTCCTGGTTCGGGCTAATTGTTATAGGGTGGTTCCATATAGAATTTCTCTTTAGCTGCCCGGAATCTTAGTTTGCGCTAATAAGCTCTATAAAAAATGCATCGTATTCGTAAAGGTTCGTTCACACCGACGCGATTAGCTGCGGTCGTTGCATGCCACTGCGGTGTCTAATGCGGTCTGAACACCCAACCGACCCAGTAGTGTCGTTCACGTTTATACGTCTTTCCTGTGCTTTTCATGAGGTGCATAATAAAGTATATATTAATAAGCGACTGATGAAATATTCAGATACTAAAGGTCCCAATGGGAAAGACAGAGCTAATATTCTGTTATGTTAATTCCACGAATTAAAAAATTCCCGTCAGCAACGATTACTTCTGTAAACCCCTTCATTTTAAAGCTGATTAATAGCTCATAAAAACAAAAACGGTTTCGTATTATCGGTAGCTGTAGCTGCCCATAGGGAAAATGCATGCAATTTTTTAATCTACAAAATTAAATACTTCTTAGCTTTAGAAATCACTTAAGAAAAAAAAAATAACTTCATCGGCGATGAAGTTATAAAGCTTCAAAGTTGACATTTAGAAAGAGAAGTCCGATATGGACTTTGACGTCAAAGTCCATGACGCCTGTACAGCTGCCATACAAAACAGCGTTTTCGTGAGAGGGACAGATATATTTGTTTAAAATAATTATATCTCTTTGGTTTTTCGATCAATTTTGATTCTAATATCACTGTTAGTATTATATTTTGATATTTTGAGATAAACTGTGTAGATATATTTTTTTTTTCATGCATTAATCCCTATTACCTAAGTTGATCGTGAACGACACTAGCGGGTCGGTTGGGTGCTCAGACCGCATTAGACACCGCAGTGGCATGCAACGACCGCAGCTAATTGCGTCGGTGTGAACGAACCTTTACGAATACGATGCATTTTTTATTAATTAGACCCTCGCAGGTCAACCTAGGAGGTTGTCGGCTGCTTAATTGGGCTTGCATGTGGCGGCCTTAATATAAATATTTAAGCCTCCAGCCAGGGCTTATTGAACACGATAATGCAATGTTCGAGTGTGGTATTTATACTTGGGATTAAATATAATGACCACCATAAAATGCTTTGATACCCTTAGTTCTTTTACCAAAAATATATATTTGACACCAGAAAAATGAAGTCTAAAATTACAATAGTACTAGCTATTTTAGTCACGACTGCACCTCAAATTGTATTCGAACACCAAATGTAGTTAATGATCACCAAATCTTAGCGAGCAAATTAATGCGCTATTTTTGCCTAAATAAACTACTGTGATTGCCATAAAATGTAGGCTTGGGGTTACAAACTGGATAAAATAGGTTAGGTTAGGTTAGAATTGTGACCAACCGCGCGCGAGCCGAGCGAGCGAAGCGAGCGGTGCCGCGGGAGCGGCCGGCGAGCGCTACTTCTCGAATATTTTTTTGGAAAAAGTTATTTATTTCACACTTTTTTAACTCCAAACACCAAACAATAGCTGCCAATAAAAATGAAAGAAAGCTTATAAATTAAAATAAAGCTTTATATTTACTTAAAAGTTTTGGATTAACAATGATTTGTTTGTCATAACAGGATAGCAAGATGTAAAAACTTTGATTTTAATTTTACATTAAAATGCTGGTATGATTTTGGTGATCATTTACTACTTTTGGGTTAACAATGATTTATTTGGAGTCATTTTGCTTAAATAGGATAGCGAGACGTTAAAATTTTGGTTATAATTTTAAATTAAAATGCGTGTTTAATTTTGGTGATCATTTACTATTTTTGTCTCCTAAATGTTACTATATCTGGTGGTAAGTTAAACATAAGCCTTTATACTTTCACTCGACTATGACTTAGCCAAAAGTAAGGGTTGTGTTTTTAGCAGTCTGTGGGTGAGTCTTTTTATCCGTAGTTTACCCAGCCAATGGTTAAAAATTGCGGGGGAGACTTAGTGATAGGGTTCCGTTGGTTGCCCTTCGGGTACAGAACCCTAGAAATGAAGACGATACAGAGGGTTGAAATGTCGCGTGTCGTCGTCACAGCTGTGTCGTCGCGTCTATATTACAATTTTTTTTACTCATAAATGACGTAAAGCTCCCACTCCTGAACTTCGATGCGTTTTATTTTACCCGACAACGGCGAAGCAAAAAGGAGGTTTATGAATTTGACCGGTTCAGTTCTGTGTGTGTGATATTATCTACACATGTTATTTGCAAAAACATGTGTAGATAATATACATGGTATAATGTTTATTATAGGTGTTACAGGATATTCTTTGGCACAACATGTTTGACCATGGCTGGTGTACAAATTAGGTGGGAAGACCATAAAATTTCAAAAAACAAAAAATATAAAATAAAAAAGTTAAATACAATGTTAAATAATATAAAAAAAGAAAAAAATAACAATTAACATTAATATTAAATTATAAATAAAAAAACAATTGGTAAATATTCATTCGATTCAAAATAAATATAATAGATTTAGTCAGTATATCAGAGCGATTTGTCATTTAAAAATTCATTAATATCATAGTAGGCTTTTTCTGTCAGTATTTTTTTAAAGGTTAAACTGGTCTGTATTTAGTTTTTTGACACAGATAGGGATATTGTTATAAATTATTGGTGTTCTGCATACAACGCGTTTATACAGTAGTGCTGTCTTAGATGACTGAACACGAAGTTTACTATTATCCCGGCGATTTCGTATTACAAGATCCGATAAAAGTATGAAACAAGAAAATGTTCTCATCTGAAATTTATCTACAAACAATTCAATATAGAGGTACTTATCTTCCATTAAATAAACTACTGATACAGGTGATATACATATTTTAATGTATAAGTATATTTTTAATATTTAGTCTTATTTAAATTTCTATTGATTTGATAAAGCAGAAAAACGTGTCGACGACCGACGTCTAGGATAAAATAAAACAATAATAATATTTACTGACAGAACTGACACTGAGGTGCGCGTAGCACATTCCCGTAGCCCGTAGCAAGCGCTACGCGTAGCACTCGCGCCGCGTAGCATAGTACGTAGGCGAGCGCTACGAGCGTCATGAGCTGAGTTATTGAACGTACAATGTACAATATGTACATACAGTACCCGTATTACGACGTGCTAGTGACATCATGATTCCGTCGCGAATAAGGGCTAGTGCTATGCGTCTCGTATAGCTCTGTCTCTCTCCAGCACCGGAATCATATGGTTTTAAGACGTCATTGTGGAACTGATCTGTGGCCGTCACCGAAGCCGGCCCCGACCTCGGTGCGGCGGCGGATTCACCACCCGTCATACTCATTACATATAAAAAAGAAGAAAATCAGTGATGGATGGAGAGGATTTAAGAATTTTTGGTTTAGGTTTATAATTTTGTATGCATGTGTCAATTAATACTTTTTCTTTCTTATCTTAATTTACAGTCTATAACAGTTCTCTTCTTCCAGGGTTGTCCAGAGCTACTGTCGAAGCAGATCATCTGGCAGACGCTGCAAGGCGTAGCGTACTGCCACCGACACAACTGCATCCACAGGGACGTGAAGCCGGAGAACATCCTGCTGACTAGCGACGGGGTCGTCAAGTTATGTGACTTCGGCTTCGCGAGGATGATCAGTGCGTATTGCTTTGTGGTATATCGACTGTGAACTGGTCCTATCTCAATATTTTGAAGATTTCACTTTTTAATAACATTTTATACTATTTCATACTACTTACTTACTACGCTGCGGGCGTTGCAAGAAATCACATCTTAGATAGTTTAAATTTGGCACCAGAATCAACTTCATTCAACTTGTACTATCTTCGACGCGCAGTGGAAACAAGATATTTCCTACCTCGCTTTTATATTAGAAGGAAGCTTATATTGCTTTTTATGTTTTTAACAACGTGTGTAATAAAAATATTTAAAAACTACTTATTTTGTTATAATAAATCAGATGCTATAGAAAAGGACCCTAACAAGATTTTTCTTAATCCTGTAAAGTTCTCAAAATTGAGATAGTACCGGTTGCCAGCCGGTCGATTCTATCGACATCTCACGGTGTTCACCTAGGCGGAGTGAACGATAACTGAGCTGTCATTCCATCTTATTTGTATGGTTTGACAACTCACCCGTCGTGCGCCCCGCTCGAGTGTCCATTTTGACATGTTTACAGAATCGCACTGCAGTTCTCAGTCGATATGTCTAAAGGTCATTAAAAACTAATTATTTCATTAGAAAGAATTTGCGAGTTTGTGAGTTTCAGTCTAGAATTGAGGTTAATCCACACAAATATCAAGGCCGTGCCTCGGACATCTGCAGACCGTGGTCCGTCAGAACCCGTCCATGTACTGAACGTGTGAACGAGTTCATCACGTATGCACCGATATTTTTTTGAGCTCCTGACGTTCGTCCACGTCCTGGACACTGCCCTGTGGCCGTACAAAGATGTGTTAAAACGTCAGTCGTTCGAGCGAGAAAGAGAGATGGAGCTATATAGGGTATACCTATAGCTCCATCCCTCTTGCTCGCTCGAACGACTGACGCTTTCACACGTCATGGTACGGCCTCTGATATGTAAATTTGGATTTAAGAGTTCTGAGTTTATTTATGTTGCGGCTGTCAAGTTAATGACAATTTTCACACCTTGACGGACAAAAGCGTGAAGTTATTATCATAGTTTACGAGTATTATTAGGTACCCATTAAATTATTTTATGTTCTTGCTAATCGTAAATGCAAACTAACAAATATTAGCCAGTGTCTTACGAATATTTTATGAGCACAAGTTCTTTATAAATACCCTTGACAAGCACTATTAAAATACTTAGGTATTCATACTTTTTCCTTTTACACGCAATTAGTGAAGTTTCTATTTATCAAAGATTTCAAAACGTTCGTTGCTCTGTAATTCTTTGATATATAAAAAAAAATACTGCGTTTTGTGTGTTTAGGTTTTGAGACATTTATTTTTTTAAATCCAGTCAAAAACCCTATAGTCGATGGGTATTTATTGAACATTTATGTTTTAATCCACACTAAAATTAAAAATACGAAAGAACCCTGTCCGTTTGTTACCTCTTTACTTCATAACAGTTTAATTAGTCCGTCAGATAGATTTCCAAAAAATATTTGACACGTATTTTTTCTTTTTTCACGCAAACAAAAAAATAAAACGACACAGTGCGTTAAAAACTCGTGTGACGTCACTTGTAAGTACACTTTTTACATACACGTGACTGACGTCACAAACCTCCACTCCTGATCTTTGATGCGTTTTATCTTCGTCTTTTTATTATTTATTTATTTAACAATTTATAATAATATGTTATATTATGTAGCGGCATTCATGCCGCCACAAAAATCAACGTAGCAGAATCAACATCACAACAAATGAGACTCGCAGCGCCATCTATCTCGACAGCTGCGAACTAACTACAAAATCCTAAATCGCGATATCAAAGTTTACCGTGCGATTAGAACACATGCAAAGCCCGAATATCAACTCTCGGGCAGTTGCCCACCAGACACAAACAACCGCCTGGTCGGAGGATCCTCCCTTTTCAATGGAGGTTTGCGGGACTTTACTCTCTGTTCCGCTACTTCTAAAATTATATACACATTAAAAAAAAACAGATAAGAAGAAAGAAACAGAAAAATAGGTACAAAAAAATGCTTAATTCTAAAAAGAAAATCTTTTTATTGATTTGGTAAAGCAAAAAATACTTGTCCAATATTTTTCGATAATCTAACTGACGGACTAAATAGAACCATACATTTTTTAACCAGGAACCCTCCCTATTCTAGCACCTCTCCCACCCTATCCTTAATATCCTGTGTTCCTCTAGGTGGCACCTGTTCGTCGGAGTACTCCGTCCACACCATGATCCCCTTCGGCGTCGACGTCCGGAGGAGAGCTAGTAACTATCTAATTTTGATAACATTTATTGTACTATGTTAAGGAGGTAAATGTGCAGTTTTCTTTCCACCGGTCAAGCGCTTCTAGCACACCGTTATGCCACCCGATTCACGCATTTTAAAACTCTATTATTACTGTAGCAAGGTATTTTATAGGATGTTGACGTTTGACAGTTCGGTCCCGCACCATAAATGATTTAATGATATTTTTTTGTTGATGGGGAAAAATAACACTTACACGGCATTTTTTTATTATTTATTTTTTATTGTGGAATGGGCTAGCTCTTGACCTCGATCGCGCCTGATGGAGAGCGATGGATAAGATCTATGATGGAGCGAGCGTGCCCAGAAGGTGTCTTGAGACACTAGTACTTTACGCGTCGACAAAACATAACAGGCTCCGGTAGGACGGTGGTCGCGAAGCAGGCGGGCGTTAGCCCTACCACCGCAAGAGAAGGATTGGCCAGTCTTATACGGTTTTAGGTGAGACCCGTGCGACTCTCCAAGATACGCCGAGCGCTCGGTTCAGTTGAGTGCCTGTGGCCTTAGTGTGAGTTTATTAACGTTCTCGATCGCGTTGTGGGGTCGGGTGGAGCCGCGAGCAGAAGCGAGTTTAAAACAATATTGTTTACTTATTATTTTGGTGTCCATATCAAGAAAGATCAATATGCCATACGTTCAAGCGTTAGTTAAAATGACTCGGCCATTCTTAATTTGACAGGACTACCCAACTACTAACAGGCGTCTTTACTGTAAATATTTACAATAATTAATTAATGTACCTCATTGTTTTAGTTCGCCGTAGTTATACCGTTATCATTATATATGTATATGATATACGTGTATGCTTACATTTTCATTTCGTACCTACGTACTTGACATTTCAAGTAAATTTAGTACATGTTTCCACTTACCTACTCATTTGTAAGAATGGGGTTACGTAGGCACATAATTTACATGTAGTATCGATTTCATTAAGTAGGTTTTATTTTATTTTTTGGATGGGAAATCATCAAATGACTCCTTCCGCTCTGGGTGGAGCGGGAGAAGTGTCAGACTCTTACTGACTAAAACCCATCCGTGCTCCTACTAGTGCCCTTTGCGTTCCAGGGCCGCGGCGACTCTTTCGAACAAAATCCGCAACCCTGGCAGGCTCTGGCCCTAAGGCTGGACTCATACATTCTGAATTCCTATCTGAATTCAGAGTCGGAATTCATATTATTAATTAAGAAAACCCGGATATTTATACAGTTTCACTATGCCTCACACACATTCTGAATTTTTCAGATTATGATTTTCTCTGATCGATAGTGAAATTGTATGCATTTCCGGATTTTCATAATTAATAATATTAATTCAAACGCTGAATTCAGAGAGGAATTCAGAATGTATGAGTCCAGCCTAACAGGCCCGTCTACTAATTAAGTACATAGGTACCTACTTGTATTAATTTGATTCAAGAGCAAAAAGTCCGAACTGTTTGATGACTGTCCTCATTAAACTTCAATACATATGTATGTTAAGTCTACTTACATTATTGCTCTATAGTACAGTCGCAAGCTGTAGGGTACATTCTTGAAAAAATCAATTTAGTCTATCAGTTTCAGTTCAGAGTGTGTGTGCTGCTAATATTGGACACTAGTAATATTGATATTTTGTTTCTCCTTGAGAAATAATAGAATAGAATAGTAAACATTTATTCGACACAGACACAACACAACAGCAACAAACACACATGTTAAAAAAAGAGAACAATAACATAAGATACACAATAAAATGGTGCTGAGTACTGCTGAGTGTGCCCATACCGAAAGGGTGGGAAAGGCAAAGTCAAAGTCAAAGTCAAAACGTTTATTTCAATTAGGTCATTAAACGGCTCTTTTGAACGACATCATTTACATCATCGTCGGCGTTTTTCCTCATCATTTTTTTTTGCGGGCCTCCTCCGTTCCATTTTTCTCGCCAATTCGCTAAGAAGCCATCCAAGGCGGCCCGCCATCTTCTCCTCGGCGCGACCCCGTCTCAGCTGTGTCAGGGCTCCAGTCTTTCTCAACTTTCTGAGCTACGTCGGAATTTTCGTTCTAGAGGGCAGCGTGCGGTTTATATAACTTTATGACAATATAACATTAAGAATAATAAATGAGTAAAGAACAATGGCAGCCACCCATTCATTGTTTTAGCCGAGATTAAATTCCTACGTATTTAATTGAAAAATATCTTGTTTAACTCAGCGACACCTTCTGAGTTAGTTTGTGCAAGAATATGTTTGAGACGGCCGAGAATAATAGATTATTCAATCATGAACTTTTGTAGATTATGTCTATGATAACTTTTATATTCAAATTCGAGGAAGTATGCACCTAATAACCCCGAAATCGCAAAAAAAAACAGCTGTTCAGTACATTTTGTCGAGTTATGCGTACATATGTATGGGGTAGTTCATTTTATTTCGCGATTTCAAAGTTGTTCGTAATGATGAGTACAATGACCCCTTTTTTATGGATGGGAAATTATCAAATGACTCCTTCCGCTCTAGGCTGATGGAAGGGAGTGTCAGACTCTTACTCATCCGTGCTCCTCGTATAGTGCCCTTTGCTTTCCAGGGCCGCGGTAACTCTTTCGAACAAAATCCGCAACCCTGGCAGACAATGACCCATTAAGAAGTATTGCGTTTCTGTAACACGTTGTATAAGTCACTTTTAGACGCTCAAATTTAAGTCAGCTAAGATTTCGCCATTGTTCTTTTCATTAAAGACAACTTTAACGTACAATAATGGTGTTAGCAGCACAATCAATATATTGATTATAGAGTACCTACTGTGTTACTTCATATAACCTATTATCCGTAATTTACAATACACACGTGTGTGTGTGCTTTAATTTACATATGTGTTTGTTGCTGTTGTGTTTCTTGTGTTGTGTTGTGCCTGTGTCGAATAAATGTTTTCTATTCTATTCTAATATTGTTTATATTTGTATAAGCCAGGGTTTTCATAGAAAATTTCAAGAAGTTAAAATATAACCTCTTCCTTTTTGAAGTTAGTTAAAAATTAATAATAAGTAAATTGATATTTCAATAGACATTAAATTGTCACTACATTGTTATTTTAATCAATTCATCCTCCATCGATCGCTCGTTGGCAGACCTTGAGCTTGGATTTCTGGATGTTAGTCAAAGACCAAACTTGTGCACCATAAGTCAAAATGGAGAGAACAAACATATCCATAGACTTTCGTTTTAAAAAAGAGGATGGGTAGGTCTCCCTTGAAAACCTCTTTCATAGACCAGTAGCAGTTCCAGGCATCATGACATAATACTTACGTTTATTTTTTGTCACGTAATAGAAAATTAATACGATTCAGTGCGGTGAAATTTCGTGTGAAGTCACACCTTTGTGCACTTTTAACCTAGAACTGACGTCACAAGTATATTTATGCAAATTGTTATTATAATCTATACTGACAGACTAAATAGAATTTTATTTTTTTGAAGTGAAAACTTTGGGCGCGTTGAGCACTTTTTGGGTGAACAGAAATCATGGAACTCGCGTCATCGTCACCGAACGCTTTCCATGCACAGACAATACAATATTAAGCTTCTATCGGCAGTCCCCAAAGACTGACAACATTTTTAGGGTTCCCTACCGAAAGGGTAAAACGGGTCCCTGTTACTTCGCTGTCCGTCCATCCGTCCGTCCGTCCGTCCGTCCGTCTGTCCGTCTGTCAGCAGGCTGTATCTCATGAACCATGATAGTTAGACAGTTGACATTTTCACAGATGATGTATTTCTGTTGCCCCTATAACAACAAATACTAGCAAACAGAATAAAATAAATATTTACCATACAACAAATGTGTTTTTTTTTGCTCGTTTTTGCTCGATATTGATAACGGCAACACGTAGACGCTTGAAATATTCACAGTAAGTAGGTATATTTAGTTATATATTCACTTTAAAAATAAATATTTAAATTAAAACATACTTAAGTATATTGAAGGGGGGCTCCCATACAACAAACGTGTTTTTTGCCGTTTTTTTATAGATCCGAGTCCGACTCGCACTTGGCCGGTTGTGTTTATCTAGTGTTCATCTCTCAAAACTAATTACAAAAGTGAATTTACCGCAAGTGTAAGGTATAATTTATGCTGGTAACTGTACAGGCCATTGTCCTCACCGCCAGATGGTAATAGGTAGCTATCGCATTCATTTAACATTCAAATAAATTTAAAGTGTGCCGAACTTATTGAAAAGGTCAATCTGATGCACAATGTTAAATGGGTATCATTTAAATGTTTAATTTGCTTTTAATTAGCGCACGTACCTACTTGAATAAAAGTCAATGAAAGTTAGTTTTACATATCTATATAAGTACATAGTACCACGCCTATAATTCCCGGAGTGTTGGCAGAGATCCCTAGTACAGTTCTCCTCAAATAACTTTGCCCCTCTGAAGTTGGCTACGAGTGGCTGCGTAGTAGTCAAAATTACGAACAAACTGCAACTGCGCATGCGCAAGAGATATGGAGGCGGGGATTATGGCGGCGCGATTTTATGTCTCAGTCGCTCGTTTACGTTCGATGCATGCTTGCGTCCCGCTTGCTCCCGTCTACGTGACAGCACCTGCGCGATCTTTGCAAATGGCTAACTTCAGAGGGGCAAAGTTATTTGACGAGAACTGTACCAGTAGTACGTCCATATTTTGCCAGTTATGTTTAAATCCCATGTAGTTAAGGTGGAAGCGCCAGGATGACCCGCGAAATTCAAATTTTCTTAAGTTTTCTGCAATTTGCAGGTCAGTGTCAGGTTGTATCTTTGTCAAAATATGATTCGCGGCCGTAGCAAGTATGTATTTATACCATTATAATCATTAAAATCATCAATACAACTCCTTTAGTTAGAATTGATGACAAATGTTATGATTTCATGAAATACTACATTTGTCATCAATTCTAACTGAGAGAGTTGTATTAAATTTTTTGATTACAGTTCTGTAAATACGTACTTGCTACGGCCGCGAATCATATTTTGACCAACATACAACCTGATACTGACCTGCATATTGCAAAAAACGTAAGAAAATTTGAATTTCGCGGACTACCCTGGCGCTTTCACCTTAAGGGCGAGCCTATTAGCATTAACCGGGGACAAATATCGACAGTTTTTGAGAGTGTGTAGTACCTATCTAGAACAGCCACTGGTCAAATATAAAGTCGCATTCTCCCAAACCTAAAGTGCGTGAAACTTTTTATGCTACGGCCACACTACCTAAGGGTCTGTGCACACCACCTTTTTTAAACGCGCCGTTCACGCGCCTTTTAGAAACGTGCGTTGACGGCGCGCTTCTATCCTACAGAGCTCTACAGATTTCGTCTGACTTGCGTGCGTATCGCGTCTGTATCGCTACAAACGCGCGTCAACGGCGCGTTTAAAAAACGTGGTGTGCACAGGCCCTTACTTATATCGCCCGTTTACCGCAATAATTATGGAATTAAACTATTTGACTAAATTATCGCGTGAAGTGGTGTAGTTACACTACAGTTTACCTAGATATTGAACTAGGTATAGATATGGACATTTTTATGATTCTTGGTTCCGATTGGAATGCTTCCAAACACTCAAGCACCCTTTCATTTGACCACCCCTTGTCGGTCGGCACGTGCGTTCATCGTCCTTGAACTCATGTTGCACACTGAACAAACTGTAGTCTGGCCACTTCACGCAGAAAATACCGCAGTAATCGCCTCTGATGTGCGAAAAAAGACCGCCACCGGAGCCATTGCCTACCGTCAGCCATAACTGCCGCTGCACACCGGTGTGCCGCGAGATTTTCGCGATTTTATTTTTTGTTGAAATCATACACCCCACGAGTTACTATTTTATTACATTAGATTATTAGTATTACGTAAGATTTATTTTTTATTTTGGAATTTTCACATGTCAGTGCTCGAGCGGTTGACATCGTAAAATTATGGCATAAATCGTGGCAAAAACCTAGGTGTTGTTTCAATTATTAAAGAAAAGGAGAAATAAATAGGAGAAAAAATAATTAATGGCCATAATTAGGTATTGTCATATCTCGGTAAGTGTACCCGTAGCATTAGAAGAAGTTTGTTCTTTCTTCGTCCTGTATGTGACCCAATAAGTGGTTCGTTTACCCTACAAATAACATGACATTAGCAATTAAATTAATTACTTAATCTTCATTTTTTAAATACAACTAAAGTAGGTAATTGATTCTGCTCCAGTTTTTTCTCTAACAATATTTTAAACTCCGTCGGCCTGTCCACATTTCCTTGCCCGCCTCGATCTAGGTGAACGATAAGTTATGTAGACCGTTTTCCAGGCTATGCCTTATCGTCAATCGGCCTCTTTTGTCGATTTAACCGACAGACAGAGCTACACCGACGATTAGGGTTGCCAGCTCAGAAAGGCCGACTATGGACTTGGATATTTAGAATTCAAGACAATTACACAATTTTGGAATAACAAACTCTACAGTCTAGCTGACCTGGCAAGCTTCGTACCGCCTCAGAATTCATTTTGGTGTGTACCCTACACCTACCCGCGCTGTGAACAGCAAAAACTAGAAAATCCCTTATTACTAGCCTACTTATGCCGATAAAAATTATACTAAATAATGAATCGAATCTTAATGCAAAACTTTGTTGTTTTAGATTTTTAATAGATCAACTTAGTTTTGAGGAAATCGATACAATGCTTCATATTTGGCAATAAATTGCAAGCATTTAGTCGTCGCGCTTCTCTTTCTTTTCTATATAGTCCGAGAGTGACCGAGCTTTTGCTGTTGTCAGCGTCTTAAGTACAGACAAGAAGTCGGTCGGTCCATCTCTAGTTGTTATATTAGGGCCTCACAAGCCAGTACGGTTAAGCAGACTACAACCTCCTAGGTTGACATGTCACAAAAAAAACCGGCCAACTGCGAGTCGGACTCGCGCAAGGTTTTTATAGATAATGGTACGGAACCCCCATACCATTATCTATAAAAAACGGCAAAAAAAGCGGAGTCTTAGTAATAGGGTCTCGTTCTTAACCTTAGGGTACGGAACCCTAAAAACGAAGTAACATAATTATTTCGGTAAACTGCCAAGTGCCAACCCTATCAATGATGGTATGGCGTACGCATAATTTTGTATCATGTGCATAATTTTATAGTAGGTAACCCCGATTGGCTTCAAATTAGGGAAATGATTTTCGGAAAAAATGGTAATGTTGTCATTCCGGTTGGGGACGTAAATGAGCATTTGCGTCGCATTGTCATTTTTCTTTTTTAATTTTTAAGTAAACGTAGAATTCTTTTTCGAAGGCCTGCCCATGGTTGGATTCCCAAGGTGGAAGTTTAAATTCGGGCTTTTGACTAATTAGTATAACCTAAACGCAACGACTGTCTTAAGATTTACCAATAACAGCTGGGATAAATGGTTAAACATGCTTACCGAGGCGCGGAGAGATCAAGACGACATTTAAATTAGATCTATATTATAAAACTATAATCGTATAGATTATAGTTTTATAATATAGATCTAATCTAATGGAATATTTACTTATACTTATTAATTTTAATAAAGCTGAAAATTTTTCTTCTTTTTTTGAACGCGCTCATCTCTGGAACTACCAGCCGGATTTGGAAAATTTCTTTTAGCTAGGCTTTGGCTACGGGAACGGAAAAAAAGAGGGATACGCGTACCAAGTCGCGGGCAAAAGCTAGTAATACATTTAGGTATAGAAGAGAGTCACCCCATCTACAGATTTACCTCGGCATAGCTTTACCTTCAATCTACCCGCGTGGCTGTTTTTACTTAACCCCTTAAAGCTACTGAAAAATGCCCATAAAACGTTCGTTACTCTATTTACCTTCAAATAGCTTCAGAAATTTTTACGACGTTTTATTTAAAAATGCTCGATATTTACGGTCATCCCATACCGTAGCCATACGTAGATTTAATACCTACATACGTCGCATGACTCAGGTTGTTGAAACAACACGTGGCCATGAAAAACCTTATCGATTCAAGCTTTTAAAGTCCACCGATTGGGTCGATTCATTTGTCTGGATTCGATATTTAGAAAATGGGTTTAGAATAAATATATTAAAAGTGACATGTCATGAGATATTATCGAAACTAATGATAAAGAGAAGTTCAAAAATATATGTGCAGGTACTTACATAAATTTTAATAATGTTTGTAAAAGATAACCTCTGAAAGTCTTGATCTGGTACTAAAATTCTTTCGGCTTTACTACAAAACGCGTTCTAACTTTAGTCCAAGCCTAAACTTTCAAGCCCGTTATTGCATTTTGAACTATATTCCGACTGTCTTAAAGTTATTAATGCAAAAACCTATTTTAGATCCCGGTCTATGTTGTCAATGTGCATTCAAAAACTTTACGGCATTTGGAATAAAGTTCAAAATTCAAAAATGGCTTGTTGGTTTAAACCTGGGTTTAAAGTTAGAACGTGTTTTGTAGTAAAGCCGTTTCAGTTTTAGAAAGGTACACCTACACTATTGCTGAGCATAATACGGACGTTGGTTGCAGCAGGATGTTTCCTGATAAAATCTAATTAGTCCGTCAGATAGATGTCACAAAGCCCTCCTGGTCCTTGATGCGTTTTATCTTCGTCAATTTTTATTGATTTGATAAAACAATAATACGTATCCAATATTTTTCGATAATCTAAGTGACGGGCTAAATTATCATCATATTTTTTTTTACTCACGAAACATATTACTTATCCCTATGCATCCGTGCCTCAAAGAGATGTCAGCATAGAAGATGGGGCCCGCTAAGGCCAGTTCCAGTGCCTGCCAGGGTTGCGGAATTGGTTCGAAAGAATTAGCGTGGCCCTGGAAGGCAAAGCGCACTATGAGAAACACGGATGGGTTTCAGTAAGTTGACTTCCTTCCGCTCTGGGCGGAGCGAAGGAAGTCAACTCAGTCATTTGATGACTTTCCGAAAAAAACCAGCCAAGTGCGAGTCGGACTCGCGCACGGAGGGTTCCGTACCATTATCTATAAAAAAAAAACGGCAAAAAAATCACGTTTGTTGTATGGGAGTAGTATTTGTTGTTATAACGGCAACAGAAATACATCATCTGTGAAAATTATATTTGAGTTGAATGAAAGGTAAATTGCGGTTTACGATTTATGACGTATTAAAAAAACTACTTACTAGATCTCGTTCAAACCAATTTGATGAAAAAAAAAAATTGAGTTTCAGTTCTAATTAAGAATAGGGAACCCCCAAAACTTTTTTTTTTCTATTTTTGTGTGAGTTCTTATAGTTTAGGAAAAAAGTGGCTGTGACATATGGACGGATAGACGGACAGACAGTCATGACGAATCCATAAGGGTTCCGTTTTTTTGCCATTCGGCTACGGAACCCTAAAAAGGCCACAGCTCTACTAAATTATTGATAATTCTAACGGGACGATGGCGGTTAATATTTACCAGTTCGTTAATCATTGATAATTTTCATTCATGGTAGTTAATCCAAGGTGTCTACGAACCAGACAGACACACAAATCAAATCACGCCATCATGTCGTTTTGACATAAAACATCGCGGTAGATACTGATCAGCTGATTTGATTAACTACCAACGGCACTCTACACTACACATTATTTTTATGAGTTTGAACTCTGAAATATATTGTTACGAGCGTAGGGTTCGTGACCATAAACACAGCCGATTAAATAACCAAAAATAGACACTTTAATTAAACAACATTAGTTACGACTTTAAACACTCACTATAATAGTAGTTTATGCAACGACCATATAAAAAGGGTTATTAAAACACGAGTGTTTTAATACCTAATTATATGCCGTTGCATACACTATTTTATCTTCACTCATACAGTTGAAATAAAATAAGTGGAAAAATAGTTAATTCCAATATGGCGGATATTCTCATTGCGTATTCGAATGACTGCGCAGCGCGCTCAAACATAGACAAAGATAAAAGCTGGCTCATTGACTTAAGTCAATGAGCCCGCGCCAAAAATTAAAAAGAAAAAGTGTGGAATAAAAATTAAAAAGTTATTTTATGATGCAGTTGTTTAACAATCGAAGGAAAATGTTGAACTGTAATGGTTTTTATCTACACTCTCAACGTAATGTTCCAAATATGAGTTCGAAAACGAATGCATAAATACGTACTTTTTTTTCGTGGATAGGTAAAATTAAAAAAAAAAACCATTACAGTTCAACATTTTCCTTCAATTTTTAAACGACTGCATCATAAAATAACTTTTTAATTTTTATAGCACACTTTTTCTTTTTAATTTTTGGCGCGGGCTCATTGACTTAAGTCAATGAGCCAGCTTTTATCTTTGTCTATGGATTAGCGCGCTGCGCAGTCATTCCAATACGCAATGAGAATATCCGCCATATTGGAATCAACTATTTTTCCACTTATTTTATTTCAACTGTATGAGTGAAGATAAAATAGTGTATGCAACGGCATATAATTAGGTATTAAAACACTCGTGTGATGCTATTATCACACTCGGCTACGCCTCGTGTGATAAACCCACACTCGTGTTTTAATAACCCTTTTTATATGGTCGTTGCATAAACTACTATTTTTTTTAATTTTACCTATCCACGAAAAAAAAGTATGTATTTATGCATTTGTTTTTGAACTCATATTTGGAACATTACGTTGTGAGTGTAGATAAACACAATTATTATTGTACTACTGATCACTTTAATTTTCAGTTGAAGATCGCTTTCTAAGTTATCGCTCGTATCGCAAATCCAATACTTACGTCTTACGGTCGTGGTCTATGTAGGCCTTATATGGGGCGTCAGTTTCTTCCAGAACTTTCTATTGTTGAAAGGTCTAGATTAGTCTAGAAGGTTCGCGTATATAGGCCGCGACTGACGCGAAAATTCTAGAATGTTCTAGAAAGAACAGGCAAATCTAAAATGTTCTTGACTTTACCAGTTCTGCTGTTATACACAATTTGTATCATACAAAAATATGAATATGGTATCCAATTCAAATGAATAATATGTGCGAAAGGAGTACCTATGTAGGTATTATAATTTATCGTTACTATACGTCAAAACCATTCGTGCTAGGCCCTCAGACAGCTTAAAATGTGAGTAGTTTTAGAAACTTCCTAGTGAGTTATAGTATCGTACATTTTTGGTATCGTCTCCTCGAGCCCTTTATTAGATACCCCACGGGAAAATGTCAACAATATGACTTAACTTTTCTACCTGGCCCCTACTGGCTGCTATCTTGTTTCTATTCATATCTGCCAATGTCAACTTCGGCACTTCTACTTCTAGAATCCAATGATCCGCATTTGTTAAAATATATCTGTATTTAATGATGCCTAATTTGTCAAAATGTCTGTTAACGAAAAATGGCAAACGCCGTAAGATTGTAAAATATCGCGTGAAATTGTAAACTTTTTTTCTAAACAAGACACGGATATATTGGAAACTATTGAACTTGGATAGAATTGCTTATATACAAAACGATTTTTTCATAATATATCGATAAATTATAATCTAATCAAGATTTATTACAATATTACGGAGTCGCGATTTTCCGGTGACATATCCAACCGTCTAGTTTACAGGGCGCGCGAACAAAAATATTCATATCTACAAACGTACTTTCATACCCTCGAAAAACATTTACCTTCGTTCTGAGGCAGCTGGGTAAAAAGTGTGTGCCTCTTCGCGTTCCGGCGTGAACTAATCCTAAAGTAAATAATGCACAGGGCTGCTTGTTCGAAAGAGGCACCGCGGCCCTGGAACGCAAAGGGCAATAGGAGGAACACGGATGGGTTTTTGTCAGTAAGAGTCTGACACTCCCTTCCGCTCCACCCAAAGTGGCAGGAGTCATTTGATGATTTGCCATCCATAAAAAAAGTAAATATACACCTATTTAGTGACGTGCAGCCATGCAGGACCATTATAGTACTTATTACACGTTCGTCTCTATTTGCATTCTCTCGCAACGCTTGAACCCAATAGGCCAATACCGTTCGTTATTGGTTCACGGCTGTACGTTGACTAAGGTCAGTCAACTTGCCGCTAGAATTGCGGTGCGATCGTGCGAAGCCATGCAGTAAATTGTAGGCCATCTGCTCTGTGAGTTATTGTAACTTGTGAAAGATTATTGTAGAATTTTTAGCCTTGAGTAGTCTTAACTCGTGGTCTGCAAGGCCTTGAAAAGAAAGAAAATAAGCTTGTAGGTCATTTGCTGTCCCGGGTCGTTGGCGACGGCGCGTTGTGTTCCACGCGTGCCTCAAACAGATGTCTGCAAGTAGACCAGCCTGCCAGGGTTGCGGATTTTGATCGAAAGAGTCACCGCGACCCTGGAACGCAAAGGGAACTAGGAGGAGCTCGGATGGGTTTTAGTCAGTGAGTGTCTGACACTCACTCCCGCTCCACCCAGAGCGGAAGGAGTCATTTGAGGAATTCCCATCCATAAAAAAGGTAATTTGCTGTGACAGACGGCAAGGCAGACAGACGGAGTTTCGAAACAAACTTTCATCTTCTCTATGACATGATTTTTCAAAGCTATTCACTTAATTAGTGCTCCCACTGCCTGGTTTCATTATATTAGAAACTCTGGTATAAAATTCTATCCTTCAAGATCCAAAAGCCTGTATCTTGAAGCAGTTTTTTGTTTTTAAATCGATATCGCGCAGCCTAAACTACTGTTTAGATTCTAGACAGTAGTTAATGCTCTTTTTTTTTTTTTTTTTTTAGGTATGACCACTAGCAAGTTAACACACTTGGGATATCAACTGCTTAACCGGACTAACCTGTGGTGGCCTCAAATGAATTTAAGGCCCCCAGCCAAGGCAACAAAACTAGCTACAAGCTAAAAACACTACTGACCGCTCACTAAGGGCATTCCCTGTGGAATACGACCTCGGCTTAGCGGCGTCAGTTAGGGACAGCAAGGGACAATCAGGCTGGGTCGTTTTATTATTTAGGGGTTATTAAAGCTAAAAGCTCAGCGGCGCGGGCTGGCTCGTTTGCAAAAGTCGGGGAGGGTTTTGAGTGGGTCGTCGCGACGGACCTCGGCGGCGAGGTCGGTATACGGAACGCGGTCTGTATCTGTTTATTCTAAGGGTGCTGGTTTCCCTACAGCTTTCCTGTATCTTTGTGATCTCGTCGTCGGATTCGACGAGTGTATGCCGAGGACGGCGAATCTTACTAATGCGAGAGGGAGTGTACTGGGTTGCCTTTGAAATCAAAGGGTTTTGGTGCTTTTCAGCGGATTCGAAGAAACGCTTTGTAAGGCGTTTCATAAACTGTTTTAGGGTCGGGATTTTGAGGTCGACATGAAGTCGTTAGTTAATGCTGTACGTTATCTGTTGGTGATTGAATGAATTTAAGCGTGGGTGGGTCTTCAAGTCAAGTCAATAGTCAAGTCAAGTTCAAGTGAATAGGTTATTAGGCAAGCGTGCTCCAAGGAAATTTAATTAAAATCGGTTCATTCATTTCGAAAAATAAGGACTTGAAAGTTTGTATGAAATGCTGTACGGCGTAATCCCTCTTAAATAAAAAATGTTGTTAAGTATAAATCCCCCCGCCCCTTAAACATTATTTACCTCGAGCTGATGTCCTGCAGCTATTACCAAAACACACAATAGATAACATTTCAAAATCCGGTAAATAAAATCAAGAAATAAGCGTGAACGCGCTGGCGACCTTGATACTTGTAAGAACTGAATGTCAAGTTTTCGCTGTTGTGCTTGCAATGCTCCGCAGATTCTAAGTGGATTACTTGCAGTAGCACAATACACTTAGGTCTTGAGATAAAACGTGGTATCCAAAACCAGAAGGTCCTGTTTTAAGGGTCCCGCTGATTGGTAGGTACGACGCGATATTGCTACAACGCGACAACAATACAACGCGTATATTTTATAAATCATTTTCCATTTTTTTTTTTTTAGGTGTGACCACTAGCAAGTTAACACACTTGGGATATCAACTGCTTAACCGGACTAACCTGTGGTGGTCTCAAATGAATTTAAGGCCCCCAGCCAAGGCAACAAAACTAGCTACAAGCTAAAAACTACTGACCGCTCGCTAAGGGCGACAACAATACAACGCGTATATTTTATAAATCATTTTCCATTTTTTTTTTTTAGGTATGACCACTAGCAAGTTAATACATTTGGGATATCAACTGCTTAACCGGACTAACCTGTGGTGGTCTCAAATGAATTTAAGGCCCCCAGCCAAGGCAACAAAACTAGCTACAAGCTAAAAACTACTGACCGCTCGCTAAGGGCGACAACAATACAACGCGTATATTTTATAAATCATTTTCCATTTTTTTTTTTTAGGTATGACCACTAGCAAGTTAATACATTTGGGATATCAACTGCTTAACCGGACTAACCTGTGGTGGTCTCAAATGAATTTAAGGCCCCCAGCCAAGGCAACAAAACTAGCTACAAGCTAAAAACTACTGACCGCTCGCTAAGGGCATTCCCTGTGGAATACGACCTCGGCTTAGCGGCGTTAGTTAGGGACAGCGAGGGACAATCAGGCTGGGTCGTTTCATTAATTAAATCATTTTCCATATATAAATGCGGACTATTTATATGAAAACACGATGTCGCATCGTTGTTGCACTGTCGCATCTCACCTTTCTGAAGAAGCTATGCTTAATGGTGGTAATTTCAGATTTAATTTTTGAACGGACTATGAACCAGTGGATTGGGAAGTAGGTACCTTCAGATGTGAAAGAAAGTGTTGAGTGTGTTACCTACATAATGGGGTATTTGACTGGAAAATGTAATTAGTCCGTCAGATAGAGTTCCCAAAAATATTGGACACGTATGAACATGAGTTATCAACACACTGTATCGTCTTCAACGATACAGTGCGTTGAAAACTCATGTTTACGTCACGCTCACGGGGTAGTACACTTTTTACTGAAACGTGACGGCGTCTTGAGCTTTGATGAGCTTCATCTTTATCGAATTGAAACTACAAAAAATACGTGTCCAACTAGTTGAGACTTATCATATGCATACCTACATGACAAGAATACGAACTGCACTCCGTAGTTACCGCATTTTAAGTAGGATAACTGTAGAACTAATAAAATCCGCATCGACCTTGAATACTATCGCATTGCCAAGGGCAAGCCTTAACCCTACTCCGTTGTTACAAAATTAATACTATTAGGCCTTGCTTTAATTCATGGCCTTATTAGAATATAGGGTGAAAACTACAGTCTAATTTTAATCCTAATGATATTGAAAGTTTATATATTTGGACGTTTATTAGAAAATCACGCCACAAAGGCTGAAGATTTTGATAATAACTGGCATAGCACGGGTACCTAGACCTTGAAGTCTGAAATTGGCACCAGTGACAAAAAAGTGAAGTGGAAAACCTTTAGTTATTTTTGGTACTTATTGATGATTTATGTGATGCGGAGAAATTATAAAAACATCGTGAGAAAAGTTTTTACACTTATTTATTTACTTAATACAATTGCTTACCATACTAACGGTTTGCACCAATGCAATAAATATATCTAATATTATTTATAAACTAAAAAACTCGACACAAACTTAAATTATAGTTATGTGAGTGCTCATAAAGGTTTACTTTAATACTTATG
Organism: Melanchra persicariae; assembly: GCA_947386135.1. NCBI lineage: Eukaryota > Metazoa > Arthropoda > Insecta > Lepidoptera > Noctuidae > Melanchra > Melanchra persicariae. The sequence goes on along the minus strand of OX376662.1, from coordinate 17,629,728 downwards.
AAAGAAGATAATGTCTATAAAGCGGATGACTACTGAGACGATTAATAAAGAAGTATGAGAGTAGAAGACACATTGCACCGAGTGCACTGACCCCCTAATAAATTGTTCTAACGCCAAGAGAATTATGACGGGTAGAACATGACCTATATAGAATAGAACATTAAGATGCTTATAAATCCCGCTAGTAGATAGGTACGCTCCCGTGAGATATTTTCGCCTTACCGCTAACAAAGTCTTTAGAATGAAGACTAAATGTTACAATCTTTTTTTTTAAAGATGGCAAATCTTCAAATGACTCCTTCCGCTCTGGGCGGAGCGAAAGGGAGTGTCAGACTCTTACTGACTAAAACGCATCCGTGTTCCTCCCATTGCCCTTTGTGTTCCAGGGCCGCGGTTTCTCTTTCGAACAAATTCCGCAGCCGGCAGCTACCATCTTAAACACGCAATTTGCACACTCACGGAGGCTATAAATAGCCAAGGTCGCTTGTCTATCCCCTATATATTCTAGTAACATCCAGCGTGGGTGCCGTGGTCATTAATCAAGCTATCAACTGAGAACCATCTAATCGTGGAGCGTGTAGCCTGGCCTTTACCTTTGGCCTTTAAAGAGCCTTTGTAATGTTAATAACACACCTACACGACACGACCTACAGTTGCTTTGCGGAATATTAATAGCCTAAGTCAGTGGTTCCCAAAGTTGAGTGGACCGCGGCCCACATAACAAACACTACCAAATTCAGGACCCACTTCTTGTTTGTCACGAAGAAAAAATCCGGCCAGCCTGCTTTTTGCAACGACTCCCAACTAGATGAGCAAATGCTGGTCAGCGAGCTCCACTCCGTTGACTAGTAAAAATTATAATAATAATAACTTTTATCATTTGGAATTATGGATATCTTCTTTCTGTCTCAAAGCAGACAAGAAAAAAAATAGTTTTAAGTAATTTTCTATGGGGTTACTACGAATTGTTACCTAATCAGTTACATTTTATAAGTTGGTCGACTATTACTCATTAACTTCTAAAGCCTACTGACTGCGATATTTTTCCTTTTAAATTCGATAAACCTAGATGCTACTACCATGATTTTTTTGACGTCTCTAAAAACAACCGTTTAGCTGGCAGAGGGGGTTGACTCTAACAAAAATTAACACTTTAGAACTTATAATTTCGCAAACGGATCCTTGGATGGCAAAATGATGTACAAATAATCATCAGCACTGGGTCATGTCGGTACCCATAGTTTGGGAAACGTTGGCCTCGGTGCCCTGGTTACTGCTAGCTTAGTAGATTGCCTAGGTGTTAGGTGTAAAAAGTTATTTTATTCTTATTTTGCGCTAGTGAATCACAAAAGAACGTGTGTTTGTTGTTTGAATCAATTTCTTTTAGAGGTACAATCACTTGATTTCTGGAGTGGCGACCGCTTACCGGAAGACGCAGCGTTGGAAGGCCGAGATGGACCGATGATCTGGTGAGGGTCGCTGGTAGCCGATGGATGCGATACGCACAGGGACCGGTTGTTGTAGCGACACTTGGGGGAGGCCTATGTCCAGCAGTGGACGTCTTTCGGGTGATATGATGATCGGCGAAAATGGACGAGCTCAAACCAAACTCCTTAGTGACTATAGGCAATAACCTCTTGAAGTTGGAAATCATCAAATGACTCCATCCGCTCTGGGTAGAGCGGCAGGTAGTGTCAGGCTCATACTGACTAAAACGCATCCATGTTCCTCCAAATGCCTTTTGCGTTCCAGGGCCGCGGTGACTCTTTCGAACAAAATCCGCAACCCTGGGGTGGCTTCCTCTACAATAGTTTGGAGGTAGCGGAACAGAGAGTAAAGTCCCGCATACCTCCGTTGAAAAGGGAGGATCCTCCGACCAGACGGTTGTTGTGTCTGGTGGACAACTGCCGATAGTTGATATTTGGGCTGTTGTATCTGTTCGAATTGCACGGTAAACTCTGATTTCGCGATTTAGGATTTCGTTGTTAGTTCGCAGTTGTCGAGATAGATGGCGTTGCGAGTCTCATCGTTGCGATGTAGATTCTGCTACGTTGATTTTTGTGGCGGTATTAATGCCGCTACGACAGGAATCAAATACTTTTATTCTTCTCACCCGGTAGTCTCCCGTGAAATAAGTTCCGACTTTCACTCGGGCTAAGCCGCTGGTAGCTTGAAGTTCATGGGTACAGCAATGACTAACAGCGTTTTTACCCCTTACATGTCCAGGTCCTGGAGAGAGCTACACAGACTACGTGGCGACGCGGTGGTACCGCGCGCCCGAGCTGCTGGTCGGCGACACCATGTACAGTACGCCAGTCGACGTCTGGGCTATAGGTGAGTACCTACACTGTCTCATCACTGGATCAGGGCGAGGCTTTTCTCATGATCGTACAACGACTTTTATAAAAGGGTTGGCTTTGTCGTACGTCGAACGATACTGAAGCAAGAATAATCTTCTGAGGTATCGTTCTTGAATATGGTATATCACGGTTTTTAACCGACTTCTAAAAAGGAGGAGGTCCTCAATTCGGATGTTTTAACAATGATCAAAATGAATCCTACCCGCGTATTGCCTGCCGTCGAGCGCCTGTCACAATTTACATAGCTATTCATCAATCACCATTCGGTGTTATAATAATTTCATCAGGCGCTTCCTGATTCCAGGTTGTGTGTTTGCCGAACTCCTATCAGGCGAAGCGTTATGGCCGGGCAAGAGTGACTTAGACCAGTTATACCTAATACGGAAGACCCTCGGGGATCTCCTGCCCAGGCACATGACTATATTCTCACAGAATACCTTCTTTCAGGTGAGTTGGTAACGGGTAAATTCATTATTTGTAGTGTGACTTTTCACCGGGCGCATAGGTCAACGGTCCTTCGTCGAATCAGCAGACGGTGAGTCTATAAATAGCTTAATTTAAAGTCACGCAAAAAACATTAGTAGATTCATACCTAGAAGTCGTAGGACATCGGCCCCACATGTAGTTGACTGATTGGTTGACGGTGGCGTGCGTGGTGATATGTGTGAACTAGAAGAAGATTTTGGCTATATTTATCGAAAGTCGGTGGCATAGCTAGATCTAAAGGGGCACTGTAATAATATAAAAGTTTGGGAGGGGCTATTTTACCAGACTGCGGCAAAGAACAAAAGGGTATTTTTTTCACAAAACATATGTTAATCATTATTAGATTTTAATTTTTTGATATATTTATGGAAGAATCGTTTTGGATGCAATAAATCCCATCTAAATTCAATAGTTTCCAATATATCCGATATTTCACAATCTTATGGCGTTTGCAATTTTCCGGTGACATAAATACTATAATAGTATTAGCACAAAACTGTAGCTCATGTCATCATTATTCAATAATTACGGGCCTCAAATTACTAAGAATTTGAGGTTGTCGACAGATTTTTACGATTGTTCACTTCCACACGTGGGAAGACCAGTCCAGCGGCCCTACAATGACGTGTTAAAGCGTGAGTCGTTCGAGCGAGAAGGAGGCATGGAGCTATACACCCTATATAGCTCCATCCCTCCTTCTCGCTCGAACGACTCACGCTTTGACACGTCATGGTAGGGCCGCTGGAGCCTCGTATCAATCAATAGGGCCGTAGGTCCGCCCCGTTGAAGGTTGAAATAAACTTTCATTAAATATCGACCAACTCTTTGTTCGGGTAGCTATTTTCATCGATTCGAGCCCAGATCATGTGGTAGGTATTACAAAAGTATAAACTCTCTATAGGTGAGCCCAATATCTGTTTCACCACAGAGAGGCCATCTTTAACAGTTGACCCACTGACCCTTCAATTTTGTACCTAAAGGCTCATTTAGTACTTTCGGAATGCACACTTTCAAAATTGTCCGGTCCAAGCGTTACAGTTTGAAAAAGAATGAAATGTTAAAGCAATATTTTCAGGGCATGGCGCTGCCGGAACCGACTACGGTGGAACCTCTGGAGAAGAAAATTCCGCAGCGGTACTCCAGCAATGACCTGGTGTTAGATTTTATGAATGTGAGTAGCATTAACAGATCAAGTCATTTTCTAGCAGCATCTATGCCACCATATCATCCGAAAGACGTCCATTGCTGGACATAGACCTCCCCCAAGTGTCGCCACAACAACCGGTCCTGTGCGTCTCGCATCTATCGGCTACCAACGACCCTCACCAGGTCATCGGTCCATCTTGTGGGAGGCCTTCCAACGCTACGTCTTCCGGTACGCGGTCGCCGATCAAGAACTTTTCGGCCCCATCGACCATCTGTTCTGAGAGCAACCATATGCGCCTCCATATGCGAACTACGAAAAGGACCTGATGACGTCACATAAATCCTCCATCGCGCTATCAAAGTTCTCCGCGCGATTTGAACATAATCTTATAACAGTCCGACAGTTGCTTACCAGACCCGTCTGGTCGGAGAGGAATTTTACATCCTGTTCTGCATAAGTGTTCAAATTAGGCTCAAAAACAGCGTTCTTGAGCGTCCAAAATAATAAGATAGTTCCTCAAAAGCTTGCTCGTCTCCACTTCCTGGTAGCGTAGGCCTCGCCTATTTAAGAGTTCTAAGTTCTCAGTAATCCCAATTTTTTTAGCTTGCATAGTAATTTACAGCATCGAGCTTCGAAATTTTACCGAGCGAGCCTATTTCAAAGTATATAATTAACATAAGACCGCCTCCTTTCCAGAAATGCCTAGACAAAGACCCCATGATGAGGTGGACGTGCGAGCAGCTGCTCAGGCACCCCATCTTCGAGAATTTCCTCTTCACAGTACCACATTCAGACCATGAGGAGTATGAAAAGGCCAGAAGAGCACAGGTGAGATTGCTTCAATTCTTTATCAAGTAGGTACACAGTAGCCAGCGATTTCGCCTGCAGGATATTCGAAAATTATTCTATGGGAACATTTATTAACGGGATAAATTCAGGCCATGGCCCACTTGTGTTCCAATCTTCAGCAAATCCCTTCAGCCTTGAGATGTGAATGATTAACTGCACAGACTTTCATATTTAGGGATAATATTAGAAGTACTAGCAAGATATGCGGGGTTCAGAATTTAGGAAGATCTACTTCTGTAAAACATCTAGCGTCCTTCACTTTTGGTTTGCTGTAACGGCTAAGTTTTTCAAAGACCCATCCCAAAGCAAAAGAGTACTGAGCAAGGTTAATTTTATTGCGGTATACTGCAAGACGATGTATTTCGTTTATAAACGTCCTCATTCCATGGCCTATGTTAAATCAATGATCACAATTCTGCAGCAAGAGTTCGCGGATCGTTACAATACGGGCATGGAGATCCATGACACACCGGCCGTCGCCGCCAGCGCAGCGTCCAGTGCTAAGAAGAAAGCGGACAAAACGAAAAAGAAAAAATGATCGCTTCCCATAGCGTGCTATAGTATCGCTCTCGAGCAGTGTAGCAGTGTCATAGGATGAACTCGAAAAGTACGATATTAAAAACATTCCCTAACTAACCTCTTTTTGGGGCAGTCGGGTAAAAAATAATCTAAGTAGGTATACTTATAGTTTTGTATCATTTGAAAGTTAGTTGTAAAGAGTAATTTAGCGAGTATTGCAAAAATGTATTGTATTAAATTGGGTAGTTATTATAACATTGCGTGTAGGAATGAGAAACCATTTTTAAGTAGGTCGGTATTGTTACGTTTCCGTAGAGAATTGTACTACTTGAGTAGTTTGAAAAAATAGGTTTATCTACCGCCATTTTCTTTATCAATACCGTTGAAATTTTTATTATTTTGCCCTTATTCAAATCACCTACTTTTTTGGGTGCGGCGCAACATGTCTTCTTCCGAAAGATCGACAATTCTACTAATTTTCAAACAACGTTCGTATACACATCTCAGTCGCGATCTTTCAAAAAAACCTCTAATTTCCTAACATTTTCACAGATTGCGACGAGATGCGAACACAAACTTGACGTGACAAAGCCTTTGAGAGTCGAATCTTGCAATCAGCGCTAATGATCGCAGCTGGAGGTCTCTGCCAACCCCAATGACAAAATGAGTGACTTGTAAATACACTTGTCTAAAAGCTGTTGTTTGTTTTCAGGTGCAGTCATCCCCGCTGCTGCCCCAACTGATAGTGACGGACCGCAGCCAGCCCGCCAAGAACAAGAAGTCGGAGCTGGACTCGCGGAGTCACCTGCCCACCATATGACTAGCGCCGCGCGCGCGGCTACTACCCTCTTTGTGATTAAATGGTTCTTCATATTCACACTGGCTTTTATTTACGCCGTGACCAAGCTATGACCCACTGATGGAGTGCCCCAAGAGCCCATACACCTCAGAACCATAATAGGGACAATTACGGCCCCCTAAACAAACATCTCTTTAACATAGGCGCCAAAGACAGCCCACTCTGTAGGGGCGGCTTTGACGCCGAAGAATCAGCCGCCCACGTCATCCAGGAATGCGAGGCCGTGGGGCTTCCCAACGTGAACAAATCCTCGGAACGGTGAGGTCGCTCCGCGAACCCTGCGAAGCTCCCAGGAAACTTCTGTGCTTCTGGGCGGAGCTAGGCTGGCTCTTCGCCAGGACACCTAAGCACAACGGACCGAATGGGAGTCTAAGTGCGGAAAATGGAGTCCCTACTCTTCAACTCTACTACACCTGCACTTTTATACAAGATAGTTGACAAATGCTACGTTTAACAGGAATAGGTACCCCATACCTCTTCTAGGCCCTAATCATTAAGGAGGTACGTACAGACTAAAGCGATAACGGCGGTACAAGCTGGACTCCTTAGATGGGGCCAATTAGGGTCAGAGCCTGCCAGGGTTGCAGATTTTGTTCGAAAGAGTCACCGTGACCCTGGAACACAAAGGGCACTAGGAGCACGGATGGGTTTTAGTTCAGTAAGAGTCTGACACTCCCTCCCACTCCATCCAGAGCAGAAGGAGTAATTTGATGATTTCCCATTCATAAAAAAAAAGCTTGTCTCCTACTGAAAGGACTGGCACGCACTAGCGGAAAGCAGAATTGTGTGGAAAAGGTAGAGAAAAGCTTTGGCTTAGCTCCTTATCATGAATGTTCAGTCGATTGAGTAGTTTCAAAGTAAAATATCAAAATAATAATTTATCATTGTTTTAATCTAAAACCATTACTTGAACTAGTTACAAACATTAAGCTATGTACCTTAAATATAAAACAGGTGATTTCGGTTATCTTAAATGTATTCTTCCATATTTACAAGACGAGGTGAGTGATACCGTCATTCAGACAGGCTCAAGCTTTTCAATCCCTGAAAGAATAAAATAAAATTCAATACTGCAATATTGTTTTCTTGTTTCTAATTTGAGGAGTGTTTATTTATCAACATTTTTGACAATTGCGACATCTGATTCAGATTGCTTATTTGTTGATTGTTGACTTACTGGCTTCTAAATACCCATAAAGACTGGTCATCAAAAATGTAAATGTCAGCCATGAAAGGCTTCACTATGAGAGCTTGGTATGATAAAGGAGATGTTCTAGCTTTTCTAGGTAACCACTACAAAGACCAGTTTTATAACCTTTACTTTTTCAAGAAATAAGAAGACTGGTTAGGACATTTTACAATAGAGACGGTAAAAAAACAAAAGGTAGATGAATATAACAATAGGTTATCTATCAGAAATAGTAGAACTGCAACAGTAGCTCCAACTGTTACTTATCAAGCAAACAAATACTTTCGGATCACGCGCAGTCATAAACTATCATTATTATGTCATAAAACTACGGAGATAAATCAGTAATTACTTTTGTAATCGGCAGTTTATTCCTCTCCTCCTGGGACACCAATGAGTCGACTTGCTGCAGTTTGTACCAGCCGTAGTGCGCACCAATGATAGCAGGCACCATTACGATAGCGACTATGTTTTTTTTAAAGAACTGTCCCACCGTCATTTTGTCGAATTTAGAATTTACAGAATTATTATATTCCGTTTCGGTTATGTTCTAAAATTTACAATGTCTTTTGACGTTTTCTAGAGTGTTTATGCAGTCTATTCGAAGAAATCTATTTGAGTGGTAAACTTTCACAGTATCAAGGAATATTTTATTTTGCCGGTTAATATAAATAAAAGAACTTTGCTGTCAAATGTCCATGTCAACCGCTCAGCTGATTGACAGCTTGGAGAACGTTCCTAAATCATAACATCAAACAGAAATGCAGAAGCACAATGTTAAACGTTCGTTCAAAGTGATGAGGTGATTTAGTATAAAAAAGACTTGATGTAGCTCTGTATAAAAAAATATTATAAAGCCTAAATTAAAACAATAATTTAAAAAAGCTAATTGTTGGAAGTGGTTCAGGTTAAATAAAAGTTTTCGATTGTTTCTTTAATGCGTTTTGTTACTTCTTCAACTAAAAGAACAATAAGCAGCTATTTTCTCAAATAATGTGATAGGAATATTGCGCTAACAGTAGCCAAACTTAAATTAATTTCTAAGCATTTTTCAATCTCTGTAAAGCTTAAATTAGTTAGTTATAAATACAATTTTCTGTTTATGAAAACGTAAATTAAACGCATTGTGTGATGTACATTGTCATTAAATTACAGCCTATCAAAAATGCGGAGATTTATTTATCAACCAATCACAAGCCGATTACTTACTTTTCGCTTGACACAATGACACAATCATGCAAAGTGAACTCAAGAAAAACGTGCCTCAAAAACATGGTGGCAGCTCAGTGAAGAGGGTGAACCGCTCGACTAGTCATTAAAAATAACAGAGGCTTATTTAGCAGGAGTGTTTGAAACAATTTGTAAGTACACCTCCAGCTCCAGTGTTACATAAATCTCTAGAAGAAATAGTGATATCGACGTTAAATTTTAGGTAAACACCGTTTAATAAGCTTCATACAAAACCGAGGATGACGTCTGAAGAAACCCAAATATCTGAAGAACTGAAGGGATGTTACGAGAATCTTATTGTAATCGACATTGGCGCGAACTTGACGAACAAGAAATACGGCCGTGATCTCGATTCTGTCGTGCAAAGGGCAAAAGATGCAGGTTGGTTAAAAAGAGTACAAAAAAAACATATGTCTGATTGCGTGTGGATGATGATTTGGTGTTACAATGCCGACACTCGTGTTAAAAGTAATTTATTCATTTAGAATGATTGCACATTGAATACCTCGCGAGTTACTGGGTTATTGTCATGCTACATATTTTTTATTGCCTGGAATGTTATGTATTTTATGTGTGCAATGAAATATGATCTAGCACTTAATTTTTAGTGAAGAAAGCTGTTATTACTGCGAAACAGTTTTCTAGTAATAAATATAATATACACTGTTTGCCTAACATGTAGTTTTGTACTTATTTATATAAGAAATAATATTGTTTTTAAAATAAGCCATGACTAATACACGATTGACCCGTTTTCTTTTCTCTAAATTATGGTTTACAATAGTTTTATAGAAAACTATATTAGATGCTTATTATAATCCAAACATCAGCACATATTTAACTTTTTTTTCCCAAAAAAAAAATGCCTTTTCAGATGGACTGGGAAAACTCTATTATTGGGTTTACCCAACCCAAACAATTATTAAACCAGGTTGATTACCCATCTCTATTATTCTCTATGTACAATCATCAGTCATCACATGAATGATTACAATCCCCATTGCACAGAATGCGTGTTATTCCAACTTCAATAACAAAGATTAAAAATAAACCGGTCCGTGTTTAATGTTATGATTTGTTCAGTGTGCTTGCTATTCTTATAATTATATTTGTATCTAAGCTGATGCATTCCTATTATACTATGGAAGGCCCCAGATAAATGTGGAATAAAGAACATTGACCTTTCCTTCATTGAATATCTCTTTGTAGGGGACCCGAACAGTAATTTAGGAATTGTTTTTCATTACTAGTAAAGGGAAGGATCACGTTGAATCAGGACATGTCATTATTTCTGTTTTTGAAATTAAGTGTGTCAATAAATGTTGGTGGGTGGGGCAATGACCGTTATTCCACATATATTTGGAGCCTGCCATAGTTCCTTCACACAACTTAACTCATATATTATTCCAAAGGAGCATTTTACTGGGGCAAAGCCTATCACACATTCAGTCATAGTGACAGCATTTTCATAATTAGATCCACTGATCCAATTATGAAGAATGTTGTTATCAAGAATGTTAAAAAACTCACACTAAGGCCACTGCCTTAGTATGAGTTTTTTAACATTCTTGATCGCATTAGACTAAACGTCAATTTGTATTGAAACTGAATAAGCGCTGTCTGGTGACACTTTCGAACAACCTGTTTTTTTCTATACAATTTGACATATTCAAACGTTTAAGTTAACGCGATTGAGTATGTTAAAAAACCCACACTAAGCCCTCAGTCCTTCTTGAGATTATCTATTACAAACAAACTGACAGCATTACCTCTTTAGTTTAAATTTTAATCTTAGCTATAGCTTTTGTTCTATATTCTATGTTCCTTCTGTGTTCTTTTTTTAATGTGTTGTTAATTTTTTTCTGTTTTACCATAATTATTTGTACAGGTGTCCAAAAGATCATGGTCACGGGCACTTCGGTGCGGAACAGCAAGGAAGCCCTACGACTGACACGCCTCTATCCCAGCACAATTTACTCCACAGCCGGTGAGTCTCTCTTAAATATTGCAGCTTTATTTCTGCCCTTCTAATATCCAACTGATTTTTCATGATTTTAACCAATTTTGGGAAAAAAATATATGTAAGTATAAAAAAACAATTATCAGTTGAATAAAGTTAATGTTTAAAAAGTTTTATTATAACTACCATAAAAAAAGAAGATGCAAAGGTGCTAGCTTTGCATCTTTTTTTATTCTAGTTTAATATCAATATTTTAACCTATCTAAAGTGCCAGCCTTTTTAAAAGACATCAAATTCTTTGAATGCATAGTTTATAAGCACATCGTGGTTACAGACAGATGAAGATGACACACAAGTGACTTATCAAGAATCAAGATAATTATCTATATTATAAAATAAACTGTCATTTTATTATGTAAACAAAAATTAATTATTGTGGTAAAATCAAAACTCCATTAACACTCAATTTGTCATTCAGTAATTAATTTTCCTAATCAATAACTAGTCAGTTTATAGTGTCATTAATTATTTTTATTATACTAATGAATATTTTTAAATATCTTACTAGATTATTATTGTACTAATATATTTATTGATGCATGAATGAATTAAAATCTGCTTTTTGAAGATTTAGATAACATCTTGCAATAAATTTAAAAAAAAAATCTAGTTCAGCTAATCTGTGGAAGTTTCGAGTTATATTTTAAGTAAAAATATCTTGCAACTTCTGTATTTAGGTAATTATACATGCATTGCTGAACAGAGGCCTTTTGTAGTGCTACACAGTATACAGATAACTATTACACTCCAAAATATTTATTTAAATCAGGTGAAAACACTATCAAAATTAATGAAGTAGTTCTCCAGAAAACCATACAGTCTCATGTAGATAAAGCATTTCCTTACTGTGCAGGTTATGTAAATATTCAAATGTTAAATTACAAGTACCAAAAGCAGCTAATTACCCTACTTTTACAATGAGCTGTAATTAAAATTTTGTAACTCTCTCTTTGTTATAAATTCATGTGCATAATATTAATGACTGTATGTAGGCAAATATAGTAGTTATTTTAATACTTTTCGTAACTAGAATGTCTATCTTAGTTGTTCCGTTGAGTGGGGCTAATTTATATCGGGCCAACTGCCACTCTGAACAAGCATTTTCTTTATTCTGGTATATTATAAATAATTTTTGTAATCGGATCAGTACTTTCATAGATCGTGTTTATGATATATTTTCAAACTGTTTTGATGCGCCTGAAAATGAGATACCCAGTTACTTCTACATCTAATATGTCGCAGCCAAATAGCTTAATCAGCCGTTTAATTGGTGGCCTAGCTCTAGCCTTTAAATGCCCCGATTTCAGCGACCTAAGTGACATCTTTTGTCAATATTTTTTAATGACTTGCCCATGTCACTTATATCGCTGATTAAATGGCGCAGTTCAATGAAAAGGCTAGGATTTTAATTAATGAAATGGCTGATTTAGCTAGTTTATATAAAACAAATTCGGGTTTGTTACTGATCTGGAAATAGGCGTAATTTAGTACTGTGCTGTGAGGAGCTCAGAAAGACAGCCTCTCCATTTAAAGTACTGGTATTCAGCTGCATTTAGTTAGATCAGAAACCGACCCCAACACCAGAAATTTTGGAGTGACGACATGTCGCCTTGGAATCCTTGGCCGTCTGCACCAGTAAATCATACCGACAATTCATTTGGTCCAGGTGTTCACCCCCACGATGCGAAGTCAATGATAGAGGAGGATATGTGGGCCGATCTTCACGAGGTAGCCGCTGCGCCGGAGTGCGTGGCGGTCGGCGAGTGTGGCCTCAACTACAGCAAGGATTTCTCCGAGCCGCACGTGCAGCGCGACGTGTTCAAGCGACAGGTCAGTGAAACACAGCGGTACATGATAGAGTGGTGCACACATGGGTTGTGAGCTGCACGAGGTGGCAGCAGTAGTAACCTGACGTAGGATAGCACAAACTTTCATCATCAGACAGTCATCCCATAAGGGTAAGGCAGAGGGGTAACGTGTAGGTACATGTACATATGTCACCGGAAAATTGACTCCGTAAGTTTGTAAAATACGTGTGTGAAATTGTAAACGATTTTTTCTAAATAAGACACGGATATATTGGAAACTATTGAATGTGAATAGGATTTGTTGTATTCAAAATGATAAATGCTCATATTATATCGAAAAATTATAATCTAAAAAAGATTTATTACAATCTGACGGAGTTACGGAGTTTGCAATTATCCTGTGACATTGTAACATAATGTGTACACCCACCTCTGCAGTTTTAAGCCTATATGACCTTGTATACTATATATGGGAACCTATTGTCGTTAGTAAAATGCAAACTTATTACCTACTCAGGTATTCCTGGTGGAAAAAACCCTATAATTTTGCTACTTCAAACGCTTATCTAATTCTAATCTTTACATTATGTATCGCTAAATATTTTAATGTGATCGTATCCGAAGGGAAATGCGGGCATACAGCACTAGGAGGACGAGACTTTCCCCCGAAAAAAAAATTTGGTCTTCTTATTTCTGTCCAGCATTTTATTGTCTTTTTAGTTCCTAAAAAAATAACTCATTACTTTTGCGCAAACGTGTTCTAAATTAATTCGGACGGTTCGTGTTGTTACCATCACCAAAGATGTTCATATTCAATTTGTATGTTCTTCATTGGTAATCTACCATTATCTGTGAGCAAGAATCATAAAGATAGTACTTAAAGTATATGAGGGACATCCGTATATACTCAATAACAATCATCTGGATTGCTCCAGAAACGACGTCAACCCGCATGCGCATGCGTCGCCGTCCAATCTTTTCAATACAACACATACTGCATTCAATCCAGATGAATCAGCTTCGAATGCGATGCGCTCGAACGTTCCAGCCAATATAAATAGCTTGGAGTTTTTAAGGCGATGACAACACTTGAAATAGGCTTATTATTTGTTATGTAGATTAGTGTGTGTTGTGTCCCACTGCGGGTCAAAGGCCTCACTTTCTTCCTTTCATTTCTCCCGGCTTTAAAGAAAGAAAGAAAGAAAAATATTTATTTGTGACTCGCACAAGACACAAAAAAGTAAAAAAATAATAATGATATTTAAAATTAACAGTAGGCACACATAAGAAAAGCATGTAAATAATATGTGCGAGGCCAAAAAGGTCCCTATCTCAGCATTATGCTTTGAAAAAATCCTGTCGATAGATCGTCTGAAATAGGCTTGTTTAAAGAAAAGAAATCCTATATCTATTTAGTTTAAGGGTAATCTCCTTCTTCTTCGTCGTTCCCTCACTGCTGAGGATCGCGACCACATACGACGCGCCTCCAAGCCATGCGGTCTTCTGCAATGTGGACCGCTCTGTGCATGCTGCCTCCAACAGCCTTCTTTATGGCGTCAGACCATCTTGTTTACCCTTAATATGTACCTATTAAATTGGAAAAAAAAAACAATGCAAATGGTAAGCTTATCCCTTACCTTTCAAAATTACGTTTCCGTTACTGACTGACTTACGTTGGTAAAATTAAAATAACAAGTAAGTAGAAATTAGTGATTTTTGAGTAGGTTTATCGATCAAATGCTTCATATTTTGCAACAAGCCTTTTCTATGAGAGCCAACAGTGACTGGGCTTAGATCTTGTCTCTTAAACAAAATATTCTACGTTCATAAATTCATTTCTTTGGTCTACGTAATCAGTGCCCGTACAATTGCAATTTAAATAATATCCGGCACCTTTATTGCATAACATATTCGAGACTCGTAACATGGCGAGAGCTTGCATTTCGACGATTCTGCTACATTTGTTTTATAGTTGTTGAGGAAATAAATCAAAAGACAAGTGCCGAATGGTTACTGCTGAATTTCTGCTTCTTAACGTAATCAACCCAAATGACACCCATTTGAAACTAAAAAAAATAGTGTTTACGCACATTCGCACGTGTACGCCGTATGTCATTTCATACGAACTTTCAAGTCCTTATTCTTCAAAATGAATGAACCGATTTTAACGAAACTTGGTATGCATACGCTAGATATCCAGGTCTAAATAGTTATCAGAAAACATTTTTGAAAAATAGTTCAGGGGGAAGGATATAGTGATTTTTCACTTTCTATAGAAAACTTAAAATCGCTTTCTCTCTCCTTCTGAAATATTTTTCAAAAATGTTTTCTAATAACTATTTAGACCTGAATATCTAGCGTTTGCATACCAAGTTCCGTTAAAATCGGTTCATTCATTTTGAAGAATAAGGATTTGAAAGTTTGTATGAAAAGCCGTACCGCGTAAACGCACTTAAGGTTCTATAAGTTGGAACTAGGAAATCCGATATTAAAGTGCAAAAATGGGTGCGCAAATTTAGGTGCACTCTCTGATCCTTTGAATCTCATAGTTTGATTTGACGGCAATCCGACAACGCTAGGCAGAGATCAGGTGCAGGACCAACGACGCACGGTGATGCCACACCACTGACTTCCAAACTCCGGGCTACTACACAAGTATTCCTCATGGAAAACCCCCAATACCTAACGCTTTTTGCTCGACCTAGGAACCCAGCCCATGCGTCGCCCTCGGTAGTCACGATTGCGGATAACGTGGTAATTTACTCACTCTTGACTTAAATACCATCAGGTTATAGCTATCACGAAACACAGACTCCGGCAGGGAATTCCACTCATTATTTATCTATCTGTGTCATATCTTGTCTGTCATCCACGCAACGCTATTCTGTCCATTTTCATTTGCCCTGGCATCAAGCCAAACTGAACTCCAGTAAAACATTGCAGTCTTTACTAGTTTCTATTTACAGTTTCAACTATACTTGGTCACGTCTCATTTCTTTGTTTACCAAATGAATTTGCGTCAGTGAGATTGTGTTTAGTGAAACTGAAATTATTGCTAATCGATTCAGCATCAACTCGCGTAAGATGAATCGATGTTTTTAGAATGCTGAAATAAACAGAAAACACGGGCACGCTCGCTCCATCATAGACCTCATCCATCGCTTTCTATCAGGAGTGATCGAGGTCAAGAGTTAGCCAATTCCTCAATAAAAAAAAACACATGAAAAGCGTTGATTGGTTGCAAAACAGAACATACTTGAGTCAATCTGTCATTTTCCCAACATCGTTGGGATCGGCTTCTAGTCTAGCTGCATCCAGGCGGCTGAATACCAGTATTTTACATGGAGGGACTGCCTATCTGACCTCCACAACCCAGTAACTGTTAAACAGTACCCCTTGGCAAGAATGCAACCAGATTTCTTGGTCTCTGACTGCCCCGTAACGACTGCCAAAGATCAGCTCGAAAGTCAGCCCGGACCAAAAGCTTCAATGTGATTTCCGAAGCTCTGAGGAACCTCGGTATTTTAATATGGTCACTTTAACGTACCGAGTTACCGACCCCAGTCGAGAACCTCTGCACGCGTTGCCTAATATTGAAGATCGACCCGTGCGACTGTTATGATATTTAACTACGAACCCCTAAACGAAATAGGACGTACTTGAGTGAGTGTCCTAAAACAATGAACGAGCTGGTGTTATTCCACTACAGGTCCAAGGCCTCCCTTACATCTTTTTCCCGGTCTTCAGCGATTTTTAGCCCGTCCTTTGAAGAAGGCCAGGTCATCCGGCAACGTTGACGTTTCCTAGTGTTTGGAATCCGCTGAGTGATATTCTTTGCCAAGTTAAACAAGCTAAGACCAGAAATATTTTATTTTTGGCCTGATCTACCCACTGCACGGCAAAGGCCTCCATTTCTTCCTTCCATTTATCTCGTCGTTGGGCTAGAGTGGACCAATCCTGTCGATAGGCGTCAAGCTTATCCCGCCATCTTCGCCTGGGTCTGTCGCTGGGTCTGACATTTTCTGGGACTCACATTGTGCTTGATTTAACGCGTGAACCGTTCGACATGCGGCAGACCTATGTCTAGAAAATAGCTAGCTACAAAGAGTTTGCTATTAAGTGCCCTAATAGCTGTTGTCTACACTAGAAATCGAGCAGTAGCCGTTATTACGGGTAATAAACCAATGACCGGTTACGTAAAAATGCGTGTTTATTGTAGCTCTATTAATAACTACAAAGGAATGGATATTTCGGTGTTGTATAATAAAGCGAGAAGTTCACCGGAGACGATTTGCCCGCGGGCATTCCTTTGAGCCTTGTCCGCGGCGACCAGAAAAAGTATCAGATTCATCCCTTACCTAAACTAAAAAACTAATGCCATGCTTTTCCGGAACACTTTATAACAGACTAACTTTTGCCCGCGACTTCGTACGCGCATAACCTTTTTTCCCATTCCTGTAACAATTTAGGGAAATCCTCTCTTAGTGCTCCCCTTACACTCCCCGAGGAACCTACATCCCAAATTTCAGCTTTCTACGACCTGTAGTTTCAGCTGTTCGTTGTTTGTCATTCGCCAACGTCACTCAGTAACGAAAGAATTTTGTAAATAATATATTGATAGCTATAGGCTATACCTATACCTAAGAAGAATAGGCTACTTCTAGACAAGCATGCTCCATCGTCCACATCATCGCTTACTATCAAATAAGATAATGGTCCAACGCGTGCCTATCAATAACTTAAAGAAACGTCTGGCAACGCAAGCGATACTTGCGTGTTTGGCTCTTTGAGTAAAGCCGTTGATATGCAACTGACAAGAAACAGCGATCCTGTCATTTACTAGTGTTAAAAACACTAGCATTACACACAGCATAGAATTACCACCTCATAATGAGTGTTAAACGATCATAACTGCGCTAATTTTCATTCAAACACGACTGGCGTATATATCATTACTGCCATTGATCCGCTCCGGTTATATTTGTTCGGTGCATGCCCACGCATCACTGTGGCACAGTGCAGGAATGTTGCAGTAGTTTTAAATTGAGCTACTGTTGAGATGATTTTTTTAGATAGTGTAGTATAGTAGTCATCCGGGGAGCTTGTGGCAAAATAATAACAACCGCATGGGTTCTTTGAGATTAAGAAATGCTTGCGAGTTCGTATACTGGTGATCATCCATTACTTACCTAGACTCCTTTACAGCTGTCTTTTGCAGGTTTTTGACTCACGAGAAGTCAGAAGGCAGGAAATCAGACAATTTATATAGTCTTGCAAAGCGGTATCGTGTTACCTCGTTACGGACTTACGATTAGTAACCCGAACTAAGAACAACTGTCAAATCGTGTTGCCCTTCATTCTTAGTTCGGGTTCGGGACTAATCGTAAGTCGGTAGGTGATACGGAGTAGAAAACGCCCGACACCAAGGCGAAACTACGGACTTCGGGCTTAGAGTGTGGACTCCTAGATAGGCAGAAGCGTCATTTAAAATATTGATATTCAGCTGCGTTTGTTTAAACTGGAAGCCGACCCTAACGTAGTTGGTAAAAAGGCCAGGCAGACACATCAGCTCTGAACTAAAATATCGACAGGTTATACATTTCAAACGCGTTTCTAAATTCGAATTAAAAACCAGCCAGAGCTATTTTTCTACCATTTTTCTGCCAGCCTGTATTCTATAAAGGTCTCCTTCAGTAGGCAACCTTCACAGTACATATAGCGAGGCTTCCCGCCTATGACGAGTCGGACGTACATTTACAACATAATCATTTCTTAATCAGTCGTTATAATGTTGCCTGGCCTGTAAGCCCAGTGCGATTTGGGTTTTACTGCGCTTGACCACTCGCCTGATGGAAAGCGATGATCTGGTCGATGATGTAACACGCTAGCCTAGAAGCAACCTTTCAGTCTTGACTTAAATACCTCCAGGTTGTAGTTCCAGGAAAAAGGTGACCCCCAAATAGAGAAGAAGCCAGGAATTTGTGTTCTTCCTGATACTTTTACCCCACTTTTGGCGATTTTTCGTTTTTGCGTCATTACCTACTGGCGGTAAGCCCATCTTCGACTTATCATTGTGGATTGTCCTGGTCCAGGTAGTCGGTGGGCGTCCTCTGCCTTTGTTTCCTTGGCCACGACCTGTCTAGTCATATGGACAGGTAATTTTTCGTTTTAAGACACCGGTATCGATGTTTGCCTTCAAAGTTTTTGAGTAGTTATTGCCATCTAACCTTCCCCAACATACGTCCTTGACGTTGACCTTACCAATAATACACGAACACTTTGATCTTCTTGTTCGTTGGCACGTTTCTAATTCGAGTGCCTGGTCCCATTTTGCAACGCTCAAGTTCTGAGTCAGCCGTGCAGTCATGACCTGTTTTAGATCGTTAAAGCGGTTTTCATCGTATGTTCCTGTTAATTTGATGAATATTTACGTTTCATACTGGTGTTTCAGGTCGGGCAAAGTATTATTGGGTGTTTCCATGAGGACGGTTTTAGTACGATGTAATTAAAATAGAAGATTGGGATTAATTAATTGAATTGTGCCCGTTTAATGGCAAATATTGACCAATGGCTTATCGACTAGAAAAAGACTAGGCCCTAAGTATCCCCCTAACTTTATCCCAATCTATTTATGGTGGTACAGAATCTTTTGCCATATTAGCTCTTTTACTCTATGAAATAGGTCTCTTTATTGTACCTACTCCTCTGCCTATCCATTCGGTGAACTTATTCGTGAAGTTATGTATGACGGCGCGCAGCTAAATTAAAAGTAAATCCAAGATTTAAGATGAGAGACTGATTGTGTTATTTGGTGCACATCTCAACTTGTACACCATGCTCAAATGGTGAATTTAGCAACTGGTGCACTTCTCAATTGGTGCACTTCGCAAAAGGAGCACTTTTTAAGATGAGTGGAGATTTGGAAAAATTGTCTAAAAATGAAAGAATCTTTGGTTTTGCGTAGGTTATTTTCTTAAAAATACCTTTCAAGTAGGTACACACTTACTTAAACTTAAACAATTTTCAATAATAGTATAAGATGCGAAGTGTGCCATATGAGAAGTGCACCAGTGGCTAAGTTCACCATTTGAGCATGGTGTACAAGTTGAGATGTGCACCAAATGCGTCAAACCCCTAACCTATTGGCTCGTAATCTAGTTTCATCTTGTGTTTTACCGTACATTTTATTTACAAATGTAAACGAATGAAACGAGTGACTGTTATGAATCACAAACGTGCTATTATTTCAACGTTTCTTCTATAACACGCCCATGATGGAAGACTATCATAAAGACCGCTCCGCTGCCCATTCTGATATTCCGTCATGTATTATGACTAGTATTTCAGACTGATATGTAAACAAAGTCACCTTGGGTTATATCAACTAACTAGGTACTTTGTTGTGGAAGACCTTTATTGATTGTGTTATCACTTCTCGTATGTGTCACATACTAAGATAATGTGTATTAAGGTATTGGGAGTTGTTGAGACTCAACTCAATTCAAGTATCTACTTTCATTAGCTGGTGTATATTATCTTCACTCGCCAACAAGTCAAAAATTCCGAACGAAAAAAACGAAATACCAAAGTTCCAATTCTTAAATGTTTTTAAGCAACGTTCGCATCTGCATGTCAGTCGAAATCGGTCATAAATGTATGGAAATTGAGGCTTTTTTGAGAAATTGCGACTAAGATTTATTAAGTCCTAAGGCGTCTATTTAATATTGTGCACAGTCTTTGAATTCTGAATAAAAGATGGTATTGTACCTGTCTCAAACAATTGTGCTGCATGAAGGAGCCTTCTCGTGTAGCGCAATTTGTTTCATCAGACACTAGTAAACAGAGCGCTCGGCGCATCCTGGACAGTCTCACCTAACACCTTATGAGACTGGCCAATCCTTCCCTTGCGGTGGTAGGGCTAACACCCGCCTGGTTCGCGACCACCCTCCCACCGGAGTCCGGCGTCAAGCAGCCTCCTGTGTTTCGTTGACGCGTGGGAGTACAATTGCCTCAAGGCATCTTCTGGGTACGCTCGCTCCATCATAGTTCTCATCCATCGCTTTCCATCAAGCGTGACGAGGTCATGAGCTAGCCAACTCCTCAATAAAAAAAAATGTCGATGTGATATTTTTTTTTATGCGTTTGCCACATCAGTCGTTAAAACGTGACAGACAGAACTGCTTTTGCATTAAATTGAAAGTCTGTGGATTGAGATTATTACGCGATATATCAGGGACCAGTTTCTGAAACCTAGCCAAGTCTAGTAAAACTAGTGCTGTAATTGATATCACTCGAAGTTTACGTTTCTTGATTCTAAACTTGTAGATTACTAGTAACAAGTCTTTTATTAGTAACTATGTTTTTCGCGCGGCTTCGTCCCCTCACGAGAAGAAATTTTCAAATAAAATATGACCACACCTTTCTGTTACACCATGTAGATTTGGAGTCGAGAGTATTACAGTGTAGAGTAATGGATATTGTCCAAATGAGAGCTATTACAGTCAAGAGCGTGTTACGCAGAGTGATAGTTAGTTGCATAAAACACACGGCCAGATGAGGAAATAATAAAAGCGTTTCAGTCGCTGACGCTTGCTGCACACGTTTTATGGTTTCCATGATCCAGTTGTTAAAATGAAATAACATTGAAAGTGAGAAATGAGTATGTGAGGGAGTTTATATAAATAAATCCCCCCATTTGGGGGAGGCCTATGTCCAGCAGTGGACGGCTCTCGGCTGATATGATGATGATGATGATGAAAGAAGAGGAAGTCAGTGATAGCTATAGGCCCAGTAGTACAAGCGGCCTTACGGTTGACAGAACGGAATGAAAGAACAAGACCTATTGCACCGACCATACGTAAAAGCCTAGGCTTGCGGAATTTAAAAAAAATCGAAAGAGTCACCGCTGCCCTGGAACGCAAAGGGCATTATGAGGAGCACGGATGGGTTTTAGTCAGTGAGAATCTGACACTTCCTTTCGCTCCACCTAGAGCGGATGGAGTCATTTGATGATTTCCAATACTTCAAAAAAAAAAAGAAAGAGGCAGCCACCCGGTATTTCATCCTTTCCTGGGATAGCGCAAAGGACACGTCCCGATTACCAGTGTTTGGTTTGAGCTCGTCCATTTTTGCCGACCATCATATCAGTCGAAAGACGTCCACTGCTGGACATAGACCTTTTTTTTTCGGGGGGAAATCCTCATGGATGTCCTCTGCCCTGGGGCGGGCGGAGGGGTCTGT
The DNA here is from genome assembly GCA_947386135.1 of Melanchra persicariae. Taxonomy (NCBI): domain Eukaryota; kingdom Metazoa; phylum Arthropoda; class Insecta; order Lepidoptera; family Noctuidae; genus Melanchra; species Melanchra persicariae. Next base: position 17,608,021 of record OX376662.1, on the reverse strand, counting down.
CAGTCTCTTACAGACTAAAACCACCCCGGTGTTCCACTCTTTCCTACGTCGGGGATTGCGGGAACGTACGCGACTTCCGTAATCCCCAGCTGGTGCCGGCCTGCCTCTGCGGGCCACCTCGTAAGCGGGGGGAGTGAGGTGTTTAACTCCCCCCGCGACACACGTGTTTAACACCACGCGCCGCCACCTCGGGTCCGGATAAATGGGGGGCGACAGACGTACTCAAGTCCGCCGCCCCTGGACCCACTTAGGGGGGCCGAAGGATAGTAGATGATGGACATAAAATTCAGCGATAATTTTCGTTCTAGAGTCTGAGTCTTAGAAAATGACGAATATTGGTAACTGTACTAAGCCCATAAGTAAAGAGATCTCTTCTCATTCGTAAAAATATTTGCGTGAACCTTCCCATAGCAGAAGAATATTAAGCTTAGTAGGAGTTAAACACAAACTGAGGAATGTTTTTTAAAAACAAAAATAAATAAGTAATCTCATTGCAACATCATCCGTTTTAATGTTGTTTTACGAATGCACATCGCTCACTAATTAAAGTTTATTAGTGTTAATGAGAATTTACGTATTGATAAGCAACAGACATCTTTGCACATTATTTTGAAAGCAGAACATGACGTGTGTTGAGTCAAATATTGAGGTCATCAGCATTGAGGTAAAATATACTGAAAAAGAAATGCATCCATTAACATTTTACTGAATGCATATATTTTTTTAAATAATTTCTTTATGTGTTGTGTTACTGTGGGGCAAAGGGCATCTGTCCTCTGCCATCTTATTTTTGCTTAGCTGAAAATTCTACAACTTTTATAGATGTTGCATTTTATCTTTGCAATCAGCGGGCATGGCTATAGTGCGTGATCCTCATCATCTTTAGTCATGGAAAACAAACGTTCTCGAGTTCCTACGAATAGATATAAGGGAAAGGACAGTGACCGCTATTGCCAGCCAGAACGACTTTATCATTTCCTTTTCATTATGATCCAGTTTAATTTTTATTTTCATGAGTTTCATTTTCTGTTACGAATTTACCACCCTGTTCAAGGCCATTTCCATTGCTATTTTGATCGCATAATTCACTTCTACGATTGAACAATACAGTATTGTTTCTTAGAAAATCGAATGTGTTTATGTGTTATAGTAATAAACAAACAAACATGTACAGCATGCACACACAACAGTGAATCATAAAGATAGTAATGATAGCATTATTTACAATTCACTCAGATTGGAATGTATATTTCGCAGCCAGCTAGCTTAATCAGCCGTTTCATTAAAAGCCTAGCTTTTTCATTGAACTGCGCCGTTTAATCAGCGACATGGGCAAGTTATTAAACGATGTTTTATTAATGTTCCTATGTGTTTTTGTAAGAGCTTTGTATATTAAGGTTTTTGTGTTAATAAACTATTATTATTATATTATATTGAACAAAAGATGTCACTTGGGTCGTTCAAAAATCGGCGCATTTAAATGAAAAGCCTAGCCTTTTGCATAATTTTTACTAAAACTGTACGTATATGTCCGTATACAGACGGACATATACGTACAGTTTTAGTAAAAATTATGCAAAATTCAAAAGCGATTATCTCTTAATGTAGGTAGGTACTAATTGATATTGATGAGTGAGGAGCTCGTGGATAAATTATAACAGCCGCACGGGTCGATCTTCAAGGTTAAGCAACGCTTGCCGGGGTCGGTCTGTAGATGGGTTACCATCTTAACATACTGAGACTCCTCCGTGCCTCGGAAAACACGTCATGGTCCCGATTCTCATTTGTAGATCTTTGGCAGTCGTTACGGATTGTCAGAAGCCAGAAAATCTCTAATCTCTGGAACTACCAGTCTGATTTAGAAAATTATTTTTGTATATGATAGCTACATTCATGAGGAAGGCTATACGGGAACGGGAAATTCCAACGGGAACGTAAAAAAGGGATATACGCGTACGAAGTCGCAGGCAAAAGCTAGTAAAATATTGCACTACACATCAAAATTCCTAAAACAAATTAAAATATTCCAAATAAAATCAAAATCTTCCTAATAACTCGTTTTCTAATCTGTTACAACGTCGGAAGCTGCACAATCTCGCCAGATCAAAGGACTAGGTAACTGATGTCGCTGTCAGACTATATTTAGTTCGCTCCAGACGCTTTCGAGTCACGCCCATATACATTTAGATGGTGATCAACCTGAGGAATTGATGGCTTCAACGTTGTATAAAAAATATTGGAGAGGAAGACATTACTTTTGATATTTTTAGAAAGTGTTCCAGGATGAGTCTCAGGTTTTAATGTAATTCAGGAAATGTTAGAACGAATTAACCCATCTGTTTTTCTGTAGCTCAATTAATAAGTAAGCGTTGTTATAAAACTACAGCAGTACCTAACAAGTGTGTTTAAATAATAGGTAGGTACATAATCAATTATCTAATTGAGATTTGTCTTGTACGTATCAATACCATAGTAAGGTTTGTCTTGAGGTCGCAAGCGTGACTCCTGAGCGTGGGTCCGTGGTTTTTAATTTCCAGATCGGGTAGTATTGGGAGGGCTTTTTCTATTGGTAATTTCTAAGTAACAGTAACTTCGGAAGTTGGAGATGAGACACCCTCGTGAGTCGGAAGGCACGTAAAGCTGATTGCGGATTTTGTTAGAAAGAGTCACCGCGGACCTGGAACGCAAAGGGCACTAGAAGGAGCACGGATGGGTTTTATTCAGTAAGAGTCTGACACTCCCTCCCGCTCCACCCAGAGCGGAAGGGGTCATTTGATGATTTCCCATCCATAACAAAAAGGCATGTAAAGCTGTTCATTCTCACCCTGGTCGTGTAATGTGCCGTCCCGTCAGGCCATGAGAGGAAAGGATCAGAACCTGTGTTCAATCAATCCATCAAAATTGTTTATTTACAAGTGAATACGTTGTTTACACAAAAGAACGATACTATACTCACTTTAGAACGAGACAAAAGGGAACAGAGTTCGTATAAAATTATAATCTAATCAAAGTTATAATCTACTGTCAATGTATTTTGATTTTTTTTTAAAACGTTGCCCCACACTAGAAATTCCTTCTGTATCGTGGGTGCGATAACAAACATACAAACTCACATACACAAACAGCCAGACCCGGAACAACCATCTGTAAGCCATACAAATATTTGTTGCGTGCGGGAATCGAACCCGCGACACGCAGCGCAGCAGCTAATTGCTCAAACACTGCACCAAACGTGTCGTCATAAAATGTATTGCATCTACAAATTACTGTTAGCTAAAACGCTGTCTTTTACTCCGCCACTTTCTTGTTTTACTAGCTTATTCTAAGACAGCAATCAGCTCAGTTTGTGAAATAAATTATCATTGTCAATAAATTTTATTTATCTCAGCAATCTTTAAAGTGTCGACTGGAGAAGCATTAATGTATAAAATGAAGTTATTACTCTAATAAAATAATGAAATTGCCTCGTTAGTCTAATTGTCGCTAGCGCTATTGCTGAGAAAAGTATCTGGGTTTTTCAATTTATTATATTTAGTACTAGCTTCAACTCGGCTTCATTTGCGTTAACATAGATTTTCGCAAAAAAAAGTAGTAGCATATAACCCTCCCATCTATCTCCGTAGCAGAATCTATCAAAATCGGTTTAGTTATTTAGGCGTGTAAGCGTAACAAACAACACACTTTTGCATTTATAATAACATTAGTTACGATGTTTGTGTACTTGTAGGAATAGTATTGAAACACGAAACACGCTTGTGTCTTAAATGTGGGAAGCTCTGCGGTTTGATAACAGTCTGATTCATCTGCTTTGCGTCAACGTAACTGTTGAGATATGTCGGATCAACGTTGTCTCATGAAAAACAGAACTGTGACTAATAGCTATGAATGTTTTAGTTTCCGTAGGCAAGGTTATTTTATGCAATATCAAACATTATTATTTTTTCTAAGCCCGCTGTGTTCCACCTCAATCTATCTTGAGCAATCTGAGTCCAATCCTCTAGGTAGGAGTAGGAGTCCAGCTCGTCTAGCCATCTACTTTTGGGTCTACCGCGTCGCCGGTTCCTGATGTTCGGGACCCAACCTGTGGTTACTTTCGCCCAGTTCTCATGTGGCATGCGGCAATATCAAACATATTTTACAGAAAAGTTATCTTATTTAACCATGGGATTGAATTGTGACTCTTTCCCGCGTCCAGTTAGATCACTGGATGCGAGACGCATTGGACCGGTACTTGTGGCGACCCTAGGCTGTCGTAACATCTTTTGTCTAATGATTATGAACCATTTGAATATCTTTTATCTTTCTCTGTTGCCTCCGAAATCGATCGCTAACGAACATCAACTCTCTTTTGACTGACATAGGACATAAAAGATTCAATAAAGTGTATATCTGAAAGTCAGAAGCTAATATTTTACACATTTTTATATTTATGCTATGCGTGTGAGCTGCCTGTCAGCCATTATGACAATCAATCAGTCACGAAATTGCTTTATATTTAAATAAAAAATCTCACAAACTTTCCTTCTATTACAGGTTGAAATGGCATGCGAACTAAGGAAGCCCCTCTTCGTACATGAAAAAGAGGCCCAAGACGACTTAATAAAAATTCTAGACGAATTTGGTAGTCGTCTACCCGCTGTAGTGATTCACTCCTTTACGGGTTCAGTGGAACAGGGCCTTAAATATATTGAGAAAGGTTTCTACCTGGGTATCACGGGCTACATCTGTAAGGATAAGTCTGATGGTGGAATCAGGAGGCTGCTGTCGGAAAGCTTGCTGCCTCTGGACAAGTTGCTCGTGGAGACTGATTCGCCGTTCATGTACCCGAATATGAGGGCTTCGAAATTGCCGTTGCATGTTAAGGATTCTTTGACTGAGAGGTAAGTTTGAAGTGCTACTTATTTCTTTGTTAAGCAGGCTATTAGTGTTATAAGAGTTTTTCAACTGCCTCCGTGGTCGAGTGGTTTAGGCGTTTGCCTTGTGACCCGGTGGTCGTAGGTTCGATTCCCACGGGAAGCATACTTTGTAAAGTTGTTTCCAGTTTGGCTAGGACATTACAAGTTTAATTCACCTGATTGTCTGATAAAAAGATGATTCCGTGCTTCGGAAGGCACGTATAAGCCGGTGGTCCCGGCCGCCGAATGGCGGTCGTCAAGCCATGTTAGAGGCCCTTGAGGCGGTTTAGAAACTCTGACACTAGGGTGTGTGGGGTCGTTAGACCTTACTGCCTCCACGAAGAAGAAGAAGAGTTTTTGCACTGAGGAATACTATCACGACAACTGAAGACGCAGTGTTGGAAAGTCTCGCATGGCGTGGACCGATGACACGTGTCGATGTGCCAAGACTTGGGCAATCTTCAACAAATCTTCATCTTCAACAACAAGACATGGACATAACTAGTCTGCGTTGAAGATTGCTTAAGTGCTCCTTTAGCCCCCGGGCCCCCCGGTGCAAGTATGCGAGGGAACACGACGTGGTTTTAGTTAGTAGGAGCCTAAAATACCCCTCCGTCAGTCCCAGGACGGAGGACATCCATGAGGATTTCCACCTCGATACCAAAAAAAAGGGCCTATGTCCAGTAATGGACGTTTTTTGGCTAAAACGATAATGTTATAGTTTTAACATGTTACTTAGGCATTACACATACCTATAGATCGCTTAATATTAGTGAAAGCATTCGACTTTCGTCACAATTTTATCGCTTTATTTTGTACCATGAAATTAACGTGCCTAAATCGACAATGCAATTAAAATGGAAACACGAGTAAGGTTTCATATGGTAGACTAGCTTTTGCCCGCGACTTCGTACGGGCATAACCCGTTTCCCATTCCCGTATAGCCTAAGCTGCCGCCCGCGTGAATGTCGAAAATTATCCCAAGGGAACATACTCCCGGGCTAAAAAGTATCCTATGTGTTATTCCAGACTGTAATCTACCTCTGTGCCAAATTTCATCAAGATCTATTCAGTAGTTTTTGCGTGATTGCGTAACAAACATACATACTTTCATCCATACAAACTTTCGCACTTATAACATTGGTATAGATTTGATTTAAAAAAAATACTTCAAATAAGACAATAGAACTGTTACAAAAGTAGACTTATCGAGATAAAGCTACCGAAAGATAAATACTTATTACCTATATAGCAGCGCAGACGCGGGTTTATTGGGCCATTTGTGATAAGACAGATAGTGATAAGATATGCTTCTACTTTAGTATTGATAACAAAATTAAACAACAACAATAATATCGTACAACGTGCTATTTTATGCATAATCTGTGTTTCTAACATAACATCCTGGGGCCTAACCACCAACTCTTAAAACAGTATTACTTCAATATTACTTCCAGTGGGAAAGAGACGGAGCTATACAGGACGTATAGCTCCGTGTCTCTTTCCCTCTGGAAGTGATATGAAAGTAATACTGCTTTAAGAGTTGGTGGTTTAGGCCTTGGTGTGTAATCTCCGAAGGCAGTAGTGTATCTGCGAAGTATGAGTATACATATATGTCACAGCCAACTACTATAGTCATTTGATGATTTCCCATCCTTAAAAAAAATGGTCTACAATGGTCTTTCTTTCACCTTTATGGTCCATAGAGTGTTAAGTGCAAACTTGTAGAACTCTGGTTATATTCCAATACATTGAATTCTTGCCCTTTCCAGATCCATGAACTTCGTGAACCGCTACTGCACGTTTCAGCGTAACGAGCCGTGCGCCCTGCCCGCCATCGTGGAGCTGATCGCCGGCTTCCTGGGCCAGAAGCCCGAGGACGTGGCCCTGGCCACCGCCTTCAACGCGCTCAAGATCTTCGGCCTGAGCCAGTGAGTTAGTGAGCCTGTTCGTGTACCCTCTTACTTATTAAAGATCCGTGTTTATATAAAGCAAGGTATCTTGAAGTTGACGGAGAAAATGCTGCAGGAGAGTAAATATGTACAAGGTGTAACAGAATTAGCGCAAATCGAGAAACGGTGTCACTGCTCTCATCATTGTGAATAACTTTCACGATGGGACCAATCTCGAAATCACGAAAATAGGTAAACTGACTTATGTGTAAGTACCTGGACAAAATGTACTGAACTGCTGATTTTTTTCGCGATTTCAAAGTTGGTCAGATATTAAAAGTAGATTATTGGTTTATTCTGTTGCACGTTGTAGATCGGAAAATTCTGATCACTAAATTAAGAATGAATAATAAGTAAGAGGGTTTTCATTTAAAAAGAATCGAAAATTAGTGCCTTAAGCGTTTACAGTGCCTTGAATACAATGAGAGTCAATTACGTACTGAAATATAAATATATTAATGTTTTAGGATCGATTCATCACTCTGAAACGTATCCCAGTTATTTATAAAGTGATTATATATTTACTCAGATTTGATGAAGTGGTTTCTTCGACCGTCATCTGAATAGTTCATGATTTTTTAACGTAACAAAAAAATTACGAACATATTAATAAAACTAACCTCGAAAATTGAAAATACTCATGTTCATTGTTAACGTGCATTTCGATATTGACAAGAAACGACGATTTTGAGGTAGATGAAAGAGATTTTTTTGGCACAATGAGGCTATTGACAGTTTTTGCGACGTTTGACTTCGATTTTTTATCAAGTCATATCGGCGCAGAATTCGTCCTAATTCGATATTATAACATTCGAAGATATCTTGCCATTGAATTAGATAAAACTAACATTAAATGTTGCCTCTCTAAATCTTAAGTATATTACATGTTTTTGGGAGATGAAGTCGAGATATTTGAATATACTTGACCTGACTACGTGAACAAGTCTTCTCCAGTTTTTGAATTATCACAAAAGCAGCTATTTTTATTGTGATTTAAATTATTGAAGGAGAACTAGCTTTATAGATTATTCAGCGTTTATATTTATTTATAGTTTATCGTCTGTGAGGTTAGTTTGACTTTAAATTTCAGTATTGTAAATATGTGATAATTTATAACTGGATTATAGATATGTCCCATGGTTTATTTCCAGTTAGGTATATTCCAATGTTTCGAAAAATAAAAGAATTATCATAATAATGAAAGCAACGCTACGCAAGTTACAAAAGCGTACCTGAAACGCGCCAAGTCTAAATTATTGCCATTTTGATGTACTTGGTATTTTGCATAATGTACGACGACTTTATATTTAAGTTTTTTTTTGACAATGAAATGTGGCTTATGTATGCACTCGCCTTTAAAATTTGGTGGCAATTGGGTTTAGTCAGACTGATCTCAAATATTACCGTGTTTGAATTTAATTTTGATTTTTTTTTCACTAACAGGATTATAGAAACGTTTGAAAAGTACCTCTGTTGTAAAACAACGAGAATTTCAACGATTTTTTTGTTAATTTAGGGCTGCAGTCCATATCCGCAATATTATTTAGTTGTAATTAATATTAAAGCGTAAGGAAATATAAACCATGTTTGATATTAACACTTGTACGTAAATATAGTTATAGCCTTATAGGCGACGTGTTTAGTCTTTGTGAAATAGATATTTTTTCGCCAAATATATAGGGACGTTAGCGTTTGTTTGTGTTTAAATATGTATTTGAATAAGTCTGATGAGTTATGTCATCCAGAAGCAAATGAGCGGAAACTTAACTGTAGGAATCTAGAAATATTATTTTTTTACACGCCACTTTTGTTGGATAATAAGGGTTTTTACAGTTGTTTCCGATGTTCGCCTTGGTTGACAGACTCCATCGTCTTGCCTGACCGCGGCGATGGACTGCCCCTAACCCCCATACCATGGGCCTGTTGCCACCATGTCATCTTCGTGCACGGTGTTAGGTATCTGTAGTTATTTTCGCTCTGCGCAGAGCTTTCCTAATCGAATTACAATATTTATATTTTCCATCGAATATTTGTAAATAGTTTGAAGATGAGAATGTGTAATTAATAAATAATTATTTAATTAATGTTAATTTAATGCTGGTAGTCACAACGAAATCAAAGACTGCAAGTATTAAAGATATATGAACTTGACAAGTTGATTGTTTGTTTTTGTATCAATATTTTTTACGTATTTAATCGTTAATTGTGTAAGAAGTACTGTTATTCCTTTATTTTTTGACTATTTGTTTGTAGTGTGTAAGTGGGTCGACGGCCGGATAGTCGCTATGTATAGGTAGACATTATGTATATTGCGTCTGTCCGTCGACTCGGGTCGAGTGCCTTCGATGAAACGTCCTTTTGTGATACAATATTTTCATAGAATGTACAGATTATTTCTTTCAATATACAATTAAAGAAATCATTTTTGTGTTTTATTTTTGATATTCTCTTCCTAATAAGAGGTTTCTTCTTTCACTATCAGTGCCAACGACACGTCCATAGAATACAAGGATTTCTATGTGGCAAACAGAGGGCCAATTCTACTGATTCATATGCAACGTTCGCATCTCTGTCGAAAAAGCCTCAAATTCCATACATTTTGACAGATTGCGAATGAGATGCGAGAGAATTGGCACTTAGATCATGACTTGCCTTTCTGTACTCTAGACAGAATTCCAATATAGTGAGAAAATGGGATTGCTCAGATCACGTGACATGTATTGAGTGTCAATCCCATACATTTTTAATTGACGTTTTGACAGTCGCCTTGGCCGGCAGCATGACTGACAGAATGCGACGACTTTAAGACTAGGTGAATGAAGCAATTCTATTGGTTAGCAAGAAACATATCTCTCGCTACGCATCCTCGCACATCTCTGGTGGAAACGCACCCTTAGTGCGAAATAAAAAGCAGAAAATCACTTGGATTTTAATTTATTGCTACTTATTTACAATTTTTGGCAGACAACTTATAAACGTAATACAACATGAATGTGTGGTCTAGCTAAACATTTTTAGAATATGAGTTTTAATACTGTAATTTTATAAACTACTTCGTGTAACAAAATAAACGCAATACCTACTCATAATTTTATTATGAACAACTTTTACTATGGAACCAAACCCGAACTCGAGAAAAAAAAATCAACTGTTCATGTACATTTTGTCGAGATAAGCGCACATAAATGTATGGGACAATTGGTTTTTTCTTTTCGCAATTTCAGTGTTGGTTCCGTAGTGAAAGTTTTTCATAATGATGAGTACAATGAGCCGAGGTATTGCGTTTATTCTGTTACACGTTGTATGCTTTGCACAGAGTGGTCTCAAAGATCGAATGCGCATACACCATAAATGCTCCGCACAGCTTTGGCTGATTTGTCATTTATCTGTGATATAATTCTTCCGAAAATAGTTATCTGACTATTGGCGATGCAAAGATTACGCGCGCGCTTCTAGCGGCGAAATTTAGAAGTGGCCTAAGAACGACACTTGCAGTGTTGCCTACAGCAATTTATTGAATTCCCCGAAAATGTAAGTCAAATTCTCGAACTTGATATTCCCTGCAGTTTGAGGAATTCCCCATACGTTGGCAACGCTGTGCGGAAACTGCCAAAGTGTCGTTCTTAGGCACCTTCACAATTTCGACACTAGCGGCGCTAGTTAGAATCTGCATCGCCAATTGAAAAATCAGGCCATAGTTGAAGCGAGACGGAGTTTCCCTAATTCAAAATGATTATTAAACAAATGTTTGAGACATAATAGGTTACAAGGTTAGGTTTGGTACATTAATTTTAAATGTAAACAAAAATAATAAACTTAACATCAACAAAAATCCCACATGGCCTATGCTTTTTGACATACGTAAGTTAAATTAACGTCTACGTCATGTTTACGTCAAAGTTGCTTTTTCAAAGAGAGGACTTCTCGGCTAAGTGGCGCCAACTGGTGGCGTGAATTTTCTTGAAAGCCGTAATTCCAAACAGTTTACACAACAAGATAACAATTTTGAATAATGTCCTAAGTTATCACAGTGTGCCCTAGCTCTTGTCGAGTTTCTTGACGAGCCCGGGCGGCGGAGAGATGAGCACCTTGCGCGACAGGCGCAGCTGCCCCGACACCGGGTCGCGCCCGAAGTACTTCACCTGCAGCTCCGAGCCCACGCCCAGCCCCAGCACCGACGGGTGCATTATCTGCGGACGTGTGTGGTGATGTTGTAGTTAGGTGTGACCCTGGCCTTATACATAGCGCCGAACTCGAGCTCGTGCTTCATGTCGATGGCGGCCATATGTCTACTAGTTACCTTTCTATGATCCAGCTGCGTATTATGCACCAGCGCGGGGGGCATGCCCGAGAACAGCGTGACCAGCACCCCTATGTCCTTGACCTCTACGACCCTGGCTTTATAGATGGCGCCGAACTCGAGCTCGTGCTTCTTGTCTGCGGCCAGCCAGCTGTCGATGCGGCTCCGGGCTTCGTCCATGGCCGCTTGAGAGGGGGCGAACACACTGTACTTTATGTCGTCTATGGGTGACACCTGGGAAACAAATACAGGAAATCTTTACTTTTTTAAATTCTTTATACATTTATAGGGTATTTAGAACAGCCTTAAAAAAAAGGTTGAATTTTTTTTTTGTTCAGCGAGCCGCACTTTGCCAATTGTCAACCGATTTTGTTGATGCTTTTTTTGAAAGAGTATATTGCAGGTGTTACCTGTTTAGACCTAATCTAAAACGAGCTCGATTAATTAACTGGGTTACGATACCCTTTGTAAAGACTAGTGTTAGATTTCCTGGCCTCTGTACACACTTAAATGTGAACAAAGTTACTTCAACTTAGGTATGGACGATTAAAAGAAAATGAAATCTATCCGCGGGGTGCTAAATTTTTTGAGCTCGCAAAAAAATTCTAATGCTCTCATCGACCAGTACTTGCGACATATAGTCCATATTGTCTTTAAAAACAGTGATGTAAGAAGATTCCTGGAAAAAAAGTTGCCAGCAGCCCCCCAAAAAATAAATTAACGAAAGTAGCATATACCTAATTATTTCGTGGGTAGGGGGGGGGGGGGTCCATTTGTGGGGTGACACCACGTTACCCGCCATCCACCTATGCTAGCTACGCCACTGAGACATTCATAACCATCCATGTGATTGTAGATCTCTGACAGTCGTAACGGACTCCCCGTTACGATTGTCAGAGATCTACATTTGTTCGATGTTTTGAATCGATAGTTACCTGTACACCAGTTTCAACATACAACTTCTTTAGGTTGGCGCCGCCGCGGCCGAGCAGTTTGGGTCTGTTGTGTATTTCCACCTGAAGCTCCTCAATCACAGGCATGTTGTCCTTGTGGCCTTGTCTGGAAAATATTCATTCTTATTTGAAGGTTTAAAGCTTATTTACGACAAGATATAGCTTTGGATGATGAAATAATACTTCTTTTATGATTTAAGTTCCTTTAGAATTAATGTAAGTATGAAATGGAAAGTATTTTATACTTATTATTATTAATGTAATCAATCAATTTTTGTCATTATCATGTAATCAAGCGTGATTCTTTACAATATTGTTGTTTACAGGTGTAAAAGAATTTGTAGAATGGCTTCAAAAAGCAAAAAGAACACATTTGAAAATCAGAAAACTGTAAATAGAGGATGTTACAAATTAAACGCATCATTATGAACACGATAGATATCCGAATTTTATGCCCGAATAGTGATAAAACTTATGTAAAAAAAAAACAATTCTAAAGTAGGAAAACAAACTCGGGCTACAAACCTAGGCTTATCAAGACACTGGTTCATAATATCGATGATCTTGTACTTAGCGTCGCAAGCCTTCTGTATCGACTCCATGACGATCTTGAGAGGGAGGCCTGACAACTTGATGTCAGCCTGCAGGGCCGTTATACCTTTCTTTGTACCGGCGACCTTGAAGTCCATGTCGCCCATGTAATCTTCTATGCCCTGGGAGAGACAGGAATTTTAATGCGTCCTGAGAAAATGGTATATAATTAAACACACACAGGGACAAGTCTGGAACATTGCAGATGACTGTGACACTGTGACTGTGACAGACGGACAATAAGTGATATTATAAATTTGCATCCCCCTATTGGTCAAGATAGTTGCTGCGTCAGTGGCGTCCATTAAGATGGGTTTACATTATTGTGTTGTGTCGTGTTGTGGCGCCTTCTGACGCAGTTGATTGGTTGCAAAACTCATTGTGATGTAACGGGGGCTTAAACAGATTCGTTTGATTGGTGTATCCCGCGCTACGACACTGCATGACACAGTAATGCTAGTCTAACAAGTCATCTAGGGCTGCGGATTTTTAACCGACTTCCAAAAAAGGAGGAGGTTCTCAATTCGATTGTATTTTTTTTGTGTTTGTTACCTCATATTTCCGTCATTTATGAACCGATTTGAAAATTCTTGTTTTATGTGAAAGGATATGCTTCTCAATTGGTCCCATTTAAATTTTATCAAAATCGGTTAAGCAATTTGGTTTTTAATTCCAAATAGCTGGAAAAAATATATGGAAAAATCATCCATTTATACGAAATTGCGTATTTTTGCTTTTCTTTGACTTTTTAGTGGTGTTGTTAGGTGTGAGGTACCACTAAAAAGTGAAAAATAAAAAACATTTTCACAAAAAAAACCGACTTAAAAAAAAACACTACACAGTACAAAATAACTTTAATTTCGGAAGTCGGTGTCAATTAACTAAGAAGCAACCAAACACCGACAACCGAAATTAAAGTTGTTTTGTACTGTGTAGTCTTTTGTTTGAAGTCGGTTTTTTTTGTGAAAAAGTTTTTTTATTCGAAAGAGTTACTGCGGCCCTGGAAAGCAAAGCACTACAAGGAGCACGGATGGGTTTTAGTCAGTAAGAGTCTGAGACTCCCTCCCGCTCCACTCAGAGTTGAAGATTACATTTGATGATTTCCCATCCAAAAAAAAAACCATGTCTTGTCTTTTGTCTTTTTTTTTAAAAAACGTTGCCCCACACTAGGAATTTCTCCTGTATCGTGGGTGCGTTTACAAACATATAACGTCACATACACAAACAGCCAGACCCGGAACAACTATCTGTAGGCCATACAAATATTTGTTCCGTGCGGGAATCGAACCCGCGACTCGCAGCTCAGCAGCCGATCGCTCAACCACTGCTAGGTCCTCAAAAGTGCAGGAGTATCATCAACGTCGACTCCATCATGTGTGGGTGTCATAGGGGTCCATAAAGCCCGTTGTGTTTGAGAGCGCTATTATAGAGGGTATAAAGTCAAGACTCACTAACAAATCAGTGAGGATCCTGTAGTCTTCGATCTGTCCCTGCGGGTCCTGCTTGCTGACGAGCCCGACGGCGACCCCGGCGGCCGGCGCCGACAGCGCCACGCCCGCGTCCATCAGCGCCAGCGAGCCGCCGCACACTGACGCCATGGAGCTCGAGCCTGCACACCGTACAGGATGTTTTAGACACATTTCACAATTAATTTATCCTCTAAAAGAGTGATTCCCATCCCCTACATTTTACACTGCGCGGTTATCTAATTTTTTTTCGTAAATCACTACTGTGAAATCGGAAATTATCAAAAGGAAACATACGCCCAGGGAAATAGTATCCCATGTACTCTCCTTAACAAGGTCATGATCTGCCAAATGTGCAGGAAGACATTTACCATTAGACTCCAGCACTTCGGCCGTCAGCCTCACGGTGTAGGGCTGGTGCGGCACCACAGGCAGCAGCCCCCGCTCGGCCAGGGCTCCGTGGCCCGCCTCGCGCCGCCCCGGGCCTCCGCTCCGGCCCACCTCGCCCGTCGCGTACGAAGGGAACTCGTAGTGCAGGAAGAAGCTTTTCTCTTTTATGCCACTGAAGAAGTAGAGGGTTTGAATAAAGATCTGTGCGCCAATACAAGTGTAGGTCTATACGCTAAGTAACAAAACATCATCATCTTCCTGCTCTGAGGGCAATAATGGAGAGGGCAATGCTCGGAGTTTCCTTGCCTGATCGAATCAGGAATGATGATATCCGCAAGAGAACCAAGGTCACCGACATAGCCCGAAGGATCGCCAACAAAGTGGCAGTGGGCAGGGCACATTGCTCGCAGAACAGATGCTCGATGGGGCCCAAAAGTTCTGGAGTGGCGACCGCGTACCGGAAGCCGCAGCGTTGGAAGGCCTCCTACAAGGTGGACCGATGATCTGGTGAGGGTCGTTAGTAGCCGATGGATGCGAAACGCACAGGACCGGTTGTTGTGGCGACACTTGGGGAAGGCCTATGTCTAGTAGTGATGATGATGATGATCTTCCTGCTCTATTTTATTTTATTTTATTTATTTTATTTATTTTATTTATTTTATTTATTTTATTTATTTTATTTATTTTATTTATTTTATTTATTTTATTTATTTTATTTATTTTATTTATTTTATTTATTTATTTACTCAAGTAACTAAGACTCATTTGTTAGTAAAAGACTTAATCTATGTTAGTAATTATAAAAATATACACATAGCAGCTGCACTGTCCGACACATCAACGCGGCTGCTCCATTCCATGAGAAATGGCGCAGCAGCGATTCAGGTACGGACAGTCCAGCCTGCTCGAAATTAGAGACAGGATACTGTTGCCGCTGCTCTATACCTTACCAATTTAAAACTTCAAATCCAAATTGCAATTAAACTTTACAAATTAGTCTAAATTCTAACTTACCTAGTCAGCATGGTAAGTGTGTCCATTTTGAGTGCACTCTCCGGCGAATCGAAGGCAACTGTACACAGCACTTGTGTTTGTCCACGTTGGAA